>CM051521.1:59529813-60863813 GCA_028015205.1 Mytilisepta virgata
AATAATACCATATTATATATATTATGTAAATAGAATATATTTATTAATGTAATGAATATATATAACTTTTTGTAAGATAAAAATTAACTTACATTTATAATGAATCCAAATACATTGTAGCTTATAACATATAATTATATAAAAAAAGCCAAAGATATTTTAATGTTTGGCCATTAGAAAAAAAAATGAGGTAGATATACAAATAAACAAATATTTGAACGTCAGAGTACCCCTTAAAACCTTGTCTAATTAGCTGTTATTCATATCGGGGAACACATAATACATGTAACCAAACAATTGCTCATATAAACAAATATACTAGGACGATATAAAATAATACATGACATGTGTCAAAAAATTAAAAATTTCGCCAGATTTCAAGAATAACTTTAGATAATTTTTAAAAACAAGTTAAAGTTCAATCAGTAATAGAAAAATTTTATAAACTCAACATTTTTAAGGTAACAGGTACGTAAATGGGCTATCTCACGGATTTTTATGAAATTTTGCAAGCAATTAGAGCATATGGAACTGCATATGAATATCGAAAAAATATATAAGTAACTTTTATACTTTCGGATATATAGCAAATTGAATATTCTGTAGAAAGAAGTACAAATGTATAGGATGCACGTAAATATCGCAAAAAATATTGAAAATTTTTACCTTAAATTTTCTTTTCTCAAAAACGTGTCCTACGAATTTTCTTTAAAATTGATATGTTATTGCCACTAAAATTTCCGTTTTATTGATATGAGAGCTATAGGGGGTCACCGAATTCGTTTTTGCAGTATAAATCATCCAAGTGTCTGTGCAATACCTAAAAACGTCGAAAAATAAGATTTAGAGCCACGACGTCACAATTATTTTTGCCTTTTCGGCGCTTTTTCCACTCTGTACAGCAGATTCAACTATCCATACTCCAAAAACGAATTCGGTGACCCCCTATAAATTTTATATCAATAAAACGGAAATTCCAGTAGCAAAAACATCATTTTTAAAGAAAATTCGTAGGACAGGATTTCGAGAAATGTTAATTTGTAGTCAAAATTGCTGAACTTTGTTACGATATTTATTTATTTTTCTATATATTGGTACAACTATTTTCCGGATATTTAATTTGCTATATCTCAGAAAGTGTAAAAGTTATATATATCATTTTTTCGATGTTCATGTGCAATTCCTCATGCTCTAGTTGTATGCAAAATTTCATAAAATTCCGCGAGATTATCCATTTACGTACCTGTCACTTTAAATTAACAATCCAAAGATACTAATATTAGATATAGTAAATTTATACTATGCTGTATACGACGCATTTCAAGGAGTTACCTCTCATCAGCAGCATTAAAACCGAAACATTTGGAAGACCAAAAACCAACCTTATTTTAAACAAGAAGTACTCATAACCAAAAATACCGAAATAGGAAGCCAAATTTCAGCTGAGGAGATCTACCATGTGCAATACAAGGAATGAACCTTTAGTATTTCTATTATTTTTGAATTTTTCTAAATACTGGTAATTTCTGTAACAAATCAATGAATAATCATGTCAGACAAGTCTGACGACTGGATTGGCGAATACCCTCGGAGACCTAGGGTCCACCATGCAGAGGCATCGTCCAAGGAGTTTCAAAAGAACAATCCAAAGATACTAATATTAGATATAGTAAATTTATACTATGCTGTATACGACGCATTTCAAGGAATTACCTCTCATCAGCAGCATTAAAACCGAAACATTTGGAAGACCAAAAACCAACCTTATTTTAAACAAGAAGTACTCATAACCAAAAATACCGAAATAGGAAGCCAAATTTCAGCTGAGGGGATCTACCATGTGCAATACAAGGAATTAACCTTTAGTATTTCTATTATTTTTGAATTTTTCTAAATACTGGTAATTTCTGTAACAAATATTTGATACTGATTAAACTTCGTTCCAACAATGTTTTAATTCGACTTCGATTTATGCTCTGATTTGAATTCACACGTTTTAATATTTATCTTGACCAATGAAATCTAATACACGTTACACGATTCAATCGCACGTTTATAACCACACGCATTTGACCACGCGCACACGATTCGTACGGTGCACGCACACGATTCACACGTACACGCACACAGACGATTCGCACGTTACACGCACACAATTCGCACGTTACACGCTGCCAAGTTTTGTTCCTATTGCCCCAGTGGTTTCAGAGGAGAAGATCTTTAAAGGAAAGTTAACGACGACGACGACGACGGACGACGGACGACGGACGCCAAGTGATGGCAATAGCTCGCATGGCCCTTTAGGCCAGGTGAACTAATAGATATATTCCATTATTGTGAGACCAAAATAAGCAATGGGTGAATAATGAGCAGCATTATTTCCATTTTTCATACAAAATAAAGCTACATCCGATTAAAATAGAATATTTATCTTGAGAGGAGACATATGCATCTCAGTTATAAAAAGATGTTTGTTACGGAAGCTTAAGTGAAATGGTAAGGGGACGACCATTTGATTCTGAGGGAAGTAGCTGACAGTTTTTTAAAATTATAATAGATATTCTGGCCTCAATAAAGCTGAAAGAAGCCCAAATTTTTTTCTGCTAGCTTGGATCGCAACTCAGAAGAAGGATATCATGTAGGCGACGACACTTCTACCAATACATGGAATGCAAAGACTTTTTATCAGCCATAAAAGTAAAGTATATATGGATGAATACTGAATAAAACTGATGTTGCTTCTATTCACATTGATATTTAAATAGTAATAACACTATGTTCGAAATAAATATTCTGTCCCACAGTCTTGGAAAAATGAATAGCTTGACTTGGGCTAAGTGGAAAACAAATATTCTGTCCCAAAACAATTTGCCATTTGCCCAACCCCCCACCACCCCGTATCAAATGGTCGTCAATATGCCAATAAAGTTGTTTCCCCTAGAGTGATCTTATGTTATTTCATACCTTTAAGTGGAAAATATCAAATTGTTTGCAGCTTTGAGATCCAATACAATAAATGTAACAGTTCTTTTGTTCTATCAATATTTTTCCGTAAATTCTTTGTTTACATTTTTCCAGAGACACGAGAGAAGGCATATGTTCACGATGATGTAATTATAAATCCAGAACACACCGCAGATTTGTAATCAGCAACTTGTTTAGCGTGGTTAATGGATGAATAATTTAGAAGAATATTTTAGTACTGGTTAACACTAATTATTGATGAATCGATCTTTTTTGTTTTTGCTTTAAATACGAAACTATATTTTTACGTAGGTGTCAATTTGGTTAACCAAAGCAAAAGTACCTTTTCAAATAACATGAAGTGCATAGATTATCTTTTTCCATTGTAAGAACTCGATTAAGACCATTGATCAGACATTTCGAAAGATCAGTAGAGATTTTCTGCGTCAAAATTTGTTGTTGTTCGTTCTGTTGATAGAGTGGAATTTTAGATAGACTTTGTAATCCACAAGGAAATCGATGGTCTATAAGTGGAAGTACGGTTGAATTTCTGACTAGCCATATGTAGGAGCTCGAAACGGTGAGATATTTAACCAAAAGGTTGCAAGTCGTTTATCACCGAGAAGATTGCACTAAATACAAAAGAAGGAAGCCTCTTTACTGTCTTATTAAGTCAATGAACTATAGGTAATCCTTTAGCCTGGGAAAACACCAAGGTCGTGGCATCTGTTTACTGTCAAATGTAAGTTCTTATCAGATCCTAACTGTTACTAGCTATATGAGAACTGTTTCTAGATCAACATCACTTGCGTGCTTTATACTTGACAAGTAAACATGTACAATGTATATAGTTTAGATTAGAATAAAACATATGTGTATATGAAGAGAGTATATATTTGCCTCGCCAATGTAACATTTACTGTCATGAAAGTATAATTATGCCAAGTTAATTGTATATTGTATGTGTATAAATCTAATGCAGTTTCTAAAATTGTAATAAAATATCAAGGATCATGTACATGTAGGTCAACATAATTAGGTCGAGCTGTAAATTAACTAGTACAGATGCATGTGCAATGATGACACGATTTGTCAAATTATAGATTGGTTTAAATTGTACAGTTTGTAAATCCATTGATAATTCCAATTATTATATTTATTTTAATTCTAATTAATAGTAAAAGGTTTTCGTACATACAAATTGGTGTTTGAAATTAGGGATTTCACAATTGGGGTAATTGAAGTTTACAAAACATGAAAACATGATTTCAAAATTTGTTGTGATCACCATCTCAGACGGCAGGTTTGATCGTTTAATTTCTGAAAGTTTTTTAATTCTAACATATTTTATTTACTTATTATAATAAATACAGTAAAAGGGATCAGACACAAGTTAGACAAACTAAGATCGTCTTCTCCCTGTTATACAATTTGTCTCAATGCAATTTTAGAGCATGCATCTAAATTGTCATAAATATTAATTAAAGCCTAAATACATAAGACAAATAAAGGAATTTCTGAAAGTATGATTTCTAAGAACCATATACTATCAGCGAATTCAGTGGTTCTGTACATGGTAATCACCAAATTTTGCCGTAAGAAACTATCTGCTTTTTGGGCAGGTTTTGTTGACAAATGATCGAAGACGACCATATGCACAATTATGGTGCGCGCATTGGTGTCAGACATGAAAATCTTTAAGAAACTATAATATGTTCTGAATGCAGTGTGGTAATCATATTCTTGGACAAGCTTGGTTATTTGCATAAGTGACAGGTCCATCATAGAATCAGTATGCCAATTATTGTTACATCAATAACCGAAAAGAAATGTACAAAATTCACGTAAAGCCGTCTCATTACAGAGAACATAATAGGAAAATGGTGTGAATAGACGTTTCTTGAATCAAATCAATATTTTTACACATTATATCAATTTTCGTCCTCGAACTAGTAAACGTAAAAAATATATATATTTGTTACTAATTATTTATAAATTATAGAAAATGAAAGCATGTGTACTCACAATCTGTTCTTTTAAATATATTGCTCATTATCATACATGTTTTAGTATAAAACGGATATCCGGAATGTACATTTATGTTAAATAAATGACTAAGTTATAGATAATTATATTAACAGTATAACTATGTGGTATAGATAAACTTGAGGCTCCCATGAGTCTGTATCTGTACATTTTGACTGACAGCCTGGAACACTGCTGGCCAGTACCAATTGGCTCATTGGTTTCAAACATGAAGATCTTTCAGTGAACTTTCGGCCATCATGGATGACAGGCCGGGTCATTGGATATAATTCTGAAAGAGGACCACATAAGGACCATTGCTGCCGTGTCAAGTTTCGTTCTTTTCATAGGAGAAGATTGTTTTATATAAGCCAATCAAAAAAAAGAACTGTCCATGGCGGGCATATTTGTACTCCGATTGAAAAGAAATGAAAAAAAAACTTTATAAAGGACCTCCCATATATTCTTCCTGTCAAGTTCCATTTGGCCTTGCGATTTCAGAGGAGAAGAATTTTTATATCAGCCAATCAGAAACAAAAACTGTCCATGGTGACCATTTTTGTAGTCCGATCGGGACGAAATGGGGAAAGTTTGTGAAGAACCTCCCATAGATGCTTCCTGTCAAGTTTGTTTCCATTTTGCTAAATCGTTTCAGAGAAAAAAAAATTGTTAATCAACAAATGAGAAACAACAATTGCCCATGACAGTCAAGTTTGTTACCGAATCGGGACAAAATGAGGAAACTTTGTAAAGAACCTCCCATAGATGCTTCCTGTCAAGTTTCATTCCATTTGGCCAAGGGATTTCAGAGGAGAAGATTTTTTTTATATCAGCCAATCAGAAACAAGAATTGCCCATGGCGGTCATGTTTTTTTTCGATCGGTACGAAATAAGGAATTTATGTAAAGGAGCTCATAAAGAGCATTTGAACCAAGTTACAAATTATGTGCATGTGTAGTTTCAGATAAGAATAATTTTAAAGTTTCAACCACACAGAATCAAGAATTTGTTTTTTGCCCGATCAAGATGAAATGGAGATTATTTGAAGAGGACTTCACAAACATCATTCTTGCAAAGTTTGGTTCCAATTGTCCCAGTGGTTTCTGAGAAGATCTTGAAAAGAAAATTTTACACCTGACGACGGACACAAAGTGATGGCAAAAGCTCACATGGCCTTTTAGGCCAGTTGAGCTAAAAAGCAATTAGGGAGCACGTTTGGTTTATATTTAAGGGAGGGGAAGCGAGAGAAAAAAGGCAGGTTAAAAAATTGCTGAAAAATCGGGGTTAAAATTGCTTGGAAAAAAAAACATGATTCAAAAATATTAGTATACTTTCAAAAAAGGTAGGCGCCCTTGTACTAAAAAAAAAATCCAGATTCCGAAATGCTTTGACAAAAATTCCAATGATCTTGCCTCTTCCCCGCATCCACCATTTTAGATGTCTTTAGAAATAAAGTTAGTGTTCCATATTGTTTAAAAATAAACTAACCTTAAAGCGTCCACTCCGTTCATTCACAATGACTTCTGAATAGTTACATGTAGGACTATAAATGCATTCATTTTCTGTGTAGTATTGACCATAAAGTCTGATCCTTCTTGAGCTTTATTTTGTTGTCAATATTACGTCTAAAAGTACGCGTGTTCGATAACTGTGGCTTGGTATTTATATGATCAATTGATATTTATGTCTGTTCATACATGTAATATTATTGATTTCAATCTCCGATCTTGATGTTCATAATTTACAACAAAACTCGATACTCAAATATTCGTGACTCTATATGTATATCACAGGGGCCCGACTTCTGGATATTATTTCTTTTTTTTTATTTTATTTTTTGTTGTCTTATTTCATGAATACTTTTTAATAAATATTTACTATAACAACGCAAATTCGTCGTTCCTAGTTACCATTGTCTGACGTAATAGTCTGTATAGTAATGTGGGGGTTAAAAAGCGACAATTGTTACGACAGTTACTTTATGCGATTTAAACATATTCATAGAGATAAAGTGTTCATTGGATGGTCAGTCGCTAAAACTAACATGGAACTATCGAATATGTTCTTCTTGTCAAAAGCATTTACTTGCACACCGCAAACTGAAATTACAAATTGCAGTAAGTGCCATTTACCGTTTTAAGATACAATAGAACATTTCACTTTGAACTGACCGATTAATGAAGTTATACGTGATCGATTTTGGACCACAGTGTTAAATAATCTTGGTGTTCAACCTTATATTTATTTGGACAATCTATTTTCTGCATCAACAGAACGTTTTTTACATGTGCTAATGGGAAGTTTAGATGGTTTAATCGAAAAATGTTCTGAAATGGAAGATGATAAACATATCTTTATGAACATTAGTGCCAAGTTCTTCCGTGACACTGCTCGTGTTTATTTCTCTGATAACAATTGAACTTAATATTAACAAATAATTTTTTTTTCTTCATTATTTTTATTAATTCATGAACAGTAATCATTTTACTGAAGAAATATTGTAACATTTTCACCTATATATCTCTGTAAAAGAGGAATTAAAGAATATATAATGTTCAATCGACGTTTTCCAAAACCTTCATGACCTCCTTAATATAGATATATAGCGCAGATATCTCACCATAACTGTATAACTTGACTGTAATGCCAACAGAAACAAGATTGCCACACGTTCATGTGTACATGTAGCCATATAAATAATTCAGCTAATAAAAAAGGATCGACTGGCACATAATGGTTTAAATATCACGCTTCTATTACAGGTAGAATCTGCCAAGAAGCTTCAAAGAAGTTGAGGCAAGAAAGTATGTATTATCGATTTCATATCATAATCAACAATCCTGCAAAATACAATCAAAATTTGATGAGTAGTTTCAGAGGAGTTGCGTCTTCATGCAGGGTATGCATGTGATACTTAACAGATTATAACATGGTATTTTTCATATCAGATCAATTATCAGCCCGTGAGCCGCCAGACTCGAGGGATGATATTGTCCATGAGCTGATAATGGGTCTGATACGAATAATGACATGTTATGGTATTTTTATCATATAATTCAAAATTGGCGTTTTATAGGTCTCCGTGAAAATTCATCGCCCCTCGTCCTTTTAGTCCAAATGTTTATGTCAATGTTTTTTTTTCTGTTTTGTATTAACATTTTTAGCGGATTAATATAATCCACAGTTCGTCCCCGATGTCGTCTGCCATGTTTGATGTTTGGTAACTTTGTGCTATTAAGTTTAGAATCGATTACGGAAATGACTGATAATGAGATTACGGATTAGAGGTATGATAATATACGGAAGCAGTTGACATAAACCGGAAACAGTTGATAACAAAGTCGTATCAGCCCGCTAAGCCAATTCGTATAAGATTTGGTGAGAAATATGTTACAATTTCCAATTTTGTCATAGGGTAAAATTTTACCTTTATTGTCCATAAGTATATAATAAACAGTGATAATAAACTAAGTCCCATAACTCCTATAAAATAAATCATCAAAATGGCGGTATAGAATAGAGAATGGAAACGGGGAATGTGTCAAAGAGACAACAACCCGACCAAAGAGCAGAAAGCAGCTCAAGGTTACCAATGGGTCTTCAACGCAGCGAGAGAAATCCAACACCCGGAGGCGGGCTTCAGCTGACCCCTAAACAATAATATATACCAGTTCAGCAAAATGGACAGCACACTAAACTCCGAAACATAAAAATGAATCAAAATTGGAAAAAAAACACACAAGACTAACAAAGGCTAGAGGTCAGTATGATAATCTACATATCATAGGTAACAATCCTGCAAAATATAAATAAAAAATGCAAAGTAGTTCAGAGGAGAGCTCTGTGTCCATCGGTATCCATATGATACATTGTCATAAAATACAACAAAGTCCCCTAACTCTTGAAAAAACGTGACGAATTCAAAACATGAAAAATCCTGGAAAAAAGGATTTGTTCCTTAATTATTTAACTGAATTTTTCTGACGTTCATTTCTAAATTTTGTGTCAAGAATGTATTTAAGCTCATGCAATTTCTTCTTCATTATGTGTCCCCTGAACCTAATACATGTAATATGAAATACAAGTGTTTAATAACTGCGATACAATAACGTCTGAGGTAACATGATATTTGGGTCGTTGATACATTTCGTACTCATTGGCTTGAAATACTATGAAAGCGTATATGGTCAAAATTAAGGGTCGAGAAAAAAAATTAAGTCGTGGACTCGGTAACTCGTGGCAACGACTTATAACTCGTTGCCACGTCTTTGTAACTCGTGGCCGCGCCTTACAGTGTAGTATCTTATTACCTGAAATGGTATTAGGATATGCAATAGAAAATATAATTCGTTTTGTGAATTTGATTTTTAATCCTCTCTTATAGAATTCAGTGGAACTTAAAATGTATAGTGATAATGCCTCGAGTTAAGCTCAGGGTCCCAGACATGACAAACTATTAACAATAGATAAATATATCATTCATATTAGTCGAAGAACATGACGACCACATTCTGACTTGGTAAGGCATAGAACCATTCCAAAATTCTGAGTCAGCAATTAAAAAATGCACACAAAAGGCAGTCTCAATAATTACTTCCATGACTTCATTCAATAAATCTATACTTGAACAAAGGTGTATACATATAGATGAAAACAGAAAAAAATCCGTTCCATTCTAAACACCGCTCTGCGTTTTATAAACACCCTTTTAGAAAAAAAAACGCGTAATAAAGAAGTCAAGTCAAGTCAGTTGTTAAAAAAGTACAAATTTTGAGTTTATTTTGAAGTATTGGATTCGATATTCTTAGTTTTGAAAAATCGAAATTTTGAAAAGTAAGAGTTTTAAGTTTTTAAAAATCGAAATTTCAAGTCAACATTTTGATTTTCTAAATGTCGAAATTTTCCAATTTTACAAGTCAAAGTTTCGAGTTTCTAAAATGTTTTTCGTCCCTAAATATTTTTTTAATATGTCCCTAATACGCTTCCGTAATTTTGACACTTCAACCGTCGAACCAATTTTATAAATTTTAGCGGAGGTTACTATATATTATTGTACTATGTTCTCTCTATCTCTCTTTTGTTTAATTTTTATTTATTTATTGAGTGTTTTATTTTGTAATTTTACTGTAATGACGTAAAAAATATTGTGTTTACTTTCAGCCTGATGATCAAATGTCATGGAAACTTCTAGCACAAAAATTTTAAATACTTAGTATTAATTTGGCAGTTTTTGTTTGTTTGTTTGTTGGGGTTTTTTTGGCAATTTTGTTTAAAGATATAAAAAAATCTCGTTAAGATATCAGAAAGTAACAAACATATAATCGTACGTAAGTATTTGTACTCACTTTTACTTCAAAGTCACAGGCATATGTCTTGATGATCACAAGAATGAAACTAGATGAGTAACTGGAGATGTCATACATTAAAAACTTATTGTACGTAAAAAAAGTATATCATTATATAATTCTATTAGTAGTTATGGTCTAGACAATGTGATTGGGTGCAACATTTGGGCTATAGTACCCTAACTGGGGTATAATTATCTTACCCAGTTTGGGTATCCAAATAATTTTTTAGTTCTTATTCTTTTATCGTGTATTCGCGAAACTTTTTCTTTTATAAATCTTTACTGACGTGAAAATAATACAAACTATACACACTATAAGTGCATTTAAAAGAAATAAAGCAAAATTTGACAGATATTGTACCCATTTTAAAAGCAAATAATTAAACACTAAAATACTTGCAATTTAATAAAACTAATTTTGTGCAAGTAATATTACAAAATGTCCGTATTTGAATTCCCTTTAAATCGAGTCTTTCAAAAACATTTTTAAGAAAAATTAAGTGAAATAAAAAGTATTTATACACGTTATTTTTCGACGTTGATCGTTTCATTTCAGTCTGTTCAAAAAGAGCTAGTCCTATTTCTTTTTTTTCAAAATAATAATTAAACGAGTAATAACTGTAACATTGAACTGTTACGAAGTCTCACAAACGAAGTAACTGATATCTAGCATGCCTTACATTGTATTCAATAAAGTATTTGTTTTTCAGACTGAAATTGGGAAATTGTTCCACAGGCGCTTGTCTCAGAAAAAAAAATTACTATATATGCCAAGTGAAAAGAAGCGCTTGTCTCAGAAAAAAAAATTACTATATATGCCAAGTGAAAAGAAAAGGTCCCCAACTCGGGCAATACAATTTTACGCGCCTGCTTCGATTTCCAACGAATTATCGCTTTCACCTTTCGGTCTCGCTCAAAACTTTTGGATCAATAAAAAATATATTAATTTATCAACACAATGATGTATGACACGCCTACCTTACTTGCCAATCAACAGCGCTTTAGGCATATGAAGTCGGTCAAAAGTGAATTATTTAACATTACTACAATAAACTGCAAATTTGAAGACAAGTGTTAAAAGGGTGGAACATGAACTCTGGGGATATCTGAGCTTTTCAAAAAAAAAATAAAATGCTTATAATTAAGGGCCAAGGATCTCAATGTCTTTTGGTTATGGGGTATGGGGTTAAATAGTTTATGAGATTTGAACATTGGGCATTAAAACGTGTTAAAGGGATAAACATTTTTACGGGAATTTGAAATAATTAAAAATTATTGATTTGAGGGGCGAGGATGACCCCCTTCCCCTTTGGTGGGGGTGTTAGGTTTTTATCAACCTGTTTGTCTTATCATTGGGAAAAGAAAATATATGATTTTGGGACAGGCATTTAAGAGATTATTAAAGACTAATTATTCAAGGGGTGGGGATGAACCCTTGGGAAAATGAGGTATTTATCAGTTCATACGTTTTGTCATGGGAAATAAGAAAATATACGGTTTAGGTGTCGGGTTTCTTACATATTTTTAATTTTATATAATTCAAGATTAAAGGCCAATCACGGTATTGTTTATACGCATCGCTCTCAGTGCCGCTATTATGCCGTTTCTTCATTATGACGTCGCGCTTGACAGTAGAAAATTTATGAGAAAATTGAACATTATTGATTTGATGGGAGTGATAACCCCCTGGGGAAGCGAGGTGTGTGTCATCTGGTGCGTCTTACAATGGGGAATAAGAAAATATATGGTTTAGGGGTGGGGAATTTAACGGTTTATGAGATAATTGAACATTGTTGATTTGATGGGAGTGGTGATAAACCCCCGGGGAAGCAAGGTATGTGTCATTTGGTGCGTCTTACAGTGGGGAATAAGAAAATATATGGTTTAGGGGTAGGGATTTTTACGGTTTATGAGATAACTGGAAACTATTGATTTATGGGGTGGGGGGTCACCCTACTGAAAGAATGAGCTACATGTCATTTAATGCGACTTGTTACGGAGAATAATAAAATATATGATTTAAAGCTATGAATTTTAACTGAATATGAAATTTTTCAAAATTATCGACTTTGGGGGGGGGGGGGGGGGGGTTGGGGATGACCCCCTAGAGGAACGAGGTATATGCCATTTAATAGGTGTGCTCACGGTGTGTAATAAGATATGATATGAGATGGTTATTGATCCCTCTTGTAGAGTTTTTCGATTTCCCCAGAGGGTCCTATAGTAAACCCCTAGGCTCTTTGAACTCCTCACTATACGTCTCAGTGACCCCAATAAAAAAAATAATAGTATTAGGCACATTATTAAACTAGAGGCTCTCAAGAGCCTGTGTCGCTCACCTGTATCTAATGTGATTTTTGAAATTATGTAAAATTATATAATGATTGAGACCAAGATTGGTTTAAGAAGTATTTAAAATTAAAAACAGGTCATCTTAGTGTAGTCTTACATTAGCTACTGAAGACATCTTATCATTATTATTTCTGAATATTTGGTCAAGTTGTGACCATTCAGAATTTTTTTTACAATTTTCTGATGGACTTCTAAACATCTTGGATGATGGATCGGCAACAAAGTAACAACACTTGGTCAGCACCTCATAAGGAACATTCATGCTATGTTTTGTTACATTCCATTCAGTGGTTCTCTAAAAGAAGTCATTTGTATGCATTTCCCATAGGGTCCAATGTTAAACTTAGTCCCCCGCTGGCGGCCATCTTGGATGATGGATTGGCTACAAAGTAACAACACTTGGTCAGCACCTCATAAGGAACATTCATGCCAGATTTAGTTTCATCCCATTCAGTGGTTCTCTAAAAGAAGTCATTTGTATGCATTTCCCATAGGGTCTTATGTTAAACTAAGTTCCCCGCTGGCGGCCATCTTGGATGATGGATCAGCTACAAAGTAACAACACTTGGTCAGTACTTCATAAGGAATATTCATGCCATGTTTGGTTTCATTCCATTAAGAGGGTCACTAAAAGAAGTCATTTGTATGCATTTCCCATAGGGTTCTATGTTAAACTAAGTCCCCCGCTGGCGGCCATCTTGGATTATGGATTGGCTACAAAGTAACAACACTTGGTCAGCACCTCATAAGGAACATTCATGCCATGTTTGGTTTCATTCCATTCAACGGTTCTCTAAAAGAAGTCATTTGTATGCATTACCCATAGGGTCCTATGTTAAACTAAGTACCCCTCTGGCAGCCATCTTGGATGATGGATCGGCTACAAAGTAACAACACTTGGTCAGCACCTTATAAGGGTTCATTCATGCCAGATTTAGTTTCATTCCATTCAGTGGTTCTCTAAAATAAGTCATTTGTATGCATTTCCCATAGGGTGCTATGTTAAACTAAGTTTCCCGCTGGCGGCCATCTTGGATGATGGATCAGCTACAAAGTAACAACACTTGGTCAGCACTTCATAAGGAATATTCATGCCATGTTTGGTTTCATTCCATAAAGTGGGTCACTAAAAGAAGTCATTTGTATGCATTTCCCATAGGGTTCTATGTTAAACTAAGTCCCCCGCTTGCGGCCATCTTGGATTATGGATCGGCTACAAAGTAACAACACTTGGTCAGCATCTCATAAGGAACATTCATGCCATGTTTAGTTTCATTCCATTCAACAGTTCTTTAAAAGAAGTCATTTGTATGCATTTCCCATAGGGTCCTATGTTAAACTAAGTTCCCCGCTGGCGGCCATCTTGGATGATGGATCAGCTACAAAGTAACAACACTTGGTCAGCACTTCATAAGGAACATTCATGCCAGATTTAGTTTCATCCCATTCAGTGGTTCTCTAAAAGAAGTCATTTGTATGCATTTCCCATAGGGTCCTATGTTAAACTAAGTTCCCCGCTGGCGGCCACCTTGGATGATGGATTGGCTACAAAGTAACAACACTTGGTCAGCACCTCATAAGGAACATTCATGCCATGTTTGGTTTCATTCCATTCAGTGGTTCTCTAGAAGAAGTTCAAAATGTAAAATGTTAACGACGACGACGGACGACGGACGACGGACGCCAAGTGATGAGAAAAGCTCACATGGCCCTTTAGGCCAGGTGAGCTAAAAAGGTGGTCTGAGAGTCTGTATACTTTTTGACGATTTTCACGTTTGTTGTTCCAGAGTAATGGGACTTAGATTGTCCAAATATAAGCAATTTTGTGTAAGTATAAAATTTCCTGTTTACAGAACGATGATGTATTTAGTTTTGTTGTTGTTACAGTGTTATAATTCAGATATGTTAAGCCGTGAAAAAAGTAACATCACACTTAATTTGCCTAAAAAATCAATCTTTTCCTAGGGAGTATTATGCGCATTAGGTGCAGCAGTTTATGTGTCATCATACCACACGACCTTAGAGGAAATACGTGTGTAGGCGTGGGCAATAGAGATTACGTTTAAACGGATTGTGCTTAAACGCAGTAACATATTACAGTGTAAGTGTCATTGTTTTAACATATATACCCTCGTGTTTTATTTAACAAATGATTTTTGTTCGCGGTCAAAACATTTATGAATAAGAGCGTGTTGTCGGCCAAATACCGTAATAAAGGTATACCATTATACTTCAATTAGTACTGTACCACAATTCAGGGTTGCATCAAACTTGATAGTGTATGTAATCAAAATTACCATTTATTGCTACAACAGAATAATTCTTAGAAAAATAAAGGATCAGCTTGGTTATATGCATTTGCATTTGCTACATGTATACGTATATTTAAGTCTCCCAAACGAAGTGGGAGACTTATAGATTTTGATTTGCGATTTTTATCGAACATTTTTTTTTTATTCCCCTCCGATTTTGTTCGTTCGAGTTCTCAATAACCGTCATAGATATGGATCTGAGATTTTCCATGATGAATACTATTCGTTTGCTGATGGAGGTCACTGAGACTTATAATGAGGAGTTCAAAGAGGCTAGGGGTTTACTATAGGACCCTACGGAAAATTTTCTTTTTTCATCGAAAAACTACAAGAGTGACCAATGACCATCTCATATCATATATTCTATTATACACCGTGGCTACACCTATTAAATGACATATACCTCGTTTCTATATGGGGTCATCCCTCGCTTATCACCACTCCCATCCGTTAAAATCCACACTCCTAAACCACACATTTTCTTATTTCCCCCGGTAAGACGCACCAAATAACATACCTCGCTACCCCAGGGGGTATCACCGACATATTTACCCAAGTTTTAATCCTTACTCCCTCGAATCATTAGTCTAATTATCTCTTGGCCCTTATAATCATTTTTATTCTTTGTGGAAAGTTCAGATATCCTCAGGGTTCATGTCCCACCCCTTTCAACACTGGGTATATCATCAGCGTTTCTGGATAGCTACGTAACTGCTGGCCGGGTTAATCATTATGCCCATGATAAGACCTAGTGAATGCACAATTGGCAATGTTCGCGGGGATAATTCAATATTTAATTTAATAAATTGTTATATATCGTAATAATTTCTCCAATAATATTTTATGCTAAACTGCATTGGTCTAACTTTTTTATTTTTTGTCTGATTTTTATGGGGCTTGATTATATGTTCCTTGCTGGAAAAAAATCCGATCCGTTTTTATCTATATCTGTTATGGTTTTTGAGATATAAGGTGACGCGCTAATTTTTGAAACTTTTTAATTCTTCGTCGGATTTGAAGATTTTTTTTAAATGATTCCTCACTAAAAACCAAACAAAAGTTACTGAAGAATTTTTTTGTATCTTTCACCGTTTCTAAAATTAAAGGGTCACAGGGCCTGGATGAACAGGACGTCACTTTTTGTCTTGAATGGCAAATATATGCATGTCAATTCATTTATGTTTGGTTTGGTGTCGATGAGAGTAAGGCACCGACCATTTTATTACTGAGGAAGGTGGGGGGGCTGGGATGTCTTCCCCACAAAAAATTATGTCCAGCTTGATTTGAAATAAAAAAATTACATTTCCAATAATGAAGTAATCTCATGAATATTGAAAAAAAACTTATAACTTATAATATCCAATGGGTGTTCTAATAAAAATTCAATTCTTATAATAATTTGCTAGATTAATCCAATACATCACGTTGCATAAAATTAATAAAAAAAACCTCTCTTCTTGGAAAAAAACCGCTATGAGAAAAAAAAAATAATATGATTTTATCCATTTTATCCAGACCTACAAAAAAGTATATTATCAAGCATAAAAATCCCAGCCCCCCTCCCCCCTCGGTAATGGACGGTGCCGAACAATCACAGATAAGTGTAACAATAAAAAAAAAAAAGTTGGTGGGGGGAGGGTACTACATGACCATATTGGTGCATTTGTGTCGTTTGCAAACTTTATAGAAAGAATATAAATGATTGGCGAAATGTCTTTTTGAAGAGGGTACCAATTTTGAAAGTTCTGTATGAACTATATATTTACTTATAGATAAAATTTGCATGCATATATCTACATATATACATTTCTCCAACATGGATTTTTTCCTAAAAAAAATGTTGGAGAACCATGAACTGTATTTTTATTCTTTAAAAAGCTGTCGTCTCATTGCCAAGGTTTACGAAAGAAATATTATAACGGGCGTTTCAAGGATATTTGAAAGGGGCATATAATAAAACTTTCGCCGAGCGGACTAAGGCGATTTTTTTTACCTTTTTCTTTGCTAAAAAATATAAAATAGTTGTGAAATGCACTAATGTAACGGTTCCTGACTTTGAGCATGTATATTTTATAGTTCAGAGTATGTGTTTAATAAATGAATATGATAAATTGCCATATTCAATACAATATAAGCAGTTAACGATAGTTTTTTTTAAGGGGGGAGCGTACGCCCATTACGCCCTCACCTGGACCCGCCGCTGTATAATTCTAATGTGCAAAATGTTTCACGAAAAAATCTACCTTCATCATTGAGAAATAGTGAATTTTAATATTACACCGAATGAAAGTGAGTCCTAAAGTGTATCGGAAAACTAATTTTATACTGCGATCGTTCTATTTCGTTAACAGTATATTTACAAGTGATATACGGTCACTGACATGACTGATAGTATATAACATTTAGGCCACGCATACTTGACCTGATTGACGGGACTGAAATGAACACTTTAAAACAAAATTTCAATACTTATACTCTTGTTACATGTGTTACGTATTTTACATTGTTGAAAAAAAATTTGTGCGTTGAGTTTATTTTTAGCAGTTAAAAAGGTTAACAAAAAGTGTCCGTGTCTTTTTGTTAACCTTTTTAACTGCTAAAAATAAACCCAATGACAAAATCTTTCAGGGTTCTTTGTCTTTGGGTTTATATTTTTAGTAGTTAAAATAGTGTTCACCAAAAGTGTCAGTGTAAGTATATGTAAGAGAATGATAATCCCTTTCTTCGTGAAATTGGCCTCGGTCTGACATCGAAAAATTTTGAAGTCCTAATTTTACGCTAAATATAAATAGTATAAAATTAGCCCAAAAATATAGCACTTTTTTTTTCTCTCATTTTATTACATGAAAACAAATCTAAATAGTTTTTAATCCCTAAGAAGTGTCCTTAATAAGATGAACGTGAATACTTTTTATGCACTCGGACCTTGACCTGGGTACTCGTGCATAAAAAGTATCCTCTTACTTATAAAGGACACTTCATTTGTCCTCATTGTACTGTATCTATTGTTGATCACAAGAAAAAACTAGATGAGTCACTTGAGATGTCATACAATTAATGTATGCAAAAAATTCCCATAACAATTATGCTATTACATGTATACAGTCTAGACAATGCAATAGTCAGGTTGGGAATAACCCCTAATTGGGATATAATACCCCAATTGGGCTATAATATCTTAATTGGAGTATAATGGTATACCCCAATTGGGGTATCTAGAGACTTTTAGAGTTGTTATTCCTTATTGTGTATTCGCGCAGCTTTTTTCTCTTAAAAACTTTTTTGGCCCAATTAACTGTTATGAAAATACGATACGAACGAGACAGAATAAAATTGCATTTAAAAGAAACAAAGCAATAATTAAAAGCTATTATACCAATTTTAGAAGCCATATAAACACTATGATACTTGCATTTATAATAAAAATCATTGTGCAAATAATATCTACAAATGTCAATATTTCATATCCATCTAAAACGAATCTTTTAAAGATATATTTAAAACAACAAAGTAAAATACAAAAGTAAGTATACATATGGAACGCCACAGCTGTCTTATGTTCATTTCCATGACGTTGTTATGTCCATTTGTTGTTTTATTAAGTCAATTTTTGTGTACAATGAGATAAAGACTTAAATGGAAAAGCATAGACTATTGACCAACAATTAAGTATGCGACTCTTTGTGTATCAGTTTCTCAACACACGTTGTAAAATAATTAAAGATAAAACGTCTTAAGGGAGCAACCATTTGATTTTTATGGGGGGGGGGGTAGGATTAAATGTTTGGTCCATGCTATTTTTTTTTCCTGAAACCCCTGGCCCTGGATCTTTTTTCGGCTGCTATTTCAACCCAATTTTTTATTTTCATTTAAACCAGAAAATGTCCTGATTGACAAATGTCCTGAATTTTTCTTTCACACCTACAGTGATCCTGCCTTTTTATTTTGCCAAATCCTGGCCCTGCTTTTTTATTCCAAAATTGATCCTAGCCCCCCCCCCCCCCCCCCCCCGCTAAAAAATGGTTGATCCCTAAAAATAAAACATCAGGGGCTTGAGTCGCTGATGATGGGTATAGCCTTGAACCTATTAATCTATCTAAACAGGTACCCGAAACACTTGGGTAGGTGTTGAATAGTTTATGGCAGATTGAGAGGGGTCTCAAATTAATCTGTTAATACCGAAGTAACTCGAAGATCATTTCCGAATAAACAACATGACGTTGATCAACATAACGATTCAACCCAACAACATAATAACTCAACATAATGAAATAAAGTTGCTACTTGACATCACGTGATAAAACTGCAACACAGCATTATACTAATTGGACGTAATGAAACATCAAATGAACATAACAACAAGTTAGACTAACAAGACGAAATAATGATTGAATATAACAATATGTTGATTTGACTTGATAAATAATAATTAAACATTAAGTTGATCTAACTTAATAAAATAATGATTTAACATAATAAAATAATGATTTAACATAACAATATAATGATTTAACATAACAATATAATCAACTGACCCAACAAAACGATCTTTTAACACCACAACAAATTGATTCGACTGAATGAAATAATAATTGCACATAACAAAATAGAAATTAACAAACAACACAATCAGACAATTTGAATTAATAAAATAACGAATGGACATAACAACATCATGGAAATGAACATAACACAGCTATGGCGTTCCATATATACACGTTAATTTTCCAAGTTTGCTCGGCTTTTATTAAGGCTGTGCAAAGAGTGCTAATGCGTTTTTTTAAAATCATTGAAAAAACATAAGCACACCAAAACAAAGTAATGATAAATGATTTCAAATTTCTTCGAGATAGAAAGATAGAAAATATGAGGAATAGTGCTTGTTCTTTTAATTTATTGTCAACATAAGATGACTAACAATGAATACATGTATACGAATGGACAAAATTGGGCATTTGCGGAGGGTGGCTTTACCTTTGATTGGATTAGATTTACACACAGTAATCTATTACAGTGCAAGTGATCTAATTGTAACAGATATACAAGCGGTTTTATATTTGCCAATTAATTTCCGTTCTCGGGTAAAACATTTTTGAATGCGTGCAGGTTTTCATCCAAATACCTCAATTGGGGTATACCATTATACCCATTTGGGGTATTATATCCTAATTGGGGTATTATATTCCAATTAGGGGTTATTTATGGCAGAAAGTTTTACTATTTATTCTAACTTCAAGATATCTCATATAATATATAAGATATCTTATATTATCTAGTTTTCATAAGATATCTTATAAACTTTAGAAGATATCTTATAAACTGCCATAGTTATTCCTAAGCCGATAATGTATGTAATCAATAAATAAATGCATTTATTTCTACAACGGTATTTTTTTTAAATAAGGTATCAACTTGTTTACATACATTTGCAATTGCTACATGTACATGTATATCTGTATCTTAATTGTAAATATTAACAATATTTCTGTTGAATAACTCATTAGGGGCAGTTGACAGTCCATCGTGCTTTAGAATAGACAGTCATCGTCTACATGAGAATGAATAATTATGCGTGCCACTTTAGTGGAAACGCATTATGTTTTTGCTTTGGGTTCAAACGAGTGCATTTGGTGTTTTAGTTGTCAGCTTCAATCTCAGTGTCTGGAAATAATCGGTATCAATGGGTACTGGATTACCTGTAAAAGTGAGTGCTCGGGTGTGCAGTCACACATTACTTTCTCATTTTATTGTCCCAAAAAAGTTTTTTTCTTTATTTCTAAACCAAATTGAATATTCGCGGTGATTTGAAACATACGCATGCGCAGTGATTATTTTGAAAGTAGAAATGGGTCATTCAACATTCCTTTGATAAATTGGTTTGCATTAATAAATGTGTGTTATAATGAAATTATATAATCACATAATTATTTGATTTCAAAAATACATACTCGATAAAATTAATGAGAGTGTTATACGAAATCAATAAATTAACAATATTGTTATTGTTGTGAGCGGCTGTTTTAAAAATAGAATTGTTTTTCACGTGTAATGTACATCGAGCGTGCAGTTGAAAGGAGGCTCATTCATACCCGCGCTAGGCTGGCAAAGGAAAAGGTAAGTGTACAACATAATATTTATGCCATATAAACTGTTGTGAGAAATTGCAATTTTAAGTTTAATCGCGTTGCACTTGCAGTCATCGCATCTTCTTTATGAAATTATTTGTTACATGTATGTGTTGTTAACTTTCTTAAAGGTTGTGGAATATTATATTCGGCCCACGTGGCATGAACAAAGACATGTACCAGAAATCCAAGTAGGCAATCTTTGGACAATCGTGTATTTTTTACCGAAGATATCCCAAAAATTTCTTAGCAGATAGCCAGATTCAATTAGATTAGAATACCCCAACCCACATTTTCAATGTTGAAATTAAAGATTTAAAAAAAAAATTAAAACAAAACGATTTTTCATCACAAACTTCAGGCCAGGAACGGTAGGCATAGGAGGGGGGGCAGGTCTTTTTCGTGGTATTAAGTCGTTCCGGCCCCAAACCTGTCCGGCCCAAAGTCGATCCCGTCCAAGTCGATCCGGCCCCAGTTTGTATCTGTTGGTATATCTATTTGTAAAACGAATAATTGCCTTGCTATATTTTTCATGATTCTACATTGTATATGTATTAACAGGAGCATAATACCGGAAATTTCCATTTTCCAAATCTTCAGATGTATATGTTTTGCACCATTTGACTACATTATGTCTGGGGTGCCATCCTCTATGTTTCAACTATGACTAACGTGTAGGTCAATAAAAGTGTGTTCCTAACATAACATGACTGTGCCTTTACTTAAAAAACTGAAATTCCCTAGACTTTATTTCTAGTCCTATTTTCAGGAGAATTGTACAGTTACAACCAGTTTCTTCAAATAATTTTGAAATAGAAATCGGGATAGGAATGAAGTTTAGAGAATTTTGTAAAGTAATACCGTCTTTACTTGAAAAACGCTAGTATATTTAACATTTGGCCAATGACTGTACGTTGTTGTTATAAGCCCGAAGATCACCAGGGGCGGATCCAGGATTTTCGATTAGGGGGGTGTAAGGGAAAAAAGATCACCTAGTGAAGTGAGGCTCGAAAATTTTGGGGTAATTTTGTAAAAAATTCAAAGTTTTATAAAAAAAATCACATTTTTTTCGATTTGGGGGGGGGGGGGGGGCTCACGCCCCCTCTAAATCCGCCCCTGATCACAACAACTTGTCACTTGTGAAGAGAAGTTGAAATATCATGACCATCATTCAATACTGAAGAACAAAAAAAAAAAGACAAGAAATATTAACACAGAGCATTGTGATCATAATGGCATTGGGTACATCTCATTGCAGTTATACCAGCATTGTAATGTGATGGTGTCTCATGTAAAAACAAAGGAACGTTCAATCATCAAAGGCATAATGCAATCAAATAAAACATCAAAAAAACTATATGTCGTGATTTTGATATTTTTAAGAAAATATAGAAAACTGAGAAAACTTTGTATAATTTTTCGTGACTCGTGATGAGACCCCCTTCCCCCCCCCCCCCCCCCCCCCCCCCCCCCATAGGAGTATAAAGTGAAGTGAAGGGAACAAACTCCTGTTACTATTGTCAACTGGATTGGTAGAATGTAAGAATGCCAGATATCGTAACTGTCAAACCCCTCTTTTGTTTACTATCATTAATGTCAAATTAAAGTTAATTGTGAAATAACTTGAATTTTATACCATAATTGTTATTAGAAGCGGTATAAAAATTACCATTATTGTTCTATTTCTTGAATTTTTATCGTAAACAATTGGGTACCCCCATTCCTGACCACTTGAAATATTGCTAGAAGAAAATGATACATCAGCAAACAAATAAAATACAATTTATAATGAAATGAACGATGATGATATTTAATGAAATAGTGATCCGTGTCAGGTAATGAAGTATGTATTTAAATCTTTTAATTTTTTTTTAAAGTCTATATCAAAAGACAAAGATGAGTAATCAGCATGATCAGAGTATGGAGGACAAAGGTAAGATATGCATACAATATTTAATGAAAAAAGGCCAATCATAGATATGATTAAATATAGAAATTTACCAAAGATGGAACCGTAGTCAAATGCCGAAACCCATCATTATCAAATCCTTAGTTCTGCTGTACATTATTAGCATCAACTTAAAGCTGTAAATGTAAATTTACATGCTGAATCATGATATTTTCTAAAAAAAATTTAAAAAGTGCACCTAGGCCATGCCCCTAGGCATCATGCATAAAGTCCGCTAACATCAGTAAACAAGATTCATATTATGTAACTTGTATACAAAGTTTCAGAATCCAGGTTAAAATACTTTGCATAATTTTGATCCTTATTGGATAACTTGAAATGTGAAAACTAATTTCGTTTATTTTTCTGCCTGAAGGGCAAATTTCACAATTCCAAAAACTTTGGCACAGACAACTTTTAAAGTGCTATTTACACACATATTGCCAAGTTTCTCTGATCAAAGGCATAGGAGGAGTTCGAGGTGAATCGATTTTTGCGATTTTTTGACCCCCTTAAAGTCATTCCCTGAGGGGTCAAAAAAAAATTTTAATCCCCCCCCCCCCCCCATGTGAAATTGCCCTATAATATGTAAGTCGATTTCCCATTTACAGCTTCCAAGCCCCACTGGTGTAAAAGATTTCATCAATTATTGCATATCACAAAAATGAATTTTCGTCCCTAATTTAGCCCTAGGGCATGAGACAAAAATTCCGAACCCCACACACACTCCCCCACATCATCCTCTTTCATCATGCCAAATTTCAAATTTGTACCTCAGACAGTTTCTGAGCTTTCGGTGAGCATTACATGCATACGTACGGACAGACTGTATAACATAATTCCCCCGCTTTCGCTAAAAAATGATATGGAGAAAATGTAGAAGTACATGTACATGTACAATGACTAATTTCATTTAATTTGCTGGTAAACTGGATTAAATCATAATTGTATGTGTAAAATATGACTGTCTTTTAACAAGGGAGATACTATAAAATATTGTACAAATGTACAAACGCAATATAATCAAGTAATTCCAATACACATACAAATGACAACAAATTACACTGCTTTTGGTACTCGAGACATTGTTATGATGCAATAGATCTTTTTCGTATGACATGCATTAAAAGTTTAATCTTTTTTTAAAATAGAAAGTACAGATGCTGGTAACATAACATCTCTAACAGTTGATGACGACCAAAGATCCCAGACTAATGGTATGATAGTCATTATTTTGCTCACATTAATGCACTTTTGACAAATACAATTATATACATGCTGTAGCAGTTGAATTCTTCAGGACCCCACACTTCATGTTTCTGTGATACATAAAAGGAAAACTAAAAAATCACTACATGTCTCAAGAGACGGGTGCCCTATAGAACTACTGAGCTGGTTTATATTTCTTGTAATATTACTGGCTTTGGAAATTAACTTTTTTGCAAAAATACACACATGTGGGTCAATGTATAAAAATGTACAAATACGATATAAAACAAGTGATTCAAATACATATGCAAATGACAACAAATTTCACTGTTTTGGTACTTGAGACATTGTTATGATGCAATAGATCTTTTTTGTATGACATGCATTAAAAGTTTAATCTTTTTTTAAAATAGAAAGCACAGATGCTGGTAACATAACATCTCTAACAGTTGATGACGACCAAAGATCCCAGACTAATGGTATGATAGTCATTATTTTGCTCACATTAATGCACTTTTGACAAATACAATTCATGATGTAGCAGTTGAATTCTGAGAGTACCCAGTAGCCAGATATCTCTCCCTATTCTTCAGGACCCCACACTTCATGTTTCTGCGATACATAAAAGGAAAACTAAAAAATCACTACATGTCTCAAGAGACAGGTGCCCTATAGAACTACTGAGTTGATTGATATGTCTTGTAATATTACTGGCTTTGGAAATCAACTTTATTTTAAAAAATACACACACGTGGGTCAATGCATAAAAATGTACAAACACAATATAATACAAGTAATTCAAATACACATGCAAATGACAACAAATTACACTGTTTTGGTACTCGAGACATTGTTATGATACAATAGATGTTTTTTGTATGACATGCCTTAATCGTTTAATCTTTTTTTTTTTTAAATAGATAGCATTGTTGCGGGAAACCTAACGCCTTTTAATATCAAAACAACAGTTGATCATGAACAAAGATCCCAGACTAAAGGTAAATGATAGTCATTACTTTGCTCACATTAATGCACTTTTGACAAATACAATTATAGCCTAGCCCAAATAACATTAATGCCTGCTAATTCAACAACATAATAAATGCTTATCACTACACTTAAGAAAAAATGCATGAGTTTCTGCTATTGTTATACCCCTTTACAAAGTGTGTGTGTGTGTGTGTGTAGGGGGTATAGGAATAAACCTGTCCGTCTGTCTGTTCATCCGTCCACATATCTCGTAAGTGCATGTCCTCCTAAACTGCTCATCAGAATTTGATGAAACTTCACATAGTTGTTCCCCATCACCTTTAGATGTGCATGAAGGAATATGGTTACTGTTCACAAATGGAAAGGGGAGATAATTAATTTTTTCCAAAAAAGGGCAGATAAAAGCTTGTAAGCGTATAGCCTCATTAATGGCTTATTGTATTTTGATGAGACTCCAGATAGTTGTTTCACTCTACATGTAGATGTGCATAAAGGAATATGGTTGCTGTCCGAAATTGGAGAGGGGATAATTAAATTATTTGTTTGTCGAAAAAAGAGGGAATGAAAGCTTGTAAGCGCATAGCCTCCTAAATGGCTTATTGGATTTTGATGAAACTTCATACAGTTGTTCCTCACTACCTGCATTTATGCATAAAAGATTATGATTAACATCCAAAATCGCATTCTGACTTTTAAAAAATGCTTGTCAATTTTCACCAATTTAACCGATTCCCACCATTTTGGTCCAAGTGCTGCTGATGAGACATCAGGTGCAAATTGGCTATACAGCTCAATAAATGGATAAAATCAATTCACTGTGTGTAAACATCTGTCTTATTTACCACATATCTTTTTGTTCAATATTGTCATAAATTTATTTAACTTATAGTGTAGGCACACAAAAAATTGGAAAGGTAGGGAAAACAGAAACTGTAATTTTTTGAGCATTTGACAATGTTTATACATGTATAAATTTTTTTTTTAATTTATGTCAAATTATTGTTTTAAAAGATCTTGAGTTTCTTCCTTTGTTAACGTCAACTCCAGTAAGGTTTGTATAATTTGTATTGTTGATTTTCTGGTCTAGGAAGACCATTCTCATTAGTTATGTTTACGTTTGTTTTTACTTTTAATATTATGCAGAATTAGTGCAAGAAAAGTTCAAGAAATCATTGAACACTTTTGGCCTACTGCCTGATGATTCTAAACTTCTAAGAAGAATTATACTACAGTAAATGTTAAGGATTTCATATACAACAAAAATGGCAAAAAATATAACACTGCTGTGTCGAAATGTACAGCATCTCATTTGGCCATGGAATTTTATATTATATTGTATAACTATGACCAAAAAAATGTGTGTTTACATTAGACGGACCAATCCTTATTTTCTAGAATTCTTCTAGGCGACCCAAATCTTTTTTTATCCAAATATTGCCAGGAGCACTTGAATTTTGTTTCATCCTATAAAAGACTGCTTTTCGTCAATCAATTAAAGATATTCATGAGAAAATCCAGTTTTGACCACAAAATGTTTTGGCAGACAAAAAAAATCTAAAAAAAAAAATAATTTTCTGACCGCCTTAACTCAGCAGGTTACCATAAACCTGTATATTGTTTTGGCCTAAGCACTATGAATATCCAAAATAATGTTATCAGTCAAACTTAACCAACTAACGACACTGTCCAGTCTACTTAAAACGTTACAGTACCTGCATGATTAGCATTTAAATATTTGTGAAGATACAAATCAAGATATCTCATACAATCAAGGGTATTAGACAAGGCTTTATATGGGGAACTATTAAAAATGTAAAAAAAATATCTTATCTTGGAGGAGAAATTCTTGTCTTGTGTCTTCTGTTTTTCTCACCCTACTGATTGAAGTGTAATTAAAATTTTAAAAATTTATCAATTTCCTTGAGATGATTAGATGAGTTCTGAAAATTTTTCATTTAGTTTTTGGTATTTTTAGCATAAAACAAAGCTTGTTTTTGAAAATATCAAAAATAGCCTATTTATTGTCGGACATAAGTAACCTAGGTTTTAATTCTACATGAAAGCATTTTGGGTAGGGTGAGAATATATTTCATTTTCTATATTAGTTTTATATGTCCATCTTATTCTTGCTATATCAAGCAACAGCAGAGTTCTAAAAAACTTTGCTCATTGGCTTCGCCATTTACAATTGAATTGTCCCACTAAAATAACTCTAAGCAGCTTATTTATACAGTAATCTAAACAAATTTTGTTTTGTTTGATAAAATATCAGGCCAAATGACTGACAAGTGAAAATATCTTTTTCGAAAAACTTGCAAGAGACGATATGACACATGAACAGCTAATGTAATGTTATGTATTTATCATTCCATATTTAATAATAACCGATAATTGATTTCAAAGCATGTTTGAGTTACAGATCATTTATGATTGATGCTTACATTTCTATCAGTATGGACAATCATGTTAAATATTGGGAACTCTTTTATTGACTTGTGCAGAAAACTAATTTACTTCCAACATCATGAACATGACAAATACCAAATTTTTGATTGTGTGTATGAAATAAAATGTACAAAAAATAATAGAACACGAAACACTTGCATTGGCTGAAAATATCAACCCAACACAACCAACCAATGTAAGCAAGAAACACAACGTAAACATATGTGTAGTGTTGATCGACATCTAGCAATGAATTCTTCTTAAACCTGTGCTAGGGGCCGTCTTGAACTTAACATGGGGTATGAGTTTTTGCTCATTGTTGAAGGCCTTATGGTGACTTCAAGATGAAGAACAACAATAAAAGCATTGTTCCATTGCTTTTTATTCAATGTATTCATTGAGATTTTGTCTCATTTACATTTACCCCATATCCTTTCATTTTTCATATAGTCAGCAGAACCTACTATATAAGAATTGGTGATGACAAGACTTGGTACCACACTCAAAGGGTGTCTTTGGGCGAGGTGTTCTTAACACGAGAACAGTGATCGAGATTAAAATCTGTGCCCAAACAAAACGAACATTTTCCGGGAACGTCGTTCTCGGGTCAAAATCTCACACCACCGTTTTAGCAGGTGCGTCAGGAACAAAGATGGAGGACATGTGATAAAAATGCTAATAAAAGAAAGTGACAATTGTTTATACCTAATTACATCTAATTGTAGTAATTGAATGTGTTGTGCATTTATCAGGATTGGTGGAAAGGAAGCTGTCTTAATCGCTGTTTTTTGCCATGCCGTCCAAGGCATTTGTAAAATGGGTGGGCAAGTAATGGGACGTTACGATATGTTACAGTGCCTTTCATACAAATTTGTATCCTTTAAAAAAAATATTTTGAAGCCATATCTTGACGGATCTTGTTTCAAAAGAAGCATAATATTTGAAATTCCATTTGTTTATTTGATGATTTTTATTTCCGAAAGTCTTCTTGCGATTTAAGCATTGTTAAGCACCAAGTGACTGCAACTCTGATTTACTATTTACTATATATTTCAACTAAAATGAATTTGTAAATATTATATCTCTGATTAAATTATGAGAAAACTAAATTAAGTAGAAATAAAAATATTAACAAATAAACATTCAAACTGCAAATCAGCGGTCCGCATCTTTTGAATCAAAATTCATTGAAATCCGCAAAGTAATGGCTTCAAAATAATACTTTGAAACGTGTACAATTTTATTATGAATTGCACTGTAAAATATCGTAACTTTCAATTACTTCTGCCACATTTTTCACGGCCATGTTTATATAGCATTACCAACATTGAACAATTCGAAGAAAAACTCTCTGAATCTTGGTTTGCTGCATACCACAAGAATATTAGTAATTGTTTTTCTGGGAGAACTTGTGCAAATCCTCCACGGTATATTTTGGTCAATTCCAACCGAAGACCGTCCAGTTACTTCATATAAATGTCTATACTGACACGAAAATGTCTCTTAATTTTGGACGACGTCCTCCACAAATCTCTCAGTTTATGTCTTATTATGCGTTTTTATGTCAAGGCCTTAATACAACTCAAAATGATAATGATATTGGGTTTGGTGTAATTCACACCAGTTTCAACTGTTTATTTGATATATATCCAATTTTTTAAGCAGATTCGTCGCCATTTTGGTTCTGTTCCTAGTGTTAGGGCGAGGTTGTCCAAGTTCAAAATTCGACTCGACTCGAGAACTAATTTACAGCTCTCGCCCAAAGACACCCATAAGATTTATGTTCAAGACTGATTTATTAATTGTGTTCTGAAATTATATGAAACGCATGTGACAAATTTATTTGAACTTTGTAGTATTTTGTAATCCACAATAGACTTATGTTTCTTCATGTTGTAACAATGTTAATGAAATAGATGAAAAGAAAAAAAGACGATTTAATTTGTTTTTATGTAAAATTGTATTTATCTCTTTTTTATATATCTTTTTTTCTCATATTAACAGCTCCAAGTTCAACCCCAAAGCGCAAAGTAACAACTCCAAAAAAGACTCGAACACAAATAAATAAGATAAAGGCCAAACTTACAAACATTTTGAAAATGCTCAGGGAGAGCACCTTAGAAATCGAAAAGGAGGCCAAAGTTATTGCCTTCGACCGCAATATGGATAGAGGTCTTGTGCAATCTCTAATGGGATGTGTCCAGCGGCAAATGACCAAATTGAATAGTGAGATAGAGGAAATAAAAGTCGCAACAATAGAGATTGAAAAACTGACAGAGAGGAACCGAAAAAAATTAGAATATTATGACAATATGTTTGTATGACAATATGTTTGATTAAAATTTTGAATTTATTTTCTTTCTCATTTACTTCATTTGAAAGATAACATGAAACACCAACAATGAAAACTCTAAACACTACCCACCATCACTGAAAATAATTCTAGCATTTATAATTGTGTTATATTGGAATACCTTTGTCTGCATGTCCTTCTGTCACTATTTCCTCAGCTACTGCTTGGGCAATTTATCTCATATGGGACAGGATATACATGGGGCATAAGTCATAAGCGATTTTGTCGCTCTATACCATCAACTTCCTGTTTGGCAGAACTCTGCCATTTTTCCCTATATTGTACATAGTCAAAATTTTCATCCTATTTTTCCTTGCTATTGCTGGACCAATTTATTTCAAATTTGTTCTTTGTCTGACCTTATATATACGGTGCATACATTTTGAGTAACTTTTGTCACTTTATAATATAAACTTCCTGTTTGGCGGGACTTGGCAATATTTCTCTAAAGGAGGGTTTTTCTAAGCATCATCAAATTCAATTGACCAATTAGATTCTTTATTGTAGTTCATCAAGGTCATTTATTGAGTTGAAAACAAAAGGATTTTTACATTACCACACATGCTAATGATTTGTGCAATTATCATTTTATTACACAAGATATTTTTATTTTGAAAAAAATGTGACAGTGCTGTTATTGTCTACATTATATATTTTAAGTTTTACATCGATATCTCTAATCCTTCAGTTACAAATCAAGATTGAAATCATCAGATTGTTCCGAATGACACAATGTAATCTAATTATAAACACAGATAGTTCCAAAGGTCTTTCAACTCGGAGAGTTCTGCATTAGTAACGCCACCTGGTGGATAAAAACAAAATAATACTGAACATTGTACAAAATGGGGGTGTACCTGAGTTATAGGAAAGCTGGATAGCCTGATTTGGTACTCTGTTGATTTGCATGAAAACAGTATAAAATTTGTGTGAACAAAAACGCAAGGTATCAAAAGTAAGACATATGGCCCTGACAAGACCGATTAATCAGTCCACATCACATTTGTAGTTTTGTTTATGTGATCTATGTGTCAGTTGTTTGTTGAGAGAAATATTCTTATTACTGTCATGAATAGAATTACATTAGTTTATACCCTAGTCCATATGATATTGCACCTAGTCCATATGATATTGCACAGTCATCATTGCCATGGGCATCAACAAATTACTTTGTTTTGTATGACAGATTAATAAATGTTCCTTGGTAGAAAAGGAAGGCCTGAAGCAAATTTAGGAATTATTTATCCACCATTTAAATATTGGGAACCAACATGTACAATGTATGTAGGCAATTAGTTTGATGCAGTTTGTTCAATTTATTGCCACTTAAGTAAAAAGTAAAAAGGGTTTTATTTGTTAACAATTTCCAAGAAATAAGGGGTCTAAAGGAGGGTTTATTGTTTGACAGATTTTGGGGTTGTAGATTTTTACACAGAGAATGACATTCTTGGGTACCGATGATTTTTTTTATTTTTAATTTATCATAAGGTGAAAAATTTAGTCATATGTGTCCACAAATCACATTAGTGTACAACTTTCACATTACTTTTATGCAATATAAAAATAGCTGCTTTAATGATTGTCTACCTTGTATAAATAGTTATGCATAACTCTGCATGTGCATGAATGAAATATAATGCATCTTGCGTCAACTAGAACTTATGAAGAACCCAGATATTCATTTATAAAAAACAGTTTATAATTCAAGATTTAGATAATTAAAAAAAGACATTTGTTGATTTTTACCACTTGCCCAACAATTTCCTTTTTACTTTAAGTTAAAAAAAGAAGACGCACAAGCTTAACTGGAAGACCAGAACAAAAAATTAGAAAAGACACTTACTCAAAAACCAAGAAACCAACCCCAAACAAAAGGAATAAGGAAAAAATAAAAAAGCACGATTTATATATGAAGAAAGCAGAAAATATTACACCAAAAACAAAAAAGAAAAATCTGAGTCGGGCAAGGATACTTGCGTCAAAAAAAAGACTTTCATTAACACCTCAATCAAAGAAAAATTCACATGAAACTCGGCGAAAAAAACGGAAAAGGAAAACAGATGAGGGATATTCGCCTCTTATACCAGACAATATTGATGAAGAGAGAACTTGCAACGGCAATATAGCATTAACGAAATGCCGTATGAAATCATTGATTGATAAATTCCATCATTCAATAAACACTGGTCCTGTTTATGTATGTACATGTCATCGGCTTTTATATAGGAAATCTGTGAATGAAATGCACTTGGACAAATACAAGAGCAAAGATAAAATTCTTCTCCGCCAAGTTTTTAGTGAAAAATATTTGTACAGGAGTAAGGATGGGAAATATTACATTTGTTTCACATGTGACCGAACAATTAAAAGGAATTCTCTTCCAGCACAATCAAAGGCAAATAATCTAGAACTTGTAGATATACCAGATGCTTTAAATGATCTTAACAATCTTGAATTACGCCTTCTTTCAAAACGAATACCATTTATGAAAATGATATCATTGCCTAGAGGAAAACAAAGAGCAATTCATGGACCGGCAGTAAATATACCAACAAGTTTGACACCAATATGTACACTGCTTCCACGCCTACCATCAGAGGCCCAAATTATTCCGTTGAAACTGAAAAGACGTTTGACGTATAGAGGTCATTATATGTATGAATGCATTAGACCGGAAAAAGTTAAAGAAGGTCTACACTGGTTGAAGCAAAATAACAAGTTGTATGCTGATGTCAATATTAATGATGATTGGGAAACAAAATGCCAAAATGATGATCAAGATTTATGGACTGGTATGCAGGCATTGCATACAACCGAAAATGAAACTATCGGAGTTGGTCTTGAAAAAAATGAAGAATGTGAAATGACCAATTTAAATGACCCTGATGCTACAATTTGCAACAATATTACACTGGAAAAGTCGAATACTGTCACAAACAGTTTTGACACACAGTCGGTTATAAACATCTCCAACATACAGCAAGGTAAACACATCTCGAACACAAATTCAGAAGCAATTGATACATTGCATACTTTGAAACAATATGCATCAGATTTAGGCTTCGAAGTCATTGACCAACCGGAAAACGGAAACTGTTTGTTTCATGCTGTACAACTCCAATTGGCAAAAATGAATCGAACTAACATGCTGGCCAATGAATTGAGACACAATGTTACAAGGTACCTCAAAGATAACCCAACTCTAAAAAACTCTGAACATTTAAAGCACTATATTTCCTTTAGGACAGGAAATGAAATTGAAAATCCTGTAACAGAACAAGACTCTGAACTTCTACATACAGACGAATTGGATAAGTTACAACATCTTACTGTGGAAGAGAGTCTTGACTTTCAGTGGGACCTTTATCTATCCCGACTTGAAAAGGGTTCATATGGTGACCACATTACTTTAATTGGTCTTGCAAATATGCTGAACATCAATATTCATGTTGTGTCAACCAGAAACAAAGATATACCAACAATATTTCCTGGTGAAATTGAAGCATCCGAAACGATACACCTAGGACTTATAGGTCAATCTCATTATACAGCTCTTGTACATGTAACAGATGAAGAAAGTCAGTATGACGATGAACAGGAGGAAAGTCGGCTAAGGGGTCTTCCTTATGACAGTTGCCTACAAGATGATTATCAGTTGTCAAACTTAACATTTTCAGTAGCACCCGGCGAAAATAGTAAACCAATTTCTCTATTGAGTGATCCACAGTTTGAAGAAATGTCTAATCCTGATAAATATCCAACTGGTAAAAATGCATTTACTGAAACTAGAACAGTGAAAATTACTCCACGAAAGTACTTTAATCAAAGGTTGTTAGATGTTGATGGAAGATTCGCCAAGGATATTGAATATTTACTGGCAGCCCAATATGCTGTAGAGGATAAACAAGTCAGAGATGATGGATCAATAGCCTTGAGAAAAGGAAAAGGAAAATCGCATCAAGGAAGGAGGATGACCAGCTCTATATTTAAAAATAACGGAAACATACAGGCAATGCTGCAAAAAGACCAAGCGTTTAGGTTTCTCAAAAATGTCAGAGGATCCCCTCCGTATTATCAAACAATGATGTATGATGTACTCGCTATGTTGAGGCAATTGGGAATACCAACCTGGTTTTTAACGTTATCTGCCGCGGATCTTCATTGGCCAGAAATAATAATGTCGATTGGACAACAATACGGAAGAAATTTTTCCCAAGAGGATGTCAAGACGATGTCATGGGAGGAAAAGTGTAACTGGCTAAGATCAAATCCTGTCACAGCGGCTCGACAGTTTCAGTTTAGGCTTGACACCTTCTTTCAAACATTTTTACGGTCAGATGAAGCACCTGTTGGTGATATTTTAGATTTTGTTATTCGCATAGAATTTCAGGCGAGAGGATCTCCACATGCCCATTGTCTGTTATGGATAAGAAATGCTCCAAAATTACAACTTGAAAATTCAGATGAACAACAATCAAATGAACAAGAGGTTTGCGATTTTATAGACAAGTACCTTACAACAGATATTCCTGTTGATGAAGAATTGGCCAAATTGGTGGCATTGCAGAAGCATGTTCATTCTAAAAGTTGCAGGAAAAATGGAAAATGTCGATTTAAATTTCCAAAGCCTCCAACAAATGAAACATGCATATCAAAAACAACAGAAGATGATATTCACCTAAAACCAGATGAGATATGTAAGCAAATTTATCAGTTACTGGACCATCCAAATATTGATAAAATGACATTAGAAGAACTTATTTCGATGGTTGGTGTCAGCATGAACGATTACATGAAGTCTCTCAGACATTCAAAGACCGGAAGGAGCATTATCCTTAGACGAAAACCATCCGAATGTTGGATCAATGGTTACAATACAAACATACTTCAGGCTTGGATGGCAAATATCGACATGCAGTTCATAGTAGACCCGTATCAGTGTATAATGTATGTTGTTTCATATGTTATGAAAGCCGAAAAGGGAATGGGAGAATTGTTGCAGCAAGTTGCAAAAGAAAACACGAGGGAAGAGATTAAAACACAAATCAGAAAACTATCGGGAACTTTTTTAAGCCATCGTGAAGTAAGTGCACAGGAAGCTGTGTATCGCATTTTGTCAATGCCACTTAAGAAGGTCAGTAGGAAAGTAGTCTTCATAAATGTATCACCAAAAGAAGAGAGGGTATGTCTCTTGAAGCCAATGTCAGTCATAGAAGATATGGATGATGATGACGAAAATATTTTTTGTACAACGATACACGATAGATACGCTGCTAGACCTAATGAACTGGAAAATTTGTGTCTGGCAGATTTTGTCGCCAATTATTCTATAACATCGACAAAACAAGATGATGACTGTATTGATGTTACAACAGACAATTTGCAGACAGATGAAGGACAAATGAAAAAAATTAAGTTGAAAAGTGGTTTGGGAACTATGACCCTCAGACGACAGCCAGCTGTTATCAGATTTCACAAATACAAACAAGCAAAAGAGAGAGAAAAATACTTTTTTTCACATTTGCTACTTTATTATCCATGGCGAAACGAAGACAATTTGAGAGGAGATTGTGAGTTGTATGAAGAAATATATAACAGAGTTGCAGGAATTATTCAACAGAATAAAAAAAAGTATAGTCAAAATGTTTCAATCGACGAGGCAATTCTCGACTATGAACAAAACGGACCAATTGAATCTCTTTGGGATAGTGTAGCTCCAGTCACTCAAAATATGAATCTTGAAGACGTCGAAGAAGGCGAAACAGTTGAAAGAGATTTAAGTACTGAGGACATTCAGGAAAATAGTGAGCTATTGGGCAACGACAGTGCTACGGTGGAAGACAGACCTATTAACCCTTTGTTTAGCAAAGAAGAAAGTTCAACTCTTTTGCCTCCAAGAATGTATAGAGAAATGATGCGAGGACTTAATGCAAAACAGCGTGATTTTATGGTATACCACAGAAAATGGTGCAAAGATGCTGTAATTCGTTTAAAAGAACAAAAATCGGTAGAGCCGTACTATGTTTTCCTAAGTGGACCAGGCGGTGTTGGAAAAAGTCATATTATTAAGCTTGTCCGTCACGAAACAATCAGATTTCTACGTTTTTCTCGATTAATTCAGCCTCATGATGTAACTGTTATCCTGGCTGCATCCACAGGCGTTGCAGCATTTAACATTGATGGCTCGACATTACACTCGGTATTTAGTCTACCAATAGGAAATACGTACAAATCGTTGTCACATGAAAAACAGAATACGCTCAAATGTATTCTGGGTAATCTTCAGTTGATTATCATTGATGAAATTTCTATGATAGGAGCAAATACACTGTTATTCTTACATAAGCGATTAGAAGAAATCAAAGGAACTCGTAGAAGTGGGAGGCTATTTGGAGGTGTAAGCATTTTGGCAGTTGGGGATTTATATCAATTGCCACCTGTACGACAATCATTTGTCTTTAATCCACCAGACGATGAAATGGCTGCCATTGTTGGAAGCTTGTGGGACAGATTTCAGTTAATAGAACTGGATGAGTTGATGCGTCAAAAAGATGATGCAAGCTTTGCACAGTTATTAAACAGGATGAGAACGAATTCCTTGAACGATGATGATTTGGCTGTTCTGAAATCTAGGGAACTTAGATCAAGTGATTCCGAAATGTTTTCCTCATCTCTTCATGTTTTTGCAACAAATGCAAAAAAAGATATCTATAACGAGGAAATGCTTTATAAGTTGAAGTCCCCGATTCATACTATATTAGCACAAGTTAGAAAGAAAGACTGCACAACTGATTTGATTGATATACAGCTGCCCAAAAAAAGCTCAGAAACGGGAGGCTTGGCCGAATGTTTGAAAGTTGCAGTAGGAGCGGAGGTTATGTTGACAGTGAATTTAGATGTATCTGATGGACTGGTAAATGGAGCAAGGGGAAAGATCGTTGATATTATAAGCACCGGAACTCGTGCTGCAATGATCTTAGTTCAGTTTTACGGGAACGCCGGTAAGAAAGCAATTGCCAATAGTTCCTTACGACAGAAATATGGCAATGCAGTTCCAATACAGAGATATGAAGCTTCTTTTCATTTAGGAAGAAAACATGTAAGTGAGGGAAGAATCATTCAGTTTCCCCTGACGTTAGCCTGGGCGTTGACTATTCACAAATGTCAAGGTATCACTACTGATGAAATAGTTGTTGATATGACAGGTCGATTCGGTCCTGGACAAGTATATGTCGCATGTAGTCGTGTGAAAAATCTTCAAGGATTACATTTCCTTACTTTCCTACCACAGAAAATAAAAACAAGCCATGAAGTTGCTAGCGAAATGAGCAAAATGCAATTAAAACAAATTCCAACTGGTGCTCAATTTGCCTTATCAACTCTTGGAAACGATTGGTATAAAATCGTGCATTTAAATGTAAGAGGCTACAAAGAACACTACGAAGATCTTGATGCAATGCATCATCTCAAAAATGCTGATTTACTTTGCTTAACTGAAACCTTTCTCCAACGAAATTCGGAGATTGATCTTGTATCACCATTCCAAAATGTTATTCGAATGGAACGCTCAAACGTCGACTTAGGAAAGGGCGGAATATTGATTTGTTCCCAACAAAATTCTGAAATAAAAGCGGGCTATACAACATCAGAAATGGTCCATGTCAATGTCAAGAATTGTATTGTTGGAAATATTGAAGTTATTACTATATATCGAAGACCGTCATTACCAATTGACACTTTGAAAGAAGAGCTTGACTCCATGCTTCATAAGTTTGCAAACACTCCAACAGTATTAATAGGTGATTTCAATGACAACAAAAATATATCGGAATTTCTACTCAAATATGGATTCATTCAGCTAATTGATACTCCAACAACAGACTATGGTTCTTTAATTGACCATATTTACATCAACTGGCAATTTGACACACGTGTGGATGTTATTGATGTATATTTCTCAGACCATGATATGATTTGTCTCAGTTTGAAACCATCCCCGTAAAAATAACAATATAAATTTGAATTGATCATCTTACAGGTGTGGATTTTTTTAAAAACATTCTCCACCTAGATCAGCTAAAATTTGATAAACATTAAAAAAGCAATGTAAACAACTCAATATCAAACAAATAATACTAGTGCCGGCACCAAGTCCGGCTATACTGAGTTCCTATCGTATTGGTCGTTTCGCTGGTCTGTTTTGTTTTCCTGATCTAATTAAACCTTAGAGAATATAATAATTGTCTATATAAATAAGAGGAATATGGAGTAAATGTATTGAGATTATGTCCCAAATCACATATGACAAAACGCAACAGAACTTGTAAGCTTTTATTGTTGTTCTTCAAGAAACTACCTGGTCTGCAATACATTCTGATTGCCATATACCAAGTACATCACACTAGAGCTATTGCGTTAGTTTTATCGTGTCTTGTCTTAAGTATTTAGTGTTACTGACCTTTCTTTTACCATTATTACAGTGAAACCTGTCTAAACGGAACCCTGACTAAACCAGAAACCTGTCTAAACCAAACTCATTCTGAAGTCCTTTAGTATCAGAATCTTTCTATTTTAAACCTGTGTAAACCAAATACCTCTCTAAACCGAATGAAATCTTCAGTCCGAAAGGGATTCGTTTAGACAGGTTTCACTGTATTTTTATTATGACTGTCTGTATTATCAAAGCAGGGTTTGAACGGATTTTTGCTATATTTTACGAATAGCTACAATCATCCCATGATTATTGCAATCCACGGCACGCATTTGTGTTAATGATAACACTGCTCTAGTTTATTATGCATATGATTTATGTTTGTCTCCGTTGCATATGTTTATATAGAGTATATACAGAATAAAATATGAAATTCGGAAAAAAAAACCTTCAATTAAAAATCTGTATTACTCGACAATATCACTTGAAACACAACAGCAAAAGAAAATCAAGCAACACACGACAGTTAAACCGAAAATCAACGGCAATTAGAATTTCCAATAATCAGAATGCTGTGGAAGGTGAGCACATCACAGTCTGGTTAGATATTGGTCGAAATTTAAAGCTATTCAAATTAACTTAAAAGGAAATTAGGAGGAAAATCTATATTTCTACTTCGGAGAAGTGGAAAATTATTGGCTAAATTCCAGTTAGAAACGTCATCCAGAATATTTTGCTAAACGATTTCAGAGGACGATATTTCAGTCAATTTTATCTTAGCGCAGGTAAAACGTTTATGAAAAATCACATGTTTTCGTCCAAAAACCCTAATTAGGACACTATACTGTTTTATCCAAATGCGCCGGTTAGCTGTTACGACCAACCTGGTTTTACCAATTAAAAGCTTAGAGTTATCGTTCTTGACTTCAATATAGCACAAGAACCACATCATGTCGTTGGTTAAAAGTAATACATTTAATACGCGGGTCCTGTATTATTTATAGAAAGTTCAGATTTGTAGATAATTGTTTTTATGTTGATTTGTGTAGTTTTGCGGCTTTGATTTTTAAGGGGGGCCAAGGCAGCATTTTGGTCTTCCATCCTGGATATTTTCAGGACAACAGTCATATCAGTGAGCTTGTCTCCCTTTTTTCGCTATCCAAATGCCCTCAATTTTTTTAAGAGAACTATCATAATATAATTCTTTCAATATTCATTTTCAGCCTGCCTTTTCTTCGACAAATTTGCATGGAGCCAGACTTTTCTTTCCAGTTCCAACTTCAATTACTCCCTCAAATGAACGAAATTGATCGGCTCACAAATGGTACAAATACACTTGCAGTAGAAGATTTTTTTTATTGAATGACCTCTGCGTTATACACAGTAACATGTAATCACCACTCGTTTCCCAATGAGTTACGGTCCCACTTTTTAAAACAGAAGGATACCTCATGGGACCTTCGCAATAATCCGTATTATTATGTTTACTTCAGTTCGAAAGGTCTCCTTTTATAATTAACTGACAAAAAAAATTGTCAAGCGTCTTTCTTAATCTGGTACCCAAAAGTCAAATGAAGTTGTTCTTTGTTTAGTTGTTCTTTGTAGATCATTGTGGAGGTCTGTTCAGCTAGCCAGCTATTCTGGATTGTAAAATACATCGATTGAGATTTAAGCGATAATATTTGAATACACTGAGTTACCTTAGCCACAAGTTTTACCGTGTGCAACCGGTAACGATGAAAGCCTGTACAAAAGTAATGATATACAATTTTTTCCGCAGTTCCGGCGTAAACATGCAGACAAACATAAGTCAAATTTCTGATTGAAAACTAACTTGATTTACTGTAAGCAATAGAGCAATCTTTTTTAGAATGTTCAAGCAACGCCTAACTGATGTAATATTAACTGTTTTGTTTGTGTTCTGTGACAGTGGACATGGGTTGAGATATTTGCTTGCATAATAATTTGAAAATTGTTAATTCTTATTGTGAATTGTAAAAAGAAAGACAACTCTGGTATTGTTTCATACTCCAAAATATTACTGTTTGAGTTATCTCATATGATACACAGTCACAGTTCACAAATATGTCATTCATATATAAAATTGTGATAATTGTGATAAGGGTCATTGATTGGTAAATAAAGATATTTCTATTTCTATTTCTATACTGTACTTCAATTTGGATATAATACATGTACTTTAATTTGGGTAAAATGGTATATAGCGCAAATGGGGAATGTATAGAATTTTTGGGTTCATATTCTTTTCTTGTGTATTCCCGCATTTTTTTCAATAAATCTTTAGGCCAAATTAACTTCCATAAAAAATTATCCATAGATAGAATGTAATTGCATTCATGAGGGGTCACCAGATTCGTTTTTTAGTATAGTAAATTGATCGCTACATGTAAAGTGAAAAAAAGATGTCAAAAAAGCAATAAAAGTGTAACGTCCTAACGATATCGGGTAATGAAATGTAAATTTTTAGTGTTTTTACACATACAGTTTTTAAAGTATATCGACTGCAAAAAAAAAAAAAAAACAACGACGTTGGTGAGCCTATCTTTATTTAGTATCAATAAAACAGAAATGTTGAGAGCAATAACATATTATTTTTTGTAGAAAATGTTAGGTATAAATTTTTGAGAAATGATGATTTCAAGCGAAAATATTCTGTATTTTAAAAAGTTTAAATAAATTTTATTGGAGAAATATTTTTTTAAAAGTTAGGTACATAAAATTTTAGAAATTTAGATGCAATTTCAAGTGTTCCAGCTTCATGCAAAATTTCGTAAAAATCCGTATCTTAGAAGATTTAGGTAGCCCCAAGCTTAAACGCAGTAACCTTTTACAATTTATATGGTCTTCATTTGATAGATATATCCGAAGTTTTACATTTCACATATAATTTCTCTGTGCGGGTAAAAAATTTATGAATAAAAATAAGAATAAGAATATTTATTCCAATTAAGGGCACTTGAAGAGCAAGACAATCAAATACAATGATATGTATGCGCGTGGTGTCTAAATACCACCATTATATCCCAGTTAGAATACTATAACACAATAGGGTTAGAATACCTCAATTGAGGGTTTCCCTCGAACTGATGATTTTTTCATACTCGATGTCATGTTAAAATATCATGCGGATGTAAAAATGTTTTCTCAAACATGCAAACAGACTATCTGTGGTCTTCTGTGTTTCGTGTTATTTTCAACACAAATATTAAATCAGACAACCAGTCGACTTTTTCAATGGAAAGAACGATCGAATGTTGACAATTGCTATCATATTGGAAGAACACAGTTACTTTCTTCTTACGCCGGGTATACATCTTTAGTAAAATGCATTCATTGGTCAGAAAAAAACCTCGTTCTAATAGGAAAGTGAACAACAATATCATGTTTTATAAGATCTACAGACATCATTTTCTCGTCATTCACACTGGTTATGTATGTACAATAATGATCAATAATGGCGCATCACTGCATGGCTGCAATATCACTTATAATCACTGTGCAATACCACAACCCACAACATGCGGACTATTTTGAAACACACGGTTTCTATATAAATCCAAGAGTACCAAATGTATCAATTGTACCAAATGTATCAGTTGCATAAAAGATACAAAAGAGTATTATACAGGTATGAAATATGTAACTATGAATATGCAGTAGTTCAAAATACGCATGCCTTATGCTTCTGGCAGTTAAAATGCATTCGTTGTTATGTTTATATTAGCACTATGAAGAAATTCTTCTTATCGTTCCCATTTCTATTTCGTTACTTTTTCTTTGAGTTTCATCCTTGTCTGGAACAGAAGAAAAATAGAATTAATCTTTAAACTCGTATCGTTTACATTCTTAACTGTTAATTTAAAAACATTAGTTGTTCTTAATTCTTCCATACACCTTTAAAAAAACACAGGTATATCTGTGGATATCATGATACAGTAACTTTACAAATTTTACAAAAAACTTAAGTTAATACTATCTGAAAAACTAAAAACTACTAGTAGTCTGAACTAAGGATGGTGTTATCGAGCAATCGAATACTGGGCTCTGGTGATCGCAAACTAGAGTATTTACTCAAATATTAGTAACATAATACAGATCGTGTACATATGGTATATAAATCGTTTTCTGTTAAACTAGCCTTTCTACTTAAAAAAATGAAACTTTATTAATAAGTATATGAAAACATTTTTCTTATTGTTTCGAGTGTAAATATTCATAATTATTCTAAAAAAAACTTAACTCATCGTTACTAAAATGGTGAAAAATGGTTATAAAATATTGCCAAGTTCTTTGTATCTGTGATCAGAGTATTAAAGTTGCTAAAAAGACTGGTACAAGACTCACTAGACTTATCTAGTGACATTTCCTTAGGCTCATCTACTGGTACCTTATGAAAGTCAGATGTTGTTCTGGAGTTAAGTCGCCTTGTCCATAAAAAAATAAAATATCCACGAAAAATCGCAAAATTAAAAATTTTCGGGTATATTAGAAAAACGTGTCGATTTAGATGGGCTCAATATATGTTGTTAAAATTTGAAACATAGTTTGTTGAGATAAGTATCTTTCAATGGTCAACTGCTAATCAATGCTAAACATATATCTTCAACTCCTATTTTGTGTTTTAATTTAACGAAGTTTACACTTGGCTTAATGAAAAACGTCAAGTAAAAAGCCTAGTTAAACTCTCAAAGGTCTAATTGAAAAAAATTATGAATATGTTTCTGACCTGTAAAATGTAACAGAAAAATTATACGAGTACTCAAGTTCTACATGTACGTATGAATTGTATTGGTCAGTCGCATGTAACAGCGTTCTAAAATTCAGTTTAAGCTTATAATAACATTACTGTTGAATTACCTTTCTTTGGTCTAACTTTCTTTGACCACCTATTTCGAGTTACACAAACAACAATAACAGTCACTATGATTATAAACAATAAACAGCCAAATACCACTCCTAGGATGATGGCCAACCTGAAAACAAATATTCATAACATATGGCTCTCTTTCATTAAAATAGAGAATGGAAACGGGGAATGTGTCAAAGAGACAACAACCCGACCAAAGAGCAGAAAAGAGCTCAAGGAAATATATAGAAAATATTTTTTTTTCTATTTACATGTTGTTTACTATTATTGTACAAATTAAACAAAATAATAAGAAAAAATACAGATATACACATGTATTACAAAGTACTCCCTACAATACTGGTAAATAAGTCGAAAAAAAACAAATGAACAGGGATTTAATTGCTATTTTAACCACCCCTTCAGTGTTCTGTTCATTTTGTTAAATAGATAAATTACAATATACTTCCTTACGTTTTGTAATCATCTGTGCAGCAATCACTCTCACAGCAGCCGTTACTACATGTTTTAGTGATAGATGTAGAGCCCTGGTAGAATTGGCATGTATCTGTCAAAACTGGAATAAACATGAATTCGTTTTGATAAATCTACAGGTTCAAACACTGTTTCGTCACAAACAATCATGACAGTTCAATTCCTAGATACTCAGCAATGGTGTAAAATTGATACTAAAAACCTTATATTTATATAACCTATATCAAGGACGTATAACTATCATCTAATATACGTCCTTGCCTATGTGTATAGCTTTGTCATTACATGAATTTTTGGCTTAAATAGTTTTGGATTGCTAAACAGTGTTCGCATAAAGTTCTGCTGCTCATATTTGATTTGTGCTTTAAACGTGGTATCTAATATTATAAAAACGTGTAAAGCTGATTTTAATATAGGTCTAAGGAGTGGCTCTCTCCTTAGTTTTCACAAATTTTACAGTTTTGTAACAATAAATTTTAAGTATCAATTTCGTTCTAGTATATTTTATCTAAATGTGGTAAAATATAGTAATCAATGATAGGCACCGTAGTGTTCAACTAGAGTGTTTTGTTTTAAACAGAATAGCGAACGTTTAATCGTGACTGTCAGTTTGAATTCTAGCAAGCTAGCTATCATTGCCAGGGATTTGAACACGTCACCAGCTTTTTGCCAGTCTAGCAGCGCACATGCATGAAAGGAAACATTGCTCAATAACAAGTCAGATTTACCTTTTGGTTCCCTAAATGTCTGCTTTGAGCACATTTGACAAGACAAAATTAAAGTAAAATACAGAAACATGTATAGTGTATCAAAATTGTAATGCCTATAGTAACCTTTCGGAAACCAAGATACAAAGCTCTGATTTAAGGCTTTGGAGTTCTTGTTTTTTTTTATTTTAACGGTTGCTTTTCAGTATTTAAAATTGTTCGAATAATTCGTTTTTCACCAATTTCGGCATTGAGCCCTACTGACATGATATAACCTGCCCAAATATTCATATGATACTTTAAATCTTTTATTTGTCTTAAATCTTTTCTATTTTTTTGGATCATTGTGTCGACTTTCCAATTCATCAAAATTTTAATGTAGGAATTTCATACCTTTTCAGAATTATAATGTGGTCTCGCAGTAGAGCACTTGTGATTATATCTGAAAGAGCCGGAAAATTTAGTTTTCTTTGCTCAAAAAGATTTTTTTTTGCTCAGAGTTATGAGATAGTTCTGTAAATACCCATTTGAATGATATTTGGTCGCTTATTTTTGCTTGCCTTTAATTTCCTTATTATGGCATTTTCTAAAACAAACAAGATAACAATACCAATTCAAGACGAAATCAAAACCGGTCAAAATCATACATGGTAGATAAATCCAGCACATCTAACATGAAACATTATATTATTCGTGTAAGGAACCATATAAGATTCACGGACTTTAAGTATCTAAACATGTATAAACTGGTTTTAACTATTCTTGATTGACTCATGGCTTGGACTCTATAAATTGGTTTTGCCTGCACTATCTGATTCCGAAATTCAAAAACTGCCTTTCAAGATCAAGAGTTGGTTAATTAAAGGCGAGAGTAAGATATAACAGAAACGGCCGTTCAAGATCCTCCTGCAAGAGTTGGTTAACAGAAGGCGAGATTAAGATGAAACAAAATCTGCCGCTCAAGATCAAGAGTTGGTTAATTTAAGGCGAGAGTAAGATAAATCAAAATCGGCCGCTCAAGTTCAAGAGTTGGTTAATTGAAGGCGAGATTAAGATAAATCAAAATCGGCCGCTCAAGTTCAAGAGTTGGTTAATTGAAGGCGAGATTAAGATAAATCAAAATCGGCCGCTCAAGTTCAAGAGTTGGTTAATAGAAGGCGAGATTAAGATGAAACAAAATCTTGCGTTCAACATCAAGAGTTGGTTAATAGAAGGCGAGATTAAGATGAAGCAAAATCTGCTGCTCAAGATCAAGAGTTCGTTAATTTAAGGAGAGAGTAAGATAAAACTAAAACTGCCGTTTAAGAGCAAAAGTTGGTTAATTGAAGGCGAGAGTAAGATAAATCAAAATCGGCCGCTCGAGTTCAATAGTTGGTTAATTGAAGGCGAGATTAAGATAAAACAGAAACTGCCAATCAAGATCAAGAGCTGGTTAATTTAAGGCGAGAGAAAGATAAAACAGAATCTGCCGTTCAAGATGAAGAGTTGGTTAATTGAAGGCGAGAGTAAGATAAATCAAAATCGGCCGCTCAAGTTCAAGAGTTGGTTAATTGAAGGCGAGATTAAGATAAAACAGAAACTGCCGTTCAAGTTCAAGAGTTGGTTAATTAAAGGCGAGAGTAAGATAAATCACAATCGACCACTCAAATTCAAGAGTTGGTTAATTGAAGGCGAGATTAAGATAAAACAGAAACTGCCGTTCAAGATCAAGAGCTGGTTAATTTAAGGCGAGAGAAAGATAAAACAGAATCGGCCACTCAAGTTCAAGAGTTGGTTAATTGAAGGCGAGATTAAGATGAAACAAGCCGTTCGAGATCAAGAGTTGGTTAATTGCAGGCTTGATTAAGATAAAACAAAAACTGCCGATTAAGATCAAGAATTGGTAAATTGAAGGCGAGAGTAAGATAAAACAAAAACTGCCGATCAAGATCAAGAGTTGCTTATAATTAATTGAAGGCGATAGTAAGATATAACAGAAACTGTCGTTCAAAATCAAGAGTTGGTTAATTGAAGGCGACGGTAAGATGAAACAAGCCGTTCGAGATCAAGAGTTGGTTAATTGAAGGCGAGATTAAGATAAAACAAAAACTGCCGTTTAAGATCAAGAATTGGTTACTAGTGACATTTAGTACTCCCCAAGGATAACTTGACATTTGGTAATTTCGCTTTATTACCACAACAAAAAAGAGATTTATAGATTAATCTGTATCACGGTCAGAATTTTAATGTAATACATGCCACATTAGCTGTATCAAACCTGAGATTAAACTTTAATTTTATTTTTCTTCAGTTTATTAAATTTGGCTGTAAATGAAGATAACAGTCTATAGAATTGAAATTGGCCTCGTGTCATAACTTTCCTTTCAAACAAGTAGGATCATCGAATTATTAATCTCCTCTCACAAATTTGGTGGGTCGGTTGTTGGGTTATTCGTTTTCAGTGTAATGTGTGTTAGATAAAATGAATAAGATATCATTACCGGTCATTTTAGTGGAACATTACATAGAATAAATCACTATGTTTGCAACATAACATTAGATAAATACTATATTTCCATGTTATTTCAGCGAATGGGTGACAATACTGCCAATGGAATTATGGAAAAGTAATGTAATATGTAACAACTTGTAGGGCATAACACGCCCACTTATATCTCTAAGTCATAGCAAATGGTTATTGTCAAAATTTTACGATATGGACTTCGGGAGTATGATTCTATGAAATATGTTCCCTTTGATGTGTGTGTCAAGATCAAGAATTAGTTAATTGAAGGCAAAGAGTAAGATAAAACAGAAACTGCCGTTCAAGATCAAGAGCTGGTTAATGGAAGGAGATGATAAGATAAAACAGAAACTGTCGTTCAAAATCAAGAGTCGGTTCACAGAAGGCGAGATTAAGATGAAACAAAATCTGCCACTCAAGTTCAAGAGTTGGTTAATTTAAGGCGAGAGTAAGATGAAACAAAATCTGCCGTTAAAGATCAAGAGTTGGTTAATAGAAGGCAAGAGTAAGATAAAATAAAAACTGCCGTTCAAGATCAAGACTAGCTTATAATTAATGAAGGTGATAGTAAGATATAACAGAAACTACCGTTCCAGATCAACAGTTTGTTAACTGAAGGCGCGATTAAGATGAAACAAAAACTGCCGTTTAAGATCAAGAGTTGGTTAATTAAAGACGAGAGTAAGATAAAATAGAAACTGCCGTTCAAAATCAATAGTTGGTTAACTTAAGGCGAGAGTAAGATATAACAAAAACTGCCGTTTAAGATCAACAGTTGGTTACTGGTGACATTTAGTACTCCCCAAGGATAACTTGACATTTGGTAATTTCGCTTTATTACCACAACAAAAAAGAGATTTATAGATTAATCTGTATCACTGTCAGAATTTTAATGTAATACATGCCACATTAGCTGTATCAAACCTGAGATTAAACTTTAATTTTATTTTTCTTCAGTTTATTAAATTTGGCTCTAAATGAAGATAACAGTCTATAGAATTCAAATTGGCCTCGTGTCATAACTTTCCTTTCAAATAAGTAGGGTCATCGAATTATTAATCTCCTCTCACAAAAAGCGTATTTGGTGGGTCGGATGTTGGGTTATTCGTTTTCAGTGATCATGTCATGCATGTATTTGTGTGTTAGATGAAATATAATAAAATTATCGTAATCGGTCATTTGAGTAAAACAGTAAAGTGAAATAAATCACTTTTAGAGTGTCGGTGTGTTTGCAACTTTAGATTTTAAATGACTAGTGTTAAAAACTGACAGCTTGAAACTGACCGAATAATTGTTAGGGCGATGCACAATGGAGCGAAATGGCATATCAATGTTGTTAGATGTAAGAACAAAATATAACAGAAAAGTCTTTTTTTTTATTAGAAATAAGTTCTGTTCCTTGAAACATTAGATATAAACAACATATGCACGATATAAGTAAACTCCGTCCACATGCAAAATTTATTTGGTATGTAAATGCAAATTTTGCTATGCATTCACATGTTGTAGATTAATAGTGTGTTAAATGCATTTGATAAACAATACTCTCCTGAGAATTTTTTTAGATTAATTATAGGAAAAATATTACCTTGAAAATGAAAGGCCGTTTGGTTTTAGGGGTATGTTGCAAGGAATGGACTGAAAAAGATTCCCAATATAAATACTAAGAAATTAGTCACCATTTTTTTTTCTTAAAACAAGCTCCAAAATATGACGAAGAAAGTCAATTTATAGTATATTTGGGTGAAAAAAAGTATTGCTTTTACCGCCAATAAAACAAATTCAACTACACTGAACCGCAAAAGAAACGTCGCACAAAATGACATGTTCACATACATTTATTTCAAAGTGACATTTATATATTTTAAATTAATTTTTACAAAATTTAATGAATGATTTACAGTCTTTTGGTTACAATGTTCACAAAAACGTCACAATTGTCGCAACGTCACATGTTTTCAATGCTGTGCTCCCACGTCCGTTAATAACGTGTATGTCCTCCACCGGCACCAATTACTGCGGCACATCTTCGGTACATGGAGTTGATGAGCCGATTAATAAACGCCATCGGAATACGTGCCCATACTCTCTGAAACGCTTGTGAAAGTTCAGCTGCAGTTGTCGGACTTGGCTGCTCATTATTCAACCGTCTTTGAACTTCGTCCCATAAATGTTCAATAGGGTTTAAATCTGGACTCAAAGCCGGCCAATCCATAACATTAATGTTATTCTGCTGTAGGAAGTCTCTTGTGGCTCTTGCGGTATGCGCACGTGCATTGTCCTGTTGGAAAGTCTTGTTTTGATGACGTGCGAAATGGGCTGAACATGGGGTGTCAAGACTTGGTCGATGTAACGGGCAGCTGTTACGCCATTTCCTCTGCCTGGGCCAAGGTTCTGAAAGATGACTGGACCAAGTTTAACGTTAAGGCCGATTCCACCCCATACCATGATGCTAGGTCCTCCCCACGCGTCTGTTTCCAGAATGCAGCTGTCTTCGTAACGTTCCCCGCGTCTTCTCCACACTCTGGTTCTGCCATCGGCTGTTGAAATGCAGTAACGGCTTTCGTCAGAGAAGATGATGTTACGCCATTGTCGATTTCGCCAATTCTGTCGCTGAGTGGCCCACTGAAGACGAGCTTGACGGTGTCGAGGAGTAAGAATAGGTCCTCTTGCTGAACGGCGACATCTCATGTTTCTAGCAGCTAATCGCCGACGAACCGTATCATCACATATGGGTCGTCCATGTGTTCCAACAGTGTTTCTGGCAGTTTCGGCAGCTGGGGTAAACCGATTCATCAAATGGTGACGAACAATGCCTCTATTCTGTCTAGGGGTAGTGACTTGGGGTCTACCACTCCGTGGACGGTCATTTGTGCTGTTTGTTGCATTGTACCGTGTCCGTAGACGTTCAATTGTTCGAACAGCACAGTTGAAGTCGTTGGCAATAACTCTGGCAGATTGCCCAGCATCCAATCGACCAATGGCCTGTTCTCTCTGTTGTGGAGTCAGACGTGGCATAGCTTCTGTGTCAACACTGATACTAACACTCTTTAATTTTCTCCGGCCTTTTATACCAATAAAGGAGCATGAATTTCACGAACATTTAAGATTTAAGAAAAATTACAGCCAAGTGTGTCCCACGAGCGGTTTTAGGTACGGTCGCTCTGCGATATCAACTGAAAATTATTCAACCGAAAATTTAATTCACAGGTAATTTAATCTTACCTGGTGATGTAATCGTAATACTGATTATATAAAAATCATTAATTAATATTTATTTTGAATTTTGCTAACATTTTGAAAAAGCGACGTTTCTTTTGCGGTTCAGTATATATATCGCTAACATTTCAACAAATTTTGGTCTCAACTGCCGTGTAGTTTCAAATTATATTTTTACTAATTATTCTAGTTTTAGTAACAGCAGACATATTGATCAGAGGTCCAGACCCAATTTCACACCTTTGAAAGGGAACAATCTATGGACCATTCTATCAAATTTTGGCCTCAGTTACATCCATAGTTTCAGAGGTGAAGATTTTTAAAAATTTATTATTGATTTTTTTTTCATATTTTCAGTAACGATGGTGATATTCGTCGGACCTTCGTACCTCACAAGGTCATTATATATATCAAAGTTTGATCATAACTTTAATTGGTCAAGTTGTTTTAAAGGAGAAGATGTTTTAAAGGAATGTTATATATTATGTTTATGTGCAAAAAAGGCAATAGCTCATCCTACCCTGGATCATTCACTTTGCGAACCAGAAAACAGAATTGTAGCCCCTTAGGTTCATGAATTTGTTTCAGGTGATCTCGTTCTGATTTTTACATAGGTACGTAAATTTTGCTATATGGCTAAAAATAAACGTCTGACTATATGCAAATTTTGCATCAGGAGTAAATTTACATAAGCAAAACAATTGCATTCACATGGACGATTATACACCCTGGTTTACAATTTTTACATATGTAAGAATTTCAGCCTTAAAACTATCCATGTGAATGAGGCTTTACAAAATTAGATGCAATGGTGCAAAATGAAATTGGTCAAAGAAGAAGTACCATTCCAGGGTCAAGTTTTCTGTGCTAATAGGTTAATATGTTCAAATTCTATTAATCGTAACGAAAGTTTTTTCTAACACATCAATAGCCTATACAAATAACACTGTAACTCGTATTCAAAAACCTTTTAACAAATTTTGTGTACATGCAAAATAACTTAGTGGCTTTAATCTGGTGTAACCTAATATAATGTCGAAATAGTTATTACTGCTATAAACTATCCTAAAAAACATCGTTTTATTTTACAAGAATCTTCTTTTACCCCTCGTGTTCAATTCAGACACCATAAATTTTAATTCCTAGTAATACCTTCTGTTTTTATATCCATGGTTTTATTTTACACATAGAAATTATTGAACAAGCGATCACACCAAACGGATATACGTGAACACATTTTTTAATAAGCATTTATTGCAACTTTCTCAGTACATGTAACCGTTATTACCTTTTTATCGCATGAACAAATAGTAAATCCTATTTTTTGTCAAGGGCGTACCTAATGACGGCTAATCCAAAAATATACATCATATGCAAGAATTTGCCATCTGAGTTTATTTTTCTGAGTTTAATACAACAACAAACATCAAAACTTTCCAAAATATTTCTGGCGTAAAAATCATTACCACTATTACAAATCAAGAAAATTAATTTTTTTCTTATTTCTAAAGCTTAATTTAAGAAATAAAGATCGCGGTTCTTTAATGGTGGGGACAGCATGCAAACTGGGACGATCCTGACACAACTACGGTTGCTAAACTGGTAAATATGTGTATATAGAGACACACTATATCAATATTTCATTTGCTATATTCATATATTTTTATTGTTTCTTCTACTGAAAAATGACTTAATATTAAACATACCTCAGTAAAATATTACGTCATACGATAACAAGGTACGCAGCATTGCAAGATAAGAACAAAGCATTATTAAGGATGATCGCTGGTCTAATAGGAAATAAATAGGATTTGAAATAGGTGTTTTAGTTTGAGAGAACATATAAATAGTAAACAAATAAGCAAGAAAAAAATATAGGTTCATGTGCTCATTTTAGAGCTATAAAGCTTTGAAAAATTTCAGGAAATGGGTTTTCTCTGGATTTTTCCTCGTCTTTGCATTGGCAACTTCAGTCTCTCAAAAATGTATGAAAAAATAAAAAGGATTGCATACGATTTTGTCAATTACCATTTTTATATATGATTGAATTATAAAAGAAAAAGTAGGGGTTCATGGGCAAAAAAATTTTTTTTAAGAAATGGATAAAAGCCGAGGATTTCGAAAATCTGACATGACCAGCGAGCATCCTTAATACCAGAATTATTTTGTCGGCTAAATGGTCATATAAGTACATTGTATTTACGTTGTAAAACGTGTATAAAATTCAAGAAGATACATAGTAAAAGGGTATTCTATACTCACCTTTTTTGATTTGATATAGGATAAATAAAATTCCACAACAATATTCAATATTTAACATTTTTGTATCCATACATATAATTTCAACAAAAGGAGTATCGTCATTTTGAGATAATTTCACCAACTCGAACTGTTCTCCTGTCTCTGGAATCAGTCACGATTTTTATATAATATAAACCTTCCCTTATTCATATCTGAAAATTAAAATAAACGCTATAATTGATAAAGTGGTTCGAACTAAAATTTACACAGAAAAAAGTATATATCACACAGATCAAAATAATGAAATTTTATTCCTATCATTAAACTTGAGTTCACTTAAGTTCAATAGATGAAAAGATTATTAAGAGGTAATCCCATCTAGGAGCACCGCTTAGTATTCAAAATCGTTCTGGCGGATTAATATGACTTTTTATGTCCAATAACGTGTGAAGTTATGACGATTGCGCTGTTGTAAATATTTACTTAGGAGCAAATTGGATTTATGCTTACGATAAATTATATGTTTTACTGTGTCATAAGTGAAATGAAAGTATTGTTTATTTTTATCAGTACTACACAATTGGTTTTTGCCTCGTATAACTTTGAAACAAATTATATTTCAAATAGAAGAGGATATAGGGTGACTCAATGAGGCCCTACACAAATATATCAACCATAAAACAAAACAAGCGATTAAGGAGTGTGCACAAATTCAGGACATTTACCAAAATTTCGGTACGGATAAATGTTCCCCGTAATTCCATATGATCACAAATATTAGTCATTTATGTATCTAAAACATGAAAATTAGTATGTACAGTTGGACTAGCTGTCAAAGACAGACCTTGAGATAACAGGAGAAAATATAGTGCAAATCATAACCTATTCAGCAACACGCTTCTTCTGAGATTACAAAGATTTTGAAGAAAAAAAATAGTTTGACATAAGAGTCGTTAAATTTTGTAAATAAATGTATATTAAGATTTTAACAATTCCCGTCACGAATAATTAGATTAAAATACTAAATCAGAAAAATGCATTTGACTATAATTATTACGGGAGTTGTTAAAGCAAAACCAATCTGAAGATACGATGAACTTCGAGTTACCAGGATTAAATACCGTAAATTTGGAAATTATTGCGATGTTTTTATTATTGCGAAATTGCGACAGGGTTGTAATCGCAATACTTTAAACTCGCATTTTGGAATTTTTACCATGAATGAAGCGCGATTTTTCTCAATATCTCAAAAATTAAAATCGCATTTTTGTCTAAAATGACAAAAGCGCAATAATAAATGCACGCAATAATTTCTGAATTTACAGTATACTGTGAAGTAACACTTTATAACTATCAAATCACTTTTAGATACCAGAAGAGTTATGCGTTTTAGAAAGACACCTTTATTTCCTTTTTTTCAAAAGTTATAAATTTCAACGTATATGCGTGATATAGATTCATATGAAATGAAAACAAATGAATGGAAATTAATGAATAAAACAGATTACTTTTAGTCGACTTTCTTTATCTCAACTAGTTTCACCAGATAATTAGATATCAGGATTATGGAGTTAAATATGTAATAAACATTTTATGATTTCAGTTTCGATTCAATGTATATGTATAGCCTTTCTACTTAAAAAAATGAAACTTTATTAATAAGTACATGAACACATTTTTCTTATTGTTTCCAGGGTAAATATTCATAATTATTCTAAACAACTTAAATAATCCTTACTAAAATGGTGAAAAATGGTTACAAAATATTGCCAAGTTCTTTGTATCTGTGATCAAAGTTTAAAGTTGCTAAAAAGACTCACTAGACTGAAATTTCCTTAGGCTCCTCTATCATGTCTATACTGGTACCGTATTAAAGTGAGATGTTGTTCTGGAGTTATGTCGCCTTGTCCGTAAAAAAATCAAATGTGCACGAAAAATCACAAAATTAACAATTTTTGGGTAAATTAAAAATCGTGTAGACTTCGATGTGCTCAATATATCTTGTTAAAATTTGAAACATACTTTGTTAAGATATGTATCTTTTAATGGTCAACTGCTAATCAATGCTAAACATATAGCTTCAACTCCTATTTTGTGTTTTAATTTAATGAAGTTTACCCTTCACTAAATGACAAACGTCAAGTAAAAAGCCTAATATGTATAATTCATAAATTAAAAAAAAATAAGAACTATAAGTTGGCCCATACTATCATTTATGGAACACTCTATACGAATCGTACGATATTGCATATTCTAAAATACAATAAGGACTGTGGAAAAAATCCAAACTATTAACGTAGGGTTAGATGCAATGAAGCTGAAACTAGTTGAAGGAAAACCTTGAAAACATTGTGTTAACCTGTTCAATAGAGCTGGCCTTTTATGTTGTATATATCCAGGCTACAGGAATGTAGTAGTAATGAATACGTGACGTTCGTTTCGTTTGTATCTATATACTTTATAGTTGTTTAATGTATAGAATTAATATGTCAGTAATTACTTAAAGCCTTCCATTTTGTTGATCTTAGTTTACTATTCTAATTATTATTTTTTTTGGGGGGGGGGCTGTATTATTACTTTTTTGTTTTTGTTGTCGTTTTTTTAATTCATTTATTTGGGGTTTTTTATGTTGTCGTTGTTGTTTTTTTTATTAGGGGAGAGTGTTGTTTTTTTTTTATTAGGGGAAGCGTTGTTTGTTTTATTTTATTAGGGGAGAGTGTTTTTTTTATTATTATTAATAATGGAGAGTGTTGTATTTTTTTTATTAGGGGAGAGCGTTGTTTTTTTTATTAGGGGAGGGTGTTGTTTTTTTTTTATTAGGGGAGAGTGTTGTTTTTTTTAATTTTATTAGAGGAGAGTCTTGTTTTTTTTATTAGGGGAGAGTGTTGTTTGTTTTATTTTATTAGAGGAGAGTGTTGTTTTTTATTATTATTAGGAAAGAGTGTTTTATTTTTTTTTATTAGGGGAGAGCGTTGTTTTTTTTCAAATTCTGACTTGTCATAAGTTTTTAAGCATCATTAATTATTAAGTGCAAGCTACTGAATCGATTACTTCCTTTTTGACTACATTCCCACGAAAGGAGCGTCCAGTGAAACGAAGAAGCGTGTATACTTGTACCTAGTTTGATGCATTATATATAAGTATTTCATCAAATTGTGACTAATGAATTCACAAGTTCAAAGATTAAGAATAATTGTCGTTTTTTCTATAAACCTAAATAGGGTGTTTATTTCTTCAGATGTTCTGATGTAAATTAATTTCATTCAAGGTTAAACTTGTTGATTTACATGGCTTTTTTCTACCTCAATGCTTTTCTCAAAAACGAAAATATATGAACGTGAAAGGTAACACATATTCTATTTGTAAGCAATAAATTGAATTTTCTGATTAATTAGTTTGAGTTCACACCAATTTAAACATTTACAGAAAGTTTTACCATGTTAAAGATTAGTTCTACTTATTTAGTACAAATTTTTGTGAAAATCGCCCTTGAACTCCCATTTGTAGGAAAGGAACTTGTTAACGTTACAAGTATTGACGTTGCAATTAAATTAAAAAATTATCAGTCACTCATAGAAAAAATGCAATAAATAAATAATACCCAATATTAATCATCTTCAATATTGTATTGAATTATTGATTTGAAAATATGTAATTCGTCTCAAGACGAATCCTTTTCCAAACGACTGGAAAAGATTCATGCGGGACACTACAAGAACACTGTTGAAGTCAATCAAAATTCATAATGATATACCTAAATGGATTACTTCTAACTTATTTGAAGTCTTAAGTACCCAACCACTCTAAATTGTTATTTAGGCTAATATGCTGATGTCTGCCGATACATGTATGCTAAGACTTGTTTTCATTTTTGGAGAATCAGTTGTTTATAGCGACTACAATTTTATTTAAATTAAGTACTCTTTTGTTTTCAGTTTGGTTTGTCATTTGATATCAGTTTGTTCTTGGTTTTGTCTATGTCTTCACTCATTTAGAATTAAGACTTTTGTGTTGCGTTGTTGCTTTCGGTTTATTGGGTGTGTTATAGATATGAAGATAGTTTGGAAAATTGGTTACCAATAAAACATAATATATCAAAGCCCTGTTTATGATCTGTATCACTTAAGCCGGACTATTCTGGCCCACTGTATTTTTCAGTTTCCTGTAGTTATCTCAGTGTGGCTGTGAAAATCATGTGGTGTAAATTGATTGGTATGTCAATATTTGTGTACATATTTCTTGTGTTTAAAGGGTTGCAAAGGTCATGCTCGTTCACAAATATAAAATTTAATTTTTTTTGTTAAACTAAATGTCAATTTTATATAAATAGGAGGAAAGGACTATAAAAAGATTTTAATACCCTCTAGGATTAGAAATTTTTATTGAAAACTGTTAAGCCAGAATAATAAGACTTCTATAACCGACTGTCTATGATGTTATGAATATTTTGTTTATTGCGTATTTTCAACATATAAATTGGAAAAATCAGTGACTATATTAATTTCTTCTATGAAATACATATAGGTGTATAAAAAAATTTATTTCATATAGCCCGACGTTTTGACGTATGGTCAGATGCAATAAAATGTCCATTGAAAATAATGTGTATTTAATATTTAATTCACAATTGAACAAGCCTAGATATCATATCCTGGCTAGAAGAATGTCATCTTAATGAAGATGTGATGTATGTTTCCTTTGTATCTTTTTAATAGTCGTTTAATGTGTAGAATTAAAATTTCAGAATTTACGTGTATTTAAAGCTTGTTGTGTCATTCTCCCATGTTGTTGGTAAACAAACTGTCGCTTAATTTTGCTGATTTCTCTTCCTTCTTTATGTTTTAGTTTTTGTTACTATTTGTTTTATTGGTCGTGTTTTTGTTTTTGTTTGTTTGTTTGTTTTTTTTGTTTGTTTGTTTTTATTTTATTTTTTTTAAATTTTTTGGAAATAATCACTTATCAGTAGTGCTTCATTTCAAAAATACATGGTTTATTTTGACCTACTATAATTTTCAGTTGTCTGTTAAACATGTTGTGGCTGTATTGGACCTATATTGGCTTTATGATGTTTGGTTTGTAGTCATTTGTGTAAATAAATAACAAAATGGACAGGAAAGGTCAATCAATCAAAGCAACCCAACTGACAGAACGCCGGACCAAAAAAAATAACATAAAAGAGTACAAAACAAAAACATGAACACAACAGAGAGCCAGGATAGTCTGAAATTGCTACAGACACTGAATATTGGTAGGGTTAAACCGGTTTTATGGGTATCTAAACCTCCCCCTTATCTATCCTGACACTCTGGTGTATAAAACACATTATAAAAACCAATACAGTATGATGACCAACAAGGTAACAATTGCACATTTTCTTGGTATTAAAGTTTGCAAAAGATCATTTTTGTTTGCAAATCTAAAATTTAATTTCTTCGTTATACTAACGGTCAATTTAAATAAAAAGATTTAATGATCGACAAGATTATTAAATTGCTGTTGAAAACTGTTTAGCCAGAATAATAAGATTAACCGACTGTTTGTGATGTTATGAAAATTTTGTTTATTGCATATTTCTAATAACAGATAAATTGGAAAAATTTATTGACTGTATAATTTCTTTTCCTTTGACATACATATACATGTAAGTCTGTTTAAAATCTAGTTCACTAATTAAGCCTGAGATTAGTATTATACTCCACATATCATGTATATAGCTGTAATTCCTCAACCAGACAATTTTCCGTAAAAGCTACTGAAACTAGACCAATATTTAAAGTATGTAGTTAAAAATTTACTCGAATAGCTATGTAGTGGAATAAAGTATAAAAAGGACAAATATACCTAAGGAGCAATAAACAAAAAGTAATCCATTGGACAGACAAACCCGGGAAGACAAATGAACGACCACAAGCACAACAAAACTAAACACAGAAAACTAAAAACAATGAACAACACGATCTCCTATAAAAACCAGTAAACCCAGGTGCCCCGGAAGGATAAGCAGTTCCTGCTCAGTACATGGCACCCGTCGTGAAGTTCAACAAAGTGAATCCTGTGGAGGCACATGAAATGTTACGACAGTGGGTACAGGTCCAACATCATCTTAGATATTGGAACACTGTAACGGTCAATCAATTCGTGATGACGACCGTAAAATTTCCTAAGTGATGATATCAACTTATCCCAGATAAAACTCTTGTTAAGAAGTTTTGTGACAGCAGTAATCCTCTTTGTCGAAAGTCAGGATAACTCACGCATGCCCTTGAAAATCGGATAAGAGAAAATAAAACAGCTTACTTTAATTAAATAGAGCGTTGATGATTAAGAAATTTAAGAGATACGTTCATACTTGTATACCGCCGCGAAATGGCACAAAATGTGCTGAAAACGGCGTTACACCCCAACTAAACCATACTTGTATATAATTTAAAAAAAACAAACAACGACAACTTTGTCCCATCTTTGCTTTAAAATATCATAGGAAAATAATTGAAGAAAATGATAAACTTTTAGGTATTTGTCGGTCAGTTTTACAACTAGAACATCATATACATGTAAATGTAATTGTTATAGGATACAAACAGACGGACAGTGCTGAAAAATAATAACAGAGTATTGTGCTTGATTTTAAGATTGAAAATCTGGCGGTAAACGTGCTTGTCTTGATTTTTCATAGGTTTTGTGCTATCGAGTTCTGACGCTTAAAATGGATTATGGAATTTTATTAAATTCATAATGATCGATTCGTCAGTTTAACTCCTTAAGATATATATGTAACAAAATTATGGGGAAAAATTTGCTAATGCTGAGTGCAAAAACAGTATAAAAATATGAAAGGGATAAATGAAAATTTCAAAAAATTTGACAAAAACTGAAATCTGACCAGTGAGTAATTGGTCGCTACAATATAACCAAATTATCACTGAAACTGGATACCAACGATCCGAAGGTCCAACAAAAAGACAGCAAATAGATTCCCTCCGGGTTTTTATAGGGGGTCTATATAGCTAGTTGTTTACAGTTCTTACTTTATTAGTGTTAAGTGTCTATATACTGTCTTCTGTATCTGACAAGTGTTTGTTTGTATATTGCCAGGTTTGCCTGTCTTTTAGATTTTCGTCTTACGATGCTAGTGGATTCCAAGTTCCCGAGGGTATCACCAGCCCAGTTACAAGATTAAAATTTATACTATAAATTTACTGTTACAAAAATGTTTAAAAAATTTCAATACTAATGAGTGTCTTCCACGTGCATAACCCTTCCTTAGATGGTTTTGTCTCTACCGTTTTGGTCGATTTGGTATTTCAGAATTTGCTATTCAAGGTTTAGGTTTATTATTTTGGTTTACAACATTTCAAGCGTTGAGCACAACTGATGAGTCCTAAATCAACGAAATGTGTGCATCTTGTGCATCAAAACTGGAATCGACGATTTTTTACTGCTCAAGTATTCTTGCCATTTTTTGTTCAGCTCTTTAGGGTAATTCTAAAAGTTCTTATGTCTAAATAGGTGAATTTACCTACCTTAGTTCGTCATATATATTCACATTAAAATTATACTCCAGCACCAGAAGAAAGTATAAATGTATTTAAATAATGGTTATATCTATGTTATAAACATTTTTACTACATTTGGCAGGTAAAATACACCGACAATTTTAGTACCGACTTGCCCATTAATTGGAATGTATATACAGATATAAATTAAAATTTTTCATTTACTATTAAAATGTTTATACACGCTACGACTTCTATTATATCTATAACATGTTATATTAAAGTTATTATTTTTGAAGTTCTTTTAAGTTGGAAGCCTGTGATATATCTACGTTAAAGGTATGCCACGATATCAAAGCAATGATAACTTTCTTTACTGTTATTTTTAGTACTGTGTTGGTTATTTGCTCATATTTTATACTATTGTTATTACATGTAGTTCGGTTTCACTTGAAAATGGTTGCTCAATCTGTTATTGTACCCCTTCCTATCGCGGGTTCTATGACATGTACATACTTTTACTTTAAACATATTTTATTGTCACAAATATAGACAAATGGATAAGACACAAGTTGCAAGAACTTATTAAGTCTTCTCCAACATATAAACAAAACATTATAAGTAACAATACCTTATACAATAATCAATACAGTCATTGAAAGCATAGATATAGACGTAGCATGGCGAGATGTGAGAAAAAAGAAAAAGAAAAGAAAGCACAAAATATGATGCAGGGGGGTTTGTCGTCCGTGTCGTGTCTTTCGTGTCATTCTTGGATCAAATCAAATATAAACAAATCTTTTTGTATCAATAATATATCTTTGAACACATTTGAAAAGCCTACAGTTTCGATTAAAATCTAAATGAGCGTTACCATACATGTTTTTAACAGTAGGTTCAATACCGAGTCCTAATATATCATCAATTAAACGAATCCTTTGTGCTCTATATCTTCTACAGTGTAAAAAGTAATGTACAACAGATTCAGTTTCGTTACCACATTCACAGTGACAAATATCTATTAAATTACATCTGAAAAGGTCTGTTCTGAGACCACTACATCTATGACGTAATCTGGTGTGTAAAATATTGGCTTTACGGTCACCAATTGTATAATAAATCGGAGACTTTTTTGGCAAAGGATACTTTGATTTCAGTCTATATTTGAAAATATTTGAATTTGGAGATTCTCTTATATTAGAATCTAAGCTATTCCATAATCTAATAGTTGACGGAAAATACGAATTCTGATAAAGAGAGAGTCTAGCATCTGGCAGTGTAAAATTTCTATAGTTTCTTAGATTATAATTATTTGTTTGGTTTACAGTGTTAGGCAACATGTCTGATAGATACTCAGGTGCATCTCCATTAACTATTCTATAAAATAATGATAGTTTTCTTCATTCACGCCGAACAGATAATTTTTCCCAGCCACATTCATCCTACAGTGACAAAGTACTTGCATATATAGTTAAACCAGTTACTATGCGTGCAGCCTCTAATTGTAATTTTTCCAACCTATCCGAGTCTGTTATCGAACAACTATCCCACAATTCGCAAGAATATTCTAGAAGAGGCCTGATAAAAGTTAAATAAATCTTCTCTAAAAAGTGCCGAGAAATTATATATTTCAGTTTCCGTAGAACTGCAATTTGTTTCGAGACTTTCTCAACGACAGTATCAATATGCAAAGTCCATTTGCAATTAGAACTTAGAGTTACGCCAAGATGTTTGTGACAGCCTACAGGAGTAATTTCAGTACCTCCAAGAAAAAATGCTAACCCTTCAGGAGTAACTCTGGTACTGAAAAAAAACAATTTCAGTTTTGTTGTGATTCAACTTAACAAGCCATTGTTTCGACCAAGAAGAGATGTTTTTCAGGTCGATATTGACAATGTATTGAAGACTATCGATTTCGTAAGACCTCTCTCCTATCGAAGTGTCATCTGCAAACAATCTAAAGATCCCTAACATCTCATCTGCAATGTCATTTATAAAAATGAGGAAAAGAAGAGGACCAAGGATAGACCCTTGGGGAACACCCGCTTTAAGATTACCTACAGACGAAGTCGTGTCCCTTAGCAATACCCTATGTTGTCTACTTGTTAAGTAACTTCTGAACCACTCAATCACATCGCCCTGAATTCCATAGCGTTCAAGTTTTAATAGTAAGCCTCTGATCCATACCCTGTCGAAGGCCTTGCTAACGTCACAAAAAATTAAGCAAATTAACTCTCTGTAATCCAGAGCTTGTAGTATGTTGTCCACTAGCTCAATCAGTTGATGAGTAGTGGAATGACCAGGAAGAAAGCCTGATTGAAACTTTTACAATAAAGCATTATCTATAAGAAAATTAAAAATGTGCTTATATACAACTTTCTCGAACACTTTGCTTACAGTACTTAGTAAAGCAACTGGACGGTAGTTACTTGCTAATGTTCTATCACCGTGCTTAACATTATCTAATTTCCACTGTGTGGGAAATTTACGCTCACCTAAGGATTTGTTAAATAAAAAACTAAGGGGGTTTGTTATTTCCTGTTTCACTTCCCTCAACATACGATTACTTATTAGGTCGTGCCCAACAGCCTTGTTTGGATCAAGTACAGAAATAGCATCAATAATATCTTGTTCAGTCACTGTTATGCGCGTCAAAGTATTCGGTCCTCGGTCATCAAAGTCAGGTAGAGTAACGTCTTCGTCCCGCAAATCTGAAATCGAGCAAAAGTAAGAATTAAGTAAGTCGCATTTGTCCGTGTTGTCAAAGGCCGTAATATTGTCGTCCGATGAGGAACTTAATGGTGGTAGGTCAGTCGATTGACCTTCGCCCTTAATCAGCAGTTTAATTGTCTTCCAGTACTGCTTACTATTTGTACTCTTCAGTTCTGAAAGAGACTCATTTATACTAGAATAAAAGTTTATCTTTGCTATACGCTTCATATTATTTACTCTGTTCCGTCTGTCCTTATAATTCCGTCCGTTATGTTCAGAAGGGTATTTTAAAAACTTATGTCTGAGTCTGTCACGTATCCTGATCTCTCTCCGAATATCTGGGTCCATCCACACCTTGTCATTCGGTCTTATAGTTACTTCGTTCGTCGGTATACAGTTACTGGCTATTTCCATAAATTTGTCCGTAAATCGTTTACAAGAATCGTTAACGTCTGTCGAATTATTTATAATATCGTTCCAGTCAGTATTGGTAACGGTCTGTCTGAATAACTCATAGTGACCCCGCTTGTAAAGCCACACCCGTCGTCTATACGAACAAGCATTTCTATAACCACAATCAATAACAACAAAAGTAGCATCATGATCACTAATATTCCGATCTATGCAGACCGTGTTTGCCTCAACAACTGATACGGAGTCAGTCACCATAACTGGATGTAACAACGAACTTGAATTTAAGCTGAATCTAGTTGGACAACTTATTTTGTTTTCCAAGCCACACAGATAAAATTTATCTGCTGCCTAACAGGGGATCCTTCCCAAGAAATCTATGTTCAAGTCACCAACTGTTATTACCCGACCTGAAAAGTCAAGCGCACTGCTAAGCATACGATTATAATTTATCAAAAAATTAGGACCTGCTTCGACATCTGACCTATAAACAACGTTTAACAACACGCTACTTATTTAGGTCGTGATTTCAAACCACATGCACTCAACACCATCAAATTCTAAGTCTGATCTATGCTCAATCAATACCCTATCCTTAAAGAACAATATAATACCTCCGCCACGACAGTTTCTATCCTGTCTGAAAGGTTTTGGATTAAAACCTGGGATAATTATATGATCATCCAGCACATTTAAATCAAGATGGGATTCCGTAAAACAAACAATATCAAAATCCTCTACAATATGTGCAATGTCATGAATCTTGTTCCTCAGACTCCCAATATTAAGATGAATAATACTAACAGTTGTCTGTAAAGAGCGAGTTGTATCCCCTTTGGGCGGTCCCGGGTTCTCCTCAATGTCCCCGGATAATAATATTAATACATTGACAATGCTAATAACTAAAGCAAAATTTGTCAACGTGTTCTTACAAAAATCGTAGCACCTTTCCTTGACATAGTAACAAGTATATAATAACAGTTCCAATATTTCAACAATAAAATGTGTTCTATAAAATGAACATTTTTGAGAATATGGATTTGTTTTACAATAAAAAATACCAATTGCCAACCTATGACTTACAGTGTCATTACCCATTGTCAAAACCAGCATCGGTAAGAGGGTAAATAGGGTGACAAAGTATACAATAATATAATAGACACGGGTGGCACGAAAATAGCAGACGACAAAACCCAGACATATGGTAAAAGTAAACTGAGATGAAAAGACTGGAATTAAGAAGTAGAAAAATATGGAAATCCAACGGGGTCAAAATTCTTAATTCGTAAATTGTCAATTTGTAACTTGTAACTGTGTAATTTCTAAATTCTTAATTCGTAAATTGTCAATTTGCCACTTTTAACTGTGTAAGGGAACAGTCATTATTTACCAGCTGGGGGGGGTTGGGAAATTTTAGGGGGGGTTCAAATTTTTTTTTGACTTATACTGGGGGGGGGGGGTTAAATTTTTTTTAAGGGCACACTGGGTGGGTCGAAAAATTGAATCAGAATTATCAATCATTAACAATTTATATGGGGATTTAAAAGCTGATAAAAGCTTCCTTTATCTGAATGGAAGGAAAAAGTGAAGGAATTTTTGCATCAATGTGAGATTGCTACATAAATACAAGCAACTTTTCGGAGCTAAGGGTCGAGTTGGCAGGACTGAAGTTGGAATGAGAGACAAAAGAAGAGCCTTAACCGTAGAAAGGCTGTAAAAAAGAAACTGAAAATTCTCGTTTCAAAGTTCAACAATTTGAACAAACAGCTGTGTCCTTCAATTGAAAATCAAGAACCTTTGTTTTCTCCTCATATAAATGGATTGTATGATCTTTGCAAAGAAAAGTATTTCTTTGGTACAAACAATATTGATGTTGAATTGGGTAACATTTCCAAAAGCTCTGTTTATTTTATTTGAGAATAATTTTTTTAATCATACCGCAAAATGTTTGATTTTGGAAAACTTGGATGATCGTGTGGAAGAAAGATATTGGGAATTGTATGAAAGACAGCATGAAAGTTGGTTAAGTACTGCCATTCAGGGAGGCAGTATGGAGGAAATGAGTGGTCATGAAAGTGAGGAGCAAATGGAGAGTGAAAGCAGTCATGGAGAGAATGATGGAGTAGTTGAGAGTGGTGAGGACTGATTAAAGGTTAGTTTGTGTTATAGAAATTACCAGTATTTAGCAAAATTCAAAAATAATAGAATTACTAAGGGTTCTTTCCTTGTATTGCACATGGTAGATCTCCTTAGTTGAAATGTGGCTTCTTATTTCGGTATTTTTGGTTATGAGTACTTCTTGTTTTAAAATAAGTTTGGTTTTTGGTCTTCCAAATGTTTCGGTTTTAATGCTGCTGATGAGATGTAACTCCTTGAAATACGTCGTATATAGCATAGTATAAATTTACTATATCTATTATTAGTATCTTTGGATTGTTATTTTGAAAAAGGTTTTGAAATTGTCCATGTTGTCTAACAATGCGTGTTTTGTTTTAATATTGGATTACATGTACAAATGTTGTAAGTGTACAATAAATGTAATTTTTATTGTTGTTTTTCTCTGATACTAGGATGTTAAGGAATGGGGGGGGGGCCAAAATTTTCAAATCGATTCTTCTGGGGGGGGGGTTGATTTCTTGGATTTTTCCCATCGGGGGGGTTAATTTTATCATCATGGTTTTGGTGAAAAATCCCCCCCCCCCCAGCTGGTAAATAATGACTGTTCCCTAATTTCAAAATTCGTATATTGAAAATCTGCATTTGCAACTTTGGAATTCAACATTTGTAAATTTGAGATTCTTTATTTGCGACTTTGTAATTAATTAAATTTAACATTCGTATACTATTTCTTATTTTGCCATTCTTCATTTGTAACCACGTCACTTAAATATTTGCCATAGACACGCTGAAATTCGTATATTGATGTTTTGTAACTTGAAACATGTCGATTCGTTAAATGTCGATTCGTTAAATGTCATCGTTGTATCATTCTAACGATCATTATGACGACAGATGGCGCTCGGTTTTCTTGTTTTCTGAAGACGACAGGTGGCTCTGCGTTCGAGCATTACTGAAAAACCCAGGTAATAAACGGTTACTATTAATCCTAAAATGCGATTATCGGACCATTTGATTCTGACTGAGGGGGGATGGCTGACAGATATATATATATATTAATTTACATGCCTACTAAATTTTACTGGTCAAGAATTAATTGCCGCCACCCAATTTTTCATCCTATATAAGTTTTCAAAATGTGTTGCAGACAAAAAAAACACACAGGGTGTTCTCCAAATATTCCCGATTTCCTCCCCCTTAAGTCATAAATCGATAACCTTGACAAAACTATTGTTGTGGGGGGTCTATGTGATATGTATTCAGTTGCTTTTGGAGAATGGGGCACAACTATAAATGTAAATCTGACAAAATAAGTGCATATGGCTTAGTTTTATAATTAATAGGTGGCGGTAATCACCAATGAAGGACACTTTAATTTAAAACAGGAGAAATTCATACAATACATATATATTGTATTGCTGAGTATTTCGATACCTTATGAGAACCCCATTAATTGTGTTAAATTTAGCAACTCAAATACGTAGGGGAAAACCCAAATCCTTGTTTACAAATACACCTGTCAATAAATTCTGGTATTAACAGAAGTGATTTGTTAAGGAGAAACTAATAATAATTATTATAAAATAAAAGTAAATGGCGTATACAATAACAGTAAATAATAAAAGTACTATTAAATAAAATAGATAATTGATACATGATAATAGTATCAGAAAATTGCTGCAAAATGTCACTGTGCTAAATATTAAGTTTTGTAAAATACTTAAGATTCTGCATCAGTTACAATATTGTCGTCGTGTACACCAGTGTCATCTGGAGGAAAGCCCAACATTTAGTAGATATCCGCCTCACAAGTAATTGTCACGAATTCTTTTGGACGGGATTGTTCAAGGCGTTTGACAATGATTCTACCATCTTGAGTCCAGTAGGAATAAATATCATCACGAAGACGATGTTTATTTAGTCTTTTAACCAAACCGAACCTATAACGTGTTAGGTTTTCCGAAATGAAGACGTTATCAGGATGATCTTTGAGTCGACGTTTATTTGCATAGACCATCGGCCTTTTTCTGTAGGAAATGAAGCGGACTATGATGGAAGCCTTGCCCTCTTTGATCGGACCTATTGTATGACTACGACCAATATCGTCGATAGTAATTCAAGGGTATCATTGCAGATGGTGAGCACTAGGTCGTCAGTATTTACAGGGTAGATAATTTGACCCATGTCATCAACTGTTAGTTTAACATTGCTAATCCTCCTGGAATACTGTTGTTGCTCTTCAAGACCTTTTTCTAAGGCTGAAATTCTTGCCATGAGATTGTCAATAATAGAGCTTTGGTATTCAATTTTATGGATATACGGCGAGATTTGTTTATGACACTCAGATACAATTGACTCATTGGTCTTTTTTGTAATATGTTCAGATAGAAGTGTGGATATTTCATTAATAAATGCATGTTCCTTGAGAACTCTGCAACAACTGTGGAAAGTTGGTCTACTGTAAGATTTTGTTTGGGTGTCGATTCAACCGATTTGCTGAAAACCTCCTGCATTACCTTGCCAAAGTCAGCGTTTAGGGTTGGCAACAGGCTCAGATACAGGTGTGGTGGGTGCTAGTGTGTTTGGACTGTGTTTATGTCTGATTTGGCGTACATTCTGTCTTATATGGAGTGGCGTTTCGTCTGAGTCACTAGGTTTACCTCTTTTAACGCCAGTTTTGGGTGGAGGCTCCGCCATTTTTGTTGTTTACGTTGTAAACTCAAGATAATTACTCACTTTAAATAAGGGTTCAGATTAAAATTCCAAACTTATACTAGGCTCAACTGACCACAATCACATTAAACTTCAACCAAAATATATGGTTTATGATCCCCAGTACTTGAATCCACCGTTAAACATCCCTCAAAGCGCAGCTCTCAACTACACGGCCTCACCATGTTACGCCATTTCTTTTTTTTTTACATGTATGATATCATGGGATGTTGTTGCTCCATGGTTCAAATCAACATAGGGTTGTTGTTCTATTTACGTATTCATTAGCAATATAGATATTAGACACAGGCATTGCTGAACGTTCAATAAAAATGTCGGACTTTTGATTTTCTTTTTACCTCTAACATGTAGATTGTATATCCTATTCAAACAGATGCCACAACACGAACAACTTAATTGTCTACATATATTTGGTCTGCTACCTGTTCAGATATGCCAACTGTTTTTTTTTAATTTATTTAAGACTACAAAGAATTTTTTCTCATGTTATTTTTAGTTCTTTATGCTCGTCTAAATTTGTTTTTAAAAATTAAACCCTATAAACACCCGTGATATCATTGAGGGGCTGGAAAGGGTATTGGGAGACAGGGAAAAAGGAGAAAGGGGGCGGGAGAAAGGAGAGAAAGGGCGGGAGAAAGGAGAGAAAGGGCGGGAGAAAGGAGGGAGAACTATCAAAGGGAGACGAACTTTAATGTTGAAAAAAAAATAAAGAGGTAAAAAAACGGAAAAACTGGATACTAAATGTTCTAATAAATGGAAAAATCTTTTTAAAAAGGCAACATTTATATTTCCCAAACTATGTTTGCCATTTCCGATCATTTCTAGAAATCATCCTTTCAAAACGGAATTATCTCTCCGTTACGTTTTCTTTTTTAAAATGCCCCCGTCATTTCCGGTTTGCCTTCACATGTGGGTATCTGTTTCCTCTAAGTATTTGGCGATCTTCTACAAATTTAAAAAGAAGGGATGCTGACAATGTCAGAGAGATATACTCCCTACTCTAAACAAGGTCACCTTAAAATATTTACGTTATCCACTTGACCATTCAAAGTAAGGTGTTCTCGAGGACAGGGAAAAATAGAGATGACACAATAAAAAACTATGTCTAATTTCATGATCCTCATACATGACCATACATATCAAAAATGAGTTTCTTGACATTGGGGCATGCACAATGCACCATTGACAACATTCCAACATTGTGTATTAATTTGCGTACGAGTCGGAGGCAGGCCTTGTTCGTAAAATCAGTATATGCTTTAATAAAGACCTATGCCACCTATATATGGTCATTTATTAATTCAAATTTGTATTAAAATCGATTGATCTGAAAAAAGACGGTTGTTAAGGTGGGAGATGGAAGCAGAAAGGCGGGAGAAAGGAGAGAGGGGCTGAAGAAAGGAAAGAGGGGGCGGGAGAAAGGAGAAAGGCACCCTCTTTCCACCCCCTCATCATTGTGCATGAACAACTCGTGCATTTGTCAGCGATAAATTTATAAAATGATCGAAGCTGATATAAACAGATAAAGTGTAAGACAAAACTTGCAACAGTAATAGTAATATAGTAATAATAAAATACCATAATTTATGTGTGCTCATCGGGAAGAATGATTTGGTGATATAGCCACAATCTTGATCTGCTAGCTCTAAACTTTAGACTAAAGTTTTGTCACAAGCAAGTTGTAGTAATGATAACTTAAGAAATGAAATTGTTTTCTATATAGAAAATATTACCACAGGTTATATTTAATTTTGTGAACTTGTAGTGATATTTGTATGATCCTTACACGGCTATTTTTCTAAATGGGAAACATAATTGTTATCGCAAATTAAATGATTGTGCTGTTGAATAAAATCGGTTATTTTCTTTTGGTTGAACTATTGAGTCAAGTGATTTATCACCGTTTCCAATGCCAAATATGGGAATGGTGATAAAAAATATTGTGTCAGAGTGTTTAATGACTTCAAGGACAACATGCGAATAAATAATTGGTTGAATGTCTTCCTGTACAACCATAATGTTCCGCTCGGTTGTTTGGTTTGCTAAATTACATTTGTAAGTAATGATTTAAAGAAATCTGCAAGCAAACACCAACCTAGCATTTTATTGCCACTTCCAACCAGTGTCCCCAATCGCTCATGATCAAATTCCTCACATGTGGCATTGGTCAGGGTGAGAAATGGGATCAATAAACTAGAATTGTTCATAGTGAAATCTAAGAATGTGTTCAAAAGTACACGCGACCTGTAATATAACTGTATAAATGAGGATGTTTGTGCATTCGTACCTTAGTTGTGCATTATCCAGATTATAGCCCTGTCATGAATGTAAGATCAAAGGAATTGTGTTTGTCGAGAATTAATGACGAGGTATTTAGTCACTCTTCAGAAAATGTAAAAATATACCGAAAACAGTGAGAAATAGATGCATTAACACAGAATATATAATTATACCACAGAGCAATTTTATATATACAGGTATATTTGATAAATAAAACAGGGAACCCCAAGGGAAACATGGGAAACGTTACAATCAATATCCGACAAACTGGAAAAGCCAGGAGGCTGTAAAAGGAAAGTTTTGCGCTTTCAACAGAACATTTATTTGTTGGAGTCTGAGAAAATTCTGTAGCAAAAAAAGGAGAATTTGGGTTACTGCTCTTTGTGCATGATGTTCGGCACCACATCAGTTTATGTTTTCTATAGTGAGCAACCACTCACATAGCAGGACGGGTACTATACGGTCCTCAAAAATATTGGTGCCAGGAATTGGATCATTTAGCAACGTCATTTTATAAAATGTAACAAATCAGAAATTGAAATTGTAAGAGTTTAGTTCTCTCATCCCGAACCAAAACTTAAAATATTTTTTAATGATCCAACAAGCAAACTTATACCATGTATACTGGAACAAAAAAAGTACGAAAGAAAGAAAGAAGGAATAAGGAAACGCATATCCCTAAAATATACTAGTATTTCATTCGAGATAATATTTAATCCGACCTTTTTTCATCAAATATTAGAGCCTGCGTCCATTGATTTTCTTTAAATTCCTTCCTGAGACTAAAACCGACCATTTTCATAAAAATAAAAAATGGTGGAACGCGTAAGTGTGGACAGTAGGATTTTTTTAGAGAAGGATTAGCTAAAAAGTAATGCTTTTTTTTAACTTAGATTCAGTAATCGAGCCATTCAAAATCCGTTATCTTATTTTAACATTTCAGTCCGCATCAACGAAGCAAACTCTTGGTAGATGGATAGAAAATGAAATAATTCGATTTGGGGCACTGTGCAAAACGGAAAACTTGGTTGTTCATAGTGGATATATTGTAGTTACAGTGCGGAAGTTACGTAAATAAATGAAATTTTTGCTTTTGTCAACAAAATAAAGATTGTATGGGGTTTTTGTTCAGTTTTAATTTAAATAATTAGCAGAAAGATAAAATATTGCTGAAATACTACTATCGAAGGCGGAATGGGAACGAGCCAACTTAATCTCTCCTCCCCCCCCCCCCCCCCCCCCCCCCACTAACCCACAGTAATATCGAAATTTAGTTTGTTCAACGATATATTTCATTATGATTTTTTTATACCCCCTCCTATAAATTCAAATAAAAAAAACATAAGGTGGAGGGGGGATTGGTTGATTTGACAACTTTCCATTACGTAGGCTAGTACTTTTATTTGTGATCAGTTTTTAATGTTTTTTTTTTCTTTGGGGAGGCTTCAGTTTTTTTTAAGTATATCATTTTAGGAAAAACTTAATGGGCCAGTGTCCAAATTTTTCTTACGATAGTGCTCAAAATAAACATCTATACTACCCGTCTGCTAGGTTTATTTATTTAATAAACAGTACATCGGGGTATATATTTTTTATTTTCTTTTTTATAGGAAAATGTTCTTGGTTCTATTCCCGGGTTCTTAAAACTCCCATCGCCCCCGCACAACTTCAGCTGGCTACTTTCACTTTCTTATCTGACGTAATCATGAAAATTTTCAGGAAGTCGATATAACCTACAACTTAAATACGATAGGGATTTCCCATTATTGAAGTGGTTTTTAAAATAAGGTCTACTTACACTTGTTAGGTGTCAGCTTGTGGTTACTGAGCGGTAAGTAAACTTATACATATTTAACCAAAGTTTGTAAAATAGTCTGTAGTATTTAATTACTCATATATTTCCGGTTCCTGTGTTCGAACATTAAACAGTTAATTAAAATATTAAAATTGTATGGAACAGTATTCTAGAATTTCTGAAAGCAACGGTAGGCCTACATAATGTAAGCCAATGATTCTAAAATGGTCAGTTATATTTAGAGCTCTTCTTTTTTTGTATGACATATATACAGATAAGCGATTGTGTATACATACCATGTGGCGTGGTTATATAAATAACTTAAAACATATTTTGCGTAAAATTAAGATTCTCAAAGCAAGCATTTGAATTTCTTGTTATCTATGCGCCTGCCTTTTTTAACAAATCTTTTAGCTAACGTTAATATACTGAACCGCAAAAGAAACGTCGCTTTTTCAAAATGTTAGCAAAATTCAAAATAAATATTAATGATTTTTTATATAATCAGTGTACGATTACATCACCAGGTAAGATTAAATTACCTGTGAATGAAATTTTCGGTTGAATAATTTTCAGTTGATATCGTAGAGCGACCGTACCTAAAACCGCTCGTGGGACACACTTGGCGGTAATTTTTCTTAAATCTTAAATGTTCGTGAAATTCATGCTCCTTTATGGGTATAAAAGGCCGGAGAAAATTAAAGAGTGTTAGTATCAGTGTTGACACAGAAGCTATGCCACGTCTGACTTCACAACAGAGAGAACAGGCCATTGGTCGATTGGATGCTGGGCAATCTGCCAGAGTTATTGCCAACGACTTCAACTGTGCTGTTCGAACAATTGAACGTCTACGGACACGGTACAATGCAACAAACAGCACAAATGACCGTCCACGGAGTGGTAGACCCCAAGTCACTACCCCTAGACAGAATAGAGGCATTGTTCGTCACCATTTGATGAATCGGTTCACCCCAGCTGCCGAAACTGCCAGAAACACTGTTGGAACACATGGACGACCCATAAGTGATGATACGGTTCGTCGGCGATTAGCTGCTAGAAACATGAGATGTCGCCGTCCAGCAAGAGGACCTATCCTTACTCCTCGACACCGTCAAGCTCGTCTTCAGTGGGCCACTCAGCGACAGAATTGGCGAAATCGACAATGCCGTAACATCATCTTCTCTGACGAAAGCCGTTACTGCATTTTAACAGCCGATGGCAGAACCAGAGTGTGGAGAAGACGCGGGGAACGTTACGAAGACAGCTGCATTCTGGAAACAGACGCGTGGGGAGGACCTAGCATCATGGTATGGGGTGGAATTGGCCTTAACGTTAAACTTGGTCCAGTCATCTTTCAGAACCTTGGCCCAGGCAGAGGAAATGGCGTAACAGCTGCCCGTTACATCGACCAAGTCTTGACACCCCATGTTCAGCCCCATTTCGCACGTCATCAAAACAAGACTTTCCAACAGGACAATGCACGTGCGCATACCGCAAGAGCCACAAGAGACTTCCTACAGCAGAATAACATTAATGTTATGGATTGGCCGGCTTTGAGTCCAGATTTAAACCCTATTGAACATTTATGGGACGAAGTTCAAAGACGGTTAAATAATGAGCAGCCAAGTCCGACAACTGCAGCTGAACTTTCACAAGCGTTTCAGAGAGTATGGGCACGTATTCCGATGGCGTTTATTAATCGGCTCATCAACTCCATGTACCGAAGATGTGCAGCAGTAATTGGTGCCGGTGGAGGACATACACGTTATTAACGGACGTGGGAGCACAGCATTGAAAACATGTGACGTTGCGACAATTGTGACGTTTTTGTGAACATTGTAACCAAAAGACTGTAAATCATTCATTAAATTTTGTAAAAATTAATTTAAAATATATAAATGTCACTTTGAAATAAATGTATGTGAACATGTCATTTTGTGCGACGTTGATTTTGCGGTTCAGTGTATAATTGTTGATTCACCTTGTGCATATAGCTGTGTCCTAGATTCAATAACACAGTATGACGTAAAAGACATATGATAATTCGTGTATTTGGTTATAAATATATGATTATTTATAATCTTTAAGCCAATAAATCAAAGAAGGTAATTATTTAATACTTCAGTCAATTCTGCTCCACTTATTATAAATCAACTTTATAAATGCGTAAAAAATAATCGTTGATCAATATTTATTGTATATCTAATGAACAGTTTATAAATGAATAAATATAATTTCTCCTATTCTTAACGTGTTTAATCGGTGGGATAAAAATACATAATATTTTTAAATAATCAAATATAGCTGATATATATAGATTCTCCTTCAGGTACGAGTGAGTTATGGAATTTCCCCACCCGAGATAGTTAAATTTTCGATTTTCAACAAGCGAGCCTTTATCGAGTGTGTTAACATCTAAAATTTAACTATTGAGGGTGGAGAAATTCCATAACTGACGAGTAAATTGAAGGAGAATCTGTTTCTCCTATGATTTTCGACAAAAACCTCAAGAAAATGTCGTTGCTACATTTATGTAGTTTGTTTACATAGACGTCATTTCGGGACTTCTCTAGTTTATAGTTCCAATAACTGTAGAAAAAAGGCGGTAATTCCCAAGTAGAAATTTAATCACCGTGAAGTGGTTAAAGATATTATGTATTTTTATCCCACCGATTAAACATGTCAAGAATAGGAGAAACTTTTTCATGCAGTGTATGTTTAAGGTATTAAAAACAAACTTGGAAGTAAGAAACAAAAAACATGAACTATATCTAGCAGATTTAAAAGCAATAATGACTGAAAATGTAGAACAATACCGTTAGAGACCGGCGAGTCAACCAGCGGGGTGTTCATTTTGTGTTAAAAGTAAAAAGGGGAAGCCAGAGTAAAACTGTAAAGTGCATGAACAGATCTGAAACACATGGCCATGGGGAAAAATGTCTTCTTCGCATTTTTTGGCTGGAGATTTCTAGATTGTCATCTGACCTGTATGGTTTCTATAGCATAGGAAATCAAACAGGAATAACAAAAGTCAGCCATCCCAAAGGTCATAATCAATTCGGACTTAAAAGCCTGTCCAGTGCAGCTTCAAGGAGGAAAAAAGGCACGTAGTTGTTTCTGTATTGACCTTCTTATTGGTCCGAGCCCTGCTGTATTGGCCTGAGGCGGAATCGAAGACCAATACAACTGAAAGAGGGCAAATAACAAGGCCAATTCAGAAATAACCATGTAATGACATCTTTATTAATTAACAATGCATATTCTGTATGACTTTTTTTCTACTTCTGAATCACCTCTTTGAAAAAATTAATTCTTAAGTCAATTCATTGAAGATTGGAATGAGGGTTGTGAAAGATATTTTTAGTCAGAGCTATTACTGAATAATTTATTATCATCAATTTTGAAACACCTTAAATCACAGATCATGTATACATTTAGATATAATGTAAACATTTCGGAGCTTTCGTATGTATTCAAATTAAAATCTAGAGAAAATCGACTCACCCTTCATTTATATTGGCCGCGTAAAAGTCGATCAATACAGTACAAAATCTGTATTGGCCAGGTTTTCCGAGTTGATGATTCTGTATTGAAAGGACAGATTTAGCCGTATTTAAGCCAAAAAAACACTATAAGTTAATTAATAAACATGTCTACAAAGTCCAAAAACTTCAAATCTGTTCTATGAAAAGAGAAAAAAGTAATTGCAGAATTTCCCATTTGGTTTTAAATTGGTAATGGTTTACAAATAATATGTTATTTTCTACGTGTATTCGGGAACTATTTGAACATCATTGAAAGTGGTTTGTTTACTGCCTTAAGGTATGTTGTAAAACGAACAAAATGATGTGAATGTAATTAAAAAAAAACAAGACATGATACCCAATGCAAGGTATTTAAAAGTGTGGGATATGAAAAATATCCAACGATTCCAGACAAAGAAAGTTTTGGCTAAACTAATATAAATTGAGTTAAAAAGAAACTTTACAAGACGGGTCAGTTGAGTTGTACAGCTATATATACGTATAATCAGGAACTGTATATGATCCCTGGTATAATGTAAAGATCAATGAATCAGTGAGAAAAAATATATCACTCTAATAATGCGTGCATGTTTACTGAACCAAAACTAACAGACTAAAGCATGAAAGGTAAATGATAATATTAATATGCCAAATTAAAACAAAATTGAATTTTAATTATACAATTTTAGAATAAAAATTTTACAATTGTCAGACAGGATTTAATCAAATTTTATTGTACAATTTTAGTTATCCGTCCCAGAGCACTAAAACTGAAAGTAGATAGGCATAGGATCGATACAACACACTTCAATGTGATTATATTTGTGTAATAACACCTTTTATTACAAAATGATTTCCCGTGGCAAAACACAGGCAATATAATAATTTAATTTTATTTGAATACTGCATTTTGATTGGCTGAACAGCTTAGAGCAACATTGGCTATACTGTATAACCTGGTTTTGTTTTGTTATATCACCAACGGATTAATCAAATAGTCCAATGTCATTATTATTGTTTGAATCGAGGAATCATTGTACTTCTGTATGGAAATAAAATTATAAGAAAAGTTTCCAATTTTTGAACAGGTTATACTTCAATCGCCTGGTTTGGGTCCGTTTACTGTATTCTTATGTTCTTAATATTCACTTGTTCATCCGAACATAAAAGGTTTCTTTTCTATACAGGGACAAACAAATCAAAAACACAAACTTCTTTGGAACGACACATCCATTTAATAACAAACATACAAAACATTAATAAAAAATCGTCTTCACAAATTTGTTTCAAACGAAGAAATGTCCTATCTTTGTGAAACATATTACATCATGCACAATCTACAAGTAAAAAATATAATTATTAGTAATATATTTACAAAACTTTTAGACATAAAAATGAAATTAGAACATAATGATTGTAGAACTTCAATACGAAAAAGAATGTTTATCTAAAATAATTCCAAATTTAAAAAATTATCTGTGAAAACTACAGAACGGCAAGTGAGCTGTCATTCATGTGTCAGTGTTAGCCCTCGAATAAGTATATATATATATATTTGTTTATTTACAGTTTAAATCAATAAAGTTCAAAATATGATGAATGTCCCCTGTATATATAATTTAAATACTACTTCATATATAAAGTAATTAGCTAAAATTTAAATGTTCAAATCAAATAAAAAAGAATTAATCAGCCTTATATATATATATATATATATATATATATATATATATATTAAATTCTAATATTAATTTTACCTCCTGTTTTAATCGGAATACTTGAAATGGCGATTATTACCAGCCACTGGTCAAGTAATCTGATTTTAGAGTATTAATGCCTTTAGATGAAGATTTAGGTAAAATTTAATTAATGAGAAGTTTCTTTTTTGTATTTATCTTATCGTGTTTAACGTTCAACATTACCGATCTTAAAAATTACAACTGTTACTTTTTTTTTTCAAATTCAAATTCAATTTTTAATAAGCTCCATTCACAAATTCTGTAAGGTGATAAATGTGCTTCGGGGCAGTTGTAACTCATTTAAAGGAATTCATTGTTTTGAATGGTAAGAAAACAATAGGATAATCCCTTACTAAGAACATTTTTTACATTCATTCTTCACAATTAGGAAACATCAAATCCTATGATTTCATTGGTCGAGAGCAGCTATATTCCCCTACTAATTTTCACCTGTTAAGGTATTTATAATAATCACCACGTGACACTCCTACAATTAATTTAATGAAACATTAATTATACAAAACATTTAACGAACCGAAATTGGATCCCTGTACCGAAAAGAAATTTATATAAACCGCTCACCAAAATCAGATTACATCGTAGAACCTGTTCAAAAATTTGAAATATACCTTAATTGGAATGAAACGAAACTTGACAGAACTGGTATATGTGTACTACATGTATATGTGAAGTTCAAGACTGAAATTATTTTCTGGGGTTCACTTTGCAAAATGTTTCAGTAACATGTTCAGATGTACTTACGTTTGCCCGACCACACTTCGATGTATCTATACTTTTGTTTAATGGAGAATGACAAACGAACTTAATTTTACACTTTGTTTTGTTATAGATGGAGCTTTGGTATGTAATCCTAATCTTTCTGGCCCATGCCACATATGGATCCGAAGATGTCTGTCCTGAAAAATGCTTCTGCAATAAACATTTAACATCAGTCAACTGTGAGGGTCGTCAGTTTACAGCCATTCCTGCAAAACTTCCGAAGAGTGTAGAAAAAATATTCATGGGGAACAACCTCTTGTACCATGTCAATTTTACAGAAAATGGCGTCCTGCCACACCTTCAAGAAATTCGTCTGAACAATAATAAAATATCAGGGTTGAAATCTAGCACGTTTGATGGAAAGATTCTACCGAAATTGTCCACCTTATATATAAACAACAACAAGATTTCAGTAATTGAAAGTAGAAGCTTTTTTAACTTATCTTTGCTGGAAAAAGTGTACTTAATGAACAACGTCATCCAGAAAATACAACCGGACGCATTTGTTGGCACTTACTCTGTATCTTATATCAATTTGGATAGCAATTCTTTGTCTTCAATTCCCCCTCTTGGCAATTTGAAGAATCTTCAAGGTCTGTACATTTCTGCAAACCAACTAACGAATGCCACATTTCCCTCGGAATACCGTGATCTTGTGCTTGTAACCGAAATAGGACTAAGCAACAATAATCTTAGAAAACTCGACAACTCGACTTTTGAAAATTTGCAAAACGCTAACGTAAGAAAGGTTGAGTTGTCCAGAAGTAAAATTGAAGATATTTCTAAAGGCGCCTTCCGGTGGTTCAAAAACATCCAGTCTTTGAAACTTGGGTATAATCCCCTAACAAGCTCAGATCTAGAAACCGCTTTCTATGGTCTTGTCGGCACCAGTTTGGCTTCTCTAAACATTGATAATATAACGCTTGATGGTAATTTGCCATCTTCAACATTTCAGCTTTTGAGAAACACTTCCATAAAGACTTTAAGTATGAAGAATAACAAATTGACAAATATACCACCAAAAGGATTTGCAGATCTTAAAAAACTTCTGACGTTAGACATTAGCGCCGGTGGCATTTTTACAATTAGTAACACGGCATTTGACGGACTTGTAGCTCTAACTACTCTCTTTCTAAATGACAATCAGCTGTATAGTATTCCGAGTAATCTGCCTTCGTCGTTACAAAAATTATACCTCAATGGAAACCAGATAACAAAGTTGACGAAAAATGGATTTGCAAAATTATCAAATCTTCAATGGCTATATCTAGGAGGCAACAAAATCCATATTCTTGAATCGGATGCTTTTTATGGTCTGGTGAGTTTAAAGAAACTTCACCTGGTCGGAAATATCATAAGCAACTTGCCAGGAAACACATTCTCTCCGTTTACTGTTTTACAGTCGTTGGAGTTGAACAAAAACAATATCAAGAAAATTCCAAACGATCAGAGCTTCTTTGCATCGATGTCGTCTCTGTTGTATTTAAATATGGCGGGAAATCAGTTGACTGGATGTCCACTGGGACTTTTCAGCGTTTTACCATCTCTGCAGTATTTACATCTAGAAAATAATCAGCTTGGTGAACAGATTGCAGGGGATATCAACGGACAGATGTTTGCTGGCATGGAAAAACTGATGATCTTAAATCTGACGGACAATCAGATCACCGTACTTCCGGATCCTCTCTTTAAAGACCTAGTGCGCGTACAAAATTTAACTTTGAACAGGAATAAGATTTCAACATGGGGTGACAATCTCTTTAGGAGAACAGCATCGCTGCAGAATTTGGATTTAAGTAGAAACATGATTGCATTGGTGAACTCGTCGTCAGTAAAAGATATTTTTAAAGTCGAGACGCTTGATCTAAGGCAGAACCCATTTTCTTGCACGTGCGATCTGAGATGGTTTCGTGATTGGATAAATAAAACCATGGTAAAGCTCGTTGGAAACGACACTTATGTTTGTAACTCTCCTCCAGATTGGCATGGCAAAAAACTCCTCACTTTTGATAGGACTAAAATCAATTGCCTCTGGTTCACTGAAACGGATATTATTTTGGCGGGAGTTGGTGGATTTGTTGTTTTACTTCTTTGCATTGGAATTGTTTATAAAAAGCGATGGTTTATAAGGCTACGATGTTATAGAATTTATCGATATTACACAAAATCTAGCGCGAGACGTTACGATGGCTACCAAATAATTGATGGGGAGGTCAATAAATATGACGCTTATATCTCCAGTTCAAACGATGACTATCAATGGGTAATAGAGAATCTCATGCCAGGAATTGATAATGGTTCAAAAGAAAATGAAGAATTTGGAGGAGAATTCAAACTTTATTTTGAAGATAGAGACGCACAACCAGGAGCGTGGGAAATGGAGAGCATATTAGACAACATGGAAGCTAGTCGAGTTGTACTCATCGTACTTACGAAAAAGTACATTTCTCAAGCAAGGTACGAATTTGAGATCGTAACTGCGCTTGACTTGATGGTTCGTGGAAAGATATCTGACATTCTTGTAATTAACGTCGATGGACTACAACCTAAACATGTGCCTAGGCTTCTGAGAAGGAAAATGGAGAGGCATGATTTTATTGCTTGGGAAGATTCGGAGGAAGCCAAACTGACATTTAAAGAACAATTAGCCGACGGTTTAAAAAGAAAAAGGAAAATTGAAAATGTTATATGAACTTTCTCATAAATCTTCAAGCAAGGATTTAAGTGTTAAGTATATAGTATAAATATTTCAATTCGAAAAGAACTCCAGTTGTATTTGGTGTTTTTTATTGGTCAAGCTGTTTAAAACTTTCAGCGACCAAAGTGCTTGAATATATATGAGAAAGATCACACAACACAGATTTTGAGTTTTTTTGTAGGTGTAGGTTACATAAACGTATAATTGTACATTCTGATGTTAGTTTCGTGGGTTTGATAATGTTGCCAAGACTTCACATATTCTGTAGATGTTAGAAATTTAAAAAGTGCATAATTTTTTATGAGCGTTTGGCCATGCATATACGACAGTGGGGATTACCGTGGCTCTTGAAAATTTATCCAAATGAAAACTGAATGTTGCAGACATCATTCGACACTGCTTATCCCATATTTAATACATTGTATGGGGAGTACAAATATCCTAACTATTAACTATTATTTTTTCTCATTGTAATGGGTATATGGTTTCCACAATCGATGTGTAGCTGTACAATGTAAATCAGACCCACCTTTTTCCACATTTCTACTTGGCATAAAATTGATCAAAACCTGTAAATATCTGACGGGATGCTGTCTTATTGGTGCATATTCATTTCAAGGTAACTTTGTGGCTCCCCCGGTGGCTCTATTGTGGCACCTCGGTGGTCAACTACCTACCTGACAACACTGAGGTTGTCAGTGTTCGACTCGGATCTTTTTGGTCAAAGATTGGCTGTATTCTTGCCAAATTTTATTAAATTTCCCCGGACACGTCAGGTTTAAGGAAAACTAGTCGTTAATTGCGCGAAAAAGTGGCCTATACGCCCCCCACCCCCCAAAAAAAAAAATATATATATATAATAAATATTGCCATTGCTCTACACGTTAATTATATGTGCGTGTGTGTGTGTGTTTTTATTGTTATTTTCAAATACATACATTTAATATACATGTAAGTACTGTATATTTTTAGATGCAATTATATATATGCCCTTGAATTGTATGGACAACGTACTAGGTTGCCTATGTTGATAGATGTGAAGTCAAGTACAAACGACGGGACTCATTTATATAGTTTCGATATAGACAAGATTTTCTTCCTGCCATGAGTGTTCAGTTCTTTGCACTAGTTGACAGATGTGTTAAAATTGTCCTATTTGTTGTACTTTTTCAAACTTGATATCATAGAATTTATTACATTCGTAAATAACGTAAAAGTTAACTTTTTGAATGTAGCAAGCTGCATTTAATCTAAAATGCTAAATTGTTTTAGTAATTTTCAATATTTGTAAATAAAGGGATTTTTGGTCATTTTGAAGGAATTTTTTCACTTGTTCATATGCATTTCAGGTTTACCTGGACCTAGGATATTCCTCCTGACAATTTTTGTCTTTTATTTATTTTATTTTGACACATTTTTTATTTGTATATTCCAATCTACATTGCTTTTAGAAAGTTTATATATGTATTGTGTTCATTTAAGGCTATATATTGCTCGTTTTTTAGTTTTAAATTTGGCAGTTTTTTTTGTTGTTGTAGAGAGGTGGTCACTGATATTAAATGCTATTTGTAGCACAAAAACCTCTATATTATCTATCAAGCCGTTAGCGATTATAGGCCAAAGTGACCCAATTTTGGAATATGATACGTTGATATCACATAGTGCAATTATTATATAACAACTTTGGTGACGCCAGGTTTCAGACAATTTACCAATTACCAGTATAAATATCAATAGTAAAATTTTAAAATGATTTAAGCTTTGTATGTTACGTCGGGATACCAAGATGAGCTACATCAGTCTCTTTCAAGTTCAGTAATAGCCTGGCATTTCAGGAACTGAATATTTATACATAATTATATGTTAAAACCACAATGAGAGTGATAGAGGCAGTACAGATATCCAAGGTCAAAGCTGAACTTAAATGTCAAAAACTGCCTTTTAACTGAAATTTCGAGATCTGGGACAGTATTTAAGCTTCCCCCACCAGTACAATCTGGTTGTCACGACATAGTCAATTCCTCAAAAAGTTAAATATTCTTCGTACATTTTATTGTGCCTATCCAATGTATCGGATGCTTACGGTTATGAATTGAAAGTTAAGATCAAATAATGTGCAAAATTGATTGGTAATTATACATATGTAATATTTCCTTAATTGGCATTTAATGTACGGGTACTTAAATTCCAAGGTTTATAATTATAATTGCTGGTTTTGATATATAATAGATTTCCTTCCTTCCTAGAGTGTTTAATTATACTTGGATGGAATTTATATATTGTATAATGCGTCATGGGGTTTGACCGGGGAAATGTAAATGCACTGCTGAGTCTGTACCATGTGTGTACAGGGTGATAAATTATTTGATTCCGCAATGAAACACTGTATCAACTTTTAAATCCAAATTCATTAACAAATGCGGTATATCTGAGATAGAGGTCAAGCTCAAGGTCACTTAAATTCAATTAAACAAAGAATTAATGACCAATGTTTGCAAGTTCAAAATGCAAATATACTTGAATCTAGGAAGTTAGACTTTTTCAAGAGCGTCTACATAATGGGTCGAAGACCACCCTACGTTGATATTTTAAGAAACAGAAACGACAGAGCTGCAATATGTAAGATCCGTATAAGTGCTCATATACTGATGATTGAAAGAGGGAGACATCTAAATATTCCCAGAAATGAGAGATACTGCTCTGTATGTATATATTCTGGTCAAATTGAAAATGAAAAACATTTTCTTTTACATTGTGAAAAATACTCAACTAAAAGGGCCATATTTTACCAAAAAGTTTCAAATATAATCGATGATCCTACAAAAATTGAAAAAAAATGAAAATAATATAAACTTTTTGTGTCGCCTGCGGAACGCGTCGACACATAGGGATCACTATCTGTCGTCTTGCCTCGTCACACTTTTCTTCTATCCTCAACTACTCGTAAACCGCTCAAAGGAATTTGATGAAACTTTCTCTGTGCACATTTTATTAAATAACAATTCATACACAATCATAAGATTGATTTCCTCTTTCATTTCAGACAGTTTGAACCTGCGTAAAGCTGAGCAAACTCTATCATGGGTCCTGTTTTTCCTCAACAATGTATGTTTGCTCTGTATATTGACTTGGACATCACTTGAATCCGTATTTTTCAATCCGAAAATCGAAGTCGTATAACAAAACTTGCAGCGATTTTTACCCCCCCCCCCCCCCCCAACCCCCAAACTAGTTGAATTAAGTTTTTTATCCTATATTGAACTTTTGATCTCGTCCCTTAAGGAACAAGTTTTGATAAGATAGATCCCGGTCATGTTCTTCATCAAATTTGAATCCATCACTAATAAAAAAAAAATCAGTGTAGAGGACAAGTCCCCAAATCATTAATTATCACCATATTTGATGTTAAGCTGCTAAAGGTAGGCAAACTTTTCAAATTTACTAACCTGAATCAAATTAAACATATATTTTTTCTTGCCTTCAACCTGCATACAAAATCTGGAGCAGATTTCTCCTCTAGTATAGAGGATAATATGTATTGATATACATAAAAGTCATGTAAAAAGTTCATCAGCGGAAGTCCAAATCGATGAACATATGAGATATGACAGGAAATCTTAATACAGAGTCTTAAGTTATATTGATCCTCGTTGAAAATGGAGATACCACCAAGGAAAAAATAGAGAGGTATGAGTCATGTGTAAGTGGGTATGCACAAAGAAATCGATGCAAAACAATTGCTGTTCAATGACACAGAAAAAATTTTAAGATAATATGCAGTATAAAAACGATCACGAGTGAATTTTCTTAACCATCTTCAAATCTAGCAAAAACAGGCCTACTTGACACGTATGACCTAATTAAAATTATGTCAATTAAAGCAAGTCTATAAATCATCTGCAACTATTATTGTAAATACGAAAATTTCTGTGATATTTTTATTTGATGTGAAAAATTCAAAAATAGTGCCCCCCCCCCCTCCCTAACTAACTGGTAACTTGAGTCTCCCAGGAGCCTGAATCAACTGAATTTTAGTTCCCACTCAAGTTAAGTATGCTGTCAATGGACTCGATTGTAGAAGAGTAACATCTATGGTCAATGTTCAGTTTCCGTGTCATTCATCTTGAATTTTCAATCGTAATAAAGTAACAGTTCTTGGATATTTCCCTGCAATTCCGGATCTTTCATGACATTTTTCAATCACATGGGACAAGTCTATTTAGAGATGACCTAAGAAATTTAACCAATCAAAAATGCCAATTTTTGGTCCTGCGACCATGTTTAATGCATTTGCTAGGAGAAAAGAATTCGAGTAGGACAAATTATATATTTTTATTATATCCCAGTCGCAAGAGTAGTGATATTCTGGAATCACTTTGTTCGTTCGTCATTCCGTTCATCTGTACGTCCGTCCGTCATTCTGTCCGAAGCTTCCGTCACAACAATCTATGCTTTGAGATTAGGTACGTATTAATTCATAGAAAAGAATAGAATAGAATATTTTATTTTTAAATCCAATCACGTGCCATCTCGGGCATATTATACATGAAATAACAATATACGAAATTCATTTAACAATATCAAAACAAAAAACCAAAAAACCTGCCTGCCGGGTCCAAAAAGATTGACGATGTTAGGGGAAACCAATTTATTTTCCTTGGCCCAAATAATCGTACAGTTGTATTTTTAAAAAATTTTAATATTTTTTTACCTACCGAGAACAGAAATGATCGCTGCCAGACGTGAAACCAAAATTGTGATCAATTATAGGTATCAAATCCACCAAGCTAATGAATTGTTCTTTATAACAGAAATTTTTAATTCATTTTCCCCTAGGGTACAATGTTAAGTGATCTGGTTGCTGGTGGCCTTATTATTGCCATCTTGGATTTTGGATCGACACCGAAGTAATAACACTTGTTACGGACCTTTATAGAATCATATTTGTAAAGTTTAGGTTCAATGGGGTAAATTGTTCTTTAGATGGTTTCCAAAGTTCCTCCAACCAGGAGTTAGAATAGGTTCCAGTGGCCATTTTTTTTCCCAATCAGCATCCTCTATATCTCTGCCAAGTTTGATTAAATTCTGTTCAATGATTCCCAAGAGGATCAAAATGTGAAAAGTTAATGGACGGACGATGGACGCCAAGTGGTGGCAATAGCTCGCACGAATTCGAGTCAAAACGCCCCCGTCCAAAACGCCCCCACTCTATGTCAAAACGCAAAAGATGAAATAACATCCCCATTTTCAGTCCCTGCCAAAACGCCCCCATTTTTAACCTTTGTCAAAACGCCCCCATTTCCGGACACATGCCAAAACGGCCCCACTTTTAAAAATGAAATAACGCTCACATTTTCAGGCCTTTGTCAAAACTACCTCATTTCCAAACATATACCAAAACGCCCCACCGCAATTACAAATACACAGTTGTATCCATGGTGTCACGTACGTGTGCAAATATGGACTTCATTTGTTGCTGTTAATCACTTGTGCAAATGTGGATTTCATTTGTTGCTGTTAATGTGCCTGAATAATGTTTCTTCCGGTAATTTTGTATGTTCATCAAGAAAAGACCGTATGAAAAAACAAGACAAAATTGTTTACTTACATTTTTTATTAGCACTAAAACAACAATTAACAAATTACTTTTTCAATGGCATTTTAAGCACTACTGTTGAGCATAAACACAGTAAACAACAGCTGTCATTGTTCAATAAATGTCATATAACTATTATATTATATAAACATACAAAACGACAATATCAATTTCATGTACAACGTAGTTCATTTTTTCACATGTCAGTCACAGGAGCGTTGAGACGGCTGCACAGTTGTAGAAGCTGAGTAGTTGAGATCTCTTTCTGGTTATACTGCTCCCACAGGCTGAACATTAGTGACTGGTGGGTGCGGGCATGTTGTCTCTGATAGCGGAAAAGCTTGCCCTCAGACACCAACTTCTTCTGGACTGGCAAAAGACTTGCTTCTGTGTACAGTAGTGGAACTAACTCGTAGAAGGGTGGTTTCTGGTCATCAGCTTTCCTGTTGAGTCGGCGGTGCCACCCTTCTACATCGTTGTTGGTCCTGATGGGCTGGCCAAACACACACCAAGATGATACGTTAGATTTTGCGGCAATGTATATGATGAAAATAATATGTTTAAAAATCGGGAAATTTAATCTTCAGTTTTCTGTCTTTTCTTAATTTTTAAATTTAATTTTGAAATGTGTAACAGTGGGAGCATTTCAAATGAGTTAATATATAAATACGCATTTGGAACATTCTGGTAAAAAAGCAGGAAAGCTGATGACCATTACACGAAAAATTTGTTTGGTCGTTTTGAATACGGGGGCGTTTTGGTATTGAGTACTAATCTGATCCAACAAATGAGGGCGTTTTGGTATTCACTTAATTGAATTCGAGTCAAAACGCCCCCTCGCCAAAACGCCCCCACTCTATGTCAAAACGCCCCCACTTTTAAAGATGAAACAACATCCCCATTTTCAGTCCCTGCCAAAACGCCCCCATTTTTAACCTTTGTCAAAACGCCCCCATTTCCGAACACATGCCAAAACGCCCCCACTTTTAAAAATGAATTAACGCTCCCATTTTCAGGCCTTTGTCAAAACTACCTCATTTCCAAACATATACCAAAACGCCCCCACTTTCAAAAATGATACTACATCCCCATTTTCAGTCTGTGCTCACCTGGCTTCTGTGACTTTGAACTTTTACTTCAATTTGTAGTCATCTTGTCTTATTATTGTTTATGGAAACATGTGTGGTTCTTGTTATCCCCCTTTTTTTCTATTTTTAGTAACAGCAGCCAAGTTGGTTGGAAGTCAGGGATGCCAAACATAATCTGGGAAGGGGGCCACCCAAGGACCATTCCACCAAAGTTTCGACCCAGTGGTTTCAGAGAAGATCTTTAAACGAAAGTTTATGCCGGACGCTGTCTTTAAAGGGCAAAAACTCCTGTTAGAGGTCAATCAATGATTTTGGTCTTGTTGACTTATTTGTAGATCTTACTTTGTTGAACATTTTTGCTGTTTACAGTTTGTCTTCATCTATAATAATATTCAAGATAATAACCTAAAACTGCAAAATTTCCTTCAAATTAACAATTCAGGGGCAATAACCCAACAAAGGGTTGACCGATTCGTGTGAAAATTTCCTGGCGGGTAGATCTTGACCTGATGAACATTTTTAGCCCTGTGAGTTTTGCTCTAAATGCTTTAGTTTTTGAGATATAAGACAAAAACTGCAGTTTACCCCTATGTTCTATTTTCAGCCATGTCGGCCACGTTGGTTGGCAGGCGGGGTCATCGAACACATTTTTTAAAAATTAACAGTACATTAAACGAAATTTGCTAACAATATAAAAGATAACAAAAACATATTCTGAGAATTTTATTTTTCAGTAAAAAAAAGGGTTTTCAACAACAAACTTCAAAATTATAGGGTACATCTCTAGCAATAGTTATTTTGATTACATATGAATATGGTAAATACGTGTATTAACAATATCCAATAACTCATTTTAAATGGACTGCTATTTACTGCCACATTTACAGTTGTGTCACATCCAGCATGTCAAGGCAAGGTCATTCTTTTAAGGGTGCTTGTTAAAAATAGCTGAGTTCAAGTTTTCTCAATAATAAAGTTACTAATTAAAAACCTTTCTTTCTTATCTATACAATTTATTCCCAAGATAATCATGGATAACAAGCTATAAAAATATAAATATGGAAAATTTTTAATAAAATGTATTCATGTACCGGTACTTTAATTTCAAATCACACAAATAACTTGACTTCATACTTTTTGACATCAATGCTACAGTAGTCAACACTTGATTTCCGACTTAGTTCGGAATTACTGCATCCGGGGCAGAAATTATTATTCCGATCATGTGACTTTAGTGTTTTGTTAGGCATGAGATTGGGGCTTTCAAGTTACGAGAGTGAAGGAAAATTTGAAGGATAATGGCAAGTCGGGCAAGTTTTAGCTTTCTGTATTCATGGCATGATATACCCCTCTGGGTCATAAATTGTCGCAACTCTGGTACAGTTTTTGTCACAAAATTTACTCGGGCTGGCGTATAGTTATTGTTTCTATGCCTAACAAACGTCACGTTATACGTCATTCTTTACCTCCGTCGCAAAGAGCAATCGATCTTGAAAAAGTCATATTAAAGGTGGATAAGTTTATTTCAATTATTTATTTCTTACAAGTAAAGAGCTGGTGTGAAAGTTACACATAAAATCTAATTTCAACTTCAATATAAACACCTGAAAATTTAATATTTTGTGCAATTCGGACAATTTTTAAAGAAATAATATAATAACAGAATATCTGTGTACTAAGAAAAAATATATTAAATGATAACATAAAATCTACTATCAGACACAAAAGAAAACTGCAGATAACAATTCTTTCTATGTCTTCATTAAAAGACTAACACAACATTTTATGGAAAATTTATTCAAATGACGATCACAGAACTATGCATTTGTAAGTGTAAAATAAAAATACCCTTGAAATTGATTTTTAAAACATCAATTTAATCTTGTCTTTTGGTGGACAATTTAAGTTTTATGGAATGTATACCGTACTTAATATTATGTCCATTGAGGTGAAATTTTACATCTTGCACAGTCTAAGGGAAATAACTCGAGAAATGTTTGAAATAAAAGTTGGTTTAAAAATATTGCAAAAATACTTCCTTAAAAGGGGGAAATCTAGTTTCTTTCAAAGAAACATTGACAATGACACCCTTAAAACCATTGACTTTGACTCACTTTTATTCTAGCACTATTCTATTCCAGTAAAAAGTAGCAGCAGTTTACTTTTTGCAAGTCTTCATTTATTATGTGACCACAAATAAGAGTGTTCAAGTCAGACTTACATAGTTATAAAATTTAATTGACCTTGAAGTTACCTCTTTGTGAAAAAAATGTGGAACTATGTTGTGGGTTAATTTAAAGAATTCAGCACTCTCTACCCATATATTATTTTTAATGAATAGTCCTGATTTTAGACACTAAGTTTTACCCTACAACCTCATATACTTTGTTACAGGACATTTCTGTTTTAGGTGACTGTTTGTAGCCAGTCCCAACACAAGATCACAGTACTTTACACAAATTAGTTCTATATTTGTACTTTTGATTGGATTTCGTCATACTTCACATACCATATATATGTGCTACTATGTAGCAAACAAAAAAATATTTCAACGGCATTTCATGCATGGACAATTGGACAAAACCGAATAAAAATAGCACAAGGAATTCAATTAATGAGAAAAAATACTCAGTTACCTCCCTTAACAAAGTAACACAAGGGGGAGATAATTCTAATCTATTCCCTTTGATCCTATGGGATAAAGAAAAATTATTTATTACCTCCCCTTTCAAAACCTGTCAAGGCTGATAATCAATCAGCATTTTTCAATAGAGAAACATCACAATTTGAAATATCACAGTTACAGTGTAAAACAGAAAAAGAAATAATAATAAACATAGGTGTTAAGTAGAATATGTACATATAATTTCCTGGATATATACAGGCGATATGTATCAAATAATAATTTAGTATAAACAATGCACCAGTATGATTTTGGCAAAAGTGGGATTATAAAGGATAAAACATTAATATAATAAAATTATAAAAAGTGAAGTATTATCATGAATTTTTCTATATACAGTTCTAGACATTTTCTAACATTTTAACGGATTTCATAAATCATAAGTTCATTTACTCCCTTCATACATTTATTTGGATTTTTCTTTATGATTTGCTACCAGAACCTCCAAAAATAAATGAAATCAAAACAAAAACAAATCCGGAATTTCAAATTTGATGGTGCCATACTCCAATATTTATATTTAATAACATTAATATTGGGGCTTTATTTGGATTTCTTTCACAACTACTTGAGCAATTATATGCAATATCACCTAAAAATTTCAAATATGTTTTCAATTCCATCTCTATACCGCTCCAACAAAATATTTTAGATCTTACATTTTTTATCTGGAAACGTTATGTCCATATCAATTCATTATGAGGGCAATTTTCACAATCTATCACAGCTCAATTACATAATGTAAAAACAAGAATATGTCAATGCCATACAATAATAATGATGCTAAAATCTTCGTCACAACCTAAAACTTTACTGCTTAAAATTACAAATGATGGCAAAGTTTACATATATTGAAAAATAGTTTTATAAAATGATGGCTGATGACTGTGTAAGAGGCATACAAAAACTTCATTTTTTTATTTCAACTAGTAAACATGAAAACATCTAAAAACTGACTATTTTAGTACCCTGAGTTTAAGTCAGACTTGCATAGTTATAAAAGGTAATTGACCTTGAAGTGACCTCTTTGTGAAAATAAATAGCAAATATTGTGGACTCATTATACATAACCAGTTTCATTTATTTTATTGGTCATGAAAATGCACTTATTTAAGTATTATACAAAATGTATATTTGATATTTTTATACTTAGGAAATTATTTTCACTGAACCATGAAAAAAAATACATGTATGTTGCCCACAAAAACAAATGAATCCGCAGTACCTGTGAAAAACTTTATTCTGACAGCTGAACTTTTTTCACATTTTCCTCATACAGCATAAAATTCATAAAAGAAAATTTCTTATCTTCTAATTATTTTTTTGGAAATTCATTACCACATTACAAGTCATTCATTTACTGATAATATAAAAAGGATATCTTCCTTTTAAAAATACCCATTATCTAGGAATTTTTCTAATCTTAAAATATAAGTTTTTGCCAAAAATTGCTCAAATTCCCCCATATTTACACGTAAGCCGAGATACCATCTTTAAAGGGTGATAACTCTTTAAAAAAACATATATAATGGATGCATCCCAGAATATGAATAAAATGTTTGTTTGTTTAGTTTGGGTTTTATGTCTTTTTCAGCATATTTGGCTATTTTGCAGTGGCTAGTTTTTATTGGTGGAGGAAGCCGGAACTCACAACCTCAGTACTGACAGGCTAGTGATCATTAGCAGTCATGACAAACTACCTAGACCACTCGGCCACCAAGGCCCCTGAATAAAATTAATACATGTATACTTCAAAAGCCTGTGATTATCATATATATAAAATACTATAATTTTAGCTTATTACAAAACCCTATACTATACCTGGACACCTTTTCATTAAAGCTTTTGTAAAATTTCACAAAACTGTAAAACATGTGTATATTAAGATATATTAAGACTGGAGTGAAATGGGTTTTTACAATGTTAATATGTCTACGTTACAATTTAAAAGCAGGATGCATTCCTTAAAGGAATAAAATACAGATACAGTTAATTTTTGTTATCTCAAAGTGGAAGGGGCCAAAAAAATAGTTTGAGAAAACAGAAGTTTGAGATATCAGGAGGAAATGTAGTGCAAAGTTTAATCTAGTTACCAAAAGATTACTTTGAGATTTCAGAAGTTCTGAGATAAAAGAGTTTGACATAAGGAGAGTCAACTGTATTTGAATAACCCTTTTTTCAAATTCTATAAATACTCCACGGATATAACCACAAACTTCTTTCAACAAAGTATGGAATGTTTGAACTATTTAGGACATACTGATGATTATATTATACATAAATTCCAGACAGTTTTTTTCTAGCATATTTCAAATGTGGTTTGGGTCCTTAAAATTCAAGATGCAAACATATCAGAACCTTCAGCAGAACAAAAAGGACACTTTAAAAATTTCTAATTGAATTTATGTATATTACTTTGGATTTGGTATAAAGCTGGGACTACTTATTCTTGGGGATTCATTCCAAGTTATCTTAAACTTTGCTGGATACGTAATTCTTGGAGATTCAATTAAACAACTAATTCATGGAGATTCAATATAAAAATTAATTTGGACTTTTCTCTGAAAAAAAAAAACGGAAAATTCTTGGAGATTCAGTAAGACTCATTTTGATTTCATTCAACGAGATTCAATCAAAAAAAAAATGCAAAAGTATTGATAAATTTTGGCTAAGAGTAGTTTAGAGATTCATAGTTTTTATTGCAATTTGTCTTTTGAAATCAACTTGTAAACCTTCTAAATTTCAAAATTAAAACAGAACTGTAATATTCTGGCAAAATACCCAGAATACTAGGCTATCAAAGCCCCTTCTGAAATTCTGAAGTCTGAGGATACTCGACCATTTCATAATGAATGTCTTGTTTATCTAAAATCCCTAATAGTAATTTATAAAAGAACTGCTTAAAATATAAAATGTTAATTTTCATCCACCTTGAAAAAAGTTTGAAAGAATAGAAATTTTAGAAATTTTTTTTAAGAAGTCAAAGAAACTGTCATAAAATTAATAAATTATCATATCATACTTTATACACAAAAAAACAAATATTCATTAACTCGAAAGATGAAGAAAAATACAGGCAAAATAAGTATAAATAAATTATTGATATGTGCTTATAATTTTGATTGAAGAAATCAAGAAATTGCTAAGTTGTGAAATTAATAAATTATCGTATCATACTTTATACACAAAAAACAAGAAAAAAAACCTCAAATATTCATTAACTTGTGCGATGAAGAAAACTACAGGCAAAATACATGTAATTATAAAATGAATTATTTTGATTGACTCTATACATTGTGCTTCTGATACCAAATACAACATACAACATATTCATCAACAAAACAATGAGTTCTCTCCCTTTTGTATAACAAATGATCATTTTATAAAATTATAAAAAAGATTACATGAATATGAATTAATTCTGTTCAATAACAATTTTTCAGTCATGATGGGTTATAAGAAAAACTGTCTCAAACAAAATACAAAATTTGAGCAAATGCCCTATTCTTTATGAATAATAACAATGCTAGCAAAAATTTGGAACAATTCATCCCTCCCCTTGGAACACACATTTTAAGAATTTTGTTTTTATTCATCTTCAACTTTCAATTCTTCAATTTTCACCAGACCTCTCTTCATTCCAGCTCTGAATTTGGCTAAATCTTTTCTGGTGATAATTCCAATAGGCTGAAAATAGCAGAACATGAACAGTACATGTAATCTCGTACATCAAAAATGAAAATTGCTGCAATAAACACTTGTGAAAGAAATACCATTTTGTAAACATGATATTTTATTAGAGAAACTGAAGTTATTTTTCGCTGAAGAAGGTGGCAATGCATTGGTAAATGAAACACATCATAATCACATAAAATGATGAGTTTGTTGGAATTCCAAAATTATTTTTTTGTGATGTTCACTGGTGTGTTTGTGGGTGATCCAGATCATCAGGTTTAGACCCATTTGAAGATGACCTTCAGCTGAAGACAGTAAAATGAAAGACAAACATGTGGTAAATGTAAACTACAGGCTCCCAGGAGCCTGTATTGCTCACCTGGATTCAATTTGCCAATCAACAGCCATAAATGCACCTAAGAAACAAAAGTTGGGCACAATTCTGAAAGAGGACAATCCAATAACCATTGCTGCCATTGGTTCCAATTGGTTAAGTGCTTTCAGACAAGACATTTTCCAATGGGGTCCTATGTTAAGCTAAGTTCAACTATGGTGGCCATCTTTGATGATAGTCAGGGTCATCCTACAATTCTGAAAAGACTATTGCTGCCAAGTCTGGTTCCAATTGGCCATGTAATTTCATAGAAGAAGATTTTTGAAACTCATTCCCCCTCTTTTCTATTTTTGGCCAAGTGAACTAAAAAGAAATTTAATTTACAATGATGATCTATTGTGGTCAGAATACCATAATCTTATTTTTCAATAAATTATGTGCATGGATTTTGCCCAGTCTCATTATCTGGTAAATGAATTTGTATAGATTTTCAAGTGGCAGATGTGTTTCAAACCAACCTTATTCCTTAAAATTTTTCTTGGTAGATTTAATTTTCACAAATGAGGGGCCTCGGTGGCCGAGTGGTCTAGGTAGTTCGTCATGACTACTAATCATTAGCCTGTCAACGCTGGGGTTGTGAGTTCGAACCTCACCTGTGGCAGGGTGTGTTGGACTCCGATCTTAATTGACAAGGATTGCCAATTTTCCTACCGAAGGTCGGTGGTTCTCACCGGGTACTCCGGCTTCCCCCACCAATAAAAACTGGCCGCAGCGAAATAGCCAAATGTGCTGAAACACCGTTAAACCCAAATAAACAAACAAACAAACAAACTTTTCACATATGAAACAATTTCTCAATCGATTTACAATTTAGCATTACTTTCAACACATGAAACAATTGTTTTTTTTTCTTTCTTAATTGAAATTTTATGCATTTTGCATAAAACATGAACAAGGAAAATTTGTTTAATCAATCCATATTAATATTTTGATTTCACTTTTGAGTTGTCTCCCATTTTTAAAATTGAAAAGTGCCTTGAAATTGAAGTTCAAAGATTACATTTAAGTTTATTTGTAATATTTTTAACTGTTAAAACTTGCCAAAAATAATTGAAGCATCTAACAGCGTCTTTGTCAAACATAACATACCGTCTATATGAAGATCATAAAACATATACATTTATATACCGACAAGAGATTTTCACTCGAACACTATCACTCTTGTGACATGTTACCGCTGATTTAGTTGATGTTGATGGTGTACAATAGGGCAAGAGCACTTGGCTATCAACATGATGGTAAATTGACTCGGGTCAGACCAGTATCTAAAAGATGCCTCCACCAAACAGACTACAGCCTATATTGTTTTTTTTTTTTAATAAACTCCTTGGATACTAGATGAAAGCTCTTTTTTAATTAGGATAAAAGGCTTGAAAGCTAAATATTGTAATTTCCATTTCTTAATAAATTATCCCAATTGTAACATTTAATGCCCTATAAAATCTAATTTTACATTTACTCACTGTAAAATTATCATCTATCACTATGAGATGTCTAAGTCCTAAACCTCTAAACACATGGAACACTTTTGGAAGTGACAAGTTCTGCAACAAAAATGAAATTCAGATTTTAAATTCAGAAAAATGAACAACCTCTTAATTGCTAATGTTCCCTTTTTAACACATGTAATGTACTGTAATGAAATTCTAACATACATTTGAAGACAGAAGACTTTGTCTGAGCTCGGTATATTAGTTATTTTATCATACATTATGTCACTGGGAATTAAAATAAATTTTTAAAATTTACGGTAAAAATATAGCATGAATGGACACAAATTGATAACAATTAGGGGATTTACCTTGTTTTGTTTACAAACATAGCACGAAGTGCTTTTGTCCAGCACGGATTCTAACATCCCACTGTAACAGGCATAATATTTAGTTGATTTGTAAAAAGGATTTTTAAGAGGAATCAATTTTTTTTTCGTGAATTAAAAAAATGGATGTAAATGAATTATTTCATACATACTTATTAGCAATTGATTTTGAATTACTACAAACAGATGTATAATTGTTCACTGGGTCCTTTATAAAAAAAAATCTCTACCACTTTGCATAACTTTAAGAAGATACTAAAAGTACTGAAACTAAAATTCACAAATTATTTAAAGGATACTCAAAATTCAGATATAATTATAGAGTGTGAATCTCGATGCTTTCAAATATATAAAAACCAACCCTAGGTACCCCTCATACACCAATGAATGTGCATCTTGTTATAAGGAGAAACAAAATACCTTAGAGTTGAGATCTCAACCATTTCATAGTTAATTGAATGGTAAGGGGTTTGAGAGGGTGGATAAATATGACAGCTGACCGTCAATTTGGACTTTTACAATACATACCCATAGTCATCTTAATTTTTTTTACATCAAAACACAAAAATATTTAGTACAATTGGAAAATCGTCCAAAAAATAGAATTTGTTTGTTCTGTCCTCATTTTTGACCCCACAATTTTGGCACAAGATCGACCTAGCGTATGCTTGTTAAGAATAGGAAAACATAATAATACGTCATACTTTCGGCATCGTTATTTTATTTTGCTTTCAAAAAATTATCTTTCTTGTTCCTTAAAATAGCTGTTTTAATGTCAAAGTCGAAAACGGCATCAAACTATAATCGACCCTCGCCATACTGCTGACAAATTTGCAACACATGACCAAAAGTTTTGGAGCATCTCACAAATTATTTTTACTACACGTGTTCAACGTTTGTTGACATTCGTCTTGTTAGAATATATATAACTATAACCTTTTAATATCTAATAAGAGGATTTGTTTTCTTAAAAAAAATCATTTCATTTAAATATTTCAAATTTACTCCTCTGAGAAACGTGAATAGACAAGTCCATTCCGAACTTGTTTCATATTTCTTTTTGAAAGATAACTTTCAGGTAGAAAACAAATCAATAAAACATATTTTAAAATCGTTCTCATTACAAGTATTTTTAATACAGTAAATGGTTGAAATGGTTAAGAATGACGAAATGAACACTCGATGAGGACTGAAAGTAATTAACTTACTGAAAATATTAAAATTACGGACTGTCCTCAGCCGGTTACAATATTACGGACAATCTTGGTTTAAATTAAATTGAATTTCCCTCGCTTTTGCACTTCTGTTTTTTTTTTTTCCATATTCATACGCTAAAGTTTGCTTGACTCAGAACCGTTTTCTCCAACACCCATTTGTTATTCGATAAAGTTATCTTTCTATATATGTTATTTTCAGTGAATAACTGCATGCAACCCTATGCATTGTACCTTGATTTAAAATTGTATTGAGTTCATAGGAACCATTTGCAGATCGGGGGTACTTTGTCTCAACATATCGTCATGTCAACAATTCTCCAGCACGGCTAGTTTTTATCAAAACTACCAGTGCTGGACTAAAAATCTCTGGCTTATTCCCAATGAATATGTATGAAAACTTTTTGCATTTCAGATGTATCTTTTATTGTTCAAAAAGTCCCAAAATTACTGAGTTTTTTAGTGAGATATACTGTTTCATTAATTATGTAGATTTCAGTGAATAGTAAATAAATTTCAAGAACTTCCAAGATAAACAATTCAGACAGAAATGCCATCTTGAATAGAAATGTGTATAAAATTGCAGATTTTTTTTAACAGATTCTAATTTTATTGAGTTTTTGGAGCCATAAAGCAGATTTCATATCAAACTTTTAACTTTAATCACTTTTATAATTACAAAGTTGTATTTGTTTTTGTATATTTCAAAAAATATCTACTAATATTTCTTTCCTACAATCACACCAGGGTTCACGTCAGGGGTCTATCTGTATATACATTGACAACTCCCTAGTAGAATCAAAATATTTTGTTCAACGATTTAGGAAAAAAATGATTTGTCAAAACTGTGAGTTCAGTGCATAACATGTCAATTTCTCTCTTATTATGAGTAATAGGATAACTATATTTGGTATGTGCATACCTTACAAGGTCCTCATCCCCGTCAGACAGTTTTCAATTGACCTCGACCCCATTTCAAGGATCAGTGAACAAGGTTAAGTTTTGGTCCGTATCTCAAGTCCGTATCTCAGATACTATTAGCAAAAGGTCTAGTATATTTGGTGTATGGAAGGATTGTAAAGTGCACATGTCAAACTGGCATGTGTCATCTGATCTTGACCTCATTTTCATGGTTCAGTGGTTATAGTTAAGTTTTTGTGTTTTGGCCTGTTTTTCAAATACTGTATGCAATAGGTCTACTATATTTGGTGTAAGGAAGGATTGTAAGGTGTACATGTCCAACTGGCAGGTGTCATCTGACCTTGACCTCATTTTCATGGTTCAGTGGTTATAAGTTTTTGTTTTTTGGCCTGTTTTTCGAATACTGTATGCAATATGTCTGATAGCATTTACTTTCATTAGAAATACACGACAGGCGAGACATTTTTGTGTGTCCACTCATGTCATACTTATATGTCATGTACGCCAATTAAAAATTATGTTTGAGTTACTGAGAGTAAATTAAATTATATTACTGTTGTACGGACCAGAAAATTAGTTCGAGAATACGAGAAATCGGTGTTTGAAAAATTGAGTGTTAATTCACATAGACATAATAAAAACAAGAGGCTGTCGAATGACAGCAAACCAGATTTTCCTGCATGTAAATGATGTTTGCAAATCTGGATTCCCAAACAGGATGAAGTAAAGAAATATAAATGAATTTTTGTAGGGTTTTGTAGGGTTCAGAAATGGAACTGCTGAATATCTCATTTTCTGTATGAAGGGCCACGAATATGCCACAAGAAAAGTAATAACTTGACAACAACAAATGAACTTTGCATGGAAACGACGACTTGAACTGCCTTTTTTCAATTTTTTAGAACCATAACTCCTGAACGGTGAAAGTGAAAATCGTCAATATCGGAACGGTGAAAGTGAAAATCATCAATATCGAACTTGACCTCCATTTTGTCATCAGTAACAACATATTAAAATCTGAAAAGCTTTGGTTGAACAGTTCATAAGTCATCACACAGACACCACTGGGAAAGCCATTTTTCAATCTTTCAAGAACCATAACTCCTGAATGGTGAAAGTGAAAATCGTCAATATCGAACTTGACCTCCATTCTGTCATCAGTAACAACATATTAAAATTTGAAAAGCTTTGGTTGAACAGTTCATAAGTTATCACACGGACACCACTGGGAAAGCCATTTTTCAATCTTTCAAGAACTATAACTCCTGAACGGTGAAAGTGGAAATCGTCAATATCGAACTTGACCTCCATTTTGTCATCAGTAACAACATATTAAAATTTGAAAAGCTTTGGTTGAACAATTCTTAAGTTATCACACGGACACCACTGGAAAAGCCATTTTTCAATCTTTCAAGAACCATAACTCTTGAACGGTGAAAGTGAAAATCGTCAATATCGAACTTGACCTCCATTTTGTCATCAGTAACAACATATTAAAATTTGAAAAGCTTTGGTTGAACAGTTCATGAGTTATTGCACGGACACTGTTTGGCAGCCGCCCGTCTGCCCGGCCGCCCGCCGTACATCACCAAATTAATAACCGATATTTTCCTATGAAAATCCGGTTAAAAATGACTGAACTTTCGTAAAGGTTCGAGAAATACATAGTGTTCGAGCGACCCAAGTTCGATCCACTGAGATTCTACTGTATGCTAAATCAGATGTATTATTAAATGTAGTTGGGTAATTATGTAAAATAGGGACCAGATTCTCAAGATGCATTGTTAATGACAAAGCTTGATGGTATAATATTGTATAGTAATAAACATTTCCCATTTGATTCAATGGAAACTGATGGTACAATATATTTCTGTATTTGCACCTTAACACAGAACAATACCAGAACATTCTGAATTACATTTGTAACTTATTGCATCTTTGTCTAGGTACATAACAATTGGCACAAATGACTGACTTGAAATTTGTCTTTTGCTGAAACTGTAGATCTAAAGAAAAACCTGCTTTTGAATACTACACTTAAGCATGATGTAAATGAAAACAGATCTGAAGGATTTTATTTACAAGAAATCACAGAGAAAATTCCCAGATTTGGAAGTAACTTCTTTTTGAAATAATGAAAATAAGAGTATTACTGTTCATAATCGCATGAGTTCAATTTGCTATTCATTTTGATATGATGCTTACTGCTCTCCATAGAAATGTGAACACAGTAGAAAATATTTATTATATAGAAAAATGATTAATGCATGAATACTGGTGAAAATTATTCCTCACAGTAGATAATACTGCACTGCTATGAAGTCTGTTCTATAAGTTACCTTTTCTATGACATGTGGTGTTGGATTATAAAATGGACGTAAATCCATTATATACTCTCTTTCTTCTTCTGAAATGTCTATATCCTGAAAAATAAGGACAAATTAACAAAATGTGTGAGTATTCCAAGGAAGACATGTGTCGCCTGCAGACGTCAATTTTTACAAAAGATATTAAAATTTTCTAAAAATGAAATATATATGCACACCTTTGCATTAAGGTTAATGCACAGAGAAAGTTTTATCAAAATGCTTTGAGCGGTTATGGAGTAGTTGAGGATAGAAGTTGTGAAACCCCCCACCCCTTTTTTTTCAAAAATGTCAATTTTTACAAACAAAAAAAATTTACAAATTTTCTAAAAATGAAATATATATGCACACCTGTGCATTAAGGTTAATGCAAAGAGACATTTTCATCAAATTCCTTTGAGCGGTTATGGAGTAGTTGAGGATAGAAGTTTTGAAACCCCCCCCCCTTTTTTTTTTCAAAAATGTCAATTTTTACAAAAAAAAATTTATAATTTTCTAAAAATAAAATATATATGCATACCTGTGCATTAAGGTTAATGCACAGAGAAGTTTTCATCATATTCCTTTGAGCGGTTATGGAGTAGTTGAGGATAGAAGTTTTGAACCCCCCTTTTTTTGCAAAAATGTCAATTTTTACAAAAAAAAAATTCAAATTTCCTAAAAAGGAAATATATATGCACACCTGTGCATTAAGGTTAATCCACAGAGAAAGTTTCATCAAATTCATTTGAGCGGTTTACATGTAGTTGAGGATAGAAGAAAAGTGTGACGACACAAGACGCAAGACGACAGATAGTGTCCCTATGTGTCGACCATGCGTTTCGCAGGCCACATAAAAAGGAAAATTATTGAGGTAGACATTAAGATTAGTCAATCCAAAGTTAAAAATCGAACAACGTTCCGAAGTCCCCCGCCGCTAGAGCATCAGAAACCCTTGGACAAGTGAAACATAACAAAATTTTCTCAAAGAGAGAGAATAGAAGGACAAACAATTTGTGGTTATTGCTAAAGTTTTTTACAAGTTAATGAGTGGTATGAAGACATTTATACAATATGGGTATAGTGTTGAAATCTTATTTTACCATGTGTATTGTGAATTTATACAAATGTACATTTACTCCTTTTCAATAAACAGAAATGCTTTGATCAAAAGTATTCCGCCTAACAAACTCTTAAAGACAGTATTTTTTTACAAGTTAATGAGTGGTATGAAGACATTTATACAATATGGGTATAGTGTTGAAATCTTATTTTACCATGTGTATTGTGAATTTATACAAATGTACATTTACTCCTTTTCAATAAACAGAAATGCTTTGATCAAAAGTATTCCGCCTAACAAACTCTTAAAGACAGTATTTTTCAATTTTATAAGTTTCGATAGGAGTTTATGTATAAAACCTCCCTTTAGGTCCAAGTGTATAAATATTATACCAATGCAAGGAGAATATAAATTTTCTAGAACACTTAGATGAACATTTTGTCAATTTTCAAAGTTATTAAGGGGCATAACTCCTACAAAAATATTTCGACATGACTCATCTTCGAACTCCCTTGAGGTATCATTGAGTTAAAGCTACTGTATAAATATTATCCAAATCGGTCAAGAAATAAATTTGCTAGAGCGCTTACATGAAAATTTTGTCAATTTTCTAAGTTATTAAGGGGCATAACTCCTACAAAAATATTTCGACATGACTCATCTTCGAACTCCCTTAAAGTATCATTGAGTTAAAGCTACTGTATAAATATTATCCAAATCGGTCAAGAAATAAATTTGCTAGAGCGCTTACAAGGTGGACGGACGGAAGCACGGACGGACGGACGCATCGCGTTGCGGCGGGGGACAAAAAAGATTCTAAACAGCTGACAAATCTGGATATCAATGTCATCCATCTACAACAAGTATTTTATTATGATTTCCTCAAATGAGAATGAATAAATTATTTCAATTCTAATAAGGTACAAATGTAATATATACAATTTTTGTAAATGAAGCACATTTTTTTCTGAAAGCAGACATTCTAGTGCTGACAGATGATAATTCCACAGAAAACTTTGTTTTACTTATATTTTAGTGAACAGCTGATTATGAATCCAAGAATTAAAGATCCAGATTAAAAATATTAGATTGTCATTCCATCTGGGGATCTGGAATTTTTTTTTTACAATTTTACAATTTAACAGTGCCATCATTCATGTAACAGTCATAACTGCTAGTGATACAAGGATGCCTTTATCTAGGCAAAACCTACTGCATTGCCTTATGATCACATTTCCAAAATTTCCCAACAAGCTTGTGCAATGTGTAACCGTCTAATTGCAGTGTCAGGAATACAGCCATGGACATTTCAGCTTTGTTTACCCTACAGCATTAATGAAATAATCTGTCCTTATCAAGCAAGCAATATCTGTATACATAGATTACTGTCCAAATGAAAGAGTTACCTCTCTTTGAAACAAACAGGCTAAGAAAAGTTATAAGGAAAAGTTCATTTCTTTTTCAATATAATCTTCAATTAACTACAGGCTGTTATTGATTATAAAACTATATAGTGCCGAGGATGACAGTGCCAAGGATGACGTAAAGTTATTTTGTATCCACATCATTTTTTTTTTCTTTCTTCAAACTCATCAATATAATGAACAAAAATCCACTAAATAGGCTGATTTTTACTAATCTTAACATGTCAGTCCTTCATCAATTTTTTATATATTATTAAAGAAAATTACAACAGCCTACTCTTGGGCTCATCAATAACAACCCTGATAACGATGATATAAGAAAACGTATTGCCATTATTGTATTTTCATCAGAAGTAACTCTAGAAATCGGAGCGTAATCAATGTAAACATTGCAGTGTTGATACGGCAGAATAAGGCATTATTCTGAGGGGCAATCTATTTCCTTAGTATTCTCTGAGTAAATAATTAACATGCTTTATAGGATATTTAAAAACTTACTTCTAAAAAGATTTCTTCAGTAGGGTTTCTCTGGATAACAATATTATGGTTACGGTGTATATAATAGTGCCTATTATTAGGCTATGTATCGGCTAAGAGCAATTAAAGCCTGTTTTTGGAATTTTACCTAACTGCAAATAATTGTTGCCCAAAATAATGATTTGGTTGTTGGTGTCTATGAGTATGACCATTTTCAGCAACATTTAGATGTTTGTATTATAAAGGATCATTAATGTGTGTCAACTCCATTTTGCAGAATATCACAACAAGCAATGAGATGTTAACTGAGAAACAGGCAACAGTTTACTGTAAAGTATTAACGTTCAGAGACTTTGTAAAAAAGCATAAATCTTTAATACTGTAAATTTGGAAATTACCTCCTGAATTTTTCATTGTGAATATTCAGAAAAAGACAATAATATTCATAGGGAAAATGTTTGATTTATTACTTCAAATTTTCTTTTAACATTTTCATTGTTTGATTTTTTTTTAATAAACAATACGGGATTAATTTCTGAATTTACAATATTCATTATCTGATATTCACTTTCCAATACTTACTTCTATTTTTAGGTATAACGGATAAAAATTTCTGAAATCTGTAATAGATATACCCTTTGGCTGTGGTATACCCTCTGGACTAAAGATCTATGAAAAATGACAATAATTTTGCTTAATAACTTTATACATGTACCTATGATCAAAGCAAACAGTGCTCGCTCCCAGTGCGGAAGGTTGCGGGTTCGATCCCCGGCCGGGTCAAACCAAAGACATTAAAATTGGTATTTGCTGCTTCTCCGCCAAGCATGCAGCATCTAGGAGTAAGAGCAAAGACTGGTCGGCTGGGAGTCAGTATACTGTGTCCGAGTGAGGTGATATGTCTTCCTGTGGACAGTTACTTCGTGAGCTAGCAATTAAAAATCCGACTTAGCGTGTCGGTCTAGTACAAAGCAGGGATAATTTTCATTATCATAACATGTTCTCGTCCTGATATGCACCTGGTTGCCACTGGACGTTAAACAATAATTCATCCATCATCATCCATCAAAGCAAACAAAAAGATTTCTTTTCATTTTTTATGGAATAAGAACTATCATGTAACATATATTCTGACATCACTGTCTGGACACATAATTCCCTGAAATTGATTTTTCAAAATTTGAATACCTTAATCAGTCACTTGGGTGAAAGATGCAAAGAGCTAAGTCGTAACTGAAACAATTGAATTTTGTTCAATCATGTCTTTCAGCGAAACAAAAATTCCACCTATGGAATTTTCAATGTAAAAGGGAGATAACTCTTCCTGTGATATTTTATAAAACTAACGCGGTGTTACATGAAAATATGCACAAAGCACAAAATCAGATATCCAGACAGTAAGTCAACCAAGTGATGAAAATATATAATTGTACAGCAATTATTTTTCCCTAATTTACAAGATAATCAAATATCAGGCAGACTTTAAAAAACATTTTCTCATATCTGACCAATAAGAAAGGTCAGCAACTAATTACACTGTATTTTATAATTTTAAATCTAAAAATAACTAAATTATCTCACCTTTTTCTTTAATAAAACTATCAACTGTTCTCTAAGAATTAAACCTTTTAATTTTGCTCTTCCTGGCTCCTGTAACATATCAGTGAGTTGTTTCTTTAAATGGTAATATAAAGATAACAGAAAATGTCACCATTTACCCATCAATCTATTAACAGCATCAAATCAAAATTCCTTCAGACGAAAAGTTTGATGGTAATTGTAATACTGTACATCACAAAATCGACCTACATTCACATTGCTTTATGACCAGAGTCTAGACATTCATGTTTGCCTAGACTACTTTGATATCAAATTTATCACATTGTTATGAAATTCATGGCTTGTTTAAAAGTTGAACTTGCACATGGGAAGCTTAGCAAAACTAGAATGTTGAGTGACCTCATTGAGGGATACCCCCCCCCCCCACTTGCAATACTACGAGTTGCGCTTACAAGCTTTAAACATGTAAAACACTTAAGTTTGATTATCTCCCTTTACAAGCACCTGGTGATATTTATATTGCTTCATGCACATCTACATATGATGAACAATCTTCATATAAAGCTTCATCAAAATCCATTGAACAGTTTAGGAGGAGTTGGCTCAAGACCTGCAATGAACTTTGACCTGAGGGATACAAAAGAAGTCCATTAAAAAATTTATAATTGCACCATGATATATGGACCTACTGTAACAAAACCAACCATGATAACAGAATAACTAGTGTTGTTTTAAAGGTGTATTTACCTGAGACATTTGACATAGAAATATTAAAAGGATTAAATGAATAAAACCAAGAAAATTTTTATTCTACATGGAGAGCATGAAAGAGGTACATTTTACTTTGCGGAAGGAGACTTTTTTACCATGGCTCGTGATTTCTAAAATTACGGAAAAAGTAGACTGACTTCACACCCCGAGATTTTAACTGGATATGTGCCATTGTATGGCGATCGTTTTGAGCCATCTCCCATGTTTCAACGAAACGTACAGACTTTATGGCAGCCTATTATTTCATGACTTCTGTAACAGGAAAACAATTGCGCGGCTTGACCCAGTTGTGCTTATAAGCTTTAATCATGACAAACCCTCAAATTGGATTATCTCCCTTTGCAAGCATCCGGCATTAATTATTTTGCTTCATGCACATTTACATATGATGCCAAATCTTCATATAAAGTTTCATAAAAATCCATTGAACAATTTAGGACATCGACAGACAAACAGAGAGAAGGACTAACGGATGGATAGGTTGATTACTATATACCCCCCCAAAACTTTATTTGTGGGGGGTATAAAACTTGATGTACTGTGAGCTAAGCTCACAAAGGATACCCCCCGCTTTGAAGTCCAATTATCTCCCTTGTGTGATATCGGAAAGCAAAGATTTTTCTTCATGCAAATCTTTGGATGATGTACTTCCTTTCTGTAAAGTTTCGTTGAAATCCATTGAGTGGTCTAGGAGGAGTTGCTCTTACAAGATATATGGACAGATGGACAGACGGACAGACAGACAGACAGACGGACGGACAAGTAATTCCTATATACCCCCCCAAACTTTGTTTGCGGGGGGTATAAAAACAGCACACAAAAAAACGGCTTTTTTCCTTTGTTATCATAGAAATAAAAAATTTAATTTTAAAATACCAATATATTGTAACTGAATAACATAAATTATTTTTTTTAATTCTTTCAACCAATATACTGATACTTACGTTTTCAGATCTTTCTATGATAGGAAAACCACAATTTGTTTCTGTCTTTAACAAATCAATCACCACTCCAACTTTTTCTTTTGGTTTGAATGACATCAGTGGATGTGACATTAAATTACTATAAAATAATAATTAAACAAGACTGTTAAACATCAAATTCCATCAGTTTTCCATGACATTTCAAGACTTTTTCATTGCTCTTCCATACCACATTGAGAGATTGTTTTAATGCTTATCATTAATAGAGAGTTTAAAGTACAGATCTGGAAATCCAGAATGACCTAAAGGAAATGTTAGTACAGTGGATTCCGCTTATTTGCAAAGCCTATTTGTCAGAGAAAATTTTGCAATTAAGCGGACTTTGCGATAAAATGAAAAGCGTATCAGACCGGAAGTTTTGGAATCAGCTGATAGCAGTATACAGATCGTCAGATGTTAGCCACAGTTTACCAGAGTTATATTAAAGAATTTTGTTGAATGAAAGTTATTGCCTTTTAATAAATAAAAGTGAAATGAAGTTTTTGTTATTTTTTTTCTTCATAAACTTCTTAACGTATTGCATGTATTTTGATAACCCAGATGACCTACATTTTAAATATAGAAACTTTACCTTGTACATATTTAAATACAACTATAATCCAACAATCCTTTATTCTATCCCAGTAATAAATTTTAAATGCTGCAGAAATAATTTTTAAAATTTTACTATCGATACCTGTGAAGAATAATACACTTTAAAAAAAGCAAACATGCAAATTAAGATTTGAATTACAAAGTTCACATATACTGGTAGGAAAACAATGAAATTCAAGCACGTTTCAATGACAAAGCACATCAACAACATAACTACAAGTAATACACAAGTAACTAAACAGATTAATTAATGATTAAAATGTATAAAACTATTTTATATCAATTTTCGTCAGTACTCTTTTTTATGAAACTCTATTCACTAAACTCTACTTCAGATGAAATTTACAACTACAATTCAACCACGACTTAGCAGCATTACATTTTCTATATTCAATGAACCATGAAACCTTGGTCAAAACCATAAAAAGGGATGAATTTTTTTACAAAAATAAATGGACGAAAAAATATTAAACAGTTGTAAAATTGGTGTAGAAGGAACAAGTAAAAAAACCTTTATATAAAATTTGGGTAGAATAGGTGGGAATATAATGTCTCACTGACAAACATCCCATATCCTTTCTTTTTTATACTCAATACAAGCATTTTCAAGCTTTACTAAATCTCAGGCTCATTATCTGTTTATATACAAACCTTGCTCTGATGTCATCAACAAGAGGTGGGGGCTCAAATGGAATCATAGGTATTCCCATAACTTCTATGTTCATATCATATAAACCCTACAAAATTTTTTTATCATCTTTTATCAGTTCATGAGACAAATATCAAATAGATATGATTCTGAAATGTCTACATGAAAATGAGATTAAACCATTAAGAAAACATTTTAAACATTCTGAAAACACAAGTCTGACCATCTCATACACAGTAAATCAAGCAAAAACAAGCATTCTAAGAGTATTGCTAAGCAATACAACGTCCTTTACTGGTTAGACCTGTGAGAAAACACCAAATGCTCCTTAATTATGTGAATCGAACACAGACATTTGGTCAGGTTAATTCCTAAAAATAACCGATTATTGTGAAACTTGAACTTGATTTTTGTTATTTTATTTACTAGTTTTGTTTTCATTTCATGTAGATTTTCTTTTATTTCATTTGTTTTCCCTGTTATTATTTTCACTGAAATGGTCTCCATTTCACTTTTGCTCAGAATTATGTGAAACAACAACAGGGAGAAACCAATTTATTTTTTCGTAATCTGGTACCTTCAACTGGTATGAAAGATATACTTACTGTGGTTATAAAATCACCAACCCATTTAGAGATCATCAATACTATCATTATAGGAAGACCAAATGATATATCCCCTGTACATTCAACAATAATCACAGTTAAACTAATCGTTGTACGTAGATTTCCACCAATTTGACAGGCTGCTCCTATCAATGCATATTTTCCGAAATCTTCTGACTACAATAAAATATTTTTAGTTTAAAATAATACAGATAGATATATCTACATGCAAAAATTTGTTAGAGAAGACAATCTCGTTATAAAAGTCACTTTCCAGTAGATATGCTGAAATGGCAGAAATATTGTCACTGATCACAAGATCAGATAGAAAAGCATTTAAGTAATCATGTTCTAAATCCTGGTGAAGGACCATCTTTTAAGAGATTTCTGAGTCAAAAGTTCCACCAAAGATTTACAGTTTGCCTCCATACATCGTAATTTTCCGTTCTTTGCTGAAAATAATTTTTTATTTGATTTACCAAATAATAAATACAATATCATTATTTAGTGGAAAATAATGATTATACATTATAACAAAGTTATGCATTATACATTATAACAAAGTTATGCGTTATGACAAAGTTATGCTACTTGTCTTTTATTGTTTATATACTTTTATCTCCTAATAAAAGCTGAAGTTGGACTCTGAAAAGCTTCATCTAAGATCTTATTTGCCATTTTTATCATGACTTCTTGTTAACACAGTTTTCTGAAAAATCGGTACTTTATACATGTATTTTAATGCATTTTTTTATGAAAGAATGTTTTTTTTTAAATACATTTTGTAGATCTATTTAATATTATGAATTTAATATTTTTATGCCAGATTTAACTTACAGCAATAATTGAAGCATACTGAAACACTGTTGCACAAACTTACAAAACGTGAATGATTACATGTGCTTTTAATAACAAAATTTACACAAGAAAAAACACACTCACAGGAATAAATAATGAAAGTGGCAAACTAAAGTAAAAACTAAAGAGTGAAATTATGTACAAAAAATTTCACACTACATTACTCAGAAGGAATATTAGTTAGATCCACCAAAACTAAATAAGGTAGTTCTGAAGGTCCATCTCTTATTAAGCCATCATTCACAGCAATAAGAGAAATTAGCTAGTAATGATGATTTTTACCTTTGAAGTAATGTCATAAAATTCAGGTTCTCTATTCCAAAGCAAACTAAGTTATCATGTTAGAAATTATCGTAATTTTAGTAAAAATGACCTTGCTTTTTGATCTGCTGACCCCAAAATTAATAGGATTCTTCCCATTCCATATTCCTCCCATCTGTTTAAGCTTGATTTTATTTGGGTAAGGCAATCTCAATCCTCATTGAAAATTGAACACAGAATGACAAATGGACAAAATGATGGAAATAGTGGATGACAATAACTCAAATATTTTTAATTGATGAGTGGTTGTTGAATGATTATTGAATTTATTTCTAACCCAATAACAATACATTCTATCAATAAAATGAAACTTTTTTAAGATTGTTGCATTTAATCTGAACTTTTCTACATCCTACTGCCTTTGGATATGATCGTTGTTGTAAAAAGACATGAGAAGCTTTTAAGAGTTTGAGTATCAATGAAAGTGTATTTTTTTCTATCACAAGTTTTTAAAAATGTGTGAGTCTTCCAAGGAAGACGTGTCGCCTGCAGACGTCAATTTTTACAAAAGATATTAAAATTTTCTAAAAATGAAATATATATGCACACCTTTGAATTAAGGTTAATGCACAGAGAAAGTTTCATCAAATTGATTTGAGCAGTTATGGAGTAGTTGAGGATAGAAGTTTTGACTCCCCTCCCTTTTTTTCAAATATGTCAATTTTTACAACAACAAAAATTAAAATTTTCTAAAAATGAAATATATATGCACACCTGTGCATTAAGGTTAATGCACAGAGAAAGTTTCGTCAAATTCCTTTGAGCAGTTTACGAGTAGTTGCGGATAGAATAAAAGTGTGAGGACGCAAGACGACAGTGATCCCTATGTGTCAACCATGTGTTCCGCAGGCGACACAAAAATTGTTACAAGGTTAGAAATAAACGAGTAGGGTGAAGAATCATAAATACAAATTTGTATAGCCAGAAAGCCTACATATAATATCATATCTGATCCATTTCAAAATTACACAATACACAAAACTTACAGGACTGTCTCTAGTCTAAAATAAGGAACAAATAATGCTGAATGTATGATGATAATGATGGATAATGCTGTGTAAAGAATAAACTCCAAATTTTCTTAGAAAAAGTCAAAATTTCATTTTTTCATTATAACAGCCTTTTTGATTTATTTTTTACACCTCTCACTGCAAAAAAAGCCAGAACAGAATAAAGTCGTGTATAAAAATGTTGAATTATCTCCCTTTGCTGCAGTTTCTAGTACGATTTTCTTGACTTTTTCAAAAACATATGGAGCTTTTCTGCTCTGTCCACAACATTGAAAACAATGAAATTAAATCCAGATATTAAAAACATCTATACGTTTCAATCAAACCTTACCTCTGCACTATTAGAATGCTTTTTGAAAACACACACACAAAGTTAATCACAAAAATCGGACACAGATCATCACCTGTTTACTTCCGAAGCCAGGTAAAAACAATCTGCTGAAGTCAGAACAATCATGTCAAACTATCTTACTATTACAAAACATTTCTATTCAGGAACACATATCAAAAATGTGAATGTTTGTCTCTGAAGACATAACATTTTACAAACTTCTATATTGAACAGGCCAACCTGGTGAAGTATTAGCTTTCAAGAAATTTTTTACTTCTTTTTACTATTTTTGATTTAAAAAGACATAGTCTTAAATATTTATCATATTTCCTTCTATCTAAGATTGATTTGGCTCTCAATGGAAAATCTGATACATATATTTCCTAAAAATAAATACATGTACATGCAATTAAGACACTTCTACCATTGTTTTCTTTTCTACATACACTCTCTTTTTCATTACCATTCATCTATTAACAAAAATTTCTATTATTACACCACATAACATGTTAAAAGAAAATTTTCTTACATCATCACGGCAAACCTGGGATCATGAAAATATATTCTTATAACAGATAATAATTCTTATGATCTATGCAAAAATTTATACAATTTACTTGGAATTCAACACCAAGACCCACTAGAAATCCAGGTCACACAATATCTGTTTTTTTTTAGATGGGGTTTTATGCAATTTTCAGCACATTGGGCTATTTCGCGGCGGCCAGTTTTTATTGGTGGAGGAAGCCAGAGTACCCAGACAGAACCATCGACCTTCGGTAGGAAAATTGGCAATCCTTGTCAATTTAGATCTGAGTCGAACTCACCCTACCACAGGTGAGATTCGAACTCACAACCCCAGTGTTGACAGGGTAGTGATCATTAGTAGTCATGACGAACTACCTAGACCACTCTGCCACCGAGGTCTCCAACAAAATATTTAAAACTCCATGTAAACTACACATATGTTAAGTTTTCCCATTGCTTTTATTTGGAAATATTGTTTAACCTAAAAGATGCATGGAAGAGTGAAATACCCTGATTTCCAAGCGAAAAAAAAATATGGAGTAAATGGCTTATTTCGCTCTAGATAGGAAGTGATTTGATTAAGACCCATCACTAATGTTTTACTATACAAACATCGATGTTTAAGTATATGAAAACATAATCTTAAATATTTTCTAATGAAGGCATTTAGACTATGAATAAATAACTTCAATCACTAAATAACCCGAATATGCTGAATATTTCGAATTCATTTTTTTTTAATATTTATAGTATAACTGATCTTGAAATGCGAATACCTAAAAATCTACAACGTGTTACCGAACAACACATGAATTTACGAGTGGGCGTAGCGCACAAGTGAATTATTAGTGTTTTCAGTCACGAGTATCTTAAGGTATTCAAATTTCGAGATTAGTTATTCTGTTTATTACAATGACATATTACGTGTATCCTAAAATTTAACGAGAAAATACAAGGGATTATGTTTTTATGCGACTGGGTTTGTATAGCAACATTGTTGGCGACAGCTAATGTTACGTCACTTTCTAGATTGAAATATGACTTTCGATTTCTCTGGGTGAATTATCGGATTTGATTTCACTCAAAAATCCTGGTATTTCACCACACTCAATGTAATAACTATCTTGTAATCGTAATGGCGGACAGTAAATTTACAATTTTCAAATATAATAGTTACCAGATGTGTCAACCCAGGAAGCATGTCGACTACACCCATTCCAACAAGCCTGCCCCATGCAGCACCAGTAGCTAAGGAAGGAATAAACACACCACTGGAAACACTTAGACCATAAGTCCATACAGACAGGAAAAATAAAACTATGGTGAAAACTATCAGACTGACCGGGCTGTGTGATTCTGAAATAAAATACAATTCCACATACTCTATTGAATATATGAGAACTTTGATTTCTTGAACTTGAAGAGACTTTTAAAATAAGTTTGGGTATCTATAGTTCGAATCATGGAGGTAAAGAAAAATTCCAGCATTGAACATAAATACATCTTCTGTTTAAAGCTTAATTAGGAAACACTTAAGATCAATCAGCTATAAACCTCAATCTGATTATACATACATGTATTTTTACATAATGGTTTTTATTGAGATATATTATTGGTTTATATGCTGTCACGTGATATTCTGTTTAATTTGATATTCTTTGATTAAAAAGCCATATTGACTCCTTTCACTTTCAGTTTCACTTTGATTTCAATCATGTGACAATCACGTGGTTCTTTTTCAAGTTCCAATACGAATTAATTTCATTTCATTCATCTTCCAACGAGATTCGTTGTATTGTCAGATCTTTGAATAAACAGAGAAATATGTGAGACTGGAAAAATGGAAGTCAGTCAATATTAAGTTTTTAGGTGTATTATTTGGTCAATATTAATTTTTTAGAACTCATATTGACCTATACAACTGATATTTAATCACACTGATCTGGCTTCTATTTTTCCCACCTGTTGATATAGATGTAAGTAAAACATTTTTTGAAACCTACAAAATTTTTATTTCCAGTTTTTGAGATTAAATTTCATAATATTTTTGGTGTGGGGACCATAAAATAAGTTTAAAAATTTGGGAAATTAGTGTTCAAAAACCAAGAATTAAAAGACACAGAAATAGCAAAAATTAGTGGTCTTCCAAAAGGGTTAAAAAAAATCCATGCTATTCAAGCTACTAGAGTTCAAACCCCCTATATCAGACTATACCAAGTATATTTCTATAAAGTTGATAATCAATGTTTTGCACTTTTATTTTCAGTTAAATTAACACAGACTTGAAAATCCTAAAGTCAAATTCATGTACACGTGTGGTGTCAAAACATATTCATAGTGCCAAAGAGAAAAAATTTTATTATTTTACCACTTTTTAGTTATATTTTTATTTATTTATTTAGTTTGGGTTTAACGCCGTTTTCAACACATTTGGCTATTTTGCGGCGGCCAGTTTTTATTGGTGGAGGAAGCCGGAGTACCCGGAGAGAACCACCGACCTTTGGTAGGAGAATTGGCAATCCTTTAGTTATATTTTTAAGAATTTTCCCTTCAGCATATGCATGTTAAACTTATAAAGTAATTTAAAGTCATTTACTATGAATTGTAATGATTAATTTTTCAAACAATTCATGCCAATCATGGGGTACTAGAAGTAACGTACGCAATTTTTATCCGATTTAAATAAATGTAACACTAATTATTCTCTTATCTGTTTTTTTTATCAGATTTGTTGGAACTTGAATTCATCGCAAATCAAAGATCTTACATGTAATTTCACTTCAACCAAAATCTAAAACTAAATATCTTTATGAATTATGAATATTTTTTTCTCTGTATATATTTACCAACAAGATATCTTACCATACGGATCATGTAGTAATGACTTTAGACAGCCCTCTGGTGTATTAAGAAACAGGTTAGATAATCCATGATGCTTTCCATCTTTACAATACATCTGAATAGAAGAAAAAATGCTCATGAAAAAAATTTGCTTATTGAAGTTTACAGTACTGAAAATAATCCTAACATATTAAACTGATCACTGTTTTTTTCTTAACATATTTACATGATAAAACTTAATTTCTTTATCTTCTTGTTTCCTTTTTCACAAATATACAATTTTTCTATTCTTATCAACCAAAACTGCCAACTGTAGATTGTGTGTGTGTGCAAGATGTACATAATTTTAATTCTAATATGATCGGCTGGTAAAATACAGATATTTTGATTCCAACGTCACAGACTTCAGACAGCTTGTTTGGCAACGTCACAGTAAGGCCAATTAAAATTAATTGATAGATTTTCATCCCCGCCCGCCCCTCGAAAATCGTGCCGCCCCGATTTTTTTTATTTTCTAAAATTTACGATTTCCGGATTTTGTTCATCTCCGTTACCGGTATCCGTGTCAATAAATTCGTTTTTTGTTAACTTCCTGTAACAATTCAACATGGTTTTCGTGATTCTTAGAGTAGTAAGCTGTGTGAATGACCTTTAGATGTCTTTTGGTCAGCTTAAGTCTGCAGAGATTGGAGTTGAAATTTCTATTGTGCATGTTTCTGGAATAAAAACATATATAAGCCATTTTATAACGTTTACATATTAATAACACCTTACAAAATAGTTTCATATGAAATAAAAAATAAAAAATAAAATCCTCCCACCCGCCCCATTTTTTTCAAAAAGTTGGATGAAAATCTACTAATTAATTTTAGTTGGCCTAAAGTGTAACTTGTGTAATGGTGTCAATGTGTCTGAGTACCTATGTTGCGGTGTTTCAAAATGTCTTAGAATCTTTCATATTAGAATAGAAATAATTCATGTGAACTGAAAACATCATGATTTTACCACTGGTAGGCCCTTGTTAAAATCAGGATATTTTGAGGTCACCATGAATTACTTCTCAGACAAACCTTTGTAGTAATAGTATGGTTCCCAAAAGGTTTTGTAGCGGTGCAATCATCTATACCAATCATTAATATAAAGGCCATTAGTGCAGTCATTACGGCAACAATTCCAGCTTCTATTATCTTCAAGTAACTCTTTCTAATAAATCTGTAAAAAACAAAATACTATAAATTCATTACAATTACTGGTTATCACTGTTTGCAATGAAAATAGAATATATGATTATATGCATAACTGATAAAAGACACCAACAAAATTGATATCAAGGAAAGTATAAAGTTAAACCTGTATTGTAACGTAAATGTCTGAATTTTCTTTGATCTTTTTCAAAAATAATTTGTTTATTTCTGGTGAATGTACAAAAGCATGGTATAATATGCAGATCTTAATATTATACCATAATTCCAGGTTTAGTCTCAGAAATCAATTGTATTATATATACTGAATGGGTGGAGCTTAAACTATGGTACAATATGAAAAAGTGGCATACCATAGCTGAAGATACAACTCCCATAAAGCCAACAAATGACTGAATGTTACTTCCTTGAGCCTATGAAAACTTACAGCATTTTGAAGTTTGCCTTCTTTTGGATTCAATGTAAATAAAAGTAACAAGAGACTGAAAATAACTGTCACCTCATTGGCTAGTTGAAAGTTCAAAGGTGAAAAAAGAAACATGTCAATCAGTTTCATTTCTGTCACAAGTCATTTATACAATGGCTTACTTGTTAACATATTTAAAGAAACTTGTGCAAGTGCTCGTTTCATTAAATATGTTAACTATTAAAAGCCATGGTATAAATAATACAATAATACATTCTCTATAAAACCACCTTTCATTCAGGTGATTTTTTTTTTTTTTTTTTTTTACTGAAAACAAATGGAAAACTCTTTGAGGGAAAAATTTAGAAATCAATGTATTTTCATTTTGTGTATCAACTGTTATTTGTTTATTTTGTATTTGTCACAAGCTTGTTTTGCTTATATGATAATAAAGTAAAGATATTATTAGAATTGCAGCTTTACTCAAATTTTCACATTTGAAGCACTTTTCTTTAGGCCCAAAACCATAATTAATGCGCATCAACTCGTTTTCCACGAATATAGTTCCGCATTTTTTATAGTTTATTTTTTTTCCATTTCAATTTCCCCACTTTCTGTCTTTTTTTCAAGTAGTTAGTTAAAACAAAGTTTTCAATCAGAAGTATGTAAAGTATGTGATTTGCTCACTGTCAAAATGGCCCTATTTCAGGATTTTAGAGGCTATGTGAATGATTTTCTTGAATTTGCAATGGTAGAATTTTCTATCATTTTGATATATTTTCTTGTTATGAGACCAGTGTACATTGAATAAAAAAAAGATTATAAAGTTTGAGTAGGCATAAATTCTTTGATTTAACTTCATGCTAATATGAAAATGCACCATAGAACAACTGGGGTTTCACGCCTTTAGAATCCTGAGAAAACCAGTAAGTTTTGGTATAAAACTAACATACCTCTTAATGTTTAAATCAAAGCCAAAAAAACACTGTATTCCAACTATTTTGACAGTAAGCAATTTAAGTTTATACTTTTTAGGAAGTGTAGATTATTAAATAGAAACCCTTTTTTATAAATGACTTTACTGACCATACTGTGTACATACCTTTGTCTAAATATGGTTAGCTTATAATTCAAAACAACAAATGAGGCACCAAGCATACCACCTGTTTAGAAATAAAACAATAATTTACATATTAGAAATGAATATATTTAGCAAATAGTTATGCACTGAGGGTCATATGGCAGTATATGGACTGGTAGGTCGTCCCTAAAAAATTATATGGACCGAAGTGCAGCTGAGGTCTATATAACTTTTTAGGGTGACCTACCGGTCCATATACTGCCATATGGCCCACAGACTATTTGCTATATTATACTTTTCAAATTAACATGATAAAAGGAGGCTGTCAATAAAAATAAGCCCCACCCATCGGTCCAATATAATTCCAGCTGGCCCATATGGCATTTTATGGACCGGTTTCATTATAATACACAAATAAAAAGTAAAATTCTTTAAAAATATGATATAAATATTTCAAAAATTTGATATTATTTCAAAATATACTAGACACATTTTTATCATGCAAGTGTACTGAATTTATTACAAGATATGACAAATTGACAGCAAACCCACATTGTTGTTTGTAGACGAGCCCAGTGTCCATCCTCAAACTAATAACCAGATATTTCTGTTCATAAATCTTGTGAAAAATCAATGAGATGTTATGCCTTTGTTATGAAATAGACAGTAATTATTTACCCACCTATGACTGCCATAATAATGAAAACTGGAATTTCTATCAAATCAAACTTCAAATCCTAAAAAAAAAGAACAACATGACTTTTAAAAGATGCAATGTATAAATTCATCAAACAAAATCCATGTATAGAATTAGATGAATACCAAAAAGCAAATGAAAAGCTCTTTTAATGCCGTTCCTCATTTTACAGTTTTAGAAATGATTCAGAAGTAATTCAGTTCTGGAATAAATTCTGACTTCCATGAAAATTGTGGTTAGATATTTTTGTTAAAAGACGAGAAAATAAGGAAATTCAATAATTCATTTGCAAAGAGTGATTAAAATTTAAATTACAGCAATTGAAATGTGAAAAGTCAATATAAAAGTCACTCACACTGCAGTACTTAAAATTGTACATAACCCAAATAACTATTTTTAACAAATTCTTAATTTTCTATAACACATTATTTTTTGCTGAAGTCACCTCCATTTCACCAAGTCTAACCACACAGACAGCAACACACTATACAAAACCAGACCAGTTTATTGTTGGCATCCATGTAGAGGAAATAACTCCCATAAACTGGGAAATACTTGTAAAGAAGGGGAAACAAATATCATAATTGTCTTCCTGCATATATCATGTGCATTTCTTCTTTAGACTTACCCTTTAGGTCATTTTGGCATTTTTGAAATATGCTCTTCGTTGTGTTTTTCAAAATTTTTGGCCTTGAACACAACTCGTCATGAACTGGCAAAATGTTCAGATCTTACGCATCAAAATTGGAATCAAAGAATTTATTTCATCATAGAAACAATACAAAACAATACATAGTTATTTGGGTTATGTACAATTTTAGGTGGGTATATAACACTAGTATATAATATGGATTATTTTTCACAATATCTTAAATATACTGATTACAATTTAAACTTACTGTCTTGAAAACATTGAATCTAACCAAACCAGGAGCTGACAATTTGGTTGCTTGGCCATGAAAAGCACCTAACAAAAAGTTTGTTGCAAATGTAGATATCATGGCACCAAAAAACTGAAAAAGTAATAATTTATGCTTAATTTGCGAAATGCACCTCATTCTCACTGCAAACTATACATATTTGTCAAAAAGAAAAAAAAAGATATTCAGCTTTGTAAGAATGGACTTTTCAGTTAATATCAAAATTTCTGGTGTAAAATCCCATATTCTATGCATACATTACCTTTTTGAAAGATATATTTAATTTTTGCAAAGATAAATCGTTGCAGTTTACTATGAAAGAACCAGAACTTATATTCATGGATAAATAATTTATTTTCTGATCTTTTCAAAACATTTTTCACCAATAAAAAAACATGTGTAACATCAAAGAAAATAAGTTTGAAAAGATACCAATGCAAAAATGAAGTTTTACCATAGTAATAAATCATTCAAAAATAGACCAGGTTAAGACATAATCTGGCTGGGATCAGAACAAAAAAAAATAATTTTATCTGGAGCTTTACCATCATAATAGATAATTCCAAAATAGATCGTGTTAAGACATAATCTGGTGGAGACCAGATTTAAAAAATAACTTTATGTTAAGCCACTATCAGCAGAAATTCACAACCCCATACTAGCTCTCATCTCAATTATAATATTTTCTTTGTGAAAAATAAGCTCATATTATAAGACAACATTTTCTATATTTTTTGCCACCTATGTGGTGTTTTTTCCTTACTCTTTAGTGTTTGTTTAACTTACGACTCTCCATGTCAGATCTTGGTTCCAAAAGCTAGCTGCCTCTTCTAAACTAAACAATGTTCCTCCAACTGGAGCTCCAAAGGCAGCTGAAACCCCTGCAGCAGCCCCACCAGCTACAAAATCTCTAATTTCATGGTCATTTCTAAAACCATCATAAAGCTAGAAAAAAGATTTTAACAAAACGTCAATATTTTTCCCAGTATTTTCATGAACAATATTACTTGATATTTTTGTGTTTTTTCTTTTGGTCAAGGCCATTTATTGTTTTTTTCAGACCACTGGCTAGTTATCTCTCCTAGACAGAGGAAATGAAAACTTGTCCTTATGCAGGGTAACTAGGTAGACTCTAATTCCTTATTCTTATACATATGGTCTTAAGCATCATACAAGAACATCTAATCACATTCCCAAAATTTTTGTTAACAAGACACAATGCACTGCTGCACGATCATTCTCTATAATCAATGAACCATGAAAATCAAAACCCCAATTTGACATGCAATTGAGAAAGATTACATATGTACTAAGTTGATGTGACTACAATTCTATCCTAAACTACCTTCATCAAAAACTTTAACCTGATTCGGGACGGACAGACGGAAGGACGGACGAACGCACGACCGACGGACAGACCGAAAAACATAATGCCCCTCTACTATCTTAGTCGGGGCATAAAAATTTAGCCAAAACAAATTACTATTTTGAGATAAGTGGGCATGCTGTAATATACATTTTTCGAAATATGGAGACAATAGGAATATGTGGTAATTGTTAATTATCTTTTTCATAGAAGTCTGTTAATTTGTGTATGCATGTATTAGTAACTTACAGAAATTACTCTTCCTTTACAGAAATTAATTCTGCCTTTCCCCAATCCTGCTGCTATGATTCCACCGGAATGTGCCATCGGCCCTTCCTAAAATAGACAGAATAAGCATGTCAAAAAAATATGAATATAAGTATTTGATTTAATCAAAAGCTCTAAACAAACAAAAATTTTTAATCGGTTGCACTCTGGAATTTGTCTTTAATTTTTGTAAATCTTTTATGATAAATCAACATGTATACATATGATAGCATTGTGAATCCTTGTGTACAAATGGCAAACTAAGTTGCAGTAAAAATGGACAAGATTGCTACACGTCACCCACCACCGCAACAGGATGGTAAGGTACTTTTTAAATGACTCATGGGCATGCTTGGTTAGAAGACAAGGAATCATTATCATAATAAATGGCAAACGGTTTCAAGGAGTAACATTCGCAATATGTTATTAAGTTATAAAAGGGCGAAAAATTATCAAAGTTCCATAACTCATAACAAAATCTGTTGAATCAAAATGGCTGGATACAATGTTCGTTTGTTTGTTTGTTTAGTTGGAGTTGTATGCAGTTTTCAGCACATTTGGCTATTTTGCAGGAGTCCTTTTATTGGTGGAAGAAGCCAGACTACCCTGCAAACGTTGTCAATTAATATCGGAGTCAAACACACCAAGCCACAGGTGAGGTTCGAACTCACAACTTCAGTGTTGACAGGCTAGTGATCATTAGTAGTCATGACGAACTAACTAGACAATTTGGCCAGCGAGGCCCCCTGGGACGAGATAATAAACTAAGTCCCATAACTTCTATAATAAATTGCTTCGCTGAGCGCAGCTGGATACGACCGCAGAGCTCCAACCCTGAACAATTGGGGCAAAAATGGACACAATATTCGCACTTGATACAGGTCTGAATTTGGATTGTAATTAAATATTAGACACATAATAGGTTTCTGACACAGAATAACTGTAATCAAAGAACTTAGAATTGGTCATATGATTTGAATTTATATTCAATTTTTTGCTTTTTGTGCAATACAATATGCTGTGGCAAATTGCCCCCCCCCCAAAAAAAAAAATAATTTACCCCTTTTTTTGCTTTTGTTCAATACACTATGAAGTTGCACATTGACCCCCCCCCCCCCAAAAAAAAAAAACAAAACAAAAAAAACAATAAAAATTATTGTAACCCCCCCCCCCCCCCTTTTTTTTGCAAACAAAAATTTTTCTTTTTAATTTCTGAAATCTGAAATGAGAAAAAAATTGCCCCCTTCCCCAATTTCTCATTTACCCCCCCCCCCCCCCCCCCCATAATTTTGTTTTCACCTCCGCCCTAATTCTTAAACTGTTGGGACCAAAACTCCCAAAATCAATCCCAACCTTCCTTTTGTGGTCATAAACCTTGTGTTTAAATTTCATAGTTTCTATTAACTTATACTAAAGTTATAGTGCAAAAACCAAAAATGCTTATTGGGCCCTTATTTGGCCCCTAATTCTTAAACTGTTGGGACCAAAACTCCCAAAATCAATCCCAACCTTCCTTTTGTGGTCATAAACCTTGTGTTTAAATTTCATAGATTTCTATTAACTTATACTAAAGTTATAGTGCGAAAACCAAATGTCTTCGGACGATGACTACGACGACGACGCCAACGTCATACCAATATACGACCGCAAAAATTTTGCGGTCATATAAAAATTAGTAATCAAAATGGCAGTATAGTATGATAGCTTTCATATCATAGGTAACAATCCTGCAAAATGTAAACCAAATCTGCAAAATGGTTTCAGAGAACTTGTGTACACAAGGTATGCATATGATACATAATTGATAATACATGCAAAACTTATATCACAGGCAATATCAACCCGAGGGCCTTTGGTCAGAGATGTGATATTGGTCCAGGGTTGTTATAGCATGTGATATAGGTTTGACCTTGTATTATTCTTTATATCATATATTTCAGCAATAGGCCATTGTGAACACATCTAAAGAAGTCTGAACAGAATAAAATGTTATCAGAGTAGGGATGCAATATATAGGATATGCGATATTAGGTTCAGTGGTGTGACATAGGATATGCAATATAGTGAAGGAGATAAAGGTCTCTAAGTATATGATATAGTGTGATAAAAAACAACAAAGTCCGATAACTCCTGTAAAAATCGCTGAATCAAAATGGTGGTATAGTGTTATCATCTTCAAATCATAGGTAACATCCTGCAAAATATATTTTTTCCTAAACTTGATATTATCGCTAGCTAAAATGTGTCCTTTTAGCACATATATTGTTGGGCAGATGAAAAATATAAATGAAACACCTCTGAAATGGGAAAAATTACATCTTGATTTTTAAAATTGATAATATGCTTAGCAAATATGAAAGAGTCAAACTTAATATGGACCATCTTACTTTCAATATATGAATTCTGAATAAATATTTAAACAAATGTAAAAAATACTCTCAAACTGCCAATGCATGCAGGAAATATCTTACTATTAGGAAGTGGAAGGAATAGGAAACAATATTATTAGGTTATTTTACAGTGTTATGTACAATATGGGTAAATATTGTAGGAGTCTGTATTGTATTGAAAGTCATATTGGACAAGACGCGATAGGCGTCGAGTCCAATACGACTTTCAATAGAATACAGCTGAGTACAATATTTTTCGTATTGTACATAACACTGTAAATTAATCTGTTTATTATACAGTTCAACATATTCAGAAAAAAGTTAGAATAAGCAATCCATGTTCTTTGTCGAGAAATTTAACAATTTATTTGGACTAGCTAAATGGCATTTCAAAGTTTACCGAGCATTTCTTAAGTCGATCTTTCTAGTCTTACACTAGACAGTATATTTTTTCTACAATCTATATATCCTCCCCTTTTACGCTCTACAATGATTGAAAAAACTGAATTAGAAATCAATTACAACTTTACTTTGCTAGCTGATTTGGGAAAAGTTTTGGCGCGTAATCTATTTAACCACGACGCCATAAACACTTTTCCTGTTTTTACTTCCGGTCGTACAATATGAAATAAAATGCTCTGCTGGGCGCAGCTAGATATGACCGCAGATGTCGAACCCTGAATAGTTGGGGCAATTATGAACACAACATTCAAGCTTGATACAATACTGAATTTGGATTGTGAATAGATATTTGACACAGCATCGGTTTCTGACACAGAATGAATGTTGTCTAAGAACTTAAAAATTTTTAATTTACCTATTCAAACCATATCAGTATTATTTGTTTTTATATATAAATCAGAAATAACCAATTTAAAATTTAAAATTGGGCACACATATCAATTTCTTGCTATTGCGCAATACTGTGCAATTGAAAATTTCTTCAAATATTTGACACATAATAGGTTTCTGACACAGAATAACTGAAATCAAAGAACTTAGAATTGGTCATATGATTTCAATTTATATTAAATTTTTTGCTTCTTGTGCAATACAATATGCAGTGGAGAATTGCCCCCCCCCCCCCAAAAAAAAAACAAATAATAATTTACCCCTTTTTTTAGCTTTTGTGCAATACACTATGAAGTTGCACATTGACCCCCCCTCCCCAAAAAAAAACAAAAAACAATAAAATTTATTGTAACCCCCCCCCCCCCCCCCTTTTTTTTGCTAAAAAAATTTGAAATTTTCTTTTTAATTTATGAAATATGAAATGAGAAAAAAATTACCCCCTCCCCAATTTCTCATTTACCCCCCCTAAATTTTGTTTTCAACCCCCTCCCCCCCCCCCATTTCTTTATACTTTGCAACCATAACAGCCCATTTAAATACACCATAACATATTAAAATAGAAAATGACATCATAGTCATGGATGGCAAATTTTAAATATACATAATTTAAAAGCAGTTTAGATGAGATAAACAAAAAAGCTTCATCAGCACATTTTATATTGGCAAATTTCCAATGAAGTTCATTAAACTAGAGTTATTGGCAAATTTCCAATGGAATTTGTTAATAATAAAGTTTTGATAACAGGGCACACATATCAATTTCTTGCTATTGCACAATACTGTGCAATTGAAAATTTCTTCAAATATTTGACACATAATAGGTTTCTGACACAGAATAACTGAAATAAAGAACTTAGAATTGGTCATATGATTTGAATTTATATTCAATTTTTTGCTTCTTCTGCAATACAATATGCTGTGGAGAATTGCCCCCCCCCCAAAAAAAAATAATTTACTCCTTTTTTAGCTTTAATTTTGGACCCCAATTTGGACCAACTTGAAAACTGGGCCCAAAATAAAAAAACTAAGTACATGTTTAGATTCAGCATATCAAAGAACCCCAAGAATTCAATTTTTGTTAAAATCAAACTAAGTTTAATTTTGGACACTTTGGACCTTAATGTAGACCAATTTGAAAACGGGACCAAAAATTAAGAATCTAAATGCACGGTTAGATTCGGCATATCAAAGAACCCCAATAGTTCAATTTTCGATGAAATCAAACAAAGTTTAATTTTGGACCCCGATTTGGACCAACTTGAAAACTGGGCCCATAATAAAATCAAAGTGCATAGCACTGGTAGGGTTAGGTTGCTAGCATTTGACTTTTATTTGTACAAACATTGCTGATGATTATTTCAATGCTTTTTGTTTGTACAATGTATTGCAAAATAGGTTTTGGTATTGAATTCTTTTTATTAACAGTATTATTTACAAGGAAATATATGAATTATGAAAGTTAACGAGCTCTGCGGAAAAAGTGTCTATTATATAATAATGTTCCTGTGGGTAGGTGACTGATTTTTTTTTAAATTGACAGCATATGTATTGCTTTGGTTTCAAAATATACAGTGATTTTTTAAAACGTATATTTTCGCAACACAGTGTATCTGAGCTGAAGGTTCTACTACTCAACTTTACTGCACATGTCTGTACATAAATATGCACTAATCAATCAAAGAAAGCACGAGTCGGCTAACGCTTCTTGAATTATCACTCTAAATTGAATTTTTTTAAAAAGTCAAACGCATAATAATGATTTGATGAATTAAAATAAACAGAAATCAAAGGTCTTCAAGTTATTAAGGTTATATAAAAAGACAAAGTTTGGACAATTGTAGAAGGGGGTCATTTCTATTTACACTACATTGCGCATGTGCAGGTAGATCAGAACGTAAACATTCAAGCTTTCAATTAAAATAAACCCATTATACCTTCGATAATACAGTTTTCTAAATTAATGATAAACACAGTGTTTTTCAATCTTAATGTGCAAGTTGTCGGAATTTCAAATAACCTGTATGCAATTCTATCACTGACCAACAGGTTTGACAAAATGAAGTCACGATGATCAGGTCAAAAGGTTAATCAAATACACAAAAAGAACGTAAACATTCAAGCTTTCAATTAAAATAAACCCATTATACCTTCGATAATACCGTTTTCTAAATTAATGATAAACACAGTGTTTTTCAATCTTAATGTGCAAGTTGTCGGCATTTCAAATAACCTGTATGCAATTCTATCACTGACCAACAGGTTTGACAAAATGAAGTCACGATGATCAGGTCAAAAGGTTAATCAAATACACAAAATACCATCAGAATTACAAGAAGAATAAGCAAATAATGTGCAAAATATGTTCTGTATAAGTTAACAATCACGTTCACAACAAAAATGGAACTTACCTTTGAAATCTTTTGAAAATAAACCTGATTGTAATCCTTCCCAAAATATCCGTGCAAATGTAAACATTCAAAATCCTTACGCCGATAGCATTGTACACTTTAAAAGGTGCGAATACTTTACACGGCTTTCAAAACAAAAAGGAAATCGTCAATAAAACACACATCTTTTATTAAATAACTGGACAATTACACTTCTCGGTGTGTTTCAGTTACATTTCTATTAAAAAACAACTGCACCAGCAACAACAAATATTAGGACTATTTTACCGCGGAATGTTTATTTTCTTATATGATATTCTAATATAAACATAGTCGTAATTCGAAAAATATGGAGGTTTCTTTGCGCATGTGTCATCTCAAAATCGAGATAAAAAGCTGCTTAACTAGCCTTGCTTAAGCTTCAATCCTAGATAAGCTTGCATATTTACTCATAAAAACATAGTTTCAAAAACTTCTGGTCCAACTTTTTCCACAAAACACCAGATTTCCAAAGTTTCCTTCATTGTCTAACCAAACGACCGACGGCATAAGAGTTTTGGTTGCTTAGCAACCTAACCCTAAAAACTAAGTACATGTTTAGATTCAGCATATCAAAGAACCCCAAGAATTCAATTTTTGTTAAAATCAAACTAAGTTTAATTTTGGACACTTTGGACCTTAATGTAGACCAATTTGAAAACGGGACCAAAAATTAAGAATCTAAATGCACGGTTAGATTCGGCATATCAAAGAACCCCAATAGTTCAATTTTCGATGAAATCAAACAAAGTTTAATTTTGGACCCTTTTGGCCCCTAATTCCTAAACTGTTGGGACCAAAACTCCAAAAATCAATCCCAACATTCCTTTTGTGGTCATAAACCTTGTGTTTAAATTTCATAGATTTCTATTTACTTATACTAAAGTTATTGTGCAAAAACCAAGAAAAATGCTTATTTGGGCCCTTTTTTAGCCCCTTATTCCTAAACTGTTGGGACCAAAACTCCCAAAAACAATCCCAACCTTCCTTTTGTGGTCATAAACCTTGTGTTTAAATTTCATAGATTTCTATTTACTATACTAGAGTTATTGTGCGAAAACCAAGAAAAATGCTTATTGGGCCCTTTTTTGGCCCCTGATTCTTAAACTGTTGGGACCAAAACTCCCAAAATCAATCCCAACCTTCCTTTTGTGGTCATAAACCTTGTGTTTAAATTTCATAGATTTCTATTAACTTATACTAAAGTTATAGTGCGAAAACCAAATGTCTTCGGACGAGGACGCTGACGACGGATGACGACGCAGACGACGACGACGACGATGACGACGCAGACGACGACGACGACGACGACGACGACACCAACGTCATACCAATATACGACCGCAAATATTTTGCGGTCGTATAAAAATGACATCATAGTCATGGATGGCAAATTTAAAATATACATAATTTAAAAGCAGTTTAGATGAGATAAACAAAAAAGCTTCATCAGCACATTTTATATTGGCAAATTTCCAATGAAGTTCATTAAACTAGAGTTATTGGCAAATTTCCAATGGAATTTTTTAATAATAAAGTTTTGATAACAGGGCACACATATCAATTTCTTGCTATTGCACAATACTGTGCAATTGAAAATTTCTTGAAATATTTGACACATAATAGGTTTCTGATACAGAATAACTGAAATAAAGAACTTAGAATTGGTCATATGATTTGAATTTATATTCAATTTTTTGCTTCTTCTGCAATACAATATGCTGTGGAGAATTGCCCCCCCCCCCCCAAAAAAAAAAAATTACCCCTTTTTTAGCTTTAATTTTGGACCCCGATTCGGACCAACTTGAAAACTGGGCCCATAATAAAAAAACTAAGTACATGTTTAGATTCAGCATATCAAAGAACCCCAAGAATTCAATTTTTGTTAAAATCAAACTAAGTTTAATTTTGGACACTTTGGACCTTAATGTAGACCAATTTGAAAACGGGACCAAAAATTAAGAATCTAAATGCACGGTTAGATTCGGCATATCAAAGAACCCCAATAGTTCAATTTTCGATGAAATCGAACAAAGTTTAATTTTGGACCCCGATTTGGACCAACTTGAAAACTGGGCCCATAATAAAAAAACTAAGTACATGTTTAGATTCAGCATATCAAAGAACCCCAAGAATTCAATTTTTGTTAAAATCAAACTAAGTTTAATTTTGAACCCTTTGGACCTTAATGTAGACCAATTTGAAAACAGGACCAAAAATTAAGAATCTAAATGCATGGTTAGATTCGGCATATCAAAGAACCCCAATAGTTCAATTTTCGATGAAATCAAACAAAGTTTAATTTTGGACCCCGATTTGGACCAACTTGAAAACTGGGCCCATAATAAAAAAACTAAGTACATGTTTAGATTCAGCATATCAAAGAACCCCAAGAATTCAATTTTTGTTAAAATCAAACTAAGTTTAATTTTGGACACTTTGGACCTTAATGTAGACCAATTTGAAAACGGGACCAAAAATTAAGAATCTAAATGCACAGTTAGATTCGACATATCAAAGAACCCCAATAGTTCAATTTTCGATGAAATCAAACAAAGTTTAATTTTGGACCCCGATTTGGACCAACTTGAAAACTGGGCCCATAATAAAAAAACTAAGTACATGTTTAGATTCAGCATATCAAAGAACCCCAAGAATTCAATTTTTTTTAAAATCAAACTAAGTTTAATTTTGGACCCTTTGGACCTTAATGTAGACCAATTTGAAAACGGGACCAAAAATTAAGAATCTAAATGCACGGTTAGATTCGGCATATCGAAGAAAACCAATAGTTCAATTTTCGATGAAATCAAACAAGGTTTAATTTTGGACCCTTTTGGCCCCTAATTCCTAAACTGTTGGGACCAAAACTCCAAAAATCAATCCCAACCTTCCTTTCGTGGTCATAAACCTTGTGTTTAAATTTCATAGATTTCTATTTACTTATACTAAAGTTATTGGGCAAAAACCAAGAAAAATGCTTATTTGGGCCCTTTTTTAGCTCCTAATTCCAAAACTGTTGGGACAAAAACTCCCAAAAACAATCCCAACCTTCCTTTTGTGGTCATAAACCTTGTGTTAAAATTTCATAGATTTCTATTTACTTATACTAGAGTTATTGTGCGAAAACCAGGAAAAATGCTTATTGGGCCCCTTTTTGGCCCCTGATTCTTAAACTGTTGGGACCAAAACTCCCAAAATCAATCCCAACCTTCCATTTGTGGTCATAAAGCTTGTGTTTAAATTTCATAGATTTCTATTAACTTATACTAAAGTTATAGTGCGAAAACCAAATGTCTTCGGACGACGACGCCAACGTCATACCAATATACGACCGCAAAAATTTTGCGGTCGTATAAAAATATGGCTTTTTCAGGACGTCCAATATGGAAAATGTTTACTTCCGGTTGCACAATATGGAAAAATATTAGAAGGTCACATGTCATAAATGGCTCTTTCTCATTGGATTAAAAATACAACTGTATAATAAATAATGAATATATGGTAATGGTACTTCAAAGCTCAAGTGCTAGTACTTGTGTACACAGATACTTGTATCACATGTATATATTTTTTTCTGTAGCCAATAAGCCTAAAAAATCTGTACTTAACAAAATCACACCTGAAATAATTTTTTTTTGTAGTTTATTAAACAGTGCTGGTTAATTTCACTAAGAAATTGTCATAATTTGGTATAGATGATATCATTTACAATTTTGATCATGTGAACATTTCTGAAAAAGAGCCTAAAATGATGAGGTTTAGTAGGGGTGAGGTTAAACAGGGATAGACTTCATAAAATAATTAAGGATACTGAAAAAGTCAAACTCATAGAGTCGTTACACGTGCTTACAAATATCTGTATAGTGGACAGAAGATCAATATTTTTTATATCCATAATATGAAATGTAAGGTGAAAATAAAGAAACCTGTTGTTTTATTTTTTTTTTGGTTTTTTGTTGTTTTTTTTTTTACTATCCTTTTTTTGTTTCTGATTTTATGTTTTGGGATTTTTTTTTTTTTTATAATGGGGGAACCAAAATAATTACAAATCTTCTGTACATTAGCCAATCATCCAGACTCTTAATTTGATGATTACTTCTGATATCAGAAGGAATTAGGTAGGGATTGGGGTTAATATTTTTGAAATAATTTTTAAAATAAACATGAAGTTTCTGATGAAGGCAGTTTCAATTAACCAGTTTTTTCAAAAGAATTATGGACTGCCATATATAATGACATATCATCTTTCAGAATAATACATGAGAGCAATAGCTTTGAGCATGTCTGCTTTGATGTTTGACATTACAATTAGAGGGAGAGTTTGGGTTTTCAAGGCCATTTCTGTGAAATTTTAGGTTTAAGATCTTTTAGTTTCTTTGATTTTTAAATAAATAAAACAAAACATTACATTTTCTTTTTAATTTCTCAATTAGAAACATCAAATAACAATTGGATTTTATTTGTTATGGAAATCAAGTCTAATTCTAGTTTTGTTCATTTTGCAGTACATCATACCTAAACTGATATTGCGTGATCTACATGTGATTATTGATTTTCCCTATAAAAACTTTAACTAGCGATCATACAGTTGAAAGATTCTAGTGCTAATGAATCTACATTTAATTTACGAGTATTCTGTGTGAAAATAAGTAACCATACATCCATTTACTCAACATTAAAATGAACATAGTAATTTTACAAAAATTTGGTATTCTTACATGTTACCAAAATATTTATTAATAGAAGAAAAATGCTGAGACTATTCAACTAAAAATTAGTAAGCCAACAGAGGTATATATAGAAAGGCATGCAACCTGACACCAATGATATAAAAATAGGGAATTGTGACCTACTCCATGAGTCTGCAACAAAAAGCATATCTACATGCTGCTAAAAGTTTATTTCCATGCCTACAATTAAACACAACACAATTATTTATTGATAAACAAATCATTAAACACTTTAAAATTAGGTTCTGAGATTCCTAATTTTTTACAAAATAAAACACAGAAAAATATTTCACATACCGGTAAGTAATCAATTGTTTACAGGTTTTTGGTATAATTTTGGCCATTTCCTGGCTGTTTGGAACCTGCCAAGATTTATATAACATTTTCCAAGATGAGAACTAGCATGATATTCAACTATGTATAATGATTGAATTGTATTTTTTATTTTTTGTCAAAGTTGAATTTTTTTAAGAGGTGAGCAGCATCCGAGAGCCTCTTTCCTTAAAATCGAGCCTTTTCTGAAATGAAAATGAAATATCAGGCAACAAAAAATGAAACTTTTGTATTAAATCAAAATATTTGCACTATTTGACCAAACTTAATTAGGTCACATATATTAATTTTTTTTTGGTTTTATTTTGTTTTCTTCAAAAAACTAAATAATTTATTTTTTTTGTACATTTATATATAATAATTTAAGAAGTTTTAAATTACAACCGACTTTACAAAGAATTAAATCTCCAATTTCAGACACTAAAATTCTAGACATTTTCAGTATTTGTGCTTTCAACTAGTATTCTAGTTTATGCTTCCCACTTTGATAGTGACAGCAACTGTAAAATTTACACAGCATACACTTCAAACAAACTGAAAGCATGTTAATTAAGCAAAACCAAAAATAAGCTGAGCATAAAATCAAACTTAAACAACACACAGCAGCCTGATATATTCATCAATAATACAGTGTAACTTACCTTCCCACACATAAGACCACCTAGGATTGAAAGCAAAACACCAACAGTTTTGGCTACAAAGGCCCTAAATGACAACAGTCCTGGAATCTTTACACCATTGAGGTAAGATTTTATAAGTGGTATCCCACTTCCAGCTGCCTTTGGCTATGAAAAAAGTTTAAAGTACGGTAAGAATTTTATAATCATTAGAATTACTCACTCAACATATACAACAGCAAGTTCAGAAATATTATAATAAAAATATTTAAAATCTCGGAATTTTTCTTACATTAGTAGAAATATTCAAAATGCACCTGAAAAGATAATATACAATTACTTTCTTTTGATGAGGTAAATACATGTGTGTGGTGTTACTGACTATTGAAAACAGATCTTCAAAAAGCCATTTTGCAAAAGTCATTAAAATACCACACATTTACAGAATTAAGAGATGGTTATTGTTATAAAAAAATCATAACAAATGTATAAAGGTTTATACTATCTACATATTATCCGACAACACATTCTTTCGTTTTTCTTCAGACAATTTTTCATTGTAATCCTCAATAAAAAAAAGATACAATTTGAAGCATTATGGACTTTGACATGCAAAAAGAATGTCTGAAAAATCAGAAATATTTCAACAAGCACACTTTATTTTGGAATAATAATGTTTAATGTATTTCTTTGCTTGTGGTCTATTATGCTGCGTTTTTGTACACTTCTGGGATTGGATTGCAAGTATTTATTGCACAGAATGAGTAGTGGCCTTTTGAGTTTTTAATGACTCATTTTCCTTATAACCTTAATTTATTTTATCATTCTGTGAAAGTTACAAATCATTTATGTTATGCTGACAGCACACCAGCTTCCAAAGATGTTCTGTCATGTTAATAAAGCCTGGTGCAAATTTATTCATGTGATGTTACATGTTAAATTGATTTCTACTGGACATTATTAATAGAATTCTCTTGATTTAAAAATAGTCATTCCAAGTGTGGCACACTGAATATCGCCTTTCACAAATGAATGTCATTTCTTATTCAAAATCATGTCCCCTTACCTGTAGGAATGTAACTAACAAAGCAGCTAGACATGTAATAATCATGTTCATACCCATCCACATAAGAACAGGAAGATACATACAGTCATTTTTGGCACACTCATTAAAATCTTGATCTGTTAAGGAAGTCATCTGTTACCCCACTCCATACGTTGCTTGTTCAAAACAAAAATAGTTCACAAAGGCCACAAACATATGAATTATTTTTCAAGTTTGTTCATAAAAATGTCTTACAGCACATTGTTATTAAAATTATGTCAATCCGTTGGTTGTCTTTATAATTTTTTTGAACAACATATTTTTCTTCAGCATTTTTATTACATCATATCAGAATTACATGCAAGAAGTTTAATGTGAAAAAAGAAGCCTAAAAAAAGTAAACATAGCACTGAAGTGCTGATCTGCAGCGCTGCTGCTAAATTTTTCGCCCTAACCTCATTTTCCTATGCCTTATTGTTCTTTTGAGTCTTAACAGGGTTTCTGAAACTGCACTAACATATAATAAATTTACTTCAAATCTACCATTGTGCAATAGAATAATTGATCATTGAACAAATTTGGAGACATTTTATACTATTCCATTTAGAACGGATATCTTTTACCAGAAATTCAACTAATGGATAAGCTGAATGGTTGATGAGAGACCATCACAATCCATGAATAACTAGAACTGTGAGTGACCTCACTGAGTGATACCCCATTTGCAATACTAGGAGTTACGCTTACAAACTTTAATCCTACAAGTTGGATTATCTCCCTTTGCTAGCAACCCGCGATAATGGTCTTCTTTCATGTATATCTACATATGCTGCCCAACCTTCATATAACGTTTCATCAAAATGCATTGAACGGTTAAGGAGTAACGCTGACAAGATTTAAATTTGTAAAACCCTTAAGTTTGATTATCTCCCTTTGCAAGCATCCAGCGATAATTATCTTGCATCATAAACATCTACATATGATACCCAACCTTCATATAAAGTTTCATCAAAATGAATTGAACGGTTTAAGAGTTGCGCTTATAAGCTTTAAACATGTAAAACCCTTAAGATGAATCATCTCCCTTTGCAAGCACCCGGTGATAATTATATTGCTTCATGCACATCTACATATGAAGTCCAACCTTCATAAAGTCTCATCAAAATCCATTGAACTGTTTACAATGTACATGGACAGAGACAGACAGACAGACGGACAATTCCTATATGACCCCCCAAAAAAACAAATACTGTGTTTGCAGGGGGTATAATAAATGCTACATTCTGACCATTTTCACTTATTCAATAATTCACTTAAATAACTCATGTAACTGTGAAGTTGGAACAAGTAATAAAGTTCAATATTTTTTTCAAAAACAGGTAAAACTAGAACTGTGAGCGGACCTCACTAACTATACCCCCCGCTGCTGTTAATTTAATAGACCAGGGCATCCTTATCATGGTGAATTGTCTCACAATTTCTAAGTCCGACTGGGTATAACTGAGGGAACAAAAGGTATAAAGTTATGGGAAAGGTATTGGACCAGGACATACTACGCATGCGCACATCTACGTACTAGGATCTAACAGTATGCAAAATTTCATTAACCTCTGATAAGGCATGTTTGAGAAACTGGGTACAAAAAAAATTGGGGAATAGACTGAATTTCTAAGTCCAAAAGGGTATAAAATTATGGAAAAAAGTATTGGACCAGGACATACTTCGCATGCGCACATCTATGTTCTAGGATCTAACAGTATGCAAAGTTTCATTAACCTCTGATAAGGCATGTTTGAGAAACTGCGGGTAAAAAAAATTCTGGACAGACAGACAGGCTGATTCTTATATACCCCCAAACTATGTTTGCGGGGGGGGTATAACAAAAGGCTAACAACATTTAAACTATCGTACAACATAACATATTATTCTTCAGTGTAAGAGTAAAAAGTCACTTTCTGAATTATGAATCATCAGAGATACAATTCTTTGATACCAATGTTGACGCACAAGATGTGATTTACGACTCTTCAGTTGTGCTCAAGGCCTAAAATGTTGAAATCCAAAACAATAATCAAAAAGGTTGAAGAGCAATTCAAAATTTCCAAAATTACCAAAAGGGGTTATGCCAAAACGTTTTAATGACACAGCATGCACGAGGGAGATACTCCATAGGTTTTTGCAATTTTTAATATTTTTGCAAGAGTATACTCTAAGTATCAGTTTCGGGTTAGTATCAAAATACTAGCAACTGAGCTGGGGATATTCTCGGGGACTTGGAATTCACCAGCAGTGGCATATCGACTCCAATGGTAAAAATACAATTCTTTGATACCAATTTTGATACACAAGATGAGCACATTTCAAAAGGTTGAAGAGCAATTCAAAATCACCAAAATGACCAAAAAGGGCTATGCCAAAACCATCAAAGGTCAGATCACTGCACAAGGGAGATACTATAATGAAAAGAGTTCATGAAAAACAAAGAATTAACATAGATAATTAAATTGATTCAAAAAACAAATTACAGTTGTAAATTCTATGTTTACAAAACTAAGGTTAAAGATAGTAGCAGAGAGTGGCATCCAAAACATCACATGTGCAAGTAAATAAGTAAATAAACCACCTCGCTCACCTGATATTTCCATTTGTTCATTGATAAGGGACCTTGAGATTAACAACATCCATGCCATGTTTGGTTTCAATCCATTCAGATATTTTCAAGAAGAAGCCATCTGTATGTATTTTCATAAGGTCCTATGTTGAACTAAGTCTTCCGCAGAAGGTCATCATGGATAACAGATTGGCACCAAAGTAACAACTCTTGGCCAGAACGTCATAAGGAACATTCATGCTATGTTTCGTTTCAATCCATTCAAAGGTTCTCTAGATGAAGATTTTTGTATGAAATTTCCCGTAGGAGCAATCGGAATAAGTATAACGGACCGCGCAATTCCAAAGTTTTTTTTAGAATTGCCCACCAACTATCCTATCCACATCTGATTGTTATGAACGTGGGCATCCTTTTTCTGGTGAAACTTCGTTTTGACTGTGGAAAAACATGGTGGATTGTCAGCAGATCGATATAATAAAACGGTTAAAAATTAACGTTATGGTTTCTTATTAACTTAATTCCAATCCTTTTCATAATTTTATAATTCTTCCTTTTGATGCAGAGGTAACTCTTAGCTGAGTTTGGATACCTTTTTGTTTTAATTGTTTTATTCCTATACAGTCGGGAGTTTTTTTTTACGTTCGTAGTTTAACTGATTTGTCCAACATCACTGTCAGCATAAATAAATAGGTCACCTGTAGACGAGAGAATGATTGACAATAATCTTGACCGCAGTATGTCGTTTGAAGTAACGGGTCAGGGTTTTATGAACTTGGTTGTGTAACATAAATTGACGGTGTCAATGTATGTACGTATGTCTTTGAATAGATCACAAAAATCTCGTGCAAAAACTGGCGGGAAAATATACCACGGTACGATAAAATCTTCAATCAATATAATTTGGAAAAATAATTAATGTATGCCATAAAAGGGTAGACTTACGGATGTTCGGAACAAATATTGAATTTGGTTATATCTTCAATGGGAAAACTTTATATGACCTATTGCAGACCGACCAAGAACGAATGAAATGGATAATAGATAGATTGTCAATAGTTTTTTTTTTAATTGTTGTATTTGTACTTGAGGAAAATTCCAAACACAGGAAACGTTACATTTTGTAGACGGCGAAATTTGATTTCATCTTAGAACGAAACAAAGATTAATCAATGACATTTATTCCGTTATGTACAAAATGTATTAGTATAGGAAGCATATAAAATTCTGTTATTACATTTTTTTCAAAAGATAACATTTTTAATAACCAAATACGTGCAATTTGACTATATATATGCATAAAGAAAAAAGTACTACAGACTAAACAAAAAAAATATCTCATTTTATTTCATAATAATTTGTAATCTAATTTGAAGAAAATAACGAAATAAAAGACAGACAGCGTTAAAAAGTTAAACGGGGAAATTTGAGGAACAGTATATTTAAGACAGTGTTTCAGAGATACACGGGAATATTTGAGGAACAGTATATAAGACAGTTTCAGATTTATAAAGATCCCGAATGCATTTTTTTAAAAAAATATCCCCGTATTTGGGACGGGACGCGGAAAATTGACGATATAGCCTATTTTGTTTTTGCCGAGGATAAGTGAGAACGAAATTTGATAAATGTAATCAGAGACATGTTTTATATATCTCTGACGTAACGTCATTCCAAAATCGATCAATAACAAATAATAATTTCAAAAACGATTGATAAGTCTTGTTCTTGGATATATATATCGTCATCCAAAACCACCCCATCGAGTCAAATGGTAGCCCCATAGGAATTTCCCGTGTTGCCATGCAGATTGTCGATATTACGACCAAACACTGTTCAGTTAATTTATATGCTCTACTAATTGTCGAAAATAGCCGAACAATCTTCGTGAGGGTCAAATTAGATGAATCCAGTATGGAATCGACAAAAATAAACTGGGTCAATTAATAATTATAAAAACAATATATGTGCTTTATTAATAATCCTCGCGTTCTCTCCTTAACCTTATATTGTTGTTTCTTTATTCCATTCCGTATAAAACAGTGTACCTTTCTAAAATAAGAATGTACTGCACACTTCGCATATTTTTTTTCCTTCATGTAATGAGAATTTATATTTAGACATTCCTCGTGAATTCCTGTGTACTTACTATTTCTGAGCATGCGCGATGAATTGTCTGGCGGTCTGATTAAAATGCACGCCTGCAAAACCTGTCTTTAAGGCGAATTTGTTTATAATTATTTAATATAAACAATATTTTATTCATAAACGTTATCATGAATAAGATTGGTCAACAGGCTAAACCTATATACGTCCTCTCCGAAAAACACTACATAGTCTAGAAAGACGTGTACGAACCTGATAAATTGATACCGTCCGGTTTGGGGAAACAAACAATTATTTATTTTTTGGTCATACGCAAAAATATTCGTGAAAATATTACGGTATCAATTACTCGCAACAGCACACCTTAGCATGGGAATTCATATATGTGATGACCGATATTGACCATGAACTTGTTTAAATTTTCAACTGGTCGATGTGACGTAGCATCAAATCGTATTAATAGATTAGGTGATGGACTTGACCTATCTTTGATACACGCTTTCTGGATTGTAAACATCGAAATTAAAGGCTTATAACGAATCGTATTGTACAAGAATTATGTAATTAAATCTATTTAAAAAGAAAGACATCAAAAAGTCTCCAGGTAATGCACAAGCCTACAACTGAGACTGGTTCAGGTTGAACGGGGCCCTGATAATGGAGACTGCACTACTTTCAAACTTTGTATCAATACACAAACAGTAAAAAATGCGGAAGCATTCATAGAAAGAGGTTAGATGGCTCAGTACAAAATTATTGCCAGCGTGTTAACAATCTTACGCACAACGTCAGCTAGATAAGCTAAAGCTTATCTTCGCTGCAGCAGCGCTACAGAAAAATTACATAATTTGGGTTCTTTTTTTCAATATATGAGAAGAATTTTCATACAAAAAAAAATGTAAAACAATCTCCTATATTTCTTGTAGTTAAAATGGTATTTATTTTATATGTATAGCACTTTTCAGAAACTCATTTCCGGTATCATGATTCTGACTCTAAAATTATAATTTGAAGCAAGTTATTTCCCCTGCTGGGATGTTCCAGGATGTAGTACTGGTTCGCTACAGTGAAGAGTAAAGGATTAGCTGTTTTTTCAAACTTGTTAATTTGCACGTAATGTTTGGTTTACTTAAACTTGGGAACTACATTTTGTACTTTCGATCTGTTTGCTTCCCACAAACTTGTAACTAAACTTGATTAAAGCTGGAAATATTTGTATATCAAAGTAATAAATGATTTATATTTACTTCCTACTGGTTGCTCTGCACTGCAGCGAACTAGTACTATGTCTCAGCAAAGGAAATAACTTGCTTCAAATTATAATATTTTAGTCAGATTCGTGATACCGGAAATGAGTTTTTGGAAAGGGCTATATTGCTGCAAGTATTTTTACAAGGGTTGTCTCCCATTAACAAATGAGAATTAGGGTGGAAAAGATTTTTACATATTTTTCGTTGTTATCAAAAACATCAGCAAAGATGCAAATACTTAATTTTATTTTTCCAATATTCCTACCACGTGTTCCTTTGATTAAACACTCACTATTTTTTCAAAAGGATACAATCACTAAGAAATTTAAATTTGATGAATGACACCTCCTCCACAATACCATGTATAGCTGCTGCAAGGAAGGCTGTTAGTAATCCAATACCCAACATAATCAACCACTTACTAACCCAGCTAATGGTGATCCATCTCTGAAAGTATAAAAATAATCATACTGCATTATTACATCTTCTGGAAGACTATTCAAAAGTTTCCCAAATTTACAATAAAAGGCACGACTATGTCGACCACAGTACCACCTCAGAATGGTAACAGGCCTAGGTATACATTTGAAGTAAATGTCGAAACAATCAGAAGAGTGAGCCAGTTATCTCCCTTAAAAAGTTAAACCATAATTATGTCCCCTGTGTAACATGGTTAATTTTTGGTTATTATGTCTCCTGTGTAACATGATTAAGAAAGATGATTGATGTTTCTCATATGCTGCTTTATGCAATAAAGTGTTGCCCAGAATAATTTATAATATCTCTACTTGAACTCCTTTGACCCCTTATTATCTTGATGATATGAAAACTACTGTCAATATTTTAAAACTAGAGGCTCTCAAGAGCCTGTATCGCTCACCTGGATTCAACTTTTCCGTCTTCAGCAGGACTGAAAATTTAAGTGTAGCAGTTAGTTTGGCTGGTTTTCCCATCAGGTACAATGTTAAACAAAGTTATGCTATGGTGGCCATCTTAGTTGACATTCAAGGTTATCAAACACATTTCTAAAAGAGGACCATTGCTGCCAGTAGTCTGGTTCCAAATGGCCAAGTTTACGGTATGATGATCTGCAAATTAAATTTTCCCATAGGGTCCTATATTAAACTACGTTCAGCTTTAAGTTAAGCTTTGGTGGCCATGTTGATTGACAGGCCAGGTCACCGGCTATAATTCTGAAGGAGGACCATCTAAAGATCATTGCTTCTAACTTTGGTTCCAATTGGCTCAGTTGTTTAAAAAAAAAAGATTTTTTAATGAATTCCACATAGGGTCCAATGTTAAACGGCCATCTTGGTTGACATTCTGGGTCATCGGACACTATTCTGACAGAGGATCATCTAAGGACCATTGCTGCCAAGGAAGCTTTATAAAGGAACCCCCATATATGCTTCCTGTCAAATTCTGTTCCATTTGGCCTAGCTGTTCCAGAGGAGAAGATTTTTGAAAACTCAGCCAATCAGAAACAACAATTGCCCATGGCAGCCATGTTTGTTGTCCGATCGGGACAAAATGAGCAATCTTTATAAAGGACCTGCCATAGATGCTTCCTGTCAAGTTTCGTTCCATTTGGCCCAGTTGTTCCACTGAAATTTTTTTTTTTAATCAACCAATGAGAAACAAGAATTTTCCATAGCGGCCATGTTTGTTGCCCGATCAAGACGAAATGAGGAAACTTTGTAAACAACCTCCCACAGATGCTTCTTGTCAAGTTTCGCTCCATTTGGCCAAGCGATTCCAGAGAAGAAGATTTTTTCATATCTGCCAATCAGAAACAATAACTGCCCATTACGGCCATATTTTTATTCCGATCAGAACAAAATGAAGAAACTTTATAAACGACCCCCATATATGTTTCTTGTCAAATTTTGTTCCATTTGGCCAAGCAGTTTCAGAGGAGAAGATTTTTGAAAACTCAGCCAATGAGAAACAATAATTACCCATGGTGGCCATGTTTGTTGTCTGATTGGGACAAAATGAGCAAACTATATAAAGGACCTTACATAGATGCTTCCTGCCAAGTTTAATTCCATTTGGCCCAGTGGTTTCAGAGGAGAAGATGAAAATGTGAAAAGTTTACGACGGACGATGGACAACAAAGGACGACGGACGCCAAGTGAGGGCAAAAGCTCACATGGGTTTTGGCCAGGTGAGCTAAAAATGAAAAATCCTGTGAAAGTTTGACACTGTCCACATCTTTTATCTCAAAATTACAAAAACCATAAACAATCTATTCATTTCTTAATATAAATTGAATTTTTTTTAAATCCCCATAGAAATCAAAAGTAAAATCAAGATAATGGAATGGTCATTTATGACAGCTAATCCTTTTACAGTTTATAATACTCATCATAAGTCCTAATTAAAGTACATATGTACATGTACATCATAGATGTCAAACTACAGAATCAAAGGTTTACACTTATTTGACATACCTTTGATCTATGCTGGTCTCTGTCTTTTATATATAGTACATTTTCGCATATATCGTAATTCAAACTCTAAAAAATACAAAGTTGTAATTAGAGTAATATCCCACACCAGAGACTTCTGTTTTGCTCACTTATCATCATTTGACAAACATTAAATAAAGGGCTTTGCAAAGCAGCATGATGTTGACAGCTAAACAGTTGAAGTGTAGACACACTATTATGCTCGACCTTATAAAATTTTGGATATTATAATATACATGAAAAAGTAATATTGGAATAAACAAAACCAGATGAAAAAATAAAAAATGAAATAAAATTTATATATCCTGCCACGTTGCTTTTTCGATCACTTTAATCCCGGTGATATATCTCGAAAACTGTAAAATATGCATGTAGGAAAAATCTGTTGACAGACTACTGGAAACACCCATCAAGTTGGATTTAAAGAAAACATCTCCACGGATATCAGATGAAAAATAAAAATTTAAGTTTCCTCTAAAATTGCTAATTTGACTCCTTTCATCCCTTGTACCTCGTAAACGAGAAACAATAACAATAATTTGTTGTCATACTAATGAAAGCATTCATCAAAATGAATTAAAATAAAAAAATCTTATTGCTTTTATAGTCCATTCAAGTCCTTATATCTTGAAATCTCTAGAAGAGAAACAGTAAGAAAGAAAAAAAAGTTTTTTCTAATCTGATCACATGACTGCTTTATCCGATCTTTTGTCAATCAAAAAAGAGTCAGTTCACCTAGCTTCAAGTCTTTGGTTTTTTCAAAGTCACCTGTGTTTTTGGTTTTGTATAGTTTACTGATTTTACAAGCATATCTTTACTTCTGTTCCTAAAATTTCATATCTCGCGTTATTTATATATCAGAAAGTTGGATGTACAGCTCAAAACAATCAAATTCTCAGTTAGCATACTCCAAAAAAAGTTTGTCAATAGTTATGACCGGATTTTTAAATTCAAACGCAAGGTCATGAACCTAAAATTTTTCTTTTAATAGGGTTAGACATTTCCAGCCAATAATAAACTTAAGTTAATCATGTTGTTTCTAAGCCATTTGGTAAATTATGATGCTGGTACTAAAGGCAAATCTATATTCTATCTCCATTAATCCCAGACTTGGAAGTTACATTTGGTTAGATCCTGTTAACTTAACTAATTAATGACCAATAAATAAAATCAAATAATACTAAATCTGTCATCGGTCACAATGAGTTTTTATATTACACAGCAATTGTCAAATTAATTGTTTTTTTATATATAATTCTATATTTACTATGTAATAAAATATAAATGACCTTCACTTCTAATATCAAAGTCTTCTACAGGTACATATGTACTTGTACCAGAGTAATGATTCAGAAACAGCTTTAATTTGTACTTCTTGACTGCAGTGCAAACAAAAATGCATGAGCAGTAAATCATTACATGTATACCTACCTGCTTCAGTGCAGGGAGAAAAATATACTGTGGATTCATTTATTTTCGTGGATACCAATTTTTGTGGATAGAGGGAAAAAGGCATTTCGTGGGATACCTAAATTCGTGGATTGCTAGCTTAGAAAAAATTATACAAAGTTGTTGAAATACTTAAATTTGTTGCTTGGCACATCAGATATCATGAAAATACTGTGACAAAACGTGCCGCAGTAAAGTACTGATTTAAAGCACTCATTAAACAAAAGGCTAACAAACAGATTCTTTAATTTGTAACCGAACAATTAAAGCTTGTCATGAATTTAACAAGATTAACAAAATCCGTAATTATTTACTCATTAGGTTAAACAGGTGTGAAATATATATTGACAAAATTGCAATCACTTGTCACCAAATACCTGGGGGCATATACATAAATATTTTTAATACGATTACGATCAATAATTTGTGCTTTATTATCTTTTGACAAAATGTTTTTACTGTAATTTATGAGAAAGTCTGTATTTTTCTGGAATTTTTTAATAAAAAAAAACGGATATTAATTCCGCGTCAATTTACACAGTCAAAATCTTTTTGAGTGTTTATATGTTACCAAAGACAATATAACATGAAACACTGTATCGTCTGCGGATATAGCTAACTCATCATATGTCAGAATTCAAGTGAATGCGGTAAAAACGCAATTGTTCAAAACTCAGTGCATTTAAACAAGAGTAAAAATATTATTTTTCGTTGGATATTTAAATTCGTGGTTTAATGGAACGCACGAAAACCACGAAAATTGGTATACAACGAATATTAATGAATCCACAGTATATATTAATGAAAAACTTCCTGGAATTTTTCATAACCAACAGATTTCACTGGTTAAAAATATTGGTTAAAAATATTTCTAGTGACTATATCTACTATTACCTCCCATTTTGATACCAATCTTTTTCTGAATTTAGGAGCCTCTATGCCATATTGCTTGAGTCTTTTCTGTATATCCTATAAAGGAGAATATCTGTGAGTAAAAATCTGAATTAAGAGATATTCATAATATGGATACATTCAACCCAAGTTGCTTTTCAGTGAACAGAGAAGTTAAAACTAAGTCTAATGGCCTCAGTGGTCAAGTGGCCTAGGTAGTTCGTTTAAATACTAATTATTTATACTAGATGTCAATAAATAAAATGCTCCGCTGGGCGCAGCTTGATACGACCGCAGAGGTCGAACCCTGAACAGTTGGGGCAAGTATGGACACAACATTCAAGCTTGATACAGCACTGAATTTGGTTGATTGATTGATTGTTGCTTAACGTCCAGTGGCAAATATTTCATGCATCTTCATGACGAGAACCAGTTCAATTTATCAAACAATTCAATTAGGGGTGGGATGGGACACAAAGGGGAACCAATTTTGACTGCCACTGTAAAAGGAGGATGGTTGGGTAGGGTCGGATAATTTAGCCTCCTGTAGCGGCCATCAGCCTACTCTTTTTCGAAAACTACAGAAGGGGTCTTTAGCGTGCAGGGAGTGTGGCATTCTCCAAACACGTTACCCACTATGGTCCGCGGTCAGGCTTTCCGTATTATGACCTGACAACCCCCCAACGAGACTGAATTTGGATTGTGAATAAATATTTGACACAGCATAGGTTTCTGACACAGAATTAATGTGGTCTAAGAACTTAAAATTTTTTAATTTACCTATTCAAACAATATCAGTATTATTTGTTTTTATATATAAATCAGAAATAACCAATTTAAAATTTAAAATTGGGCACACATATCAATTTCTTGCTATTGCGCAATACTGTGCAATTGAAGATTTCTTGCTATTGTGCAATACTGTGCAATTGAAAATTCCCCCCCCCAAAAAAAATAAATAATTTACCCCTTTTTTAGCTTTTGTGCAATACACTATGAAGTTGCACATTGACACCCCCCCCCCCCCCTCCCAAAAAAAAAACCAAAAAACAATAAAATTTATTGTAACCCCCCTTTTTTTGCTAAAAGAAATTTGAAATTTCCTTTTTAATTTATGAAATATGAAATGAGAAAAAAATTAAATGTGTTTGGATTACCTCCCTTAGCCCACCAAGATAATATCATACATTTCTATTTACTTATACTAAAGTTATTGTGCAAAAACCAAGAAAAATGCTTATTTGGGCCCTTTTTTAGCCCCTAATTCCTAAACTGTTGGGATCAAAACTCCAAAAAATGGTCATAAACCTTGTGTTAAAATTTCATAGATTTCTATTTACTTATACTAGAGTTATTGTGCAAAAACCAAGAAAAATGCTTATTGGGCCCTTTTTTGGCCCCTAATTCTTAAACTGTTGGGACCAAAACTCCCAAAATCAATCCCAACCTTCCTTTTGTGGTCATAAACCTTGTGTTTAAATTTCATAGATTTCTATTAACTTATACTAAAGTTATAGTGCGAAAACCAAATGTCTACAGACTCCGACGGACGACGACGACGACGACGACGCCAACGTCATACCAATATACGACCGCAAAAATTTTGCGGTCGTATAAAAAACTAAGTACATGTTTAGATTCAGCATATCAAAGAACCCAAAGAATTCAATTTTTGTTAAAATCAAACTAAGTTTAATTTTGGACCCTTTGGACCTTAATGTAGACCAATTTGAAAACGGGACCAAAAATTAAGAATCTAAATGCACGGTTAGATTCGGCATATCAAAGAACCCCAATAGTTAAATTTTCAATGAAATCAAACAAAGTTTAATTTTGGACCCTTTTGGCCCCTAATTCCTAAACTGTTGGGACCAAAACTCCAAAAATCAATCCCAACCTTCCTTTTGTGGTCATAAACCTTGTGTTTAAATTTCGTAGATTTCTATTAACTTATACTACATTTATAGTGCGAAAACCAAATGTCTACAGACTCCGACGGACGACGGACGACGACGACGACGACGACGCCAACGTCATACCAATATACGACCGCAAAAATTTTGCGGTCGTATAAAAATGAGGTTTCAAATTTGAATACTGACTGCGAGGCATGTTCAATTTCAATTTTTAAGTGAAATAAGGATTGACAGCTTTTATACTGAAGGTCATTGGTTCTCTCTGCAAACTTTGTCTACCTCCACAAATAAGCTCTGGCTACCAGAATATAACTTGTTGTGCAGAAAGTTGCATATGTGCAGACTGTTGCATAAAATCACAATAAACTAAATAGAACAGAATCCACCACTGCTATGTATTTTACACAGAATGCAACAGACAATTATATGAACAGAGTCCCAATCATTGATGTTAGGAAAATATGATAATGATCTCACAAATTTATGTCATGTTTGCAATTAATTTCCAACTACTTAAAAATAGGAGCTTTTTATAGTGACAACAGACTTAAAGCAAAGTTTAAATCTCAAATGAACCTCGCGAATTTCGTTTACATGTATATGTCAGCCTAAAACTGTGTCAACACGAGATTTGAGTTAATTTTTCTCAAATTGTATCCACCAGGTATTAAAAGGGATGGGCATGACGAAAACATTATTAGTATTCTTGTCGTACACGTATCTATTTTTCTTTTTATTATTCACTCATCCCGACCTACTTTTTCTTACCCTAAATTTTGACGATAAGAGTGCTGTAATGCTGTTATGTGTAAGAGTGTCATTGTTGCTCTCCGGACCAATGTGGTCCATGTCAAACTTGAGGACCGTTGATTCATCACACGGAGATTCATCCTGTGTAGTGTAGTCTGTTTCTGCCACAGGCGTGACCGTAAACTACAAGATTCAACAGTAAAAAATAAATCACAAATCAGTATTAATTTTTTATCTTAACATTTGCATTTCCTTAAAATATTTCTTAACAAAAATTAAGTAAACAATACTAAGAAATTATTATTTTTCTACAAGTATTAATTATAAAGGAATATCTGACAAAATATGAATTTCTATTATAGATAATCTCTGGTAGTTTAATTATTCAATCAATGCATACCATAAGTATAAGTACATACATTTGTAAATTGGAAAATCTCCACATTACCAAGTATGTCTGTCATTTGACGCAGGATTCAGCCAAAAAATTTAAATAAAAACATACCATTTTCCCAGCTGATACAAAAGAAATACACTATCAACAAGCAGACACTGAAATCAATTTATGACATTAAATAGACATGTATGTTTGACCCTTTTATAAAAAGTTGTTATCCTTACATAAATGATTATTGATGTTTATAAAACATTTATTTTACAACATATCCTTAATTCCCAGTATATTAAATACTTATAAAACAAACAGAAAATCATATAATTATCTACGAAAAAAGGACAGTTTAGGTTAATGCTGGTTTAATTTTTTTACCAAATAAGGAACAACGTATAATTCATATTTTTATCTTTATATAGGACATCTAATTACTACTCTTTCCTATTTCTTTCCTTTTTTTTTAAAGACAATACATCAATCACCTAAAATTCTTGAATGTTATATATTTTTATAATTTTTTCAAAATTAAGTTTTTTAGAATTAGAACTAAATGTCAAAGTAAACAGAGCTTGTAAACTAGGTCATGTTGACCCAAATTTGGTTGAAATAAATTCTGATTTATTAAATAACATAGTTACATTCTCAAAATCTGTTATTTCTGAGTAAAGAAAAGTTCTACCAAAAATGCTAATTGTTCTATATAAACGTTTTGTTTAAATTATATAATTGCAATTTTAATGAAAGGCTCTTACATGTAGAGTATATAATACAACATATCAAAATTTCATTCTAGTGGGATAAGACAAACTGAAGATATCATTCGGAAAGTAATTTTTGATGCCCGCCTGCCCACCTGACCTTTATCAAACCAACAAAAGAGAGCACCTTTGTTGTAACTCAGCAAAATATCACTAATATAATATCTACAAGTTTCTATGAAAATGACTTAATGCACAAAAACATGAACAAAATAAGTCAAACATGAATTCTAGGGAAAATCAGAAATGTTATTAACTATAAAACAGAATTGTAGCAGAAAATATAGTGGACATTTTTTATCCTAATAGCGATATAAAAATTCAAAACACATAATCTGTTTCAAGTAAAATGGAATACCAAAGTACCAGGACCAAAAGTTTATTGAATGGTGACATTGGTGAAACACGAAAGTGCATAATCACCAAAAATCTGAATATTAATTTATGACGAATGGACTTAACTTTAAAACTAAACCAGTGTCTACGAGCACTAATATTTGTATATAATGTGTTCCGATATATAATTAAACAGTAAAAAGTTCCAATTAATCTAATAGTATCAACTCTACACTAACACTTAAATACAGCAGGGTTGAAAATTTAATAAAACATATTCTGACATAACAGGAATATTACAATTAGTGTATCAGAAGTGAAAAATTCTATGTATCATATTAGGATGAACAACTTTTGGCACGTTTTTTTCAAGAATTTTGGAGATTAAAGATTCTGAAATAAATGACGCCAACAGTACAATGTATGTTGGTATAGATTTTTTTATCAGAAATACGACACATATAAAGTCAATATCATATGTGCAGAAAATTGCAATCAGCACCTTTGGACTCGTTCAAGTTTAAATCAGATATTATAAAATAAAATGTCCACAGAAACATTGAAATGCCTTTCTCCGATTAAACAAAATCAATACAAAATTTCCATTAAATAAATAAATCATGATAACCCTACCATCTTTTTGACAGTCTATCCTAGGCCTACAACTTCGTCACGAACTTCTGCCAAAATCAATCAAGTGAATTTTTATTGATGAGTATGCAATTTACAAAGAAGAGTGCATAAGTAAAACTAACAATGATTACTCCAGGGGCTACCAAATACCAAATTAATGGTATCACATTATTACATAGGGTTAATTATTGATAAGTTAGCTAATGAATGGTGTAGTTAGACAATAAAATGCCAAAAGAAAGTGTTTTCCGACAATGAAATTCTTTATATCGTGTTTATATAATTGTAAAGGCCATTGAATAAAAGTGGCAATTGATTTAGTCAAAATCCACAAGGTGTACTGTGAGCCATTGCTCACTAGTGATGCCCACACTTTTCGATAACGTTGAAAAATAAATGAAGTGGTGAAACGGGAAGGTTATGTTGCCTTGGTCCAAAAATGTATCCAAAGATATGGCATACCTACAAAAGGCTTGTGACAAAATATCAAGCGGCTGTAATGAGTAGTTGAAGAAAAAGTGTGACGAAAAATTTGTTACAGACATATCCAACCATGGACGGACGCACACACAGAACCACAAGGTTAAAACTGAATATCCCTCGCTCCTTTGAAGCAGGAGTATAAAAATTCAGAGCACAATTAATATCTGACAATTATATTGCAACTGACACTACCCCTTTCTCTAAGTATTACATCCTTTTTCTGACTTTAGAGAAGGGCAGAGTTATGACAAGGCAAATTATTTGTCCACTCTATCCCACAAATTTTCATATTACCCCATTCATCTAATCTACAATTTAGAAACGTTTCTTCTGATTAGTTTAAGTTTTTAGACGCATCTAATAGACTAAATTTTTATTTTCTACAGTAATTTTTTTTTCCGCTTATTCAAAATAATCTCAAACCTAATGTGGTGCACTTTTAAAAATTTATGCTATGCCTATAATTGATGTAAATATTTCTCCATAGGCCAAAAAACATTAATGTCAATCCTTAACTGCAAAAAGATTCTTGATAATACTGCCTTCTCATATTTCCAAACTAACATACCATTATCTGAGAGACATTTTTCTTAAAAGAAACACTACAACTTTTCTTGTGATCAGCTGTCATCGTGTTCAAAATGTTCAATAAAAATATGTGTTATTTAAAACATATTGATCAGTTTTCCTATAATCTTAACCAGCACCCATTCTAATCATTTAATCTTTTTCCTAATCAACTTTAATCTTTTTTATAAATATAACGTCTTAAAAATAGTACATTTATTGAAAACAACAATTACATAACTTCAAACCTGGTATATATGAAAGCTAACAGACGAGTTTGCCAGCAGAAGCTCCTGGAAACCTGGTTTGTTCTACTTCTATCTCTTGTAACAAATAATTTTCTAAATTTTTTGGAAGAAATACTTTTTCGTAATGTCAGCCATCTTGGTTTTAGAATTTTACTAAATAAGTCCTATACTACTTCACAGTGCACTAAGTACACAGTATTTTTTTTTAAATAATGACCCAATTCCCCCAATTTCATGAATTTGTCTCAAGTTGTATTTGATTTCAGTAAGCTATAAACTGATTCCAGATGAATTAAATTTTTCAATTTGAAAACAAGCTACAAATAGATATTACCAGTAGTTGTGGCTGTGTCAGTTTTCACTCTAAAAAATGTAAAATAAAATATGCAAAGTTTATTCAGTATCCTTACTGTAACATGGGATATTTTGGTGCAGACATAAGGTAAGTTAAAAGTTGGCATTTTGTGTCAGTGCTGCACTTAATTTTGTCACTTTCAGAAATAAAATGTTTATTACCCAATCGGCACAAAAAACATAACTTTTTTACAGAACCATCCAATTAAAATTCCTGTCAAGTTTGGTTTAATTTTGACTGGTAGTTTCAGAGAAGAAGATGATAATGTTAAATGTGGACAGACGACGGACGCAAAGTGATGGCAAAAGCTCACATGGCCTTTCACCCCGTCACAGGTGAAGTTCGAACTCACAACCTCATAATGTTGACAGGCTAGTGATCATTAGTAGTCATGACGAACTAACTAGACCACTCGGCCACCGAGGTCCCAGAAAAAAGTTATGAATATACTGTAAAAGCAGAACTTTACGTTGGGGATTTAAATTTCTTTTATTTTGTGGCCATGTATAAAGAACGAAAGTAATCACAACAAATTATGACTCCTTAGTTAATCAATATTTGTTGAATTTGGAACCATGAAACTTTTCCCCATGAAATAATTTTCAAAAAGGAATCCAAGAAATTTTAACTCCACAAAAATTAGTGATTTGGTAAAATAAAAGTTATCCAGGGTCTTAAAATGTTTTTTTTCCTCCAAGAACCAGCATTTTCTAAATCAAAGCTCAAAAGTTAGCCAAAGTTAATTGATGAATGAAAATGTACGGTTGAATATTATTAATGAACATAAAATCAAATTAAAATAATTTATTTAAAAATCTATTAGAATAGATTTTTAAATAAATTATTTTAATTTGATTTTATGTTCATTAGAATAGATTTTTAAATAAATTATTTTAGAATAGATTTTTAAATAAATTATTTTAATTTGATTTTATGTTCATTAATAATATTCAACCCTACATTTTCATTCATCAATTGACTTTGGCTAACTTTTACTATATACTACATTTTTTGTAGACACACCTCACAAACAAAAACAAAAAACAAAACAAAACAAAAAAAAATCTAATTGTTTCTCTCATGTACTTAAGTTATTCAAAAATGTCTTGTACTATTATGTAGTGTATATTAAATTGTCACTTTGTGCACACTAGTACATGTACTTCTCACAAAAACTAACAGCAAAAAGCTTCATCTAATATAATGTAACAACTAATATTATAAAAACACACACTCTGAAATAAAGTTAGAAACATTATACTGTACATACAAAAATTATCTACATGTACAATTAGAAACATGTACACTGTACATCCAAAAATCAACTACATTGTACAGACAAAAATTTACTACATGTACACGTACACTGTACAGGCAAAAATCAACTACACTTTATAAAAACAATAAAATGTAACATACCAAAGGAATCTCCTCCATAAAATCATGTTTCTTAAAATTTTTGTTAAAATCCATTTTTCATATTAAGTCATCAGACTCCACATTGGTCCTTGAAAGAAAGCACAATATGACAAACAAGTTACAATGTAGTAATTTTATTTGGAGCTGTTCTTCTTTGCAGAATGAACCTTCGTAGGCTGAACTAATTACCTGGCTGATAAACAATGAACAACCTAGGAAAATTAACACCATACCATACCAATTTGTCAAGTAAATTGAAGTTTCACAATCTTCAACATTTAGCAATAGCTGCCAATTTACGATCCCGGTGATATTTTCTGACAAAAACATTTATTTACTAATGCTCTAAATCTGATCTGGTGAGAAACTCATTTTTATTTCACCAGCTCTAACTTAATGCACTAAAAAAGGTCATGGATTTCCAATTTGTGGAAATTTAGGTGTAACTGACTTCTGTTCAAATACTTATAATTTTACAAAAGTTCAATTTTGTCTTCAATTTTAAATTTCTCACAAATGTCCCTACTGTATTTCTTAGATATTGCTTTTAACAACCAATTCCAACTTTATTTAACATTTTGTGAATAAAATCTGGCAGAAAATGAGTTCTGGTCTTGTGAAGCTTTCAGATAATTATCTAATGCATTTCAATTTTAATGAAAAGTTTTCAAATTGCTATCTTGAAAATATTTCTTCACAGCTGTGTACAAAACAGACCTCTGAGGATTTTCTAATATTCCAGGCAATTAAATATATAAAATCTATCCAACATCAGTAAATACATGTAGGTAACATACACATCCATTCATTATCAGAATTTTATAGGGTAATTAAGTGATAATAAAGATTTAAAAAAAAACAATCAAGAATTTCATTGTTTTACTCAAATTAAACTCATAAACAAACAATACTTTAGTATGGTGTCTCAATCAACTGGGCTGTTTTCTGTTAAATTCAGTTATTTATTGAATTAATTACTATATCTATATGTCACTCAATTCCACGATTGTCTGTTAAATTCAATATACTTACCTGTTATGAATCCATAATTTTTTTTCACTTGTTAATTACCGAGCAAAATATTCTAGTACAACTAAAAATGACTAATTACACAGAAATATATATTTTATAATCCTTTATATATTTTAAATTTGTTAAAATTTATGCAAATGTATCAGAATCTGGCAATATTTCTTTCCACTTATATTTCCACAATAAAAATTAATACATATTGATATATAGTAAAAACATTGTATATGCGGGGGGGTACATCAATTCATATATACATGTATGACGTGTACTCTGAACTTAAATTTATAGCTGCCAAAACCAAGCCTGGCTTCTTTAGAAAAACACTCTATGCTTTTTGTAAATGAACAAAAGTTAGCCAACTCTCATACAAAGAAGAAAATATTTTTTTTTACCTTCTCTTGTAGTTCAATGTCAAAGTTTACTTTCAATTCTCTGTGGGTCTTCAAAAACATACTGTCGTTAATACATATTGATTGTGTATTGCCTTTTCAATGATCATTTCCATGTTAAATAAACATTATTCCCTATTCTGACGTTTCTTACATGTAAAAATTCAAGCCAATAAAAGTAAATAAATTCAATTAAAAAGAAATTGATTATATTGCGACTAACGTTATCGCCTTACAAACAATTGTTAAGCGACTGATTGTGTTTAATTTTTACCTTCTTTCCACAATTAAGGTATTTCTTTGAAAATTCTTCAAAGAGGGGTGTTATTTCTTTTCTTCATAAAGAGACCGTGTTCTTACATTTTTCTTAAGCAAATAAAAGAGAAAAAAAAAGTTTCAATAAAAGTATGATTGGACATACTAACTGCAATGCTATTTTGTTTTTTTCTTGTTTTTTTATTTATCATATTAAATTACTTATTACTATAAAAATATAAATCATACCAAAAATCATCAAACCTAAATAAAAGTATGTTTTTCCCTATGTTGGTATTTCATGCTCAGAAAAATACTAATCTAATCAAATGTTTAATATGTGTGACTTTAGACAATGAGATTTAATTGTAAGATAAAAAGAAGTTTTACATAATTAATGATTATTGATCCAGATAATGGACGGATGGATGGATGGATGAATGATTGTTTAACGTCCAGTGGCAACCATTAGGTGCCTATCAGGACTCAGAGAACAGTAATTCTTGTTCAAGTTATATACATATATATACACATGTACCAAGATATTCTATAATTCCAACCATACTTCAATTTCCCTTCTTCATAGAAATAGAATGCCATATAAAAAACAGCAATATGAGGTGTTCAAATTGTTCAAAAGTATAATCATGAACTCAACATTGTTTAAATTTCCATAACATGTCCTCTAATGATGTCAACAAACCCATTCTAAAAAAAACACTTTTATGTCATTTTCATATACATGTATCTAAAATTGGCTGTTAGCATAAATTGTAAAGCTACATGTAACTTAAGCTTGTGTTTTACATGTAATTGCATGCAGTTTATGTTTAGCATGCAAATTTGTCCATATATCATAACATAAATGTACAATCATGCAGTTTTCTATTGTACCAATAAGCCATATGCAACAAGGAGAACACATGTAGGGTGTGTGGATACCCTCTTGCCGGGGACAGGGGGTGTCCTTTTGTGTTTACATGTCATTATGTTGAATGTATATAGTGGATGAGGTGTTTAGTAAATGCTAAATCCCCTTCTTTAGATTTCAAAAAATAGTTGACTAATCGTCACCACAAAAGGTTAACCTGTATGCTTATTCCTTCTAGATATACAAATCTGTGGGGGGCCATATGGAACTGTTTCCGCTTTTTGACCTGAATATGCACAACATTTCCCACTGGTATAAGCAAACAACAAGCAATAAGAACAGAACAACCCACAAGAGCATTAGCTTTTTATATATATGTATTTATTTATCTCTCATATATAAATTTATCAAATATGTAAACTAGAAATTGATATCTGAATGCTCACTGCATATAAGACAACATAAATTTGATATAGTTCTCTCAAGACTAAATACAAGTATTTTTTTACTTCAAATTACATAACAAGTAAAATTTATGAATATGAACTGAGGATTCTTTAAATATTCCACAATAAATTTTCTATGAAGTCCTAGAATATCTTTCTTTTGATACCTAAATATTGATTTGGCAAACAAAATGACAAACCATCGATAGAAAAGGCATAAATATTTGCCAGGTTATTTTTTCACATATGAAGTCTTAAACGGAACAATGATGAATAGCAACAAAAGGCTGTTTGTTTGCTAAACTTTTGTCAACCTCAAGTAGCTATATATTGGACTTTGTCTCGATTACCATCAACCATATTTCCTCTCGTAACCCATTATCCTCTATTTCCCTTTTACATTCTGGTGTGGTATGGTTCAATAAAGGATTAAAGAATTTGAGTAACTTTAAATTCTAATTTATGAGAAAGTAATGAAGCGGGTTGGGACCAAAATACATGTGTAGTTTAAGCTAGCACATACATGCATTTCATGCAGAAAGATACATGTAAATGTATATACATTACAAGTGCAGTTATACTCAGACAAGAAAAACCTTGGGAAAAATTTACAACCTAACATTCACTGCAAAATGTCGAGATCATATGTAAAAACTCTGACATATATTACGTATAAGCAAGAAGCTATGTTAGTGATAACAAATCAAATTTTCCTTCTTCACTGCTTGGAGATATTCACTTGCACACCTGCTAAACCTCCTCAATTTTTTACGTTCGAATTACATCGGTGACAGTACATGTACAGGAGGTGCGAAAATCCGGAAATCGGGTAAAATAGGTAAAAATTCTATAGGAACACATGTACAAAATGTATATCAGGATGAAAATTGTCAAAATCCAGAAATCCAGCTAACTCATGAATTTCCCGAAACTTTCAGGCGTGGAATTAAAAAGATATTTGGATAAATGCCAATAAGACCACAGGCACAGCCATGAAAATAAAATTCAGAGGGTTTGCAGTCCAGCCTTCAACCCCTGGAATGTGCCATCGCTGAATGACAAGCTGTCAACACAAAAAAATGGGCATCTTGGAACATCACACTATATATTGAATCACAGAATAAATTTACTGCACGTTTTGGAAATTCTTTGACAAATAAAAGTTATATTGAGCATGTTGAACAAAGCAAACTGATAATTTTTCACGTTAGGAACAGCAAAATTTTCATAAATGAATGACAGCCTACCTTTTTTGTAAAATGTAAAATGCAAAATGTCCAAGGTTTTTCTTCCCAAGCATAATGAATACATGAAATTTTGTACACAATAATGGTTCTTACCTTGCTTTCCTTAATTGTTACATGAGGAATATGATGATCCTATTTAACATGTTTAATAATAAAATTAATATGATAAAAATGATGATTTATTGGTATTAAAGGCTGTACACACATGTAAAGGTGATATTTCTGACACACAAGCAACTTTAAAAAATGAAAACATTTAATCACTATTTGGTTATCTTAAGCACTATATACAGATATGAAACTGGCCAACACATGCACAACCCAAATAGCTAATTTAATTTTGACCACATATTTTGGGGGTTTTTTTTGTACAGATTGAACTTTCGAGAGGTCTAAAATTAAATTTTTGTCCCTCTACAATTTCAGCTGATTTTCATTAGATTTTAAAATCAGTCTTGATAATTAATTGCCTACTTTGAACCATAAAAGCTATTTGAAGAATCTTTGACAAACATTTAACTTTTATAACCTTCTTGGTACATACATGTACCAATTATCGAATTCCTGTACAAAATGCCTATCAGCCTTTATTTAACACATGTGCAGGATGATATATTTTTATACAATGTACATTTACATGTATATACATGTATGTATTTTGAAAATAAACAGATGCGCCACGAGTACATGATACGCCCGTCGTCTTGTGAAAAAAACATAATAAATGTTTTTGGAATCCCCCTTTATTTAGTGGAGCTGCTGGTGGGATGTATATGTAAACCCGGAAAAAGCGTGTAAACTTTTAAGCAATAGAGATACGAAGCGAAATGTGACCAAAAAAACACAGGCGCTTGGGTACAGGTTGGTATATTGAAATTATGTATATTTGTGTAATAAAATGTTTATTTCTTGATTTGACAACATATGATACCATAATACGCATGTCCGACCTAGTTTTTAGTCATTTTAACATGTTTGATACAATCCCTTGTTTGTGTATCTATATATTATTTCCACTGTTTTTGAGATACAGCGCGACATGTGAAACCCCCCCTTTTTTTTTTTACAAAAAACTCAATAACTCTAGAATAAAATTTTGAATCATCACCAAAAAGTATACAGATCTTTAGATTAATATAACTAAGAAGTGTGTAAAGTTTTAAGCAATAATCATAAATCATTTTTGAGATACGACGCGACATGCGAAACCCCCCCCCCCCCTTTTTTTTTTTACAAAAAACTCAAAAACTCTAAAATAAAATTTTGAATCATCACCAAAAAGTATACAGATCTTTAGATTAATATAACTAAGAAGTGTGTAAAGTTTTAAGCAATAATCATAAATCATTTTTCGGATACGACACGACATGCGAAACCCCCCCCCCCCCCTTTTTTTTTTACAAAAAACTCAAAAACTCTAAAATAAAATTTTGAATCACCACCAAAAAGTACACAGATCTTTAGATTAATATAACTAAGAAGTGTGTAAAGTTTTATGCAATAGTCATAAATCGTTTTTGAGATATGGCACGACAAGAAAAACCCCCCTTTTTTTACAAAAAACTCATAACTCTAAAATAAAATTTTGAATCATCACCAAAAAGTATACAGATCTTTAGATTAATATAACTAAGAAGTGTGTAAAGTTTTAAGCAATAATCATAAATCGTTTTTGAGATACGACGCTACATGCGAAACCCCCCCCCCCCCCCCCCCCCCCTTTTTTTTTTACAAAAAACTCAAAAACACTAAAATAAAATTTTGAATCATCACCAAAAAGTATACAGATCTTTAGATTAATATAACTAAGAAGCGTGTAAGGTTTTAAGCAATAATCATAAATCGTTTTTGAGATACGGCGCGACATGTGAAAAAAAAACATTCTCCTGTTTTAATTACAAAGTCCCGTAACTCAAAAAGTTTTAATCTTATTTTCACCAAAAAGTATACAGATCGTATGACCATCATAAGAAACAACTATGTTAAGTTTCAAGAAATTTGGATAAACTGTTCTCAAGTTACGGCACGACATGTTTACGACGGACAGACAGATGCAGGACATTTGTATACCATTTTTTTCATACATGAACTTTGGTTACAGGATATATTTTAATATTGGACTAATTTTAGAGTTACAAGATATCACCTTTTCTATTATGCCTCCACTCATGCTTGTAGATATGTGAAGTTGCTAACAGCAGCAAGATTTGGGTTTATTGTCACAGTGATTCAAAAGGTCTAATAGACAGAAATCTGCAGATGCAGATTACATACATGTAGTACCAGTAATAAATTTTAAATCAGAAATGGGTCAACTTGCTCAGTGGTAGCATAGATTAATAAAGTATTCACAGAGATATGATTAGCCTGTTGGCAGAAAATAAAAAAAACAATATGATGGACAGCAACATTGCTAATAAACTGAAAGTTGCTGGATCATGACCTAGACAGGGCCTCGAAATGGTCATCTAACTGAGATGTACCGATAGTAATGCAACCTTATAGAAAATATCATTGATCTATCACAAGTATTTCCTATCAAACTAAATTAAGCAGAAAACTTAACACTGAAAATCGGTGACAGGGCCTCAAAATTGTCAACCTTATAGAAAATAAGAGATGCAACAGGGTTTCCGAAGTCCCCCGCGGCTAGAGCATCAGAAACCCTTGGACAAGTGAAACATAACAAAATTTTCTCAAAGTAAGGGAATAGAAGGACAAACAATTTGTGGTTATTGCTAAAGTTTTTTACAAGTTAATGAGTGGTATGAAGATATTTATACAATATGGCTATAGTGTTGAAATCCAATTTTCAAAGTTATTAAGGGGCATAACTCCTACAAAAATATTTCGACATGACTCATCTTCGAACTCCCTTGAGGTATCATTGAGTTAAAGCTACTGTATAAATATTATCCAAATCGGTCAAGAAATAAATTTGCTAGAGCGCTTACAAGGTGGACGGACGGACGGACGCCCGGCATTACCATATCCCCCGCATTGCGTTGCGGCGGGGGACAAAAATACATCCAATACACAAAAGCACATACATATCACACACAAAATGTACATATATGCGCTACTTTCATGGGAAGATAACTCCTATGCATAGAATACGCTGTATGACACACTTGCTTGAGTAAATATTAGTGAGAAAAAGCATCAAAACACCGGTGTTAAAGTGCAAGACGGAAAAATCTCAGAACCCGCGTGAAAGATTTCCATTGGTCTCCAACTTGGCGGAGCCTCCTTGGAGACCAGAAATCTTTCCCTTGGGTGTCTGAGATTTTTCCGTCTTCCACTTTCACCGGTGTTAGATCCTTATAATCTCGTCTTCTGCAACTTTTGTTGCAGGCGAGACAAAAATTGACTGAATATGACAGATAGATACATTTACCAAGTGTTGGTAAAAGCTCACAAAAAGCTTCAGTCCTGGTAAGCTATATATGATTACTTTCTGTATAAAAGCTCTACTTTAAAGTTAGAAATGTGTATGTGTGTTAAAACCACATTTGTATTTCCAAAACTGGACAGACTACTATTTGTTATGCTTGATTTTAATTGATAATTTTTAGGTTAAGACATTAGACTAGATAATTAGAAGTAAAAACATTCAAATACTTAATTTTCATGTGTACGCCCAGCTTAATAAGCATGGTATTCACGTTCTTTGTGCATTATAGAAAACACAACTAATTAAGAACTTGATACCCATAAGTAATTGGTTTGCCCTGTTGAAGATCTAGATCACATAGGAGTATATATTACATGTCACCTTTGAACTATTGTAAAATGATGAAATACATGTAGGAGAACTACATGTACATTTGATTTTCATGGAAAGTTTATGGAAAGTTTTGTGCATCAATGTTTTTTATTATTATTTTCTGAACATTAACAAAATTATTATTTTATCAAAATAGTATATACAATTCTGAATATATCAATTTTTTTCTCCAATTTTTTCTTATACCTCCCCCCCCCCCCAAAGTATGGGGATATTTATAAAAGCTATAATCAGGTTGAGAATAACCATTAATTGGCATATTGTACTCCAATTAGGATATAATACCCCAACTGGAGTATAATGGTATACCCCAGTTGGGGTATTTGGATGAAAACTTGCGTGCATTCAAAAATGTTTTACCCACAAACAGGAATTAATTGTTAAATATAACACCGCTTGTATATCTGTTAAAATCAGATCAATTGCACTGTAATAGATAACTGCATGTAAATATAATCCAATCAAAGGTAAAGCCACCCTACACATGTATGTGAATGCCAAATGTTGTACACCCTTATACATGTATTTCATAGGTAGCCATCTTATGTTGACAATAAATTAAAAGAACACATACTATTCTTCATATTTTCTATCTTTTTATCTCGAAGAAATTTGAAATCAATTTTCATTACTTTGTTTTGGTGTACTTAGTTTTTTCAATTCAATTCAATATTTTATTGGAAAGAGCACAATAGAGGTGTGATCCAAATACAAATACATTGAACAATTATTTTGATGATTTAAAAAAAAAGAAATAGGATTAGCTCTCTTTGAACAGCCTAAATGGAAGCCAAGAAAACTTTGAAAATTAACGTGTATATAATTACTTTTGTATTTCACTTAAGCTGCTTCAAAAATATCTTTAAAAGACTCTTTTAAGATGGATTTCCAATATTGACATTTTTAGATATTATTTGCACAAAGATTATTAAATTCAAATATTATAGTGTTCAAATGGCTTCTAAAATGGGTATAATAGCTTTTAAATATTGTTTTCTTTTAAATGCAATTTTATTCTTCCTAGTTTGTATCATATTTTCATGACAGTAAAATTAATTGGGCTTAAAAAGTTTTTAGAGAAAAAAGCTGTGCAAATACACAATAAAAGAATAACAACTCTAAAATTCTCTATATACTCCAATTGTTGAATTGAGGTATTATATCCCAATTAGGGGTTATTCCCAACTTGATAATTGTTTTTGCAATATGTGACTGAAGGCACCAAGTGGAACACTGGTGAGATGTTAATCCCGAACTGGCGAACAATCCTTAAAAATAAATTCCCCAAACGCAATTTTAAACATAATTCCGTCAAACTTTATATATCGATAAATGAAGTCAATGAAGACCGTGTCGTTACCTTAACTTTTGATTTTCGCGGTTCTTTTTCTCCATTTTCCGTTTTTGCCTTAGGGACTTCTTCCTTTAACTGTAACAGACTGGCATTTTTTTCTAGGTCGGTATCCATATCCCGAGGGAATTTCTGTCACGTAAATGTCATGTATCAAACTTCTCAACAACCTTGACTGGTAGAAGTGTTCGTAAACGCACAGTGTGCGAAGCAATAAAAGTAACAACATGATATGAAACCAGTACTGTCAATCAACTTCCGTTTGTCAAAGTTTAGCGCCAAAAAGTTACTTAGCACCAAAATACAAATACGCCATCTAACGATCGTTAAAACTTGAATGTTACTTTGATGATAATATCCACCGGGGAGGGGGGGGGGGGGGGTACTAGTCCTAAATTATGGTATACCTGTGCTGCCAGCATTTTCGAAGCCCAACCTAATCATATATAAGTCCAGATGTATATTTCTCTGATAAATCACTCTTTTCCTGACCCTTTCATATATTTCTAACCTTTTATTTACACAAATATTCAATCAGATTTTTGCATGCAGAGATCGGAAAAATAGAGCAGGAAATTTTATAAATCTTGAAATATGACTTAATCATATATAATTTTTTTTAAATAGTATACCCTTTTCCATATTTTAAATGAGAGAAAAACAGACCCTTTTAGGCCGCACATATATAGTGACCATTATATAGGCAGTTAAAAAGGATATGGATAAAGAATTTCTGAGGAATTCATGAATTCATGATTTTACGTAAATTAATATCAATGCACTTCAGACATGGTTAATTTAATTCCAATTTCGTGGAAACATGAGATGAAATGCTATTCTTTTAACATAATAATCTTTATTGAGTACAGTTATAAGGCCATACAAACAAACAATAATAAAACATCAAAAACAGAATAAAATCTCACAATGAAGTATTCAGTCCGCTTTCCTCAGAAACAAAGACTTTTTTGATGAAGGAACTAACGTAAAAATAATATTTTCATCTGTTAATAATTATAATAATATGATAAGTTTGGATTTATCATGCAAGTTAGAAACAACAAAAACGAATATAGAATACAAGAGAAAACCGTATTGTTTGTAACCATCTTCCCTAGAATCCACAACATGCTCTCATTACAAAAATAACTAATTGAATGTGAAGGGGTTCCTGGACTCAACTTTTATCCGAAAATTGTTCGTTCAATAAACATTCATTGATATCAATTTATCCAAATTGAAGATTATCGGCTTATCTCTCGCACGCATATTCTGACAATTAATTGAAAGTGTTAACTGTTCTCATTATTATGTTTTATTATAATTTATGTCATATCAGAGAAAATTTAGTTGTTTTTATTGGTTAAAACATGGTCATGTGGTATTTATTAATCTGCGTTAAAATGTCTGCTTGAAATTTAGAGCTTCCTCCCTTTTTTAAAACGCAAACATGATGCAGCAGTTGTTAATTAGATTCTAGACAATTCTAGATTAAATTTTGGTTTCAATGAAATAAAAACAATACTTGCTCAAAAAGTATTGTTGTAATATTGTATAACAGGGTGCCTTTTATGTACTTAGTGGGTATGCATATTTCTAATAATAAATTCTTGTAAGTAATGCTTGAAGTAGAAAAAAAGAATATATACGAGGAACTTCCATGAATGTACAATATACCAACATAGCACCAAAAGTAATAACAGAAACATAAACACACATCCAGAGGTCATCATGAGGTTTTCAAAATACATGTACATGTAAGGAACCTACATCTAACAGATTTATATTCTTCAATGAAATAAACACAATAGTTGCTTATATACAGGGCATTATCATGATAAATTGACTGCCCTCGGGACAGATATTGCCTTCAACATTGATAATGCCCTCGCCTGCGACTCGGGAATTATCAATGTTTCAGGCAATATCAGTCCCTTGGGCAGTCATTATATCATGATAATGCCCTCTATATAAGCAACTATTGTATAAATAATTTGCTGTAATATCCTTGAATGCGAGAGAATTTTAATACTTGGTTACATAACTCAAAACAAATTATTTTTTATTTGAAGAGGGCCTTCAATCTCCTGTTATACTAAGGTTTTGTTTGGGTTCTGAAAAACTCCAACTTGCAACTGGCACCTAAACAATAATGCATACTAGTTCAGCGAAACATACAGATTTTGTTTTCTAAATTGAAATTTATTTTAACCTGTCACTATTCTTCAATATAATTATGTAGCCCATCTACAGTATATGACATTAAAACTAAACCATCTGCATATATAACAGACAACGTATGTCAGTAATATTTATTCTTGGAGGGTTTGTTACATTAACCCAGCTTGAAAAAATTACGCACTTTGGAAAAGCAAATTAAAATTGCGTTAAATTAACGCGATTTGAAAAAAATTTCAATGTACGTCAACAATTTGGACGAAGTCAATGAAATTTGAAAAAAAGAATTTATTTAAAAATGCGTTAAACAGAAGCATCTTGACGCACTTTGAAATAATTATTCGAATGCACTTTCTAATGATTATTTTGGACAATTGTGGATGCTTTCTTCATACCTAACTTTTTCTGCCATCTTATAGAGTTTTCGGTGAAATATTATTCCAACACTTTCAGACGAGGACATTGTCGTTATCAACGTGCGTGCATCCATCGCATTTCTTGTGACGTCAAACCCGCTTTCATTTTGGGTATAGGGATTTAAATTCTTTGTTGAATTATTGTATATCACTGTTTCGAAAACGACGCACAGGATTGGAATTATGGTATTTTGGGAATTTAAGTTTCTTGGGTTAAACTGCTCTTTCACTTTTCATTGTATACAATTTTAACTGTATAGTCATACACTGAAGAATATTTCTAGTGAAATCTAAGAGAGAGATAAACTTGGTGTTTGAAATTGAAAAAAAAAACGGAATGAAACAGATTGGGAGGTACAAAAACTAGTATATTATTAATGGAAGAAAAGAGAATATATAAAGAGCAAAATATTTTTGTGAAATCGAGCCCCTTTGTCTCCCAAATTATCAATTTGGAATTTTGATTGCCCGAATATCTCTTAAAGCGTTTCTCAAACATTATTTGAGATAGGACCATTATTACCATATTGTGCCGAAGATTTGTGAATTTTGGAATTCGCCCTGAGACAAATGTATTTCGACCTATCAAGTAATTAGTCAAATGTTCTGAAGTAGTAACCATTTGAATCATGCAATCTCTATCAACAGATATTTCCATGTGACATGTGACCCCTGCATGGTGCAAAATCCTAAGGGAGTCAAAAAAAGAGAAAAAAAGGTGATTCCATCGAACTCTTCTTACAGTATTTGAGATAAGAACATGAATGGGACATGAATACTATAACTGAGTTATCTGTAGTTAAGGGTGATCGCTGGTCTAATAGGAAATAAATAGGATTTGAAATAGGTTTTAGTTTGAGAGAACATATGAATAGTAAACAAATAAGCAAGAAAAAAATATAGGTTCATGTTCTCATTTTAGAGCTATAAGGCCTTGAAAATTTGCAGGAAATGGGTTCTCTCTGGATTTTTCTTTGTCTTTGCATTGACAACTTCAATCTTTCAAAGATGTATGAAAAAATAAAAAGGATTTCATAAAATTTTGTCAAATTCCATTTTAAGGTATATATGATTGAATTATAAAAGAAAAAGTGGGAGTTCATGGGCAAAAAATTTCATGTTTAAGAAATGGATAAAACCCCAGAATTCCGAAAATCTGACATAAAGACCAAAACATGACCAGCGAGCATCCTTAAGGGTTTGGAATAATCTGATATTTGCCCCGAGGCCAGAAATATATTTCGAAGTGCGTCAAATATAAGGACCAACTTAATCCGATTTGAAAAATTTAGTGTGTTTAAAATTAGGACCAACTTAACGTGATTAAAAAAAAATTCACAATGCGTCAAAATTTGGGACCAACTTAACGCGATTTGAATTTTTTTCAAAGTTCGTCACAAATTGTGATCAACTTAATTAACGTGATTTAAAAATAAATTTTCAAAGTGCATCAAAATTTGGGACCAACTTAACGCGATTTGATTTTTTTTTCAAAGTGCGTCAAAAATTGGGACCAACTTGACACGATTTGAAAAAAAGAATTGAAAGTGCTACAAAAATTGGGACCAAATTTGAAAGTGCGTCAATAATTGGGAATAGTTATAACGCGATTTGTTATGTTAAGGTTTCCGATTTTCTTCCAAAATTCACGGGGATCATAACTTTGGACTTGACTGTTCTTGTTGACTTTGGTACCAGTATTGTCTTTTCGCTTGTTGAAAATTTTTATCAAACATTTTACGCTTGTTCACAAATATACGACGTGAATTTTTCTTACTCTCGTTATGGCTTCTATTCCAAATACGTTCCGCTTCGCACACTTCATTCCAGAGTTTTGTCAGATTGTCGTTCCAGCATGGCTTTTTCTTTTTCCTACGGTTATTGCTAAGTCCATTAGAGCAAATAAAAGCACGTTTTGTAAGCTTATCGTTCATTTCATAAATTCGGTATATTCATTGTCCAAATCTAATTGATTATTTCCAGAAAGCTCCATATCGGTCATCCAGTTATTCGGTATATTTCTAGTATCGAATTTAATTTAACGGTTTCTTAATTTTATCGGATGATGCTACTATATGTATCAAATGTCCAACAAAGGAAGGAATGATCCGGATTGGCATGGGATCGTACTGTCCGACGTCAAAGACACTTTCAATCAAATATTGAACTCTAATTAATTCGAAATTATAAAAAAAATGTTAAATGCTCATACGGTACGACGCAGTAATCGACCACAGACGTCCCTCTTGTTGATACGTACGTGAAATCATTTTTTTAAATTTTATTCTTTCATTTAATATGCAACAATTAACGTTACTCAAAAAGTCACAGAATATCTCTCCATAACTATTATTATTAAAATCTAAAACTTGTCTCTCAGGTTAAAAGGCAATACCTTAAATATATAATCGGGATTATCGGCCACACAAATAGAACGGGCTACCGTTTGGAATGGTATAAATGTCAGTCATAAGCGAGTCTAAAAATTCATGAATGGTCACCGAACGTGTGGAATTTTCAGGCGGTCGGTAATGTAAAAACAAGAATCTGTATAAATTTTTGAAAATTTAATCCATAAGATGTCATCCACTGAATTGTTCGATTTAGCAACATATATATAACTTAATAGTACGTCATTTCGCACTAATAAACCAACACCTCCCGATCTTGTAATCGTTTTCGATTGTTTCCCGTCAACCTGATTAGCAGCTGGGCCAATAAGATGCGTTTCAGATATTCCTAACAAATGCAGATTACGTTGAACTATATAAACATTTTTTTTTTAATTTCCAATTAAGGGCCCATTAAGAGCAAGCAATCAAATACAAATGATTTATATCATTGGAGGTACATATACAGTTTACATATATATATTTAAACCCACAATAACCGCAGTCAGGTCAGAGCCATACTATATGCACAATATCTATATTATCATAATATAATCAATTAAAATATTTGACTGTTATTATAAAGAATTTTTATTTCTAAACACTTATTTATAAATATACCCAATGTTTTTAGGACATTAATATTTTCATTAGTCAATAGCCAAATAAACTTTGCTGTTTTATTCAGATCCCAAAATTATTACAAAATAAAGATATGTTTTCATAAAATACCTTTCTTTCATTTTCAAACAATGGACATTGAGCTAAAAAGTGTTCCTCGTCTTAAACCTCTCCGAGTATGCATTTAGTACATAGTCTTTGTGAACATTCAATATAATTTTTAGCATATCTATCTGTTTATATTTTTAAACAATGAGCATTTTACAAATTGATTGTCTAATTTTAAAATCATTAAATCAAGATATTTCTCTCTTTTAAAACATCTTTTGACAGTGAAGTATGTTAATAATTTCCCTTTGTCAGAATTGAAACTACTTTCTCTAAAGTCATCCCAAAAATTGAGGAAACTTTTTGATAGTTTATTTTTAACAATTTTGCATAAACAACCTAATTTTAGTTCGTTTAAATTTGATATTGGTAAATCTATCTCTTTCAATATGAACATAGTACTAGAATACCAAGTATCTACTTTACAAGAATATATTGCCTGTTACATATATAGGCATCATACAATAGACCTTCCTTTAATTTTTCTAGTATATGATAATTCGCGGGAAAACATCCCCTAAATTTCACTACCATATAATAAAATAGGCTTTATTTTGTGGTCATATAGGTGTAATAAAGTTGAGACACTTCGATTTGAAGAAGACAAGCAACGCTGCAATTTAAAACAGGCCTTAAGAGATTTTTTTATATAATTCATCTTTACATTGCTTAAATTTTCCACTTGACATACATGTGATACCTAGATATTTATATATGTTAGTACTCTCAATGTTTTCTGTTCCAAGTTGTAATGGACATCTAATTAACTTTCCTGGTTTGTTAAAAACTAGGGCTTTGGTTTTATTTATGTTAACTTTAAAGCACCACTTTGAACAGTATAAATTCAGCATATCCATTCTCTTCTGCAAACCTTCTTGTGTTTCACATAATATAACAATATCATCCGCATCAATCTATTCTTCGGTTATTAACCTCTACATGATCAATGCATGATATAAAAAGGTCTGGAAGGTCATTTATAAAAATTTTGAAAATATTTGGGCCTAATACATCCCCTTGACGTACTCCAATATGATATTTGCAGAATGAAGGTGTTAGTTCATCATTAATTCTAATACAAAGTTCATTTTTGCTATACATATCTTTGATAATAGAATAAAATTGGCCTGCTATGCCATTTTTCAGTAATTTATATTTAATACCTGGATGGATTACAGTATCAAAAGCTTTCTTTAAATCTATGACACAAGCACATAGTTTTCCACTCTTTTTGTTGATATATTTATCAATTAAGGTTTTTAAAACAAAAATATGATCAGTGGTTCTTGATGTTTTAGAAAATCCAATTTGACATGGGGTTATAATACTATTTTTTTCCAGGAACTTATCCAATCTAACACTGTTGTGTATCTTTTAAATTTTTGGATAAAACATAATTTATGCTTGCAATCATTTTTCACAAAATTGAAGATGATTATGCCTTGTTTTGGTTGCAATTCGGAGTTTAATCCCTTTCAAAATGTCATTACAATTTTTTTTCAAACTGTGTTAAAGGGGTCTAGATTTTAACGCAATTTGAAAAATTATTTCAAACTGCGTTGAAGTAGTCCGCATTTTTGACGCAGTATGAAAAAAATGAAAGCGGATTAAGCTTGACCGAAATGTGACGCTCTTTGAAAAAAAAAATCAAGTTCAAAGTGAGTTGTTACAAAAGTTACAGGTTTTACCAAATTCTAAATGAAGCCTCGATTCAATGTAAATTATCACCCTGGGGGACCCTGTTGAAGGAGAAATGTTAAGTTATATATGATCTTTATCTATTAAGGCTTTCTTAATGTCCCTTCTTGATTATATTTTCAATTATCAGTCTTCTCGAAATAAAATACTGATCACTCGATCATGAGTGCGTTTTCCTTTAAAAATCCAATTTGTTCAGGTTTAATAATATTTCTATTAGCCAGAAATTTCTCCAGAGGGTTCTTTAGAATTTTTACAAATAATTTTGACACACGGTTCCTTTACTGTTCATGATCAATACTGAACTTGTCATGTTTATTGTCGTTTGTCACAATTAACTTAAAGTTCTTTGAACATGTTGAACTTGTGTGTAAGTCCACATCAAATTAATATTTCGTTCTTTGGAGTTTTGGATGGCAAAAACAGATGCGAGCGAGCGAAATTTATTTTTTTCTTCAATTTTTTTTTTCGGGCGAAGGTCAAATTTACGTGCGGCACAATTTTTAAAAAAATAAAATATTGCAAAAAATCCCAATCTTTACAAAATTTAGGAGCGGGTGAACAATTTTTTAAAAATTATTTTCTTGAAAAATGAAGAATTTGGGTCGAGTTTTCAGGATTTTTGCAAAATGAGGCGGCATAAATTAATTTTCTTAAAATTTACATAGACCAAAAATTGGAGCGGCAAAATCCAAAGAACTAAAAATCATTTTAGTGTGGCCTAATGGGACACAATATGGAAGCATATGGACCACAATTAATGTGCAATTTTATACTTACAAATATAATCCCCTCTATGAATTTAGTGCATTTCATCCATATTTATTTTTGCCCCTTATAAAAGTATTTTTAAATGGTTTTTGTTCTGAATTTATAGAAGATTTGGCGATTTGGTCAGATGGAAAAGTGTCTTGTATATTTAGGCCGTCCTCTGATGTCTGCAAGAATTCTGCTACCCTAGGAGATGTTTTTGTCAATATTTTGAGTTAGCACTGATGAGTATTTTTTTAATTTTGATACACTGAGGAAGTAAGTATACTTTGCACATGAGAAAGATTTTCAAGTTTGAGCCGGTGCGATTTTTTTTAAATTAAATTTTATTTTAATATGAAAATGCACTTTAGGAATTAATTGTGGTCTTGGACCATATTTGTTTGTTGTTTTTTTCCCACTTATCCACTACATGGCAAAATCCATTCGCATTTCCTGTGGGAAACTTTTCACAGTCACAGTTTTCGTACATGTCATAATTGCATTTTTTTAAAATTATTTTCAAATAATTATCATGTGTCTTAACCAATCAAACCAATCACTGTCAATCATTTCATTTTATTATGCTAATTATGTTCTGTATTTGGTAATTATATTACGATTTTACTGTTCTATATGGGCTTCAAAAAAAAAAATAACAACATTTTGTATTTGTACCGGTTCGATTTTGTGAATTCCGCAAATTGTCTCCCCTGTCTAACTTGTAAAGACCTTGACCTCTGTTTTCAGTGTGATCTGACGCAATATTTCAAGATGAAAAAATGAAAGTTTAGTAAAATCTGATAAATTCTAGCTAATTTTCTGTGATAAAATATAGAATACCAAAGTATTCTAAAACACAAAATCTGAAAATGGAGGACGATGAACTGGTAAGAAAGCTAGAAAATAAGAAACTCACGAACTTTAATAAAAAATGGCGAAGTACTCCACACACGTGTTTAAAAAAACCCCATATGTTATGTTGTAAATAAATAAAAACATACTCTTAATTAAATAAATAAGAATAAACTTTAATAATATGATTCTCTTCAGCAAACACGTTCCTCGGCTTGGAAAAACCCCTCGGTCTGTTGACAGATAAATGATACTGATAGCAATTAAAAATGAGAAGTTCACTAAACGCCGGGTACTGCACTGCCTCTACATTGAACAGGGGGAAACATTAATTAAAAAAAAAATGCTACCCGGATTTGCAATTGATAGGTGTCAAGTAATTTTAAACTAGTTCCTATATAACCTCCACAAAAAAGCTGCATGGTGGTAGCTGGTATTAGCAATGTCCAATGAGATTTCAATGCCAATATTGGGATTCTTATTCTTTTTTACCATTAAGTCTTCAGAAAAGGTGAAAAAGGATGTCCTTGAAAGTATGATACAAAACCACTTTGCTAACTCTGCAAGTTTGATCCTTGCGAGAAAAGAGTACAATGAGGTTTTAGTTTACTGAACACAATGGGGCAGCCAAATTTGATTCAGACCTAGGGATCACATACATGTAAGTTTATGGTGTAGAAAGGAAAATATTGGGACTTTAATATTTGTGATCTTCCTCATCCAGAGTTGCAACCTTAATCAATTTAAAACCATAGTCATGAATTTTCCTGTACCATTCATCCAGCTATCAATATTAAAATATTATCCCTTATGGGGCACTTCTCACTGAACATGGACAAACATGCTTGACAGATTGTTAAGGAAAAAATATTTCGGTTATGTAGAGTTCTGTTTCAATATGTTTCAAATTTTTTTACATCTTTCCAAATAAATCTACAATTATTCTTATTATGTAAAAGATAAAAAATTTCAAAATATTGCATCAGATGATTTCATGTTACTAATAATAAAACTTAAACCCTGAAATTTTGGATGATGCAATTTAATTTATTTAAAAGAATTTGAAGGAAATCAGTACATACCTTTATTTTAACATTAGAAAAACTCAGTGCAAGAGAATCTTTAATATTGTACAAGAAGTCATTCATAGGTATACAGTGTAATTGAAGATTAAGGAATGCTGGAAGTTGTGGTTCTCAAAAATCTCCAAAAGGTATTTTCATTTCATATTAAAAATATTGATTTTTTGTGTCCCATCCACGAATGTGATGAGGGCATATATATTTACCCTGGTCCATCTTTACCTCAATCTGGTTTGGTTAAGTTTTTGCATTTATGTCCATATCTCAGAAACCCAACTCAAAGTACTCTTAATAACATTGAACACAGTTAATAACATTTGGGTGATGAAAAAATCATCAACATTTGAATAGACACAAATCTACATTTTAACATGTTTAAGCTTGAGTGACTGTTAGTGATGGGCAATCAGATTCCATCGGTCGCGTTTATACAAAAATCAGCATTTTTCATGCAAGAAAATTAAGATTCATGCAAAATCCATTCATCTCTGCCCGGTCGGCACGTAAAGATTTTCTCTAACATCACTTTGTCTTTCTCGCTAGGTGCAGAATTATTAAATTCTTCTCCCTGAAAAGTTTTTGGCAACCCAAAAAAGTCTTCTGATTGGCTGTTTAACATCTTCCAGTAGATTTAATTTTGGCATTGTGGCATCAAAGTATGATTTTATAAAGAATGGGAATTCTTTCGTAAATGGCCGTTTTCGAGTTGAGACGACATAGTGGAGACAACTTCTCGTGCTCTAGTCTTAACTCGGTATGACGTCCAATGAGAATCCTTAATATATTACTTTATTGTGACTCTTGACCAGTCAAACGTAACGTCACTATACCTTTTCGATTGTTCATACTGAAAATACATAGGTGTGCTAGGCCTAAAACCCCTGTTCTTACGGAAGAAATAGGTACATACACTCGTTCAAAAATGACAAACTAAAAAATCTTCAACTCGTTTTTAAAATTCAGCGTGTTTGCGCTCGTTCCGCTGCGCTCCATTCGGGAAAGACGTGAATTTTAAAAAGTCGTCGAAGATTTCCCAGTCTTCAATTTGAACTCGTGTGAGAACCTATTATTCTGAATCTAAAAATAATGACAAAGTAGTTGAAAATACGGAGGGAGAGTCTCAAAATAATGTAACAGAACCACCGTCTGAAAAACTATAAAAAAATCAAGAATTCGTTGAAATTGGAGGAAGGAATTTCTTTGGCTGAGAACTGAAAATTCTGACAATGGAGTTTTGATGTTTTGTACTGTATGCAAGAGACACAAAGCGTTATCCTTTTCTATTTAAATCCTTTCTGAGACAGTCCCTTCTATAATAATATAACCAATCATAATTCGCTTTGCTGTTCATGTCCTTCATCTTATGATATATAAACAATACAGATTACCGAAGACTTATCACTGAAATGTTCACTGCATCAGCTGATTACAACTGCTAATTGAAACTGATTTGACAATATCTTGTGACTGCCTTCTTAAACATTGACAGAAACCATAGAGAATCTCCCATACAGATTCTGTTCATTAATCCAATAAAAAGCATACTTCATGCAAACATTACACAGTTTTACGCAAAATATTTTGGGTCTTTGCGTTTTTTCACACATAAATTAAAAATCTACAGCGACCACTAAGATTCTGTTTGATAATCGATCATCAAAAATAATCAGAAAAGCTTAATCAATTATTAATAGAAAGTAATTGGAGTTTTGTTTGTTGTTGTAAATATACATGTAAAAAATAATAAAAATTAATGAATTTTGTGTTGACTGTTGTGTTTAATATTCATGATGAAAACCATTGCTTTCACTGCATTGTCGTGAAGTCACACTTTTCAACATAATTCCAGAACAAATACATCCATTCATCCAAAACCTGAAAATAAAATAACATCAAAATTTTAAACAAATGTAATTGATTTTTTTCACCCAGAAGTTTGGATTAGAAAGTAACAACAAAATCAAGTTCGGTTTAAATATGCTTCCGATTTCACGTTATCTAAAGACGAATAGACTTTAACTTGTATTACAAAATCAGACAAATTTTACTTCTTATTTAATTCTTTTTCTTTTACCTATCAATTGAACTGACATTGATCATATGCTAAGACGAAAGAAACAAATCCAATAAATATTCATTAGGTTCCATTCCGAATCCATATTACAACCACATGTTGCCTTTATGTAAAAACATGGCGGCGCATTTGAAGTTTGTAATCGTTGTTATTGGATTTAAAATGGCATTTCGTCTTCTTATACATATTGTACTAATTGAATAAGTCTATCCTTTAGAACTACACAACAGTCCAATAACAACAAAAATATATTAATTGTTCAAATTTCCACAAAATTAGGTGTTTTTAGTCACAAAAATTTGAGAAATTACTGGAATCGGTGATGTCAGCAATTTTTGATTTTTAATTTCGTAATAGATTATGAGTTTCGCTGACACAAAAACGACCGCTAATCGAATGTTGGCCACAATTGTTCCATCATTAGTGACTGTGGTTAATTTTTGCATTCTAGTCTGTTTCTGTTACATGTATGTCAACTACAATTGTCTTCAACATAGTTAGCAACATCGACAACTCTGAATTCCTTATTTTTCATGGGACACCAATTGATATCACCACAAATGGATAATATGTGAAACTATTATGTATCTTAAATATTTCTCAAAATGATACCCGATAAGGCCAAAAAAAAAAAATAGTATTAGCTTCTCAGGCCCCACCGCGTGTCCCTTAAACCCGCCGCATTCGTCGTTTTTTATCATACAAAAAATAGAATTAAAAATCGACAGTTCTGCGTCCCGCCCGGACATTTTTCGCGTCTGTTTCCGTTACCGGTAATTTTTAGGATCGCGATCTAAATCAGCGAAACGTTTTCATAAACACGCTTTATCACGTGGTGTGGTGATTTAAATATACATTGTTTGTTAAACTTCCGTCCGCATGGCATCATCTTTAGTGTCATGCCAAGTCCTCTCTGGAGGAAAAACCGTCGTACCATGGATGATACATTGTGATTACATGACGGAGTGCACATTGGGGGAGTTGCTAGAATCGATTAAAACGAACGATGAAGCAGCCTTTGGAAAATTTCAGGGCTACACCGCCGACGCTTTCATTGGGAGGTCGAAGATTGAATTTGATAAAATTAATATGAATTGTAAAGTCAGGGAAGCTATTGCTACGTTTGGTTAGATATATCAAATATGAACTTAAGAAAACACAAGATGACAGTGATGAACCCCAATCGTCTACCAGTAGTAGAAAGAATGCTTTTGAAGTTTTGTTGTTTGCAACTAGAAAAACATCTTTACCCCCCTGGCCTTTATCCAGTCAGACTTTCCATGCAAAAAAAAAAAAAAAGAGCCGCCCTGCCTCATTAAAAAATTTCAAAAATGGCCTGAGAAGCAACAAATTTTTTAAGTAAAAACAAGGAAAAAAAAAAAAAAGACTCCTCCCTGCCTCATCAAAAAATTTGAAAAGTGGCCTGAGAATCTAATGATTTTTTTTACATGGCCTAATAATACATGGGAATTCTATGTTCAGTATATATGACAGCTCAGATATCTCTTAACAGACGCAATATCCAGTTTCTTTAATGTGTAAGGATTCTCAAAATAGTATGCATGCAGCCTTTCTGCCATGGTGTACATGTAGGTTAAATATCAAAATAATTTTGTTGATTATTATATAATCGTCTTGTACCATTTGGTAGATGTTCTACTTATCATTTTGAGAACACCGACATGTTAAAAGCTCTAACAGATGATTCAGTTACAATATAGATTTTATTCAGTAGACTGAGAAAAGCATTATATTTTCACAGACACCATTTGACCCTTCTGTGATGAAGAAGAAGAAGAAGAAAAAGAAGGTACCATTTGACCTGGATGCCGTCATGGGAGAGACAGAAGCAGCAACAGATGGGGCTCCAACCCCAGAAGCCACAGAGGATGCTACAGAACCAGAGGAAGCCAAACAGGAGAAGAAAGAAGAAAAAATTGATGATGGTAGGACTTGAGAAATTTTTTGCCTCTATTATTAATTTTGACCATTTAAGCATGGGGCCGATTTTTAATTTAAAATCATTGATTTTTAGAATGGATTATTTTTTACCCACAGTATTCATGCATGAATATTTATTGCCAATCCAAAATTGGTTTAAAAAAATAATAACACAATTCACAGATCATATTAACTTATATAGGTCATGTTAAAAGAATCAAATAAAGCATTAGGAAGAAAAAATTTCTGTGATTCAGGTCAACAGTGCTAAAAAATATTTCCCATCTACCTTCATTTTCTAAATTCAAGCACATTTCTAGAGATGGAAATTGTTGTGATTTTCATTTTCCACAGATATTTTTAAAAATTAACAAAGGCAACCAAAAAATTAGAATGGCTTGATTATCCACCCTACAGGATTTTGTACACAGCATTTTAAAATACTTTTTGTGCATCCTGAAATTTCAGATCTCTCCTTGGATTTCAATGCTGGAATGAAGAAGAAGAAAAAGAAAAAGAAGGCTTTTGATATGGAAGAATTAGGTGATGCTTTACCAGTACGTATTATATATTAACAGATAAAAATATCATACAAAAATTAACTGTTATCCATAGTGCATATTGCATATTTTTTTCAGTTTTCACGTGTTTTTATTACAAAACCTCCAAGTCGTATAGCCTGGAGCTGTAACAATTCCACTTACAGTCTGGCTTGATCTTTTAGAAAAATTCCTAAAGAAACTTTTTTGAATGTGATTTTCCTCTAATTCTTAAGATATTTTTAATCCTCACAAATCTTGAAACCAGTAGTTTGAAAGATAATTCAAGAGCTGTCTGTTGAATAAGAAATGTATGAAACACTTTGTTAAGATGTATTCAAAATCTGCACTTCTTTAGGAAACAACAACAGAGTCTCCTCAGCCCCCAGAAGATCAAGATGGGGGAGCTGAAGAGGAACCATTTGTAGATGACGATATTAATTTAGCGTTGCCTATGAAAAAGAAAAAAAAGAAAAAAAAAATGGACTTTGAAATGACAGAAGCTGATGAAGCACTTCCTGAAGAAGGTAAAATTATTTCATAACAATGTTGATTAAAACTCTGAAATAATTTTTGTTTAAATTTCTACAAAATGAAAATGTATGCCTTTGACTTAGGCCTTGTGTTTAAGTAATGGTACCAAAAATGGAAATTGGGTTTTGTCAATCAAGATTTTTTTTTCCACGTATGTTACTTACATGTTACACCTTGGAGAGACTTACCTTTTCTAAATACAATCACTTTCTGGAGACAGAAATTGCTGGATCCAGGTTTTCTTGGAAGTTTTTATACAACCACAAATTTTTGCAGACGTTTCATGGTATGAGCCTGCCTCTCATTTACTTTTGTTCTATTATTTTACCACAATTTTCCATAAGAAATACAGGTTAGGATTGATTTTGGGGGCCTGACCTCTCCTGTTTTTTAGCTCACCTGTCCTAAAAGGACATGTGAGCTATTGCCATCACTTCTGTCGTTGTCGTTAATTTCCCTATAAAGATGCTCTCCTCTGAAACCGCTGGGCCAATTGGTACAAAAATTAGCAGCAATGGTCCTTAGGTGGTCCTCTTTCAGAAATATATTCAATGACCCAGTCCACCATCAAAGATAGCCACCAGAGTCAAACATATTTTAACATAGGACCCTGTGGGGAATTTACTGAAAGATCTGTCTGAAACCGCTTGGCCAATTTGAACAAAACCTGACAGCAATGGTCCTTAAGTGGCTCCCTTTAAAAATGTTACAGAGGATCCTGCCCACCATCCAAAATTGGTGCCAAAGCTGAACATTGTTAAACATAGTACCCTATGGGAAATTTACTTAAAGATCTTCTTTTTAAAACCACTTTGCCTTTTGGAACAAAACTTAGCAGCAGTGGTCCTTAGTTGGTCCTCTTTCAAAATTATAGGCCTAAATTAAAATATTGTTTGTTTGCTGTCAGCCGACCGACCTAAAAAAAATCGCCGCGACTCAAATAATTTTGTTGCCGTTTTTGAAAACATTTTTTTTTATTCCGGAATTTTGCCGGTTGCGGTTTAGAATCGAGTGCTGATTTCCGGGTTACATGCGGTTTTGATTTCCGGTAGTACATTGAAATGTTTCGAAGGTATGCAGAGATAAAAGATGTACGAGGCTCCCTACATTCATACTATTATTATAATAAGATCTCGAGCCGCCATTTTTTTCTTGGAGATCAAAGGGAATGGGGAAAGAAACGACAAAAAATTAAGATAGAAAATGGCGGCAATCGGAATTCTCGTGATATTTCATTGGCCACAGTGTTTTTTACCGACTGGTAACAATGTGTGTAGACCTCATTTAAAAATGAATTTAGCGGGCCTTGGCTTACATTACAATTGGAAATTTTGTCAATATTGATTATTAAGGTGTTAAAACAAGGTCAATGGGAGGATTTTAAGAGTATGTTTGAGAAAAAATAATAGTAAAGATTATAGATAAATAAATATTAAAAAATTAAATGGCAATACTAAATAAGTTGTGTCAAAAGATTTTTGCTCATATCTGTAACAGAAATTTTCTTCCAAGTTTGGAGCACCACTGCATACATGTGTAAGTTCATTTTTTCTGTTTCTTTTTTGGAAATCATATTCGTCAGTATTTTGAGGCAGCACATGATTCTAATTAAACTTTTACAATAGTGCAATAGGCCTACCATGGTCAAAATCATGAAGGATTGTACGTTAAAAAAGTGGCAATGAATCCTGGGACTCATCAAAATCAGCTGGGACTCACCATTCTGAAAAATGATGAGTCCCAGGACTCATCATGAAAAATTCTTAGTGAGAACCCTGTAAAAATATGAGTGTATAATCATCCTTCTGATCTTAAAACTTTCAACTTTAGGAGGGCTTTTCAGTTGTCCGTGGTGTACGTCTAAGGATAAGAAGATCATGCATTATTGAGATGATATCTATCAAATAGTAGCTACATGTACCTTTCATTTATTAATTCAGTAATAGTTGCTATTGTATGAATTACAATGTTTTGTTAAAAACTTTATTGATAAAACATTTTTATTATGATTGTCATGTTTTATGTACCAGTGCTGAAAAATAAATATTAAAAATATGTATTAATATTCAATGTTATATTTTTTCTCCATCTTATGTACAAAAAAGAACTGGAATAAGTTACATCGATAGAAGATGAAGAATTTGTCCCCATTTTGCTTGTCCGCAAAAGTGACTAATGGTCTCAAAATCCTAGCTAAAACCCTGTTTATATAAACATCCAAAATATTTTTCCAGAAAAAAAATAAAATAATTTACCTACCTACCTACCCACATAAAAAATTCTGGGTAGGAGAATGGCAAACAAACAATATTTTAATTTAGGCCATATCCGATGACCCCAGTCAAGATGGAAATAGTCCATGTGAGAGAAACATGCTCCTGGGAGCCTCTAGTTTTTGATAATTTGGTGTAACTTTTTAATATTTGTCATATTTTTATGATTTTTTGTGTTCATTGATGAAAATGGAAAAACTTATTAAAGATATATTTTTTCACTACCTCTTACTGTTTTCAAGATATAAGGGGCCAAAAAAGGGACTCGCCATCATTTTCGAAAATTTTCATTTCTTGTCAAATTTTGATTTTTTGTTTTAATGGTTTGTCATAAGAAATATAATATAGTGAATCCAGGCATTTTTGTGTAACTTTTGTCATTGACATAAAAGGGATTAAATAGTCCATAATTAGCCATTTTGCAGGACAGCTAAAATTTTTATTTTTCATCCAATTTTAATTGCTCCTTTCGTCCCGATCGGACAACAAACATGGCCGTCATGGGCAATTGTTGTTTCTGATTGGCCGAGTTTTCAAAAATCTTCTTGTCTGAAACTGCTTTGCCAAATGGAACAAAACTTGACAGGAAACATATATGGGGGGGGGTTCCTTTATAAGGTTTCCTCCTTTCGTCCTGATCGGGCAACAAACATGACCTCATGGGCAATTCTTGTATTTCATGGGTTGAAAAATTTTTTTTCCTATGGAACTGGTTGGCCATATAGAACGGAACTTAACAGGATGCATTTATGGGAGGTTCTTTTAAAAATTTCCTCATTTCATCCTGTTCGGACTACAAATATAGCCACCATGCATATGGGCAGTTCTTGTTTCTAATTGGCTGATATATAAAAAATCTTCTCTTCTGAAATCGCTTGGCCAAATGGAACAAAACTTGACAGGAAGCATATATGGAAGGTTTTTTATGAAGTTTCATCATTTCGTCCCGATCACACTACACATATAGCCGCCATGGGCATTTCTTTTTTCTGATTGGCTGATATAAAACAATCTTCTCCTCTGAAGTCGATGGGACAAATGGAACGAAACTTGGAAGGAAGCATCTATGAGAAGTTCTTTACAAACCTTCCTCGTTTTGTCTTGATCAGGCAACAAACATGGCAATCATGGGCACTTCTTGTTTCTCATTCGTTGATTAAAAAAAAGAATTTTTTCTGGAACTGGTTGGCCAAAACTGTCAGCCAAACTTGACAGGAAGCATCTATTGAATGTCTTTCATGAAAGTAATTCTTGTTTCTGATTGGCTGATATAAAGAGAAGTTCTTCTCTGAAACTCGCTTGGCCAAATGGAACGAAACTTGACAGGAAGTTGTCAATCCCTCATTCAAGATGATCACCAGCAGAAGATTTTGATCAACATATGACCCTATGGAAAATACATGCAAAAATCTTCTCGAGAACCACTGAATTTATGAATATGCTGACCTGTAAGTAGAAGGACCTTGATGCAGAAAAACTTGGTCCCTACATGGTTTACCACACTTCATAATGATAGAAGTGACTTCTCTCTTTGAGGTACATCAATAAATATGGCTTTCATTCCAAGTGAGTGATACAGGCTCAGCTCTCTGAGCCTCTAGTTTCAGTTGTGCTTGAAGATATTGACTTGATATTTGGTATATAGTTTTATCATGACCAGTTACAGACAAAGTTTGAATTTTGTTACGGTCTGATGATTTTTTGCGAAGTTGTCTTCCTTTGACTTAGAAAATTCATGCAAATAATATATTTCCTCTTTTTGTCGTCATGCTTGAAAATATTGATTTGATATTTAGTTTATAGTTTTACCATGGCAAGTCACAGATCCAGTTCGGATGATTATTTGGGAATTTGAATCTCAGTTTTGGTATTGAATCTTGAAGAAGTTAAATACAAATAGCACATATCAGATTATTATTGTGAGAGTTATTGCCCTTAGAAATTGAAATTATTGTCAAATGATAGTTTTCTTGATTTTTTTTTGCAAACCCCTTTATCAAGTGATTTTATTGGTTTGTGAGCTTATAACGATGAGCTACAGAGCAGGCTGATCGGGTACAAAAATGTAATTATTGTGTACCCCTTGCAAACATAGTTTCAGAATTTTTAGTCACTATGTCCATACGTCTTCGTCCGATTCACATACTTAAGGATATTTTGCATGTTTCCTCATAGCTCAAGCCGGTAGGGGACATTGTATTGCCCAGCCATATTTTGTTTTCCAACACATTCATTAATCATGAAGTCAAAAGGATACTTTTCTTTCAGATTTATAATACAGGAATTTTGAGATATCAGAAAATACAGAAAAACACACACAAAAAATGAATATTAAAACTATACAAACGTGACAGGAACTATCTATGGGAGGTTCCCCCGGTAGGGGAGATTGTATTGCCCAGCCATATTTTCAGAATGCTTGTTTTCCAACAGCTTCATTAATCATGAAGTTAAAAGGATGCTTTTCTTTCAGATTTATAATTCAGGAATTTTGAGATATCAAAAAATACAGAAAAAAACACACAAAAAATGAATATTCAAACTATATACTTGTCGTCCTATAAAATATAATGTAAATTTAAAATTGAAGTTATAATTACAATATAATATTCAGGATGTATGAAAATAACTTTATTTAAAGATTAGTATATTATTTTGTATTTAATAATTTCAGTTGACGAAGCTGAAGAAGCAAAGAAAGAAGAAAGATTGACAGGAGGTTCCTCAGGGAAATCATGGTTAGATTCAGACAGAGACTACACATACGATGAGGTAAATCATGTAATTTTTGTGTCAACAGAACTGCAGTGTTGACACATAAGGATCGCTTTCCTTCAATGAAACATTCACGGAATACCGTTGGGAACCTCCTATTCTGTTCCATTAATTTTTTAACAGAATGATATCAAAAACATGGCCTTGTTGTTTGGTGTAATAAGGGAAAAAACTCTAACAGTCCTTGGAAAATTTTTGGATGATAAGCTTTGGTAAATTCTTGTTTCGTGATAATAATGTACTGTTCATCTGTTTTACAATTTTTTCTTTGTTTAACCAGTTTTGTCATATATGTTGTAATTATGGCCATTAAGTGGCGGTCGCCCTATACTGATCCGTCCATCCACCTATCTGTCCGTAACAAACCGTGTCCGCTCTATATCTTGAGAACCTTTATGATTTCAAAGTTTATACTTAGCATTGATATTCACTAGCACCAGAGGGTGTGTTACAATATATGTACAACTCTGTATGTCAAAAACTTGAGAAGTTGAGAACCCTATGTCGTATGGTAAAGATCGTGTCCACTGTATAACTCCAAAGGGCCATGTGAGCTTATGCCATCACTTGGCGTCCATCGTCTCTCGTCAAGAGTCAAGGTCATTGAAAAATTCCATAGCAACCAATGAAAAAATCCCTAGCAATGGATGAAAAAGTCCCTAGCAACCATATATTTGGATTAAGGACCTTATAATTTACCTGTACAAGTCAAAAAGAAAGGTCAAGGTCATCGAAAAAGTCCATAGTAACTGATGAAAAAGTCCCTAACAACCATATATATTTGGGTTCAGAACCCTACAATTTACCTGTTCAAGTCAAAATGGAAGGTCAAGAATTAAAGCCATTGAAAAAGTCCATAGCAACCAATGAAAAAGTTCCTAGCAACCATATATATTTAGGTTAAGGACTTTATAATTTACCTGTACAAGCTCAAAAAGAAAGGTCAAGAGTCAATGCCATTAAAAAAGAAAATTGTCAATTAGAAACAAAACTTGGCAGCAATGGTCCTTAGGCGGTCCTCTTTCATAATTGTATCCGATGACATCCAGGATAGCCACCAAAGCCGAACATAGTTTAACATAGGACTCTATGGGAAATTTACTTAAAATTCTCCTTGTCCAAAACCACTTGGCCAATTGGAACATAACTTGGCAGCAATGGTCTTTAGGTGGTCATCTTTCAGAAATATATCCTATTACCCTGTCCACCGTGGCTGCCAGAGCAGAATTTAGTTTAACATAAGACCTAATGGGAAAAGTCACTGAATGATCTTCTTGTTTAAAACCAGTGAGCCAATTGGAACTTGAGAGCAATGTTCCAAGCTGCCAGTCTGGATGGACATAGTCCAGGTGAGCGATACAGGCTACTGGGAGCCTCTAGTTAATGTTATCAAATCCCATTTTATGACGTTTAAATGGCAGATTAAATCCAGGTGAGTCATACAGGCTCCTGAGAATCTCTTTGTTAACCAGTAGAAAATATTTTTTGCCATAGAATTATTTGTTTTGATGTTCATTTAAGTATTAATTTTTACTTATATTTAGCTACTGACAAGAGTATTTGACATTATTAGAGAAAAAAATCCAGATATGGTTACTGGAGAAAAGAAGAAATTTGTAATGAGACCTCCCCAGGTACTAAAAGTTGGTACAAGAAAAACATCCTTTGCCAATTTTTCAGATATTTGCAGATTGTAAGTATAATTCAATTATGTAAGCTTTGAAGCTTATTTAAAGCCAAAATGTTATTTTAATTATTAATGTTGAATGAAACTACAATGTGTATAATACTGTATTGAATCTAATTACAGTCGAATCTGCTTGGCTCGAACATGATGGATTTCTTGAATCTTGTTTAAAGTGGTCATTTTTGGGGTTATTTCCATGTATTTTAACTCTCGTTTTTTTAGCACAGATTTTTTCGAATTCTCAAACATTTTTTTCCAACGGTAATAAAATTGTGTAATTTACTCTCAAGAACTCAAACTGCCATTGTCAATTGGTGTAGGTGTCAAACAATACTTCCAATAGGTGTAATAAAAGAAACCAGATCGATGTGATTAAATACAAATTACACTTAATGTGTTTAATTCGATATACATATACATGTAAATTGATCTATAATATTTTCCCTCTTAACCTATGTATTTATGATCAATGAACACGATGAAAGTAACTTAATATTTTATCTAAAATGAAACATTGGTTTGGAATCTGAATTTAACCAGACTTTGATGTCTCGAACTACCGACACCTCGAACTAATTTCTAAAGTTCCCTCTGACAATGCTGTTGCACAAATATATGCAACCGAAGCATTTGTGTAATAGAATGCATCTTTAAAAACTTGTAATTGTGTTCATGATATAAGTTACATGCTACCCATGGTAAATTGGTAAATTGAAAATTTTTACACTTATAATTGGGCCCTCGGTGGCCGATTGGTCTAGGTAGTTCGTCATGACTACTAATGGTCACTAGCCTGTCAACACTGAGATTGTGAGTTCGAATCTCACCTGTGGCGGGGTGTGTTCGACTCCGATCTTAATTGACAAGGATTGCCAATTTTCCTACTGAAGATCGTGGTTCTTTCCGGGTACTCTGGCTTCCTCCACCAATAAAAATTGGCCCAAATCTTTGTACGTTTAGATAATACAGGAACGATCTGAAAATTTATTTAAATTTTTTCTGCAGATTGCATAGACAGCCAAAACATGTGTTAGCTTACTTGTTAGCAGAATTGGGTACAAGGTAAGACTTTTTAATATTAAAGATGAGGGCAATAGAAAATAGAAAATAACAGTGTTCTACTTGGGCCCTTTTAGCATCTCGGCACCGAGACGCTGTCAGAAATCGCCAAGATTGCCACTTATGATAAAAAGAAAACATCATTCCCTTGATTGATTACACCTGTAATTAGTCCTCAATGCTACTAAACAATGATTAAATAGGTGTTAATTGCCCTTAAGCTATATAACTGTTACGATTTTATTATTTAATAATGTTACCTGCTAAGGCAGCATGGTGTCAAAAGTTAGTCATTATTTTTTAAATTGATAAAATCGGGGGTTTTTTATTGTCATGTGTTTCCGAAATAATTTTAAAAGATGAGCAATAGAATCTAATCCAAATAGCTGTATTCCAGAATAAAGATATAATTTAGTATTCAAGAATTATGAAAATTACTTTGGCCCCCAAATTTCAGAAAATATGGTCGAGAGACTATTGGCTTGGCATTCAAATGAGCAAATTATCTTACAAATCCTTTAATCAAGGCATACTATTGCATAATTCTTAATTTTGGAATTTTCAAGTTTCGTATTTGTGGAAGAGCCATTTGGCCATTTCTGTTACAATATTATGTTTGTCTGTTATGTGGTTTTGTTTTTTTTTTTTTAACTCTGGTGTCTGTGTCCCTTATTTTGGCAGGAAAGGGTTTAGCTGAGTTTGGATTCCTGTTTGTTTTAATTGTTTTTGGTTTTTATACGACCGCAAAATTTTTGCGGTCGTATATTGGTATGACGTTGGCGTCATCGTCGTCGTTGTCCGAAGACATTTGGTTTTCGCACTATAACTTTAGTATAAGTTAATAGAAATCTATGAAATTTAAACACAAGGTTTATGACCACAAAAGGAAGGTTGGGATTGATTTTGGGAGTTTTGGTCCCAACAGTTTAAGAATCAGGGGCCAAAAAAGGGCCCAATAAGCATTTTTCTTGGTTTTCGCACAATAACTCTAGTATAAGTAAATAGAAATCTATGAAATTTAAACACAAGGTTTATGACCACAAAAGGAAGGTTGGGATTGTTTTTGGGAGTTTTGGTCCCAACAGTTTAGGAATTAGGTGCTAGAAAAGGGCCCAAATAAGCATTTTTCTTGGTTTTTGCACAATAACTTTAGTATAAGTAAATAGAAATCTATGAAATTTAAACACAAGGTTTATGACCACAAAAGGAAGGTTGGGATTGATTTTTGGAGTTTTGGTCCCAACAGTTTAGGAATTCGGGGCCAAAAGGGTCCAAAATTAAACTTTGTTTGATTTCATCGAAAATTGAACTATTCGGGTTCTTTGATATGCCGAATCTAACCGTGCATTTAGATTCTTAATTTTTGGTCCCGTTTTCAAATTGGTCTACATTAAGGTCCAAAGGGTCCAAAATTAAACTTAGTTTGATTTTAACAAAAATTGAATTCTTGGGGTTCTTTGATATGCTGAATCTAAACATGTACTTAGTTTTTTTATTATGGGCCCAGTTTTCAAGTTGGTCCAAATAGGGGTCCAAAATTAAAGCTAAAAAAGGGGTAAATTATTTTTTTTTTGGGGGGGGGGGGGGGCAGTTCTCCACAGCATATTGTATTGCACAAGAAGCAAAAAATTGAATATAAATTCAAATCATATGACCAATTCTAAGTTCTTTATTTCAGTTATTCTGTGTCAGAAACCTATTATGTGTCAAATATTTGAGGAAATTTTCAATTGCACAGTATTGCGCAATAGCAAGAAATTGATATGTGTGCCCTGTTATCAAAACTTTATTATTAACAAATTCCATTGGAAATTTGCCAATAACTCTAGTTTAATGAACTTCATTGGAAATTTGCCAATATAAAATGTGCTGATGAAGCTTTTTTGTTTATCTCATCTAAACTGCTTTTAAATTATGTATATTTAAAATTTGCCATCCATGACTATGATGCAATTTTTTATTTTAATATGTTATCGTGTATTTAAATGGGCTGTTATGGTTGCAAAATATAAAGAAATTGGGGGGGGGAGGGGGGTTGAAAACAAAATTTAAGGGGGGGGTAAATGAGAAATTGGGGAGGGGGCAATTTTTTTCTCATTTCATATTTCATAAATTAAAAAGAAAATTTCAATTTTTTTTAGCAAAAAAAGGGGGGGGGGTTACAATAAATTTTATTGTTTTTTGTTTTTTTTTGGGGAGGGGAGGTCAATGTGCAACTTCATAGTGTATTGCACAAAAGCTAAAAAAAGGGGTAAATCATTATTTTTTTTTGGGGGGGGGGGGGGGGGGGCAATTCTCCACAGCATATTGTATTGCACAAGAAGCAAAATGAATATAAATTGAAATCATATGACCAATTCTAAGTTCTTTGATTTCAGTTATTCTGTGTCAGAAACCTATTATGTGTCAAATATTTGAAGAAATTTTCAGTTGCACAGTATTGCGCAATAGCAAGAAATCTTCAATTGCTCAGTATTGTGCAATAGCAAGAAATTGATATGTGTGCCCAATTTTTAAATTTTAAATTGGTTATTTCTGATTTATATATAAAAACAAATAATACTGATATGGTTTGAATAGGTAAATTAAAAATTTTTAAGTTCTTAGACAACATTCATTCTGTGTCAGAAACCTATGCTGTGTCAAATATTTATTGACAATCCAAATTCAGTATTCTGCGGTCGTATCTAGCTGCGCCCAGCGGAGCATTTTATTGATGGTTGTTCTTCATCATTATATCTTTAACCGGTTTTCCAACATTTTGATCTCGAGCACTGCTGATAAGTTTTCAGTCAAAGAAATGGCCATACATTGCATTAATTTATTTCGGTATTTTGTGATACAGTTTATTATTACAAAATATATGTTTAAATGTTCAGAAATGCAGCTTGGAGTTTCTACTGCAAATGTTCATTTTCATTTTTTAACAGTGGATCTGTTGATGGCAATAACCAGTTGATTATCAAAGGCAGATATAATCAGAAACAGATAGAAAATGTTCTTCGAAGATATATCAGTAAGTTTATTTGAAATCTAAATGACCAGCATTTCTATGAAATTTTTTTACAAAATAAAAAGTTCATATGGATGACTTTTGTAAGTTAAGGGTTAGGGCTATATGTTGGTGTCAGAAAGTGCATTTTGTTTGACCCCATGATGTGAAAGTTATGTAAATGTTATGAAAAACAAATAAACTTGATCATATTTTAATGGCATTGGAAACTTGGGATTTGGTTCTTTCACCTCTAATGCATTTAAGGAATTCTTGCTGGTTCTTCTTCCTCTTCATTTTTGGCATGCAGGAACACTGGTTCACCTGACATTACAATGTTTTTTGAAGTGTTCAAATGATGTGATTTTCATCCTTTTTAGCCTGCCGGCCAAATGCGTCCGTTGTCCGTCTGTTAACTTTTCACACTTTAATCATCTCCTCTGGGCCAAATGCAAATAAATTTGGCAGGAAGCATCAATGTAAGGTTCTTCATCAAGCAAATAATAGCTCATTTTGTCCTGATCGGGCAACAAATATGGTCACCATGAGCAATTGTTGTTTCTGATTGAAAAATCTTCTCCACTGAAACTTCTTTGGCAAGTGGAACAAAACTTGACAGGAAGCATATATGGGAGGTCCTTTATAACATTTCCTCATTTTTCCCGATGGAACAAATATGGCTGCCATGGGCTGTTCTTGTTTCTGATTGGCTGATTTAAAAAAAACTTCTGAAATCGCTTGGGCAAATGAAAGAAAACTTGACAGGAATCATCTATGGGAGGTTCTTTACAAATTTGATATTTCATCCCAAACGGGCAACAAACACGGCCAACAAGGGCATTTCTTGTTTCTCATTAGTTTATATAAAAAACCTTTTTTCTCTGGAACTGCTTGGCCAGATAGAACGAACAAAGCAAGCATCTATGGGACGTAATTTACGAATTTTATAATTTTGTCCCGATCAGACTACAAATATGGCCGCCATGGGCAATTCTTGTTTCTGATTGGCTGATAAAATATTTCCTCATTTCATCGGGATCGGACTACAAATATGGGCCAAATAGAGCCAAACTTGACAGAAAGTGTCTATGGCTTATAAAATTATTGTTGCTTTGGTGCCAATCCCTCATTGAAGATGGCCACCAGCAGAGGACTTTGTTTAACACAAGTCACTAGATATATATTGGGAAATACCTTGAGCAGGAAACATTTCTCTGAGGTAAATCAATAAAAACAGCTTTCATGCCAGGTGAGCGATGCAGCCGCAGCTCTCTGAGCATCTAGTTACTTGTTACTGGAAAACTTGTCAGATTTCTTTATAAAATTCTAAGGAAGAAATTTCAGTGTGAAGCAGTTGTAGATATTTCTCTTATTAATGTAAAATTATTTTCTTCTTTCTACAAAAATTTTATCCCAGAACATAAACTTTTGGTAAAATGAACAAAATTGTTTAAATTAAATAATTAGGCAAAAAGGGGGGTTGTTTAGTGTTTCTTTGTAAATAGTGATACTGTCTGTAGGATTTTTTTGGTCACAGATTGGAAAATGTTTGGTTTTACCAAGTGTGCTTTAAGCATTATACATAAAATTTGACTGGAAGTCAGAAGTTTGCAAGTTGCAATCTGGCTGTGCACAAAATGGTGATGATAAATGTTGATCAGTTATTGCAACAACTTATATGCGGGTAAAAAGTTTTTATGTTGAAGAAATCCGAGATAAAATTATATAATGTTAGGGTTGGTCTAACATTTTCCCTTGTGACTTTACAGTTATAAGCTAGTATAGCAGGGATAACACATAGACAATAACAGTGCATTGACTTTACATAAAATCGATATACGGATGAGGCTTAGAATCATGCAGAATTCATATATCGAATTTTATGTCAATTCATTGCACTGTTATTATCTTTATACTGCAATCTTTGGTGACATTAATGGACATACTACCAATTTCAGAATTATTTAAAACGTATGTTACACTCAAGAGGCCTCAACTAAATTGGCATTAGAACTCATGTATACAAAAATCGTTGAGCAGGTATTCCCTTGATAGTCGCATCAGATTATTTAAAATAAAGGAAAGTTAGGTGCAAATATTTTATTTCAACAATAAAAAATAAGAGAATGAGTACGGAAATTAAAGTTTGTTCATTTCAGTTGGCTGTCAATCAGGTCAAGTAGGTGTGGCGTAAATGTTATCTACTGGCAGTGACCGTATATCACTTGTAAATATACTGTCAACGCATTTTAACTGCTCAAATAGAACTATTGAAGTATAAATTACAATATTCATGCATATTATGATATTCATTTTGACATTATCTTTGGAACATTATGTTAAAATAATAGCGAGCGCTATAGGAGCATATGCATTTTCTATATATAGGTCATTTAGAAAAGTCTTTGTTTAATGGGGGCAGCCATATTGTGCTACATAGTATGGCTAGAAAAAGTTTCGTTTGCCGGAAACAGAAGTAAGGGAAATAACGTGCTACAAATTATAATTTTAGAGTCAGAATCGTGATACCTGAAATGAGTTTCTGGAAAGGGCTATTGCTGTGCTCGCATCATTGGCCACGCCAACAGCATATTATATACTGTAAATTAAAGAACTGTTTATTAATAAATGAATATCTGCCACTCAACTTAAAAAATTTCCAATTTCAGAGGAATACGTTACCTGTCATACATGCAGATCACCTGACACACTTCTGCAAAAAGACACTAGAATTTTCTTTCTCCAGTGTGAAACTTGTGGTTCTCGGTGCTCGGTCGCCAGCATTAAATCAGGTTTCCAGGCAGTGACTGGAAGAAGAGCTGCTATTCGAGCGAGGACAACATAGAGTTAAACCGATTATGGCAGACCTGTCAAATATCAGTGATCATTGTCTTGTTTATAAATGGCTTGAAAAGCTTTCATTATTTATACTTCTTTCAGATAAGTTGGAATGTAATCTAAAGTGTACATGTAATTGTGCAATTCAGTCAGAATTTTTGGGTTGTATAGAGAAACTCTTTGTGAGTGGTATGGCTTATAGAGAGTGTATCAAACACGAATGGATGCGAGGACTGATATTGATTAATATATTTCTTTGGATGATTCAGAATTTGTACGATCGATGTATCTTTGCTTTGATTTTTTTGTATAATTGCATTGATATTCCTTTCATAAAGTTGTATACAAGTAAATCTGTTTTATGTATACTAGTGTTCCTTAGATGGCGTATAGAATTACATCAGATGATCAGGGAAATAACTAGCGGTCTGAAAATCTGAAAACGGCTGATACACTTGAGAAATACACTCAGTCTAAAATAACTACGCGCTGGTTTCGGAAATCAGAGCACCATTGCTCACATTTATTTACCTGTAAGCTACATTGATTACTGATATAATTAACATGTCATAAGGCTTGAGAGTTTTTCTGTTCATAAAAAAGTGTTGGACTCTGCCCTTGTATGGTATCCAAAAAAAAAGTGTCTTCAGAAGTCAGTATTGGCAGGACAAAAGGAATGATATTGAGTGTTCATAAACAGTATTAATACGGTTGAAAACAGCAGTGGTAATGATTCAGTTTGGTAAAATGTAAGATTAATTTTACCCCTTTGATCCTGCTGTTAAATACTCCTGAGGTTAAATACTCATCTTTCTTAAAAACTTTCCAAAAGTTATCTGGGGCTCATATGCAATAACATCTGAAAATCATCATAGTAAAACAGTTATATAATTCTTAACAAAGCTGAAAGTATATCAGTTTATCCATGCAATTTTTAGCTCACCTGACCGTAGTCCGTTGTCGTCTGTTAACTTTTACAAAAATCTTCGCCTCTGAAACTACTGGGCCAAATGTAACCAAACTTGGTCACAATCATCATTGGGGTAACTAGTTTAAAAAATGTCCGACCTCCCCGCCTGCCAACCAACATGGCCGACATGGCTAAAAATAAAACATAGGGGTAAATATCTCAAAAACACAAAGCAAAAACTGACATGGGGTAAAAATGTTCATCAGGTCAAGATCTACCTGCCATGAAATTTTCAGACGAATCGGTCAACCCTTTGTTGGGTTATTGCCCCTGAATTGATCATTTTAAGGAAATTTTGCAGTTTTAGGTTATTATCTTGAATATTATTATAGATAAAGACAAATTGTAAACAGCAAAAATGTTCAACAAAGTAAGATCTACAAATAAGTCAACATGACCAAAATTATTGATTGACCCCTTATAGGAGTTTTTGCCCTTTAAAGACAGCATCCAGCATAAACTTTCCTTTAAAGATCTTTTCCTCTCAAACCACTGGGCCAATTGAGACCAAACTTTGGTGGAATAGTCCTTGGGTGGCCCCCTTCAAAAATTATGTCAGGCATCCCCGACTTCCAACTGACTTGGCTGCTGTTACTAAAAATAGAAAAAGGGGGGGTGAATTTCAAAAATCTTCTTAAATGAAACTACAAGGCCAGTTGGAACCAAAGTTGGCAGTAATGGTTCTTAGGAGATTCTCTTTCAGAAATATGTACAATGACCCGTACTGTTAACAAAGATGGCCGCCACAGCTGAACTTAGTTTAACATAGGGCCCTATGGGAAAATTCATTGAAAAATCTTCGTCTGAAACCAGTTGACATATTGGAGCAGGACTTGGCAGCAATGGTCCTTAGATGGTCCTTTTACAGAGGTGTGTCTGATTTCGTGGACTGTGAACCAAGATGGCCGCCACAATTCAACTTAGTTTTAATAACATAGGGCCCTTCAGGAAATTTCATTGAAAAATCTTCTTGTCTGAAACCAGTTGACATATTGGAGCAGGACTTGGCAGAATTGGTCCTTAGGAGGTCCTTTTTAGCTCACCTGACCCAAAGGGTCAAGTGAGCTTTTCTCATCACTTGGCGTCCGTCGTCCATCGTCGTCGTCTGTTAACTTTTACAAAAATCTTCTCGTCTGAAACTACTGGGCCAAATTGAACCAAACTTGGCCACAAGCATCATTAGGGTATCTAGTTTAAAAAATGTGTCCGATGACCCCGCCTGTCAACCAACATGGCCGACATGGCTAAAAATAGAACATAGGGGTAAACTGCAGTTTTTGTCTTATATCTCAAAAACTAAAGCAATTAGAGCAAAACTGACATGGGGTAAAAATGTTCATCAGGTCAAGATCTACCTGTCATGAAATTTTCAGACGAATCGGTCAACCCTTTATTGGGTTATTGCCCCTGAATTTTTAATTTTAAGGAAATTTTGCAGTTTTAGGTTATTATCTTGAATATTATTATAGATAAAGACAAATTGTAAACAGCAAAAATGTTCAACAAAGTAAGATCTACAAATAAGTCAACATGACCAAAATCGTTGATTGACCCCTTATAGGAGTTTTTGCCCTTTAAAGACGGCATTCAGCGTAAACTTTGCTTTTAAGATCTTTTCCTCTCAAACCACTGAGCCAATTGAGACCAGACTTTGGTGGAATGGTCCTTGGCTGGCCCCCTTCCAAACTTATGTCTGGCATCCCCGACATGGCTGCTGTTACTAAAAATAGAAAAAAAGGGGGGGGGGGGTGAATTTCAAAAACCTTCTTATATGAAACTACAAGGCCAGTTGGAACCAAAGTTGGCAGTAATGGTTCTTAGGAAGTTCTCTTTCAGAAATATGTCCAATGACCCGGACTGTTAACCAAGATGGCCGCCACAGCCGAACTTAGTTTAACATAGGGCCCTATGGGAAAATTCATTGAAAAATATTCTTGCCTTAAACCACTTGACCAATTGGAACCAGACTTGTCAGCAATGGTCCTCTTAGAGAGGTGTGTCTGATGACCCGGACTGTGAACCAAGATGGCCGCCACAGCTGAACTTAGTTTAACATAGGCCCTATAGGAAAATTCATTGAAAAATTGTGTTGTCTGAAACCACTTGACATATTGGAGCAGGATTTGGCGGCATTGGTCCTTAGGAAGTCCTTTTTCAGAAATGTGTCAAATTTCGTGGACTGTAAACCAAGATGGCCGCCACAGCAGAACTTAGTTTAACATAGGACCCTATGGGAAATTCACTCAAAAATCTTCTCGTCTGAAACCACTAAGTCAATTAGAATTAGACTTGGTAGCAATGGGTCCTTAGATGGTCCTCTTTCAGAATTTTTGTGCGACGACCAGACTGTCAACCAAGATGGCCGCCACAGCAGAACTTAGTTTAACATAGGGCCCTATGGAAAAATTAATTGAAAAATCTTCTTGTCTGAAACCACTTGACATATTGGAGCCAGACGTGGCAGCATTGGTCCTTAGGAGATCCTCTTTCAGAAATATGTCCGATCACGTGGATTGTCAACCAAGATGGCTGCCACACCGAACTTTGTTAAATATTGGACCCTATAGAAAAATTCAGTTAAAAATCTTCTTGTCTGAAACTGCTTAGCCAGTTGGAACAAGACTTAGCAGAAATGGTCCTTAGATGGTTCTCTTTTAGAAATGTATCCGTTGACCTGGACTAAACCAAGATGGCTGCCACAGCTGAAATTAGTTTAACACAGAATCCTATAGAAAAACCAGCCAAATTGACTGCAACACTTAAATTTTTAGGTCTGCTCAAGGTGAAAAGTTAAATCCAGGTGAGTGATACAGGCTCTTGAGAGCCTCTAGTTCTTTTTAAGTTTGATTTTGGTGATTGAGACTGATTTGGTTTTGGGGATTGAATCCCTAACCAGTTAGCCAAAGACATAATATTGCCAAAAGCAGTTAAATTTAATTATGTTATCTGTGTTAACAGAATTTTGAATTTGATAAACTATGTAGTAGTAGTCTGGGTTGTGACGGCGACTATCATATAGGATGATATTGCGCCCTGAGTTCTTAATGGATTTTCCTCTCCGGGGTTTTCTGTTTTAAATCTGTAAGTTTGTGAGGAGGTGAGTTATCCAGTTTGTCGTTATGCATCTGGTTTGCAGGAGGAGAAGAAGGTCATCTGTAAATGTTTTTGCTATAATAATCACGCAAAGCCCTCTGGGATGTAAAAAAATGATACGGTACTCCCCGTCCGACATCCCAAGTAAAAAAACAAGTAAATCATAAATAAGCAGGGCAACAGTCGGGATAATGCACTATTGTGCATAATCCCAAGTGTATCTGGGGACACTTAATTAAAATAAGGGGAACAAAATATTACGGGATAGACTCAAATGTTCGGGTACCCACCCCCACGCTCAGTGCGGATTCCCGATGCATTGTTTTTACCTCGAGTGCCTGCACTGACCGACGGCGCGTGATAATCACTGACCATGAGTAAGAGGTCAAATTTTGAGATGCCGACTGGGGAGATCGCACACTTGTCCGAGGCCCTGCACGGTATACTGGCCAAGTATATCGCATATAGGGGAAATAGAGATATAATTGTCTCTCTTCTAGAAAAATAACAAGTAAAAATAGATATAGCTCTCATAGTCCTAGGACAAAAAAAAAAAAGAAAAAATAGTAGAGAGTGTTAGACTGCATGGACACACACAGGTATTAGTGGGCTGTGGTGTCCACGCAATCCAATTAGATGAATTTCAATGTCCCAAGCTTACGTGAACCATGGGCCTCGGATCATAGTGTAAGAGCTTCACGCGATCAGCAAGTGTCTGTATATATCCTTTCTACAGTTTTGGATCAGAGGTGTATACATCTGGAATAGGTACAATATCCAACTGCTGTCCGTCCTCGAGTTTACTGGATCAAAGACTGTCACCAGCGGTTTAATTCATTAATTAAATAAAAATTTAATTTTTATAATTTAGTAATTAGCAAATCTTTTGGTTGATTTTACATATTCGTAGATTATATTAAAGGGTAAAACCTGTTAGTAAAGTGTTTTAAGTTGAAAATTTTTAGTCCTTTATCTGATAAATTATCCAAAAGGGATTTTCTTTCTAGATTATATTTTGTACAATGTAGTAAATAATGTTCTACCGTTTCGTCTACTTTACACTGTGAGCATAGGGGTGAATCAGTGACTCCAATTTTATTTAGATTTTTATTCAATCCAATATAACCATTTCTGAGCTTATATAATAAAATTTCTGAGTTGCGTAATAATTTTGGTATTTTTAGATTAAAATTTACGGTATTGCGAATCTGATATAGATGTTTATCTTTGTTGTTATCCCATTCTGACTGCCAAATATTCTTGAGTAGATTTTTACAAACGGTTTTAATGTCATCTTTATATAAAGGGGTAAAGAATATTGATTCTAATGTTAAAGAATGTTTTGCTTCAGTATCTGCAAGCCCATTTCCTACAATGCCAACGTGGCTAGGTATCCATTCAAATATAATATTTTTCCCTGTTTTAATTAAAATAGAGTATGTAGAAAAAATATCAAAAATAATCTGACACTTAACTTTGTACACAGAGTTTTTTATCGCCTTAAGTGCTGCTAGGGAATCTACAAAAAAATATAACCATATTACATGTTTTATAATCTAACAGCCAATTCAAAGTAAAAAAATTAGCCATTAATTCACAAACAAATATGGATGTGTAATTAGGTAATCTAAATGCTTTATGAATTTTTAGTTTAGGAATAACAAAGGCACAGCAACTAGTATTAGTAACTGGATCTTTTGATCCATCTGTAAATATCTGCAAAAAATCTTTATATTTATTATCAATTAAAATATTTGATTCACTTTTTATTAAATAGGGCATATCTTTTTTACTAATGATATCATGAAGTTGATATTTAACTATAGGTTTTGCATATTTCCATGGGGGTAAGGGACTTTCCTGTAATGAATAAATATTTTTGAGACATATGCCATTTAAAGTTATCATTTCCTTGGCTGTAATAGAAAATGGTTTTTGTTTAACATTTTTACTAAAATATTCAAATGTGAAGGTATCATTGCTAGAGACTTTAACTGGGTTGTGTTCACTAAAGCTATTTATATTTAGTAATGATTTCCGTCTTGTTTCGTATGGAGGATCACCTAATTCTACTTGGAGAGCTGAAAGAGAAGCTGATTTCATGCTACCTGTAACAATTCTAAGGGCTTGTAATTGGATACTATCGAGATCTTTTTTAACAGAGAATGAGGCAGAATGATAAATTTCACAGCCATAATCTATTTTGGATCTGATTATCATGGCGTATATATTTCTAAGTGTTCCTGATGTGTCCCCCCATTTACTACCCGTTAATAAACGCATACAGTTTAAAACCTTTGTGCATCTAGAATGTAAATATTGGATATGTGTTTTCCAATTTAATTGACTATCAAAGATAATTCCTAAGGATTTCACATCCTTCCCAATTTGTAATGTATTAGGGCCAAGTTTCAATGTTATTGAACCAAGTTTTCTTTCTCCCAAATATGACAGCTACAGTTTTAGATCCTGAAACAAGAAATCCCCATGTTTTACACCATTTTAAAATATTTTCTAAGTCTTCTTGAATTTTCTTTTGTAAAAATTTTACACTTGCTCCTGATTTCCATATTGCACTATCGTCAGCAAATTGTGACATGCTACAGTTATTAACATTATTTGAGAGATCATTTACCATAATATTAAAGAGTGTGGGGCTAATACAACTTCCTTGGGGGGTTCCATTTTGTACAGTGTGAATATCAGAAAAAATATTATTAATTTTTACCTGCAATGTTCTATTACTTAATAAATTGTAGACATAAGCCAATAAGTTTCCTTTTATTCCTAAGTTTTTCATTTTGAAAAAGCAGTCCTTCTTTCCAAAGCATATCAAAGGCTTTTTGAAAATCTATAAATTCACCCACCGTTATATGTTTCTTAACAAAAGATTTTTGTATATCATTTTCTAGCCTAATACATTGTTCTAGAGTATTATGATTTTTCCTGAATCCGCTTTGGTTACCAGAGTAAATATTGTTTTTTTCTAAAAACCAGCGCAGCCGACTATTAACCATTTTTTCAAATATTTTATTGAAATTAGATGTAAGGGCAATCGGTCTATACGAGAGAGGATCATTTGGATTTTTCCCCGATTTAAAACAAGGAACAATAACTGAATGTTTCCAATCAATGGGAATTTTTTGCAAAAACCAAAGATTGTTAATAAAATAAAAGTAATACACTTAAAGTTCTTTCTGTGAAATGTTTAAACATTTCATAGCTAATTTTATCTTTACCTGGCGCCGAACTATTGGTATCTGAAATAGCATCTTTAAATTCTGTTAAAGTAAATGGTTCATTAATTGAATCAGTATAAAGTCGTGTGAAAACTCATACATTGGGTCATTCATACATTCGTCTTTGTGTTTTCTAAAGGAAGAATCAAAATTATCATCACTACTGACAATGCTAAATATTTTTGCAAAAATATCTGTTTTAGCCTTGGTGTTTTCGTAAATATTGTCATTAACCTTAAGAGTAGGGATATCTTTTTTACTATTTCTTTTACCCAACATTTTTTTAATATTGGACCACAATTCCGATTTTTTTGTATCGCTATTTAAATTTGAACAGTAATTTTCCCAATACTCTTTCTGTGTTTTACGAATTAGGTTTCTACAGTATGACTGTTTTTCCTTATATAAAATGAAATTATCCCCCCTACCAGAATGTTGAGCTCTATTTCTACATTTGTTTCTTTCCTTAACTGCTAAACTACATTTATCATTCCACCATGGCGTACATGGTCGATTTTCCCTATATTTCTTAGTTGGTATATATTTGGAGGCTATATTAATAATATTGTTAGTTATACAGGTATTCGTATCATCAATATTATCTGAAATTAAATCTGCAGTAATTTGGATATCACAATTTAAACTAAATTCAGCCCAATTGGCTTTTTTATAGTTCCATCTAAAGCTATTTTGGTTAGTGTTAGTAGTAATATTATCATTACTTGTAACAATTATAGGCAAATGGTCACTACCACATGTTGTATCATGATTTACAGACCATATAAATTTATGGGCTATACTTGGGGAACAAAAACATAAATCAATATTAGTCATTGCTAAATTTACTGGGTCAATACGTGTACCTGAACCATCGTCCAGTATACATATGTCGTTGGTAACAATAGACTTGTACAACTGTTTACCTTTTGTACTAATCCTTTTGCTGCCCCAGAGATAATGATGTGCGTTGAAATCCCCACAAAGTAAGAATTCACAATAGAACTGTGTGAATATATTATCATAGTCCTGTTGGACTGCCTCATATTTACGGTCATATAAATTTACAATCAATAATTTTTTCCCATTGAGTGTGCTTCAATGGCAGATAGCTGAAAGTTACCATTAATATTAACTTTTGTATAAGATAGATTATTTCTGCAATAAATAGCCATCCCCCCCATGTTTAACACCTCTAGTGGAGTAGTTTGCTATTGTGTAGTCATTTATTTGGATAATATCATCTTCAGATGAAAACCAGGTTTCCTGTAAGCATATAATAGCAGGTGGATTCTTAATTTTGCTAATTTCCCAGACAAATTCTGGGCTATTAATCCTAAAATTTTGACAATTCCAGTAGACTAAGCTAAATGATGAAGCCATAATAAATACAAGTAAATATATCATTTTTATATAACAAAATTTATTTTTTTTATTGAATAATCCAATAAATTGGGTTTAAATCTTTGCAAACTTGCTACACACTTTCTAAATCTACTCTAGTATTAAATATACCTGAGGCGACCTCACATATATTTTTAATTTGACTATACTTGTCAGTAAGGTGTCACTGACCCTAGTAAAACATGTTAAGAAAAAAAGAATAATCTTCTCAATATTAATTGGACTATCACGGTCCTTTGGCTTAGACACTACCTTGTCCTGTGTTTTAGCAGTAGATTTTATATTCTCAACCTTTACTTGTTCCCTAGCTTGTTTCAAACTAAACTTTTCAGTGACCATTTCTTTAAGAGCTTGATTGTTTTCTACTAATTTAGGACAAGTCTTATCATTAGAGAGGTGGTTTCCCTGACAATTTACACATTTTAGAACCTCTGTGTTACACTCTTTAATATCATGATCAAGTCCACACTTTCTACATTTCGGGTTATTTTGACAGTCTTTGCTAATATGTCCTAGACCTTGACATTTAAAGCAATGAATACTTTTAGGTATAAATTGGCGTACATTATATCTTCTGAAACCTATTACAATATTATGTGGCAAAGTGTTAGACCTGAAAAATAATTTCATAGTTTTGGATGGAGCCCTGGTTTTTGTTTCTTGGTCAAAATATGTAAGGCAATGAAATTTAAATACCTTTTTATTTTCTAAAATGTCTGTTAAATCCTCCTCAGATAAATTCATAGGGACATTGTAAATACATCCTATGCTAGTGTTAACAAATGATGGTACACTAACTTTAATTTTCCATTCACCTAGCTGAGTAGTAGTCAAGAGCTTATTGTATTGGACTATGTCCATACATTCAATCAATAGATTACCTGTCTTTGGGCTTGACATGTTTTTAGCTCACCTGGCCTAAAAGGCCATGTGAGCTTTTCTCATCACTTGGCGTCCGTCGTCGTCTGTCGTCGTTAACAATTTTTCAAACATCTTCTCCTCTGAAACTACTGAATGGATTTGGATAAAACTTAGCATGATTGTTCCTTAGGGTATCCTGCACAAAATTTTTGCTTCGATTTTTGATCCGTTGAAAAACATGGCCACTGTTACTAAAAATAGAACATAGGGGTCAAACAACAGTTTTTCGCAAGTATCTCAAAAATCATTAGGTTATGGCAAATTCTGGCAGGTTGAAAGTGTTCAGCATGATGAGAGCTACCTGTGTGCTTATTTTCGTGAAAATCTGTCAACTGATGTTAGAGTTATTGCCCTTTTTGCTTTTTTTTAGGTTATTATTTCAAAAATCTTCTCCTCTGAAACTACTGAATGGATTTGGATAAAACTTAGCATGATTGTTCCTTAGGGTATCCTGCACAAAGTTTATGCTTCGATTTTTGATCCATCGAAAAACATGGCCACTGTTACTAAAAATAGAACATAGGGGTCAAACAACAGTTTTTCCCAAATATCTCAAAAATCATTAGGTTACGGCAAATTCTGGCAGGTTGAAAGTGTTCAGCATGATGAGAGCTACCTGTGTGCTTATTTTCGTGAAAATCTGTCAACTGATGTTAGAGTTATTGCCCTTTTTGACATTTTTGGCTTTTTTTTTTTTGTTATTATTTCAAAAATCTTCTTCCCTGAAACAACTATTCAAAATCAAATGAAACTTGGTAAGATTGTTTCTTGGGGTATCCTGCAAAAAGTGAATGCTTGGATTTTTGATTGGTCGAAAAACATGTCCACCCTTACTAAAAATAGAACTTAGGGGTCAAAATGCTGTTTTTTGCTATTTTTTCCTGAATTATAGAAATAAAATGAAGATGGAAGCTACTTTCAAGGCAAACATGGTATCCCGAGTTGAATGGTGATGATGAAAGTTTGTTTTGGACAGCCATTTTCCCGCAATTTTTTACACTTGCTCGGATTTCAACAATATTTGGTTTTTAAAGTAAACATGGTATCCTTAGTGAATGGTGATGATGAGAATGTTGTATAACAATGATTAAACTTCATAATATGTGAGCTTTTAATATGCTAGCACTTGGTGTCTGTCATCATCATTGTTAACAAATTTTCAAACATCTTCTCCTCTGAAACTACTGGGGGGATTTGGATGAAACTTAGCATGATTGTTCCTGCAATATTTCCTTTTCAAGTACAATAAAAAGCCTTAACCCACAATTTTTATATAACTTCTTTCAAACATTTTAAAAACGAAGACAACATATAGACCAAAAGATTTATACTTGTATTTGAAGATGAATTAAAGCTTGTATTTTGTATTGTGAGTCATCAGATTGACCATGACTGTATCTTAATCAAGCGTAGGGAGAACTCATGCCCATTTCTTTCCAGAGGTTCTTGAAAGGCTTTTAAAGGTATTTTCAGCATTTTACGTGACCTTTAATACTCAGTTTAATTTACAACAAACATTAATATATTAATTTAGTTTATAGTGCATTGTTTGCCAGGTGAGCGATTCAGGCTCTTGAGAGCCTCTTGTTCAGAAATGTGTCTGATTTCGTGGACTGTGAACCAAGATGGCCGCCACAGCAGAACTTTAACATAGGACCCTATGGGAAATTTGCTAAAAAATCTTCTCGTCTGAAACCACTAAGCCAATTAGAATTATACATGGTAGGAATGGTCCTTAGATGGTCCTCTTTCAGAATTTTGTGCGATGACCCAGACTGTCAACCAAGTTGGCCGCCACACCCGAACTTAGTTTAACATAGGGCCCTATGGACAAATTCATTTAAAAATCTTCTTGTGTGAAACCGCTTAGCCAGTTGGAACAAGACTTAGCAGAAATGTTCCTTAGATGGTTCTCTTTTAGAAATATATCTGTTGAACTGGACTGTCAACCAAGGTGACTGCCACAGCTGAAATTAGTTTAACATAGAATACTAAAGAAAAACCAGCCAAATTCACTGCAACACTTAAATTTGTAGGTCTGCTGAAGGTGAAAAGTTAAATCCAGGTGAGCGATACAGGCTCTTGAGAGCCTCTAGTTACATTATGGTAAATGCCGTGTTCTGCTGTTGCAGTATAAAACATAAGTTGTGTATATCTCTTCACATCTTTGTACCGGTATGTTAAAGGAACTGTGATTCCAAGTTAGATCTGAATTGATCTGAATACACATTTTTGAAAACTTGGCAAATCTTTTATATGTTGCATGAATATTATTGCAATGTAAGAACATGTCACGTTAGCCATCAACAGCTTGCATTTATTTTAACCAACCACTTGTGAGTGCAATATGTCCCAGCTGCTCCGTGGAAAAACAGTATTGTGTGTCCAATCTCGGGCAATATCTAAATTCATTTAAGACATGGGAAATTTACTTGAAGATCTTGTGTGAAACAATTGGCCAATTGGAACAAAACTTGGCAGCCTTAGTTGGTCATCTTTCAGAATTATATCTGATGACCCGACCGTCATCCAGTTTGTCGCAAAGCTTGATATAGTATAAGATGGGGACCTATAGGGAATTGAAAATCTTGTCTGAAACCGCGTGGCCAATTGGAATAAAAGCAATCGTCCTTGGGTGGTCTTCTTTCAGAAATATATCCAATGACCAACCCGTCATCCAAGATGACCACCAAAGCCGAACATAGTTTAACATAAGACCCAATGGAAAATTTACTTAAAGATCTTGTTGTCTTAAACCACTGGGCCAATTCGAACAAAACTTAACAGCACTGGTCCTTAGGGTGTTCCTGATTCAGAAATATATCCGATGACCCCATCCATCATCCAAGATCGCCGCCAAAGCCTAACATAGGACCCTGTGGGGAATTCACTGAAAAGATCTTTTTGTCTGAATAGCTTGGCCAATTGAAAGAAAACTTGAAAGCAATGGTCCTTATGTGCTCTCTCTTTCAGAATTGTTTCCGATATATCCCGCCCACCATCCAAAATGGCTGCAAGAGCCGAACATTGTTAAACAGTACCCTATGGGAAATTTACGTAAGATCTTGTTTAAAACAACTGTGCCATTTGGAACAAAACTTAGCAGAAATGGTCCTTAGTTTATCCTCTTTAAGAATTATATCCAATGACCCCACCAATCATCCAAGATGGCCACAAAAGGCGAACATAGTTTAAAATAGGACCTGATGGCGAAAAATCACTGAAAAAACTTCGTTTGAAACCTGAGTGAGCCAGTGGGCTTGACAGCAAGGTTGCCAGTTAAGATGGACATAGTCCAGATAAGCGATACAGGCTCCTGTGAGCTTCTAGTTTCGTAATTTCATGCACTTGATAAACTTATTCTTAATACCAGATTGTATAATGCCTAACAATCGGGAAGTAATATGAATTATTATACCTCAGCATGTTTTTTACTATTTTTTTTTACCGGTGATTAGTTTTCAAAACTAATCACTGGTAATTAGTGACCAGCGATTAGCACTGGAAACTATTGACCGGTAAAGTGTTTCGGTATAATAAAACAGTTATTTAACAGTTAACTACGTGTCAGGGAAAACAGTCAGTGTCTCGGGGCAAATAAAATGGATATATCTTTCAATACTGTTAAATAACTATAATAATAAAAGATTTATTCCGGGCGGCAGACACGATTAGAAATAAATAGTTTATATGAAGAATAAATACGGAGGCACTTTCTGGTTAATCCCGAATATCTTTTGGCAAAAGAAATGGAAGATATTTTCTGTATATTTATTCCTTAAAAAGTGTGCAAGGTTTTTCTAGGTACAAATAATTATTGAGATTGTGTTTACAACTGAATCAGTTGTTTAATATGTTGGTAATGTTTTAATAATTTCCCGAAAGAAAGTATCATACAAAAACCGTGTGTTCTTTCTCTTATACAAGCACTTCCGGTAACTACGATTTCCATTCCTGGATTTTGTGTTCCAGTAACAGGTTGGGAATAATCCCTAAATGGGTATAATACCCCAATTGGAGTATACTGGTAAACCCAAATTGGGGTATTTGGTTAAAAACTTGCGCGCATTATAAATGTTTTACCCGCGAACTGAAATTATTTGTTAAATATAAAACCGCTTGTATATCTGTTAAAATTAGATACCTTGCACTGTAATACATGTAGATTACTGCGTGTAGATTTAATCCAAAGGTAAAACCTCTGTGAATACAAAAAAAATTCCACTCTTATACATGTATTTCATTGTTAGTCATCTTATATTGACAATAAAGAACAAACACTATTCTTCGCATTTTCTATCTTTATCTCGAAGAAATTTGAAAAAGACTCATTTAAGATGGATTTCCAATATTGACATTTGTAGATATTATTTGCACAAAGATTATTATTATAAATGCAAGTATCATAGTGTTTATATCGCTTCTAAAATGGGTACAATAGCTTTTAAATAGTGATTTGTTTCCTTTAGATGCAATTTTATTGTCTAGTTGGTATTTTTATGACAGTTAATTGGGCCTAAAAAGGTTTCAAACAAAAAAGCTGCGCGAATACACAATAAAAGAATAACTCTAAAAGTCTCTTAGATATCCCAACTGGAGTATACCATTATACTCCAATTAGGGTGTTATTTAGGCCAGTTGGGATATTATATCCCAATTAGGGGTTATTCCCAACACGAGTAAGGCGTGGAATCTTACGGATGAAAGATAGTTTCTAAGATAGACTTCTAATTGGCCAATCATATTGTGATGACCGTGAAAGTTGGATCGATATCAACAAAGACTGAGTATTACCCTATATTCGACGTCTATGCGATAGTAATTTTGCTCAAGGGAGAAAGTAAACATATGACGTGCATGGCAGTAACAAATTAAATCAACTCTGACATGCACACACCACAGACTGGAAAGGGAATTCCAGGGAAGTTATATATTGTCCTTCTTTCAATGGTTCTATAGATTGAGCAATAAAATCTTGACGAATTTCCCATTTAGCTCCTGACCAACAGTCTCGTGAACATTTTTGTCATTACTTGAGGCAGTAAAAGATGCTTTGGCTGCTCGGATTGAAAAGTATTAAAGAACAGAAAAACGCGTGAAACTACTTTAGAAATTGAATCAAACTTCATACGCGAAGGTCGTTAATAAATTTCCCCACTTTGATCCAGTCTGACCAATAACAATGAGGCGAAAGCCAACATTTGATATTAATAATCTTTTTTTCTGAAACTTCACCACCAAAATGATAAAACAAGTCTACATATGTATGATCTAAAAAGAGGGTATATCAAGTTCTTTAGTTTTAGTCTGGTCAGAAAAATATACAAAGTTAACACAAAAAATCAACATTTAATTATAAAAAATGAAACATTCACATACAAAAGATATTTAACATGCATTATTTTAATCAAATCTAGAGGTACTGTGATCACACCTGCAGCTTGCATCGTCCAAACCCCAAACATGATTTTGACTTATGTACTAAATAGGAGGTGCACACAATGGCATTATATATTTAAGAATCTGAGGAAGTTTCATTAAATTATGAGAAGTGGTTAAGGAGGAGTTGTGGATACAAAATGCATACCCCTCTGCCCCCTTGCCTTCCAAAAGAAATACAGTTTCCCAAAATGATTTTGACGATTTTGGCCACAAACAAAACAGGAGGTGCACAATGGTATTATATGGTTAAGAATCTGAGAAAGTGTCATTAAATTATGATACGTGGTTAAGGAGGAGTTGCGGATACAAAATTGGTACCCTCCCATTTCCAAAAGTAAAACAGTTCCCAAAAATGATTTTGATGATTTTGGCCACAAACAAAGATAGGAGATGCGCAATGGCATTATATGATAAAGAATCTGAGAAAGTTTCAATAAATTGTAATAAGTGGTTTAGGCGGAGTTGCGAATACAAAATAGGTACCCCCCCATAACCCCGTATAAAGCACTGGCAAAGTTCTTTTGGAAAAAGAAACAGAAAAAATAATTTTTGCCCCCCCCCCCCCCCCAAAAAAAAAAAAAAAAAAAAAACAATAGAAGCACAATGGCATTGTATAGTTAAGAATATTAGAAAGTGTTATTAAATTATAGTATATTCTTTTTATGGGGAGTCGCGGATACAAAATAAATACCCCCATATAAGGCAATGACAAACTCCATGTTTTGGGAAAAGAAACCCCAAAAATGATTTCTACCAAACAAAAAGGAGGTGCATAATTGCATTTTATGATAAAGAATCTGAGAAAGTTTCATTAAATTATAATAAGTGGTTTAGGAGGAGTTGTGGATACAAAAGTTGAACATATTGTTATCGGACGGACGAACGGACAGACTCCCCATAGAAATGTAACAATAGAGCATGGTTTGTCTCCCAATCATCGCACTTGGAACCTTTGGTTCAGTAATATACCGCTCCACCAACTTAGCGAAAGGAGTACCCCTTTATTATAGGTTTCACAGTGAGTGAGAATTAGATTTCGCTTGATATCAACTCGAGTTATACTTAGTCTAGTAATAACTAACGATTCCTTTCGACGTTGCTCGGTTTCAATTGTTCAAAAAAAGCTGGCCCAATTTCTTTTCAGAAAAAAAAACATTTTGAAAAAACCTAATAGTGATAATTGAATTTATTTTTCTTTGAGATGAAAAGATCGAAAATACAAAGGATAATGTTTCTTCTTTTAATCTATTCTGTTATTGTCATCATACGATGACTGACGAATTGAAGAAACGCATGCACTGGACCAGACAGAGGGGTTAAAACTTTAAATAAATTGTTTTAAAGCAGTAACCTATTACAGAGGTCTTGTTTCAACATATTTACTTTGTCGTTTTATATTTAACAAATAATTTACGTGTTCGCGGGTAAAACAATGTATGAAGAAGTGTGTGTTCTTTTCCAAATACCGCAATTAGGGTATACCATTCATTATATACCAATTACGATACTGAAGCATAGGAGTGATGTTACTCTAAAAATATCCCCCATTACATATAATTATGTAGCCACTTCTGTCACAACGTAATGATAAGGATTATGTACAAACAATGAAGTAACATTCCAGAAGTTGTGCAAAAATACATGAGAACAAAAAAACCGAAACATTTGGAAGACCAAAAACCAAACTTATTTTAAAACAAGAAGTACTCATAACCAAAAATACCGAAATAGGAAGCCAAATTTCAGCTAAGGAGATCTACCATGTGCAATACAAGGAATGAACCCTTAGTAATTCTATTATTTTTGAATTTATCTAAATACTGGTAATTTCTATAACAAATCAATGAATAATCATGTCAGACAAGTCTGACGACTGGGTTGGCGAATACCCTCGGGGACCTAGGGTCCACCATGCAGAGGCAAAATTGTGCTCGAGGTTCTGGACTAGTTGGAAAATCTGGACCTGGCCATGCGGATAATGAAAATACAACTCAAGTTTATAAATTGTGTTCGCTAACCGATTCAGGGGTTACTATGGCACATACTAGAATAAGGTATAATCTGTTGCTGAAACAGAGAATGATTATTACCTACGAATGAGGTGTTAGTTTAAATTCGTATGCTAGGTGTTCAAGAAAATTGTTTTCCTGGATTGATATAAACCAGAATGTATATTTAAACTATAGACTCACAGGAGACTGTATGGCTTACCTGGATTTAAACAATCAACGGCCATAAAAGCAGTAACAGAAAAGCTAATTGGTTGGTGAAAATGGACAATTTTTACGAGGAATTGAAAAATTTCGAAGTATACATGCATGGTATAGAGGTCATAATATTTCAGAATCCCACACAGTCCAGCGGACGGATTTCTTTGCGGCAAATTTGATATGAAAGACAAAAACTTTATTATATTTACAATACTTCGATTAAATATTATATATTGAATGAATATGCTTGCCTTTATCAGTAATATATAACCATATGTCTTGAAATTGAAAAAAAAATTATATATATATAAATTTAAACAGAACCATGCAGGGTCTATACTGTGACGCGTGATCTGAGTCGTAGTACAGGGTCTTACGAATGACTCACCGGCCATTTTAGTTTACAGAAAGATGTTATGGGGACAGTTCTACAATAGACTTTAAAAATAAATTGCACTTAAATATCATTGACGGAATGTAAAATTACTGAATATTACATGTATTATTGAAATGACATAAGATTTTCAATTTTATTTAAGTTATATTTAATTTTTCTCTTTTTACGATAAAAATCACTGAATTAAAATTATTGTTGTACACTACATGTACATTTGTAGTATAGAGGTCTTTGCTAGAATAACAATGAGCTTATAAATCTGGTGAAAAATGTATTTTTACGCATATATATAGATTAGTTTTCTTGGGTTAATGTATTTGTCACAGAATTACTGAGTAACAAATTGAACGATTACATTTATAGCAGAAATTAACATATTTTCAGTAATCAAAAAGACTGAGTAGAAGGAAATACACCAATTTTCTGACTTTCAACCATACTAGTATGTACGAGGGAAACTTTCCTTGATTTTAGAGTCCCAGGACATAAGCTAATGATAAACTCAGCCAGAAGGTGAATTGATTGCAAAAAGAGATGTCTTTTAAAGACCTGGCGTATACACGAGTTCAGTGGTTCCGATTTGCAGTAATAACGTGTGCGTTTTAATTCATTTGGTTTTTTAAACCCCCAAGGCGAAGAAATTATTAGATTTCCATAAAGATGATATAACTATCAATTGATTTTCTGTCCCAAAAGAGGCAGGAGGGATGCGTTTGAGCCATTTAAGGGGTAACTCGGAGGTACATGTACCAGGCTCTGCTTGCAAACCAACATATAAAGATGAAGCTCAAATTTATCAAGATCCAAAATTCACGAAGTAAAATAATAAGGAATTCCGAGTAAACAGTACTTTGATTTGATATTGGATCATCTATATGTAAATACCATTGCTGCTAACATTTGCTTAAACTAGATCAAGTTTCACAGAAGAAGACTTAATGAAGTGATTTTTCCTATGTTAGGCATTGGTGGCCACCCTAGTTGATAGTTTAAGCCATGAGCTGCACCCTGTCTCATACCTAACAGGTGGTTTATTTATGTCTCCTCCCACTGATGTGGAGAGACATATTGTTTTTGTACTGTCTGTCCGTCCGTCACAAACTTTTGTCATCGTTCTATCTCATGCATCATACTTCGGATTTGGATGAAACTTGGCAGGAATACTTTTTAGGATATGTAGATGTGCATATGGTCTTGTTTTCATTTTATAAATCAATGTTTGACGGTTTACCAGGGTAAAATATGAACTTAGCCATTTTGCCTTAGGACTAGATGGAAGATGCATCGTACATCCGATTTGGATGAAACTTGACAGGAATACTTATTAGGGTAAGTAGATATGTGCATATGTTCTTGACTTTGCGATAAATCAATTTTTAACTGCTTATTGGGGTTAATTATGAACTTAGCCATTTGGCGTTAAGACTAGATGGCAGAAATTTTGTCATCACTCTCATGCATCGTACTTCGGATTGGGATGAAACTTGACAGAAATACGTATTAGGGTAGGTAGATGTGCATATGTTCTTGATTTGTTGATAAATAAATTTTTAACGGCTCACCGGGGTAAATTATGCATCATACTTTGGATTTGGATGATACTTGTTAGGATATGTAGATGTGCATGTGTTCTTGACTTTATGATAAATAAATTTGTTAGGGTTGACCGGGGTAAATAATGGACTTAGCCATTTTGCGTTAGGACTAGATGGAACACATTTTGTCATCACTCTAACTCGTGCATCCTACTTCAGATTTGGATGAAACTTGGCAAGAGTACTTGCTAGGGTATGTAGTAATACGTGTTATGTTCTCGTAAAATTTATGATGGCATGATACTAAACCCCTAACGGGAGGGATCTTGGCTGATTTTCTATATGATAAATACATAATCTTACGATCACTTTTATTGAACTGGAATTTCAGTGACAGCTAGTAGTCACTTTTTAATATATATTGATCATTGTCATTTTGCTTAGTTTCTTCTGTTACCTTTTTAACATCGGACTCGGACATCTTTTGAACTGAGTTTACCTTTTGCGGATTTTCTCGCTGCGTTGAAGACCCATTGGAAGGCTTGAGTTGTTTTCTGCTCTTTGGTCGGTTCGCTGTCTCTTTGACGCATTCCGCGTTTCCATTCTCCATTCTATGCATGTATTCTAGTCTTTGTGAAAAATAATTTCTGAGAGTTGACCAGGGTAAAATATGGACTTAGCCATTTTGCCTTAGGACAGGATGGAAGAAATTAATATTCATGCTTAGAGAGTAATATTGATACCTCTTTCTTTCTGGCTCATTATGAAATCCAATTAATTGCTTATTTGATATCAGGTTGTAAAACAACTATTTTATGTTCCCTCTTGATAACATGCGGGCGGGGGAGTTTGTGTGCATTAATTATATATATGATTCCCGTATTTCAGTATTATTGTGTGTTGCCTTATTTATTCATTTATTTAGTTCATCTAACTTGTGCTTCTTGTATCATATGTTGACCAGGGGTCTAATTTTCGAAGGTATCTTTACGACTAAGATGGGTCTTAGGACCATCCTAGGACATTTCTTAGTCCTAAGTGCAATTTTCGAACATGTCTCAACTTAGAATCTATCTCAGAATTATCCCAAATTTAGGACGTCAATTTATATGTCTTAAGATGATCTTGAAATACCCCAACTTTAGGATGAAAGTACAATATTTGTAAACAAATATGACCGCTGTATATGTAAATGTGGCTTCGTTTGATAGTTTGCAAAAGGGGATGGACTTGTTTTTCTCAACTTCATCCAACAGAATTTGGAGATCAGCGTCCGTAAAATTCGCATTTCGTTTTCTGCTCATGTTAACGTTCGATCTATTAAATATGTATAATGTGTTATCCTCCTTATATACAAATGTATAGAAAGTTAGTTGCACGAGTTTTGCCTTTGAACTCTTTGTTCATTTTTTACTCACCTTGTATCGATCTAAAATTTTGACAACACAATGGATTTAATTTTTAGAATTTCGTTTTGAAATAATATTATTTTCATCATAATCAGCATGATTTTCATTGTTTTTTTTAATACTATTCTATAAAGTTGGCGTCGTGCGATGCTATTTGATATATCTTAGTTTTTTTTTCATACCACAAAACTTAGGACTAGGATGATCCTAAGAGATCTTCGATACAAGGTCTCAGACATGTCATAAGACAGTCCTAGGATTATCCTAAATAATATCCTAAGATATATCTTAGAGGATAAATCTTACGAAAGTTTCGAAAATAAGGCCCCTGATGGTCAGGCAACAGTATAATTACCAATAATTTATTTCAAATCTCCCCTGTTAACCCGTACCATATTTTGTCATAAAATCTCAGGGAAGTTTCGAAAATAAGGCCCCTGATGGTCACGCAACAGTATAATTACCAATAATTTATTTCAAATCTCTGTTAACCCGTACCATATTATGTCCCTGATGGCGTTCCAAAAAATTAATTTCTGGTAGAGTATCCTCGTACTGAACTAGTATCTCTTTCATGTTTGGATGTATAATGGAAGTCAGGATGAAGTTTAAATCAACAGTTTTATTCAAGTTAATAATTATGAACATAATATATAATAAGAGTATTTATGGTGTCCGATGTGGTTGGAGATAGCTTACTGTACTTCCTACAAACATAGTAAAGATAGTATTTTATTTCCTAACAAAACGTTCCCTATATGTTAAATCCTGTATCCGTTATTTATTTCCAATAAAATCCTCAACTAGCTATAGTTTGTCTTTTACTGCTTTTGAACTTCCCGCTTGAGAACGTTAATTTTAGCTATCGCGTTTACATGTTTCCAGTAAATGTCACTTGACACGAACGACCAATGAATAGTTGTACTTTTTGCCGTTGTAGGAGCTTTATAATATGGGATTAGGGAAATGTCATATACGAAATTTGTTTAAAGTTGTTCAAAGGATGTTCTTCTGCTTGTGCAATAAATATAAAAAGATGCTTGTAGTTAAACATATGCAAAAGCTTTAAATAAATGATCGGACACCACCAGTATGAGCAATGATTTAGCAGAAGATGTGCGCAATAGTACATTTATTTAGTAAACAACAATAATACAGTTCAACATTCAATTGAAATTATTTACAAAACACTGGTGCCCGGCAGAAAAGATGGTCAAAATATCAGATTATGAGAAAATGTCGTTGGTTTCTTTCCCCTATCAAAGAGGACTGTCACCACTGGAAACATGCGATGATACTTAGAAATTTGATTACATAAAGGACAAATTGAGCAAATTATTCACACCAAACATAATCTGGAAAAATATTTAAAGACCACCCACTTTGACCAGTCTAGACCAGTCTTGGTCATTGCTGTTCCTTTTTGATAAGTAGTTTAACGGAAGATTATTAGTTTAATTGTCTACATGGGTCCCGTTTAAGTAAGTTCAAGTGTGGGAGCCATCTTCATTGGAGGTCAGGGTCATCAGACAGAATTATGTTCTTGGTTGGCAGTATGGTTTATACTAGCGTGTGCACACCCTTCAGTTCGTTTCAGCGATTGTTTAATCCCACACGCTAGTTGTCAATAAAAATCGTGTACAAACGGAATGAACGAGTTCCCACGAAACGATACACGGAACGATACACGGAACGAACGAAACACGCACACGAAACGAACGAAACACGAAATGAACACGAAATATTGGGAATGTTGAATAGGCTAGTAACTGTATAGCAGTATCACGTCCACGTATTTCTCTTGTTCATAAAAGTTTGGTTAAATATTTGAAAAAATGCTTCAGCAGTTCAAAATTTTGGAAATGTGGTACGATGAAGAATTCCCTGTTGATGCTTGTGTAATGCCCTTTTAAATACACACAATTATTGTTGAAAAATTTGTTCCGAAGTAATATTGGCCTATGAAATGGATTGAAAATTATTTCATAGCAGTTTTTGTAGCTATACTAGTTTGCAATCAACTAGAATCAATAAAGAAGCTAAGGATATAATGTTACAGCGAATAACATTCTTCGATTTTTGAGAAAACAAAACCCAGAATAGTGAGAATATATATTATCAATTGTTATACATAAGAGAGATAAGCAGGCGTGAGTATAGTGCATGTGTTGAAAGAGTGTGTAAATGAAGATGATGTTAAATTTATTCCCTTAGTTCATAAAAAAAAGTCACGCTAGGTGTATTTCATTAGAGTTCTTTAAATAGGGTAAAAAATAAGGCACTGATTTTCATAATGTTCATCTTTTTTTAATTTACCACACATTAATTTAATGATTAAAAGATCATACAGCTATGTCCAGTGCGTAATTTCGTCCGATAACTTTTTTAAAAGGTAAATTAGCTATGATGATATTTCATTTAATAGCTACGCATTACAAAATCACTTAATCTGGAGTTTGTTTTTTTTTTTTTTTTTTTTTTTTGGGGGGGGGGGCAGGGGGGGGGCGTAGTAGGTTGGGATTATTGCTGAGATGTTTATGGTATGACATAATATTTAAATGGTGGTCAACGTGTCGTGATTTTGACAGATATGGCTGACCTGGACAGAAGGTCAATATCAATACCATTTCACCGCCATTCAAGTCCATAATTTTTTTTTATATATGGTACCCCACCCCCCCCCCCCCCCCCCCCCCCCCCCCCTATCATGCCTATAATAGCTTCTGAAAACAGTGTTTTTGCCATACAGTGAATAACATCTGTTTGAAATGACTGTGTGTAACATTTTGACGGTGTAGTCATGAAGGGTTGTTGATACAGAAATAAAGAAAATCATGGACCTGTAAACGGAACCTGAGCAAATTATAAAAAACAAACTAATAATAATAACATTCACTTTTTTGTCATTTTTAAGCATTAAGCAAACTTTAAATAGCACGCAAATGAACAAATATTGAAAACTGTTAACACGGAAGCAAATTCTGGAAACGATTTATTATATTCATAACTAACTGATAGATTAAAAACCACCCGTCCCTCAAGACTTGACAAATAGCAGTGGTACTCTGAAACCGAATTCGCATTATCTGACTCCGATAAACTATTGGAATTCTTTTCGAGAAACCTTATTTTGATAATATACACAATCATGCCAAACTTCATATTACCTCAATAAAAGTCTAAAAAAAAATGATAAAGTGCAATACCATATGTATCAATATGCAGTACGTATGACAAATGTTTTAAGAAAAAAACTAAATAAACGTAAAAATAAAAAACAATTAAAGGCAAATTTAGGTGGGACTTGGATTATACCAGCGGCGGTATCGACTCGTTGGTAATTGACGACAAATTCAAAAATGCGAAAATTACGAATATGGTAGAGCCAAATCCATCTAAGGAAAGGCCCAAAAGGACGGAGATACTCTTTACTTTTTATGAAAGAAAAGACTTGTAAATAGCAATTTTCATGTGAGATGACCCGTTGAAGATCGGTTCACGCGACCTCATCTCCCACTGCACGGGACCTCATCTTCCGCTGCTTTAAGGTCAATCAAATTGCGCCTTTCACAAATGCACATACGTTTTGACAAGCAGGTGTAACGTTATCTAACTTATTCGACTGCGGTCATACAGAAAACTTGAAAAACGAGTATTTACAGAAGAAATAGATACTTATACTCGTTGAAAAGTGAAGAACTGGAAAATCTACAACTCGTTCTTAAAATTCAACGTCTTTTTCCTCGTTCCGCTGCGCTCCACTCGGGAAAGATGTAGAGTTTAAAAAGTCATTGAAGATTTTTCAGTCTTCACTTTAAACTCGTGTAATAACTTTTAATCTTGTAAGATTGTCAAGTTATAAACGAAAAACTGGCTTTAATGTTACAGAGGCAAGAACGCCAATAAAATGATGTCATAGTATTTTCACGAAATGTACCAAAACCGTCTCATTATGCAAAGGACTGCGCATCAGTCCCTTTTTCCTTGTATATCTATTACACTTAAGCGGAAAGGTAGGGTAAAAATTGTGACCTTGCCTCGTATTGGTACATGTAATGGTCATAGACCTTAACTGAAGTTTCCTGTTGAAACTACAACATTTGTTTTGAAAAACCCATAGTGAAGGTATTTTAAGGGGAAGCATCTGGCTCCTATAAAGTATTAAAATTGTTTTAGAGAATACTTATTTTGATTTTATGCCACTCATGCCAAACGTCATCAATTATAGATCTCTAAATAGATGATTACACTTACTACTAACGTTTGCTATCGAAACCCTTCTAAAAGTGAATTATTATTTATGCAAAGATATTAATTCGTTAAAATAAAACGTTGTTGTAAAAAACGAGCAAAGTGACCTAACCTTTGTTTATAGAACCCCATGTAAAGAAGTTACAGAAACATCAAGAAAAGAATAATTCAACAAAATGGTATGAAATCTCATTTTTTATCAGAGTTTAGTAATTAGGGTATCTTGTGAAATAGAAAAACAGAGGTCCAACAAATGACAATCGTCACTGTTATTGTTGTTTCGTAAAGTTTTCTATGCCTAAAGCTCATTTATCAGAGCAAGGAGGCCTTGGATTATGAACAGCAAAATCTTCATCCAAGTACCGAAAGTATTCATGAAACTAGTACGTTATCTGTTTTATAAGTGATTAAAATCTGACAAATGTCTTTATGGCCCCGTTCACGCGAAATAGATAATGGAGACATATTGTTATTATCACACTTGTCGATATCACAATAACCAGAACTTAAAAGCATTTGGACTATGTCAGTGTGTCCTTCCTGACAAGCCACGAACAATGGCGTTTTTCCGTCGAGGTTGCATATATTAATATCACACTGGCTACAGACAAGCATTTCAACACTAGCCTTGCTATTTGATTTACATGCAACTAGAACTGGCGTCTCGCCTGCCGAATTAGTTTTGTCTAAATCGCAATTGTCACTTTTCAGTAAAATGTCGATATAATTGATTTCATTTCCCCTGCAAAATTCATGTAACAACGTATTACCATTCGATGTGATTGTGTTTACATCGCAATGATACCTAATCAAAAGTTCTGCAATGTCAGGTTTTCCCAGCAGGAAAGCAGTTCTTAGAGGAAACTGTTGCGAACCGTCTTTACGTATAAATATGTCATTTATATATTCATCCCCTCCAATTTGTAGCATAATTTCTATTGCGTCTTTGCATACATCGTTACATATAGATAATAATAACGGACTTAAAGGAACCTCGAGAAAAGTTTTGTAAGACTCCATAATACGTTCAGTAATATTTTCACCGAAAAGAAATATTTCATCAACTAATGGAATTGCATCATACATACAATCTTGGTATGCAAAATCTCGGGCTAAATCCTTGCTAGACGATAGCTTACCAGAGATTATCATTTTTCTGGCCTCAGAAATGATAAAGTCATTCAAAAATGCAAAATAAGAAAAACCTACAAAACCCCAAAGGTCGTTAATTAGTGCCACAAGGATCTCTTCATTCTGTGACAGGTGCCATATAAGTTTAGTTTGGAAACTCTCTGTACATAGGTCTTCATTCAAAATGTACACAAGTTTTCTTTGTTTTATATCCTTTAAAGTTCGCTGAAAGTATACATCTTCATCAGCTTTGTCAAGTATAATAACAAAATCTTCGCTGTACGGGGACAATTCAAATTGAATTCTGTTATAAATGAAACTGCTGCTCCCATATTTCAAAATAATACGGACAAGAGACGATCCAAAATGGAATGCAATCATGTCAAATATTTTATCATGTATTGCTGTAATAGTATTCTCGGTTACTAAAATGAAAGTCTGGTTCAAAGTTTTCAAACTATGAAGAACAGAAATACGCGAAGGTTTACTTGACAGCCCACATGCATCAAATATATCGTCAAAAATGTGTTGAAAATCTTCATTTGACACACCAGAAAGTAAATTTACCTTCAAATTGTTGTTATATAAAACCAAAAGTGCAAGGCCAATGTAAGCTTGTCCATTTTTGCGTTGCATTTCTTCCAATTCATGATTATAGACTTCGTACGGATTTTCAAAGAATTTCGCAGTTCTTTTTCTCTTCGACTTCGACGACAACATACAAAGAAGAGGAAACATGTCTGTTTCTGTTATTATATTTCTATCTATTGATGAAAGTAATTTTTTATTACAATGTTGTAGACCTATTTGTAGTTTTTCCTCTAGTCCCAAATTGAATTTCTTTGACTTTAAATTACATTCATTCATACCGAAAGCGTTGAATACTTCTTGAAAAGGCTTTGTGTGAAAAACGTGTGTCCTACACGTCACCAGTATACGCAAATACGAGTGTTCATCCTGTTTGAATACTTTTACTAGGACGTTTCGTATCTTCATCCACTGTTTTACATCACCTTCATCAACAGCAAACCTTCCACAGGGATCATCGAACACAAATAATTGTTTTTGTTCGGATTTACGATATTTGAGTACATTTTTTGGGATTGAAACTGGAAAAATTTCAAAACCTTCTGTTTCTTGCAAAACCAAAGCTACGTGATGAGCAATTGAACTTTTGCCCATCCCCGGACTCCCTGTTATAACAACGAATGGCGAACCTTTCACTACATCTAATATACGCTTCGCTGTAGAGGTGACAAAGAATGTTTTTCTTTCTTGCCTCCATTCTTCGATAGAAAACCAGAATTCCTCTGCAATATGATTGAAATATACACTTTTTATTTTCAGTGTTTTACAACTTACGTAGTACTACTACACACATTCATCCTGTAGTTAAAATGTTTTATGTCTTAGAAATGGGTAAAAATGAAAACGAAATAAAATTTATATTTTTCGACAAGGTATATACTATTCTGCAAGGTTAAAAAAATAATTTGTTATTGTGAAAAGCCATGAAAATGGGCCTATTTTAAGAAAGGAAATGTTGGCCAGTAATTTAGGGAGAACAGAACTTCATTTATAATGACATGACATTGAACATATTATAAACTAAATGTATCACTGAAACTGATGACAATGGTACCTAGAGATTATACAATAGGCTACTAGCAATATATATATTTGAAAATATTGGACTCTTTTCATTGACTAGTAAATAGGACAGTTGTAGAACAAGAGGCTCACCAGAGCCTGTATCGCTCACCTGGAGTCTGGTTTTCATTGGATAATTAATCAACTATTTGACCAAGTTTGTTGCAATTGGTTCAATTGTTCAGGGAAAATTTGTTGAAGATTTATTTTTCATAAGGTTTAATGTTAAAATATGTTCCCTGATGGTGGTAGTCCTGGCAGGAAGTTGACAAAATTGACCAGGAATAAGGGTGAACCTTAAATAAATGTAACAGAACCCGACCTCAAATTACACAAACCAATAACTCCTAAATAGAATTTGGCATTCCCTTCAAAATTTCAAGATAGGTAGATCTCAACATGGCAAACATTTTTCAATTTATATTTCACTTCTATCTCAAATAGTTTTGGAGATAAATGCAAAAATGTTAAAATTTTGAAAATTAGACAAAAAAGGGCAATAACTCCTTAATGGGTTTTGGGATTTCCTTTAAAATTTCAGGGTATGTAGATCTCAACATGGCAAACATTTTTCAAATTTACGTTTTACTTCTATCTCAAATAGTTTTGGAGATAAATGACGAAAAATGTTAAATTATGAAAATTTGACGAAAAAAGGGCAATAACTCCTAAATGGGTTTTAGGATTTCCTTCAAAATTTCCGGTTAGGTAGATCTTGTCATGCTGATCAATTTTACCCCACGTCAGATTTTTGATATCTGTAACGGTTTTTAAGTTATAAGCCAAAAACAACACATGCACCCATATATTCTATTTTTAGCTACGACAGCCATGTTTTATGTCAGATCAAAATAACTTGAGGATCGTTTGTAGAGGACATGTCATAGATCATTCCTATTAAGTTTCAAACCAATTGGCCCAGCGGTTTCAGAGGAGAAGATTTTTGAATAAAAAAATTTTGAAAATTTCACAAAAAAGGGCAACAACTCCTAAATGGGTTTTGGGATTTCCTTTAAAATTTCAGGGTAGGTAGATCTCAACATGGCAAACATTTTTCAAATTTACATTTCACTTTTATCTCAAATAGTTTTGGAGATAAATGACGAAAAATATTAAAATTTTGAAAATTTGACAAAAAAAGGGCAATAACTCCTAAATGGGTTTTGGAATTTCCTTCAAAATTTCAGGGTAGGTAGATCTTGTCATGCTGATCAATTTTATCCCATGTCAGATTTTCGATATCTGTAACGGTTTTTGAGTTATTAGCAAAAAACAGCAATTTACCCCTATGTTATATTTTCAGTAACAGCGGCCATGTTTTTCGACGAATCAAAAATCCCCACATCAGTTCTATGCAGGGTACCCCAAGAAACAATCTTACTAAGTTTCATTTGATTTTGAATAGTAGTTTCAGAGAAGAAGATTTTTGAAATAATAACATAAAAAAGCCAAAAATGTCAAAAAAGGGCAATAACTCTAACATCAGTTGACAGATTTCCACGAAAATCAGCAAATAGGTAGCTCTCATCATGCTGAACACATTCAACCTGAAGAATATTCCGTAACCTAATGATTTTTGAGATATTTGCGAAAAACTGTTGTTTGACCCCTATGTTCTATTTTTAGTAACAGCGGCCATGTTTTTCGACGAATCAAAAATCCCCACATCAGTTCTATGCAGGGTACCCCAAGGAACATTCATACCAAGTTTGGTTTTAATTAGTCAAGTAGTTTCAGAGGAGAAGAGTTTTGAATAATTGTTAACGACGACGGACGACGACGACGGACGACGACGACGACGGACGCCAAGTGATGGCAATAGCTCACATAGTCTTTGGCCAGGTGAGCTAATAAAAGGTGATTATATGCTGTCGTTAGCAATGAATAGAACGGATTTGTGCTTTAGTCGATCATTGGGCCGTCTTAGGCCTGCTGTAAACTATGAGTATTTGAAGACGTTAGAGTTATTTGTAAGAAAAAGAATATCATTTAAAAGCGTTGGCACATATACGGATAGCATCAGTTCTCTACAAATGTATGTTCATATCACTACATATGGAGATTTTAACACCTCAAAGTACCAAAGTACATCCTGAATGTACTTAACGAATCTGTCACAAGTGTTTGTCTAGAAGGGTAGAATGTTGAGCTGTAGAGGAGTAAATGCGGGAACATAATTTTAACTGAGCTTGTTTCATTGAAAATACATGTAGGTTATTTTTGTGAAATGTGGTAACGTTTGATTCGGATTCCGTTTGCCTCATTTTATAAATTATAGTTCACTAACTTTGGAAGATCCCTGCAAATGTACTTTTTATTCCAACAACTGCCTCACGTGCTTCATTGTTTTAAAATGTAAACGTAGATAACTCATGAATAAAAGCCAAATCTAGCATAAGAAGATGCATCTTTATTTCCCTATTTTTATGGTGCATCTTCGAAACGTATCCGGATTGTTTCTGTACAGCATATCGGTCTTTATAGAATTAAAATAAAACTAATACGGAATTTACAGTTTCGATGGGGAGCGACTGAACAGAGTATGGTAGAGTCTAGTACAGTCTGGTAGCAAAACACAAATGTATATACATGTTTGATAATATTTACTTGTTGTATGAGTATTATTATTATATTATTTCATCAATTGGTAAAATTTGTCATCTGGTTTGCCTGTCGTATTTACGTTTAATGTCATGTTTGAAAAAATCAGATTTAATACAAGTATGACAACATTTTCTGGCAGATTTTATGTCATCATTTTAATAAAATATATTTATAAAATACGTATTGTTTTTTATTAGTATTTTGGAAGATTGACAAATATTTTCGCTCGATGTCATGGTGGACACTAGAGTGTGAGGAGGAAATTCTATAGGTATCACCAGCGTATCAGGTTTCGATAAATACGCCCTCTATTTTGGCCACCCAAAGTAGTGCTCGGATAAAACAGTAGAACTCTTTTGATTGGATATTAATGATATGCATAAAATTATTAATGTAATCAATATATAGGTGATATGTTTAAAACAGATTTCCTGCTACGAGTATTTTTATAGCAGTCAATAAATCACGATGAAAAAAAATCGGATTTTGGACCGAAAAAACACACATTTTTTTCAGCCTCATTTTTCTCCAACAATATCAATGGGAATGTGTTATTGAGAATATTGCTTTACGTATTTATACTAATCTAAAAAATCATATTGCCGAAAAGGTCAAATTCATATCGGAAAATATAAATAAATTGAGAAAATGGGGGTGGCCCTCCTATAGAAATAGCATTGCGCGGTAATTGCACTGTTGACACATATATGCAACATCAAAACTAGGGAAATATAATAATTTTAATGCATTATCTTAACGATTAAAAGATACATGACAACTGTTTTATTATTCATTAAATTGATTTCAGTCTTTATTTAGTAAAATATAGTTTGAAGTCGACGTAAACAATATAGCTGTATAAGGACAAATTTCTGAACAAATCCAGAACAATGTAGAACTCACCGCAATATTCATAACTAAATATATTACCAAACCCAACAAAAATGCAACGACGTAGACGCGATTCTACTTCTGGGTCCATTTTTTCCACTTATATTTTTTATTGACACTAGAAAAAGATTTCAGTTTGAATTAAACATTTAAAATAATTACTTGTAGAAAAGAAGAGAAAAAAATTAATAAATAAACGAATAAAATAAAGACATGAAAGATATAACTTTATTAATAAATAAAAAAATATTGAAAGATGAAATAAATATATGAACAATTTGAATTATATACAAAACAGACAATTAGAATAAAATCAATATATATATAAACAGCGGTCAGGCGGAGGGAAAATTAGTGACCAAAAGAATTTTGAAAAATATGAGAAAAATTGGAATACTCCAGCTTAGACTGGCCAGTCGTCAAGCGGAGGAAGAAAAATCTAAATTAACAGGAAATAATTTTTGTCTGTAAAAATGTGTGAGTCTTCCAAGGAAGACATGTGTCGCCTGCGGACGTCAATTTTTACAAAAAATATTAAAATTTTCTAAAAATGAAATATATGCACACCTTTGCATTAAAGTTAATGCACAGAGAAAGTTTCATCAAATTGCTGTGAGCCGTTATGGAGTAGTTGAGGATAGAAGTTTTGAACCCCCCCTTTTTTTCAAAATGTCAATTTTTACAAAAAAAAATTTAAAATTTTTAAAAATAATATATATATGCACACCTGTACATTAAGGTTAATGCACAGAGAAAGTTTCATCAAATTCCTTTGAGCGGTTATAGAGTAGTTGAGGATAGAAGTTTTTACCCCCCCCCCCTTTTTTTTAAAAATGTTAATTTTTCGGAAAAAAAATTAGAATTTTCTAAAAATGAAATATATATGCACTCCTGTTAATGCACAGAGAAAGTTGAATCAAATTCCTTTGAGCTGTTATAGAGTAGTTGAGGATAGAAGTTCCCCCCCTTTTTTTTTGCAAAAATGTCAATTTTTACAAAAAAAATTAAAATTTTCTAAAAATGAAATATACATGCACATCTTTGCATTAAGGTTAATGCACAGAGAAAGTTTCATCAAATTCCTTTGAGTGGTTATAGAGTAGTTGAGGATAGAAGTTTTGAACCCACCCTTTTTTTCAAAAATATCAATTTTTACCAAAAAAATTTAAAATTTTTAAAAATAAAATATATATGCACACCTGTGCATTAAGGTTAATGCACAGAGAAAGTTTCATAACATTCCTTTGAGCGGTTTACGAGCAGTTGAGGATAGAAGAAAAGTGTGACGACGCAAGACGCAAGACGACAGATAGTGATCCCTATGTGTCGACCATGCGTTCCGCAGGCGACACAAAAACCGTCAAGCGGAGGGAAAAGTAAATGAAATGAGACAGGAATTATGAATAAGGAATTTTACTAAACACAGAAATTTTACGGCAAACCCTGCTTCTAAAACAGAAAATTTGTGACTGGGATGTCTTCCAAACTACGAATAAAAACCCAATATTTTTATGAAATGTTGAAATACTAATGGCATCAAACAACTTCAGGCTTACCTGGCTTCTATAAGCCCATTTGAAAATTAAAGCTCTTTTATATCCACAAGGCTGTTAAAGAAACGCAAAATGTCAAAGTAACCTTGATATTTCACCTCCGACCTAAAAAAGGTGGATTATTTGCATCTGTCCTTCCGTACAACATCGGTTACAATCCGCCTATTACTTTCTGAGCAGAGGAAAAAAGTCATTTCCCATATAGTTTCAATGGAAACTTTTTAACAGCCGCAAGCGTCGAGTGAGCAGATGGATCTCAACCAAGAATGTATTGCTGTCATCAATTCTATAAAGTTTAAAAGGATTTCAAATAAAGTATGGCCTCTGGTGGCCATGTTGTCCATCCAACTAGAACCAAATGTGAAACGTTTGCAGAAGTCCTTATATACATCACTCCTGCAAACTATGGTTACAACATGCCCTTTATATTAATTCCTGAGCCTGAGCAGTGCAGCCGTCGGGTAAGTGGATGAATGTCATCCAACAGTGGATCACATTTAGAAGGTACAATATATTGTTGTCATCAAACCTGCAAAGTTAAAAATGTTTTCATCGTGTAGTTTCAGAGAAGGTTTGGAAAATTTGCCAACCATGGTGGCCATGTTGTTAATCCATCCAGGAACCAAAGAATGAAAGTTGGTAGAGGTCTTTCCATACATCATTCCTGTCAAATTTGGTTACAATCTGCACACCAGTTTCTTAGCAAATTACAAAAAGTCCTTTCCAATATGGTTTCAATGAAAACTTTGAACAGCCACATCCATCACTTGAGGGGATTAATCTCAACCAAAAGTGAATCGTTTGTAGAGGGTATTGTTGTCATCAATCCTGCAAGGTTTCAAAACATTTCATAATGTATTTTCTGAGGAGACGATTTTTGAAAATTGGCCAATCAAAATAAAAAATAGTCTCTGGTGGTTCAACCGGAACCAAATGTGATCGATTTCAGAGGTTTTTCCATACATCATTCCTACAAAATCTGGTTACAATATTCTGATATTTTTCCACCAGACTCTGTTTAGATGCGCCGGTTTCGGTAAGATATGTTGACAGGAGATCATAATCTTTCCGTCTTGTGGTTCTAAGAGACCAAACATTTTCAAAGCACAAATTCCCTCAATTTCATCAGTTGTGCTCAAGACCAAAAAGCTGAATTAAAAGCCAAGCCTCAGGGAAGATAAGGTTTTGATAACAAATGTCATGAGGGTTTATTTTCCTTTAAAACAAACCGTCGACTATATTAATTGATTTTACGAATTTTTGCACGCTAATTATTGAAAAATATAAATTCATTCTTTAATCTTTGAAATATTTATCGAAAAAATAAAAAAAAACCCACCTTTAATGTTTCTTGTTAAAGGCTCATTCACTTCTCTCTCTAACTGAACGGTCTTATTTCCCAACATTCGCAATTCTTCTTCGACTTTGTCTAATCTCCGTTGCTGCTGAAGGAATGTAAGATACACTTCCTTAAATGAACTGTCTAGAGCTGTGATTAACAGTGCGTCACATTCAGCTTTTATTGTAGACCCACCTAATCTCTCAACTGCCTAAATTAGAACAAATAACAAACAATAAAGGCTTTATAGTTTTTTTGAACTAGTTTTAAGTCTCGATGATTCAGTGCACCATACTAGAAAATAATTAAATGCAACTTAAACGAGTAATATAGCCTTTCTACTTAAAAAAATGAAACTTTATTAATAAGTCTATGAAAACATTTTTCTTATTGTTTCGAGTGTAAATATTCATAATTATTCTAAAAAAACTTAACTCATCGTTACTAAAATGGTGAAAAATGGTTACAAAATATTGCCAAGTTCTTTGTATCTGTAATCAGAGTATTAAAGTTGCTAAAAAGACTGGTACAAGACTCACTAGACTTATCTAGTTACATTTCCTTAGGCTCATCTACTGGTACCTTATGAAAGTCAGATGTTGTTCTGGAGTTAAGTCGCCTTGTCCATAAAAAAATAAAATATCCACGAAAAATCACAAAATTAAAAATTTTCGGGTATATTAAAAAACGTGTTGATTTAGATGGGCTCAATATATCTTGTTAAAATTTGAAACATAGTTTGTTGAGATAAGTATCTTTCAATGGTCAACTGCTAATCAATGCTAAACATATAGCTTCAACTCCTATTTTGTGTTTAAATTTAACGAAGTTTACACTTGGCTTAATGAAAAACGTCAAGTAAAAAGCCTAAGTAATAACTGTAATAGTGAACTGTTACGAAGTCTCCTAAACGAAGTAACTGATATCTAGCATGCCTTACATTGTATCAATGAATTGTTTGTTTTTCAGAGACTGAAATTGGGAAATTGTTCTATAAAGTTAATGCATACCTAATGGAGATGTTACTTGAAATTCGTGATATGGGTATTTTTTGTTACTCGATTTTTACAGTCATACAATGTCCCGTTTGATCAACGTTTGCTTGTCGAAATGCCGCATTGACAGAGCTATTTCCCAATATTTATGAAACGCTTACGAGAGCTAATTTTATTGTATAGCGTTATAAAATGCATTCGGTTTCATTAAATAAAAATGATAAAAAAGACTTCTTACCTGCCGTGATAAGTTCTCCCAATTTCAAGTCAGTGTAGTTTGAATCATTTTTATATAAATTGATCAATTGTAACACAAGATGATTTTTTTTTAATTTATGACTAAGCAAATGAAATAATATCTATTATTACATATTATGTCTGATCTTGTATCAATATTGTATTAATTCTACAATATGATGTAAGAACAGAAAATAAAATAATTAAAAGATAAAACATCACATTAATACTAAAAAGTATCTGAGTTGCATATTCACCCTATAAAATTAAACCTATCTATAAAGAAATACAACTTTTAATTTCTTTTTAAAACAACAAAACCTACAAAAAAAGAGAAAAAAAAGCAACTGGACAGTCATGACCCCCGGCCAGGACCAATACCCTGCAAAGATTAATTTAACTGGTTAACAAAAATATACATGTACAATGTATTTAGATTTAAATTTGAGATGGACGGGTTTACAGTTTTTAACATCTAGGCTATAGTTAACACGTCATCTTTTGATAGATATCATCCTCTTAGTAAGTGACCTTGTCGACCTTTTTTTTTACCCACTGGGTCAATAACAACAGGATTTTTCTCATTTGCGTAAGGGCGAGGCAAAATTCAATATACATTTAAAAATATAAGGATATGTGGTAAGCATCAATGAACTTATCATGGCCCCTTTGACCCTTTTATTTTGGAAACGGTAAAAGATACAAAACAAATTCTGCAGTAACTCTTGTAACAGAATGATATAGACAAAAACGGATCGAACGTGATTTTTTTCCAGCAAGGAACATAATAAACAAGTCCCATAAAAATCAGACAAAAATAGAAAATGTAGACCAATACAATTTAGCATAAAATATTATTGGATAATTTTTTATAATATATAACAATTTATTATCTTTCAGGGAACAGTAAATTATCCCTGCGCACAATACCAATTGTGCATTCACCAGGTCTTGTCATGGGCATAATGATTATGCCGATCAGCAGTTTCGGAGCTATTTCGATACATCTAGTGTTTAAAGGGGTGGGACATGAACTTTGAGGATATCCGAGTTTTTCACAAAGAATAAAAATGTTTTATAATTAAGGGCCAAGGATCTCAATGTCTTTTGTTGATTTTTTACAAGGGAATACCCCATTCCCCGGGCAATGTGTAAAATCCTTTATTGCGTCTCATTAGGGACGAGATCAAAAGTTCAATTTTGGATAAAAACTTAATTCAAATAGTTTGGGGGAGGGGGGTAAAACTCGCTGCAAGTTTTGTTATCCGACATCGATTTTCGGATTAAAAAATACGGATTCAAGTGATGTCCAAGTCAATATACAGAACAAACATACATTGTTGGGGAAAAACAGGACCCATGATACAAAAAGTATACTCTCAAAGCATATGACCATATTGGTCAATCAACTTTTCCCAAATTAAGTTAAGGGGGGAGGGTGGGGGTCAGTGAAAAAACTATGTGAATTAAGTTTTTTATCCTACATTGAACTTTCGATCTCGTCCCTTACAGGCAATTAGAAATATATGCGGTTACGGGGTATGGAGTTCAATGGTTTATGGGATTTGAACATTGCGTATCAAAACGTGTTAAAGAGATAACATTTTTTACAGGATTTTGAAATAAATAAAAATTATTGATTTGAGGGGCGAGGAACCCTTGGGTAAATGACGTATATATCAGTTCATCCATTTTGTCATGGGGAATAAGAAAATATACGGTTTAGGAGCTTCTGACAGATTTTTAATTTTATATAATTCAAGATTAAAGTGGAATCACGGTATTGTTATACGCATCGCTCTCAGCACCGTTTCTTCATTATGACGTCGCGCTTGACCGTAGAAAATTTATAAGATAATTGAACATTATTGATTTGATGGGAGTGATAAGTCCCGGAGAAGCAAGATATGTGTCATTTTGTGCGTCTTACCATGTGTATAAGAAAATGTATGGTTTAGGGTGGGGAATTTTACGGTTTATGAGATAATTGAACGTTATTGATTTGATGAGAGTGGTGATAACGCCCCAGTGGAAGCGAGGTATGTGTCATGTGATGCGTCTTACCATGGGGAATAAGAACATGTATGGTTTAGGGTGGGGAATTTAACGGTTTATGAGATAATTGAACATTGTTGATCTGATGGGAGTGGTGATAACCCCTATGTGTCATTTAGTGCGTCTTACCATGGGGAGTAAGAAAATATATGGTTTAGGGATGGGGATTTTTACCGTTTATGAGATAATTGAACATTAATGATTTGATGGGAGTGGTGATTATCCCCGGGGAAGCGAGGTATGTGTCGTTTGGTGCGTCTTACCATGGGGAATAAGAAAATATATGGTTTAGGGATGGGGATTTTAATGGTTTATGAGATAATTGAACTTTATTGATTTGATTGGAGTACTGATAACCCCCTGGGGAAGCGAGGTATGTATCATTGAGTACGTCTTACCATGGGGAATAAGAAAATATATGGTTAACGGTGGGGAATTTAACGGTTTACGAGATAATTAAACATTATTGATTTGGGGTGGGGGTGGGGATCACCCTTCCGAAAGAATGAGGTACGTGTCATTTAATGCGTCTTGTTACGGAAAATAATAAAATATATGATTTAAAGCTATGGATTTTAATTGTATCTGACATTTTTCAAAATTATTGACTTTGAGGGGTGGGAATGACCCCCTAGAGGAACGAGGTATATGCCATGTAATAGGCGTGGTCACGATGCATAATAAAATATATGATATGAGATGGTTATTGGTCACTCTCGTAGAGTTTTTCCCCATTGGGTCCTATAGTAAACCCGTAGCCTCTTTGAACTCCTCATTATACGTCTCAGTGACCTCCACTTAAAAATAAATAGTATTAGGCACATCTAGAAACATTGATCTTTCATCACTGAAAATCTCAGATCCATATCTCTGATGGTTATTGAGAACTCAAACGAAGAAAATCGGAGAGGAAGAAAAAAAAATGTGCGATAAAAATCGCAAATCGTTTGGTAGTCTTAATGAAGCACGGCAGCCACGCTGTATGTCCCCACTGTTGTGTTAATCACAAAATTAAATGCTACAAGTTCAATCAAAGGAATATTTCATAAAAGAACAATAACATTTTTTCACAGTTTCATTATCATTTCTTCTTTTTTAATAATTCAGCCAGTACTATGAATGGCAAAACATAAATGACCAAAGAAATTATACTCAGATGTGACATTAACTTTAGTAATGAATTGGACAGGTGAGATAGTAGTCATAATGTTAAATGAAGTGTGACTGATTAGGATATCATACATTGATAATGTAAATACATGTAGTGAACTGTTTTTATGATGACATGTTAAGTAAGTGTAAATTTACCAAAGTTGGAATATCAATTTTGGAAATTGAATGGTTAGCCTAAGTCTTGTGACATTAATAGTTATTAATATGCATGGTTGCTAGATACATTTCCAAAAAATGAATGTCTTAAAGTCTTTCAGGAAATTTTCCAAAGTTGGAATAATTTTTTTTGAAATCCAAATATTCCATTTAATTTTGGAAATTTAATCATTCCCTTTACAGCTGTTGCTTTTTTGTAAACAAATATGTATGGTTGTTAGGTACTTTTCCAAAAAATTCAGATCTTAGAGTCTTTCAGGAAATTAAACAAATTTGCAATTCCATTTTTGGAAATTGAATGGTAACTTTAACTCTAATGATGTTAATGTCTATTAATATGCATGGTTGCTAGATACATTTCCAAACTAGAGGCTCAGAAGGCTGAGCCTGTATCGCTCGCCTGGCAGAAACAAGAAATGCCCACGGTCGGCATGCTTGTCGCATGATCTAGACAAAATGAGAAAACTTTGTACAAACCTCCCACAGATACTTCTTGACAGGTTTCATTCGATCTGACCAAGCAGTTCCACATATTTTTTTTAAATCAACCAACGAGAAACAAGAATTTTCCATGGCGGCCATGTTTGTTACCCAATCAAGACGAAGTGAGGAAACTTTTTTATATCAGCCAATCAGAAACAAGAACTTCCCATTACGGCCATATTTGTAATGTAGTCCGATCGGAACCTTATAAAGGACTTCCCATATATGTTTCCTGTTAACTTTTGTTCCATTTGGCCTATCAGTTTCAGAGAAGATTTTTGAAAACTCAATCAGAAACAACAATTACCCATGGCGGCCATGTTTGTTGTCCGATCGAGACGAAATGAGCAAAATTTATAAAGGACCTTACAAAGATGCTTCCTGCCAAGTTTAATTCCACGGAAGACGGACACCAAATGATGACAAAAGCTCACATGGCCTTTGGCCAGGTGAGCTTAAAATGAAGGTCTTAGAGTCTTTCAGGAAATTTACCAAAAGTATTAATAAATCTGAGACTCTTCCAGAAAATTTTTCTGCCCCAAGGGCAAATTTCAAAATTCCAAAACCTTCAGTACAGACAACTTTTAAAAACGCTAGTAACGCACCGATTTTTATGTTTCTACCGCTTAGGGTGTAAGAGGAGTTATGTGACAATCGATTTGAAATTTTTTAACTCCCTTGTTGCTATGCCCACAGGGGTTTCAGAAAAATTCTCATGCCACTTTTGAATTTGCCATATGTAATACTAGTCATGGTTTCAGTTTCAGCATTATAGTCCAAATAGTTTAGAAGATTTCACTATTTACTGGATATCGCGAAATCCGTTTTTTGCTCATAATTATGGCCTAAGGGCAAATTCCAAAATTCTGAAACCTTCTGCACATTCTACATCAGCAATGTTAACAATGATCAAAGTTTCAGTTTTCTATCTCTTATGGTTCCTGAGATAATCCTGGACATTACATACACACGTACGTACGTAAGTATGGCGAACAGCAAAACATTATCCCCACCATTTGTCTAGCGCGGGGATAATGAAAAGTTGAAATAGCTTAAGGTGAAACAGTTTCTCTCGGGAATATTCGTTCTTCTTTCAAAAGGAAATACTATCAGCAATAGCTACAATCATGTAGCACCTGCGACAACTTTTGACTTGTCGGAGCTACAAAGCGGTCGCATTACTCTTAATGGAGCAGCCGGGTGAGATTTACAGATTAACGGAAACAGAGTCTGAATAGCGTCTACGCTACATGTAGGTTATTTGTGTGATACGTTTTATTATTACCCAGTTGACTGATAAATGGGATATATTAAAAGATGGAATTTCTTTCATTTGACAACTCATAGCAGAAATCCCACGAAAATGGTTGGTAGAGTCGACACCTGTGGTGTAGTCGTATTTTTCTGCATTGTCGGAATTGCCCTTTCTCTATAGACAACTCCTTGTAAACCTTTGAATGGATTTTCAATGCATGAGACTTTAAGAGAATCTTATGTTTTTATTTCATTAGTCCGGGATTTCTCTGACGTCAAACGGCCTGTTTTAGAATTGAATTTTGCTCTCGGATGTCAGAGCTTATTCCTTATAAATAACTGGGAAATATTGCGATCGAATTCAGGTTTTTCGAGTTTCACATTAATTTTATCACTCAAGAAATTTTTACATTTATGTTTCATTTCTTTAACCGTTTGAATAAATATTTCCTAAAATTATTTCCAAGAATTATTTTTGGAATCTTGATATTGTCGTTTTTTTTTCAAAGAAGTCAAAATTCGTCATCTATACAAATCAGTTAATATCATAATTAGGGGAGATGGCTTTAAACTATACAATTTGTTGGGAGAAAAATGTTAGAATGGGAGCATATACGTTTCCTTGGTAGAAAATAAATGTAATACATGTAATTGCAAAACTACTACAGGTACTGTTTCTGCACATAATTGGTAAATTCTCCACTTACACGTAATAATACGGTAATAGTGCGCTCTGACATCCCACGGCTCAGATATTCGTAAATAGACCACCGGGGAACCCTCTTACTATTACTATACAGTTTCTCTCGGGAATATTCGTTCTTCTTTCAAAAGGAAATACTATCAGCAATAGCTACAATCATGTAGCACCTGCGACAACTTTTGACTTGTCGGAGCTACAAAGCGGTCGCATTACTCTTAATGGAGCAGCCGGGTGAGATTTACAGATTAACGGAAACAGAGTCTAAATAGCGTCTACGCTACATGTAGGTTATTTATGTGATACGTTTTAATATTACCCAGTTGACTGATAAATGGGATATATTAAAAGATGGAATTTCTTTCATTTGACAACTCATAGCAGAAATCCCACGAAAATGGTTGGTAGAGTCGACACCTGTGGTGTAGTCGTATTTTTCTGCATTGTCGGAATTGCCCTTTCTCTATAGACAACTCCTTGTAAACCTTTGAATGGATTTTCAATGCATGAGACTTTAAGAGAATCTTATGTTTTTATTTCATTAGTCCGGGATTTCTCTGACGTCAAACGGCCTGTTTTAGAATTGAATTTTGCTCTCGGATGTCAGAGCTTATTCCTTATAAATAACTGGGAAATATTGCGATCGAATTCAGGTTTTTCGAGTTTCAAAATAATTTTATCACTCAAGAAATTTTTACATTTATGTTTCATTTCTTTAACCGTTTGAATAAATATTTCCTAAAATTATTTCCAAGAATTATTTTTGGAATCTTGATATTGTCGTTTTTTTTTCAAAGAAGTCAAAATTCGTCATCTATACAAATCAGTTAATATCATAATTAGGGGAGATGGCTTTAAACTATACAATTTGTTGGGAGAAAAATGTTAGAATGGGAGCATATACGTTTCCTTGGTAGAAAATAAATGTAATACATGTAATTGCAAAACTACTACAGGTACTGTTTCTGCACATAATTGGTAAATTCTCCACTTACACGTAAAAATACGGTAATAGTGCGCTCTGACATCCCACGGCTCAGAAATTCGTAAATAGACCACCGGGGAAACCTCTTACTATTCTTTCATCAGAATGCTTTAAGAGTTTCCATATCAAAACACGGAATTCATATTTTTTCAGCTCATCTGGCCAAAGTGCCATGTGAGCTGTTGCCTTCACTTTGAGTCCATCGTCTGTCATCGTAAACTTTCTGTTAAAGATCTTCTTCTCTAGAACCACTGTACCAATTAGAACAAAACTTAGCAGCAATGGTCCTTAGGTGGTCTTATTTCAGAGATTTATCCTATGATCCCATCCGCTATTCAACAAATGTTACACTTGTATTAGAATTGAGATATCGCGTCGCCATTAAACTCAATTTGCAAGCATCAAATTCTTAATTCATGATCTTCTTTTCTGAAACTAAAGGCCCTCAAGAGCCTGTATCGCTCACCTTGATTTAACTTTTCCACCTTCAGCAGGACTGAACATTTAAGTGTAGCAGTCAGCCTGTATGGTTTTCCCATCAGGTACAATGTTAAACAAAGTTACGCTGTGGTGGCCATCTTAATTTACATTCAAGGTTATCAAACAAATTTGTAAAAGAGGACATTGCTGCCAGTAGTCTGGTTCCAAATGGCCAAGTTTAAAGTATGATGATCTGCAAATTAAATTTTCCCATAGGGTCCTATATTAAATTAAGTTCAGCTTTAAGTTAAGCTTTGGTGGCCATATTGATTGACAGGCCAAGTCTGCGGCTACAATTATGAAAGAGGACCATCTAATAGGCTTTTTACTTGACGCTTTTCATTAAGCCAAGGATAAATTTCATTAAATTAAAACACAAAATAGGAGTTGAAGCTATATGCTTAGCATTGATTAGCAGTTGACAATTGAAAGATACTTATCTGAACAAAGTATGTTTCAAATTCCAACAAGATATATTGAGCCCATCTAAGTCGACACGTTTTTAAATTTACCCGAAAATTGCTAATTTTGTGATTTTTCGTGCATATTTGATTTTTTTATGGACAAGGCGACTTAACTCCAGAACAACATCTGACTTTCATAAGGTACCAGTAGATGAGCCTAAGGAAATGTCACTAGATAAGTCTAGTGAGTCTTGTACCAGTCTTTTTAGCAACTTTAATACTCTGATCACAGATATAAAGAACTTGGCAATATTTTGTAACCATTTTTCACCAATTTAGTAACGATGAGTTAAGTTTTTTTTGAATAATTATGAATATTTAAACTGGAAACAATAAGAAAAAATGTTTTCATATAATTATTAATAAAGATTCATGTTTTTAAGTAGAAAGGCTACATCTAAAGATCATTGCTGCTAGTTCCAATTGGCTCAGTAGTTTAAAAAAATATTTTTCAATGAATTCCACATAGGGTCCAATGTTAAACTCTGTTCGGTTGTGGCGGCATCTTGGTTGACAGTCGAGGTCATCGGACAAATTTATGAAAGAGGACCATTCTAAGGACCACTGCTTTCCAAGTCTTGTTCCAATTAGCTCAGTGGTTTCAGACAAGAAGATTATTTAATGAATTTTCCCAAAGTGTCTTATGTTAAACTAAGTTCGGCTGTGGCGGCCATCTTGGTAGACATTCTGGGTCATCGGACAAAATTCAGACAGCGGACCATCTAAGGACCATTGCCGCCAAGTCTGGTTCTATTTAGCTCAGTAGTTTCAGACTAGAAGATTTTTTAATGAATTTTCCCATAGAATCCTATGTTAAAATATGTATGGCTGAAGCAGCCATCTTGGTTGACAGTCCAGGTCATTGGACACATTTCTGAAAGAGGACCATCTAAGGACCATTGCTGCCAAGTCTTGTTCCAATTGGACAAGTTGTTTCAGACAAGAAGATTTTTAAATGAATTCCACATAGGGTCCTATGTTGAGTTTTTTCTCCCACCAGCCAATCAGAGTTTTGTTCCATTTGGCCTAGTAGTTCCACCGAATTTTTTTAATCAACCAACGAGAAACAAGAATTTTCCATAGCGGCCATGTTTGTTGTCCGACCAAGACGAAATCAGGAAACTTCGTAAACAACCTCTCATAGATGCTTCCTGTCAAGTTTCGTTCAATTTGACGTAGCAGTTTCAAAGGAGAACATTTGTTTATATCAGCCAATCAGAAACAACAATTGCCCATGGCGGCCATGTTTATTGTCAGATCGGGACGAAATGGGCAATCTTTATAAAGGACCTTACATAGATGCTTCATGCAAAGTTTAATTTTATTTGACCCAGTGGTTTCAGAGGAGAAGATGAAAATGTGAAAAGTTTATGACGGACGACGGACGACGGACGCAAAGTGACGGCAAAAGCCAAAGGCCACGTGAGCTAAACACTAGGCCAGTTGGAAACAAATTCGGCAGCGATGGTCTTTATTGAGAAATATATCAGATGACCGAGACTACCATCTAAGGACGCCGCCATAGGCGAAGTCAAGTTTAACATAGGACACAATGGGAAAATTCACTTAAAGATCTTCTTGTCTGAAACTACAGGAATGGTGTTTAGGTAGTCCGATTACCCGGAACACCTTCCAAGATGGCTGCCACAATCGACCTTAGTTTAACATAGGGCCCTATGCGAAATTAAGAATTATATACGATGACCCAGAGCACCCTCCAAGATGGCTGCCAAAAGCCACCTTAGTTTAACATAGGGCCCTATGTGAAATTCACTTGAAGATCTTTTATGAAGCCAATTGGAATGATATCTGGCAGAAATGGTGTTAAGGTGGTCCACTTTTGGAAATATATCCTAAGCCCTGGACTACCATCCAAGATTGCTACTAGAGCCGAACATAGTTTAACATAGAACTCTATAGCAAAATTCACTAAAAAATACTCTTGTCTGAAACCACTTAGCCATTTGGATCCAAACTTGGCAAGAATTGTCCTTAGGTGGTCGTCTTTCAGAAATATATCCGAGATGGCCGCAACAGACGAACAAACGGAACCACAGAAAATTCACTTAAAAATCTTGTATAAAAAAACTTGGCAGCAATGGTATTAAGGTGGTCCTCTTTTATAAATATATCTGATGACCTGTGCCGCCATCCAAAATGACCGTCACAGGGGAACTTAGATTGACATGGGACCTTATGGGAAATTGACTTAAAAATTGTCTGGAACCAGTAAGCCAATTCGAAATCAGTTTGTCAGCAATGGTCCTTAGAATGTACGCTTGCAGAAATGTATCCGATGACTCCGCTTGTCATCAAAGATGATAAAACCGTAATATCTAAACTCCTCCATATTTCAAAGACCAAACTGGTCCACCTATTTCTTATTCTTATACGAAAACAATTGGAACCAAGATTTTCGATTACAAACGGGCATTGCAGGGCCTAAATTCAGAAGATCTCAAGTCTAAATCCCCTGACTGCTCCTGTTCGACATATCCATTCAATTATAGTCCTGTGCGTCATGTTATCACTGGAGATCTTAATCTAGTTGATAATCAAAAGCTAAATAATACCGTACCTAAAGGTCCAAAATACCGGAAACCTCAGTCAAATAATTGGAAAAATAATTTCAAATTTCAAAGGAACAGGAATTTCAGAGTTGGTTAAGGCTATTAGGTCAATGATACAGGTATGAATTAAAAACCTCCAAGGTCTACGAGCACTAAAGCTATACCCATCTTTAAAGACTCTAAGATTGTTGAAAACTTGACTCGCCTCCATGACAAATATGATATTGTCCCATCGGAAAAAGCCCCCAGTAACATCGTATTTGTCGGCAAGAACTATTATTTGGATTAGAAACGAGTTGGGGATAGATAAGACGGCGAGTAACCCGTATTGTACACCGACCACACTCACTAAGCAGAAAGTCCTTGATAACTACAATATCTTTCTTCGTTCCTTTGGCATTTCTACAAAGGGTGAAGAAATGGACCTTCATCATAATTATAGGATTCCAACTACACAAGAATCCGTTTAAACAATAGTCTACATAAGAATTTGATATATTGCTGGGTCAGCAATATTTCAAAGATTTTAACATACTTTTTGACATGTATTAAAGAGGGCCTTCAGAATTACTGTGAAACATCATATTCCACCAGTGGTGTCAATCAGATGTAGATTTTTAAAAACTCAAAACATTTACTACAATATCTAAAATCAAACATATCGATTAAAATACCATATGCAACAACTCTGATTCTGACAAAAATTATTCTGAAGAAGAAATTACAAACATGTTATATTTTCTCATAGACAACATCTTTGTTGAATTTTGCGGTCGAATTTTTCAACAAACGATCAGTATTCCAATGGGAACCAACGGTGCTCCTCTCCTTGCCGACTTGTTTCTGTACTCATGTGAAGCGGACTTCGTTCAAGGGCTACTACGTGAAAACAATGGAAAAAAAAGAAGCCCAATCCTTTAATTTCCCTTTTCGTTATATAGATGACGTGTTGTCGTTAAATAACGACAAATTCCAAGACTTTCTACATCTCGCGTACCCGAGTGAACTGAACTTGAAATAAAGGCTACTATAGATAAATAGAAGTCCGCTTCATATTAATATTTGTTTCTTGAAATAGACTATGAGGGACATTTGAAGACAAGACTTTATGACAAATGTGATAACTTCAATTTTCCTATTGTTAACTTTGCCTTCTTGAGTAGCAATATACCAGCATCGTCTGCACATGGCGGCTACGTTTCCCAGCTTATCCTATATTCAAGGGCATGCTTGGGTTACCCTGACTTTCCACAAAGAGGATTACTGCTGTCACAAAAGCTTCTTAACCAGGGTTTTACCAATGGTAAGTTGATGCAATCACTTAGGAAAGTTTACGGTCGTCGTCACGAATTGATTGACCGTTACAGTGTTCCAATATATATGATGATGTTGGACCTGTTCCCACTGTCGTAACATTTCATGTACCTCCACCGATTTAAGACTGCCACCGGAATTACTTTGTTGAACTTCGCGACTGGTGTCGTATACGGAGCAAGAACTGCTTACCCTGAGTTGACTCCTGGTTTTTATACGAGGTCGTGTTGTTCATTGTTTTTTTAGTTTTCATCGTTTATTTGTTGTGCTTGTTCGTTTGTGTTCCCGGGTTTGTATTCCTAATGGATTGCGTTTTCTTACTTCTCTTCTTTTCTGAAACCAGTAAGCCAATTCGACCTCAATTTGGTAACAATGGACTTCTATCAGAATTTTATCCAAGATGGCCGTCACATGCAAATTTGTTTAACATGTGACCATATACAAAGATCTTCTGGTCTGAAACAACTTAGAAAATTGAAACCAGTTTGCAGCAGTGGTCCTTAAGTGCTCCTCTTTCAGGATTGAAACCGATGACCTGGACCACCATCCAAGATGGTCACCACAGGGGAACTTCTTTTAACATAGGACACTGTCGGAAAATTCACTTTAAGATCTTTTTTGTAACCACTTCAAATCTTCTTTTCAGAAACCAGTTAGCAAATTGCAACCCTACTTGACAGCAAATTTTCAGACTGCTAACCAAGATGGACAGCATGTAATTAAACATTTATTTTATTTAAGTCTTCAAAAGATATCCAGGTGAGCGATGCAATAATTTATTACCCCAACGTACCAGGTTATCATTTCGACTTGGTTAATTGACCGATGGTAAATTAATTCAATAAAATTTATAAAACATTTATTACCTGACTTACAGTATCCCAAACGCTTTTAAAGTTTACATTGTCTAAAGTTCCATTAGTATTATGAGCAATCCAATTCCTGTAGTACTTTATTCTAGATATGTCTGCGCTAGGCGACAAGTCAACAGGAGAAGGTAATACATCCTGGAATTTCATGTTGTGTAAATTGCGTAACAGACAGACCATCAAGGTCACGTCCATATCGGTAGATTTTACAGATGTCCCTACAATGCAAAATATATAATATTCAGTGCGGGTGACTGCATTTTTATTCTTGCAAACACCCAGATAACTGACAGATGTTATCATAGTGGGATTACAGACATTTTGTAGACATATATTTGTTATTAACAAACTCATAATATAAGATGATGACAGAAAATGCTACAAAACATAATTTGTAATATTGGTATAGGTGTTAACCCAGGCTTATTACTACATTGTTAAAATTCCGTTTGCACAAAAGAGTCTGCATAAATATTAATCGATAATGTATCCATTGTCTTAAGATAACAGATAAGGGAAAGAGCGAATAAGTGAATGTTAACGCAGAAAAGTTTTTCATATAAGGAACATAAGACCATTCGAATGCATATAACATTACAAAGATGCCGTTGAAAACAGTCAATATTCCAAAACGACTCGTCAAAACGCCTAACAGGAAAAATTTCAAACGGAAATTATCTACTCCAAATAAACAAAACACAATGCCAGTCTGCCCCAACGAACAAACAAACAAAAAACAGCAGGATCAAAATAGTGATGATGTAAAATACGAACAATCGATTGCGAGAACTACATGTAAACAGGCGACGTAGGTGGACAGATTAAAACTTTTTTTTCCGAGACAGGATGAGATAGGATATTTCATCCTAATCCACTGTTTGTGTGGATATTCGTGTGGTAAACATTAGATTTATAGATACCAAGAAGTATTACATTCCAAAGCAAACAAACCTGAACCTACAGGATCATATTCATTTTTAACTCCGTTTGACATGGTATAATTAACTTTTTGTATGGTTAAATTTCATAACGCTATTAGAGAACTTATAATTTGGAGTTAAAAGCCATTTTTGTTCAATACTTTACTTTTTGCAATGAATTGAGATTTGGTTGTCTCTTCCTGTCTCTGAAAAAATTCATCCGTTTTTTTTCTCGTTTTGATATGTTTAACTATAAATGGCACACAATTGTGACAATAGCTCACATAGATCTTAGCAAAAGTGAGCTGAAAAGTATGATGATTATTTATATTCCATGTGTATCTCAATGCAAATAATACACTTGAGCAGATATGTTGAAATTGAGCATAGCGAAATTATATTTTTACGAAGGAGAATACTTTTAAGATGCAGCACCCATAACATGTATCATATTTAGACACATTCTCTACGCGTTTTCTGTGTTGTATGAACTAGACTGTATATTGTTCGTTGTTGAAATGGCCATTGTTAACATTATTCGCACTTGATTCTCAAACAACGACTGTCGCGGGTGATGTGATCGGCCAGACCCGGCATTATAAAGAAGCAAGTGAAGAAAGCGGACCTGGAACTTTGATTTCAAGCCGGAATTTCAAGTTACAAATGTGCACGTCCTGTACCGTAAAAGTTAACAATACGAACGATGTACGGACGATAACCTTATACCATAAACGCTCTTTAAGGGAAACGATACAATAAGGTTCCTCCACTGAATGTTTTCTGAAGATTTACCAGATGGTCAATTTTTATGTATATGTTTGAAAAATGTAAAGAAAACCATACCTTCATGACTTAGTTTTTAAGATAATTAACACTGAATTTGGTAAATTTGAGACAAAAAACCTATTTTTTTTTATTTTTCAAGACTGTCACAAAAAAGTGTCTAACGAAGAAAGATAGCTTCGCCACGTCTTTTGTAAACTATTTCCAACTACATAGACATTGTCTTCTGATAAATAATTGATGAAAAATATTGATAAACGAATTAGGAAATTATGCAAATTCAAGTCAATTAACATGATTAACAAATATTGATAATAATTGGTAACTTTGGATGCATGTAGAAAAAAATTCTCTACTGATTTTTTCTTTAAATTTTAGTGTACTAAATATGAAGTAATAAGCTTCTGTTTGCAAAAGAAAAAAGTTGGGGTCCATGTGCTTATTGAAGAGATATTTGAGAAAAACCCCAATTTTTGTATGGTATAAAGGTTTTTTTTAAGGAAACTACGACGTCACAATGAGTACCTCTTAGCGACGTCATTATCTCCCCCTGCTACTGTATCGTATTCCCATAAGCGTATGTACTGTTTACATGCTTGGTATGGTTTATCGTACATCGTTTCGTTTAACGTTTAGCGTTTTGATTAGCTTATGTATATAACTATAGTACCCGGGAATGTTTTTTTATCGTGTATTCGCGAAGATTTTTTCTTTAATAAATCTTAAGGCCAAATTAACTGACGTGAAAATATGATAGAAACTAGACGCACTACAATTGTATGTAAACGAAATAAAGCAAAATGTAAAAGATATTGTACCCATCTTAGAGGCCAATTAAACACTAAAATAAATAATATTTGTGCAAGTAATATCAAATAATGTCCATATTTGAATTCCCATTCCATCGAGTCTTTCAAATTTGTTTTAGAAAAATTAAGTGAAATAAGAAGTATTTATTCACGTTATTTTTCGAAGTTTCTCGTTTTCACATCACTCTGTTCAAAGAGGGCTCACCCAATTTATTTCCAAAATAATAATTAATAAATTGCTTCGCTGAGCGCAGCTGGATACGCCCGCAGAGCTCCAACCCTGGACAATTGGGGCAAAAATGGACACAATATTCGCACTTGGTACAGGTCTGAATTTGGATTGTAATTAAATATTTGACACATAATAGGTTTCTGACACAGAATAACTGTGTCAGAAACCTATTATGTGTCAAAGAACTTAGAATTGGTCATATGATTTGAATTTATATTCAATTTTTTGCTTTTTTGTGCAATACAATATGCTGTGGCGAATTGCCCCCCCCCCCCCCCCAAAAAAATAGTTTACCCCTTTTTTTGCTTTTGTGCAATACACTATGAAGTTGCACATTGACCCCCCCCCCCAAAAAAAGCAAAAAACAAAAAACAATAAAAATTATTGTAACCCCCCCTTTTTTTGCCAAAAAAAATTGAAATTTTCTTTTTAATTTCTGGAATCTGAAATGAGAAAAAAATTGCCCCCCCCCCCCCAATTTCTCATTTATCCCCCTAAATTTTATTTTCACCCCCCCCCCCCCCCATTTCTTTATACATAATTTACGACTTGTAAGGGAGGTAATCGAATCATACACAACATTTTACTCTAAATGTGTTTGGATTACCTCCCTTACACCAAGATAATAATCAAAGATGCTTATTGGGCCCTTTTTGGCCCCTAATTCTTAAACTGTTGGGACCAAAACTCCCAAAATCAACCCCAACCTTCCTTTTGTGGTCATAAACCTTGTGTTTAAATTTAATAGATTTCTATTAACTTATACTAAAGTTATAGTGCAAAAACAAAAAATGCTTATTGGGCCCTTTTGTGGCCCCTAATTCTTAAACTGTTGGGACCAAAACTCCCAAAATCAATCCCAACCTTCCTTTTGTGGTCATAAACCTTGTGTTTAAATTTAATAGATAGATTTCTATTAACTTATACTAAAGTTATAGTGCGAAAACCAAATGTCTTCGGACAACGACGACGACGACGCCAACGTCATACCAATATACGACCGCAAAAATTTTGCGGTCGTATAAAAAATAAGTACACAAAAATTATTACAGTATAAGTGTCATAGTTTTAACATATATACCCGCTGTGTTATTTCTAACAAATAAGTTCTGCTCGCGGTCAACACATTTATGAATGTGTTGTCGTCCAAATACCTCAATCAGGGTATACCATTATAACGCAATTAAGGGACTATAGCCAAATTAGGGTTCAGTACCACAACGGAGGGTTGCACCCATCCTGTTAAAATACTGTTAAAGTATATGCATATCACAATATATACATCTACTGCATACATGTACTAATGTTTTAGAACTTCGGATAATGTAATTATAATTTTTTCATTATTATAGTTTCATTTCTTGTATGTCATACTGATTCTATGTTCGGGGAATAATTCTTAAACCCTGAGACACTACTTTATTATAATAAAGTCATACTTTATATGTAAATATTGATGTTCCATTATATACAGTTATATACATGTACCACAGAACTGTTGCATTGTGTTTTATTATTTGTATTATATATTAGATTAATCATTAATGTTAACTGTAATTCATGCCTCCCAATGGGCCCTTCATTGGTAAATGACCGATGTGCCCTATTTACTTCATTTAAAGGATTCGTTTGTAAGTCACCAAGTCGTTAATGTATTTCGTTTATTTTCAAGAGGATAGTATATTATAAAAATATATTTTATTAGTGAGTAAATGTGACGGGTCGGCATGTGTCAGTTAATAATAATACCTTTACTTTATAGATCTTTCACGAAAGATATCATTAATTTTATCAAATGTTATTGGATAAAACATTTTCTACTCAATTTAAAAAAAAATGAAATAATTATAGTAAATTTTAAAGAATTTATAACAAAACAAGTAAAAACTAACTGTCAATATTAAAGGAATAATTTTCTCTTTCAAGAAAAACTATTTAGTACATCTTTGCATGAGAATGTATGTACACCCTTTATAATTGGAATTAATATATCCAGACGCTTCTGTTATATATTATCATTCATAATGCATGTTTACCGAGATAAAATATAATTAAAGTCCACATAAAATTATCTTAATTGTTTCTGCAGATATGTTTGCTGTTTTAAGAATATGCATATCTTTATATATTCATTCCATTATTTTTTTTAATTATTTTTCAAAACAATGGATTATTATTCATAACTAAACTATTTTCAATCAATGAAATCTGATTAGTTGAACAACAAGTCACAATGCAAGGTTTGTCATTTAGAACAAAAAAATCACAATTCGAATTTTGAACAGTAAAGCCTGTTTTGTAAAATACAAACTTCACACATATATATAATCATCCATGAACGAGGCCCCGCGTGTTATGGCCGTGTCAAATTTCTAGGGATAATAACTAAGAAGAAAAGGTGTTAAGGTGATACAAGCCGTCAAAATTCAGTATGGACAATGCATGGGGCGAGTAAACTGACCTGCGCAAACACTACCTTGGAAATTGCATATGTCACGATGAAACAACCAATCACAAACGAGAGACAGCAATTGACCACGTCACGCTGAACTTGTACGAACATCCAATCGAATCATGTTTAACACGCACACCTCCCACTTCAATGAATGGATTTAGAACTAGTAAACAATGAAACGTGTACGATGGTAAACAAAATAAATGATCGATATTAAATGCTTTATCAAAATATAATTGTAACATAAAGAAAGAATTCGCATCGTAGTAGGGCGCAAAAATATAAAAATTTATGTCATCAGTGAATTGATAGGAGCACCGAGGGTAATCAAGAGAAATATTTGATATTTTGATTATTTAAAAATTTCTTACTATTTCCAAAACTTATTTCGTATATTCAGCCAAACAAGACAATTACAATATACGTGTTTTTTTTTAATGTATTCCACAAATATTTTTTCCTGAACCTCTCTTTCAACTTCTAACTTTAAATGCATAAACATAAGTCTATCTATCATTTTTTCATCATATACATGTATTTAAATTTCAAACATGTCTAAATATAATGTGCACAAAACACGTTTAAATTGAGCACGCATTACGTCGTATGTTTAAAACTTGTGGTTAGATTAACATGTTTTGTTTGTCGTAACTTATAGCACGTGCTGTTTACTATTTTCTTCTCGTACGTAGTAAAACATTTTACAGGTGAGTAACCACATCTTGACAAAAGCGTGGATAGTAAAAGCGCGGGTACACAACAAGCCTTTTATGGTAATTGTTATTGCTCTCCACAACAAACAGAAAATCTCGTGCAAAAACGAACTGATGACCACCACACACATTTGAATATACCACCAAGCTTTTAATTCGTTTTTATTTTTATATCGCGATTTGTAAGTATTGATCATTTGATTGATTGAATTTGTATGCTGAACTTCTTACTTGATTAAAAGAAATAGTAAAACTTGATTTCATTTATTTATACTTTGAATGGGAATTTCCTTCATTTGCCCACATCAGTTGGGGCATTATGTATTACTCTTCAGAAGCGATTGGTCCGTCGTATTGGACCTCGTGAAGAGAGTTTGCGCAGGTCAGTGATTGGTTTTTAAATTGTGACGTGCAATGTTTATGTTTTTTTCGGATGAGTTTTGTTTGCGCAGGTTCAGATCTTTGTCCATACTGAATTTTGACGGATTGTATAACGGGGACGTATATGGACATACATCATAATTCAATGAACTTACAAAAGTGTGTAAATGAGAACGAAAAGAAAAGACTGCCGCTAAAAGGAAAACAGGGTCAGAAACTGACAGTGAGGAACAACGAGATTCCGACAAAACGAAAGAATCAATTGAGTCTTCAACCGGTGGAAATAGAAAAACAGATAAAGCGTCACCAGAAAGTTCAGTCAGTGATATATATGAACTGCTAGTCAAATTTAGTGGAAACTGACAATCTATGAAACAGTCATTAGAACAACGTATTTCTAACTTAGAACTAAGTCTTCGTCCAGAAATTTTTAAGAAATTGGAAACTCTAAAAAGCGATATTGAAACAGAATTTGTGAAAATGAATAATGAGATAAAGAACCTAACGCATAAAGTATTAACACTAGAATAAAAGGAAAATAAAAACACTGAAGTTATAAATAACAATACACAAGACATGCAAGAGAACAATCAAAACTGGGGTTTAAAAACGTTGATCAGAGTGATTTAACAGGACACCCTCCGGGAACATTAACGGTTTATTGACTTCACTGGATTTACAGTTTAATGTATCGAAAGTTCAACCTCTAGGGACACAAAACATTCAACAACGATTCAAGTAATCAAGATGTTCACCAGAAAAGACCGTTACTTGTTACGCTTGAGAACAACGAGCAACCCATGGCAGTTTAGCGAAATAAAAGAAAACTGACAGGCACTGCAGAATACAAACACATTTACATTGAAAATGATCGATAGAGACGTGAACGCATTCAAAAGGCGAAATTTAGACATTGTTAAATCGATGCCAAATTTAGAATTCCGTAGCGACCGTGTCTACACAAAATGACACTAAGACCCAACCTTTAAAATAGGCTATTGGAACTGTGAAGGGTGGTATTTGTAAGACAAATACAGAAAACAATCGCTTATTGCGTGAAAATATATTATTTGCATTGGATTTGGATGTAATTGTATTGTGTAAAACTCATTTAGAAGGAAATCAAAACCCGACATTAACCGGTTATAACTGGTGTGGAATTAATCGACAACTGATATCTAACCAGGCCTGCCGGGGGTCTGGTGGCTTAGGCTTTTTTCTCAAATAAAGTGTTGGAAAGTCTGCTTGTACTATTCTAGATAACTCTGCAGATGATATTCGCTGGATTAATCTTAAGTGCTTATATGATTCGCTTATGTGTGTGTTATTTGCAACCTGAACGTTCTTGCCGATTTTGAAATTCGCTTATGTGTGTGTTATTTGCAACCTGAACGTTATTGCCGAGCAAATATCACACAAGATGTTTATGATACACTATTGTCCCAGGTATACATGGACTTTGATTATGACATTTCTCTTGGAGTTTCAAGTTTTGTTATGAAACTTTGTCTATAAGGTATCGCATGTGGCTATAAGTGGGGATTTCAGTGGCAGAATCGGCGACAAACAAAATGCCGATTAGGGAATGAATTTGATTCCACGTAAAATGCAATATTGATGATATAAGAAATAAATTTGGAGAATATTTTTTTAGAGTTTCTGCAAGACTTGAAGATGTGTGTACTAAACGGCAGGTTCGATTCCAATATGACAACTACTCTTTCGTTTCGACAACTGCGTAATCAGTCGTGGATTATATATAAATCATTACAACCAGAACAGTTTGCTACGTATGAGTTGCAAGAACTTTCTAGACCTAGTAAAGAAAAAACTGACAATTATAGCAGCAGAAAAGTGGAAAGTGGAATGTGCTTGATTGCCCAAATTGAGAACGTATGTGAAAATCAAATTTGATTATGGCCAGGAGCCTACACTTCTAAAAACATTATCAACAAAACATCGTGCATTGTTATCCAAACTGAGGAGTGGAACTTTTCCAATTGAAATTGAGAAAGGTAGATATAGGCAGGTACAGTAGAAAGAAGGACTTGCAAATTATGTATGGACCAATCCATTGAAAATGAAATGCATTTTGTAATGAAATGTGTGGCATATGACCAAGAAAGACAGACAATGCTTAACACTGCCGAACAGAAACTGAGCATTAAACTACAAGAACTGAGTGTAGAAGAACACTTTTATCACCCTCTGATTCAAATTTGTGCAGTTGCAAACTACTTAACAGCTGCCTTGGATTTGCGATCAGCTAAATATTAAGCAGTACCTAAAATCATATTGTAACAGTCTTACTTTAACTATCATTAGTCATTTTTGTATTCTCTTTTTTATTGTATGTACAAAAACTTTACATATTACCACATAAAAAAACAAGAAAGAATAATGACTAACAATAAAGAAGGTACTGTTATATTAAATAGAAAACTTTAATTTTTTTTTGGATATCTTTCATAAACATCTACGATAAAACAATACTTACTGTATGATAGCTAAAGTATTTGAGCTTGAAAATCTTATTATGCAGGGTTAAAAGCAAATATAATAGCTAGAAAGATTCATTTATATATAATGATATAATTCTGTCAGTAATTTTTTACATAGTCAAAGGGAGTTGATAAATTTTGATTATCTCCCCTACTTAAGGAGAAAAACTGATAAAAGTGCATAATATTACCTCACAGCTACCTATAGCTATTTAGATTAAAGCTTATCACTAAAGTTGAAGCATTTTAAACAAAAGCCTTAGATGAACACAAGACCATGTTTAGAACAGTAAATTAATTAATTCAATTATACAAATAGAGTTATTTTGTTGGTACAATGGATTTTGATGATAAAACCAATTTTATCTATAAATTTGCCTACCTTTTAGCCTCAGGACAAAAGGGAGAGCATTTAATTATCTCCCTTACCTACATTGGTTAGGAAAAAATAACACATTCAGGTTCCTCATTAATATCTATGTTTATTGTATATTGATAGCTACTTAGTCATTGACCCACTCATTATAAAACTATGATGAAATAATATACCTGTATGCAGCTTTTACAGTTAAACATATGATAAATGTGATCTGGACTACAGGAAGCAATTCATATCTATTACGCTTACATGCACATTCATCATATGACATTTCCGTTTGAATTAAATTTGTGTTGACAACAATTTATGCAGACAGATTCTCGCACAACAGCATTAAACACTTACACAGATTTGAAGACATAAATTATTACTGCTTTGGACTAGGGGAAACAACTCCTGGTTATTAAGGTTTCATAGTATACATGTAGATATCTCAGACACGTCCACTTTTAAATAAGATTTCTTCTTTTTACATTAAAAATTGCTACTTATGCAATGATATAATAGAATAACAGAAAAATAAACTGTTTTAACAAATTTTAATAACTTCAGATTTCAGTGTAAATAATTTATAGCGTGCATTTCTCTTTGTATGTTTAAATGACTGTATGATTAATGTTAGTGCTTCATAAGCCTATAAAGATTGGCTGATATAGTGTACTATTATTGGTGTACTGAAATGTAATTGTGATGTAATGTTAATTGTATCAGGATGCACTTTAAATAAAAATCTAACTATCTATAGTGGTTCTAGATATGGAAAAGTGTTCAAACTTTATTGTAAATCTTGTGTCATATATAATAGTAAACAATTGCATAACACCAGGACCGACATCAACTATAGCTGATCACTCTGTTCATGCGTTCGAGATCTCGTTATCAAGATGTGATTTTTACGAGAGTAATTATACTGATACGTTCTGTGCGCCTGTGATGAAATGAATAATAGAATTCGTTATAAAGATGTAAAAATGACACCCACAAAGAAGCAGACAATATTTAGTCGAAAACCTTACTGGAACACCTCATACTGTCAAGGAACTCTTCCATATATATTTTAGGCTGTCGAGTAAGCGTCATTTTTCATTTTGTATATAAATATGCCAGAACAAATCACTGATTTTAAAAGTAATGAAACAGTGAATTCTAGTACGTAAATAGAAAAAACAAATGTTTAACAATGGGTACATGTTTATGTACTTACAAAAACAGCATGAATTAGAGTTGTTCGTTAACACGTGTATTTATTTTGGAATCATTCAAACATAGTAATTGAAAGGCATCCAATGAAATGATCTCACTCCTTATTTGGTTTTCAATAAAACTTTTTGTCATAAAAAATCAGCTAATATGAGCTTTGTTTTCCGTCAATGAAATTGGCAATTGTAAATTGGGTATATTTACAAAATGTTTATTCCACAAATGTTTTATTTGAATTCCTTACATTTGTAATGCACATGTTAGAGGTCAATCAAACATCCTAAGTGTATGTCTCCTCTATGCAGATATGTATTTCATTATGTATTTATTCTTTCTTTTCTTTCGAAAATCCAATAACCAACCCAACGAAAAAAAATTAGTACTCGCAAGCAGTATGAATTCTCTTTTCTTATATCTTGTGCTAACCCAGTCTGCAAGATGACGTCGAGCCGACGTCGGGAAAAAGTCGGTATGGTTGGGATGTAGTCGGCGTCGGCAATACGACGTTGAACCGACGTTGGTTTGGAGTCGGCAAAACAATAGTTGGGCTGTAGCTCTTTTGCCGACGTCGGGTTATGTTTGGCAAAACGACCAGCGGCTTCAAGACTATCAACCAACGTCGGGTCGGATATGGCAAAACAACGGTTTTTTTTGCCAACGTTGGATTCGCCCGGTAAGACAACATTCGGAAAATCATTGATTACAGACAAAAAAAAAAAACTATATGACCACTTGTTAATTTTTGTTGTTTTTTATTTTTTCCCTATAAATTAATATTGATTGTTGCAATTTCTCACTGATATTTGTTTGTTTTCGTTTATTTTTTACTTATATTTATTATATTTATTGGTTTACTTCTCGTTTCTATTTTTATTTTATTTATTTATTTAGTTTTTCTTTTTGTTTTTTTTTTATCATGATTTCATTTGCTCTAATTCACACAGCATGCACAAGTCTTAATAAAATCACACGGCATTTGAACCAGATGGGTTACATTTATCATATGAAATCGGATACTTCCTCTCGTTTTGCCGCGCGCTCAGCTTGGCGTTTAGAAGGAAACAAGATAAGTCATGTAAGTTTTTACTTTTTATAATTATATTCGAATCTTTCATTTTTTTCAATTTTAGGTTTAACTTACTAAGACTGCCCACAAGTTTTAATAATGATTAGACACGTTAAACACTCGACGGCTTCAAATTATAGAAATTAAACAATTTAAAATCTTATTATACATAAATACCGATCTTTTCATGTGGTTGTCATGGTAACAGTGTGGAATTTTGTAGAGTGAGAAAATGTGCAAACTGAGATTGATATCGTCCGCATCCTTTGGATAAATTATTAAAATAAGTCTGATGGTAGTTTTTTAAGACTATTAAATGGTATATACATGAACTACTGTTAATTCAGAATTTTTTATGTTTGCACAGTTTAACAAACGGAAACCTGTTTCTTTGTTGTGGATAACATTTCAAAATGTGTATAAATTGTGTATTTATAAATCTTCTAAAACAACAAAATATTGTCATTTTATCAATGAAATGAAATGTGATGCCTACATCTGTGTAGTGTAAGCTACAAGGTATTTGACTTTTTAATTGCTCAAATACATCTGGAAACCTCATTATCACTGTTATACATTCAATGATTTGTCATTCCTCCTGGTGGAAGTTCTTGGGGTTTAAGCACTTCATGATAATTAGTAAATTAAATATTTAAAAATAAGTGTATACTCATCGTCAGAATTATACAATCGTAATATTTATTTTAATTGTGTGTCACATTAGTATACATTTGAGATACATCGCTGAGAAAACATTTTGTACTCTATGCACATATAGTTTTTGCTTAGTATAACCTATTTCTCAGATAAAGGATCATTATTAAATGTGAACATTAGGTTCCCTAGCAAATGTAAGGAGTTTGTGGTATAAAGGGTCAAAGGCTGTAGATTTGGGTGTTTTTCATAATGGTTATTTTTTTACTATATTTATTCAGTTTGTTTCGTTTCGTAGTACCAGTATAATATCAACGGATTCGACCCCGCAACTTCTTTCAGTTTTTGTTACATTTTGACATTAAAAATTAAAAATTATGGAGTTATAATCTTGCCAAAAATCATAATCAAATATTGGTACATGTATTTCACCCTCCTTCACTTTCCAACGGAGATTTCAATTACTTATCTTGTAAACATAAAATAGACGGCAATGTATTTGATTTGATTTATGATAAGAAATATATGCATCTTATAAATGTTACTTACATCTTATAATTGGATCAATAAATTATACATTATCTATTTACACACACACGCGTCTGATAAAACCGCTGTGCGTATGGCTTAGAGACAGAAACAAAATATGGCCAGTACAATCAGGGGCGGATCCAGGATTTTCGATTAGGGGGGGCGTGAGGGAAGAAAGATCGCCGAGCGCAGCGAGGCGCGAAAATTTTTGGGTATTTTTGTAAAAAATTCAAAGTTTTATACAAAAAAATCATATTTTTTTCGATTTTAGGGGGGACGCACGCCCCTCACGCCCCCCTCTAAATCCGCCCCTGACAATGAAAATATGGATTGCAATTACATTAATTATTTCTATTGTTTTTTACTGCGCCTTTATATATATATTGTAAATTCGACGCATATATATATCAGTGGCCGCTCATGTCAATGACGCGCTATTTTATCGCGTTATTTCTCCAATTTAATGCGTTATTTTGTCAAACTAACGAGCCATTTAGTCACACCAACGTATACATATTCCCCGGCTATGAGACCGCTTTTTGATTGAGATTTTTAATAACAAACTTAAAATCATGAACACAGAACTATTTTAGACGGGGCCCTGATTGGAAAAATGCTTACCCCATTTCTTTTGTATTTTTGATAGACAAAGCAAGTAAATTAATACATTTTACGTGCCTTTTGTTTCAGAATATATTTAAAATGTCATATTGGACAGTTAGGAGATCAGCGAAAAAATATTTGGCTACTCACATCAATGAAATAGAAAGTCAGACATCACAGGTTGGCCTTGATAATACCATAACAAATTCTCCTACACAAACAGATTTCCAGGAAAATAGTCTCAATGTTTTAGAAGTTGAAAATATTTGCCAAAATGTTACGCCCTTGACTGATTCTGAAAGTAATTGTGATGACCAGGATTCATATATTTCATTAAGTGATTCTGTGTCGGATTTGAGTGACTTTAGTACTGAACCAGAACCAACACCAACAAGTAAACCATTAGGTTTGCAATTAGCGACATGGGCATCCGAGTTCGGAATTACAACAGATGCACTGTCGGCACTACTTCGAATTTTGCAGAATTTTGTTACTGATTTACCAAAAGACACGAGAACCCTTTTAAAAACCAATACATCGTACAAAATTCAAGATAAGTGTGGGGGTCAATACTATCATTTTGGAATAAAGAAGTGTATTTTGCACATCTTGTCGAATATTGACAATTTATATTTCCATGGAAATTGCATTCAAATTCAAATCAATGTCGATGGTTTGCCTCTTTTCAAGAGTTCTAATCACCAATTCTGGCCTATCCTTGGTCGAATATGTAATAGTGTGACAGTAATACAGACGTTCGTGATAGGAATATATTCTGGCACATCAAAACCAAAAGATTTAGGCGAATACTTTGAAGATTTTGTTAAAGAATTTAAGGACATACAAACAGAAGGAATCCAATATGACGACAACCATCTAAATATTGAAATTAATTCTATAATCTGTGATGCTCCAGCCAAAGCATTTGTCAAAAATATCAAGCAGTATTCTGGGTATCACGGTTGCGATAAATGTACCCAAGAAGGCGAATGGAGAGGGAAAATGACTTATCCTGAAAAACATTCCCCGTTAAGAACTGATAATTCATTTTTAATGATGACAGACGAGGACCATCACAAAGGTCCATCTCCTTTAACTGATATCGGTCTAAAAATGGTTTCACAGTTTCCGAATGATTACATGCATATGTGTTGTCTTGGAGTTATGAAGCGCATGCTTTTAAACTGGATAAAAGGACCATTAAACCAAAGACTTGGGGGTGCCATTGTTGAAGAAATATCGTCCAAACATTTTGCACTGCGTAACTTCATTCCGTCAGAATTTGCTAGAAAGCCAAGAAAACTTAACGAAATAGATCGGTGGAAAGCAACCGAGTTTCGCCAATTTTTACTGTACACTGGTCCTGTAGTTCTCCGTCATTCTCTTCACGACAATATTTACAAAAACTTTTTGCTGTTTTCTAAATACGTTAAACTTCAAATGTGCTTAGGCTCTGAACACAATCCTCAACGTGTTTAGAGCTAAACATGTTCTACAGGTGTTCAAATCCTAAACACCATTTTTACAGTGTAAATTTTAGAAACATAATATGATAAAACATTTTCATTTTTCAGCAACAGAGAAAAAAATTTTGGAAATGTTGTGCGAGGTAAAGGCAAATATGAAGCACATGGCAAAAGACATCAGTATAATAAAGAAAAAAATTGACACCTCAGCAAACGTAGTGTCTGATGATTTACCAGGAGATATGTTGTTACCTATCAAAGACCAGCAACAAATTGAGGACATGGAAAACAAATTAGAAGATGACAGTTGCAGAGAGCACTTGGTAAGTTACAACAATCTATAAAACTCGATTTCATTCCAATTTTTCTTTGTGTAAAATCTATACTCTTTGCAAAATACACTCCTGAGCTTAGTAACGATATAAACTTTTTTTTTCTTCAGATCAGCTACCTGGGTAGAATTGGAGGTGACAATGTTGGAGACTGTGTAAGAAGGGTTTTAAATGCAGTCATGGTTACGGATGTTGCAGTTACCCTGAATTGGAAGGGGAAAGGAGACAAAAAGTCGTTTGAATCCTTGAGATTGTGTGGTGTTATCAAATGTAAGACATTGATATATTTATAATTTTTCATACCTGTATTAATATGTGTGTAAGTGAGCAACTTGACGGCGCACCTTCCAAAAAAAGAGGCATTAATCAATTAGTGAATAAATAAATACCGAAGGTGCCGTAAATTTAGCATCAGTATATGGCCATTTCAACATTGTATGTCTCATCAGTACAGATAAATTCAAAACATTTGGAAGAGCAAAAGATGTATAAAGGCGGATAGTGACCGATGCAACCGAATGAATAAAGTAATTAAGTGTGTTTTGTTCAATTTGATCTTTAACATTATTTTAGACTAAGAACTGAAACATTGTGTTGTTGTCCCATGCGCCTTTTCAAATATTTTGATTTGATTTGTATGTTCTAGCCCTGCCCTGGATAAAGCTAAAGTACTGCTCACTATACGTTAAACACTAAATAATCAATCATTTATTAATTTCAAAAGCCATTTTTTTTATATTGCAGCTGCTGTTAGAAAAAATCAAATGACCAAAAACGAGACTGATGATAAAATTGAAACGGTCATCAAGAAGTGGTTGAAATACGCGAGTGACAGGAATGGTGGTCGGAAAATTAGAGAGGAGAAGAAAAAAGAAAGAGAAAGGAACCAAGTGGAAGAAGTTGAGCAAACATGATAAAACATAAATAACTTTGATACGTGTATAATCTTTGCTCTAACATTAAAATTATCATTTGTTACTTATGTATTGTTCAAACTCACTTAATCTGAAGCATACCAGCACAAGTCCGTTAAATCCCACGTTACAAATGAACAAACAAAGTTATAAAAGGAAACTAAACAGTCATTCAACAAAAATGGAATATAAAGGTGCCAGGAAAGGGAAAGCATATGACATCAATCACCCAAGTCAAGTATACTCTCAATGTTTATGGGTTTAAATGTCCGACATCTTCGAAAAAAAACGGCATGTTTACGGAGCTACAATATCATCACAGATAAAAGATGACAAATAGGCAAATAATGTTTTAAACCAACGCCAACTTTAGCAATTTTTCAGCCAAATTGTGTAAATATTACAAAACATGGAGTAAATTTATATTGGACCAATAGTCGGCATGTCGACGGAATATTAGAATTGAGACATTGACCCAACTTCAGGCCAATACAGGTAGCATTTTATCATTGAATAAAGGTCGGCATATTGTTGGTTAATTGGAGGTTATTAGTCGAACCAACGTCATGCCGACGAAAGTAGAATGATCTGGGCATTGGACAATGGTCGGCATATTGTCGGCTAGCTGGGATTTAACGTTGGGCTGACGTAGGCCCAACGTAAAGCCAACTTCTTACCGATGCAAGAGAACAATCTGAACACTGGATGATGGTCGGGATATCGTCGCACTATTGAAATTTCAACGTCGGCCCAACGTCGAACCAACCAGCCGCGCCAACGTCTCCCCGATGAGCAAGATGACGTCGGGCCGACGTCGGTTGCCAACGTCAGGCCAACGTCAGAGGCGACCAAAACCCGACGTTGGGCCAACGTCACATTGCAGACTGGGAACCTTGTCAGCGTATTTGGATAACCTAGTAACCCCCCCCCCCCCCCAACGTGAACCCAGTGATAAAGTCACCTTGAGCTGAATGGATTATTTCTTGCAAATAAATCATTGGGCGGTATTCCCTCATGTGCTTTACATGCATGGGACCGGTATTTCCTAATGTGTATCTAAGTTGAGCAATACAGGGAGAATATCGGACGACATTATCTTACTGCACCCACTGTGAAGTTGCGAAAAATCTTATCTATTATTAACGTTATTCTTATTTCGAAAAGTTTCCAATACGGTATTCGCTGCCTTCCTTTGATTATATTTGGTCAACTTTTTTGTGCAAGACTTTAGGGTCCACAAACAGATTTTTCCCAAATAATGTCAAGCTTACGTATGTACAATCAGAGAAAATGAGTGAAACTTTTAACTCTTTTGCTTATTTCTTGAATGTATTATGTACACTTCTGATTATTTCGAGAATCGAAATAAACCCTTGTCGATTGAGTATAACGACTCATTTAGTTCCGATGGCGGATCATCTACAAATACCCTGGAAGCAAATAACACCAGTTATATCTTATCTGAGCTATAATACAAAACCGGTTTTCTTTTTTACATTTAAATATACAGAGTATTGTGCCTAAGATAGATATGATAACAGTCGACGTGGTTGAACTAAACAGTTGAGGAGAGTAGTCTTAGAATACCGTTCTACAGGTTTCCACCATTTCGTTTCGCCAGGCCTAATAGAACGGGAGGTGGGGTAGCAATTTACGTGAAGGAACCATTCACTGTACTGAAAGACCAGATTCACAGATTTATGATCTTGGTGTTTATGGGTTGAGGTCAGACTAAAAAACAAAAAACAAAAAATATTTGAATTGAACTTTTTGTATCCCACCCAACAGCTACCGTGAGACTTTGAATAAATTTGAACTGTCTGTTGAACTAGCACTGAATAGCCAAATTGATGTTATTATCACAGGAGATGTCAATATGAATCAACTTAACAATAATTTGAATGACAAAATAAAACCTGCACTGACACAATTTAGTTTACATCAACTAATTACAGAACCGACTTACATTACTGAACATACATCATCCGTATTAGGCTTAATCATAGTCAGTAATCCACTAAACATTTTGTCTACTAACGTAGACCCTCCCTTATTAGACCAAATTAGATACCATCTCCAAACTATTGGATTACTCAACCACTCAAATTCGCCGACCCCGTCTTTTAAAAGGAAAACATATCTATATGACAGGGGTGACTACGATGCGCACAGACATGACATTTCAGACATTGACTTTGACGAAATATTTTCTACCCACGACATCGATACAATTCCAGATAGTACACGCAGTAAATTTCTAGATATAGCTGACATTAACATACCAAACAGAATAATGACGGTGAGAAAAGACAGTCCACCATAGATTACTACCGATGTGAAAAAATACATACGACGCAAGAATCGCACACATAACAGAGCAAAAAAAAAATACCCCATTTAAACGGGGACTGGGCAAAATTTCGTTTTGCAAGAAATGTAATAATATTATACAAATGGGAAAGTTAGAATATTATTCTAAAATAGCAGAAAAAGTCAATCTACAAACAGCTGGCAATACATCTTGGTGGAATCTTGTGAAAAGCTTACTTAGCACATCAGGTGAAAGGCGCTCAATACCTTAACGATTTTTTGTCTGCGAGCAAACTACCTTAGATAACTCAAATTCAAAACTCCCTGACCAACCTGACGTAACCTACAAGAGACTCTCAAACCTATCTATAACCGAAACTGAAGTAGAAGATTTTCTGAAACTATTAGACACATCAAAATTTACTGGACAAGAAAAAGTTAGCCTCCGTCTACTTAAAGAAGCATCGATAATTCCGGAGAAAACATTATGTAAATTTTCAAATTTATCTCTTCGTTCTGGTAAATTTCCGGCTCAGTGGAAACTATCAAATGTAACTCCTATTTTTAAGGACAACCCTAGTCATCATTCCAATTGTAGATCTATCTCTCTATTAAGCGTTATAGGAAAGGTTATGGAAAGGTGTGTTTATAAGCATATTTATAATTTTTTCTTGTAATAATATTATTACAGTAAACCATCCTGGGTTAACCCCTGGAGACTCCGCCATAAATAAATTATTATATGTTACTGATGTTTTCGGTAAAGCTTTAGACGAAGGGAAAGAAATTCGGGTAGTTTTCTTTGATATAAGTAAAGCATGTGACAGAATTTGGCACAAAGGTCTATCATGGAAGTTGGAATCTATCGGAATCGGGTGTCCTTTGCTATATTATAGATAAAAAACTATCTCTCTATCAGAAAACAACGGGTTGTAATTGAAAAGTCTTCTCCGAAGTGGCGAAACATTAAGGCAGGTGTTCCCCAGGGATCGATTCTTGGCCTTTGTTTTTTATTTTATATATTATGGTCAAGGACATAAATTCATCATTAAGCTGTTTGCTGAGGACACAAGTTTATACCGGATCGCACTCTGCCGCAGTTACACTTAATAATGACTTTGAGACAATATATACATGGTCTACTGAATAGTAAGTAAAATTCAACGCACAAAAAACAGACACTATGACTATAACAAAAAAAGTTTAATAAACTGAACCACTCAATATTTATGAACAATACTTAAATAAAAACTAACTGAACACAAACATATTTCAACAGAGTAAATATATTTAGAAAATTCAAACACATTCTCAACAGGAAAACTTTCAAAAAAAAATTACCTTACATTTATCAGACCAATTTTAGAATATGCAGATGTCATATGGGATAACCCTACTTCGATATTGGTAAGTAAAATTGAATCCGAGCAAACGGAGTCTGCTAAGATCGTCACTGGGGGGACTAGACTAGATTCCCTCACCAGATTACACTATGAAGTCGGATGTCAGAGATTGTGAGAAGGACGAGAAACACTTAAACTTACATAAAATGACAACTTGACTAACACCGAAATATCTCAGTAACCTAATTCCCCATCCACTTTCCTACATCCGTGACCATAACACTCGACTTGCACACATATTTACCCCTTTTTGGACCAGAACATCGCTATATTCAAACTAATTCATGCCTTCCACCGTTATATCTTGAAACCTTCAGACTTAGACTGTGAAGAATAGTACCCAATTAATTCCTTCAAACAAAATTTCAAATCCAAAATTATTACTAAACCGCCATACTATTACACTGGCACTCGACTGGAACAGGTACTACACTGTAGATTAAGAATGGAGTGTAGTTCCCTCAATGATCACTTATTCCAAAAAATATTGTTGAATCTCCAGACTGCCCATGTCAGCGCGGTACTCCTGAAACTACAGCACATTACATACTCCACTGCCCACGTTTTAACGATTGAAGAACTCGATATATTAATAATAGGGTTATAACATTATACACCATTAGAGTATTATATCTAAATTAGAATACAGTTCGCCAAATGGTGGTTACAACTGTACCTCCAACCTGGTTAAAGGTAATTTATATATGACAACTTTTAACTACTAATTGTCATGTCTCTCGGAATGAAATTTACATTTATATTACTTACCTACTGATGGATACAATATGTCCATTTGGGATTGGTTAATTATCCTTCTGTTGTGCAGCGATTCTAGTTTAGATTTATGTAGATTAAGTGCAGACTGTAATCCATGTGGAGGAAAACATTTATCAAACCAAATCCGAACTGCTCTAGGTGAAATACGGATGAGCAAGTGCGCAAGTCGAAGAAAGTTACTTTCTTCTTCGGGTAACATTGGTAGGAATAGGCGTCTTGATAGATACTGCCCCATTTGAAAAACCTATAACAACAATATATATATCATGTGTATATGTATGCAAACTTTGTTGCCCATGTCAATTATTCACTTTACAATTAACCTAATCCCTGGTAAAATATGGTGTTCAGCCAGAGGAAGGCTCCTTAATTGTGACAACGGGGCTTACACATCGGATCTTAACCGGGTCCTCTGGTAAAATATTTTTTCTCATTGTTCTCTTTGAAGACGCCATTATTCAGTCTAACACTTAAGCATAACGTGATTTCTTCTAGGAATGAGAAAAATCCTCTTGTTCTAGATCGGTAATCATTTTCGGTCTCTTAAAAGACAATTGTCATGTTGCTCATGTCAATCCCAGTAAAATGTCATGTTCAGTGTTCTGATATGGCTTAATTTGACTAAGTGTGAACCTAAAATTGGTTGGAAGTATTAGAGTAAGATGCAGAGATGCTTTTGTGGATACTGTAACAACTTTATCAACCAAATTTCTATAAAAAATTAAAGTCAAAATAAGCATATAACAAGTTAGCAATTTGTATTTTTTTATTTAAAACCGGTAGCATTATAACAAAAATTACATTTCGCTTATATCACACAATCTTATATAATAGCTAAATTTAACTAACGATCATACTATATATGTTTGAAAAGCTAACTGTTTTGTTTTTTCACTGTAAAATGGAATTATTTTTATTAAACAAGTAATACGGTAAGTTGCAGAGAAGCTTTTTAATATACCGTATGAAATTTTTTGAGCTGAATTCATGTCAAAAATTCCTAAAAGTATACAATATGTACCCATCAAGTTTGAAACTTGTCTTTTCACTTTAAAATAAACAGCTGTTATAACTAAAATCACTTTTGTCATATATCGAACACTCTGCTAAATTTTGTGTTTGTTCACAATGAAATTGAAATTTCTATTTCATCCATGAATGATTTGTTCATTAACAGCGTAACCGAAAAACTTCAGAAAGTGAAATAAATCTGAGGATTCGTCAATTATACATGTAATCTAATTCCGAGAACCAAATAACGCATACAAAAGATTTACAGTATACAATGTAAGTAGCGTTGCTTGCGTACTTCTTAACATCCAACATTTGTCCAAGGCGCTGTCACCAATCAATTCGATTTCCAGTTGTTTATATGACATAACAAGTATCAAAGAAATGAAGAGGATACAGATTCGTTTTGGTCATAATTAAAGCCACATAAGCACCTAGTTCACTTAAGGAGTTTCGCGTCAATGACGCGAGTTTCTTGTGGGTAAATTTCAAGTCTAATAATATTTTAAATACTTTATAAACATAGTAAATTATCAATTGTTACTATTCCAACAGGTTTCGTTGAATTTCTTTCCTATAAATCAAGAGTTGTCTGTATTATAGACATTATTCCGTCAATGAGGTCAAATGAACTCTTAATTTGTGTTTCTCCAGGTGATAGTGACATCTAAAAGTTATTTTGTGAATAATTACTATTTTTGGCATCATTATATTTTTCGGACGATAAATTCAGAATGTTCCATACCACTACATGCTGTAGTTAAAATATCCGACATAAAAAACTAGAGGCTCTCAGGAGCCTGTATCGCTCACATGGATTTAACTTTTCACCTTGAGCAGGACTAAAAATTTAAATGTTGCAGTCTATTTGGCTGGTTTTTCTATAGGGTTCTATGTTAAACAATGTTCCGGTGTGGCAGTCATCTTGGTTGACAGTCCAGTTCAATGGACACATTTCTAAAAGAGAACCATCTAAGGACCATTTCTGCTAAGTCTTGTGCCAAATGACTAAGTAGTTTCAGACAAGATTTTTAAATGAATTTTCCTATAGGGTCCTATATTTAACTCAGTTCGGGCGTGGCGGCTATCTTGGTTGACAATCCAGGTGATCGGACAGATTTCTGAAAGAGGACCATCTAAGGACCAATACGGTAGCACGTTATCAATGTAAGGCCAGAGATATGATTTATACAAGAAATAGGTGGATAACGGATCACTATCTTTAATATTTAACATTGATAAAGCAAATTTTTAAAAAATAGCATAACACATGTAATATTTTTTTTCGTTTCTTTCAGTACCTTTAAAAGAAAATTTTAAAATCACTCAGTAATTGTAATAGCCTTTTCATTGACTGAAATTAAAATCACTATTATAAACTACTTTTTTTGTACAAAAGTTGTACAATGGGTAGGTTTAGGACTGTAGATTCCACACACGCATAAGCTCATTTCCATTTAATTTAAATGTATATTTGATTATTTATGACAAAATTTAAAACAAATGTACATTTATAATCTATATGTATACGTGTATATTTTTTTTTACATATTTTATTTATAGCCTTTGAAGATAAAGATTGATCACGAAATCACATTTCATATTTCTTATTATGATAAGTACAGTAGTCGATTTATTAATTAATGTCTCAAATATCGGGGAAAAGAGAAAACGTATCATACCTGAGAAGCTTTTACTTTACTTCCACAGTTCAAATCATGCAGAATTCCATATTATTGTGTGTAAATGCACTATATTGACATGGATTTTTTAATCGTAAATGATTGGCTATTTGAGATCACGAGACCTTCGTTGCGAGGTTTTACCGAATCGAATGTATACACGCTGTATCTATAACATGTTTGGGGAAACTTTTGATGACGCAATGTATTCGCGCATGATTTTTCTCTACTGAATCTTAAGACCAAGTAAATGTCATGAAATTACGATACTTGTATGAGCGAGAAAGAATTTACTTGCGTCTTTAATTTAAAGAGAACAAAGCAATATTTACAAGCTACTTCACATATTTTCAAAAGAAAAATAGAAAATCTCAAAATTCGTTTCAGTATGAGTCAAACATTTTTGTTTTTAATGATAAAAAATGTTCATACTTTAACTCCATCTTAAACTATAAAATTTTTACTAAGAAAAAATGTTGATACCATTTGTCATTCAAAGAAGCCTGCTTGCATTTATTTTTAAAAGCAGTTACTTAATCTTCTAAATGCGAATAGTCTCATTTTAGCAAAATTAATACTAGCGTGGTTATAAATTAAATATATGATTGATTTACAAGGGTAAAAAATTCATCAATAAAGACATATTTTCATGCAAGCATTTCAATTAGGATATCATATCTCAATCGGAATACCATTTCTCAATTCGAGTGTCCCAAACCCCATATTTTTTACTCATATGTTTAGTCAATGAATCAGTCCCATTTTACGATATTTCGAGTAATTTGTTTTGAAAAGTTAAGACCATAAAATGTAAAGTGATTGTAATGACATCTTATCCCATTTTGCCTTCGGGCAATAAAATTTAGAGAAGAGCTTAATATAAATAACAACATTTATTATTTACATGTTTTGAGAACATTTACAGGATTTTGTGTTGCATAAAGTAAGTCATTTTAAGACATCCTTTAATTTCTGTGTACATGTACAAATGTACTTACCAATATTGTTGATCAGTAATATATTCTTTTATACCAATTTCAGTGCACAAGCTGTCCTCATTTCGTCGATTTCTTTACTCATCGGTTATACTCAAGACCTGAAATGTTGAAAGACAAGACAATAATGTTGAAGAACAAATTAAAAATGAACTAAATGATTAACCTAAAACCATCTAAGGACAGAACTCTGCAGGAAGGAGAGACCCCTTAGTTTCCACAAATCTAATTTCTTTTGTAACAGTAAATTTAAAGTATCAACTTCTTGCTAGTATAGAAGTTCCAGCAACTGAGGTTGAGATACGACATGTGAAGCTTCATTTTATGTGGAAATGTATAATTTGATGCTTTATCTTGGTGATAAAAGGTATCCAAAATATCGAAATAAATTTGATGCACTGTTGACTGACTACTCATCAGCAGATTTCTTTTAACCATTTATCAGGTTGAGGGACCACTGAAAAAATGGAGTATAAAATTGAGGTATGTTAAACTATTACGGAGTTATTCTGAAGAATATTTGGGTTATTCAAGGTGAGTAATAATCACAATTAATTGCCAGTATTTTGCCACAGCTTCAATATTACTATAAAATATTTATTTAATATTACTAAATACTAGAAACTATATATTTACATAGATGACTAAATAAGTATGGCCACCTTTACACTAATAATACAGAGATTCATGACAATTGCGCTGCGAAAATATTTCACAAAGCTTAGTAATTAACTACTGAAAACCATACAATATTAAGCAAAATAACTAATACAGTTGTTTCCTGTTTTCCATTCAGTTGGGAAACGCATCCGGGCAATTTTGAATGAAACATTCATGTGCCAAATTCATTGTTTTAGAAAAACACGATTTTCATGTTCAGTTAAACGAATGAACACCATACTTCATATAGAATATTAGATTATCCAATTTCAAATCTAAATATCTGATACAGTGTACCCTTACAAGCCGTTAAAATTCTGTATGGACAAGCATGGACAAGTAAACCGACCTGCGCAAACATGACCCTGAAAATTCTCACTTCCAACAAACATCACGATGAAACAACCACTCGAGAGACAGCAATTGACCATGTCACGCTGAACCTGTACGAACATCCAATAAATCATGTTTAACACGCACACCTCCCAGTTCAATGAATGGATTAAGAAATAGTAAACAATGAAACGTCGATAGTAAACAAACAAAATGATGCATATTAAATGCTTTATCAAGATATAATTGTAACATAAAGAAAGAATTCGCATCGTAGTAGGGTACATGTAATACAAGGCTTCGCTTGGTAGACATTTGCACAGGCATTCGACGACTGCATTGTAAAGCTTCTTTGCTTCTTTGCACTTTAAAGTGAATCTTTATTTCGTATAGTGGCAATGAAACGAATATAATAAAGCATGACGCATGCCAATGTATATATAATACATAATCATGGTGGGAAAATATAAAAAATTATGTCATCAGTGAATTGAGGGTAATCAGGAGAAATGTTTGATATTTTGATTATTTAAAAATTTCTATCCATTTGCTGTTCAGCCAGAGGAAGGCCCCTTAATTGTGACAACGGGGCTTACAAATAGGATCTTGGTCACCTGGTAAAATATTTTTTCTCTTCCCTACAAATACTACACGGGGGCTAACTATGCATTCTCTGTCATTGTTCTCTTTGCAGACGCCATAATTCAGTCTAACACTTAAGCAAAACGTGATTCCCTCTAGGAATGAGAAAAATCCTCTTGTTCTAGATCGGTAATCATTCTCTGTCTCTTATAAGACAATTGTCATGTTTCTCATGTCAATTCCAGTAAAATGCCATGTTCATTGTTCTGATATGGCTTAAGTTGACTAAGTGTGAACATAAGGTTGATTTGAAAGCTAAATTTTGTGGGTTTTTTTCACTGTGAAATTGAATTTTTTTCATCTAACAAGTATTACAGTAAGTTGCAGAGATGCTTTTTTTGGATACTGTAACAAGTTTATCAACAAAATTTCTAAAAAAAAAATAATGAAAGTAAAAACAAGCATATAACAAGTTGGCAACTTGTATTTTTTATTTAAAAACAGTAACATTATAACAAAAATCACATTTCTCTTATATCGCACAATCTTATATAATAGCTAAATTATTCATTGATTTGTTACAGAAATTACCAGTATTTAGCAAAATTCCAAAATTATAGAAATACTAAGGGTTCATTCCTTGTATTGCACATGGTAGATCTCCTTAGCTGAAATTTGGCTTCCTATTTCGGTATTTTTGGTTGAGTACTTTTTGTTTATTATTAAGTTTGGTTTTTGGTCTTCCAAATGTTTCGGTTTTAATGCTGCTGATGAGGATCATACTATATATGTTTGAAAAGCTAACTGTTTTGTTTTTTCACCGTAAAATGGAATTATTTTTATGAAACAAGTAATACGGTAAGTTGCAGAGAAGCTTTTTAATATACCGTATGAAATGTTTTGAGCTGAATTCATGTCAAAAATTCCTAAAAGTATAAAATATGTACCCATCAAGTTTGCAATTTGTGTTTTCACTTTAAAATACACATCAACGTGGTTTAATGGAGGAATAATTATAGCTTATAAATCAAAACTGCACAAGGGAATATCCCAATAAGAAATTTCATCATCAGAAAATAGGCTGTGGTTTAAGTTAGATAAGAACTTTTTTGGCTTAAAAAAAGATCTTATTATTTGTACATTCCCCAATTAGTTCCCCACACTATTGTGAGAATGTTTTAAAACTAGAGACAGAAATATCAAACCTAAATGGTAAAGGTAATATTCTTATTATAGGGGATCTGAATGCCAGAATTGTTGATTCATTAGATTTTATTTAATATATTTCACTTCAAAATATTTTACCAAACAACTACAGTCAAGATTTTAATTTACAAAGAAACTCTACAGATAGAGTATTTAACACACAAGGTCAGAGTCTAATTGACTTATGCATTGCCTCCAAGCTCAGAGTGTTAAATGGTAAATATGTAGGAGATTTGTTTGGGAATTTTACTTGTCAAAAACCAATCGGAGCGAGCACTATGGATTATGCTTTACCTGATGTGGACCTTATGAAATCAATAATTTTTTTTCGAGTATCTGATTTAAAATACCTGTCAGACCATTCACTAATTTCAGTGCATATTAATTGTGAATTTTATCTAGATAATATATCAAAAAAGGCTACTTTTAAGCATCATATTGACCATTCATATAGATGGGAACAAATATCCCAAAATAAATTAATCATTTATTAAATCAGATACAGTGAAAAAAAATAATATCCTTTGAAAATAAAACTTTTGAAAATAATCAGAGTGGGATAGATAACGCAAAAGTAAATTAACTAGAATCTTTGAAAAACATTCAAAAAATAAGAAAAAAAAAGAAAAGAAAATGGGCTGATCAAGAAATAAAAGATAAAAAAAGAACAGTTGTCAATTTAGGACATAAGCGTTGGTTAGAACCATACAATCTAGAGTTAAGACACAACTTTTTTAAACAGATTAAAGACCTAAAAAAATCTGTGAAACGAAAAAAATACCTATTCAGAAAAATATTTTGGATAAATTATTACAATGGAAAGAAACAGACCCTAGACAATATTGTCAAAATTTAAATTTAATAAAAAATGATTCAGATAAGTGTAATGATAATCTTATAAATATCAAAGCCACTATGGAAGAAATGCAACAGCATATCCAAGGCCAAGGAGAACCAGAAAAATATAATAAGGATTTTTTGAAAAAAAATAATCATAATAAAAATTACAAGCAAATATTAAAGGAAAATGTAATCACTGATACACCTTTTACTATAAATGAGGTAACAAAATGTATAAATTAAATGAATCAGGGAAAAGTCCTGGTCCTGATCTTATATTAAATGAAATAATAAAAAAATAGTTCAATAGTAACATGTAAATCTCTTGTTAAACTTTTTAACTTAATATTAAACACAGGTAAATATCCTGAAAATTGGAGAAAATCTTTCACTATCCTTATTTTTAAGTCTTGGGATAATTCAGATTTAAACAACTACAGGGGAATATCCCTTCAAAACTCCATGGCAAAATTATTTAGCTCATTATTGAATGAAGGTTCAATATCCACTATTAAAATGGGTATGCAAAACAGCAATTCCGGTTCAGGTCGAATCACAGAACCACAGACAGTATTTTCATGTTAAAAACATTAATTATTAAATATCTTAACAAAGAAAAGCGAAAAAATTATGGCTGTTTTGTAGACCTTCGAAAGGCTTTGATTCTTTGTGGCATGAAGGCTTAATGTACAAACTAATGGGAAGTGGCATTGGAGGCAAGTTCTATGAAGTTATAAAAAATATATACAGTTCAAGCAAATCCGCAATTAACGCAGATACTGTTTATTCAGAATTTTTTAGCCTAAAGAGAGGAGTAAAACAATGGGATAGTCTAAGACCTACCCTTTTTAATTTAATTTAAGCTCACCTGGCCAAAACTTTCCGTAAACTTTCACATATTGATCATCCCCTCTAAAACCAATGGAGCAAATTTAACCAAACTTTACAGGAATGATGTATGGAAGGTCCTTTACTAAGATTGCCGAAATTTTTCCGATCCGCCAAAAAACCTGGCTACCAGCGCAGACATAGTTTAACATTGGACCCTATGTGAAAACATGTTAAAGTTCATCTCCTCTGCAACTACTTTGCCAAATTTAACCAAAGTTTACAGGAATGATATATGGAAGGTCCTATACTGAGATTGTTGAAATTTTTTCGATCCGCTGTAAAACATTTCTGCCAGCGCAGGACATAGTTTAACACTGGACCCTATGGGAAAACATGTTAAAGTTCATCTCCTCTGAAACGTCTTGAGCAAATTTAACCAAACTGTTCTGGAATGATGCATGGAAGGTCCTTTAGAGGGATTTCTCATTTCGTTCGAATGCGACAAACATCATGGCTGACAGCAGGAACATAGTTTAACATACATGCCTATGGAAAAAAACATATTTTGATCATCTCCTCTAAAACTATAATAGCAAATTGAATAAAACTGTACTGGAATGATGTATGGAAAGTCCTTTACAAAGTTGGCTCATTATGTTCAAATCTGAGAAAAACATGGACGCCAGAGGGGAAATACTTTTAACTTTGGACCCTATGAGAAAAATATATTTTGATCATCTGCTCTGAAACTTTTGAAGCAAATTCAACCAAAGAATTAATGGAAGTTTGTAGAAGCATTTTGTCAGGTGAGCGATACAGGCTCAGCCCACTGAGCTCTAGTGTAAATGATTTACACGAAATTTTTTATATATCATATGACCCCCTGACTCTAGAGAAATCTAATATATCTAGTTTAAGCTTTGCAGATGACCTTGTGTTGATATCTAGTACACACAAAGGACTTCAGAATGCTTTGAATAAACTAGAAATATATTGCCATAATTGGCAAATAAGATTTAATGTAAAAAAACCTAGAGTAATGAATTTTCAAAATAAATACTCTTTTACGTGTTCTTTTTATTTAAAAAAAAAAAACTAAATGAAACTAAGGAATATAACTTTTTGGGGAATATTATCGACTTTAAAGGCACATTTAAAAAATCAATCCAAGAGTTGACCAAAAAAGGTTTAAAAGCAATATTTGCTCTCAAAAGTCGTTTTTCTAACTTTCCCTAATTTATTATGTAAACCTTTTGACACTTTCATTAAACCGGTGAGGTCATATAACTGTGAAATTTGGTTTATGGAAGATTATATCCCTATAGTCAGATCAACAGATAGAGCAACAAAAAATGGGAAAACCTGCGATATTCTCTCTCTTTTAGATAGACTTTCATACGAAAAAGTGCGTAGCAGATACTTTAAATCTGTCTTAGGTTTAAAGAAAACAGCATGTAATATTGCAGCAAAATCCGAACTTGGGAGATTTCCTTTAGACTCCTTTATAAAAACCCAATGTATTATATAATTTTGTAGATTAAATTCTGATAATATTAACCCTCTTTGAAAAGAAGCATTTAATATAAATAAAACTTGGATAACGAAGGACTATACACATGGTATACACTTGCTGTTAAAATTTTTGATGAATTAGAAGTAGATTTAAACGAATATCAACAACCTGATAAACCTTTCCATAAAATAAAATTTAATTTAAAACAAAAAGTAAAACAAATTGTAAATGATCATTACACAAACAAACACTATTTAAACTATCAAATTTAAATAATAATTCTAAATTATTTCTATATAAACAAATCAAAACTGAAATAAAACTAGAAGAATATTTACTGAAAGAAAATAGTTTTTAAAATAGACAATTATTGACGAAATTTCGAGTTAGTGACGATGACCTAAACATAGAAACTGGTAGATACTTTTTAAACTTGGTAAATTATCAATTGTTACTATTCCAACAGGTTTCTTTGAATTTCTTTCCTATAAATCAAGGGTTGTCTGTATTATAGACATTATTCCATCAATGAGGTCAAATGAACTTTTAATTTCTGTTTTTCCAGGTGATAGTGACATTTGAAAGTTATTTTGCGAATAATTTTCCTCACAGTTAAATGTTATAAGTCACAAATCCTTCCGATTTCCGAAACATTATACTTTTCATAACAAATATCTGACCTTTTTTATAGAAAACTCCGAGTCTACTCCGGGTTTGTAATATCTCCCTGATGCATTTTTCTCCATTTTAATACCCATTTTCAACCAACTTATAATACATAACCGTAAATTACTTTTTGCAACCAATAAACCATAAGTAACATTTTCTCTAAATATTTCGAACTTTCGACCAAAAAACTGAAGAAGCTGGTGTACTATTTTTGGCATCATTATTTTTGTCGGACAATACATTCAGGATGTTCCATACCACTACACGCTGCAGTCAAAATATCCGACATAAGAAAACTAGAGGCTCTCAGGAGCCTGTATCGCTAATATGGATTTAACTTTTCACCTTGAGCAGGACTAAAAATTTAAATGTTGCAGTCTATTTGGCTGGTTTTTCTATCGGCTTCTATGTTAAACAAAGTTCAGCTGTGGCAGTCATCTTGGTTGACAGTCCAGGTCAATGGACATATTTCTAAAAGAGAACCATCTAAGCACCATTTCTGCTAAGTCTTGTGTAAACTGACTTAGTGGTTTCAGACAAGATTTTTAAATGAATTTTCGTATAGGGTCCTATATTTAACTAAGTTCGGCCGTGCCGGTCATCTTGGTTGACAATCCAGGTGATCGGCCACATTTCTGAAAGAGGACCATCTAAGGACCAATACGGTAGCACTTTATCAATGTAAGGCCAGATATGATTCATACCAGAAATAGGTGGATAACGGATCACTATCTTTAATATTTAACATTGATAAAGCAAATTTTTAAAAATAGCATTATACATTCCGTTTCGTTTCGTTCAGTACCGTTAAAAGAAAATTTTAAAATCACTCAGTAATTTCAATAGCCTTTTCATTGACTGAAATTAAAATCAATATTATAAACTACTTACAACATATGTACAATGGGTAGGTTTAGGACTGTAAATTCCACACAAGTGTAACACACGAATAAGCTCATTTCCATTTAATTTTAATGTTTATTTGATTATTTATGACAAAATTTTTAAAAAAATGTACATTTATAATCTGTATATATATGTGTATATATTTTTTTACATATTTTATTTATAGCCTTTGAATATAAAAATTGATCACGAAATCACATTTCATATTTCTTATTATGATAAGTACAGTTGTAGTCGATTTATTAATTTAGTGTCTCAAATATCGGGGAAAAGAGAAAAAGTATCATACCTGAGAAGCTTTTACTTTACTTCCACAGTTCAAATCATGCAGAATTCCATATTATAGTGTGTAAATGCATTATATTGACATGGATTTTTTAATCGTAAATGATTGGCTATTTCAGATCACAAGACCTTCGTTGCGAGGTTATATTTTTACCTAAACAGATGTATACACGCTATATCTATAACATGTTGGGGGAAACTTGTGATGACGCAGTGTATTCGCGCATGATTTTTCTCTAATGAATCTTAAGACCAAGTAAATGTCATGAAATTACGATGCTTGAATGAGCGAGAAAGAATTTACTTGCGTCTTTAATTTAAAAGGAACAAAACAATATTTATAAGCCACTTAACCTATTTTCAAAACAAAAATTCAAAATCTCAAAATTTTTGCGTTTAATGATAAAAAATGTCCTTACTTTAACTCCATCTTAAACGATCACATTTTTAAAAGAAAAAATGTATAAATGAAAGTAATTATGCACGTCAATTATGTTAAATTTTGAATTTGTGTTCAAATTGAGCAAGGAGAATAACCCAAATTATTTTTTTAATCCGACAAATACGTTTATAATGAGCAAAGAAGGCTTTCTTTCTTTCACTTTTTGCCAAAGAATAACGAAGAAACACACGGGTAAAAGTTGATACCATTTGTCATTCAAAGAAGCCGGGTGGCATTTGACTGTGTTATTTTTAAAAGCAGTCACTTATTTTCTAAATGCGAATAGTCTCATTTTAGCAAAATTAATATTAGCGTGGTATTAAATTAAATATATGATTTATTTACAAGCAGGGTAAAACATTCATCACTAAAGACATATTTTCGTGCAAGCATTTCAATTAGGATATCATATCTCAATCGGAATACCATTTCTCAATTCGAGTGTCCCAAACACCATATTTTTTACTCATATGTTTAATCAATGAACCAGTCCCATTTTACGATATTTTGAGTATGTTTGAAAAGTTAAGACCATAAACTGTAAAGTGATTGTAATGCCATCCTATCTTATTTTGCCTTCGGGTAATGAAGTTTAGAGAAGAGCTTGATATAAATAACAATATTTATTGTTTACATGTTTTGAGAACATTTACAGGATTTTGTGTTGAATAAAGTAGGTCATTTTAAGACATCCTTTTATTTCTGTGTACAGGTACAAATGTATTTACCAATATTGTTGATCAATAATATAGACTTTTATACCAATTTCTGTGCACAAGCTGTCCTCATTTCGTCGATTTCTTTACTCATCGGTTGTACTCAAGGCCTAAAATGTTGAAAACCAAGACAACAATGTTGAAGAGCAAATTCAAAAATGCTAGAAAATGACCTAAATGGTTAACCTAAAATCATCTAAGGACAGAACTCTGCAGGAAGGAGAGACCCTTAGTTGTCACAAATCTTTTTTTTTTTTGTAACAGTAAATTTAAAGTATCAACTTCCTGCTAGTATAGAAGTTCTAGCAACTGAGGTTGAGATATATGTGAAGCTTCATTTTATGTGGAAATGTATGATTTAATGCTTTATCTTGGTGATAAAACGTATCCCAAAATATCGAAATAAATTTGATGCACTGTTGACAGACTATTCATCAGCAGATTTCTTTTAACCATTTATCAGGTTGAGAGACCACTGAAAAAATGGAGTATAAAATTAAGATATGATAAACTATTACTGAGTTATTCTGAAGAATATTTGGGTTATTCAAGGTGAGTAATAATCACAAAACAATAAATTGCCAGTATTTTGCCACAGCTTCAATATTAAGTATCAAGGGATACAGAGATTCATGATAATTGATAAATATTTCACAAAGCTTAGTAATTAACTATTGAAAACCATACAATATTAAGCAAAATAACTAATACAGTTGTTTCCTGTTTTCCATTCAGTTGGGAAACGCATCCGGACAATTTTAAATGAAACATTCATGTGCTAAATTCTTTGTAACAGTTTTAGAAAAACACGATTTTCAAGTTCAGTTAAACACCATCCTTCATATAGAATATTAGTTTATCCAAGTTTAAATCTGGATATCTGATACAGTGTACCCTTACACGCCGACAAAATTCAGTATGGATAATGCATGGACGAGTAAACTGACCTGCGCAAACATGACCTTGAAAATTCCCACTTCAAACGAACATCACGGTGAAACAACCACTCGAGAGACAGTAATTGACCATGTCACACTGAACCTGTACGAACATCCAATCAAATCATGTTTAACACGCACACCTCCCAGTTCAATGAATGGATTAAGAAATAGTAAACAATGAAACGTGTACGATAGTAAACAAACAAAATGACCTAGATTAAATGCTTTATCAAGATATAATTGTAACACAAAGAAAGAATTTGCATCGTGGTAGGGTACATGTAATACAAGGCTTCGCTTTGCAGTCATATGCACAGGCATTCGACGACTGCATTGTAAAGCTTCTTTGCTTCTTTGTACTTTAATGTGAATCATTATTTCGTGTAGTGGCAATGAAACGAATAGAATAATGCATGACGCATGCCAATGTATATATATAATACATAATCATGGTGGGAAAATATAAAAAATTATGTCATCAGTGAATTGATAGGAGCAGTGAGGGTAATCAGGAGAGATATTTGATATTTTGATTATTTAAAAATTTCTAACCATTTCCAAAACTTATTTCGGGTATTATTCCTAACTTTCTTCAAACTATGTGAATAAAATTTCATATTCAGCCAATCAAGACAATTACAATGTACATGTATTTTTTTATTAATTAATTAATTAATTTTCCTGAACCTTTCATTAAGCTTATAACTTTATATGTATAAATATAAGTCTATCTATCATGTTTTCGTCATATATTTAAATTCAAACATGTCTAAATATAAAGTATACAAAACACGTTTAAATTGAGCACGCATTACGTCGCATTTTCAATGTTTAAAACTTGTGGTTAGATTAAAATGTTTTGTTTGTCGTAACGTATAGCACGTGCTGTTTACTGTTTTCTTCTCGTACGTAGTAACATACTTTACAGGGGTGTGAATAAACATCGAGTTCGAGTTAAAGTTCGAGTTAGCGTTCGAGTTATCATTCGAGTTCAAGTTAATCTTCGGGTTAACTCGAGATATAGTTTTCGTATGTCATTTATCGAGTTGCATTTCGAGTTAAAATTCGAGTTACGGATTAAGTTTAGGGGGAGGGAGGTAAAAAATAATCTATGCATAGGCTCGTAAAAAAATTGTTGATACACCCATAAAGATATATCTAATTTTTTCAGGCCCAGAAAAATTCAGTTTACACCATAAAACAAATTAAAAACGCTATTTTTTCGTCTTTTTGAACGAACCCCCAAAAATACCTGCAATGTTTGGGACCCCAGCAGTTTTGGGAGCAAAATCGATAACTTTGACCCCAAAAGATAGTACTAGCCAACGTGCAGAAAAAAATTGGAGAGTATCCTTCTCCCCCCCCCCCCCCCCCCCCCCAGCGGGGAATAAGTTATTGTGCGTTGACTTTAATTCTTCGCCGTTAAATCATCTGGACACCGAATATGCAGTCAATGAATTTATATTGGCCGCCTTCTCATGCATGGCACATGACACGTTTCCGATTGCGTTTCCTCACGCGTTTTCCTTTTCTCTTTCTCCTTATGTCCCAACAACGATTGTTGAAGAGACATACATATAGTTTTACTCTTGTCCATTTAATTATGTTAATTATTTCCATAAAATCACAAACTGAAAAGAACCTTCCTTAAAATTCTCCGCACACTAAATTGTGAGATTTAAAGTTGTGATAAAATAAAAGTTTAGTTATGACTATTGTTGTTCTTCATCTTGAAGTCACTGTTATTTTAAAAAATTTTATATCAATATTAATAACAAATAAAAATATGCCATTGCCATAACAGTAAGGAATATACTGATCTGCCTGTCTTTCTATCTATTTTCTGTGCATTTTTGATTGGCTTTCTTGATGTTTTCTTCATATCGTCGATGTACCGTATAAGTAGACGAAACTTAAGCACGGTGTACAACCCGCGCACCTGAGACCATCGGTAACACGGGATACGTTTAAAATTGGATGGCTAGGTATGTCTTTTAATGGAAAACAAAGGGTCAAATTTTAATTGTATGGCTTTTCATATTTGGCAATCAATCAGCTGAAATGTAAACAATCGGTTTTACTGATTGTCTAGGATGCGCCGATTGTATACCGTGTTAAATATCTCTACTATACAAAAAATTATAAAGGCCATGTGAACTTTTGCCATCACTTGGTGTTTGTCATCTGTCGTCGTAAACTTTTTTGAAAAATAATTACATTCTGATCTTGCTGGGCTAATTGGAATCAAACCTGGCCCGAGTCATCACTAGGGTGTCTAGTAGAAAAAAAGTGTCAAAGAATGCCGCAAGCCAAACCACATGGCCTCCGTTACTAAGAATAGAGCATATTGGTCAGACAGTCGTTTTTGAAACTTCTCTCAGAAGAAATGCATTTTAGAGAAAATGTGGCAAGGTAAAACGATCAAGAGGACAAGATCTACTGGACTTTCAATTTTCGTAAAAATCGGATCACCCGTCTTGGAGTTATTGCTCCTGAAAAGTCGATTTTTAGCTTTCTTTTTTTTTTGTTTTTTTTAATATAAAAATCTTCTCCTCTAACACTACTGGGCCAATTGGAACCAAACTTGGTTATATTAGTTTTGGGATTGTCCCCTTTAAACTTTTTATCTGGCGTGTTCGTCCGCGTCATCCAAGATTGTCGTCACGACCCGACACAATTAAATTTAGGACCCTATGGAAAATACAATTTGAAGATCTCCGTTGAAACTGCTGGGCTAATTGGAACCAAACTTTGGTGGAATAGTTCTTGGGTGGTTGCCTTCTAACATTGGGTCTAGATAGTTGCCGAAGCTAATTATAGAAAAGGAGAAGGAAATTTTTAAAATCGTTCCCTCTGAAACTACAAAGTCAGTATCAACCAAACTTTACTTTAATGATCTTTAGATGGTCCCCTTCCAAAACAGTGTCCGGTAATTCCGACCCCCGCGATCGGGATGGCCACCGCCGCCGAACTTAGTTTCACCCCATGTAAATGCACTTTTAACAAATCCTCTAAATCCACTGGGCAATGTGGCCTAAATCATCATTAGGGGTGTCAGGTTTCAAAATTGTGTTGAAGGATGCACTGAACCAATCACTTTTACAGGTGAGCTTATATAAGCTCCTTGCATACTCTAGTTTGTTTGAAATATTGTTTGTAGTATAGAGGACTTGTAGGCTTGATATGTCGTGTTCACATTTTTCTAAATTTGGGGCAAATATAATGTGTATGTACCTCCGTCCACATGTTGAAGATCGTATGGTAGAGTCATACCCGGATTAAAAGAACGCTTATATTCTCATTGATATTTTATTAAAAAATAAACAATCTGAAATTATTAGAAGATGAAGCATTCTAAAGGCCCACGTAGCAGGATTTCATCATGTGAACTGTGAATAAAATGTCTTTAGAACAATACTTTCAATTCGTCACTGATTTCCGTATTTGAAAAAAGTTTGTACGAATATCGGCATCGTTATTTGTACACGAAATGTGTACCAGGAACAAGTGCCTTTATCTTAACTCGAACTTTAACTCGAACTGTAGCTCTAACACGAAATGTAACTCGATAACTGACATTAGAAATTGGTATCTCGAGTTCACTCGAACTTCGACTCGAACTCGAAATATAACTCGAACTTTAACTCGAACTTCTACTCGAACTCTAAATTTAACTCGAACTCTAACTCGAACTCGATGTTTAGTCACATCCCTTTACAGATGGGTAACCAAATCTTGACAAAAGCGTAGATAGTAAAAATTGCGGGCTATACAACAAGCCTTTTATGGTAAATGTTATTTCTCTCCACAACAAATAGAAAATCTCGTGCAAACACAAGCCTATTATGGTGATGGGCACCACCCACAAATGAATAGACTACTGAGGCGGAGATTAATTTGCAGCATTTTATGGCACGATATTAATTTATAAGTATTGATCATTTGATTGATTGAATTTGTATCCTGAACTTCTTACTTGATTTTAAAGATATAGTAAAACTTGATTTTATTTATTTATAATTTGAATGGGAATATCCATCATTTGCGCACATCAGTTGGGGCATTAAGTATTACTCTTCCTAAGCGATTGGTTCGTCGTATTTGACGTCGTGGAGAGAGTGTTTGCGCAGGTCATTGGTTGGTTTTTAAAACTGTGACGTAAAACATGTACACCGTTTTTGTCTGTTTCGAATGAGTTTTGTCTGTGCAGGTTCAGATCTTTGTCCATACTGAATTTTGACGGCTTGTTACTGCATTGTAAATTTTGCTATACAATTATTAATTCGACAACGGGCTTTGTCCATTGATTTTTGGTTTATCGACTACCTCCAATTACATGAATTGGACCAAGGAAAGATCTGTGACCATACCAATCTAATATGTGGGAGTAATTCAATTATACGCCTCAGAGTTATTTGTAGATTATTTCTGAGAAATCCCACCTTTATTTTACCGAAATCATTACCACCGAGATGCAGGGGGATCCTCATATGTAAGCATAAGTTTTAATTTGCGTTCTAGTTCACCAACAACCATTCCACATTTCCCTTGCCACCATAAGGTTACTACCATTCTTTGTAATCCTAGATTAATCCTGCCAGGCCTACCACGTGCAACTCCAAAAGCATTCTTCAACAAGGAAGATACAACAATTCATACAGTTGTGGTTTCGACTGCAATTCTTGGATTGTGACTCCGTGTATTCGCGCATAACTTTTCTGTAATGAATCTTAAACCAAGAAAATATCACGAAATTACGTTACTTGTATGAACAAGAAATAATTTAATTGCATTTTTAATTTAAAAGGAACAAAGTAATATCTAAAGCCATTATACTCATTTTCGAAAGGAAAAATGCAAAATGAGTTCCTTTGAGTTAGAGTCAAACATTTTTGCGTTTATTATGAAATAAAATTACCCGAATTCTTTTTCCAATCAGAAAAATAAGTTCATCATGGATAAAAGAAGACATTCTTTCACTATGTTGTCAAGGAATAACGATGAATAACACGGGTAAGAGTTGATAATGTGTTATTTTTAAACACAGTTACTTAATGTCCTAAATACGAATGGTCTCATTTTAGCAAAATTAATATTCATGTGGTTTTGAATTAAATATAAGATTTATTTGCGTGGGTAAGTCATAAATGACTAAAGACATATTTTCGGCCCAATATTTAAATTAGGAAATTATACCTTAATCGGAATAACATAACTTATGTGAGTATTCAATGAACCAGTCCCCAATTAGGATATTTATATCAATTAGGTTTGAAAAGTTAGCACAGTAAATCTTATTTTGCCTTCGGACGAATGAAGTTTAGAGAAGAGGTTCATCTAAATAGCAATATTTAACTTTTTTTTTACATATTCAGAGAACATTTACAAAACTGTATGTTGCATTGAGTGAACTTTATTACTATGTTCGTGCATTAATACTGTTGATCAATAATAAATTGACACGCAGATTTCGCCGATTTAAGTTGTGCTCAAGGCCTAAAATGTTGAAAACCAAAATAACAATACAAAAAGTTGAAGAGCATATTTATTCAGTCCAAAATGAGGTAAATGAAAAAGTCAAAACCATATGAGTACATAACACGGGATGGAGATATTACTTAGATTTCATAAATTTTTGGTATTTAGAACATTAAATATAAAGTAACAGTTTTTGGCCATCATAGAACTGAGCTTGAGATGCGACACAAAAGTAGAATTTAATGTTTTATCTTAGTATTTATATTTTATAATTCATCTGGTCGGGAACAACATAAGTATAAAGATATACATGTAACATGATTGGTTTATCTGAAGAATGTTTGGGTTGATTTGTTTTGTCGTGTATTGGATCTGATTGGATTTTAGTTGTCTCCCTTGACATGAAAGATGCCATTTTATTTTGAGAGCAGAAAATTGGCAATTTTCGTGTATCCTGGCAATATATCAACACTAAAAACATGGTGTACAGAAAATTACAATATTATAAACATGATGTTCCATTATTATAGCTAAATAGTCCAAAATTAAACGAGAAATCTAGGCCGTCAGACGACCACCTTTTTTGACATGGCGAACGCAAATGTACAAGATGATAAAGCAGCAATAAGTGATCTGACCATGAAAAATGTGTATTCTGACTATCTTATCCCATGTATACCGACTAAACTGAAACCTACATCTGGAGAAAACGCGAAAAAATGTTGTACGAGTGTATTGACCCAAACCTGTACGAATCCCAGGCTAACATGGTTGCCTTTCGTGTCGCCACCCAACGTTAAGCATTCTGGATCAGATGCCTTCAAAAAATCTATTATGAGCACTTTGGAAAGCAACCCCAATATGTGGTTAATTGGTACGATGAACTACAGGAATGGTCTATAAAGTCCAGTGGAAATAAAGCTATTTGCACTGTGCTTTCCGCAAAGACACCCAAGTTGTTACAGAAAACACTATGTTATGTAAAGTTACATTTTTTCCAAATACGGACTGATTCAAGCACAAGGAAAATCATAAGACAGATTTCCATTACATGATTTCAGCTTCTTATAAGATCTAACTGACAAAATTAAGAAATTTAACATCACTGATGAGGGGGTCGCTATGAAAAATTTAGAACCATTAGAAAGTAACAAGAATACATCCCAGCCGGACCAACCGTCAACCTTTAAAAATACACTAGATAGTGACACAACATTTACTAAACAAGTAATTGACAATAAAAGGAAAGAAGATGATATATGTAACAAAGAAGATGAGTCAATCGAAAATGACGACAATCATGGAGGTTACACAGTATGGCCCAGAGAAATTGTTCGAATGAATGGAAAATAACTTTGTTAAAGCACTAAAAAGGGTATGTAAACAACAGGCTGATATGTTCACCTCTAAAATGGAAGTAATGGAAAGCTGTTATAGAAATTCAGCGACAGACACCAATGACAAGTTATCTAGAATACTAGAGACAATTACTACGTTAGCACATGTAAATCCATCCAGCACTGAACATAAAAAATTTGTTAGTCAAATACTGAAAATTAAAACCATACATTAAAGACATCTATGCAAGATCTAAGATATAAAACAGAATTAGAAAAAGCAAGCATACAGTCGAACTAGATCTCGAGAATTCAAGATTAGAAGGACACAAAAGGATCACAAATAAATCAATGAAAGAATTCCAAGCTGAAATCGAATCACTACAAACATTAGAAAACTCATGCAAGGACTTAAAGACAGGTCTAAAAACAAACAGGGAAGAATTAGTAAGTGGTGCAAAACAACAATTGGACACAAATAACAATGAACCGTTTCAAACAGTCAAGAATAAAAGAGACCAAAATAGAACATCACGTCAAGATAGAGAAAAGCCAAATATAATCTTTATTGGAACATCAAATATTTTAGGAATAGATCATTTGAAGTTGGCAGCTAAATTTGTAATGATGTTCCATTATTATAGCTAACCACCACACTAGATTTAATTGTGTTTCATTCTCTAACCAACGAAATGGTAGAAAATAGTGCAGAACATTGTTTCAGAAAAATCAAAGAAATAATTCAGATTGCCTTGGAATTATTTCCAGGAGTAAAAGTGATATCTACTCCAACTCCAAGATTAGATAGTGAAATATTAAATAGTAAAGGTCAGTTGATTAGTGCAATAATAAAAATTAATTTATTAACGATCAAAATATACAATCTAAATTCAACCCTTATTCTGGTTCCACTCATTTTCTTGATTACTAACTTTCAAAACGAAACAAAAATTCATGTAAGGTAACCAATCAAACAATTTGCTCAGACATCAAATATGATCCAACGACGTGAAAGTTTACAATAATACATGACAAACAGAAAATTTCAGAGCATAAGCATTAAAAAATTACAGTTCAAAGATAAGATACTTATCTTCATTATTGTAAATTTATGGTATGCTATATACGTATTTCAAGGAGTTGCCTCTAATCGGTAGTATTAGAACAGAATCTTTTTTGAATACCGAAAACCAAAATTATTTAAAATAAGGTGCATTCACAAAAAACATCCTAAGAGAAAACTAAATTTAACTCAGAACATCTACCATATATGCAATACAAAGAATAAACCTATCTGTTTCTATCGGGTTTGAATTTTCCTGAATACTGATAATTTCGGTAAAACCAAATTAAATACAATCATTATTATGTTTAAATCGTCAGATCAGGAAAGCAGTAAATTTGAAAATCAAATCCAAATAAAGTACAGCGCAATTTGAGACTTTTGGTGTCTAGTTTGTTAAAATCAGATATGTAACCACTTCATAATATCTTTTTAATTTAATATGTAATTCATGTCTTGAATTTCATCTCGAAATTGACGAGAAAGAGATAATATTACAAACAAAGGCCTAAATTTACTTTTCATATTAAATAATAATGTACAAAAATGGGTCCTGACCTGGACAAAAAACTAAAACATGCACATAACAAATATAACTGTATATTTAACGCGTTAGAAGTATATTTAACGCGATAAATGAATGTTTAACCCGATAAAAAAATGTTTAACGCGATTAAAGAATGTTTAACGCGATAAGCGATCATTTAACGCATTAAGAATATTTTACCTGATGTAAATTACTGGCTTGGGTATACTCTTTTCTATCGCGATAAACTTTTGAATTGTGATATAAATGAATTTTAGTCGTAGATTTTAACCTGATAGCATATTTTGCTATTTAACGCGTTCAAGACGGTTTTAACGTGTAAAAAAAAGGGAATTTATTTATCGCGATAAAATTATCGTTTTACGCGTTAAAACAGGATTTAACGCGTTAAAATTACATTTATCACGTTTAATATTAACGCGGGAGCCAGAAGTGACGTAACCGGAAGGGGAAATGACGTCACAGGAAAGACGTCACCGGAACCGGAAGTCACGTGACCGGAACAGAAAGTATCAGGACGTGTTTGCGCGCATGCACAACCGGAAAGAGTGGATTTTCGCACCATTTTCCATGATTTGTTTACGGAAGTGACGTCAGTCACTAGCTTGGACCCGGATTTGTCGTCTGCGCATGTGTGGCCGGACCTGGAAGTACTCTTTGCTGTTCATCGCTGCTTTTTCTTGCTCTTTGCTGCTCATCGCTGTTTTTCTCTTGCTTTTTGCTACTCATCGCTTTTTTTCTCTTGCTCTTTGCTGCTCATCGCTGTTTTTCTCTTGCTCATCGCTGCTTTTCTCTTGCTCTTTGCTACTCATCGCTTTTTTCTCTTGCTCTTTGCTGCTCATCGCTGTCATCGCTGTTTTTCTCTTGCTCTTTGCTGCTCATCGCTGTGTTTCTCTTGCTCTTTGCTGCTCATCGCTAATCATGACTATACTCGCGTGCTCATTTCGGTGTTTTGGTGCTACTTGTCGCTGTTTTCGCTGCTGCTGCTGCTGCTTTTTGCTGTTCGTCATCACTGCTCTTCTCTTGCTCATCGCTGTTTTTCTCTTGCTCTTTGCTGCTCATCGCTGTTTTTCTCTTGCTTTTTGCTGCTCATAGCTGTTTTTCTCTTGCTCTTTGATGCTCATCGCTGTTTTTCTCTTGCTTTTTGCTGCTCCTCGCTGTTTTTCTCTTGCTCGTTGCTGCTCATAGTTAATCATGACTATACTCGCGTGCTCATTTCGGTTTTTTGGTGCTACTTGTCGCTGTTTTCGCAGCTGTTGCTGCTGTTGATGCTTTTTGCTGTTCGTCATCGTCTATTCTCTTGCTCATCGCTGTTTTTCTCTTGCTCTACTCGCGTGCTCATTTCAGTTTTTTTCGATTTACTTGTCACTGTTTTCGCTGCTGCTGCTCCTGATGCTTGTTGCTGTTCATCATCGCTGCTATTCTCTTGCTCATCGCTGTTTTTCTCTTGCTCTTTGCTGTTCATCGCTAATCATGACCTTACTCGCATGCTCATTTCGGTTTTTTGGGTGCTACTTGTCGCTGTTTTCGCTGCTGCTGTTGCTCCTACTGCTTGTTGCTGTTCGTCATCACTGCTCTTCTCTTATTCATCGCTGTTTTTCTCTTGCTCTTTGCTGTTCATCGCTACTCATGACCTTACTCGCGTGCTCATTTCGGTTTTTGGTGCTATTTGTTGCTGTTTTCGCTGCTGCTGCTATTCCTGCTGCTTGTTGCATTTTAATTTATTTTAAATTAATAATTTATCTTTTTGGTATTTATATATTGTAAACATTTGACTTATTATATAATTAATTCTATTTACTCGTATGAATGATATTAAATTTGGTATGACAAGGTAGAAGCTGATTGGAGTGGGCGCCATCTTGAATAATTTCAAAACAATTGTAAAAAAATAACACATTTCAACCTTATTTTGAAGAAAGACCAAAGGATATACTTTATTAGTAACATCCGAGACATAAAACAATATGTCTCTGGTAATATGTCAGTATCTATACAATGAATCACCCTCCCCCCTTTTTTTATAACCACATCATCACACAAACATTCTATAATAACATCCTCGATTGAAAAGAAATTATGTCTGTATGAAATGATCCGTCATCTGTGTTAGTTTTCATTCGTTAACAGTATTATATACTGGCAAAGGTGCGATTTGTTTATAATCTATATTGACCTTAATATGCAGTACAATTGGAAACTATACACTTATTAATAAGTTTTGTCAGTTATATATATATATATATTAAAACATAATCGTTTGTTTCCAATGCAAATATGTAAATTAAAATTACATATATGTTTGCATTTTCGCGCCTAGTGCCATTTCCGGTCATCGTCGCCATCTTGAAAAATAGTAACAGATTTTCCGAAAATAGCTAATTTTCAAATGAATTTGGAAGGGATATAATAAAAAATTAAACTATTGCATTTACGATATTTCAAAAATATATAAATGTATTAATTAGCACATAGCACCAAAATTTTTCCATCAGTTTTGGTTAAATCGAAGTTTTATTTTAAAAACGACAAAAAGCCAATTTATCGGAGTTCGATGATTTAACAGTATGGACTTAACGAGAAAATAATACAAAATTGTCAAAAGCATTTAGGAGGGATAAGACCAAAATTTAAACTTTTCCAAATAGCATAAATATATTTCTAAATATATGAGGAAGTATATATAGCACCAAAATTTTTGAGCACGAACTAAAAGTAGTTTATTTTATCGATTCCTGATCGCCAAAGTGAATTTCTATACAATTTACTTGGGCATGGTATAGGTGATGTGTGACGTCAACAAAATCACGTGATGACTTCTATAGTTGGATATGACATTTAAGACGTCTTTCTTTCCTGGGATTTGATAGTAGAATGAGCTCCGGTCGTCCTGCAAGTGCTTATATTAGCTACGAGTTTCTCAACGGCTTATTGTTTCACACACAAACGTTTGCCAAAGTATTCGTTTCGAGATTGTTGCAATTCAGATTTCACTTTTCTGATGAGGTCTCTATTAAGTCTTTTCCACTCGTTGTCAATCCTGATACATCCCTTGCAGATATTCATGTTTTTGTAGAATTCCGCAAAGCTCTTGTTCAATTGACACTGTACATTTCTTGTTTGGATCCACTTTGCTGGGTACCTCATTCGTGTTTTCCAGCCGTTTTGGTTCTCTTCACTTTGGTTGGAAGTATTTTCCTTTTCCTTTATGGTTTTGCTTCGGCATTAGAAAGATCCACAGCTATTAAAGATCATAGGAAGCGATATTAGAAAACGTGTTTTAACTGGTAAATAAAAGCAAACGGTTATTTAGAATCAATTTGAATAAAAAATATTACAAAATTCTTTCTGGGTAGCATACCCGAGATCGTTAAAATAAGAGCCGATGAAAATGTTTACATCGCTTATTTCCCCTGAAAGAACTCTCTTCGTGACGTCATTCGTGTCCTGCGTGCATTGTTTATAACAGCTGATGCGAGAAACCAACTGATAATAATAAAACAGTGATTAATATTTGATGGAAAATCTTTCAGATGACAGCGAATGCGAGGAAATTCCAGATATTGCTTCCGTTGCATGTTTTGTTCAGCCATATCAGTATGAACCGATTAAAAATTTAGAAAATGGGGGCAATGCAAGCGCCGACGCGGATGGCGACGAATGTCAAACTGATAGTTCTGTCGAGTCTGAGAATGAAAGTATGGATACAGTGACACCCGAAATGGATCATGCAGAAGAATCAGTTGACGATGGAACCCTTGACGACGTATCATTATGGTAAGAATACTGTACATTCAAGTTTTTGTAATGCGACTCGTATAATAATTAATTTGCATAACTTCATAGAACGAAAAAAAAATATTTGTAATCCAGAGCCGATTTTATAAAACCCCAAATATAAGGAGGGGAAAAGGTTGGTCTGAGATACAGAACCACGTACAATACACAAAAAAATCCTAAAAGGATAAATGTTTACATTGGCTACCATAAGTTATAACAGACTCCCGGTGTCCTAACACTCCCTTGGTGATGGGTTGTAAATAGTGACACATCTCTATTAATCCTATAGGGAGTGTTCATGTATCCGCTGTACCCTTGCAGTCATTCGAGGGGTGTACCTTGAATGGCAGAATTTCAATACATACATACATGTAATCCCTTGTCCCTGTTCAATACATGTAGTTACTTCCTGACAAATTACAACAATTGAGAGTGAGGAAAGTAGATACACTTATTTTTATTCAAGATCTATATCAAATTTGCTTAGTATAAAGTGTTTTTTCTGGACTGATGCACTGTTTATCAGTTTACAAGGTGCAGTCTTGGAGACTTTTGAAGAATTATTTGTCAAAATAGAGTCTGGATCTATCAAATCATATTCCTTGTATATTTGGTATTGAAAGATGTTATAATAGTATTGGGATGTTGATATATATTATTTTTTAGGTGTACATGTGGTCATTGTACAATAATGCCAACAAGACGTGAATGCAAATGTTGTCAAGAGACAAATATAGTGGACAACAAAATTGAGGAAGCAGATATTGATTGCATCACACAACATGAAGGCTTTCAAGTGAACTGCCTAAATGAACATGTTCTGGAAACATCCTTCTATGAACACCAGCAAGAAAATGGACCACTTGATGAAAATCAGCAAATTCACATGTAAGTTACAAAATACATACATATACATATAATTCTTAAAAATATATTTAATGATTAAAATGTTGAATCGTCTCCTTTCAGTGATGCTCGCCTTTTGCATGTCCTAAATATTTCATTTCTCAATATCAATTTTGCTGAGAATTTTTTTGTGTTGCTGTAAGATGAAGAACAGTGAAAACATGTTGCTTTACTAAATTTGTCATTTTAGTTTTGTAGTTGTAAATATACAATTCTTTGATGTTCCAAGTTGTACAGGTACCTGGCATACAGAAGATTTGTACGGTGGATATACCAAATACTTGGGAGGAGGAACAGACGTATTTTACCGTCGTGTGTGGTAAAAGCCATAAGAGACAAGTTTCCATCACAACAGTACTGTGGATTTAAATACCCATCATAAACAAGAGGCTCTCAAGAGCCTGAATCGCTCACCTGGTAAACAATGCACTATAAACTAAATTAATATATTAATGTTTGTTGTAAACTAAACTGAGTATTAAAGATCACGTAAAATGCTGAAAATACCTTTAAAAACCTTTAAGAACCTCTGGAAAGAAATGGGCATGAGTTCTCCCTACGCTTGATTAAGATACAGTCATGGTCAATCTGATGATTCATAATACAAAATACAAGCTTTAATTAATCTTCAAATACAAGTATAAATCTTTCGGTCTATATGTTGTCTTCGTTTTTAAAATGTTTGAAAGAAGTTATGTAAAAATTGTGGGTTAAGGCTTTTTATTGTACTTGAAAAGAAAATATTGCAGGAACAATCATGCTAAGTTTCATCAAATTCCCCCAAGTAGTTTCAGAGGAGAAGATGTTTGAAAATTTGTTAACAACGATTATGACAGACACCAAGTGATGGCAATTAAAAGCTCACATATTATGAAGTTTAATCATTGTTATACAACATTCTCATCATCACCATTCACTAAGGATACCATGTTTACTTTAAAAACCAAATATTGTTGAAATCCGAGCAAGTGTAAAAAATGGCGGGAAAATGGCAGCCATTTTTAAAATGGCAGCCATTTTAAAAATGGCCGTCCAAAACAAACTTTCATCATCACCATTCAACTCGGGATACCATGTTTGCCTTGAAAGTAGCTTTCATCTTCATTTTATTTCTATAATTCAGGAAAGAATAGCAAAAAACAGCATTTTGACCCCTATGTTCTATTTTTAGTAAGGGCGGACATGTTTTTTGACCAATCAAAAATCCAAGCATTAACTTTTTGCAGAATACCCTAAGGAACAATCTTACCAAGTTTCATTTGATTTTGAATAGTAGTTTTAGAGAAGAAGATTTTTGAAATAATAACATAAAAAAAAGCCAAAAATGTCAAAAAAGGGCAATAACTCTAACATCAGTTGACAGATTTTCACAAAAATCAGCACGCAGGTAGCTCTCATCATGCTGAACACTTTCAACATGCAGAATTTGTCGTAACCTAATGATTTTTGAGATATTTGCGAAAAACTGTTGTTTGACCCCTATGTTCTATTTTTAGTAACAGTGGCCATGTTTTTCGACGGATCAAAAATCGAAGCATAAACTTTGTGCAGGATACCCTAAGGAACAATCATGCTAAGTTTTATCCAAATCCATTCAGTAGTTTCAGAGAAGAAGATTTTTTAAATAATAACATAAAAAAAAGCCAAAAATGTCAAAAAAGGGCAATAACTCTAACATCAGTTGACAGATTTTCACGAAAATAAGCACACAGGTAGCTCTCATCATGCTGAACACTTTCAACCTGCCAGAATTTGCCATAACCTAATGATTTTTGAGATATTTGCGAAAAACTGTTGTTTGACCCCTATGTTCTATTTTTGTCGAGCCTTCGACTTTTGTCGAAAAAGCGAGACATAGCGATCCTACATTCCGTCGTCGTCGTCGTCGGCGGCGTCCACAAATATTCACCCTGTGGTTAAAGTTTTTGAAATTTTAATAACTTTCTTAAACTATCCTGGATTTCTACCAAACTTGGACAGAGGCTTGTTTATGATCATAAGATAGTATCCAGAAGGAAATTTTGTAAAAAAAAAACTCCAGTTTTTCCGTATTTTACTTATAAATGGACTTAGTTTTTCTGCCAGGAAACATTACATTCACTCTGTGGTTAAAGTTTTTAAAATTTTAATAACTTTCTTAAAATATCCTGGATTTGTACCAAACTTGGACAGAAGCTTGTTTATGATCATAAGATAGTATCCAGAAGTAAATTTTGTAAAATAAAAATTCCAGTTTTTCTGTATATTAACTTATAAATGGACTTAGTTTTTCTGCCAGGAAACATTACATTCATTCTGTGGTTAAAGTTTTCAAAATTTTAATAACTTTCTTAAACTATCCTGGATTTGTACCAAACTTGGACAGAAGCTTGTTTATGATCATAATATAGTATCCAGAAGTAAATTTAGTAAAAAAAAAAAATTTTTCCGTATTTTACTTATAAATGGACTTAGTTTTTCTGCCAGGAAACATTACATTCACTCTGTGGTTAAAGTTTTTAAAATTTTAATAACTTTCTTAAACTATCCAGGAATTTTACCAAATTTGGACAGAAGCTTGTTTATGATATAAAGATTGTATCCAGGAGAAAATTTTGTAAAATATTTATTTCTGTTTTTCAGTTTTTTACGTATAAATGGACTTAACATTTCATTCACTATGTTGTGAAAGTTTTTAAAAATTTTAATAACTTTATTATTTTTATTAAGTTTGCAGAGAAGTTTCTTCATTATCAAAATAGAGTATCCAGACGATAATTTTGGAATTGATTTCATTATTTCATTGCAGGAATTTATTTACTGTGTTTCAGAGCCTATATATATATTCTACTTTTTTAATTAAAGGCTAGATCATTAAGCACTTTAAAATTTGTCTTCTTTAACATTTGTTCATTCAATAAATTTATGTTTCTACTCATTTATAAATCTATATATATATAATTGCATACTATATTAATTTTTTACAACAAAATCTTTTTTCATACATTTCAAATGTTTTATTTCATTAACTGCAAATCTATTATGTGCATTCACCTATCACACTGAAAATATAGACAACATCAAAAGTAGGCGAGACACTGGGTTCCGCGGAACCCTTACGAATTTTTAGTAACAGTGGCCATGTTTTTCGATGGATCAAAAATCGAAGCATAAACTTTGTGCAGGATACCCTAAGGAACAATCATGCTAAGTTTTATCCAAATCCATTCAGTAGTTTCAGAGAAGAAGATTTTTGAAATAATAACATAAAAAAAAGCCAAAAATGTCAAAAAAAAGGGTGATAACTCTGAAATGAGTGGTTGGATCTTCTTCAAAATTTCAGGGCAGGTAGATCTTGAGGTGCTGATCACTTTTACCCTTTGCCAGAATTTTGATATCTGTGACCGTTTCTGACTTATTTGCAAAAAACTGCGATTTACCCCTATGTTCTATTTTTAGCCATGACGGCCATGTTTTTATACGAATCAAAAATCCAAACAACAGATTTGTAGCACCCATACCAATTAATAACTGTACCAAGTTTGGTTGCAGTTGGACTTATGGTGTTGGAGGAGTTAACGTTTGAAAAAGTTAACGGACGACGGACGGACGGACGACGGACGGACGACGGACGCCAAGTGATGGCAATAGCTCACATGACCCTTCGGGTCAGGTGAGCTAAAAAAAGCCAAAAATGTCAAAAAAGGGCAATAACTCTGAAATGAGTGGTTGGATCTTCTTCAAAATTTCAGGGCAGGTAGATCTTGAGGTGCTGATCACTTTTACCCTATGCCAGAATTTTGATATCTGTGACCGTTTCTGACTTATTTGCAAAAAACTGCGATTTACCCCTATGTTCTATTTTTAGCCATGACGGCCATGTTTTTATACGAATCAAAAATCCAAACAATAGATTTGTAGCACCCATACCAATTAATAACTGTACCAAGTTTGGTTGCAGTTGGACTTATGGTGTTGGAGGAGTTAACGTTTGAAAAAGTTAACGGACGACGGACGGACGACGACGGACGGACGCCAAGTGATAGCAATAGCTCACATGACCCTTCGGGTCAGGTGAGCTAAAAATAACTTGCTTTTTTAGCTAGTGAATAAAATATTAAAATTCAATCCCTGTATCCCTAAAAAATTCTTTTCATGTAATCATCCCAAAACCTTAGCGGGACTGACAACAATCAGCGGAAAATAAATATTCCTGTTTTATTCTTTTATTAGAATTTAGATTCAACTGGTGATATAAGGTTGGGATATGGTGAGTTTCCCCATGTGCATACATTGTTTAGTTCTTGGGATATGTTGAGTTTCCCCATGTGCATACATTTTTTAGTTCTTGAACATTCTCTTGTGTAATTCATTCCATTCTACTTAGAAATAGAATAATTACTCGCACCTAATAATAGCCTACATTTAGGTTAGGTGGGAATTTCTTTTAACATTTATAATAAAAATGGATTGTGGTGTTGATTGGTACTTCATTTTCATATCAATGTTCAAACAAGTAACCAGTGTTGATTTCTCATATCTAAATACATGTTTTGTACAATAATAATCTGTATTAAATGTAAGCAAAACTATGTCATAAACATCTGCACTGAGCTGACAAACGGCTCCCTATTAGTCACATCTATGAATAACAACGGCAGGGGTGGGGGCTATACTTGCACAGGCATATGCATGTTAATAATACATCTACCGTAATAACCCTAATTATTGGACACTTTTGAAAATTCAAGGAAATTTGAATTTTTTGACAACTCTATTTTTCCGACGATTTCAAAATTGTCAAAGTTACGATCGTTGTTCTCAGGTGGTGGCAGTCAGTAATTTTAACTTCTTATGCAAGTTAATTACTTTCAGCCCTCATCGAGTGTTACTTTCGGCTTTCTAAACCATTTAAACTATCTAAATTAATAAATTTGATTGAAACAAGATCGATTTTTAAGTAAAATTTATTGATTTTTTCCTACCTAGAAGTTTACTTTTGAAAAGAATTTCGAAACGAGTTCGGAACGGAATTGCGTATTCGCGTTTCTCAGAGAAATAAATTTGAACTTTTTCAAATGAAATGAATAATGTTTTTACAAACCAAATCCTCTTATCGTTGTTTAAAAGAAATTTAAATGTAATGGTTATAATATGCTTTAAAAAGACGATGAGACTACAAACGTAACATAAGTTTCATTTGATTTTGAATAGTAGTTTCAGAGAACAAGATTTTTGAAATAATAACATAAAACAAATCAGCACACAGGTAGCTCTCATCATGCTGAACACTTTCAACTTGCCAGAATTTGCCGTAACCTAATGATTTTTGAGATATTTGCAAAGGACTGTTGTTTGACCCCTATGTTCTATTTTTAGTAACAGTGGCCATGTTTTTCAACGGATCAAAAATCGAAGCATAAACTTTTTGCAGGATACCCTAAGGAACAATCTTACCAAGTTTCATTTGATTTTGAATAGCAGTTTCAGAAAAGAAGATTTTTAAAATAATAACATAAAAAAAACTGTTGTTTGACCCCTATGTTCTATTTTTAGCAACAGTGGCCATGTTTTTCGACGGATCAAAAATCGAAGCATAAATTTTGTGCAGGATACCCTAAGGAACAATCATGCTAAGTTTTATCCAAATCCATTAAGTGGTTTCAGAGGAGAAGATTTTTGAAATAATAACATAAAAAAAAGCCAAAAATGTCAAAAAAAGGGCAATAACTCCTACATGGGTCGTTGGATCTTCTTCAAAATTTCAGGGCAGGTAGATCTTGAGGTGCTGAACACTTTTACCCTATGCCAGAATTTTGATATCTGTGACCGTTTCTGACTTATTTGCAAAAAACTGCGATTTACCCCTATGTTCTATTTTTAGCCATAACGGCCATGTTTTTATACGAATCAAAAATCCAAACAATAGATTTGTAGCACCCATACCAATTAATAACTGTACCAAGTTTGGTTGCAGTTGGACTTATGGTGTTGGAGGAGTTAACGTTTGAAAAAGTTGACGGACGACGGACGGACGACGGACGCCAAGTGATGGCAATAGCTCACATGACCCTTCGGGTCAGGTGAGCTAAAAAACTGCATAGTAATAAAATGATTTTGATCACTATATATATATATATATATGGTTTTAATTATTCAATGTTAAAACGGGACTTGTGAGCCTGAACAATGACATCTTTTGGTTGCCTTGGAGTGCTGTGGGTGATTGGAAGTGGCCTTTCCTTATCCGTCCTTTTTCTGTCCTCAAGTGCCTCAGAGTAGCTTGTAAATTGTTCTCTTCTGACTAATAGATCATCAAACAACTCATCCACATATCCTGTTAAGTATAAGAATATCAAAATTAAAATACATGTAGTGAGATTATAGCACCAACAAATGAACAATGTAAAATGCTCAGATACTGACTTTCCTGTGTACAATTCACATGATTAATCTTCATCAGGTATGTTCATGGCCGTTTGGAAACAAAATAAACAAAAAGAATCCGGGATAATGAAACCACAATTTTGCCTTGTGGAACTAAACCCTCCAGCAAATTGCAATTAATGTATCTAAAGATATGGTCAATACTGAAGCACATTTTTGAGAATCAGAAGTACTGTAAACTTACCAAATGTCTGTTTAGATTTAACTGGTTTAGCCACCCGTTCGCCTTTTCTCGATTTAGGGAAAGATACTCTGTATTGTGCCTTCCCTTCTGAGGTACACGCTTGAGACCTTGAGGAATTCTCATTGAAATGGAGTCCAGCTAGGAACAGCCTGAAAATTAAAATTCCATATAGTGGAATGGTATTTTTCGCAGACATTTTTTAATCAGAATCTTGTATTGCAGCTAGTAACAAGTAAAATGAGCAAATGCATGTGAATACCAGATTACAAAAAAAATAGAAATTGAACTTGAAGGCAATGTTTGGAGTATACATCAATGTGACAATTTTCACCATAAATCAACAGTATAATAAATGTATATTGGTTCTTCCCTCTTAATACTATAAATATTTGCAAGGAATATATATTAACGAAAAAAGAATAAGAGAGGTATCTTTATCTGAAAGATAAAAATCATATGTGTCTAATGTTATCACTGCAATTACCTTGCTTCCATTTGAGCATGAAAAAAGTGTACAGCCTTTGGTGCAAAAAGCACACAATCCGATGGAACGATTCCAAACTTGATGTTTGTTCTGCAGGTGAAAGTTTTTTTTATGTCTGTAATTAGTAGTCTTCCTTTTACTATTTTTTCTAATTCATTGAATGCCTTTGAGCCTGAAATGACAAGAGGATAAATTTATTTAACATACTAGTACATATCTGTAACTGAATGTAATACATTTTGATGACAGGGCCAGCAGTCCAAATTATCAACTTTCTGAATGGGATGCGTCCTCTGATATCACAAGTATTTGTAAATGGGTTTAAGAAAAAATTCTACAATTTTAACATGGCGTAGTTCTTACCTTTCTTTATCCATTCCCGATCTTCCAATTCATCATGCTCACATGATTGAAATTTGTCTCCATGTCCCTCGTGAATGTTTGCAACATGGTTGAGAATGGATAACCATTTCTGTTGGACCATTTCACCATCTCCATCACTACTTTCAGCACACCAATACATATGACTTGAAATGGATCTAGCCCATCTCCCAACTATTTCACATCCTTTCTTTTTTCCCACAGCCTCTAGTTTCTTGTATACACCTGCAAAATACAATGGCAAAAAGATATTTCTCGATCTCAACACTGACTGACTAATGTTGACACATACAAATGATATGTGAATCAAATACATATCCTACATGTATATGATGTACAATTTTATGTTTATGAGATATGGAACTAATTACAAAACATATGAATATACATATAAATAAACTAATCTAAACTGGTTAACAGTTAAAAAATGTTAATACCTTTAGCCACATGCCACACATCAAACATGTGCATGATGTGATTTATTTCTGGGTGTTGGTCCTTCAAAAACTTCTTTATCTGGCTATGTCTGTCAGTAACCAAAGATCTTGCGATGAGGTTTTCTTCAGCTAAGAATGCAAATGAACGCTTCAGTCCCTCCAATTCCATTGCATATGAATTTTTCACTTCATTACTCTAAAATTGAAAAGAATTCTGTCATTATACAGCAAGTATGTTATATTTCTAATGACACTATAATGTATTTCACACTGCAACATTAACTTCAAACATGTGAGCTTAAAATGAAGATGGTAGGTAAATTACATAAAAAAATATCAATAAATGTGTTAAACGGAAAATCACATTTAAATGTACATGTAAGTAATAATATTTTCAAAATAAAAAAAGTGAGCAAGTTTGCAGTTTTTGTAACAACTTGGGATTCAAAGAGAAAAGTGTTTTGCTTGGATTTTTTAACATATATGTGTGAAATTTTTGTCAATATATATATACCTGAACTAACTGAATATCCAATATTTTTCCTCGGCCTAGATCCATCAAACTGTAAGATCCATATTTTGCTGTATGGCCAGGTGAACAGCAACGGGCATCACCTCCAAGTTTCAAAATGCTACCAGTATTCTGTATTTCTGTTATCATCATTCTTTGTCTAGCCTCCCAAACAGAGTTTATTACAGGTACCAGGTATGCATTCTGAATTGAAGAGTATGTTCTGTCACTGAAGCACTGGACAGAAGAATGTCGAAAAAACATTCAATATTGTTGTTGGACTAGACCCTGCAAACAAAATAGCTCCAGCTAAAATGATATTTCCTATTGGCATTGTGCCAGACATTGGTTGACTGCACCATCTCTCTTGATCACATTTGCATGTCAAATAAACCACAAGACCAGTACCAACAACAATTTTACGTACATTTTTGGAATCACCACATATAATGCACTCTTTATGAAACAACCTGTCCAACTGAGATTCAAAAACTATAAATTTTCTTTCTTCATTCTCGGGCACATTTCGCTGCTGTGTACCTGTCGATGTCCCCTCATCCTCAGATTGTATATCTGGAATCCAGTCTGGATCTTTGTCCATGTTATCTGAAGGCTCATCGCTAACATCTAAATCAGTTGAAGGAGATCGACGACGATGTTGCATAAAAGATAGCTCTGTATGAACTCCAACGTCAGTCCTTTGAACATTAACTTGGCAGCCAAAATTTTTGTTCACCTGCAATCAAAATACAATCGCTGATTACGAAATTAGTTTATAGGAAAATTAAACGATACGTGGTACGGCAGAGTCAATAAGTCAACATTCCATTGTATAAGTTATGAAAAGATTGATCCACATCTAGGGGTCTCATATCCTGGGTCAGAGGCTAATTATAGATAGATAAAAATCAAAATCAAATATTTCAATATTTTCTTTTGTGAATAATATATTTGCAATCTGTATTTCAGCTGGTATGAATGTAATAATTAATATTTATTTCTTCATTAGAAATATACATGAAAGCACACGTGTATTACAACATATATCAGATATTATCATGTATATAATGCTTTGTATCTTATATACTTTGTACCTTTGAGGCAAACACCCAATAAAATTTTTTAATGTTTTGCTTTTGATTCCCAATATACGTATACATTTCATGACCACTGCACTATAGAAAAATACGTACAACTGGTTTCGTTTGGCAATAAGCATTGAATCTATTTGATTCCTGTGTTGCTTTGGAATCTTTTTCCTCTGTTTCAGCTGCAATAAGGTCTGTATTTGTTGAATCTGACAATGAGTCAATTGACATGTCACTTTCTTCATTACCAGGCAACCCAATTTCTTCACTGGAATATTCCTTGTGCTTGCTTCAGTGTCTACAATACCAATAAAGACTAACATTATAATATTATAATAACTCACATTTTTATGCATATAAATTGAAAAATTTTATTAACTTTTTGTTGTGGTGTAAATTAATTATACAAATGTATACACTACAGTAGTCAATATTTATGCGCATTAAAATTTAAACAAAAGATGTTGAATAGAACAATTTATTACTGGCTGAGTAGCTCACTTTATAATTTTGTCTGCTTTCCATTTCTACATGTACACAAAATTCAAAGAAATTTAACAAAAAATATTTTTCCAAGAGACGTCTTTTTTTTATAACGGACAATAGTAGTTGACAGAAAAACCTCTCATGCCGCGATGAGGGTAGCTAGGCAGTAAGATTTTGTGGTACAACAATATTAAGCAAAAAAGTCTCCCCACTCATCAGGTTACAGGTAATTTTTATAATGGATAAAAATGGCCAATGTTCGATAAAATTTTCAAACAAAATTTGTACATGCACGGTGGAAAAGGCCAAGAAGAGAGGGGTGGGCATTTATAGTTCTTTTTCTGTTTACCTCAATCCGCCTTCTTTTTGCTATTGCTGCTGACTGTCGTTTTTTTACTCCTGCCAATCCTGGCGATTTTGTCATTTGTGTGTTTGACAGCTTTAGGTCGGAATAGTTAAATAATGTTGGCTCTGCGTCAGGCTTTAGCTGCAACTTTTTGGGTTTATAACCAATTGACATCGCAAACATTGGGTTAATTACAAACTGGTCATTTGTAAAATGTTTGGCACACAGTCGGGATGTACTGCTTGGCACAAAGTCCTTCCGCTTGACTTTGACTATCCATGCTTTTCTACGTTTGTCATCCTTCGGAAACTCAAACATTCCAATACCTTGTCCTGACCTGGTATTACAGTTTAAAGCTACACAATACACCATTTCACGCTTTACTTGTTTTCACAGGTAAAATCCTTTGTGTTTACAAATGCGGTAGATGGCAAGGACACGAATGACGTCACTACGAAGGGGAGATAAGCGAGTCACGAAATAGCGCGGGAAATAGCTTGTGTAGCTAACGCATACACAATGGGGTGACAAAAAAAAATTTTTTCTTTGTATAAAAAGAACTTAATCCTTCTTATTTTTAAAATTTGAAGATATTAATGCTATATCTCTTCCTGTGAACTTTAAGTATCTAGTAGGAACCAATAAATCAACGAGATGCGTTTCCGTTTCCATTGATACGTGTGTGTTGTTTGACGGTATTCAAACAACTGACGAATTTAAACAAAATCTCTGATTATATTTTCGTTAAAAGCGTTATATTTTCTCGTCATAGTAACGAGAAGTGGTCTGGTTGACGTTACGATGAAAACCAAAGATGGCTTTCGTCCGTGTAACGCGGACCTAAAATAGAGCACCTTTATGAAAACGTTTTTGAGTCTTTCCGGACGGGAACGAATGTTTTCAGTCTCGTCTATGTTACGATGGACATCAAAGATGGCTGCGGCCATGTAACGCGGCCTGAAAGAGAGCACCCTAATGGAACGAAAATTTCAGAGTCTTTCCAGACGGGAATAAACGTTTGATTCCAGTCCTAACCATAACCCTAACTCGAGTCCTAACTCTAACCATAACTCTAACCTTAACCCTTCTCCTAACCCTACCCTAACTGTCACACTAACCCTAGTTCTGCCTCTAACTGCCTCTAACCTTTAATCAACTCTGTACTTCGATACTCTCGGACTTTGACATAACAGTGAGAGTATCAGTCCCTAGAGACTCAATGCAAGATCGATGAAAGACCCAGAGACGACCGAGAAGCACGGGAAAAAGGGGAGATATTGTCAAGCATAGCACATCCGGGTACCACTGCGTGACTAACGTCACTTCCGTAAGTAAATAATGGGAAATTGCGGGAAGTTCCACTACTTTCGAGTCCCGTCACACATGCGTAGAAGAACTTTCGGGTCAAAGCTAGTGACTGACCTCATTTCCGTTAACGAATCAAGGAAAATGGCGCGAAAATCCACTACTTCCGGTTGCGCATACGTCCGGTTTCGGTGACGTCACTTCCTTGACGTTATATCCGCTTCAGTTGACGTCACTTCCGGCTCTTCCTCGCTCCTCCTCCACAAATCCGACTTTAGAACCGCATATATACTACTGCCTTTGTTCAGAGCGAATTCTGTAGTAGAAACTACTCAAGTCTTGGTTAAGTGAATTCTCATTAATCAATAATATGCTGTTGGCGTGGCCAATGATGCAAGCGCAGCAATAGTGATACTATATTCAGTGTGTGTGTGTACGTGAAGGAGGTATTAACTTTGTAACGACCATGAGTAACTTAATTAAAAAATTGCATTCAAAGCGTTCTTTGGAAACTGCTGAATGAAGCTGGGTTATATGGCGTTATGTTAAGATTCAGATAATAAAATTATTTAAACAATTGTTCCAATCATGAGCTGACACAGCGAATGTTAGTACATACTGCTTACAGCAAAATTAGTATACTTTTCATTTTTAGGGTCACTATTTTCTTTCTTCCTATTCCATGAAGTAGAACACTAAAACATACCCGACTTGTGAGTAGAATAGATATATTTGGATAGAATCTCAAGGCTCTATTATTTTTTTTTATTTCTTTTAAATTTATATATTCGTACTTACGGAATTGCAGTTTCGACACTGATTGATATATTGTAAGGTAGATGGTTCGAAAATCTGAAAAGCTGCCATTCTTCTTAAAAGATCCTGTAACAGCACAGACGAATCATGTTGCATGCCCAACTTCATAGAGGAACAATTCTGAGTACATCCTATTTTTAAAAAAACGCATTTAGTTAAAACGTTTCTGGAAAAGGTTACATTAGTTAAAAACATTATTTCTTCTTCCCTTTTAAATAAAAAATATCAGGAATAACTAGTTATATTTACATATTTAATTAGATGTATATGAATTATAATCCCACATCGAATTCGAGAAGATTGAAAATCTAAGTTCGACTGTACTATTCACTTTATGTAATCAGGGTTGACGGCACGTGTATTTAGTGTTTCTGTTTTATTTACTGATGAGGGTTGAGTATTCATATTAAACCCTGCAACATTAGATATTAATAATATCAGATATTGTCATTGCTTCTTTAAATTTTCTTTATATCTATTTATGTAATATTGTTTTTAATTTGAGTTTTCGAATGTTAATGTAACACCATTGTTTTTGAGGTAATTTAGTGTTTGGTCTCATGAGCGACGTAAGCAATCTTACATGTTCATAAGAATGATTCACCTAATCCAGACGCAAATTTTTAAAGATTTGTTAGACAAAAATAAAATAACTACAATTTAAATACGAAAAACTTGAAATAGCATTTGAAAATGAACGAAGACGAATTATGAAGATGTAAATTCCTTTTAACTTGATGATCTTTTTTCAAAACGACAACAGTGTTTCTGTTATAAATTACCGTACCTTAAAGTAAAATTTAAAACCTTTTCAATTGTTCTCAAAACAGTTACATTTATCTCATCTGTTCATCAATTATACTATATTTTATAAACGATATTGAGTATTTCAGTAAGCATCAAAATAATAGAAAATAAACTGTACCAAAAAGTCATCTACACTGTGTGCTTGATGTCTATCTGTTCTTGAGTTTAGAATCCTCAGCTTGTGTTGAAATAATTTTTGTACTTTATCACGATTATTCGAACTTGGAAGCACAATAAAATTCATTAGAAACACTGCAAGAAATTACAGTACTATTTATAAAGAAAAAATATAACCATCGAATAAACATTAAAATTGTACATATGTTGGTTACAACTTGCAATTTGATTGTAGCCCTTACAAAATATGTGTACATATTGCATTTTGTACAATACAAAAGTACTAGTAACAACAATAATATCTCTGGGGCTCAGGATGGGTCGACAAGGAGTATCGGTTATCCTGAATGTTAATTTTCGACCGCCATTTTCGTGCGAACTAATCTATACATTTTTTTAGTTCTCTTTGTATGACAGGAAGGTCAAACACGATTTCGATTTATTACATTAAATATAAAAAAAAACATTGATGATATGGGTTCGAGAGGGTCGACAAGGACTATCACCTAGGCATTAATGTAAATTTTCGGACGCCATTTTCGTGCGAACTAATCTATACAACTTTTTTTAGTTCTCTTTGTATGACAGGAGGGTCAAACACAATTTATATTTCTTACATAAAATTTTAAAAAAATCATTGATGATAGGGGTTCTAGAGGGTTGACAAAGACGATCACCTATGTCGTAATGTTAATTTTAGAACGCCATTTTCGTGCGAACTAATCTATACAACTTTTTTTAGTTCTTTTTGTATGACAGGAGGGTCAAACACAATTTAGATTTCTAACATAAAATTTTTAAAAAATCATTGAGGATAGGGGTTCTAGAGGATTGACAAAGACGATCACCTATGCCGTAATGTTATTTTTAGAACGCCATTTTCGTGCGAACTAATCTATACATTTTTTAGTTCTCTTTGTATAAAAAGAGGGTCAAACACGATTTCGATTTATTACATTAAATATAAAAAAAAATCATTGATCATAGGGGTTCTAGAGGGTGGACAAGGGCTATCACCTAGGCCTTAATGTATATTTTCAGACACCATTTTCGTGCGAACTAATCTATACAATTTCTTAATTCCTTTTGTGTGACAAGAGGGTCAAATGCAATTTCGGTTTATTACATTAAATTTATAAAAAAATCATTGATCATAGGGGTTCTAGAGGGTTAACAGAGACTATCACCTATGCCGTAATGTTAATTTTCGAACGCCATTTTCGTACGAACTGATCTATACAATTGTTTAGTTATCTTTGTATGTCGAGAGGGTCAAAGACAATTCCGATTTATCACAAAAGTTTGATAAAAATCATATATGTTTGGGTCTCAGGATGGGACGACAATGAGTATCGGTTACGTCTTAATGTTAATTTTCGATCGCCATTTTCATCCGAACTAATCTATACATTTTTTTAGTTCTCTTTGTATGACAAGAGGGTCAAATTCATTTTCGTTTTATGACAAAAATTTTATAAAAATCATATATCTTTGTGGCTCAGGATGGGTCGACAAGGATCGGTTAGGCCTTAATGTTAATTTTCGAACGCCATTTTCGTGCGAACTAATCTATACAATTTTTTAGTTCTGTTTGTATGACAGGAAGGTCAAACACAATTTCGATTTATTACATTCAATTTAAAACAATCATTGATAATAGGGGTTATACAGGGTTGACAAAGACTTTCACCTATGCCGTAATGTTAATTTTCGAACGCCATTTTCGTGTGAACTGATCTATACAATGTTTTAGTTCTCTTTGTATATCGAGAGGGTCAAAAACCATTCCGATTTATTACAAAAGTTTGATAAAAATCATATATCTTTGTGTCTCAGGATGGGACGACAATGAGTATCAGCTACGTCTTAAAGTTAATTTTCGAACGCCATTTTCGTCCGAACTAATCGATATATTTTTTTAGTTCCCTTTGTATGACACGAGGGTCAAACACGATTTCGATTTATTACATTAAATATAAAAAAAAATCTTTGATCATAGGGGTTCTAGAGGGTCAACAGGGACTAGGCCTTAATGTAAATGTTCGGACGCCATTTTCGTGCGAACTAATCTATACATTTTTTTAGTTCTGTTTGTGTGACAAAGGGTCAAATGTAATTTCGATTCATTACATTAAATATAAAAAAAATCATCTATCACTGGGGTTCTAGTGGGGAAGACAAGGATTTTCAAGTAGGGCATAATGTTACTTGTAGTTTTCTGTCGTCATTTTCGTACGACCTAATCTATATATTTTTTAAGTTCTCTTTACTTGACAAAAGGATCAAAAGCAATTTCGATTTATTACACAGAATATAAAAAAATCATTTACCATAGTGATTCTAGAGGGAACGACAAGGAATATCGCTTAGGCCTTAATATTAAGTATCGGACGCCATTATCCTGGCAACTTTGCTACAATTTTTTTTTCATTTTGAAGAGGAAGAGTTACTCCTTTCGTATGACAGGAGAATTTTAAAAAATCACATTTTGTTTTATAAGACAGATGATATCTTACCTTTATAACGCTCTGCAAAATATCTCATCGCTTTTCTTTAAAATCTTCCGTACATACACTTTATCTTCATCCATACCATGTTATTTCTTTTGTAGTTTTCACTAATGGGTGATCTCGAATTTTTTGACTTACACAGTGCAAGAATTCAGAGAATATGTGTCTTTATCAAAGTGGAACGTCAAAGACTTCATTTGTTTATATAGAGAAACCCATAATAAATTTTACTGACAACTCAACGTAATATATCTCGGACTGTCATTATTATGCTTCTTTAATTAGGATAGAATTTATTTTGTTGAAAACTTAATCTTACAGTGTCAGTTGCATCACATTTATAATGTTATGAAAATTTTATCAAATTTATATCAAAGAAGAAAAACATACATATAATTTTATTAACTAAATATCGATGTATTTAGAATAAATTCAAAAATTTAAATCATATAAAAAGAAAATAATCCTTTAGAAAAAAATCTCTTATTGATGACATTTTTCAAATCAATTTTTTACTCATTAAGGTTCAGCACTTAGGAAATTGATAAATTTAATATCTATAGAAGAATCTCTATGTTAAATTTACAAGATTAAACCCCCCCCAAAAAAAAACAAACAAAAAAAAAACGATATAGTAAGTAATTCTTCCACCAGAATAGATATATCAAATAACGCTAACATTAACTGCGTATAAAAATGAGGAGGTAAAGATCAGTCATAATATTTTTGTGTTTGTAAAGACAAAAAAGTTCATTTGTTCTTCTTATTAATGAGGAGGTTAAGATCAGTCATAATATTTTTGTGTTTGTAAAGACAAAAAAGTTCATTTCTTCTTCTTATTCTGTTGATAAACTTTTTTCCCGGCACACCGTTTTTGAATAAGGAACTGGTAACCAGTTACTTATTCCTTATTGAATAAGGAAACGGGAAACGGGAATCAGTAACTAACTTATTTTATAAACATTTTGCGTCCCGTAGGACCAATAGCAGCTACATACAAAACAAAAATGCAAAATAATTTTAATTAAAAACAAGAAACATAGTACAGAATGAATTAGCCCCTGTCCTCAGTGCTTAAGACTGTTTTAAAAAGAATCCCGACAATCTCAAAGTAATGAAACATAATAATTTCGTTATTATAATAATAAAATGATTACCAGAAATTATGATTCACCACTAGCACATTTTGAAAAACATACTTTGTAACGCCGGATCACTGTTTGAACTTTAAAAAAAGTACTACTTTTGATGAAATGAAATCAGATATGGTATGTATTTACCCTCCGACCGACTTTTTATCATTATCGAGGTTTAGTGATTTCAATGATGATAAACAAAATTCCTGTAGTATTTCCTATATAATACATAATATCAAGTTCCATTTCCTGTGATCATGCAGTTTTAGTTAAAATTTCCGATCTTTGTTTCCCCATATTACTAAACACATGTGTTTCACACGAGAAGAGTATACACTTGCCATTAAGCCAAGAAAAGAGCGGGGGGGGGGGAATAATGCCAACATACTATCCCCCGACTGTTTAGTGAATCTGAAATAAAATGTTGACTTTTTCTATTATTTTATTATATGATTGTTCTGATTGTTTTAACTGTTTTTTATTTTACATGTCACAAACATTTGAATATTTAATAAAGAATAAAAAGATAAAATTAATGGTTATTGAAAATCTCATTTTTTTATTTTTTACATTTAATCACAAGTACTCGACTTCAGTAATAACATGAATCTTGGCTGTTTAGATGCACTCTAGCAGCATTTATTTGGAATAAGGAAGAAATAAGCATTAATACTTCACAAAACAGGAATAAAGTCTGCTTGGAATCAGATTAAAATGATTAAGAAAGCATTTATATTTTCTTTTGGAACTTTGAGTCTAAATCATGGCCGGAAAATTCTTAATCCGTTTCAAATAACTTGGAAAGTTAATACTAGTATACAGCAATCGTGATTTTTTAATCTATTGTGTAGAAATAAAAAAAAAAAATAAAGAGTATTATTACATATTATGTACATTGATGTATTCCTTGTATGAATATACACCCCACTTTTTGGTGAGGGTGTTAGGTTTTTATCAATCTGTTTGTCTTATCATGGGGGGTGGGGGTGGGGGGAGGAAATATATGATTTAGGGGCAGGGATTTCAATGCTTTACGAGAGAATTAAAGACTAATGACTGGAGGGTGTGGGGACGAACCCTTGGCCGGTAAATGAAGTATATATCGGTTCATGCGCCTTGTCATTGGGATTAATAAAATATACGGTTAAGGTGTCGGGTTTCTTACAGATTTTTAATTTTATATAATTCAAGATAATTGGTTTAAGGAAGCGAGAGTGATGCCTATTGAGTTATGAGGTACATGTATATCATTTAAAGGGAAATCACGGTATCGTTTATACCACTCTCGCCATTTCTTCATTATGACGTCGCGCTTGTGAGATCATTGAACATTTTGATGGGAGTGGTGATAACCCCCTGGGGTAGCGAGGTATGTGTCATTTGGTGCGTCTTACCATGGGAAATAAGAAAATTTATGGTTTAAGGGTGGGGATTTTAACGGTGTATGAGATAATTGGACATTATTGATTTGATGGGAGTGGTGATAACCCCCTGGGGAAGCGAGATATGTGTCATTCGGTGCGTCTTACCATGGGGAATAAGAAAATATATGGTTTAGGTGTCGAGTTTCTTACAGATTTTTAATTTTATATAATTCAAGATAATTGGTTTAAGGAAGCGAGAGTGATGCCTATTGAGTTATGAGGTACATGTATATCATTTAAAGGGAAATCACGGTATCGTTTATACCACTCTCGCCATTTCTTCATTATGACGTCGCGCTTGTCCGTCGAAAATCTATGAGATAATTGAACATTTTGATGGGAGTGGTGATAACCCCCTGGGGTAGCGAGGTATGTGTCATTTGGTGCGTCTTACCATGGGGAATAAGAAAATATATGGTTTAGGTGTGGGGATTTTAACGGTTTATGAGATAATTGAACATTATTGATTTATGGGGGTGAGGATCACCCTACTGAAAGAATGAGGGACATATCATTTAATGCGTCTTGTTACGGAGAATAATAAAATATATGATTTAAATATAGGATTTTAATTGCATATGAAATTTTCAAAATTATCGACTTTGTGGGGTGACCCCCCTAGAGGAACGAGGTTTATGTCATTTAATAGGTGTTGTCACGGTGTATAATAAAATATATGATATGAGATGGTTATTGGTCACTCTCGTAGAGTTTTTCGATGAAAACAAATTTCCCCGTAGTGTCCTATAGTAAACCCCTAGCTTCTTTGAACTGTTCATTATACGTCTCAGTGACCCCCATCAAAAATGAATAGTATTAGGCACATCTAGAAACATTGATCTTTCATCACGGAAAATCTCAGATGCATATCTTTGACGGTTATTGAGAACTCGAACGAACAAAATCGGAGAGGAAGGGAAAAAATGTTCGATCAAAATCTATGTCTGCCACTTCGTTTGGGAGACTTAATAAATACTTCGTTGACTACCAATAAATTCAAAAGCGTACAAACTTGTTCATATAAAATAACAGTTTGGATAATGCAAACAAGTAAATCTATTTTTTTAAAACAATAAGGCCTTCGTGCACACGCTCCTAAAAATGTACAAATATTACCTGAACCGTTCCTTTGCTCTAATGATTATATAGTGTATCTGTCGCACTCATATCCCGATGAATGAATGTGATACAAGGCTTTTTTAATTTTGTTTATAAGCAAATTGTATTTCTAAAGATATTGACCATGGCAGACAAATACAACTGTATAGAATTCTGGTTGAAAATTGTATCACTGAAAGAACTAGGAAAAGTTATCTCCGTTTAAAGCAACTTTTCACTTTTTTCCGAAAGTGAAAATCAAAATAGCCGTAGATAAAGGGATTGCCTATGTGATTTAAAATGAAAAATCTACCGAAAAACTCCGAAAGGTTTGGGTACTCGTAGATAGAATTGGTTTCAAAGTTAAAGCTTGTTAACACAACAAAAGTTGGTACATATGATGCTATATACAAAACCACAATAAAAGCAAACATCACATTAAAGTTCACCTTAACAGTTTGCCATTTTGAGGATTTTTCTCCATCCTCTCCTGACTTAAAATTCATTTCTTGTCGTCTGATTTTGTCACAATCGTCCTGTCCTTCAGTTGTTATATCCGACTGCATTTTCTTTTCTTCGGATATTTGATCTTGCAAACTATTTGTTGAACTTTCCAATAATGTCGAGCAGTTCTGATTAGAATTGGTAATAACTTCGTCATGTTTAACCTTTTTTCCCCTAGTAAATGTCCTTAAAAATGGTTTTTCAGTGATTTCAGTAGCCGATTTTCCCTTAGCAAGCTTAATTCTTTTTCTGATCGTTTTCCCGATATTTAAATACAGTGTTATAATAACAATAATGTTTAGACAAAACAAAGCAGTAGTTATAAAAGTGTAGGCAAGAGCAAACTTCGATTTCTGATATGGGATCAATCTACAAAAAGCATACGACATTGTGCCATTTTCAAAATTTTTACTGTTAGTAAAATTGCCTGTTTTAACTCCTGATATAACTATTGCAGGAACAGAAGAACAAAGCGTGAAGACAAGTATGAGTATCGTTGCTGTGCGTTTCCAGAATAATGTCATTTGGTTCCTCAAAGGTCTACATACCTTTAAATATCTCTGCACACATATTACTAACAATACATATGCCGAAACTGTTCCTAAATAGACAGTACAAAACGATAATATTTTACAAATCAACTCCGATGGAAAGTGGACATAAAAAAAAAATATTCCAGTATGGCTTGCAATGTCGTTTCTATTGTTGCCACCAGGTCCACCGTTGCTAAAATTGGAATGAAATATCTTTCGTTCTGTTGTGAGCGCATAAAAAGGTAATGAACAAAAAGAACTAATCCATTACCAAGAATTCCAGAAACCAGACAAATAAATATCCAAATGATATTCGGGAGAAGTATGATTGAATACTGAGCATTTAATTCCTCTGTATAATCGGACATGATGATTGTTGAAAGAGGAATTTAGGCAATATGAATGAAATAATTTCATGTGAATGTTTAAAAAGGGAAGAATGGGAAATTTATTTTCAGTTTCCTGTATGGCAAGCCGTTTTAATATTTATTCTAACTTCACGATATCTCATGTAATATATAAGATATACTTTATAAGATATCTCAGATAATATATAAGATATCTTCTAAAGTTTATAAGATATCTCATATAATTTTCTTTATAAGATATCTTATATATTATATGAGATATCTTATATAAATAATAAGATATCTAATGTAATTTTCTTTATAATATATCTTATAAACTTTAGAAGATATCTTATATACTTCATAAGATATCTCATATAGTTTATAAGATATCTCATATAATTTATAAAGAAAATTATATGAGTAAAGTCAAGAAATACCAAAGGGATATTCGAAGGAGAGAAAAATCGTAACAACTGACAAACTCCGGAGAACAACGAAGACAAGACCGAAACAATACATGCACTACAATTAAAAACTAAAAACATATGAACAAAATGGACCCCACCAAAAAGCAGGGGGTTGACTCAGGCGCTCCGCAAGAGTAGGCAGTCTCTGCTTCTTGCATCTTACAAATTATATGAGATATCTTATAAACTATATAAGATATCATATAAACTATATGATATATCTTATAATGTTTATTAGATATCTTGAAGTTAGAATAAATAGTAAAACGGCTTGCCATATTCCTGGAAAAAAAGTATTGGTTTGTACAGTTATATAATAATATCATTTTGTTCAAATATTTTGGATTCGTGCCTTATACATGTTATACAGGAGAGACTTTGACCTAAATGTATGATCATGTGTTGGTTTCCTTGTATGTAAAGAGGATGTATCCTAAAATGTTGAATCCATTTGTCAGGGTGTTGCTTAACGGTGGAAACGGAATACGGAACGGAAACTGACAACGAAAACGGAATAGATAATTCCCGAGGCACGCAGTAAAACGGGAATTTATTGTCTTCTCGGTAAGGTATTTCCGAGGCGTATGAATTTTTGGCGCCAAAAATTGTAGTGGTAAATAGGTATTTATATGAGTATCACTTCTAGCCTTGCTTTCGTACTGTGTACATCAAATTTTCTGAGTGCCAGTTCGTCAGAATGGATCCCATGGACATTGAATCTAACGTTAAACGGATAGTTGGAGAAGAAATCCAGAAGTCTCAAAATGAATTTTTAAGTAAGCTAGATGAGATTTTCACATCAAGATTGCAGGCATTTGACAACCAACAAAAAGAACGGTCAGAGGCACAGATGAGTAAAATTCAAAGTGAAATTTTAACGGCAGATACATACAAATTCCAGAAAAAGAGCTGTGAAGACCAGTTCAAGTTCAACAAGAGGTTGAACGCGACACTCAAGGAAGCAGAATCCTGTTTGGATCCTTCAGATGACAAGTCCGCTCACGCCAAGCAGAGAATTGGTGAAGGTATAGAACTTTTAGCTTATCGTCTAAAACTAGTTAAAATGGCTGATTCGTCTGAACATGGTTGGCGAGTAGTCCAAGAATACACTTCAAACCCACTGGCCGATGATTCGGAAGACGACAGGAAGATTATGAGGGCAACATCGCGTGCAGAAAGAAAGGCGAAGGCAGATAAATCTAGAAAGAAGCGTCCAACTCCATATTCTAGACCTTCAACTTCAGGAGATAATGGTAGCAACAGTGGTGGCTCTAAGTCAACTTGAAGGCCAGGAGTTTGTTATAACTGTTATAAACCAGGTCATTGGCAGTTTGAATGCCCAGAAAAGAATAAGAAGTTAAGTACATATAGTAATTTATTGTTATATAATGATGCTTATAGAAATAGCAATTCTTTACGTGATTTCATTGATGAAAGTTTAACATTGAAAACTACTCATTTAAACGAAGCTCACTTATTAGGCTCCGGCAATGATAGTATTTGTTTACTCAACCGTGAGGAATGTGTAGATCAATTGTCTAGGCATTTAAATACACCCAGTAAATTGATCAGTCCCGTAGGTAAACTCAGATCATCGATACACAAATGGAAACAAGCAGGGGCGACTGATTATATTTTACAGGTAATAGAAAAAGGTTACGGTATACCTTTTAAAAAACTTCCAGATAACGTATTTTTGAGTAATAACAAATCTTCAAGAGACAATGGGGATTTTGTTGAAAGCGAGATATCTAAACTATTAGAAAAAGGTTGTATTTCAAAGGTTGATAATAAACCATACGTTATTAATCCGCTTTTAATAGATCACAAAAGCCAAGATTAGTGTTAGATTGCAGGCACATTAACAGTTGCATACACCAATTTAAATTTAAATTTGAAGATGCATCAGTGGCAAGAGAATTATTTGAAAAGGGAGATTATATTTTTAGATATGATTTGAAAAGTGCTTATCATCATATTGAAATAAGAGAGGAGCACAAGCAATATTTAGGTTTCAGTTGGGTTATTGACGGAGATGTTAACTATTTTGTTTTCAATGTTCTCCCTTTTGGTATTGCAAGTGCAGGACATATTTTTACAAAAGTTTTGAAAGAGGTGGTTAAGTACTGGAGAAACAAGGGATTAAAGATAATTATGTATCTTGATGACGGTTTGGGTGGAGCTTGTGATTTAGCTTCTTCTGAAAGAGCTAGTGATTATATCAGAAAGAGTTTGTCTGATTTTGGTTTTCTTATAGCTGAAGATAAATGTATTTGGTATCCACAACAAAACTTGATTTGGATTGGTTTAGTGTGGGATATGTATTTAGGCAAAATTCAGATTACTCAAGAGCGAGTGGATAGGTTGTTATTAAGTATTGTAAAAATACTTGACGGTGTTAGTAAAGGAAAAATTTTATACAGAGCAAAATTAGTTGCTTGTATTGTCGGACAAATTATTTCAATGCAAGTTGTTTTTGGAAGTCTGGTAAGATTAAAGACAAGGGAATTATACCATTGCATAGTTCTTAGAGCCAGTTGGAAGTCACTTGTTCCCTTGACAGCTGCAGCTGTTTGTGAGCTTAGATTTTGGTCAAATTCAGTAAGTGATCTGAATGAGATGGGTGTGAATCTGCATGAGTCAGATTTATATGATCTTAAGGCTTATACAGATGCCTCAGAGATTGGTTTCGGGGGATTTGTAGTCCCTGCTGTTGATAGCAATAGTGCTGAGTCGGTCTGTGACTCGAGCAATGTTCAGATGAACTGTAGTCTGATAACGCCCAGTAATAGTTTGCACACTGTAGTGGGTAGTTGGACAGATCATGAGAGGATCAAGAGTTCTACATGGCGTGAACTCGAGGCAGTCAATAGAACAGTTAAAAGTTCTCTGTACTTGCTTAAAAACCAGGCATTACAAATCAATACAGATAATAAAAATGTTACTAGTATAGTGAAAAACGGGAGTAGAAAAACAGATCTCCAAGTTTTAGCTTGTGAATTGCACACATTATGTTTTGAAAATAATTGTATAATTACGACACAATGGATACCTAGAGATCAAAATAAAGTGGCTGACAGTCTGAATAGATACTCTGATTGTGATGACTGGGGTATCAATACTGACGCTTTTAATAGCTTAGATATGATATGGGGTATTCATACCGTGGACAGATTTGCCACAGACTATAACACTAAATGTACAAGATTTAATTCTAAATTTTGGTGTAATGGTACAGAAGCAGTAGATGCTTTTAAACAAAATTGGAAAGGCGAAAACAATTGGGTCGTTCCACCGCCTAATTTGGTTTGTAAAGTTATTAGAAAATATTTAGAAGACGAAGCAAACGTACTTTGGTAGTTCCTCTTTGGAAATCTGCACCTTATTGGGTGTTATTGTATGAATCAAACGGGAATTTTAAACGTTTTATAAGCAATAAAAAATTCTTGACAGAAGAAAATTCTGTTATTACAGGTATAGGTAATAATGGTTTATTTGGGAAACAAGGAACATTAACGATGATTGCATTTAAAATAAGATTTGATTGATGTGTTTTTTTATATTTGGAACAGGCTTAAACATTGAGCAGTTTGTGCATGAAGCTGTGGAGGACAGTGGAATTGAAGAGGGACATTCATTACATAATTTAGTGAAGAGTTTTTCTACACGGTTACTAGATGCCAGAAGTGAAAGTACTGATAAAAAATATTATTACGGTTTTATGAAATGTAAAAGATTTTGTATAGAACATAGTTTGCTTTCTTTGCCAGCATCTCCCATTCATGTAGCTTTATATTTAGTACATTTATTAGATAACGGTGGTACATTTAGTACTGTTAGCAATGTTTTTTTCTCTATTAAGTGGGCTCACGAAATTTGTGGTCAGTTAGATCCAACTAGCAACACATTTGTAAAAAATTTACTTGAGACTGCTAAGTGAACTGCGAAAACCCTTGTCAACAAGAAAGATCCAGTGACTAAAGATATTTTAATTGATTTATGTAGTATTTTTCAATATTCTAACGATTTAACAGTTGTACGAGATCTTGTGATGATTTTGTTAAGTTTTAGTGCTTTTCTACGTTTTAGTGAATTGAGTCAATTGAAATGCAATGATGTCACAATTAAAGAAGGTTATTTGGTAGTTAAGATTAGGAAGAGTAAAACTGACCAGTATAGAGCTGGAGATGAGGTGTTGGTATCCAAGGGGCAGTCTTTAGCTTGTCCTTATTCTATGTTTTTAAGATATCTTGATTTAGCGCAAATTGAAATATCCACAGACATGTATTTATTTCGTCCTTTGTATAGATCTAAAGATAAATGTGGTTTGATTAAAGTTAATAGGCCTATAAGTTATACTACTGCAAGAAAATGTATGATAAAGCGTTTGAGATTGATCGCTCCAGAGCTTAACCTCGGTTTGCATTCTTTAAGGTCAGGAGGTGCCACTATGGCGGCTAATTCAGGTGTTAATGATAGGTGTTGGAAAAGACACGGAAGGTGGAAGAGTGATTCAAGTAAAGATGGTTATGTAGCAGATTCTGTTGCTAACCGTTTACAAGTTTCAGAGCATTTGGGTTTGTAAATTTCATTTTGTTTCAAGTTTTTGTCCGCTGTTTAGCTGTCATTTACTTGTAGTTTGTTTCATACATTACTGTGATTAAACAATTTGTCAGTTTTTTCTTTTTACTCTATCTTTGTTGTTCTATATAAGCAGCGAGCTAGTCAACAAACTTAAGTTTGTAGTTGAGTTATTTTTCTTAGATGCTAAGGTACATAAGTATAGAGAAGACTAGATAATTCCCGAGGCACGCAGTAAAACGGGAATTTATTGTCTTCTCGGTAAGGTATTTCCGAGGCGTATGAATTTTTGGCGCCAAAAATTGTAGTGGTAAATAGGTATTTATATGAGTATCATTTCTAGCCTTGCTTTCGTACTGTGTACATCAAATTTTTCATAAGCATAAAGAATGCTCAATTTGACAATTTTTTTTTTTATGGTCCTTTTATATATATATATTTTTTTTATATATATGGTATGGCTATATAACCGTAATCGGATTTGGATTATATAATTTGTCTTCAAATTTTTTTTATAGCCGTAGTCTTCGGACTAAAACTCCCTTTATTTAGTAAGATTGAGCATTTTTTGTACATGCACATTTTTGTTTTAAAAGTGAGGTCCTCCACTTGAGTTTCGCATGGCATTGACACAAGGACGCAGGTTTCCACATTTGGTTTTTCCTGATCGGCCACGAAACAGCATTTTGTGTGTTTTTGAGTATTGATAATTTAAAAGATGATGGCAAATAGTATTTTGTATATATGTTATGTTGTTATAATATTGCTGTATTGTAATAAAAGTGGCAGCTCAGAAAAGATATAAGCAGCGAGCTAGTCAACAAACTTAAGTTTGTAGTTGAGTTATTTTTCTTAGATGCTAAGGTACATAAGTATAGAGAAGACAGCAATATTCAAATGGACAGAAGTTTTGTATACATATGGTATACACAAATATAGTACGCCCCAGGCCATTTTACAGGCCCAAAGTCTTTTTTGGCCAATAGAAAAACCCGAATGAACAAATGCGTAGTGTAAAATAAATTATCCTTTTCGTTATAAAAAAGATCTAAGAATAACGATTTTCAGTTATCTTGACAAAGCACTGCTTTAAAATCTACTAATATAAATCAGAGTATATACACGTATAACTTTCAAATTTCAACATTCCTTCAGTATGAATGAATATAAATGCATGTTTATGTTAAAGTTTTCAATTATAGTAATGCTTAAAAATTAAACTAAATAAGTGACAATATTTTCAATTGTATTATTATAAAATAACGTTCACGGCCACTTGAATGGGACGGAATTTTCAGAGAAGAATTAAGCATCATGATATTCAAAGTGCAATTACAGAGATACATCTAGACTACCAAGTCAGAGTCGACAACGACCACAGCAACACTCTAATACAGGGTCACAGCATCCAACATCAGTGCAACAGGAATCAACTTTAGTCTATGACGAACCAGTGTTACAGATGTAGACAGCATGGTCACTACAAGAGAGGATTTGCTGTCAGACTAGACCATATCAAAAGATTTAAACTCCAAGTAGCATATGACGCGGGACCGGTACTAGGCTTGGATAGATGATAGATGAGGTAATGACCACTGTATGAAGAACAACTTAGCAGGTAGGATTAAACAAGGGTTGTTTGGAAAACCAACAGAAGAAAAAATTATACTAGAAGGAAAGGAACCATCGTGATTACTTTATAAAAGTTCTACAGTTTCGACTATCAGCTAGTCTTATAATCAGCAACTTCTTGCCTGTAATATTCCACTTAACGCCATACCGGACATACTAGATATTGAATTGTGCTGGAGGAACTCAACAACCTTACTCAAGATATATTGAAGCGAACATAACAACGCCTGGTAGTTACCTCTGTATAGTCCTCTACTTTGTTTGTGTCCGTGTTGTTTAAATGTTTCAAAGTCCTGGGCTAATCGTTGATCGCACTATCCCTTTAAGTTCTTCAATGTCAGACTTCTCAGATGTGGTGGTGTTGCATTAGCAGTCTTAGCTGTGTTCGGCTTCAGCTTCTTTTCTTTCTCGCTTGGTTCATCTGATTTGTGGTCCTACTCAACCTGGCGAAGTGTTACTTTCAAATAAAGTCAAGAAATATCAAAGGGATATTCGAAGGAGAGGAAAATCTAAAACAACTGACAAAATCCGGAGAATGAAGACAAGACAAAAACAATACAAACACTACACTTAAAATATAAAAACATATGAACAACATGGACCCTAACAAAACACCGGGGGTAGACTCAAGTCCTCCGGAAGTTTAAGCAGTCTCTGCTTCCTGCAGAACACTCGCCATGCTGCCGATGTCAAATCCAGTATGAGAAAGGGACAAGATCAACGGAACAGGTCCATTTCCATTTGGGAAACGGTGTTTTCATACGTGTCAACCAAGTCATGATGACGTCCTTAAAACTTTAATAAGGATGACTGCAACTTAGGAGCAACATACTCCTGTTTGAGTAACTTTTTCTGTCAGCAGCCGAGCTCTGTCCAGGAAGTCAATGTATATGTCACAAGCTCTGAAATAACGTGAGTGTTCACTCCTGGTTTTTTTTATAGTAGTTTGTGTTGTTCGGTGTTTTTTAGTTTTCTGTGTTTAGTATTTGTTGTGCGTTTGGTTGTTCATTTGTTTTCCCGGGTTTGTCTGTCCAATAGATTACGTTTTTTTTATTGCTCCTTAGGTATATTTGTCCTTTTTGTGAAATATACACTCCATATGCCGGAGCTTTTGGAATGTTGCCGCTCAAAAATGGGAAGTTGACTATTGGAAAGTCAAAAGTCATCCCGTTTATCGTAACGTTTTGCATTCAGCCTTCCTCTGGTGTCAATTTCGGGGTGAAGGTCAAGATAAGATGCAGACTTGTCAGTGCCTGTGGTATCCTTAATTTCGAGCTCATTTGGGTAGATCAGATGTAAGAAATTCCCAAAACGTTCAATTGTTGAGTGCAAAACATCATATATATAGCGGAAGCTGAAATTAAAGGTATGGGCTTACTTCTTCTGTTTTTCCTTAAGAAGCTCGTCAAGGAAGTCTGCCTCATATGAGTAAAGGAACAAGTCGGCCAGGAGTGGATCACAATTAGTGCACATAGGAATGCCAATAGTCTGTTGGAAAACACGTCCACCAAATTGAACAAATATGTTGTCGATCAAAAATTCAATCATCAGGACAATTTCGTCCTCAGTATACCTTTGTTAGATTTAGAGTGGTTTTTAACAAAGTATGATTTTTCTATTTCAATGACAAGGTATGTGTATCTGCTGTTGCCATTTTTATTTTGAAAGCATCGATGGATTAGATCTTTCAACTTCTCTTTCAGTTGTGAATGAGGAATGGTGGTATATGTTTTTATGCGGTTACAGACTGAAATGGGCCGAGATTGTAAAATATCCTTTAAATCTTTGGGGTTCTTTAATATCCACATTTTATTGATACCAATTCTTGAATAGCTTGAATAGCTTGTCTCACAATAACTTTGGAGACCCGTTTTGATATCTGTTAAAATAGATGTTAGAAGTTGAGAAATGGTTTGGTGGAACATTTGGCAGATCCAGCTATAAAGACTTGTATGCTATCATATTTATTACCACCTATGTCCTTCAAGTCGTGTTTCAACCCTGTCCATAACCATCGTCGGAAACCCATAGATTTATCCTTAATTATTATTTTTTTAAATGAGAGAAAAAATGACTACGTTAAATTGAGATATTATATGGCGGTTTTTGCCAATAACATTCATGTTAAATTTTGGTATTTTAAAAGTTGGTACTTTTGTGTCAGTATTGTGTTTAATTTTGACACTTTCAGGAACAAAAATACAATAAAAACAAAATAAAAATAAAAAATATTGTATGAATTAGAATTGAAAATAAAAGTTCAAAGTTTATTATATTTAACAAGACTTTAAATAATTTCATGAAACCCCTATTGTATGAGGCATTCATACCACACTGTATCAAAGAATCTTGACTCACATTGCAAAGAAACCACATGTAGATTTTAATCATATTGAGGAATGTAAAATTATTACCCAAATAAAAACACTTAAAACTGAAATAAAGGTAACATTCCTTAATTATTATGAAAAATTATACAAACAAAAATCAGAGGAAATAGATAATAGTAGTAAACGTCTTTTATATGAAGCAATAACACAAAGTAATGAAATAGAAAAATATTTAAATTCTAATATATTTTAATAAAACGTATCACAAAATACCGAAATAAATTTTATGCACTGTATGGCCATTTCGTTGACTGACAACTCTTCAGCACTGCTCAAAATAGACCTAATATCACCAAATTAAGATTAAATGATCATAATTTTTTAATTGAAAAGGGGAGACAACTAAAAATTTCCAGGGAAAACCAGTTGTCTCAGTCCTGCAATACAATTGAGGATGAAAAACACTTTCTTTTCTATTGCAGGAAAAACTCTACCATAAGACCAGCTCTAATTGAAAAATTAGTCATGGCTTATAGTATATACAAATTTAATAACCTTATTGATAATGAAAAAATGAGATATATTCTCTGCCCAGCAACACAAAAACAGGTAGAAAGCCAAATGCGGTTCCTTTATAAAACAGTCGTTAGTACTAAGAGTAGGGGACTCATAATTGAATTCTGAACTATACTTATTAGTTTGATTTATATAATTGTACATGCTGTTATACTATGTTTTGTTTATTTTTGTCACATATCATATAAGTTGATTTATATGACAATAAAGATTTGAATTTGAATTTGAATTTGATCTAATCTGTATGATTAGCAGTGTCTGGAGAAATGGTTATAATTTTGCCACTACAGCAGTACATGCTATCATGATTGACAACTGGTATAATAAAATTTTTCTTTTAAAAATCTTTATGAATTGATTTTTTTATCATACAAAATATTATTACAGCAATTTACCTACAAGAAAATTTATCAAAAAATTGAAACTATAATAAAAGTTGTTAAGTTTTCCAGATTAAAAGAATTTGAAATTATTTTGGAAATTTATTTTTTTGATTTGTTTTATTTATATGCATTTGAGTTTGGCGGATTTGCAACAAGCGCCAAATAAAAAAAAAATATCTCAATCTACGGTATCCAGATGTATTCACTGTTTGAGTCATAGGGTCATGCTTAGGGGGCAAAGATTTGATTTTTCTTAAGGGGAGGATGCTATTCTCTACATGTACGTTTTATTTTCGAATTCGACGAAATTTATATTGTGAGATACTATTCCAAATTTTATAAATTTTAATCTATTGTTACTTCGCATATATCTAACCAACAATTATAACAACATAAGCTGCTATCTTATCAAGGAACGTCCCCACTTTTTTGTAATCATCAAAATGGTCGTCAAAGAATTTTTCAATGTCACTGAGTGGATACCGCTGCTGGACTTCAAGTCACCCGAGGGTATCGCTAACTCAGTTGCTAGTATTTCGATACTAGCCCGAAATTGATACTTTTAAATTTTTTGTTATAAAAATTGTTAAATTAATATCTTCCTCGTGCATAACTCTGTCCTTAGATGGTTTTGGCTCTACCATTATGGTGATTTGCTCTTCAACCTTTTCTAATATTGTTTTAGTTTTCAACATTTTATGTCTTACGTTGACTGACGATTCGTAAATCGACGAAATGTGCACACCTGTATGGCACGCCAGAACCACTTTTATTACTTAATCTTAGATTATCTCAGATAAGGATTTTCTCAGATAATCCCGGTTTATCTCAGATAAACTAAGATTTTCTCAGCTTAATTCAAATTCGAAAAAATCCTAGTTTATCTCAGAAAATGGAAAAAAAATTATCTGGAGAAAATCCCGGTTTATCTTATAAAATTAAGAAAATCTAGGTTTTTCTGTACGAATTTCAGATAATCCTAATTTATGTTCAGATAATCAATGATCTCATTTCTGGGTTTATGTCGGATTCTAAATATACCAAAGAATGATGTAACGACTGTTTTAATCGGATTGGTATTAATTCTGTGTACCTGTGCACATGGCATCAACACATTTATTGTATAGGGCCCTTTGCTTTTGTGTTATTATTGAAACCCCTATTGTATGAGGCATTCATACTACACTGTATCAAAGAATCTTAAAGAATCTTGGCTCATCAGGATGTTACACATGGTTGACATATGTAAAACATATTGCAAAAGAAAGCACATGTAGATTTTAAGCATATTGAGGAATGTAAAAATATTACCCAAATAAAAACGCTTAAAACTGAAATAAAGGTAAAATTCCTTAATCATTAGGAAAAATTATAAAAACATAAATCCGAGAAAATAGATAATAGTAGAGACCTTCTTTTATATCTTTTCTTAGATTATCTCAGATAAACTGGGATTTTCTCAGATAATCCCGGTTTATCTCAGATAAACTAAGATTTTCTCAGCTTAATTCAAATTCGAGAAAATCCTAGTTTATCTCAGAAAATGAAAAAAAAAAACAATAAACTTATAAACAATATTAAGCCAGGAGGACTTACATTGAAAGCCTTTTTTGTTATAACTTTCAGGGACAGGCGTGCCATACATGTGGTATCAAAGAATTTTTTATTATAGTGCTTTTGTATCAGCCTTTACACACTAAGGAGCGGGATAAACTAAGAGGAAAACGTTGGATATACAGATAAAAACAATTGAAACTCACCAAAGTTAAGCCGTTAAGTGTCTGTAACAAGTCAAACTATTCTGTTATTCTTTGTCATCTTTGTTATTGTTATAATTGTTCTCTGGAGGTTGTGAAGACGTGACAGTTAATTACTATATGTCGAATTATAACTAGAATTTGTAAAATGAATTCAAAACAACAAAGAACATATTAATTTTTATTAGAAATGAACTACCACAACATTCCCTAATTAATATATTTACATGTATATTAGGGATTAAAAGTGGGAGAATCAGGATGACGCCCTTTGTGCAAACACTAACTCTAACCTGTCTCTCACATGCCATGTTAATTTACAAATTTATCTTATTGCGTATAAGATAGCAGTTCCATTCGACCGATTGCAAACCAGCAACTTATTCAAACTTTTGTTGAAATGTACTGCCTGTGGTCTAAATAATCCGTTGTTTTTGGTCAGTAATTCTTTTCCGTGTTTTCCATCTGGAGATATAACTACTAAATTGTTTGATGAACTACCGGCAACGTAAACGAATCCTTTACTGTCAGTGGCAATTCCTAATGGTTCTTGTAAAATATCATTTTCATAACACCAAATCAGTGTACCGTTTAAAGCGTAACAGAAAACCTTATTCTGTTCCCAATTTGTGCAATAGATTTTGTCAGAATACCAGCTGTTATACAAGACGTATTCTCCCCCTGTTTTGATCTCTTGCAGTATGGTCCCACTTAGGTCCACAATACAAGACCGATATTCATTCGGAAATCTTAACAGCATTTTATCTCCTGGCACAGAATCCAATCCCCAACATTTCCCTCTCAGGGTAATATAACTGTTTGATTTATCACTTATATTTGATAAGAGGACTTTTTTTGCATCCCAAAGTGACACGGCTGCTAAATCATTTTTGACAAAGGCGATATCTGGTAATTGAACAGAACCTCCAAATTTTCCGTCTTCTTGGTAGAAAAGTAACAATTTTTGTCTCATATCAACAAACGCAAGCTTACCATCTTGCAGAATTTTGCAACCAGTGATATCCATTTGGGAATCTGAAGAAAGTTTCACTTTAACGGTTCTGCCAATTACCTTATTTAAGTGTTTGGGTAGTAGTGTTTGTGCTGGCCCGACTTTTAATGTTTCAAGACTCAAACTTTCTGTGTACATGTCACAGCAATTTATATTAGCAAAGTGTTTTACTCTTTCAACAAGATTTTCTAAATCGGGATTAATATCAACACGCAGTTCTTTTGATCGTAGATAACCATTGGTTTCTAAGTTTTGCACATATCTCTCATTTTCTGTCAACGATTCCCTAATTTTTCTTGTTCCAATGAAAACTTGAAAGTCTGTTGCAGATTTCTTCGTTTTTAGAAAGTCATACAGAAGTTGTTGGGTTTGTTTTTGATGTGATTCAATTTGAGTTAAAAGATTATTTATTTGCGAAATGCAATGGCTTTCATATTGATTGCACTTCTCTATAATTTGGGCTTCCAGGTAGCACAGGTGATCATTTAACATTTCTCGAAAATGTTTTATCTTGTTTATGCTTATTTTTGTTTGTTCTTTAATAAGCTGAATATTCTGTAATTTGTTTTTCGTGATTTTTTCAAAGTCATCGTTAACGTTTGTAAGAACGAACTCAAGGTCTTCCAAGAAAGATGAATATCTGACATCTTTAAGAATATCATTGATAGGTTTAAAATCTTTACACGTTTTATGCTTTTCACTTAGACAAAGTACACAGCAAGGGGTATCGTGGGTTGGACAGAAAAAATCCAGTTTTTCTCCGTGAATATCACAAACATGTTCAATGGAGGATATATAATGTGGAAGGTCATCGTATTCTTCTATTGGAATAGTTTTGTGGTTCTTTGATACCTTCGAAATTCCATGATGCTCCATGCAGTCTTTACATAAAGCTTCGTCACATTCTGGACAGAAGATAACAGCATATTGCGGAACATCTTTCTGTGTACAAATACTGCAGATATATTCTTTGATTGTCTCCATGCTTGCGAACTGTTAAAACAGATAAATATCACAAAATTACTATTGAAAAAAATTATAAACTTGGTGATTACTTGTTATCCACTGTTGTTTGTTCTTGTTGTAAAAACCGATGTACTGAATAACAGTAACTTTAGTATAAATGAGCATTATCCTGTTGTTATAAGTGAACGAAGTCAAGTGCTGTTACCAAAACTCTGTGAAGAAAGGGAAATGAACAATCGAGTTGTTTTAAAATATGACAAACGTTATATTAACGGAGTACCGTGGAAGCCTCCGTCAGATTTTCCGCCAAGACAACCCTCAATCGAACGTGTTACGTATGACAGGTCAAAAAGAGGATTTCAAATAACATTAATGGATACAAACATGCATTTTCTGAAATAAAACATGTATCAATGTATGTGGTATTAAATCAAAACTGCTGTTACCCGAATTTAGAGATTTCATCAAAGCAAATGACATTTGTATCTTTGTAGACACGAAGATGGATAAATTTGATATACTGAATCTGAATCTGCCAGATGGGTATAATTATGTTTCAAAATATAGATCAAAATTTAGTAAAAAGTCTAGTGGTATAACTTTTATTTAGAAAAAAATATTGGAAAAATATTTTAAATTTCCAAATACTGAGTCAGAATATGTATTATGGGCCAGGTTTGACAAAGAATAATAAACAAGAATGGCCGTTTAAGGCAAGATATATATGTGTTACTAGTGAATCCAGTTCACATTAAAAGATACGACTTGTTTGGTATATGATTCAGATATTTATATGTTCTTGGTTTTTTATCAATTATTGTCCTCAAGTTGAGGTATTCCAGGTTGGGTGCAACCCTCAATTTGAGTACTGTACCCCAATTAGACTATAGTACCATAATGAGAAACCAGAGTGAGTTATCTTTTCCTTACCAATGTAGGTAAGGGAGATAATAAATTTGTCTCCTTTTTAGTCTCATGACAAAAGGGAGAGAATTTAATTATCTCCCTTTCCTACATTGGTTAGGAAAAGATAACTCACTCTGGTTCCTCATTGAGGTATAATGGTATATCTTAATTTAGGTATTTGGACAACACGCTCTTATTCATAAATGTTTTAACGGCTAAAAGATCTTATTTGTTAAATATAACACAAGGGTATATATGTTAAAACTATGACACTTACACTGTAATAGGGTACTGCGTTTAAATACGATCCGTTAAACGTACAGCCACCCTCTGTGAATGTCAAATGTTACCCATTCCTACACATGTGTTTCCTCGTCGATCGTTGTATGATGACAAAAAGTTAAAAGAACAAACACTATTCTTCGTATCTGGTAACTTTTCATCTCAAAGGAAAATTAATTCAGTTGTCATTTATTTTAGTTTTTGTGTACTTATCTTTTAATTATTATTTTAAAAAAAAGAAATTGGGTTAGTTCTCTTTGAATAGCGTGAAATTAAAGACGAGCAAATTCGAAAAGTATAAATGCTTGTATACTTATTTCCTTAATTTTTCTAAAAAAATATTTTTGAAAGACTCGATTAAAAGGGAATTTAAATTTTTTTTAATATTATTTGCACAGAGATTATAATTATAAATGCAAATATTTTAGTGTTTAATTTGCTTCAAAAATGGGTAAAATATTTTTCATATTTTGCTTTAGCTCTTTTAAATGCAACAATAGTGTGTCTAGTTTGTATCATATTTTCACGTCAGTTAATTTGGCCTAAATATTTATTAAAGAAAAAAGTTTCGCAAATACACGATAAAGAATAAGAACTAAAACATTCTCCAAATGCGGTATATCATTATATCCCAATTAAGGCACTATATAGCCCAATTGGGATATAGTACTCTATAATTCAGGGTTGCACCCAAGCTATCTTGTATCTCGATTGAACTATAGTACCCTAATTGGTGTATTTGGACTACACCCCCACTTATTCATACATATTTTAATCGACCACCGGTATATCTATTAAAGCTAGACCACTCTCTCTGTAATAGGTTTTTATGTTTAAAAATAATTCATTCAAATGTAAAGTAGTCCTCTGTGAATGCCAAATGTTGTCCATTCCTGTAAATGAGTTTCCTCGTCAGTCATCGCATGATGACAAAATATTAATTAAAACACTATTTTCTGTATTTTCATATCTTGGAAAAATGAATTAAATGTTTTTATCTGATTGTGTAAGCTTTCTTTGAACAGCGTCAATTGAATTTTTTATCGAGCAACTTCTAAAATTAAATGTATGGCTATTACTTTTTATTTTAATTAATGTTTTTCAAATTTAACATTTTGTAATGTTATTAGCACAAAGATTATTATAAGAAATGCATTTGTTTTTCTTCTTCTAAAATGACTCTGTGTTGTGTTCATGTGTGTGTTTTGTACGCCTCTATGCTATTTTTTGTCCGGGGTTGCGTCAGTTGGGTTGCTTAGATTGATTTTTTTATTCACCTTTCCTCTTATCCATTTTATTGTTGTTATTTAAATGTTTTCTTTCAATGCAATCTCATTCTGTTTAGTTCGTATTGTATTTTCATGAAAGTTGTTTTGGTCTAAAGATTTGTTAAAATAAAAGCTGCACGAATACAGATAAAAAGCCTCTCTGTTTACCCCAATAAGGGTATTATATCCCAATTTGAGTACAGGTTGCCCCAACCCTTTTTAAGATCAAAAGACAACTTGTTGAAAAAGTTCAACTAAATGTATCAGTGTCATTGACCGAATTTTTCCTTAGTTCTAATGACACCAAAATTAAATAATTATAGTTGAATTCATTTTTCTCCGAGATGAAAACACAGTAGTCCGAAGAAACGAATAAACACATGTACAGGAGTGGACAACATTTGGCATTCACAGAGGGTGGCTTTACCTTTGAATGGATTAAGTATACTGTCTAGTTTTAACTGATATACATAACAAATACCCAAATTAGTCTATTCCCGAATTAGCTGTGATGAATTATATCCTCTTGTTAAAGAAGTCTCTAATATTAATAAAATTATGTCAGGAATTTATACAAGATATTCTTTTGCAGAGGCAGTAAGAAATGTCTATAGACCCAAATGATTATACTACTTCAGATAAATCATTTGAAGTCCAAAGTCATTCCCGAAAAATACTTTCAAGATATCAGGGAGTGACTGATATAAACGTACATAACCTAGATAGCAGCTCATAGCTGTAGCTATATAGTATATACATGTAGCTTCAAATATCGGCAAAAGAATACCAAAGCGACAAAACAGTGGGAAAAGTCCACAAGTTCGAAGTCCGACTGAGGAAAAGACAAAGTCAGGAGAATGGACCACAACAAACAAACGCCACTAGGATACATGTATAACTAAAAGAATAAAACACGTATAATAAACTAAAACAAAAATAGAACAAGACAGCACACTAAAGCACTAGCAATGTGAACTCCCATAAAAAATCGGAAGTGACATCCGGAAGCTTTAAGGGTAAGCATGTGTTGCTCCGTTAACGGCACTCGTCACAATGCCAGTGAAGTGTCAAGTCTGGTGATGTGTCAGGTGATGTGTAAAGTCGAGTAGTTGTAGATAAGAAAGGGATAGTTCACAATCGGAAAATTAAAAGTGATATTAAGTGTTAAAATTACTTATAAGTTGTTTCATTAATAACCCATTTTGGTTTTTGTGATGTTTGGTAATAAAGGTACAATGTATATCCAAACTGAAGTACAGTACGCAAATTGAGGTTACCCCTAAATTGATTAACAGGTACAGGACCGAGGTTACCTCTAACTTGATTAACAGGTACAGGACTGAGGTTACCCCTAACTTGATTAACAGGTACAGGACTGAGGTTACCCCTAACTTGATTAACAGGTACAGGACTGAGGTTACCCCTAACTTGATTAACAGGTACAGGACCGAGGTTACCCCTTACTTGATTAACAGGTACAGGACTGAGGTTACACCTAACTTGATTAACAGGTACAGGACTGAGGTTACCCCTAACTTGATTAACAGGTACAGGACTGAGGTTACCCCTAACTTGATTAACAGGTACAGGACCGAGGTTACCCCTAACTTGATTAACAGGTACAGGACCGAGGTTACCCCTAACGTGATTAACAGGTACAGGACTGAGGTTACCCCTAACTTGATTAACAGGTACAGGACTGAGGTTACCCCTAACTTGATTAACAGGTACAGGACTGAGGTTACCCCTAACTTGATAAACAGGTACAGGACCGAGGTTACCCCTAACTTGATTAACATGTACAGGACTGAGGTTACCCCTAACTTGATTAACAGGTACAGGACTTAGGTTACCACTAACTTGATTAACAGGTACAGGACTGAGGTTACCCTTAACTTGATTAACAGGTACAGGACTGAGGTTACCCTTAACTTGATTAACAGGTACAGGACTTAGGTTACCACTAACTTGATTAACAGGTACAGGACTGAGGTTACCCTTAACTTGATTAACAGGTACAGGACTTAGGTTACCACTAACTTGATTAACAGGTACAGGACTGAGGTTACCCTTAACTTGATTAACAGGTACAGGACTGAGGTTATCCCTAACTTGATTAACAGGTATAGGACTGAGGTTACCCCTAACCTGATTAACAGGTACAGGACTGAGGTTACCCTTAACTTGATTAACAGGTACAGGACCGAGGTTACCCCTAACTTGATTAACAGGTACAGGACCGAGGTTACCCCTAACTTGATTAACAGGTACAGGACCGAGGTTACCCCTAACTTTATTAACAGGTACATGACTTAGGTTACCACTAACTTGATTAACAGGTACAGGACTGAGGTTACCCCTAACTTGATTAACAGGTACATGACTTAGGTTACCACTAACTTGATTAACAGGTACAGGACTGAGGTTACCCCTAACTTGATTAACAGGTACAGGATTGAGGTTACCCCTAACTTTATTAACAGGTACATGACTTAGGTTACCACTAACTTGATTAACAGGTACAGGACTGAGGTTACCCCTAACTTGATTAACAGGTACATGACTTAGGTTACCACTAACTTGATTAACAGGTACAGGACTGAGGTTACCACTAACTTGATTAACAGGTACAGGATTGAGGTTACCCCTAACTTGATTAACAGGTACAGGACTGAGGTTACCCCTAACTTGATTAACAGGTACAGGACCTAGGTTACCCCTAACTTGATTAACAGGTACAGGACTGAGGTTACCCCTAACTTGATTAACAGGTACAGGACTGAGGTTACCACTAACTTGATTAACAGGTACAGGACTGAGGTTACCCTTAACTTGATTAACAGGTACAGGACTGAGGTTATCCCTAACTTGATTAACAGGTATAGGACTGAGGTTACCCCTAACTTGATTAACAGGTACAGGACTGAGGTTACCCCTAACTTGATTAACAGGTACAGGACTGAGGTTACCACTAACTTGATTAACAGGTACAGGACTGAGGTTACCCTTAACTTGATTAACAGGTACAGGACTGAGGTTATCCCTAACTTGATTAACAGGTATAGGACTGAGGTTACCCCTAACTTGATTAACAGGTACAGGACTGAGGTTACCCTTAACTTGATTAACAGGTACAGGACCGAGGTTACCCCTAACTTGATTAACAGGTACAGGACCGAGGTTACCCCTAACTTGATTAACAGGTACAGGACCGAGGTTACCCCTAACTTTATTAACAGGTACATGACTTAGGTTACCACTAACTTGATTAACAGGTACAGGACTGAGGTTACCCCTAACTTGATTAACAGGTACAGGACCTAGGTTACCCCTAACTTGATTAACAGGTACAGGACTGAGGTTACCCCTAACTTGATTAACAGGTACAGGACTTAGGTTACCACTAACTTGATTAACAGGTACAGGACTGAGGTTACCACTAACTTGATAAACAGGTACAGGACTTAGGTTACCACTAACTTGATTAACAGGTACAGGACTGAGGTTACCCCTAACTTGATTAACAGGTACAGGACTTAGGTTACCACTAACTTGATTAACAGGTACAGGACTGAGGTTACCACTAACTTGATTAACATGTACAGGACTGAGGTTACCCCTAACTTGATAAACAGGTACACATGTACATGTATTGCTATTGTGTCAATTATTTACTTCGTATTAGTTTTATGTCGATGCCGAAATGTTTTTTAGGATTTTAATTTTTTTTACGAACACATTATTACTGAAAACGCATGTATGAACACGCCAGACCCCGCATTTTTCGGAGTGCAAATGGTAGGCTTGAAATAATTTATAATTAAGATTTGTCCTGAATTTGCATTTAACGACATTGTGCTATAAATATCACGAATAAGAATATTCATTAGATCACAAAATAAAGCTGTTAATTCAGCTGTACATTCTGTTTAGAACAAATATACATTTGAAATATTGAAAATTAAAAAAAAATCGAATACATGCAGCTTTTAAAAGAAAAAATAGTATTGCGTACAATTCCGTTAAAATACCTTACCTTCAATTGATTGACTTTTAAAAGGTATAAAAACAAACAATGTCAAGGTAAAATATCATTTTCTGATTTTCTGAAAACATTCCGAATGAATAGATCAATACCGTCCTAATTACACATAAATTGAAATCATAAATTTGCGTTTTAATGTAAAGCGCACTGGGTTATGTCAACGGGGCAATTTAGAGCATTGTGTGGGTTTCCACCGTGTTGGAGACCTTTAAATGACATCTGGATGACGCATTTGCGTCGTTGTTAGGAGAAGAGATAGTGTCTTGCTGACATTATCATAATCTCTTCTTTTTAATAGGATTCATAGCATTTGATTGTGGAACAGGATAAAAACCATGATACCATGAAACCTAATAACAAAGTTACCAAATCCGTCTTCAACACTACATTGTACATTATGCTATAAAATGTTATCTGAACAGCCTCAATTAAACATGCAATTGCTATTTTACCAGCTTTAGCGAGCGATAGTGGGAGCATATGAGTCATTTAGAAAAGTATTTGTTTAATGGTGGCAGCCATTATGCAATCCGAAGTGAATTTATTTGTTAAAGCGAATATGGCCATATTGTGCTACATACTAAGGCTAGAAAAGTTTCATTCGCCGGAAACGGAAGTAAGTAAAGTACGGGAAATGACTTGCTTCAAATTATTATTTTAGAGTCAGAATCGTGATACCGGAAATGAGTTTCTGGGAAGGGCTATTGCTGGGCTCGCATCATTGGTCACGCCAACTCGGCTGCATATTATTCAAGATTATTAAAGCATAATTTTATAGCTGATTGCTCCTGCTCTCTTCTCCATTCACTTATAGTCCACCTGGCTACGTAAGCATCATTAACAATACTAAATTGAAAGACATCCTTGTAACAGTACCAAATATCGCGAGCCCGAGCCTATTAACTGGAAACAAAACATCAACATACTGATGGATGCAGTTGAGGACTATGCCAGAAAATTGACAGAGAGAAGGAAAACGTCGGAAAACTTTCGAATTGAATCCGGTCGATAAAGTCATTAATTCTGGCTTACATTCGACACCTTCGAACGCCCATGAGTTCTACATTTGACAGGGTTTTTAACGACCCCAAGTCAGAAAAACACTGTTGACCTTCATGACAATTATTTCATTGTTCCAAGTAAAAAAGCTCCTAACAACCAAACGCGATGTTTGTCTGCAAAAGACACTACATTGACTGATTAAGGAGAACGGTATTGGCAATTCACTTGGCATCCCCACTTACACGCACACTACGATACCAAGGGAAGATATTATCAATAATCATATTTCTGTTCTATCTTCCTTTGGTATTGCTGTAAGTGATGACAATTTTAACATCCCTTTCATTTACTGGATACCCAAACCTCATAAGTGTCCATACTAACAAAGGTACAAAGCATGCTCTGAAAATGAACTACTAAAGATCTTTCAAAACTCCTTACTACCTTACTTATAGCAATTGCGGATGGTCATAAGAGCAACCGTGATTACCCTTCTCGACTAGTGGTGTAAATCAGATGTGGATGCTAAAAAATTCTCAAGACATACTTCTAGTGAGGGGGCCTCGGTGGTCGAGTGGTCTATTTAGTTCGTCATGACTAATAATTTTCACTAGCATGTCAACACTGAGGTTGTGAGTTCGAATCTTCCCTGTGGCGGGGTGTGTTCGACTCCGATCTTAATTAACAAGGATTGCCAATTTTTCTAACGAAAGTAGGTGGTTCTCTCCGGCGTCCTTAACCAATAAAAACTGGCCACTACGAAATAGCCAAATGTGCTGAAAACGGCATAAAACTCCAATTTAACAAACACTCTTCTAGTGACCTTACCTAGTGTAATAGAATAAAAAACGTTTGATTTTTCTACACTGTATACCACACTCCCACATGATAAATAAGAATCTGTTTTTCGTGAGCTAATTCACCAATGTTTCTACACTAAACAATGTTTACAAAGATAGCCTATCTGGTATTAGGAAAGGACAAGGCTTACTTTGTCAAAAAAACATACTGATTATAACAAAAAGTTTCTCATCGACAACATCTTTATTGAGTTTGGAGGACACGTGTTCAGCAAACAATCGGAATCCCAATGGGGAAAAACTGTATACCGCGCTTTTTGCCGACCTGTTCTTGTTTTCATATGAAGCTAAATTTTTACAGGGACTACTGAATGGGAAAAAAAAGAAACTAGCTCAGTCCTTTAATTTCAGTTTCCGCTACGTAGATGATGTTTTGTCACTTAATAATACTTACTTTAAGGATTATCTACATACCTACACCTCTTCTATCCCATTAATCTTGAAATTAAAGAGACCCCTGACACCCCAACTTCTGCTTCATGTCTAGATTTGTACATAGATAATAAAGGACGGTTGAAATCAAAACTTTATGACAAACGTGGTGATTTTTATTTTCCGACTGTGAACTTACCCTTTCTTAGCAGTAACATGGAAAAGTTCTCCGGCCTATGGTGTGTACATTTACAGTTTATTATACCACCGCTTTTGAAAAAGCGGGGGTATATAGTATTCGTTGTGTCCGTCCGTCCGTTCGTCCGACCTTTGTATCCGCAACTCCCCCTAAACTACAGAATGGAATTTGATGAAACTTTCCGAGAATCTTCATCCCATGATGGCATTGTGCACCTTCTATTTTAGAATTTGATCGGATCAATTTTTGGGGTTTCCCATAGAAAAACATGGACTTTGACTTTCAATGTGATAGGGGGTACCATGATGCCATCCGCAACTCCTCGTAAACCACTGAATGGAATTTGATGAAACTTTAAAAGAATCTTTTTTACATGATGCTATAGTGCACCTCCTGTTTTAAATTTTGATCTGACCAACATTTGGGGTTTTCCATACCAAAACATGGACCTTGCCATTCCTTGTGATAGGGGGTACCAGTATACCATCCGCAACTCCTCCTAAACCACTAAAGGGAATTCCATGAGACTTTCAGAGAATCTTTATCACATGATGCCATAGTGCACCTCCTATTTTAGATTTTTATCTGACCAGATTTTTGAGTTTTCCATAGCAAAACATTGACTTTGCCATTCCTTGTGATAGGGGGTGCGGGGGTATCAATTAGTAAGCTTTGCTCACAGTATTTCTAGTTTTTTACTGCCGTGCATGTGACTACAATGATACGGCGACTTTCCAGGAAGGGCTAGATTCATGTTGTCACATAAAATTCTTAGACAGGGTTATGTTTAGTGCATATTTTATTCCATCGCTCCAAAAGTTTTACTGTCGTCATCATGAATTAATTGGCCGATACGAAGTTTCCATCTCGCGTATGAGATTAGATATCTTCAGTTATATTTAACGTCCTTCTTGAATTGACTCCCCACCGGACTTGACACCTCACCAGTTTGACACTTCACTGTGAGTGGCAATGTGACGGATACCGTTAATGGAGCAGGACATGCTTACCATTCCAGAGCACCTGATTTCATTACAAAGTTTTTCATGGGAGTTCACATTGCTAGTGCTTTAGTTTCTGTGCAGTCTTGTTTAGTTTTATACGTTTTATATTCTTTTAGTTATACGTTTTTATACATGTATCCTTGTGGCGTTTGTTTGTTGTGCATCATTCTCCTGACTGTCTTTTCCTTGGACTTCATTTGTGGACTTTTTACGCTGTTTTGTCTCTGGCATTCTTTTGCCGATATTTATAGCATAATTTTGTGTCTTTGGTATTAAGTATAACAGTTGATTCATTTTAATCAACAATAAAGTGTTTCCCGAAACTGGTCCGGACTTTTGTTCATCAGTTACATTCTGCCTTTTTATTTTGACCGACCGCTCAGTCTTGATTTTTTTTTCACCATGAATTCTGGTCCCGCCTATTTATTTCAATTTTTTTCCTAGCATCCTCCCCCCTAAAAGTCAAATGGTTGCTCCCTATTTTTTTTCTATAAAAGCTGAATTATATTACTGTGTGTCGAATTAATGCCAAAAAGCCATGATAATTCCATCGTTAGGTACCTAATATGTTCATTCCATGAAACATAGTGATTTCACTGAAGCCCGGGTGTCCTCGAGTAGTCTAGGGTGGTGGATAAAATGTCTCAACTGTTGAATTCGAGATCCGCCGAGGGCAGACATAAAATATTTTACATGATTAAAATCTAATTTTGATACTGCTGGAATAGTTAAACGCGCCATATGTCAATGAGGCAACAATCATGAAACGGAACTAAAAATACAAAATGAAGTCGTAGTACAGGCTTAACACGAGATATGTGGTCACACCGCTTAACGACCTCGTAGTTTTCAAATATTAACAAGTTGTAAAGAAATTTAGCCGAAACTACAAAACACTTGAAATGAACTCAAATAAATACAACACTAAAAACTTGTAAAGGCTGCCGAATTGGACAGGCACAGGAAATGTGGCGGGGTTAAACTAGTTTACAGAGTCCTCAACTCTCCAACTTGCACCTAGCTCTGTGGCTGGACACATAAACAAGAATATAGACAATTAAACGGTAAAATGTGGCCTAAAGAACAACAGGTTAATCAGTATTTCACTTGAAACGGAAGACAAGCAATGAAATAACAAGATATAAAAGTGCCAACTAATGAGTACTCGCCGTTAAACCACTTGTTTTCTGACACAAAAATTAAATGTTTATTCACGTTAGCATGTCTTTGCGAATTACATACCTCGTTAAAGTGAAAAAAAAACTTGATAAAAATATAATGCCCTCAAACGACAACTTGATAAGGCCAAAGCAAGTCAATTCCTTGTTTGGCGTCATTTTTTTCAAATTGAGGGTGGTATAAGGCAAACAAACAAACAAACAAACAAACAAACAAACAAAAAACTAAGATAAAACAAATATCAATGACAATTGACAGTAAAACTGAACTTTCCTCGACCTATGTGTACACCATGTAGACTTTGAAGGTACAATATATCAAAGTAAAGTTGTAGAAATTGACTAAACATTCATTTCCAGGAATAAAAATGAATTAAACTCAAATAACACCTATATGTGTAGCCCTTTTCAGAAACTCATCCCGGAATCGCAATAATTCTGGCGCTTAAAATTATAATTTGAAGCAATGTTTTTCCCTTGCCGGTTCGTTGCAATGAAGAGTAAAGGATTAACTGTTTTTAAAACTTGTTAATGTGCACGTAATATTTGTTTTATATAAATTTGGGAACTACTTACGATCTTTTTTCTTCCAACATACGTGTTATCAAACTTGAGTATAAAGCTGGAAATATTTGTATATCAAAGTAATAAACAATATTATGGCTCTTTGCGACGGAGGTAAAGAAAGACTTATCACGTGACGTTTTATTAGGCATAAAAACAATAACAATATGGCAGCCCGGTAAATTTTGCGACAAAAACTGTACCAGAATTGCGACAATTTCTGTCCCAAAAGGGTATATCATGCCATGAATACAGCAAGCTAAAGTTCGCCCGATTTGCATTATTCATCAAATTTCCCTTCACTCTCGTAACGTGGAAAGCGCCATTCTCACGCCTAACAAAACACGAAAGTCACGTGATCGGAATACAAATTTCTGCCCCGGATGCGGTAATTCCGGACTAAGTCGGAAATCAAGTATTTCTATTTACTTTCTACAATCCAATGCTGGTGCTGACGTCAAACATAGTATTAGCTTGATTTGTTCTAAATGTAAATGCCAAGGTCATGTGAAACCGTATGACAAATGGTAAAATAGTAGTCAATGATACTACGGTTTATGAGAGTAATGGCGTTTAAGACAATTTAGATATATAACGAATTTGAATCAAAGTTCATGTTAACTTTATAAGGATTTAAACTTCTTGAAAAATCTTACACGTATCAACAACACCTTACATAAAATTTCAACAAAACATAGATATTTAGAAGATATTTTTACATTAGACAATGATCATTGTTTTCTATTGTTTTCTATTTCACAGGGAAATCTTCATACTAAAATTTATGACAAACTCGAAAGCTTTCATTTCCCTGTATTTAATTTTCCCCTTCTTCGTGGCTGTCTCGCTCTTCATTCTCTTGCTCCTTCTTTGTATTGTGTTTATATTTCCGAATTTGTCCCATGTGAAGCTTTTAAGCTTTTAAACAGTTTGGCAATAGAATCTGCTTTAAAGCATTTTTGAATATAGTTTCGTTTTAAAATTTTATACCTGTAGATCTACTGATACATGCAGTAGGTACAGTTTGAGCCAGGGTATTCACATCGTCGGAAACCCACGGCCGGTCGCGCTTACGCTTTGCTTCCACTAACCATCGTTTGCTTTGCGTAAGCACGACCTGCTGTGGGTTTCCGACGATGGTTAGTGGAAGCAAAGCTTAAGCGCGACCGGCCGTGGGTTTCAGACGATGGGGTATTCATTACATGTGCATGTGTCCCCATATTTGATTTGGTCGTTCTGCGTTTAAATCTCGTTTATTGTTTCAGCTCTAAATTTCATCATTGGTAAAACATACCTTGTCGAAATGAGCATATTAGAGGAAACACAATTGCTTTCATAGAATTTCTGAAAACAGATGTTTTTGAAATGTATGAACAAATCTAAGCTTAATCAAACAACTATGCACACTCAAACACCATGAACACTGTATGCCACCCGATCAACACCAAATAAGGAATCTTTGTAGAGAATCTCTGAAACAACACTCCTATAACAGCATGTCCAATGCCCCATGTGGGGACGGTGATCATGTGCGACTGCAGCAGGGGACACGAATTTGAAAAGGTTGTTTATATAGGTAAAGTCGTACCTGTAGCAGTTACAAGTGTGTTTGTTATTATATAGTCAGGTTAGGAATAACCTCTAATTGGGATATAATACCTCAATTGGGCTATAATACCCCAATTGGAGTATAATGGTATATCCCAATTTGGGTATCTAGAGACTTTTAAAGTTGTTATTCTTTTATTGAGTAATCACGCAACATTTTTCTCTAAAAACTATTTAGGCCCAATTAACTGTCATGAAAATACCATAAGAACTAGATAGAATAAAATTGCATGTAAAAGAAACAATTAAGTAATATTTAAAAGCTAGTATACCCATTTTAGAAGCCATATAAACATTATGATACCTGCATTTATAATGATAATCTTTGTGCAAGTAATATCTAAAAATGTCAATATTTGAAATCCATCTTAAACGAATTTGTTAAAAATATTTTTGATACAGCTTAAGTGAAATACAAAAGTAATTATACACGTTAATTTTCAAAGTTTGCTCGGCTTCCATTAAGGCTGTTCAAAGAGAGCTAATATAATTTCTGTTTTTTCAAATCACTAAAAAAAAAAAAAAAAAGTACACCAAAACCAGGATTTAAATCCTTGACCAAAACAAAGTAATGATAATTGATTTCTTCGAGATAAAAAGATAGAAAATATGAAGAACGGTGTTTGTTCTTTTAATTGATTTTCAACATAAGATGACAAACAATGAAATACATGTATGAGTGGATAACATTTGACATTCACAGAGGGTGGCTTTAACTTTGATTCGATTAGATTTACACGCAGTAATCTATTACAGTGCAAGTGATCTAATTTTAACAGATCTACAAGCGGTTTTATATTTAACAATTAATTTTCGTTCGCGGGTAAAACATTTTTGAATGTGCGCAAGTTTTCATCCAAATACCCCAATTGGGGTATACCATTATACTCCAATTGGGGTATTATATTCTATTTTGGGGTTATTTCCAACCTGATCTATTACAGTGCAAGTGATCTAATTTTAACAGATATACAAGCGGTTTTATATTTAAGAAATAATTTCCGTTCGCTGGTAAAAGTTTTCATCCAAATACCCCATTATACTCCAATCGATGTATTATATACATTGTACGCCAATTAGGGGTTATTTCCAACCTGATAGTGTGTCGCTAAAACGAATATTTCTGACTAAAATATTGTATTGTATTATCATTGCGGAAAATGAGCTAATGTTTTTCGACCAATATATGATATGTTGTTTGGGGACACATTTTTTGTGTACCAAGGGGACAAGTGATCAGTTTTATTAAAACAGCTCAACTGATGTTTCACCCTTTCCCCGCTTTATTTATTATTCAGATCATTGTGAACCAAATCGGTTTGTGTGTTTCACTTTCAATACCTTAACCATCACAATATTAACTGGTGAGCAATTCTTTTTAAAATAGAAAATATATTCAACAACGCCAGTTTTGATGTACGATATACACATTTCTTTGAAATAAGACTCTTATTTGTCCCAAAGGTCGAACATTATGAAAGCCTTTAAAATAGCCCCAAGGAAATACTAACTTACACATGTACATTTGTACCTCGTTTAGCCGCTCAAATCCGTGTCACATTATCACCGTCTCCACAAGTGGCATTGGACATGGTGTAGAAAATTTGCAAAGATTTGCCAATGTACCACCGTAGCCGTCATCTATGCCACCTAATCAATCAAAATGGGGAATCTTTGTATATAGTGGCATGCGAGTTTAGAGGAAAGTAAATTTGAAATTTTGACCAATCAAAATCATGAATTGACTGTGGCCATGTTTTTCATCTGATCGGAATAAAATGAGGACTTTTTATAGGCCTCCTTCCATACGATATTCCTGCAAAGGTTGGTTTAAATTGGCCCAGTGGTTTCAGGGGGTGAGATAATGAATTGTCTAACGACTGACGCAAATTATATTAATGAACAATTATCATTTTAACCCCCTTTGGGTTTGGATTTACACGTATTTTAGAAGGGATTTAAAAAAAACCCAGATCTTTGTGGGTTATGAAATATATGATTTTTTGGGGACTGGGCAAGAACAATAATTTTTTTATTGGAAGTGGTGTTCACAGCTTTGAGAAGCAGAAAATACCACTTTTAAGTCTGGTTTGACTTTGCCGTGGATGAACCTGTAACTTCCCACACTCGAGACAAGCATTTTATGAATAGATTACGGGCGTAAAATAAAAATCGCAATATATCCGGTTACATTTAATAATAATTTAACGAAAACGTGGGTGGTATAAGTGTTAATATTAAGGAAACAGAAACACATAATCAGGAAAACAAATGACGAATTGAAGTACTGTTTATTGAATAAAACAAAAGTCGGAAGAGAACGGAAATAATCTATTATCTATACAACAATTTATAACGCCCAAATACACTAGATAAAACTATTGATATCAGTAATAATATAATTGTTATTGTCTTATTATGTCTAGTCTGAAGCTATACAAAAAATATTATTTAGAATGTGCTAATGACTAAATCCTATTAAAATTGATTAATTATTTGTACATTTACGGGTGTTTTCAGTTTCGATCCAACAAAGCCCATCATTATTGACAGTCCATGTAAAAGAAGCTGTCAGGGGTTATGACTAAGATATGTCTTAGTACTACCTTAAGACAAATCTTAGTCCAAAGATGTGAAATTGAAGCTATCGCAATTTTAAGGCATAGAATTTCATGTGCTATGATAGTCGCAAATATGATATGACAACTAAGATATCGTAAAACATATAGCTGTAAATACATTTGTTAGAAAATACACGTTCGTCTTTTGGTATTGTTTGAAGTAACGAAGACAAGTCTTATATTGCAGCGAAAACTAAAGAGTTCAAGAAATGAATGTTGAAAGTTTTGGCCCCAGGAGGCTGCCAAGCTTTTTTTCTTTTACATTTTAATTTTTTTTATCCCTGAAGTGTTTGAGTAAAAGCTACTTTTACAACACTAGAATGACTAAGGTGTAATCAGATCTTGATCAGGAAATACTCTTCACAGTGTACTTTAGGGCAGTCTTAAGCTGTGTCCTAATTCGCGACTTATATATCTTAGGATACCTTCATTAACTAGATCTATGGTTTTTAACGAGTTACTTTTAGATAATTATTATAACAGTAAATTGAGAAGGTGCCAAAGAATTATCATACAATATTTACACCGTAATAAGTAATCATTGCATTCAAAATGTGTTAAATATTAAATGTTTTAAGAACAAGAGGCTCCTAAAAGTCTGAATCGCTCACCTGTTTTTTTGTGTTTTTTTTGTGTAGATCTTGCATCACTGATTATTTTTGCTATTTAATGTATACCGTCACATTTTCGCCTTAAGATTGACTTGTACAGCTAAAGTATAGAATCCTTTACCCAAATATATATGGTTGCTAGGGACTTTTTCATCGGTTTCTATGAATTTTTTCTATGGACTTGACCCTTGAGACTCCATATTGACTGTACAGCTATATTATAGGGTCCTAAATCTAAATATATAATGGTTGCAAGGGTCTTTTTCATCGGTCGCTATGAACTTTTTAAGATATAAGCCAAAAACTGCAGTTTACCCTCTATGTTCTATTTTTCGCCATGGCGGCCATGTTTCTCGACGGTTAAGAAAATAAAACATAAAAGTTATACTAGATACAATAAGGATCATTCCATTTAAGTTTGACTGAAAATGGTTCAGTAGTTTCAGAGGAGATCTTTGAAAATGTTTACGACGGACGGAAGACGGACGCCAAGTGATAGCAAAAGCTCATATGTCTTTTAGAACAGGTGAGCAAAAAGCAAGCTTGTAGTGTTTTTTAAATCATTTTTTAATGTCTTTTCCAAAGCAGTCATTACTTCTACAATAAAGAAAAGATTTGACAGCATTTCGAAACTGAAAATCAAAGCGACCATAAATAAGTGGATTTATGATGTGATTTAAGATAAAAAAGCGACTAAAAAACTCAACAACAACAGTATTTGTATGAAATAGAGTGCTGTCAAAAGACAGAATGCAATAGATAACAACAGAAGGCAAATAAGACAAAAAATAGAAAACCACTACGAAGCAAAACATCAAATTAAAATTCACTCGAACTTTTTTCCATTTTAAAGTCTTATTTCCCTTCCTTTTTCTTGTATCATTAATTTTATTTTGTCCGATATTGCAGTCTGGCTCTTTTTCAGGGGAATATACCTTGTTGTCGGTTTCCGATTCAGTTGAAGATCTATGCATACTTTCAGAATCTGGATTTGAGGATTTAGTCTCTTCTTGGGGTGGTTCTTGCGAGACATTTTTGTGTTGTTCCAAATTTTCTTCCGTGGGAGAATTTACATTCACGACAATCTGTTTGTTATAAGTTGCTCGACGTTTGATAAGTATTTGGCGTCTGATTGTAATTCCAATTCTCACGTAAAGCACAGACATCGCAAGTATGATAATCAAACAAAAAGCACCAATACCAGCAGTATACACTTTGGCGAACAACACCCGGTCATCTGGAATTAACGTGCAGAAATGGTAAGTCGCTGTCAGATTTCCCAATTCATCGTTAAGAGTTTCATTTCCAACTTTGTTTCCAGAAGACATAAGCGAAGGTAGACTATAGCCAAATGGTAAAACAATGGTTAATATTGTTGCAAAACGTTTCCAAAATAGTGTCATCTGCTTTTTTAAAGGTCTACATACCTTTAAATACCTCTGGAAACTTATGACTAACAGCATGTTTGCAGACATTGATGTTACATAAAAACTTCCGAATATCAGAATTTTGCAAAGCAGTTCCGACGGAAAATTTCGATAATACAAATATTCTAATATGCTTTGCAGAGTTGAAATGATTGTTGCAATCAAATCCATCGCAGCCAAAACGGGAATGAAGTATCTTTCTCTTCTCTGCGAGCGCATGCGGAAACGGTATACTAGAAGAACTAATCCATTTCCAAACAATCCACATACAAGGCAAATAAACATCCAAATTATATTTGGTAAAAGTACCAAAACATAACGGTCGTTTAATTCTTCAATATTAGCAGCCATGACATATAATGTATTTTCTCCTTTTGTTCATATATTACAATGTAACACATGTATTGATATTTATAGTTTAATTCTGAGAAACTTATTATTTACAACGAGATTGTGTTCTTACTTCCCTATGAAATAATTTTTTTGCACTTAGTTACGGTTCAACATGTACACGATGTATAGTTTAAACAATTAATACATTTTGTACACTGAAATATGAAGATCTAATTACGTCCTATTCATAAAAAAAGAGGAAGTTTTGTAAAATTGTTTTCTGTTTTTTAAAGCAATGTGTTGATATGGGGTTATGTTTGCATTGGTATTTAATTGTTCTGTAGCCCAGGCGATAAATATATCTCAATAATATTAACTGAATGATTCTGTCGTATATTTAACATTGATATTCAGGAAAGTAAACTTGTACTTGTCCAACAATTTGCTATATTTCACATAAAATCATACAAGAAAATCGCTCATGTGAAAAGAAAAAAGAAACACCTATGTAGTTGCTTATCAATTTATTCCTGTTTCGGAAAGGAATAAACTGATTAGGTGTGGCCTATCATGGGAGTGGAAAAGAAATTATTTTAAAATGTAGTTACATGTAATCTGCTGCAAGATACTAGTAGACTGGGTAGGTTAAAAGTGAAAAGCTCTTAGGGAGAAACCATTAGATTTTAGGGCAAGGAAGTGATTTTGAATCCTCAATTGCCTTTTTGGCAGAATTCATGGATTTGATGTTTTTGACAACCTACCCTTTTCCTTTTGATTTGATTTTTTTCCCGTTTCCCTCATAGAAATAAAAACTTTTCCTTGAACGAACTAGCAGTAAAGGACTGTTAACTGCCAGGTTGTTAAAATGGAGTTGAAAATTAAAAAGGCCAGGCACAGCTAGTCCTGCAGACCTTACAGAGGGTTCATTAGCCAAAAGACCCCTCCCCTCTGTTAATCGATTAAAGATAGTTGAGTATATTTTAACTTATAAAGAATCTTAACTACTTCTGAAATTTATTTGTAAGAGGCCTAGGGGATGCGACCATTTCGGACTACGTCCGTACCAAACTAGGGTACATTTTATGCTTGTGTGATAGTTATAAAAGCATAATTAGATTGAAAAGGTATCACTTTTATTCTTCGATATATCCCTCTGGATACTGTATTAAAATCCATGGTGGACATCTTGGTGTCTTGCAGCATTTTCCAGGAGCCGGTTCGTTTAGCGTACATTGTGCTGGTAGATTCCACTTCACACATCTGGAAGTAAATAAATTATTGTGTTTTATCAATAAAATTGTATATTTTAATACCGATATAATATTTCTTTATTGAGGACCGTCTTGGGTTTAAAAATTTTAAATATTGCTATTTGCAGGCAACTGGGGAATTGATTTAAAGCGTTGCATACCCACTTTTCCCCCCTACACAATCTCATACCTATACTGTGTCAATTTATCGAAGAAATAAACGCAGTATCATAATACTGTAGCTTCTCTTTTCTGTGTTAGTCGACGAAATTTGGACACTTGATTGTTGGTGTAATATGTACATGTATAACACTGAACATTTTGTAGATTAATATAATGTTCTTGTTCAAGATATATATAATTTAAATATTTTTTCTCCATTTAGTAATCCAACCAGTATTGTTTAAGGTTGGGACCCCGGAACACTTTCTAGGGAGATTATACATTCGACTTTGTTATAACTGGCCAAGTAGTTTGAGTTTTTAAGATTTTAAATATTTCTTGCTAATTTTTTATCTTTACCAAGGAAGGATTTATTGGTCCGGAGTATATTCCACCCAACAAGTCAAAGTTTGGTCTTAGCTGGACCCGTAGTTTCAGAGAAGATTATTTTCGCCTTAATTCAGAATTATTATACATATATATTTAAAATTAAAAAGTTAAAAAAAAATTATAACTTGATAGAAATATTTTTTACGTTCACGTCTAAGATTTCTCATATTGTTTTTATTCATGCATCCATAGAAAACATGTTTTTTTAATAGTTATATAGTACTGGAATTTTACTAGCTATATCGTTCCAGTATTCTATAACATGTTAAAAAGGACCATTATTTATTTATCTAGGTGAACAATTCTGGCGTTTTTCATTTGTTTAAATAACCAAATTAACATTTGCATCTACACTGAACATCTGGAACAAGTTGGCTAGTTGAAAAGTTCCGACCTGCTGGAACTTTTCAACCGGCCATGGAACAAATTAACTAGTCCAAAAGTTCCGGAGGAACAAAGTAGCTAGTCAAAATGTTCCGCCGGAACAAAGTAACTGGTGGAACGAACTGGCTGTTACATGAGCGCTTACAATGGGGACGGACAGACTGACGTACAGAGGCCAGCTACATTGTGAAAAAAAACATTCTGGGGTTAACCCCATAATACAAAAGATACCAAAAACTCCATGTTAATCTACAGATAAATAAACCCCACGTGGCTTTTCTCATAAAACCGGACGGGACAAAACTAGGTGAATACGGGAAATGACCTCAGAATAATTAAACACTGTAGATCAGACAAATATATTCTGGGGTTAACCCAATAATACAAATTGATCCCACAACTCAATGTTCTGTAACGACGCTACACGCGATGTTCAAACCTTTGAAGACAAACACCCTGTTTCTACTATAAAACTGTCCAGAATTTTAAGAAAATATAGGTTTGCCGAAATTTTTTTGGCTTTTTCTTCTTCCTCTTGACGGATGTGACAGACTAAGCTGGAGTATTCCAATTTTCCATGTAGTTTCATAATGCTTTTGCCACTTTATTTTTGGCCTACCTAACTGCTGTATATATTAATTATTATATATAAGTTGAACTATTCAAATTTGTTCTCATTATTTTGGCTTTTGCTTCATCCGCTTGGCGGATGAGACAGGCTAAGCTGGAGTCACAGGCTCTTGTCTCAGATTTTTTTGTGTACTATATATGCCAAGAGCAAAAAAAATCTGAGACAAGAGCCTGTGGCTGGAGTATTCAAATTTTCCCCGTATTTTCAAAATGTTTTGGCCACTTCATTTCGCTTGCGCCTGAGTACTGTATATATTATTTATTATAACTGAACTATTCAAATATCTCCCTATTATTTTAACTTTTTCTTCCTCTACTAGGTTGCTCAATTGTGTGCCCTAATCAGGTCAAAATATAGGAACATTGTAGATTGAACAAAAAGTCAGGGTGTACTAAGCATATCTTTTCAAGTTGTACGATGAATTAGGTGTATAAAAATATGAAAGAATTTTACATCCATGTGAAAATGAATTCTTGACAATTTTTTAACAATTTTGTATTCACTGCACAGTAAAAGGCGGCAAAGTAACGGTAACCCTATTTTTTTTTAAAGCTGGCTTAATAGGAAGATGGTCATCATGCATTTTCAAATATATTTCTGAATACTATTATGAAAGTACTTTAATTGACTATGAATGTTGGCTCTGTGTTTTTGTTTAAAAGTGGTGAAAATTTGAAAAAGGGTATAATTATCCCTATGGCAAAATAAATACTACCGTTTTCCCTATACAGCCTATAGTGTTGAAAATACATTATGCGGTTTTTCAAATATAATCTAATTATACTTATTCTTCCAAGACCTTTATTAAAAAGGTTTGGTTTTCAGCAATTTAAAATAAAATCAGCATTGTGACCACACCCCCAGAGGAGAAAAATTGCTGAATCAGAAATTTTCTTTTCAAATTCACTGGTATTAATATAAGATTTTATCCTGAAAGTAAAGCTTTTTTTTATATATGTCCTAAAAGTAGTAGAATATTTACAAGTTTTCGATTAAACTTTTCGCAGTAACTGGCATATGTACAAACCATGGAATTTGAGACGCGACAATCTTAATTGTTTGCATATCAAAAAAATTTTTGGACCGAAATGTTAATGTGTGTAATTTGATTTCATTCATGGTGAGCATATGACAATTCTTTTATTATTTTATGTTTAATTTAATTTACTGATGTTTCTTTACAGATGTTTAAGTTTTATATGATGCATAAAATGGAGAAAGGTTTATTTTCTCATTGAAAAAGGACCAATTTCCAGTTGAAAATGAGTAAAAATCATGTATTGCTTTACATAAAAAAGGTGCCCTTTCTTGCCAATTTAGATTTTATAAGTTTATATTTGATCGAATATAGATAACTTGAAATATATTTTTTAATCTGAAAATATTTGAGCCCATGTAAGGCATCCTGTAAAATGTGTAACGGACATAAAGCTTTAATTTTGTCAGACTTCCCAGAGTTTGCGTTAGATATCAACTGTTTCATACTAAACCACTGTCTATTACTTCTTTGCTGATTTCAGACTATATATGAGCGTTTTTATTCACTCCTCACATTCTCATGGTCTTCAAGGAAAATAGGAAATATTTGCCAACAGGGGTAGGGACATGATTTCATTCAATTTTTTGTAAGAAATAAGAGCAGACTTGTATTCTTTATTGCAAAAACGTGTCATGACTGGATTTCAGTTTGTTGTGTCTTTGTATAGGGAAAATGGTAGTATTTACTTTCCAGGTACTAGGTTGCTCATTTGTGTACCTTACTCAGGTCAAAATATAAGAATATTGTAGACTGAACAAAAAGTCAGTGTGTACTAAGCATATATTTTCAAGTTGTAGGATGAATTAGGTGTATAAAAATATGAAAAAATTTTACATCCATGTGAAAATGAATTTTTGACAATTTTTCAAAATTTTGTAGTCATTGCACAGTAAAAGGCGGCAAAGTATGGGTAACCCTAATTTTTTAAAGCTGGCTTAATAGGACTAAGAATCCTACATGATGCAAACTCGGCTGAATACAAACTAGCCTACAGACAACTGGCAACAAAAAATGAAAATTCAAATAGCTGGTTTCTTAAGGTTCAAAATATTCTGGCATAATATGAACTACCTTCAGCTTATGATATACTAGGGAATCGATGAATTCTGGGGCGCATACTGGACAGAACAAGCTAAATCCAGAACATCACTGAACTATATGAATACAAACAACTGGAGCTTCAAAAAACGAAATTGTTTATGGTGCAGTGCAAGGAACAACTGTAGGGATATTCAAAAAGTAATAATTAAAAGTAAAATGGCTACAGGAACATACTTAACACAGTCTATTCAGAGTAAATACAATAAGAGTAACTCTGACGCAACATGTCCCCTGTGCAAGGATGAAACTGAAGACTACAAACATTTCCTTCTGGAGTGTGAAAAGACAATCAGTTAGGTCAGTATACAGGAGAGAATTTCTTACATTCCTGGACAGGGAAAACTGGAAGAAATGAAAATAGACATCCAAAATAAAGAATATTTTCTTCAAATTTTGATAGACTGTACAGTTCTGATAGGAAAGCGAGGTATATAATAGCCTTGGACAATATCTGTAGAGACTGGATTTATGCTATTCATCTTGAGCGTACTAAGCAACTACTGGCAGTTTCCTAGACTTTACATTGCTTCTGGCATAGTGTGTGAATGAACTGATATATATCATGGATGAGAGGGGTTACCTATCGATTTCAGTATAAGTAAATGCTCTAAACATTAAATCTGTATGTAAGGGCCAACTGCATTTCAACTTGCTAAGCTGTATATACATACTATAAACATTATTTCCTACCTATATATAAAACTTATACCTTTTAAACAAATTTAGGCACTATCCTGTTTTAAAATTTTAAAACTTTTAAATATTCCAATTATTTCATTTTAATATGTATCAATATTTTAAAGCTTGACTTAACCTTGATTACTATAATCAGCTAAACAAAAATCATATCTGATCACTATAACCAGTTAAATATATAATGATCTCCAACGAATAAATGTTTACCTTTTATCCAATAATATTTTATATTTTATCTTACAATTGAGTTAATATTCTTAATCTAGTCGATCCAGGAATTATTTGCTTTCCATGTCGGTTTTACATAGTGTTTTACAGTTTTAAGTTAATATTATTTTTAAACTTTATATTCGCGTTAACCAACCAATACGCCATGATATGGCGGTGACTCTAAAGCATAGGGTGGATTTTCTTGACAAAACAGAGCAGAAGATACTTATCATGCATTTTCAAATATATTTCTGAATACTATTATGAAAGTACTTTAATTGACTATGAATGTTGGCTCAGGGTTTTTGTTAAAAAGTGGTGAAAATTTGAAAATAGGGTACAATTATCCCTATGGCAAAATAAATACTACCGTTTTCCCTTATCTTTCAGTTATGACAGCAATATTGATCCTAGGCCGTATACATAAATTTAAAACGGACCATCCAAAGACCATTGAATGAGAAACCAGAGTGAGTTATCTTTCCCTAACCAATGTAGGTAAGGGAGATAATAAATTTGTCTCCCTTTTAGCCTCAGGACAAAAGGGAGAGAATTTAATTATCTCCCTTTCCTACATTGGTTAGGAAAAGATAACTCACTCTGGTTCCTCATTAAAGTTTGGTTCCAGATTTCCCAGAAGTTTCAAGAAAATTTAAAATATATGCTGCTGATTTGGGTAAATATCCCAATATTGGCCAAATGTGCAGACTCCATTGATTCAGTACTTTAAGGAAAGATTTTGAAATATTTTTTTGCTATTATAAGTTTTCTATTTTAGGAATGACAGCCATATTTGAGTCAAATTTCATTAAATCATTAATAAATATTTACGGTTATGCAAAACTGTTGTAAAATCGGCTAAATTGATATCATTTTTGTTAGTTTCAAAGACAATTGTCCTTACGAAGGAGTTAGAAGATTTCAAACATATTTCAAGTAAGTTAATACCAAAGTATAGAACGTTCAGAATGTGTATATTATAAATATGCCCAATGAAAAGTTAAGAACAAACCTTGGTTAAAAGCACTGACTCTAAGTTTTAAACAAATAGCTGTTATATGATAATTAATAACAGGAAAATTTGATAAATGTTTTTATTTCGATGAAAACAAAAATATCATCCAAAATAAAATCTATCTCGTCAACCTCACCCATACGGTACACCCATTCTGAATTTGTCACACATATGCATAATGGTCCAACAGTTGGATACTGACACAAAGTTGAAAAGAGATCACATACAGTTTGAAATTGGTCCTTATAGGCCAAGTAGTTTCCGATTTTAAAACATTTTTGATAATTCTTAATCAAAAGCTCGGACCCTATAGTTTGAAATTGGTCTTAACTGGCCAAGCATTTTCAAAGGAGATTTTAAAATACTTCTGACGACTATATTGGACGATGGGCAGGCTCATCAGGCACAAGTCTGCTGCCAATTTTTGCTCCAATTGGGCAAGTGGTTTCAGACAAGATCTTTTAGTAAATTTCCCATAATATCCTATGTTAAACTATGTTTGTCTCTGGTGGCATCTTCGATGGGAGGTCATTTGATATAATTCTGCAAGATGACCACTCAAGGATGATTGCTGCCAATTTTTATTCCAATTGGTACACTGCTTTCAGAGGAGAAGATCTTTAAAGGAAAGATTATGACCATGATGAACACAAAGTGATGGCAATAGCTCACATGGCCAAATGAGCAAGGTGAGCTAAAAAGCAGAATTTATTAGTGTAAAAATAACTTTAATGCATCTTTTGCAGGAATGGGCAGTATGAAAATCCAAACTGGGCCAAAGGGCAATACAGGAAGATTTGAAACTGTTTCCTGGGTTCCCACTCTTTTAGCAACACAACTTTTTAGGATTTTTCCAGGAATTCAAAAATTTTCAAGGATGTTTTCAGGTTTTACATAGTTGCATGTAGTTTTAAAAAATGGGTCAAAGACACAAATGGCCGGGTTGCTGGGTGTTTACTGTAGTGGTGACAAAGGTGATTACAAGATCATATTGCACATTGGCAGTCATGAATATTTATATAGACAAAATCAGACACATTGCATGTTGGTGTACGAGCACAGAGGCAGCCATCAATTTAATTAGAAATATGTGAAGTAAGCAATATTTGATTTGATTACATGTTGATAAAAACTTGTTTGGAAAAATGGGAAATAATTCCTGAAATAATTCCATAAAGTGAGGTGCACATCTTCAATATATATAGAAACATTCTATGAAGTTTCAGGGATGTGGGTGAAAAACTGTAGGAGGAGTTGATTTCACAAAATAGGTACCCTCTATTGAAGATGTCAATAAAAAACAACTAAGTTCCAAAGTTTGGAAAAATGGGAAATAATTCCTGAAATAATTCCATAAAGTGAGGTGCACATCTTCAATATATATAGAAACATTCTATGAAGTTTCAAGGATGTGGGTGAAAAACTGTAGGAGGAGTTGATTTCACAAAATAGGTACCCTCTATTGAAGATGTCAATAAAAAATGACTAAGTTCCAAAGTTTGGAAAAATGGGAAATAATTCCTGAAATAATTCCATAAAGTGAGGTGCACATCTTCAATATATATAGAAACATTCTATGAAGGTTCAAGGATGTGGGTGAAAAACTGTAGGAGGAGTTGATTTCACAAAATAGGTACCCTCTATTGAAGATGTCAGTAAAAAACAACTAAGTTCCAAAGTTTGGAAAAATGGGAAATAATTCCTGAAATAATTCCATAAAGTGAGGTGCATATCTTCAATATATATAGAAACATTCTATAAAGTTTCAAGGATGTGGGTGAAAAAATTGTAGGAGGAGTTGATTTCACAAAATAGGTACCCTCTATTGAAGATGTCAATAAAAAATGACTAAGTTCCAAAGTTTGGAAAAATGGGAAATAATTCCTGAAATAATTCCATAAAGTGAGGTGCACATCTTCAATATATATAGAAACATTCTACGAAGTTTCAGGGATGTGGGTGAAAAACTGTAGGAGGAGTTGATTTCACAAAATAGGTACCCTCTATTGAAGATGTCAATAAAAAACAACTATGTTCCAAAGTTTGGAAAAATGGGAAATTCCTGAAATAATTCCATAAAGTGAGGTGCACATCTTCAATATATATAGAAACATTCTATGAAGTTTCAAGGGTGTGAGTGAAAAACTGTAGGAGGAGTTGATTTCACAAAATAGGTACCCATTTTCCCTGCCCGCCCGCCACCGCCCGCCGCCCACCGCCGCCCGCCCACCCGACATTACTATAACCCGGATTTGCACTCTGTGCAACCCGGCCAAAAATTGTTATATACTTGTGTTTACAATTCTATAGTCACAAATGTTTATAGTATGTATTGGTTTCAATAAACAAAAACATGATTCAGACGTTATACAACTGATTCAACGAAATATCATCTTGTACAAGAAGTGGGCAATTTACATACTGGAAGAAGGGAGGTAACTCCAAATAGTATCAAAAAATTTTTGTATCTCACATATTAGCAATTTTTAATTTCCAAGGAGACTTTCGAATTAATAAAATTTCAAGCTTTTCAAATTTTTCTGGATAACTGGGAACCCTGTATGCCTCTGGTGATCCATATATGCTAAAAACTGCTCACAATAACTTTTTTTCCATGGTTATCTTCAAAACAGTTACTAGTAAAGTAAACCATTTTAGCATATGAATTTCATTTTAATTGAAAATACATAAACACAATATTAAAGACAAAACATATGTACAACTATTTAATAATTCATTAGAACTATTCTTCTTTATATCCAACAGGATACTGTATATAAACCCAAGGGGGACAACTTGGTGTTTTACAACATTTTCCTGGTTTTGGATCATTAAGTGTGCACTGGGGAGGCAGTTGCCATTTAACACATCTGAAAGAAGAAAAGAATAGTTACAATTTTGTATCTTTTAATTAAACAGTACTTAAATATTTTTTTGGTTGCTATTTCATATATAAAGAGAATTTGCTCAATAAAAAATATTTTAAATTTCTATGTATTATATTTAGTACCATAGTTGTGATTTCATATTAAAACAAATTCAAAGACACATGATAATAACAGTAAAATGATTCAAGATATATTCCAAACCAATAAACAAATTTGCTTTTTGCTATAGCATTCTTCAAGCCTTAAGCATATGTCTGACAAAAAGCCAATGCAGCAATTTTTTCCTATTATATTAAGTTTGCTGAAATCCAGATGAAATAATAACTGATAACTTATTGTGCATATAGCCTTTTTTCATACAATATTTTGCTGAAGTTTAACAACTAAAAGACAATAAATTTTAATTGTTTGTTTCCTTAGGTGAGAAACTATTGCCATTGCAACACTATACAGTCAAACCAGCTTTAAAGGACACCTATATATAGCAAATCAGTGTCTATAAAGGGCACAGTGAAAAAGTCCTATGAACAAATTATGTAAAATTAACATATGTATAATGGGCACCTGCTCATAGAGGGCACTTTTGTCTGGTAACTAGGGAGACCTTTATAGACAGGGTTGACTGTGTGTGTGTGTGTATATATATATATGTATGTATGTATATACTGTATTTTCAGTATTGTAAAAACTATCGACACTGACGAAGGCTATTTGTTAAGCCGAAATATTTGTCAACACGATTTTATAACATCATCTTCGTATATTACCATCTTAATTAGTACCGTTGTGCAAATCTTTAGACTTATATAATTTTTTCCTTATCTGCGCAGTATCGTCTATTCTAGACGATCCGGTACATATTAAATTTGCTACTTGGTCTTTTATATATATATATATATATATATATATATATATATATATATATATATTTGCAGATGCAATATTATATTTATTACGTTCTATTATGGCAAATGCAACTTTTAAGCATATTTCACCTTGAGATTTCGAATACAATGTAAAGTATAATATACATGCATTAAACTTGGAAACAGAGAAATATTTGAATGTTTTGGTGAAGAAGAATATTTTTACTGATTTTTTAACTTTAAAAAAAACAAAATATATTTTCAAGGAAATTTGAAAAAAGAAAGTTTCATGTGGTAATATAAGAATGAAGTAATACTTCAAATACATGTACATTAAGAGGTTAACATATATAAACCCAAGGTAGACAACTACATGTTCTGTTAACTTAAGAAATGTTTTAATCAAAGTTACCATGCTTGAACATGTGAGAAGTTTTTAGAAGTGCGGTTCGATTGGTGGATGTCATGCATGAGTAATAATGAGACATTTTAAGTCTTTCGAGTCATTGAAGTCAGGTATACAAGGCGCTTTCTACCTAATAAATAATTGGATAATTATTTATTTGCAGATTGTTGTAGGTATGAGTGTTTATAGAAGAGTGAAGAGTATCTGAAGGAATAAAACTGATGAACTGTGATGGACTATAAATTCAAAATAAAAAAAAAATGTAATTGTATGAACAAATGTGGGTACACTTGGCTATTCAATTAATTACTCCCATGTCAGGTTTGTGTTATTTGATAAATATTTTATGTTTTTTTGAATTTTGGAATTACAACATAAAATGCAGAAATTAAATATAGTACAGATACATTTAGGCTACAAATAATTACATTTTATGTTTTATGCCAGGAAAATGAGAATTTTTTTTAAAATTCACTGAAACTAACGTGAGAAATGTTGTGGCAAAAAAAAAAAAAAACAACAACAACGAAAGAGCTATAACGTTATGGCTTATAAAAACCTCCCTTTCTATGCATTTTATATAAGACCCATCATTTAGCAGGAAGTAGCTTTTCCACATGTTCAACATCAGTACCCACCTTGCCCTGAACTTTGGATGAAAATTTCTATAGTTTACAAAGTACAAGTAATTGATAGACATCAATGTTAAACAGAAAATGACTTTGTCGTAGGTAGGGAGTAGATAGCAATTATACACTCACCATGGCCATGTATCACATGTACTATGAATTAATTGTATCCTATTTTACCTGAGGGGGAACTTTATGAAAAATTTCTATAGGATATGTAGCGAAATCTGTGAAAGATAGGTACCAAGCAAACCTTGGTCATACATATACTTCACACCTACCATGAATTAGTTGTACACTATTGTTTATCAAAACTTTGCTATGAAAACAATTTTGTGGTACATATTCTCCATTTTTGGTACATGGGAAATGTCTCAAATTTATGGAGTTATCTGCTCTTTGGAGATGTCTTTCTCAGATGTCAGTGGACAAATTGTCATTTTTCTGCAAAATGTTTTTCCTTCTTAACAATATCCTCCACACACATAAATGATATGTTCTTGGATATATTTTCCCACGTTTCGATGTATTAAAAAGGAATCCCCCTATTCAATATTTTCAGAAAAGATTAATAGTACTTTTTGCCCTTTAATATGTCTTCTGTCAGTAAAGATAACTCATGCAAATAGGAGATAACTCCAATATCCACACGTATGGAATAGAGAGAAATGTGAAGTGGCATCATTAACAAGAATGCAGCTGTGACACTGGTACAAAATTGGTACCAAACTTACAACTCAACATGGTCATGCTTAACACTAACTAGTTGGTGAGAAATGTATGACAAAAACATTTTGTGATGTAAGAATGGACACTGTATATTCACCATTCCTTCTAATCTTGGATGTAAAATAACCAAATTTAGCTTTGATAAGGTATTTTCCGTTTCAAAAAATTGTTACAATAAGAGCTGAAACTTATATTGTCAGCTTTAAAAGCATTTTAAAGCATAAAAGGCTGAGATAGTGAAAGCATCAAAAAGCTTCTAAAAATAAATTGATATTTTTACCTCCTGTTTATCAATTAGATGATTTCAACAGTCTTTTCTTCCTCTCAAATGACCGTATGGAGTAAATAGTATTCAAAACTTTCAGAATTCTAAATCAATCTTCGTATTTTAATTCATGACAAAAGGTGTAAATTACTACATATATATTTGAATATTTATGTTTGGGCATTAAAAAACCATGGAATGATAAAGATGTTTTCTATGGTTCATGTTTAATTGACCAGATAAATGAATTTGTTTATTAGTGCTGTCTTTGTGTTTTATATGCGAGGACAAATTTTAGCAGAATTATGCCACTTTGACTGCAAATTATGAAAACTAACATGTATTACAATCATTTGTCATTTACTGAGACATTAACTTGAGTTGTGCCTTTTTTTAATTGCCAAAAGATATTCTAGTAGAAATTGTAAATGGACTCACATTAATCATGCATTACTACTGACTGATAAAGTAGTCAAGAATTTATAACAGAAGCTTAAATTTATAAGTTTACAGCATATTGAAAAAAATTAAATGAAAGCTTTGCTTTCCTGATGATGTGTCAAATAGTACTGTTTGCTGGTATGGTGTAATGAAATAATTTACTTTTAATTCCCATTTATTAAGAAATTGTCTTTCTCTTTACAAGTGCAATTTACCACATAATCCTCAAAATCACATTAACTTTTGTTTCAGATAGGAAAGTCATGCCTTCCCATAACATCAACTGTCTCAAGTAATCAGAATTTTTTTAGATTGTTTGTTTAGTTGGGGTTTTACGCTGTTTTCAGCACATTTCGATATTTCGCGGCGGCCGGTTTTTATTGGTGGAGGAAGCCTTAATACCCGGAGAGAACCACGACCTTCGGTAGGAAAATTGGCAATCCTTGTCAATTTAGATTAGAGTCGAACACACCCTGCCACAGGTGAGATTCCAACACACAACCTCAGTGTTGACAGGCTAGTGATCATTAGTAGTCCTGACGAACTACCTAGACCACCCGGCCACCGAGGGCCCAAATTTTTTTTATAAATGGAAGCCATAATGGTCTAAGGTCCTAGCCATACCTCCAAACTTTAATCTCAGTCGTGAGATATATCATGAGTATCATCACATCATTGCATCTCTGAGTACTGGTACTTACAATTCTCTACAACGGAAGAATCCTCTTGCAGCATCAGCACAGTTACATTTGTACTGGCAGTCATCTATCCAATTTTCATCTTGACTGTAGTAATTTCCTTTGTAGAAACACTTGTCTGAAGTAAATAAAAAATATTTATCGTACTTCCCTGCTTCTATATCACCCTGCTCAGCCGCTCTCTAATCTCCGTATTAAGGCTTTGTGACTTATGAGGAGAAGTTATCAGCGACAGCAGGACTTATTCAACGACGTCACAATATGAGAGCAGGACTTATCGACGTCACCATGTGAGAGTAGAAGTTATCAAGCTTACCTCCAGGACAGAAAAGAGTAAAAAAAGTCTTACAGGGGCGACTTAATGTACAGAATTTGTATGATAAACAGATTATAGGGTTTTCTGCATAAAGATATTGTAAAATATCAGCTGCTTGACACAACAGGAATCTTTTAGGCTCGTTCACTATGCTAACTCGCCAAAAAGCTTCATATTATGGCTTGCGGGTAATATTTTACGATATAAATATACAGAAAACCTGATAACCTATACATATAGATATATGTAAAATCAACTATGGAATTGTATAAAAACCAACAATATATTTATGATGGAAAGTAAAATGTTCTTTTCAGTCAATATGGATAAGAAATATAAAATATTTACTATATATATTTAATTTCCATGCTCTTTAACCCCGCCACATTTTTGCGACTGTCCCAGTCAGGAACCTCTAGCCTTTGTATTTTTTTTTTAAATTTTGGTTCATTTTTATGTTTCGGAGTTTAGTGTGCCCTCCATTTTGCTGAACTAGTATACATTATTGTTTAGGGGCCAAATGAATCCCACCTTGCTGCATTGAAGACCCATTGGTAGCCTTGAGCTGTTTTCTGCTCTTTGGTCGGGTTGTTGTCTCTTTGACACATTCCCCATTTCCATTCTCTATTCTATCTAGTGTTAACCTTGGATAACCATAATCAAAATTCAAAGGAGTTACAAATAATTGTAAGGTGTCTTCACATACAAATGAGACCCCAAAATTAAATACAGGTATGAGATATTGTATCGTACCAACAATGTTGGCCCAATACAGAATCTGGAGTGACGACTCCTTGAATTTATCGAACATGAATGATAAAATTTGTGTAAACTTACTTGGTGGAGCCGTGATAATACCCCCCAAGTCTCCAGTACATACAACATGACCACAACACTGTCCTTTTGGAACTTCAACCCTACAGGTTGTTGGAAGGTGATCATATACTGTACATCTACAAATGAAATTTAAATTGATTTCAAGTAATTTCACTAAACATTGCTGGAAGAAGTTAAGGATGATCGCTGGTCTAATAGGAAATAAATAGGATTTGAAATAGGTGTTTTAGTTTGAGAGAACATATGAAAAGTAAACAAATAAACAAGAAAAAAATATAGGTTCATTTGCTCATTTTAGAGCTATAAGGCCTTGAAAATTTGCAGGAAATGGGTTTTCTCTGGTTTTTTCATTGTCTTTGCATTGACAACTTCAGTCTCGCAAAAATGTATGAAAAAATAAAAAGGATTTCATAAAATTTTGTCAAATACCATTTTAAGGTATATATGATTGAATTATAAAAAGAAAAAATGGGGGTTCATGGGCAAAAAATTTCATGTTTAAGAAATGGATAAAACCCGAGGATTCCGAAAATCTCATAAAAAGACCAAAACATGACCAGCAAGCATCCTTAAAAAGTAGATGCAGTGCATGTATTACTTTACCATCTTTAATTGAATTTTTTTTTCTCCGAAAATCCCAACAATACAAATTTCAATTAAAAAATCTTGTACAGTAAATTCTGATAACATTAATATAATAAATAAAGTTTATTCCATTTTAATTACTAATGTCAAGGTATAATGGAATCAATAAGTTAACGCAAAACAGAAAATCGAACAGCGTTCCGAAGTCCCCCGCCGCTAGAGCATCAGAAACCCTTGGACAAGTGAAACATAACAAAATTTTCTCAAAGAGAGAGAATAGAAGGACAAACAATTTGTGGTTATTGCTGAAGTTTTTTACAAGTTAATGAGTGGTATGAAGACATTTATACAATATGGGTATAGTGTTGAAATCTTATTTTACCATGTGTATTGAGAATTTATACAAATGTACATTTACTCCTTTTCAATAAACAGAAATGCTTTGATCAAAAGTATTCCGCCTAACAAACTCTTAAAGACAGTATTTTTCAATTTTATAAATTTCGATAGGAGTTTATGTATAAAACCTACCTTTAGGTCCAAGTGTATAAATATTATTCCAATGCAAGGAGAATATAAATTTTCTAGAACACTTAGATGAACATTTTGTCAATTTTCTAAGTTATTAAGGGGCATAACTCCTACAAAAATATTTCGACATGACTCATCTTCGAACTACCTTGAGGTATCATTGAGTTAAAGCTACTGTATAAATATTATCCAAATCGGTCAAGAAATAAATTTGCTAGAGCGCTTACATGAAAATTTTGTCAATTTTCTAAGTTATTAAGGGGCTTAACTCCTACAAAAATATTTCGACATGACTCATCTTCAAACTCCCTTGAGGTATCATTGAGTTAAAGCTACTGTATAAATATTATCCAAATCGGTCAAGAAATAAATTTGCTAGAGCGCTTACATGAAAATTTTGTCAATTTTCTAAGTTATTAAGGGGCTTAACTCCTACAAAAATATTTCGACATGACTCATCTTCGAACTCCCTTGAGGTATCATTGAGTTAAAGCTACTGTATAAATATTATCCAAATCGGTCAAGAAATAAATTTGCTAGAGCGCTTACATGAAAATTTTGTCAATTTTCTAAGTTATTAAGGGGCTTAACTCCTACAAAAATATTTCGACATGACTCATCTTCGAACTCCCTTGAGGTATCATTGAGTTAAAGCTACTGTATAAATATTATCCAAATCGGTCAAGAAATAAATTTGCTAGAGCGCTTACAAGGTGGACGGACGGACGGACGGACGGACGCCCGGCATTACCATATCCCCCGCATCGCGTTGTGGCGGGGGACAAAATTATCACCTAGGAAAATCAAAGGTAAATTAGTAGGAATAATAAAAAAAAACACTTTTTGGCACATAAAAATAGAATTTTTTCGAAGATCAGAGTAACATTATTCAAACTGTTAAAATTCCAAACTAGGCATACTTATAAAATGTGGTCCGAAAATAAAGAAAAAACATTTCGTACTTGCTCAGGTTGACATCTGTTCTTCACTAAAACTAGATTTGAAGCTTTTTTCAAAATTTCTACAAAATTTTTTTTTTACAAAATATTTTCATGATTGTTCAATGACTAATAAATGAAATAATGAAAATTGGCAATTATGAAAGTTTAGTAATTTGACAATTCCTGTGGATGAGTAAGTGGCCTTATCATGTTTTTTTTCACTTTAACAATATGGTGATGAAATAAAAACTTACAGTGGGACACATCTATAATGACCATGACTTTCATCATCACATGTACAATTATATTTACATCCATCTTGCCAAACATCTCCTTGTTTGTAAACCTTTCCTCCATATACACAACCCTTTGCTATAAATTAATATATTTACAATTCATTACTTTTACTATGATGGAAATACAGACAATTTACTAATTTTAAAACATGTACCGGTACTCTTAAAATAAAACATCTTTTTGCAGTTGTTAAGTTATTTAAAAATGTGTCGCAATAATTCCACCTTATATAGTTTTGCTGGAGTTTGATTGGTCAAGAACAATTGTATTTTTTCTCCAGTTCCATGAATATTTTCTCCCCCGTGGTATTTGCCCTACTCATTTTCTAGTATTCATGGTATAAAAAAAAAATACCATGTTAGATTGGAAAATACCACAATTAAACATAGAATTTGTAAACTGGGTTTTAGCATGAGCTATTTATGCCAAGATGTCCTCAATGACATTCAGTGGAATTATAGAAATACATTATGATGACAAGTTGTATTTGTCCAAAAATACTGGTTACGAGACCACTGAAAGGATTTTTATCTATTAGGCTTGCCATTAATACTCTATGTTTGCATTTATAGGAAGCACTCTATTTTTTTCTTATGTAACTTGTAGTTAAATTTGATCTTATGACATAATTTGATGAAATAAAAACATGTAAAAAGAGGAGGTTGGTTAAAGATATACACATATATATACCCTCCCATATATTGTTTTAGTGGGATTTACATATTTTAGATTTTTTTTCACTTAAAAGCAAAAATAAACAGAAATAACAAAATAAATATAATATGTGATGGAACTTTGGTTGCTACTCCCTTCACCCAAGTCACTTATCAAACTTACTACTTCCACTGATTGTTGGTCTAACCACTTTGTTGGGACCTGAAAACAAACAACATTTAAATATCACTTATAATCTCTCAGACAAAAAGTCAGGTATTTTTACTGTAATATTGAATTGTAACTGTTGTTTGTGTGCTACATGTATTTACCAATGCCAGTAGAATCTAATTTTCCTTTAGTAATTACATACAAGTGAACACTATGAAACTAAAGTGAAATGTTCCCAGTTGTGAGTGAGACTATGTTAATAAAAACTGTTATTTGACAAAGAAAATTCATTTTAGAAATGAGTTATCATAATTCCAAAATTCTTAAAAAAGGGTCTCGCCCTAAGTTTGAAATAGCACGTTTATAATTATCTTCCTCTACAATAACAGTAAATATTAATGCCATCAGAAATTGTTGTCAAAAAGTAGATTTTAACAATGGTTTAAACTTGAGGCATTTTCAAGATTTGTGCAATAAAAAAGCTAATAGATGAACATAATACACTTCAACATAAATTAAAGGCAGCATGACCTATGCTCTAATTGTAGACATATGCTCTTTCCAGTAATGAGCTGAAAATTTTTAATTTATAACGCATATGTCCACTAAAAAATACTGATCTTCAACTGATCTTACGGATGAGATACTGTAAAAAATGATAAAGGACTGTTTTTCTGATTTTTCTATTTACTAGTGATACAACCAGCAGCTATAAGTACTTAAGATGGTCATACAGTATTTATGAGCACATACTGGTGTGCCACTGCGCTTTCACGCATTCTGATACCATTTCTTTCCTTAATTTGTTCTAGACAGAGGTCGTCTTGTTGTTAATCATACTGTTTTGAGTTTTACCCTCTGTCTGTTTAAACCAGACACCTCAGGATACATTAAGGACCATTTCTTAGTGCTTTATACAAAGTTAGATTATCCTGACTCCCTCGTATTGTGTTCATTTGTAATATTTGCCAGAGTGTGGAAGCTCTTAGTTGACTAGGTGTGTCATTATTGACCTTTCTTAGGATCACTTATTTTATTTCTTTACGATTTTTCTGATCAATTTATACTTACAGGTACTATGTCCTTGAATAGTAAAAACATCTCCTTCACCAGGCTTAGCTGTGAAAATATATATATATATATTAGATTCTGTAATACATATAGTATGGTTCCAATATTTTGAAAAATTTCCTTTCCCAGAAAAACATATTAACTAATAACTTTATAGGGGTAGGGTATAAGGTGTTTCCGCCATCTAAAGATATAAGGATTTTCTAAATTTCGAATTTTGTTCATTTATACTTTGCATTATTGCTCAAGAGTGTTTATTATAAAAATTATTACTTCTAATATTACATAAATATATTACAGAACATACATGTATAAAGTCTCCCATTTTTAATGAAATTTGTAAAATTTTATGATTTTGCGACAATTTCTGGGACGCAGAAGATTGGTGTTATGTGATGTATACTGTCCATAATTTTGACTGCATAGGGAGGACTAAAATTTGACAGTATTAAAACCTAATTTTAAAAGTGCTATACATATGCAGTTCACTAATTATTTTTCAGATATTCGTTGTTATTAATTGTTCTGGAACACGATGGAATGTTGTCTTGAAGATATTATCCCTTAAAAAAAATATTTCAGTGAATCTGGAAAACTCAAGTAGATTTCTACTGCCAAAGCATTCAGGGGTATAAATTTTTTTTTCACACTCACTAGCCCAGGGCTTATTTGCTAGCACAAAAGTTACAGTACTAGCAAATAACTTGTAAGGTATGGAAATTTAACAGCTTGGGTAAATATATGCAATTGGTAAATATCCTAATCCTTACCACTGAGAATATATTAGCCATTCAAAACTAACAATCTCTATTTAATTCGGATATCAGAATGCAAAACTAGTCCCTTCAGACTTTGAGGATAAGGAATTAATAAACTGAAAATTTAACAAAGGTTAAAATATTTCACAAAAATACTGCACCTGGGGTGGCCTAGGAGATTACTTCTGTTATATGTTTTTAAGAAAAGTATAATTTGGAAATAGCCTTGAAATTCAGACAAATTACCGGCACTCAGGAAGGGACAGAAACCATTGAACTAAAGATATTTTCTGGAAACCAAGCTGTGGATGTTTACTTATCCTTTATCAAACTAACATCAAAAAGTACAATATTTGTCTCAACTCAGCTAAAAATCATTTAGTCAAAATAAAAAAAGTTATAAGGAAAAACAGCATACAGAAATCTGATACAATTAATATCCTTAAAGTCTATAAAGGGAAGCAATATGTAGCTAAAAACCTCTCGATCTGCAGATTTCTTTTATGATAAAAACTTACTGAAACCCCAGTGTGCTGCTGTTTGTCCAGGGGCATAATAGAAGGCTGGCTTTGCAGCTGATTCAAAATAACACTTGTTATCTGTAGATACCATTATCCATCCTGTAGAATCACACTTCGATTTGTCAGCACTTTGACTGGCATAGAATTCACGTAGGAAGTCTGGATCTCTTTAATAGAAATTTTATCAAATTCCATATATTATTATACATTATAAATTAAATTATTGAAATTATCCCCATGAAAAAAATCATACCCGTATCACACTACAGAAAGTGGAGTGTATTCTATATTGATTTGTAAAACTGCATTTCTGAAACATGTGAAACTGGTAGTAATTTTATTTAACCCAAAACCTTTTATCAAAAATTTTTGAAAACTAGCAGCAGACAACTATCTTCAAAGATAAGTGAAAATTTGAAAATTATCTTAATATTTTAGTTTTTATGGATAAACTTTCATTTGTAGATTTAGAAGAGTTGTTATTTTTACAGAGTTTACACATCTTCAAAATAACCTTTATGACTATAATTTTATCTGAAAAGATTTTTAAAATAAGTAAAAAATGAAACTTAACCAATGTACCTTCAACCTATATGAAGTAAATTCCAAAAGAGGTGTAATTTAATCAAATAACCCTTTACATTAATATTTTTTTTTATCTATAGCTTCTTAATTCCATAAAATTTTGCATTTATATAAATTGAATTCTCAACTTTTCCTTTCTTTAAATCTAACTCTGTGTATTTTAATCAAATAACATTCAAATTTTTTTGCATAAGCATGACTAATACAAATATTAAATGTACTAACTTTGCCATATTGAAATACTGTTTGTTGGTAGTTTGTAGATCTACCCACGAAGAATCTATAATTCTACTAGGCGTGAACCAGCTCATCTTATCAGCTCCTGTGGCATTGAACAAAATATATGCTTTCTCATTACCATTCTTGTAAACAGATACTCTGATCTAAAATTGAGAAGTTTATATAAATTATATTCACTTCAAGTTAATTTGCATATCACGAGAAGTATGAATTTGTTACAATACATACATGTATGAATTCACTAACATTAGTAGTAATGGAGAAAACAAATTTTCTGCTCTTTGGTCAGGTTGTTGTCTCTTTGACACATTCCCGTTTCCATTCTCTATTCTATTGTTCACTTTGAGCCATTTCAAAACAAATTCTCAAATTTTTTGTCTGGGTTTTAAAGTTTACATTTAAAAATGTGTTTTCATCTAAATGTCTATATGCAAAAAATTCTGGAACGAAAAAAAATATTCACTTTATATTTTATGAGCATAATACTTTAAAAACTAAACTTGGGAGTTGTGAAAGTTTCTGATTAATTAAAAAAACTGGGGAAGAAATTATACCAAGAAAAAATAAACATGCCATATATTTCCACAATTTCGTGACACTTTGCTAACTAGAGAAAATAGGAATTTATACTTTTTCCAATCTTTTTTTTATACATAATACACATTCCAATACTTTTTAACCCCCCCTCCCCAACATTTCAAAACTGAAATGAATTATTTTTTTAAGGATATATCTGCATGTCCATGTCTTAAAATAGTATATTTTGGAAAAAGAATATATTTTTAACATGGAACCATTTCTAATTCAAGAAGCTTGAGATATTTGCTTTCTTTAAAAAGTAAAAATGATTTTTTCCTCAATGTAAATATGTAGTACCTTTATGCACAGATATGCTATCATTTACCTTATCCAAACACAAGCCTGGCCAGTTGTTTGACATTCCTGGTTTATAATGACCCTTGAAATCAGGTGTGAGTGAGTTAGCACCAGGTGTGTATTCATTGGTGGTCTTGGTAGAATTCCACAATTGAAACAAATCAGTTATACCTGGTGGGAAGGTTGTTACCCCTGTCACACCCTTCATCAAGAGCAGATAGCCATTTGGTGCTGGAGCTGAAAATTTTTTACAATCTTCATTATCGCCCGTTGAAATGAAAAAAATGTATATAAAGAAATATATAAAAACATGTTTTCTAATTTTTGATTGTGTTCAGTCTTATGTCATGGTGATGTGACATAAATTCAATTGCTTTTAATCATATCCAACAATGATATACTTGTTTTTCAGATCATCTGTATAACATCATTTACCAGTTTGTTAGGCAAGTCTGTATCCCAGACACTGTATAAATCCAGCAAGAGTCAAACTGATCATTTAACATGCAATAACTGTTATCCAAAAAAAGTTCCTACCCAATTATAACTAAAAAATCTCATAAGGGATAGGATGAGGAGATACTTCTCCAAGGTATATTTTTTTGTAATTCCCAAAATTATGTAAAAATTTTATCTAAACCTGAACTAAAGGCAATAGTATTATGCCTAACAGATACAGAAATAGTCTTTACAAATAAAAGATTTTTTCTGGTGGCGGACATAATTTGAAACAAACGTCTTGACGAAATGTGTGCATAAATATTGATATCACATAATTCTGATGACTTCCCTGAATGAAACCAGAAAGTAACCTACAGGTAAATTTCAAAATTATCATACATGTGATATCCCACGCATTAGGCGTTAGATTCACGCATTTCGGACCAATCCCACGATCTCGTTGGCTTGTAACAGTTTCTCACGCTTTCCTCAACTTCTGTGGAAAAATAAATTGTTTACAAAAGCCATCCAACTTTAAATGGTAAATGAATATTGACGTGAAAAGTACAGAACTGTTTGTTTTATATTCATTCTTATTTTATACTGAAATTATCATTTAATGGTTAACTTGTGGCTGTCAATAATGATTGCCTTCATAGTTAACTTGTTTGTATTTTCGTAAACAAATGTTGGGTTATCTCCCTTGTTCAAGCCAAAATTTCACAAAAAAGAAAATTGAATTAATACATTAAATATTTAAAGTATATATGATTGATGAAAAGACTACATACTGTGGATTCATTTATTTTTCGTGGATACCAATTTTCGTGGATAGTGGAAAAAAGGCATTTCGTGGGATACCTAAATTTGTGGATTGCTGGCTTAGAAAAAAATATAAAAAGTTGTTGAAATACTTAAATTCGTCGCTTGGCACATCAGATATCATGAAAATACTGCGACAAAACGTGCCGATCAGACTTGATATTGTACAGTAAAGTACTGATTTAAAGTGCTAATTAAACGAAAGTCTAAAAGACAGATTCTTTAAATTTGTAACGGAACAATTAAAGCTTGTCATAAATTTAACAAGATTAACAAAATCCGTAATCATTTACTCATTAGGTTAAACAGGTGTGAAATATATATTGACAAAATTGCAATCACTTGTCACCAAATACCTCAGGGCATATACATACAAATTTTTAATCCGATTAGTAGTAATTAAATTAAATAAAATTGCAACATCAGGCTTCTGTAACATGATGTCTGGCATAAATTTATGTAAATTTACTATTTAACTTAACGATCATTGTGAAATTAAATAAAATTGCAACATCAGGCTTCTGTAACACAAGACCCCTGACTATGTCTACATCTGTATGGGGTAACAGCCTGGAAGATAGACATTTACTTTGGCCAGTAGGACACTTAATGAATTGATTTATATTAGAAAGCCTCAGACTGCTTCTTGACGACTTGAGTTTAAAAATTTTGAAAGGGCTACTCTAACTTTTAATAAATATCCGTTTCATTATTGGATTTTTTCTTTATTTTTAACTTTGTCTAGGTAAATCTATTTTTTTTATTTTTTCAAGAAATACGTGAAAAAAATATCTTTAAATGTATAATTGCCTTTTTTTAACAATTGTTAAAAAAAGGCCATTATACATTCAAAGATATTTTTTTCAAGAATGTATTTTAAGAGGAAAATGATGACAGTTGACACTCTCTTTTAACAAAACTTATATTAAAATAGTGATAAAATAGCGCATGCAAAAGATACTCTCAAAGAGTTTTGTGACTTGTGGGATAGTAGCGGTGATTGATAAATGAAATAAAATGCTTCTTGTCCAGTTTCTTTTCATGTGGCCCAGTGATTTCAGAGGAGAAGATTTTTTTATATCAGCCAATCAGAAACAAGAACTGCCCATGGTGGCTATATTTGCTTTCTGTCAGGTTCCATTCCATTTGGCCAAGCAGTTCCAAAAAAAAAAAGGATTGTTTAATCAGCCAACGAGAAACAAGAATTGCCCATGTTTATTGCCGAATCAGGACAAAATGAGGAAACTTTGTAAGCAACCTGACATATATGCTTCCTGTCAAGTTTAGTTCCGTTTGGCCAAGCAATTTCAGAGCAGAAATTTTTTTATATCAGCTAATCAGAAACAAGAACTGCCCATGGTGGCCATATTTGTAATCTGATTGGGACGATATGAGGAAACTTTATAAAGGACCTCCCATATATCCTTCCTGTCACGTTTTTTTCCACTTGGCCCAGAAGTTTCAGAGGAGAAGATTTTTGAAAACTCAGCAAATCAAAATCAACAATTGCCCATGGCGGCTATGTTTGTTTTCCGATCGGGATGAAATGGGCAAACTTTATTAGGGACTTTACATAGATGCTTCCGGCCAAATTTAATTTCATTTGGCCCAGTGGTTTCAAAGGAGAAGATTAAAATGTGAAAAGTTAACGGACAATGGATGCCAAAAGGTCACATGGCCTTTGGCCAGGTGAGCTAAAAATCAGACATATTCAAATAGTTAGAAGAGAAATCACTATACTTATAAGGCATTCCAAAATAAAAAAGGAAATTCTTTGATGTCCTTTTTACCGGTATGAATTTGGAAAATTCCATCAAAATGGCAAAAATGTCATTTTTTGTCCCTGGATTTGTTTAAATTGGTGGTATTATAAGAGAAAAGACCTCAAGAATAAATTTATTCTGAAAATTAATGAAAACTTTTAAAAACAGCTTTACTTTTACAGATAAATCAGAATAAATTTTGGTTGGTAGAGAATAAATTTCTTCTTAACTCTGATATGACGCAACTTCAGTAATATCCATCTTTACTGTTCTGTTGAGAATAAATTTATTCTTCAAATCTGAGTTTACAATCTTCTATTCCAGAGAATAAATTTATTCTTAAAATCTGAGGTTACAATCTTCTTTTTCAGAGAATAAATTTATTCTTTAAATCCAAATGTACAATCTTCTTTTTCAGAGAATAAATTTATTCTTTAAATCCAAATGTACAATCTTCTTTTTCAGAGAATAAATTTATTCTTTAAATCCAAATGTATGATCTTTTTCAGAGAACAAATTTATTCTTTAAATCCAAATGTACCATCTTCTTTTTCAGAGAATTAATTTATTCTTTAAATCAAAAAGTACAATCTTGTCTTCAAGAGAATAAATTTATTCCCAAATTAAAATATGCAATCTTAATACACAACCTTGTTTTCCAGAGATTTAATTTCTTCCCAAATTAAAATATGCAATTTTAATACACAACATTGTGTTTCAGAGAATAAATTTATTCTCACATTAAAATATGCAATTAAACAAACAGCTTTGTTTTTCAGAGAATAAATTTATTCTTTTAATTTCAATGTATGATCTTTTTTTCCAAAGAATAAAGATATTAACAATGTGCTACAATATTATCTTATCTAGCACCAAAGATTTTTTATTCAATGTTATTTAACATATTCAATTTTGTGAATTTGGGAAAAGAAATTAAAAAAGAGAAAAAACTGCAGACATATGACACTGAGATGAGATAGCTTTGTTATTTTTTTTAACTTAACAACAGAATGACTTAAATGAAAATGTTTCAAATTCAAAATCAATCTTAGTTTACTGGTTCGTAATATTGTATTAAAATGCCAACATTTGCAAAAGAAACACCAAAGGGATTAAACTGAAAGTCCATAAGAATGAAACACAAAATGAATTCATAAGAACAGTAGCATAAACAAATATATGTATATGTACCTCAAAGTTAAAACTGAAATAATAGAAAAGACGTAGCACATTTAAACTTAACATTTAAAATGAGACAGCACAAGAAGTAAAACACAAACAATGTGAGATTCCACAATTCACTGGTTTTGCCCAATTTTTCACTGGTTTTTAACAATCTTTCAGTGAATTTTCGCATGAACTCCTTTGTTAAACTATGTTTGGCTCTGGCTGCTATCTTGGATGGCCTGCTTGGTCATCGGATACAATTCTGAATGATGACCACCTAATGACCATTGCTGCCAAGGTTTGTTCCAATTGGCTTTGTGGTATCAGACAAGATCTTTAAGTAAATTTCCCATAGGGTTCAATGTTAGACTACCCGGTATGTTCGGCTGTGGTATCGGAAAAATGAATTCGGACGTAAATCTTAACGTCAATGAAGTGCAATAAGTAGGTCAAATTTGGTGGGAGGCCGTGTTACACCCCGCGATGCACTCTAAGACACCAAGTAATATGATTTTAGAACGCTTGGTATCAGAGAACTAAATTCAGACATAAAACTTATCCAAAGTAAGTAAGGCACGATAAGTAGGTCAGAGTGACCTAATTTTGGTGCGAGGCTGTGTTACTCCCCAAATTGCATCCTCACACCAAGAAAAATGATTGTAGGTCGCTTGGTATTGGAGAACTAACTTAACCTAAGTAAATGAAGCATGATAAGTAGGCAAGGGTGACTTAATTTTGGTGGGAGGCTGTGTTACTCCCTGAGATGCACCCTGAAACCAAGTAATATGACGTATAAGTCCCTTTGTATGGGAAAACTGAACTCGGACTTAAAACTTAACCTAACTCGATGAAGTGCAAAAAGTAGGTCACAGTGACATGATATTGGTGGCAGGCTGTGTTACTTCCCGAGATGCACCCTCACACCAAATAATGATTGTAGGTCCCTAGGTATCGGAGAACTGAACTCGGAGGTAAAACTTAACTTAAATCAATGAAGTGCGAAAAGTAGGTCAGAATGACCTTATTTTGGTTGGAGGCTGTGTTACTCCCCAAGATGCACCCTAACACCAAGTAATATAATTGTAGGCCACTTTGTATGTTAAAACTGATTTTTGACATAAAAATTAAAAGCCAGTCAACCATGTAATATGGGTCATATGACCTTCATCTTATGTCACATGGTTAGTCCCTTCAACGTGCACCTGCATACAAAAATATATGATCCATTGTTGAAGTTCTGTTGATACACTATGCTTAATTGCAAAGAAATGAACCTAAAATGCAAAACTTAACCAGAGTCGCTCAAGTATACAATGTAGGTCATAATGACCCAATTATTGTATGACTGCTCAGTACTACCCAAGGCACATCCACTGATGAAGTTTTGTTGATACACTATGCTAGGTTGCAAAGAAATGAACCTAAAATGCAAAACTTAACCAGAATCGCTCAAGCATACAATGTAGGTCATAATGACCCAATTATTGTATGACTGCTCATTACAACCCAAGGCACATCCATTGATGAAGTTTCATTGATACACTATGCTTAGTTCCAAAAAATAAACCTAAATGCAAAACTTAACCAGAGTCATTCAAGCATAAAATGTAGGTCATAATGACCCAATTATTATATGACTGCTCATTACAACCCAAGGCACATCCATTGATGAAGTTTCATTGATACACTATGCTTAGTTCCAAAGAAACGAACCTAAACGCAAAACTTAACCAGAGTAGCTCAAGCATAAAATGTAGGTCATAATGAACCAATTATTACATGACTGCACAGTACTACCCAAGGCACATCCACTGATTAAGTTTCATTGATACACTATACTTAGTTCAAAAGAAATGAACCTAAATGCAAAACTTAACCAGAGTCGCTCAAGCATAAAATGTAGGTCATAATGACCCATTTATTGTATGACTGCTCAGTACTACCCAGGGCACATCCACTGATGAAGTTTCATTGATACACTACGCTTAGTTCCAAAGAATGAACATAAATGCAAAACTTACCCAGAGTCGCTCAGGCATAAAATGTAGGTCGTAATGACCCAATTATTGCATGACTGCTCAGTACTACCCAAGGCACATCCACTGATGATGTTTCATTGAAACACTATGCTTAGTTCAAAAGAAATGAACCTAAATGCAAAACTTAACCGGAGTCGCTGAAGCATACAATGTAAGTGAAAATGACCCAATTATTGTATGACTTGCTCAGTACTACCCATGGCACATCCACTGATGAAGTTTCGTTGATACACTGTGCTTTATAGTTGCAAAGAAATGAACCTAAAATGCAAAACTTAACCAGAGTCGCTCAAGCATACAATGTAGGTCATAATGACCCAATTATTGTATGACTGCTCAGTACTACCCAAGGCACATCCACTGATGAGGTTTTGTTGATACACTATGCTTAGTTGCAAAGAAATGAACCTAAAATGCAAAACTTAACCAGAATCGCTCTAGCATACAATGTAGGTCATAATGACCAAATTATTGTATGACTGCTCAGTACTACCCAAGGCACATCTACTGATGAAGTTTCGTTGATACACTATGCTTAGTTCCAAAAAATAAACCTAAATGCAAAACTTAACCAGAGTCGCTCAAGCATAAAATGTAGGTCATAATGACCAAATTATTGTATGACTGCTCAGTACAACCCACGGCACATCCACTGATGAAGTTTCATTGATACACTATGCTTAGTTCAAAAGAAATGAACCTAAATGCAAAACTTAACCACAGTCGCTCAAGCATAAAATGTAGGTCATAATGACCAAATTATTGTATGACTGCTCAGTACAACCCACGGCACATCCACTGATGAAGTTTCATTGATACACTATGCTTAGTTCAAAAGAAATGAACCTAAATGCAAAACTTAACCAGAGTCGCTCAAGCATAAAATGTAGGTCATAATGACCAAATTATTGTATGACTGCTCAGTACAACCCACGGCACATCCACTGATGTAGTTTCATTGATACACTATACACAAAGAACTAAACCTACGCGCAAAACTTAACCAAAGTCACTGATGCATGAAATGTAGGTCATAGCGACCCAAGTATTGCTGAACTGTGTTGTACTATACAAGAGGACTGTAGTGGTGATATATTACTATAGGTTTCTGAGAAATTAAGCTAAACGCAAAACTTAACCGAATCGGGATGTATGTGCGGACGGACGTACAAGGGCAAATCTATATCCCTAGCCACATTGCTGGCTGGGCATAAATAGGAGACAACGTACAACTCATATTGTCAAAGCTACATACCAATTATGAAATCATTCTGCCCAGTAGAAGCTGAGAAAAAATGTGACAAAAAGTGTTTGTGGACGGACGAACGGACAAGGCGGTGAATGCAGTATAGCCGCACTTAAAGACTTGGGGTATAAATTGTCTTAATTTCCTCAAGTGATCTTCTAAATTTATTATTACTTCAAAGAATTGTAATTAAGAAGTAAACACGTAGAACATTTACTTACAAATAAGGAATTTAATAGTCTTCTTTTGGCTTGAAAACTCAACACTTTACCATGCAATTATGAGTTGCTGATCCATAAAATGAAATATTCCATAAAAAAAAATGATTATGAAATAACAATCCACGAATTTAAATCTCGCAAAAAATCCTCGTTTTTTCCTTTTAGCACGAAAATTAATGAATCCACCGTAGCTAGAAATCACTACAAAGAATAGGAAATCAAATTGTTATGCGTCAGTCGTATTTCAGTAGGTTACAATAAATTATTTGATACCAATTTTTATTCACAAGATGTGCACATTTCGTCGATTTACGACTCATCAGTTGTGCTCAAATGTAAACCCAAATGACTTATCCAAAAAGTTGATGGGCAAATTAAAAAATACCAAAATGATCAAAAGTGTAAAGCCGAATCATGAAGACTTGATACGTTTTTATTCTCAAAAGGTTTCAAAAATTTCCACGATGTGCATTAACGAACTTCAAGCCGTCTGAAAAATCTCGAACACGCATGCCGTTAGGGTATCATTTTTATTTTTAAAAAATAGGTAGGTTATTTTTCTTTTAAAAATGTTTATTTTATGTAAGGAATTTTAGTATTTTAACGGGGCTTTTACCAAAAAGTCAATAAAAATGAAGAGGAGGAAAAAAATTATATCGGTAGGGAAACCCTTATCACACATTAAAATTGACCTCGTTATAATATTAAAAATACTCACCGTATTTATATTTTCTGGATTGGGAGTAATGGAAAATGGAAATAACTAACTTTATACAACCAGCACTCGTAGAAATTTGCCGTATAATTATATTACATGCCACACTTTCACTCCTCGTATATAAATACAGATTTGGCATTTTTCATGAATTAACTGACATAACTACATCCGATTATCAACGGTCAATTTAAATTATAACAGATCTGCTACCGAAGGACGACGCATCCCGTTATTTTCTTTCATGGGTCATAATTTAAGCATCTTTCATTCAAAACGATCGATACCTTCAGGTTAATGGAATTAATTGTATCTAAATGGGAGTTATGTCCAAACTAGCCCATATGGTATCTCCAATTGAAAAACGTGGTTTGTGAATATTAAAAGATGTCATGCAGTGATATGTGACTTCCATTCCCGGCTTCAATTCTTCATTATTCTTCGATATGTTGAACTATATATGCTGGTATTTTTATTTGTATTATAAATTAATAAAATTACCACAACAGACAATAATGTGTCATTTCGGTTTTCACAAAAAGTTCATTTTCCCCCAACATTTAAAATGTGTGCATTTTCACAATATTTAAAAATTGAATAAACGTATAGTTCGAATTTTAACACTCTGTCATGGATAAATAAATAACAGTGTGACGAAGAGTCAAAGCACCAGATTGATATATAAAACGAGAAAAAAATTCATATTTTTTTTTATAATGAACAGGTACTTTTTCCAAGTATAAACCAGACCAAACTTTGTCAATTTATTGGAGTAAACAATGGGTTTAAATTGTCTTTTGTTCTAAAAAAAATAATTTTTCTTAGGGAGATTATTATATACGACTAGTCATATTTAAAAGGGGCCCAAAAATCAACCTCATGCACCATAGAATAATATTTTCATTGAATGCTTTAACCTCGCGGGGCGGGGGTAATTTGACCATTTTATGACGGAGGCTGTGTCGGTGAACTCGAAACTCATACCCGAAATTATCCACGTTATATCGAATTTGTGACCCGAAAATATCCAGGAAACCTAAAATTACACATCCGAAATTATACAAAAATAAAAAAGGCAGTCTCAAGATGAGACATATTTATACATTTAACATTGTGTAAAGTCAACCTGAATTCTCCTCTGTGCGTTATAAAATTCTGCAGATTTTTTAAATCCTGACCGGTGTTACATCCTAGTTTTCCCCCATACTAGAATTTCAACACGGAAAATGGGTATATACTCAGATTTAGCCCCGTCAAAAATGAGCATATACCCAATTCCCCCTCCCTCACGAAAACCTGGTAGGCGTATACACATACTCACTTCCCCCATACTAATTTTTCCACCTTATCAAAAAATAAAATGTACATGTGATAATATCGGTGAACGACATTTGAGCAGATTGATCCTATATTTTAGCAAATAAAATATTGCCCGAGGCCATGAGCGCTGAATGTGTGACCTGTTATTTGAAGAAAAAAAAATCCAATAAAGAAATATCAGACGACTAAGAAGAAAAAGAGAATTTTAAGAACTTCGTATGGTTAAACCTGGTAATATGATGTCTGCCGGTACTAATCTGTGTGTGGGTGTTGGGGGAGGGGGAAGAGGGGGGGGGGGGGGTGACCGTCGCAATTTTAGTTTTTGACCATGATTTTACATTTACCATTCCTGAAAAGTTTCAAGTTATGGCACAGAAATTATTTATGACGGATGGATACATGCATCTGGTAGGTGACACGGTTTAATAGAATAGAGACTGGGAATGGGAATGTGTCGAAGAGACAACCGACCAAAGAGCAGAAAACAGTAACTAAGTTTTGACCATGACCTACAACGTATGGTTTTCTACCTTGTATGCATCACAACCTCTAGTAGTGGAGAAAAATCATGCCAAGTTTCATCACTAAACTCCAAGAGATACGGAAACTAATTGTGACGGACGGACAAGTTGATTTCTATAGGACCTCCACCGATAGTCAGCGGGGTCCTAATTAAAAGCCTTCCTAAAACCAATTGTGTGGTCGTGATACCTATTAGGGTCTTCTCGTTCAAGTTACGATGTCATAATGGTAATCCACTAACAGGAGGGATTGTGGTTCTTTTTTTTCTATGGAAAAACTTGAGGCTCCCAGGAGCCTGAATCGCTTACCTGACGCTTTTATGCAAATTTTGACCTCGGACTTTGAAATCGGTACAAAAGTAGCAACACTTATGAATGACCTAATACGAAAGACCTCTACAAAGTTTGTTCAAATTCTGATAAGTAGTTCTCAAAAAGAAGACAAAAATATCTTTTTCCATTGGGTTTCAATGTAAACTTTGACCATGGCTGGTGCCATTTTGAATTTCTGATTAGTACTAAAGTGACACTTATGAAGGACTGCATATGGATGAGGGAAGAACTCTGCCAAGATTGGTCAAATTCTGTTCAGTTGTTCTCAAAAAGAATGCGAAAATATAATTTCCCATAGGGTTTCAATATAAACTTTGACATCGGCCGGTAGACATTTTTTGTTTTTTTAGTAGATAGTACGAATTTAATCAAGGGGGAAAGTCTAGTATTGATTCGGTCTGGGGGGGAAATCTAGTATATACTAATTTATCCTACCATTAATTTCAGGGGGGGAGAAGTATATACTCGATTTTCCGGGAAAAAACTCAGTATATACCAATTTATCCGAAAAAACTCAGTATATACCAATTTATCCGGGGGGAAACTCAGTATATAACCATTTTGCCGGGGGAATACTCAGTATATACCCATTTTTCCGGGGGGGGGGGCTGAGTAGGGGGGAAACTCTAGTATGTGACACTGGAATTCTCCACAGTGTCAACAAATCCCGACCCAAAATCTCCGCCGGTTTTGTAAAATCTTGACCCAAATTTGCCACACGTCCCGTATCAAAATATCATTGAGTTACCCCCCCCCCCCCCCCCCGAGGTTTTAACACATTTCATCATGTAGGCGTGCACATACCATGCACTACTTAACATTTCAGGTTTTTTTCTTTCTTATCCGCGGATTTTCGAAGAATATTTGGGAATAATGCTTTGTGAATTTAAAGTAGTGGTCTAAACTCCGCTTTCATTTTTCATTTTCTGCATTTAATTTCTGTACAGTATTGTCACACATTGTATGTAAATGCGTAGCAAGAATTTTGAATTTTGATTTTCAAAACTAGGGGTCTGCTGTCAAACATTAGCATGATTGTGGAAGCGGTAAATAGAACACAAAATGTGTGGAGTACGGGGATAGCTACCTCTTGAGCTAATAAGTTAAAAATCTGAGTCAGTGTGTCGGTCTAGTATAAAACAGGCTTTATATCATATCAATTTGTTCTGGCCCTGATTTATATGTACATTTAATAACTACCACTAGACATTAAACATTTATACATCAACCTATCACCCCCACCCCCACACACATACAAGTAACAAATAAACCATACACAAAATCTTAACATGCAACAATAGTCTAGAAATTAAAAAAAAAAAACAGATATGACTTTGGAATTACTCCTACGTATTATGTGATACTTTTAGACAAGGATTCTTTAATGTTTTAAGCAAATTACCAGATATAAATAACTTATCAACTTCTGAGAAACTGAAAAGAATACTTTCTCATAATGATCTTATGCAGTTTGCAGCTCCATTTATAAAAAAAAAATCTCTCGAACTTAGGAAAGTGGACTCTACAACTGCGTAGATTTTGTACAAGTTTGTGTATGCTATATTGATGTAACTTTATTCTACTTTGTTTATTATGTTCATTTTGTTTGTTATCAACCCCTAGGGGTATAAACATGCATTTCAAATAAAGAAATATAATATATATGAAACGTTAGGTGTAATCGAGAAATTAATGAGCATAAGAAAAAAGAGGAAAAATTATTTCTCTCTCTCTCTTTTACAGTATTATTTTAATTAGATTTTCATTTAGTAATTTCCATAGTTATAATTTTTATTTATTTCGTTTCAATTTCTATTTAATTGGTTGGGAAAAAAGCGGTTCTAAGCACATAATCAATATGAATTAAACGTGAAAGATGTTTCTTCAAAACTCAGCAGGTCGGGTTTTGTTTTTAATGTTTATCAAAGGAGTCTATATCACTCTTCATACCATACGTAAATGTAACACAATTACATGGTGTGATACAATACATTGTAATTCAATTTCATTGACACACATTTTAGTTTGTCAGTAAACGTTCTCCAAACTACGGTTTCTAAGGTCCGAGTGAATAGATACACAGGAAGAGTTGAATACACATGAATATTTTTTTTAATAATGAATAGCAATATCGGCAAAAGAATAGATTCGAAGGAGAAGAGAAAGTAAGGAATCTCATTAAAACGGAGATTTCGTGAGAACAGTATCACAGTCATACAGCAAACAAATACTAAAAAAAATAACTATGAGAATAATTAGAAAAAAAAACGATAAGGTTATGAGCCTGTCTATGAAAGTTTCGTCTCCTTCTACTTTCACCCCAAATTGAGGGCATTGAATGAGTGTTTTATCGTCAAAAGTATATACTGTATTAACTAGTATTTTCGTTCAGTGTGATTTAAAAAAAAATTATACATATAGGAACTGAAGTGAACAAGTTGTAAAGTTAGAGGAAAATAAATTAATGCACTTTATGAGCTATTAGGTAATTTTGCTTAAACATATTACATTTTAAATTTTAAATGCCGAATTCAGTGCAAAAAAAAAACAAAAACAACATTACATTTACAACAATATATATATTGATGGGAATTAGACTTTTTCACATCGAGAATATTTAGTTCAACTGTCTGAACGATGCCTTTAAAGAAACTACATTGCTGAAAAGATATATTTATAACTTTTTCATGACCACTTGACCATTGACATGTAGAAGGAATTTATATGCGTGTCAAATTATAATCACGTCGTGCAATGTTTCATGTGTCAGATTGGGAAGTAAAATAATGTCATGGTTCACATTCCCGGTTGACCCATGCTGCTATGGTGACGATCGTTATTATCCTATTTACAGTAGTTTCAAGTTGCGAATTAGCTGGAAGATGTTAAACAATAAAAATCATTATATTGTAATTATTCTAAAGATAAACGCATATAAAACTGAGATAAACACAAATCTTTAGTCACACTTCATTATTGATAGTTATCAAATCACATTTCCGGTACAAATCACATTATGTTCCTAATCACGGTAACGTGTTTATAATCAAATGTCTTAAATATGCAAAGCAATTTAAAAAAAAAATATGAAAGAGATTGAAAATTAGTTCAGAACTCCATATTTTTTCATTTTCATATTTAATCTTCAAATGTGTGTTAATATATATATGTAACAGGAAGAAATAAATAGTTCAACATATCAGACTTCATGCGAGCTGCATAGTTTTACTAAATTATATTAACAAAAACAAAGTCGTGAACATTTGATATGTTTGTAGTGAACATTTTTACCAATTTGAACGAGGTCGAAGAAAATCATTTCCCATTATATTTTCTTGAGCGCTTGATGCTGGATTCGATTTTTTTGGACGCAGGACATTTTAGAGGAACATTTTACAGCAATTTTTATTATTTTGTTACATACAATGTATAGTAAGCAAAAATATTGTCAATAGTGAGAAGATTAATGACAATTACCCAAAAACCCTCCAAAATTATTTGACGCGCATTACAAGATCAGTAAGAGGAGGCGCTGCAACCAAAGGATCTGAAAAATGTTCCAAAGGCTCTGTGTAGAATTAAAAGAGCAAACACATATCCAGCTTTGCCCAAGACACAGTTAGAAACACACAGGGTGCTCCTAATGAACAACATACAGACTAAAAAATTTTTGTAACATTTTTACAGCTTAAAGACCCAGACCATTACTAAACTCTCCCAATAAAATGTCCACATAGTATATTAAATTCCGCAAAATTACCGCTAAAGGTCAATTTTTTCTTCCGCTAAATGGTCTTATCAATGAGCTAAAATGTGCCGCGTCGGATTTTTTATTGTATCATGATTAACGAAAATTGTGGGTACTTTCTGATACAAAAATAATTATGGAAGATACCAGAAAAAAAAAAACATCTTATTGCATATTGAGGCTTATATTCTTCCAAATTTAAGTGGATTTAATATGATCTGAACAGACATAACTGAAGATTGGTAAGAAATAAAATTATGGTAATCAATTATAATCATTGTATCTAAATTGTTATTGATTGAACTGTCTTTTGGGGCGTCTTCATTGACATTAAAGAATTTGAATTAAAATATCTTATCCACTAAACTTTGTCCTTTTTTTCGGCCAAGCACTTTTCTTGTTATTTATAATGTTGATTATACTGTTTGTGACGTCACATTGGGATATTTTCATGTTTAATCAAACGAATTACTACACGAACAATAGAATATTACCGAATTCCAAAGACAAGGCGAAATACAAACAACAACAACACAAGGAACATATTTTATTTAGTTTAACCAAATACCAGAAGCACAACCAAGAGAAACTGATCCAGAGACAACACACAAATATAATGCACTAAGACCGTGTACAACCTGCAGGCTTGAAAGATGGCACAATGTTTGATTCCTCAGATTTTCTACCTTCAACAATGATACAATATCTAGGGATTATTAAGAAAGTAGCTGTTTAAAATGTTAAGAAAATTGACAGTTTCTCCAAATATTCAAGCAGACTTTCAATATCTCGGAAATTATGTATCATGAATGTTTACAACGCCTTGTTAAGAGAAACCCTCATAGATCCGAATGTTTCGTAGTTAGTTGTTAAAGTAGTCCACTATTACTGCGTCTTTCTTACTTTACCGATTGTACACAATGACTCTGATAATATCAACAATGGCTGTATTATTAGTTTGTTACAGTAATTTTGGCCTGGGGAGAAAGTCACCCTGCATTATCCATTGCAAGACAATAAAGAATCACACACGAAACACCATTAGTTGCTGTTATGTTGCCTCTTTGGAGTGTTAAAGACATTAAATTAGGCATGGGATGCTGACACAAACCCCACATCTATTGGTTTTCATATCACATCAGAAAAAAATACATTATAATTTGATCGAATTTATAAAGGAGAGGATTTTATTTGAGTATTTTGGCATATTTAATTTACGTCTAGCTTATACATAAAATAAAAATTCTGATATTCATTTATTCTCAAATATACTATTTGACTATAGTATTTGTTGTTAGTTTTTCATTCCACAGAAACTCAAATACAGTGGCCAAATCTAATATTTCCTTATTTTATTAATAACTGTTTCTATGTGTTTTTAAATGAGTTGCTTAAATACAAATCAAATCAAATCAAATATTTTATTGATATAAAGTCCAATAAAGGACTGTCATATGACCAGTTGCGATAGGGCAAAATATCCCGAGCCGTAAGTCGTAGAGGCTACAGTTTAATAAGTGATTATTAATATTTGCAGATACACTACGTCAGTATGATAAACAAAAAATAACAAAAAATCGAAAAGAGAAATGTGCATATCATAATGTCCGTGCACTACTAAGCCCGACGTGTTAACCCTGGTGTAGAAAAATATGTGCAGACGTATTATGGTATGGTAGTGCCGTTGTCGTCGGTGTCGGCTTCCGTAGACAGTTAATTTTCCGCTCATTTACTTTTGTTCTACATGTATTAAACAAATCCTTATGATAATTACCACAATGATCTCCATATACGAATGATTCCAGTAAATCTGGACTCTCCCGCTTTTTTTTTTGGAAGGGGGGATAAAGTTTTTTTTATATTATTTTGGTGTACATTTTAAAATTTTCAACTGATTTTTGGTTTTCAATGTTTCTTGATTGAAATGGAATAAACGTCATTAGATCCATATTTTGACTATCTCTTAAATACCTCTATCTTTTAGAGATTTAAAGGGGCCAAAAAAGTGTCACGTCTTAATTTTCGAAACTTTTTACCTTCGCCAGCTACGGAGTTGAAGTAATTTACACCTGGAATGGGACTTCATATTAGATTATTATATCATAAAATAAGAATATAAAGACCTAGCCCTTTGCTCTGTTGAGTTGTCCTATGTATCCGATATTGATTTGCAATACATATTTCATTTCTCCTACGAATAATATGGGGTTTCCTTTTAAGAGCTTATTTGGAATTTAACTATTGTTAAAATCAATTTACACTGCCAAATTATATAAATAATCATTTACTCAAGAAAAACTAGAACTGTCCTGAAAGGGACTAATACCCCCTCCCCCCCCCTTCAGCAACATGTCCGTTTTGAAGCCTACACAAGGTTCAAATCATCATATTTTTCAAAGTACTCGCCCAAACAGAAAATCCTTACAATGTGTATATCTCTATAATGTGATCTAACACTCCATAAAGTTTCATGAGAATCGTGCAAGTACGTGTAATATAGGAGATGTTGCGGACGACACGTGTAAGAAGTTTTGTTAAAAATTGATTAAGTCCAAACAGCCATATCTTTTACATTTCTTGTCCAAACAGAAATTCCTGACAATGTGCACATCTCCATATAGTGATCTAACACTCCATAAAGTTTCATGAGAATCATGCAACAAATGTAGGAGGAGTTGCGGACAACGTTATTTCGGACAGACGGACAGACTGAAACCTATATACTTCCAAACTTCGTTTGCGGGGGTATAATTAATAAAACGCATGTTTCACAGACTTATCGGCAACCGTCGCGTCATTCAAAAATCGACATGGCGCGGCCTATGTAAATATGTATTACAGTGCAGTACAAGATTGTTATTGTACACAACTTTTCCTGTGGAAAAGATACTTTTTGTCTTCAAAGCATACCCAATTCACGTTTACGTAAAAATATGTACACACGGCATAAAAGTGGATATACCCTGTAATATATCGTTTGACGACATATACGATGCCATATTTGTGCACGAAAAAGTTTATTTCAGGACGAAATATGAAAGTATATATAACTGTTAAATGGTTAGGAGGATAGTAACAAATTTATTATTCTCAAAGGAAAACAGCTGCATGGTGACGAGGGGAATAATAAACTTCGGGACATACGCCTCATATCATCATGTTAATGCTTACTTTCCATTTGATCAATTAGAAGTTTGATAATTCTTTTTTATTCATAAGTAACGGGGTTAAACCGCTCAAATATATGCACGTGTATGATGGGGGCACTACAGTAAATAGCTGGAGCAATTTCGACAGAGTCACGAAAGTAGTACAAAATAATTCCTATGGTTTCGGCGTCGATCTGTCACAACTAATGCCACAATCTAAAGCATAAACAAGTGAATTTATTCTGGAAAGGAATGAATACCCTACGAAATACACTTTACGGCATGTCAATAACCCTTAAAAGTTTCGAGAACTGGACATATTAATGCGCCTGTAATTTCCGGTATTCAGTTTGAAGTGATGGGGCAAATTTTCACCGGGAAATTTGAAACGAGAAAAAATTTCTTATTTGGTAAACAATGTACTGTTCAAGTACAATTTTCTAAGACATCTTTTATTTGAAAAACATGTCAACATATTGCCCGACTTGGGAAATTCATTTTATATTTTTCCCAAATTTTTGAAAATGACGAATTTAACATTGAAGTAAACGGGGGCTCGATTTAGTGGTGTGCCTTCTTAAGAATTGATGGACATAATGGGTGTGGTCAACGATAACCAATCATATTGTTTTAATTGTTCATGGTCACGTTATTACATGGAACCGTGTCTGATCGATAGAAAAACTATAATTAATTGACGAAAGATTACACAGAACTCATTTAAGTTGAGAGGTATGTTCATTTTATTTAAGATTTAGTTACGATCGAGTTAATCATGCCGTATGTAATTGAATGCATTGAGGATTGGAAGGTTGTTCAAAATACAATTTTATGAAAATTGTGATTTCAAAGTATCTCGGAAAACTGCTATTTTGAAACCCAAAGACATTAATTCAGGTATATTTATAGGTCAGGGGTTTCAATTAATGTAATAACCCGGGAGTGGGGTTTTTCATGATTTTTGGTATTAATTCGGGGTGTGTTTTGAAAAACTATTATATATTCGGGTTGTAAATTGACGATGATATTCAATTCCTCAGATGTTTGTGCATAAACATCAGTATAAGTCCGGGTGTGCTTTGCCGATATGGCTGTTTTGCGGGTATAGGTATTTTCATCTAAATAATTTTTTTTGTATAAAACATGTATTCTAGTAATTGCTCGGGTACCTTTTCTTAGGCCATTTCCGCACATCCTCGTCAACAATCCAGAGAGTTACCCCTCCCCCTCTTCCGGGTAATTACACTAAGTTCCAAGAACATTTCGCATCGTCTTTAGAAGTGAGGCTGATTATTTATGCAATCGTTAAGTCTTAACGGAAATGACCGAGCTTCATATTTGTTGCCCAAAATAATCTAATTCCAAGAAGTGAGAACGTAAACATTGTAATGCATTTCAAATTTATTTTATTCATTTTAATTACAATCTTCACTCATTTATTTTGAGAAAATTAGCGTAAAAAGCTTTAGTTACTGTAAAACAATAACAGGAGATATTTTGGGAAATCGTAAATATCAAAACACGTGATGATTCAATGTATTTCATTCCCAGCCTCTTCTTGCCAATTTGAAGCCTGGCAAATATCATACGTTTCGTAGGCGTTGCAAAAATCACTTTGCAATTTCTTTTTTTAGCAGAAACAGTAAATGATCTTGGTCGACTACTACTATTTACTTTGTGTAGACATTGTCTTCAGCAATTTTCGCTATACGCAAGCGCACGATTTCCACGGTAACAGGTCATGTTGAGGTCATATGAATAGGGGCGGGAATTAGATTGATTTTTTGTCGCACCGACAAAATTCAAACAGTGTTTGTTTAATGTTAGTCCATCGGTGATTTGTTTACAAAAAAAATTTCTCTAGACCATTTTGAAGGATTGTTTTATTATTTTCTATAAAACATTTATTTTTTTTTTTCTTAATCGTAGCTACTATAACTTGAACTGTTCGTACGTGACACGGTAAGATTTTCCATTCGGGCGTCTGTCAACTTCTTACATGTATCTTCTGTTGTTGCGATTAGGGGCATTGTTTCTGTTATAATGATTGCATACCATCTGTAGATCAATTGCAAACATTAGTGTTCGCAGGTAGTCGAATTTATAAAAAATGTGCATTTAAGCTTGTGACCTAGACTTTTCTGCATTTAACTTTGCACAGTATTGTCATATGTATTTACAGGTGAAATAAAGTTTCAGGATTTTGATTTTGAAAATAGGGGCCCAGGGATAAAATGTTGTACCAAAAGTAGTAAATTTCAATTGTGACCAAAATCTTTCGGATGTAATATTAAAAGAAGGGATTGCTTCTTTTAGTTGGTTCATAGGGGTGTAAAGGCGTTGACCGACTGCCTTCATGCTTTAAATGTGTTTCGGTCATCCATGAGTGCTTTAAAATATGTTTACACGCTAATGAATTACAAAAAGACGATTTCAATTATCTAAGACTGTTAAATCATTCATTTTTAGCTCCCCTGTGCAAAGGTCCATGTGAGATATTTCCATCAATTGGGGTCTGTCGTCCATCTGTCTTTATTTTAAACCTGAAATCAGTAAGCCAATTGGAACCAAAATTGGCCATGTGAGCAATTGCCATCACTTTGCGTCCGTCGCATCGTCGTCGTAGTAAAATTTCCGTTAAAGATCTTCTCTGAAACCACTGAGCCAATTGGAACAAAACTTAGCAGCAATGGCCCTTAGGTGGTTCTCTTTCAGAATTAGATCCGGCCCCTCATCCTAGATTGCCGTCAGAGCCGAACATAGTTTAACATAGGACACTATGGGAAATTTACTTAAAGACCTTCTTGACTGAAACCACTTGGCCAATTGGAACAAAATTTAGCAGCAATGGTCCGTAGGTGGTCCTCTTTCAGAATTAGATCCAATGACGGGCCTGTCATCCAAGATGGCCACCAGAGCCAAACATAGTTTAACATAGGACCCTATGGAGAATTTAATTAAAGATTTTCTTGTCTGAAACCACTGAGCCAATTGGAACAAAACTTAGCAGCGATGGCCCTTAGGTGGTTCTCTTTCAGAATTATATCCGATGATCCGGCCCCTCATCCTAGATTGCCGCCAGAGCCGAACATAGTTTAACATAGGACACTATGGGAAATTTACTTAAAGACCTTCTTGACTGAAACCACTTGGCCAATTGGAACAAAATTTAGCAGCAATGGTCCTTAGGTGGTCCTCTTTCAGAATTAGATCCAATGACGGGCCCGTCATCCAAGATGGCCACCAGAGCCAAACATAGTTTAACATAGGACCCTATGGAGAATATAATTAAAGATTTTCTTGTCTGAAACCACTAGGCCAATCGGAACAAAACTTGGCAAGAATGGTCCTTAAATGATCCTTTTTCAGAATTATACCTGATGACCCGGTCCATCATCCAAGATGGCCGCCAGGACTGAACATAGTTTAACATAAGACCCTATGAGAAATTTACTTAAAGATCTTCTTGTCTGAAACCTAGTATAATATAGGACCCTATGGAGAATTTAATTAAAGATCTTCCTGTCTGAAACCACTGGTCCATATCGAAGAAAATCTGGCAGTAATGGTCCTTAGGTGGTCCTCTTTCAGAATTATATCCAATTTTCCCACCTGTAATCCAAGACGGACGCCACAGCCGAACATAGTTTAACACAGAACCCTATGGGAAATTAACATCTTCTTAATATCTGAAACCACTGAGCCAATTGGAACAAAACTTAGCAGCAATGGTCCTTTGGTGGTCCTCTTCCAGAATTGTATCCGATGGCCCCGCCTACCATAAAAAATAGCCACCACAGCTGAACATTGTTAAACATAGTACTCTATGGAAAATTTACTTAAAGATCTTCTTGTCTAAAGCCACTGGGCCATTTGGGAAAAAAACTTGGCAGCAGTGGTTCTTAGTTGTTCTCTTACAGAGTTATATCCTACGAACCAACCCGTCATCCAAGATGGCTATCAGAGCTGAACAGTGTTTAACATAGGACCTAACTCAAAAAATCACTGAAAGGTCTTCTTGTTTGAAATTGAAACTTGACAGCAAAGTTCCAGGCTGCCAGTCAAGATGGACATAGTCCAGGTGAGCGATCAGGCTCCTGGGAGCCTTTAGTTTAAGTTGTAACCGATGACCCAGACTTCCATCCAACATGGCGCCAGAGCCAAACATATGGGAAAACTGACAAAAAATATTGTCTGAAATCAGTATGCAAATTGGAACCAATCTTAGTAGCAATGGTCCTCAGTTGATCCTTTCACAGAATTGTATGCCATGACCCTGTCTGCCGTCCAAGATGGCCAACTTAGTTTAACTTTATGGTAAAATTCACTTATAAGTCTTTTTTCCTAAACCAGTGAGTCAAGTGGAACCCAATTTGGCAGAAATGGTCCTTAGAAGGTCTTTTTATCAGAATATTATTTGTTGCCCTGGACCATTCAAAGTGGTTAACTAACACCCTGTGGGAAAATGCATTTAAAAGCTCTTCTTGTTTGAAACCAGTGATCAATTTGGAACCAGTGTGCCAATCAGAACTTTTATCCTCCAGACTGCCAGTCAAGATAAACATAGTCAAGCGATTTATATTGCTTTCAGTCTGCAAATGATGTAATGTGAGCGACAAAGGCTTCTGGGAGCCTCTTGTTCAATATTCAATGCAGTATCTTATATTCTTGTTGCATGGAAAATTTCATGGATATCTGCAATATAGCCTAATTTATTTTATTAAGGTTTGTCGATGCATACATTTCAGTTAGTTACTTTTCAAATAGAAGACTTTATAAAAAAAATTTACATATGATGTAATTTTTTTTAGGTTGCAACAGTTTGTATGGAATATTTTACCAGTAATAATAAAGACCACAACAAAATATATCTCTGCCATATTAGAGGACTTTTGCTTAAAACATGAAAAGGACCCAATATAAAACTGGAACAAGATTCTGTTATAAACAAAAAATTAAATCATTTATCACAAGAAGCCTGAATGATCAATTTTTAGACATTGTCACCATCCCAACACTCGCTTCACATTGCAATACAATGGGAATTTTCTATTGGCAAATACAGTTAATAAATGAAAAACACAAACAAGCAGCTGGCTACTGATGTAAGTTATATAAGTACAAGGACGGAATGATATTATAGTTTAGTTGGATAAATGTTAGATTTAACAGGGTAGTTGGTAAGCAGTTTTTTTAATAAAGGCCCAAATCAAGAATTATAGTGATATCTGACTGTGAATTCATGCTTCACAATTATATGTACACAATATTTTCTGAGCTGTTTGAAGTTCAATATTGATACCTTGTGAGATTGTTCATCTCCTTCTTCATGTGTGTCACATATTTTACGAATTTCTACCTTGTAGGCCAAGCTAATTCATATGCTTAGTTCAAATTTCCATACTATGGGTGCTCGTTCAGAAACTGTTTGCTATATTTTCAGTACATTGTACTTTTCAGAGTTCAATTGTGATACTTTGCATTAGTTGTCAATTTCTCACAAATGCCTACTCCTGTACATTATACTGACTCTGAGCTGACCAGTCCTCTGCTCTTACTCCTACAATGCAGATGCTGTGTGCTTGGCAGAGAAGCGGCAAATACCAATTTAAATGTCTTTGGTTTGACCCAGCCAGGGATCGAACCTGCGACCTTCAACACTCAAGGCGAGCATGCTACCACGAGACCACCGAGGCCGTTTTGAATGATGATGAAGATAAGAAAAAATAATGTATGCTAGGAATACATAAATTGTCTTTGTACATCAAAATTAAAGAAAAAAATTATTTTTAGCATAACAAGATTGTATATTTGTATTTGGGAATAAATTTATTCCCTGAAAAAGAAGATTGTACATTTGGATTTCAAAAATAAATTTATTCCCTGAAAAAGAAGATTGTACTTTGGTGTTTAAAGAATAAATTTATTCCCTGAAAAAGAAGATTGTACATTTGGATTTAAAGAATAAATTTATTCCCTGAAAAAGACGACTGTACATTTAGATTTAAAGAATAAATTTATTCTCTGAAAAAGAAGATTGTACATTTGGATTTAAAGAATAAATTTATTCTCTGGAAAAGTAGATTGTAAACTCAGATTTTAAGAATAAATTTATTCTCAACAAAACAATTAAGATGGCTATTACTAAAGTTGGGTCATATCAGAGGTAAGAATAAATTTATTCTCAGTCTACAAGCAGTTAGCTTTGAAATTGTTCATGACCCAAGAATAAATTTATTCTGATATATTTGTCTCAGGAAGATACATTTTATAATGAACTTTAATGTTAATAGTATATTTATTGTTACTTTGGAATAAATTTATTCTTTGGGTTTTACCTTTTCTGAAATATACCACCAATTTAAACAAATAAACGGACTAAAAATGTTGTTTTTGCCATTTTGATGGAATTTTTCAATTTCATACCGGTAAAAAGGACATCCAAGAATTTCCTTTTTTATTTTGGAAAGCCTTTTATGAAAGATCTCCACTAAACAGTTTTGGTCTTCAAAATGTACTGTATGGTCAGTCCAAATAGAGTGATGATTGCAGTTTCTAAACAGTTCTACCATTTAATATCAATATTCTTCAATTTTATACTATTGCATACTTGTTACTTGAGCTGGAGGTCCAGTTCCACACAGGTTACATTTGGCTGCACAGTTTTCTGCTGCAAAGTCCCTAAAGGCTGGTATGTTACAAACATCATCAAGTTGGTCACAAGCTGCAGGATTCTTATCTACACAAGTTGGTCCAGCTACTGTAGTTAGTTGATCAGCTAGAAAATCAAAGACAAGTTAAATTCTTTTCTCTCAATTAAAAAAAACACCATAAAATTTTTTGAAAACGTGATATAAATCAGTATTCTCAAAAGGATTCCTTACAAATGGTTGAACACTTCTTCTGACAAGAAAGGATTAATTTTCATCCTAAACAACAATAAACTAAGATAAATCTCAAAATTCCAAAACTGTAAGGGACGAGATCAAAAGTTCAATGTAGGATAAAAAACTTAATTCACATAGTTTTTTCACTGACCCACCCACCCCACCTCTTAACTTAATTTGGGAAAAATTGTTTGACCAATATGGGCATATGCTTTGTGAGTATACTTTTTGTATCATGGGTCCTTTTTTTCCTCAACAATGTATGTTTGTTCTGTATATTGACTTGGACATGACTTGAATCTGTATTTTTCAATCTGAAAATCGACGTCGGATAACAAAACTTGCAGCGACTTTTACCCCCCACCCCCAAACTATTTGAATTAAGTTTTTTATCCTACATTGAACTTTTGATCTCGTCCCTAAAACCAGTTCCACTCACATGACTAGCAATCATTGCAAAAAATGAGAAAGTTCTGAATAAGTGGCAACTAAATAAATTGCCTTTAAATTTACTTACGACACAATTGGCAATATCTTGGACAGTTCTCTTTGGCCCAAGACACATACTCATTTTCACAGGACTGCTTTCCATACTGGTCACAGTTAGGTAATTTGTCTTCACAATGAGGTTTTGGTGTTGTTACACCAACTGGAGCTAAATAAATATTGAAATTACATACATTTATAAGTGTCATTTCCTTCTTATGCTCACAAAGTCTAATAGTATAACAAATCTTGAAATTCATATACCTAAAAATCTACCAAGAGTAACCCAACAACACATTAATTGACAAATGTGTCTACTGAATTATTAATGTTGTTCGGTGATGAGGGTATATTTTTTATATTCAAATTTCAAGATAAGATCCCTTTTTTACATTGATGAAATGGTAAAATTAACAAAATATTTGAGATTATGTATGCTTTTATCTTACTGCACATCAATGTTTGCCTATATACCCACGGGAATGTCTTTTCCTGTTTAATAATTTTGAGCCTGTCTAAAATGTCTTTGAGGGTATGTGTAAGCACTTAGCTTACAATAACCCTAGCTCAGAAAATAATTACCAAGACACACAAAGACGTTTTAGACAGGTCCAAAATTTAAGACCATATTGTTAAACAGGAACTATTAGTCATAGAGGTAAGGAATATGTACTCAAACTTCATTATGGTCATACTTCAAACCAACTATGTTTTAGTTCTTGTTTGAAGTTGCTGAGAATTTCTGTAGTCCATGAGGTGAAAAATGTTAGGTTACACACACTGTAAAACATGAAGTTACTGTGCCATAAAAATCTTCATGCTTCGCAACTCACCATGCTTCGCATCAACTATGAATTATTTGTGGGCTATAGATGCTGAGAATTTTGTGACAAATATTTCTATAGTCATATAATGAAAAATGTAAGAATTAGATGCATCACAGGTTAAAAATACTATAGTTGCCAAGAATTTTGCTAGCCAAATTTATCTGTAGTCAGTATGGTAAAAATATGCAAGGCTGCATAGATAAACAGGAAGTTGATATTCCAAAGGAACAAAATTGTTACCAACCTTAAAACTCATCATGGCCACGATTGCCACTAACTTTAATTTACTTTTGTTGCTGAGATTTTTGAGACCCAAAATATTTTGTCACAAAGATGGAAAGAGCTAAAGCCATATACCCCCAGCTCCAAATAAAAACAAAAGCAGATTTCTTCATTATTTATTTACCAACATAAACAATAAGACACCCCTCCCCCCCCCCCAAAAAAAAAAAAAAAAAAAACCTTGAAAAAATCCAACTACAAAGGAAAAGTTCAACCCTCAAGAAAGTATAATACATAGGCAGACAGAAACAAAAACAATAGTCCAACTTTTCATTTAAAAAGGAAATATAAAATTAAGACTTCATATGAAATGTATGTGAATTTTAATGTATGTCAACACTTTTTTGTAAGAGTACTGTACTCACCACACATTCCACAGTAATGCTGACAATTCCTTCTTGCCCACCCATCATATGGAGGTTGACAAGCAGACTGTCCAAAATCAGGACAATTATCAAGGACGTCTTGACAATTTGGATGGGGATCTGGAGTGGGAACAAATGGTGTTGGCGTCACAACTCCCGGTGCTACAGTGGTCGGTTTGCTACATTCTAATCTCTTGCAACATTGTCCATTCATTTCTATCAGACGACACAAGGCTGGAAGTTTTGTATATTCTGGACATCTGTTAAAAAAAAAAAAAAATTTCGTACCTGTGCATAAAAAAATCTTCGTATCTTTATTTAATTCTGTCTGATTTACAGCTTTCATATTTCCAATTAAAACATGTACAAGTATATTCATCTTGTACCAAAGGTATGAAATTAAATACAGTCATGTAAAATAAATCATAACTTATAATAATAATGCCTGGAAATATTTTCAACTTCATATCAATGAGGGAGAATGCCAATATTTAAAAAAATTTTTTGTCTGATTATGTCTAGCAAACTATTCCTTCTGGCAGATCTAGAGCAATACAAGGGGTCATCTCAAACTTACATTGAGATGAAATATATTTCTACATTTTGATGGCTGGATAATTTCTCTCATCAACTGATGATATATTGCACAATGGTTTTTTTTGGAATTATCCTATACAGTCAAAACATTTAAAAACATAATCCATCTTTTGAAAAGTTCCATTCAAATTAACTGATTTTGATTGCAACCTACATGGAGCATCTCAAAGATATAATTAATTTTCAATAATTTTGACAGTTTGAGAGTGACATGGATAAAATATCAGGGTAATATTTGTATATATATGAAACTTACTGAGAAGAACACTGGTATCGGCCACTAGCAGCATCTACACATTTACAGTGGAAATCACAGCCGTCATCCCATTCTGTTCCAACATTGTGTAATGTTCCTTTGTAAATACAGCCATCTGAAACAAACCAAAAGAAATTACTAAGTTTCCTCAATCTCTTTTTCAATATTTACATAGAATTCATTATTCTGAGATTAACTGACAAGTCAAGATTTTGCTACATTTCTTTCCATGAAGTACCGTACTTACTCTATTTATTGGACACTAAAAAACACCTATTTTTTAGGAAAATTGGAAAATTGTCGAAAGAATAGAGTTTTCGTATTTCCGTCCACATCGTTGTCATTTTTTGACTCTATATGAACGACCTGGTATATGTACTTTAAGAATAGGCAATCAAAATAATGGTTCATACTTGCGGTATTGTTATTTGATTTTGCTTTCATGATTTATCTTTTTGTACCTTCAAATTAAGTTAATTTAATGTTGGAGACGAAAACAGTAGCAAACTTCAAACGACCCGCCATGTTGTTGACTGATATGTGGACATCTCACAAATTATTTTTATGATCGGGATTTGGAGCATCTCACAAATGATTTTTCTATGTTACGTTTGTAGTTTCGTCATCTTTTTAGAACATATTATAACTATTACATTTAAATGTCTTATAACAATGATAAGATGATTTGTTTTGTTAAAACATTATTCATTTCATTTCATTTCAAATTTTTAAAATTTATTACTATGAGAAATGCGAATACGCAATTCCATTTCGAAATCGTTACAGATTTCTTTTCAAAAGTAAACTTCCAAGTAGGAAAAATTCAATAAAATTTACTTAAAAATCTATCTTGTTTCAATCAAATTTATTAAGATAGATAGTATAAATGTTTTAGAAAGACGAAATAAACACTCGATGAGGACCGAAATTAATTAACTTACCTAAGAAGTTAAAATTACTGGCTGTCACCACCTGATAAAAATGATCGTAACTTTGACAATTTTGAAAACGTCGAAAAAATAGATTTATAAAAAAATTCAACTTTCCTTGAATTTTCCTAAGTGTCGAATAATTAGGCCGTCAGATAATTAGGGTTATTACGGTAGTATTTTTTATTTTCATATCCAGCTTAAGTTTTTCGAGAGCATATATGCTAATTCTAAAAAAAAAAAATATTTGAAAATTTCTAGAAATGTGTATGCCTAGCAATCCAGTCATGTACCATTTTCGTAGACTTTTTATTTCGAGATGTTTACTTGGAAAAATTAATTTTCAAATAAAAATATTTTTTTGTAAAAATTTAATTCTCATTACATAACATACTTCTTGCACCACTTGTACTGTTTATTCCTGTATTATATGATACTCCTGGTCTGAAGCCTGTAAATCCACCCTGGAATGAGCCTACAACTGGGAATTTCTCATTTGGTTTTGTGAATGTGCCATCCTTTTGGACACATTTTATAGTCTTACAACACTTTCCTTGTTCTGAGGTCGTGAAACACTCCTTTGGCAAGTTGTTATAAGTTGGACATCTGTAATATAAACAACACAATACCTGAGTAAAAGAAAACCAGATTTCCCTCAATCAATGGTTTGAACTGCCCAGCAAACCACCCACCAGTCAGTCTGCCTGCCATACATCTCCAATATCCTAATCAGACTTTCATTTGAAAAATCTGAGTAAAACATTGTTTACCTATACAACACCCCTATCGTGCCTCTTTCATAGTTGAAAGCCTTTTAGCTTATTGTATATACTGAGTATTCTGTAGACCCCTTTCATAACTTTCAAGAAAAAAATATACCATGCATATTTATAAAAGGCTTTGTCCACAGAAAAATTTTGTTAAAAAATAACAATATTTATTGATACTCTGACTACTTTCCTCTCCATGGCAAATTTCAATTCTGTTGTTGTTCTGGAAACTACCTTCGTATCTATATGTATTTTTCAATATAAAAAATAATAATATTCAGACAGACGCTGAGGTCTTTTCCTTTCATAAAATCTATGAAATGTTTCTTCACCAGAAACAAGAAGCTTTTCATAGTATGTCACTTACTTTGGTTTACATTCGTAGTATCCTGTGCTTCCATCAATGCAAGAACATGTAAAGTCACAGTCGATTTCCCAACTCTCTCCTTTATTGTAAAGTTTGTTCTTGTATACACACTGACCTAAAACAAATTATGATAAAAATACCATATACTTGATTTAAACGAAATTGTAGATTTCTTCTCATAATAAATCATCCAACAATGTCATGCCCTTGAAAGACAAAAATAAAATGAAAGAATTAAAGGTGTTTGGACTGTTATTTGGTTGAAAATCATAGATATTTTAATAGACAAGAAACAGGTTTTTTCCTGTTTTAATTTACTGTAAAAATTTTGCCATATTACCAACAGAAAATGTAGTCTGTTTCCCAAAATCATAATCAGTAAATTTCATTAAAATTTAATGAGGCATGAAATGTAGGTCAAAATGACCTACTTTGAGAGTTATGCAATCAGATTCTCCTCAAGTGCATCTCTCTAACAAATTACAAAGTACCTGAGTACAACACGCACACACCAATGTAAACCTTTACCAAAGCTAATGAAGCATGAAGGTCATGTGGCCTAAAGATGCATCTACATATTAAATTACATGTTTAAAGGTCAACTTGTTTCACAAATCTATCTGTAGACATAAATGTTGTACTTGGTGGCTTTTTTTTGGGAATGTTTTTGAGTTGCATGTGTAACCAAATACACTGCATAAAGTCCTTTTTGTATAATGAATCTTTCAGACTTTGACTTGTATTTTTGATGTCATTTACAGCTTCAAATTTTTATTTAACTTTATATCAGTCAAGTTCAAAGTGAAGACTGGAGAATCTTTGAATTTTTAAACTTCACGTCTTTTCCGAAGGGGCACAGCGGAACAAAGGAAAAGATACTGAATTTTAAAAAAAATATGAGGATTTTCCAGTTCTTCACTTATGAATGTGTATAAGTACCCATTTCTTCCGTAAATAATCGATTTTTCCTATACCTAGGTAAATTCAATGAGCACAGTCGACGAAGTTAAATAATGTTATGCCTGATAGGTAAAAAAGGTATGTTCATTTGTGAATGGGGCGATTTGATTGGTCTCGTGTAGTTGGAGATGTGGTCGTGTGAACCGATCTTCAACAGGTCATCTCACACTGAAAATGGCCATTTACGGAAGAATTATATTCTGCTTTGCTTACTTCTGATTCCTATAATCTGGTTTGGTTTGATTGGAAATCCCCCTCCTGGGAATCCACCAGTTGTATTCTGAGGAGTGTTTGGCTTGATTTGGATGATAGGTACCAGAGCAGTGGGTGCAGGAGTAGGTACCATGCCAATCTTTGTTGGTGCTGGTGTCGGGACCAATTGAGGGTCTGGATTGATCGTACCAAAACCAGGCACATCACAACTAATAACTGGACAACATTGACCAGGAACCATATTTTTCTTACAGTATTTTGGTAACGGTGGATATGCTGGACATCTGAATTGTTTATGAAAAAAATAATAATAACAATTAAATCAAACAAAAATACAAAGATTTTCCATTAAAAGCTTGCTTTTGTTGTATTTTTTGAATTAAGGAGTAAACTTTAAAGTTAAGACCAGATTAATTTTATAATAAATCAATAATTTATTCTATAAACCATTTAATTTAAATAATAATACATATGAGAATACTCATTGGATGATCCTGACAGAAAAGTTGCTCAGACAGGGGTATGTTGCCCCTAAGTTGGAGTCATCCTTATCAAAGTTTTATGGACGTTATCATGACTTGGTTGACAGGTATGAAAAAACCGTTTCCCAAATGAAAATGGACCTGTTCCATCGATTTTATCCCTTCCTCATACCGGATTTGACATGGGCAGCATGGTGGGTGTCCTGCAGTAAACAGAGACTTCCTAATCTTTCAGAGCACCTGAGTCTACCCCCAGTTTTTTGGTGGGCTCCATGTTGTTCATATGTTTTTAGTTTTTATTTGTAATGCATGTATTGTTTTGGCCTTGTCTTCGTTGTTCTCCGGAGTTTGTCAGTTGTTTCGATTTTTCCCTCCTTCGAATATCCCTTTTGGATTTCTTGACTTTTTTTAAATGGAGTCCTTACTTTGAAATACATCTATAGAGTCCCTTCTGACCATTTTCACAGGTACATACATAATCACAGCCATCATCCCAGGACAGGCCTTGTTTATACACCTTACCCTTGTAAATACAGGCATCTGTAAAACAAAATTGTTGTCAAGTCTCTTAACTGAAATATGCCTCAGGTACGAATATATCTTAAAATCAAGTTAAGGTACTATACCACAAACATAATTAATTTTAACCATCATCTCCTACTCCCTTGTTCATATTTCTCCAATTCTTATGGCCATTATCAAGGCTCTTAGTCTTTTATACTATGTTAAACTATGCTATATTTCTGCATAAAGAGTGCCCACAAATACTGAACCGGTGGGGAATATTTGATTCACGGAAGGTGAAGACAATGTATGTTTAAGAGGACAAGGCTGTACGTATACAAACGAAAGTTGTTGATTTATTTATATAAGATTTGTGAAGCTAATACCCTACAAGTTCACAACGTCAACAAAATTTGTGTGTGGTCACTGTAGATGTCCATATACTGAAATTGAATGAAGTAGGCAGTGGACAGATATTGGTCCATACCTAGTCAATGTGAATTCTAAACTGGTGTGTTGGAGATCTCAAGATAAGGCAATTTTTTCTCGTTTAAATGTCTAACCACATTATTTTACTGAGAATTAAATTGAAGTCTCCTCCAATATTAATTATGATATATTATGTCATTAGGATAGAGTAATTATAAAATACATGTACCTAAATATGAAAGGAACTTTGTTTGATCAATCCCAGTATTGGCAGAAAAAAACTGTGAATATCAGTCAAAGCAATCTTGATTTTCAATACAACAAAAGAAAAGTTTTCATTCTTTAACAACTGAAGTTCTATAACTACCAATAAAAACTGTCAAAATTGAAATAGAGCTTGGTTTAAGTGTTATCGATCCCAGAATTGCTTTTCCAGGCTTCTGAACCCAAAAAGATATACACATGTACACAGTACAATGGAAAAAAATTTGGCAATTAGCAATCTAATCCAAATTTGTTCATAAAAGAATTGAAGGAAGACAAAGAACTTCGTCATATCCAGGTTAGAATATATTATAAGTGCTATATTAGTTAAACTTGAATAAATAAAAAGCTAACAATATGACTACAGTTTTTACGGGAATAATTTATTGGTAACTAGATTAATGCATTGTAAATGCTAAAAAAGATTTAATTCTTTATTAATACAAATAAACCCACCAATGGTTAGATATATACAAACAAATACAATACATTAGAATGGCACGAAACACATAACAAGAAGATAGTATCAAAAGAAATCATTTAAAAGCTGTTTTTTTTGGTATGTAGGGTCTTCCCTCCTCAGTTCTAATTACTGTTTTTATGGAAATACAAACTGCATTGAAATCAGTAGGTGTTACCAGGGCCTAATCTTGCCGGTGAAATGACGATTTAAGTCGCCAAAGAATTTTTAAAATCGCTAAATCTCGCCGGCCTATTCATTTCTTGGCGAAGTGAAGTCGCTATCGAAATATCAGTAAATGGGAGATAACTCGTGAAATTTTTAGCACAGGTAAATTTTTGAAACAAAATGGCGACGATCAAGAATCGGAATTTTGAAGTGGCCCACGACTTATATTGTCAATGATTGATTGAAATAAATTCAACGGGGACTTTAAACCCATTTGAATTTTATATTCAAAACTATTTAAGGGAAATCGAAATATCGTTTCATTCGTTTGTTATGAATTGAAGATGCATGGCGTCAGGACGATGTTGCGTAATCACCAAGTCAACTAATTTTATATTTTTATATGATCAGCTGATTGTTGTTTTGTTCTACAGTTAGGATTACAAGAAAACCCCTATGATGAAAGATAATTAGCCGTTAATAGGTTAGTTATGTGATTGAAAGTTGGCTTGGGTGACATTGAGTATGAGAATCTCAAGTTACAATGACACAATGTTTTGACAACTTATCCTTTGATAAAATATATTGGTAAGCTGTGAAAATTAAATTACTCAAGTACTCAAAATTAGTAGATCAAAAGAAAATCAAACTGTATATAACTGTCCTAATTTTTTATATTTTATCAAATTCAAAATTCTGTTAACACTGACAATATAATTAAATTAAACTGCTTTTGGCAATATTATGTCTTTGGCTAACTGGTTAGGGGTTCAATCCCCAAAACCAAATCAGTCTCAACCACCAAAATCAAACTTAAAAAGAAAAAATACAGATGAGACTGATCAAAATGTTAAGCAGAAGAAGTTTTTTTTTCACTTAAAGTTATGAGCCAAGATTGCTTTGATTGGTATAAGGAAGTAAAGTTATGAGCCAAGATTGCTTTGATTGGTATAAGGAAGACCCAAAAGGTCTTTGGCACTGTGAATATATTATTTGAATGTACTTTTATTTATATATATATGCCATTGAAAACAGACACATAGAAAAAGCGCAACCGATACGATGAATTAAAGTCCACTTCTCCAGAAAAATGACCACTTCTCCCTAATCCATCCTGGAAGGAGAAGTCACTTCTCTGTCTTCAAAATCCTAGATTAGGCCCTGTGTTACAGTTGAAATTAATACATTAAGAAGGATCCCAGGGGCTAACTAGCCCATATAGTTGAACTCGGAACCAGGTAAACCAGCTAAACAGGGTTAAGACGTTGCTTAAGAAAGAGGATAAAAAAAAAAAAAGAAATTGAAGATGCAGGCAACTCTCATTACCTGAAACTGTTAGGTCAATTCCAGATATGTCAAGGTACTTTGTTTGACCCAAGATAATACCTTACAATTTATCAACTCCAGATACATGTATATTGAAATTTCTGTTAAGTCAGGTTATTTTTATCATAATATCAAAATAAAGACAAAAATCAGAACAGGAACCCTACTGTATAATATTCCCTTAATTATTGCAAAATTTACTCTGTTAATTTTTTTACAAACTTGTTAAAAAAATATCTCTTAAAATTCTGTGAATTTATTCCCTGTCTACATCTTCAATAACAAGTACTTTTTTCGACAGGTTCTCTAATCAATAATGGCCATACCTCTAGTTCCCTGTATTGGATTAGGGTTCAGACTGGATCCAGAAAAGACAGTGTGTGTTCCTATAGGAATAATGTTCAGTTTATTTGGAGGAGGAGTACCAGTTATAGTATTGCCAACAACAGGACTATATGTTCCACAATCTGGTACTTCACAACACGCGTCTGCTGGGTTTGGTTTCAATGTACAGATGGAAGGTAGGTTGGAATAGGCTTTACATCTATTTTAATGAGTAAGACATAAAAAATCTGTAAAGTTACTGTTTAAAAGCAGATTTTCTTAAAAATAAAATATATTTCCAGTTTTTACTGGAATTAAAGACTGAATTAAACATAGTTTTTCACACAGAATTAAATAAATATATAGAAAACATTAATAAAAAGAAGTAACAGGCACTCTGATTAGCTAATAGCCAGGCTGTAAATTGCACTCCACAAGTGACATCAATATGAAATTTATAAACAACCAGCTATAAACCTCAATGCAAGTGGTGCAAATTTTAAAATTATCTTTGTTATGGCATATATAGTCGCCAGTACATATATTGTCATATAATGATGGCAATTGGTAAATATTTATTCACTAACAATTTATGCTCTGTTAATATCAGTGACAATATGTCCTAAAATCTTCACTATGTCACAGCAGAAAAAAAAGGAAAAGAAACATTCTAAATAAACTTCCTGAAACTTGCAATGATTGTTCCTCTTCCCTATAAACTGGAATATTCTGCAGTTTTACTTAAAAATCTTGAAGCCTTGCTTGATATATTTTGATTCAGTCAATTAATGGCTAGATTAATGTACTTTATAGTAATTTTACCCTATAATCAACAATATGTGCTGGCAACTATATATATATATCAAACATTGCATATATTGTTGTTAGGCAACATTTTATGTATAGTGCACAATTGTTGTGGGTTATTTAGTGTGCACCATGTGACTAAGATTAGTCTCTCATATACTAAGATGTATTATAGTAAATCCTTAACAAACTCATATTTTACATTAGCATGTTGTATGTAGTCTGTATAAATTATATAAATGCACCAAAAGACAAAATATATATAGTAAATGCCAACCATACATCAAGAGGCCATCAAGACACATTTATTACCTAGCTGAGCAATTGTAGAAGTTGGTCTGTGGATCCACACATTCACAAGTGTAATCACAAGCATCATACCAATGAGAACCCTTTGTATGTTGTGACCCATCAATGTAAACACAAACATCTGCAAAAAAAGATAAGAAAACATATTACTTAAAAGAAATTAAAATTTTACTAAGACTGTGAGGATTATTATTTAAGAATTAAATGCTTCTCTTTGTAGTTTTATTAGTGTGTAAAAACTATGGCCAAAGCTATTTTTGTATGGTGCAAAGCATGTCGTATGTAAAATGGGAGCAATCAATGGTATTATACAATCCTGTAAGATTAAAATTAAAGACGTGTGCACGTGAACTCGTCTCCACTCGGCCGTCTCAACTTGAAAACAGCCATTTACGGAAGAATAATTAATCTTTTATTAAAGACCAAACTTCTTATTGTTACTGCAAATCAGGTAGCACAACAGTTTTTTTTACTTAAATGCTATATGATGTTGATTTCTTCTAGTCGAAAAGTAGTAGATCTCGCAATTTACCATTTCTGATATGACATCCATCTTTTAACAGAATAATGTTTATTCATATTACTTTAAAAATTACGAGAAAAAAAGTCAGAAAGCAATAAGAATAGAAAATAATCCAGTAAAGATCAGAATATCGTGTTGATTTAATTTGTGAAATACAAAGTCTATACACAGTAAATGCGTTGATTTAGCTAATTTGTGAAATACAATGTCGATACAATGTAAATATAAGTCCTTTAAAGAGACGTTACTGGCATCAATATTAAATAAAGATTATTCATATTTTTTTTATTTGGGAAATTAACGCATTTCGTTTTTGTAATGTTTAATCATTCCTGGTAATATATATACAAGGCTTGTAGTTTTGCTCACTACATCGAATGTGGACAGAGAAAATCGCAGGAAATCCAATAAAATCATCCTTTTGTAATTTATGCAAAATGTTTTGTTCATTACAAACAATAAAATGTAGTCTTTGATTTAAATAATGTAAGACAAATCTACTGTTACATGTACAAACATACTGTTAGGTTTCTTAGTCGCCACAGTTGATCCTGTGATAGGTTGACTTGTCGTTGTAGGTGGTGGGGTCAGCGTTGGGTTGAAGTCACACTTTGCCACCTTACAACAAGTGTCTTTTGGGTCTTGCTCATAGTGGCATTGTGGTGGCAGATAGAAGTATTTATTACATCTGTCCTCACACCTGTACAACCCTCGGATGGCATCTTCACAGGTACAAATGTAGTTACAGCCATCATTCCATTTCTGTCCCTGTTTGTATATTTTTTGTTTGTACACACACTGGTCTACAAAAGAAATAGCGCATAATGAAAATACACATAAACTTTGCTACAGTAATACGAAAATGACTTAAAAAAGAAAAATTATCAAAAATTTCAACTGAATGATTTCAAATTCATCTAATATTAAACACGGAGATTTTTTTTAGTTTTTGAAAGGAAATTTACTTATTTGCTGAACTAGTATACATTATTGTTTAGGGGCCAGCTGAAGCCCACCTCTGGGTGTGGGATTTTCTTGCTGCATTGAAGACCCATTGGTAGCCTTGAGCTGTTTTCTGCTCTTTGGTCGGGTTGTTGTCTCTTTGAACCATTCCCCATTTTCATTCTCTATTCTATCATAAATATGTATCTAAAAATAAACTAGAATATTGAGTGCTAATTAAAGGGGAGATAAATGTATCAAAATGTTCATGTTTATCATTTAAAGACAATCATTATGTGGCTGATCCATTTTAAGTGTGGTTCTTCACAGTAATTGTATTGTAAACAAATAAATGCATAAAAAAACATAAACTAGCTTACTTGCTCCACCTGTAATGGTGCCTGGTTGTAATGCTGTGCCTGTAATTGATCCCTTGACTGGTGTAGGAACAACAATTGGCATTCTCGTGGTGGTTTGTCCTGGTGAAGGGGAGACAATTGGTGCTGGAGTTGGATATTGGTTACAGTCTGGAACCAGACAACATCCATCATTTGGATCTGCTTTCAAAGTACAAGATGCTGGTAGGTTGGTATAACTGTTACATCTGATGAGAAGAAATGAAATTTTTAGCATTAGCCTAGATTCAGGTGTTGAAATAGGTAAAATAAGCATTCTGAGAGTATTGCTGATCAATACAAAGTCATCTACCGGTTTGAGCTGTGAGAAAACACACCACATGCTCTTTGACTACAGTTGGTTAAAGGGTTTCTAAAAAAACGTCTGGAAAACTGTAGTGTGACCGACAGATGACAGACAGACAGAGTGCAAACCTATAGTTCCCTTCAGGGTTGCCGGGAGGAGACTAAATATGTTTACTCTGCAATCCTATTTGAATACATATTAAAATTTCTACTATTATTGTGGTATAACTACTTGTAGTCAAAATGAAAAAAATGACGAGTCAATAAATCGCAAATTAATTTAGTGTACAACTGATACATTAGTACCATCGTACCAAGTCAGGGTTTTGTATCCACGCTCGTTCCTACAAACCCCTGACAACATTCATTGATATTTTAAGGGTCGGAATGAATGATTTTCTTTGGTAGCTTCTCAAGGTCAAAAGAGAATCTATTTGCATCATAGAATTTTTTAGGTCACACACCAGGCGGCAATATGTTTGATCCGCTAAATATGAATGAGTGTTGTCAAGGGTTTGTTGGAATGAACACGGATACAAAAACCTGACTTGAGAGAATGCGTTAGTTGTAGATTTTAAGTATTCTTATTCTACTAAATTGAAAGGATAAGAATAACTCATACCACGAAAACACTAGATCAAATATGGTAATGGATTAATATTTTTTATTTCCATGTTAATATAAAATTAATGAATGTACATTTTATTCCAAATTTTATCATTTCTTCCGGTAAAACATTTACTAGTAAATGTTTGATATTAACATCTTTCCTTTTAGATATTTCATAAAGCTGTTCAGCTTCAAAATTTAAAATTAAAATAAATATTTCTGACAATACACCTGAGACTGACTTTATGACTCACCTGCAACAAGTTTGCAATATTGATTTGTTTGCTTGTTTAGTTGGGGTTTCAGGCTGTTTTCAGCACATTTGGCTATTTCACGGCGGCCAGTTTTTATTGGTGGGGAAAGCCTGAGTACCCGGAGAGAATCACGACCTTCCGTAGGAAAATTGGCAATCCTTGTGAATTAGATCAGACTCAAACAAACCCCGCCACAGTTGAGATTCGAACTCACAACCCCAGTGTTGACAGGCTAATGATCATTAGTAGATGTGACTAACTACCTAGACCAATCGGTCACCGAGGCCCCTGCAATATTGAAAGAAACACCATGGGAATGTTCCACAATTTTGATAAAAGATCTCCCAAAGACTATTCAAAGTTCAGTCCCCAATGGTCCAAATGTTAGTGGAGAATATTACAAAATACATTTTAGCTGAAATTTCAATTTTTAGTAACAGTGCCATATCATTTCAAGGTATAAAAGACATGTATTTGAAAGAGGAACAGCCAGGGATCATTCATACAGAGGTTGGTTCAATTTGTTCAAGTCCTTCACAAGGAGATGATTTATTGTAAATGTGAACAGAGGACAGATGCAAAGTGATAGCAAAAGCCATAGCAGTCTAGGCCAGGACAGCTAAAAAAAGAAGCAGATTAGAGGTTTAAGACTTACTGAATTTAAGTGGCTATGAAAATTGTGCAGATTATACAGAACTTAAAACCTCTTACAACCCATCATCCCTCATTCAGAAACTGTTTTAATTTTACATGTACCTCTGTGTACATGCATATATTCCTTTAGAGACATCCTCACATCTACACTGTAAGTTACAACCATCCTTCCAAGTCTGACCCTGAGTATAGTATACACCCTTGTAGGCACAGAAACCTGAAAATGTATCATAATATTTGACTCAGGCTATTACCTATACTAAGAAAACATATAAAATACATTTATCCAGCAATCAAAGTTTCATCATAAAATGTCAGATAAATATGCATGGTACATAATATGCAGAGCAATCACTAGCTGAAAACCATCCAAATACTTCCAGGTAAAACATTTTTTGCATAATATTGATACACTAAATTGAATGAAAGACATACATATATGTTTTAAAAAACTTTTGAACAATTTAAAAAAAAAAAGCAATTTTAAAGTCTGAAAAGCATTACTCATAAGTTCTGGGTAACCAATTACCAAAATCCATTATTCTACTTAATTAGAGAATTCCTTTTTTTGACTATTTATGCACTTTCCATTATATTTCTTGCGCTGGTTTTTCCATAAAAATTGACATAAGCACAACAGACTGTGAATGAGCTTAAGAAATGCATTTTTTTCCATAAGTCTGTTGATTTACTGTTACTGTTGTTTCACTTCAGTCTTAAAAGATAAGGATTGCCAGCTTTCCTGCTAAAAATAGTTGGTTCTTTTACAACTTGCTTCATAAATAAAAACAGACCCAATAACACATGTAAAGGCAATATTGCTGAAAAAGACATAAAACACGTATAAACTAACAAATTTATTATATCCCTGATATTTCTTCAGTTTTTATTATTAAAATATGCCTTGTCTCTCATTTGACAAGGCATTCTAAAATACCTGAAAGAGTGACATTCTTGAACACTACACATCTTGCCACACCTGTATTATGTTTGTGAATAAAACTAAAGCTTGCAGCTAGTCGTAAGATACATGCAAAAATTTAAATAACTAAGTGGAGGAAAATGAATTTAAAAAAAAAATTCATAAATGCCCCCTTACATCTATAGATATCTTCTCTAATTGGAGAACAACTTTTTACAATTTTACAAAAAAAGAACAAGAAAAAGAAAATATAAAAAAAAACCTTACATACCGACTTGGTTTGGTATTGTAACAGGAGGTGATTTAGTAGACTGTGGTACTGGTGTTGGTGCTTTATTTGGTACTGGTGTAGGTATACCATTAGGGAATGGTGTTGGGTTCTTATAATCACAGTATGGCACTTGACAACATCTATCATTAGGATCAGCCACAAGCACACAATTTGTTGGTATGTTGGTATACTTGGTACATCTGAAACAAACAAGTGAAGTTAGGATTCCTCAGGAAATGACAACCTTGCTGTGAGCAAAGCTCACAATCAATACCCCCCGCTCCCATCATATAAGTATTGGACCAGAACAGAATTTCTAAGTCCAAAAGAATATAAATATGGAAAAAACTATCGGACCAGGACATACTTCGCATGCCCACATCTACGTACTAGGATCTAACAGTATCCCCAGTTTCATTAACCTCTGATAGGGCATGTTTGAGAAACTGTGGGTACAAAAAAAATTGGGGGATAGACAGAATTTCTAAGTCAAAAAAGGGTATAAAATTATGGGAAAAAGTATTGGATCAGGACATACATGTACTTCGCATGGGCACATCTACGTACTAGGATCTAACATTATGCAAAGTTTAATTAACCTCTTATAAGCCATGTTTTAGAAACTGTGGGTAAAAATTGGGGGACAGACAGAATTTCTAAGTCCAAAAGGGTATAAAATTATGGGAAAATGTATTGGACCAGGACATACTTTGCATGCGCACATCTACGTACTAGCATCTAACAGTATGCAAAGTTTCATTAACCTCTGATTAGGGATATTTGAGAAACTGCGGGTACAAAATAAATTGGGGATAGACAGAATTTCTATGTCCAAAAGGGTATAAAATTATGGAAAAAAGTATTGGACCAGGATATACTTCGCATGCACACATCTACGTACTAGGATCTAACAGTATGCAGTTTCATTAACCTCTGATAAGCCATGTTTTAGAAACTGCAGGTACAAAAAAATTCTGGACAGACAGACGTACAGACTATGTTTGCAGGGGGTATAAATATCAGAGCATGCTTAAGTAACTTCTAAATATTTATTATTTAAAACCTTTTAAAGCCTGTCATTTAAGAAATAATTCATTTGTGCCATGCTCTATGGTTATTTTAACATGGTTAGCCTTATATTTGTTTCTATTTTACATCGAGTGTTAGTAAAATAACCATAGAGCATGGCACCAATGAATTATGACTTTGAAACTTTATTTTATCAATAAAATAAAACAGTTTAGTGATTTCATGTGTGCTTCAGGCTTCACGCTTCACGTCAACAACGCATTGTACACATGTGTCAATAATAATAGTTCTATATAAAACACGGTTTTGTTTCTATAGAGAAAACGGCACGTCATATTAGAATTTTTAATAAAGTTGTATACAATTGAATACTTATGTTAGATTTGTTGGGTACATTGATAGGAAATTTTCTTCTTTGTTGTAATTATAAAAGTGAGGCATTTTTTAATAATTAATCACACATATTCTTTAGGAATAAATAAATCTCTTTGTCCTTTGCCTTTTTTGATAAAATAAAAAGAAGTTATCACAGCTCTAGACTGTGACTCAAAATCATATATTTTCAAACAAAATTCCTGACGTCACAATTGAAATCCATTTATTCACCAGAGTGCCAAAAGAAAGTTAAGATGAAGCAGTTTGTTCCTTAGCCAATATATGTTAGACTTACCTGTCAGTACACCTGTAGAATCCAGTGTTACTATCCATACAGGTACATTTATAATCACACTGGTCATTAAATCTCTGTCCTTGTTGGTAAAGATTTCCTTTGTACTGACAACCTAATAAAAAATGGAAACTTGTGACTAATCCATCTGCTTTTGAACAATAAAATGTCTATTTTTGAAATACCGTACACTAAAAAAAAACATAAAATAAAACAAATTTGAAATACACAATTTCTTTTAAGCTATAGACATCATTTACTGAAAGTCTTATCCTATAGAATTAAGATTATTCTTATGTGAAATGACCTACTTTCATCAATTTCATGTAATGCAAGTAAGGCAATACCAAAATGGTTTTTAGTTCTTTGGATTTTTGGCTGGTAAAAAACAGGTGCGAGCGTGCCAAATTTAATTTTAATTTTTTTTTTCTTGTGGAATAGTTTTTTTCGGGCGAAGATCAAATTTTAAGTGCGGCACACATTTTTTTAACTAAAATATTGCAAAAAAAGGGAAAAAATCTCAATTTTACCAAAATTTTAGGAGTGGGCAGACAATTTTTATTTTAATGTCTTGAAACATGAAGAATTTGGGGCATATTTTCAGCATTTTTGCAAAATGAAGCGGCAAAAATATTTTTTCTTAAGATTTACATAGTCCAAAAATTGGAGTGGCAAAATCCAAAGAATGAATTAAAGTTTCATACATACATTTTATCATGATATATATACTACAAATCTTCAAAATACATCTCCTTACCTATGAGGTTGGGAACTTTTCCAGTTCCAGTAATGATGCCTGGTTGTGGCATAGGGGGTGTTAAGATTCCAGGGGTTGGGGGAATACTGGGTACAACTATAGGACAGTATGGTACTTCACAACATGATGGATCTTTAGGATCAGGAACTAAAGAACATCCTGGCGGAACCCGATTGTACTTGGAACATCTGAAATTATATATTTAAATCATTCACCATGAAGGAATTAAAATCTGGAGCAAAATGTGAAATATGTCAAAGTACAAGGCCTGAAATTGTACTATGTTTAAACTTAAGAAAAATAATAATTTTTGTTTGTTTTTTTTTATTTTTTATTTCTCTGGCTAAAACCTGATAGAAATTTGAAAGTATTATTCATTCACAGATTTATTGTGAAAATAAAATAAGTAATAAAAAATAAGTATGGTTCCAATTCAAAAATAAAATAATCTTTTACTCTTAAAAACAAGAAACCAGCATACCTTGCTTGACATCTGTAGTAGCCAGTTTTACCATCTTCACATACACAGACAGAATTACAGCCATCATACCACTGTTGTCCTTGCTGATAAAGTTGGCCATTGTACACACAAATATCTGCAAAAAGCATAGATACACTATCAAACTAATTTGTAAAACAATGGCCTGAAGAAAATTACCATTATCTATTCCAAGAAGCATAGAAATCTCAATTAAGAAAAAGCACAATGTTCCCATTTTTCAAAACAATGCAAAAAAGAATTTCTCATGCTGTAACAGCAATTTCATAATTTTTACTGCCAAAAAACACACATTCAGAATTCAGATCTAACCTGGAACATTATACTTTACTTTAATTCATTACTTCCATGAAAAATCTACCAAAACAATCCTTTTGGTAAATTTCTAAAGATATTTATATCAGCTCTACAATGTTTTGTTTTATTGTTTCAAAATTCACAACATCAGTCTTGAACACAGATGATGTGACAAAAATTGTTGAAATGCAATTCATTCGTTGCATTAATTTTGAGAGAAGCAAATATTCTTGAGAATGAATTTGCCTCGCCTTACGGTTTGCAAAATTTAACATTCTCTCGACTGGTATTTTTCGCAAATACCCCTCCTTAACATGATATATCTTTTCATAAAACTACCCACTAACTCAGTTTCGTTCATCCTTTTCATGATAAAGCAAATGTACTTCAACAGACCTTTAGCATTGGGTGCAGGTGTTGGTGTTTGTCCAGAGGGTCCTGGTGTTGGTACCAACGTAGTCCCTGGTTTTGGAGGCCTACAGTATGGTTTTTCACAACATTTATCGTTAGGATCCTTTGTCATGGTACAATAAGCTGGTAATGGTGGGTATCTTGCACATCTTAACAAAGATAATGTGTATCATAATAAATGTGATAAGGAACACACTGGTGCAAAAAGGCAATAACTCACATAAGAAAATATTAAAATTGCATCTGATAGAAAGTTTAGAAGCATCTAAGCATTGGGAATAGCAATGTAAGATTACAAGCATCAAAAGGATGCAAATTGGAAAAAATTTAAAGACAAAATATTTAAAAGAAAGTTTTAAGATTCATCCATACAAAAATGTTCTTCATTGGACACACTGTAGGTAAAAACAATGTCCTTCTATGTATGTAACTATAAAGCTTGTTCATTCAAATTTCTTCCAATTAGTAAGAACTACAACATATCAAGGAACAGATACAGGACTAACAAAATTTAGTTATTTGCAACAAATAACATGAAAATCTGATTTTCATGATTTCTCCAGATATCCTGCATTTAGGATCATTTTTAAGAGGAAAATACATTTATTAATTTCTATACATAAATTTGGAGCTGAATATAGAAACAATACAGAGTCTTAAACTTACTTATCTGTACATGAATATCTGCCAGAATTGGCATCCAGACACTGACAAGTGTATGAACAACCATCATCCCATGTCTGTCCTTGATTATAGATCTTTCCCTTATATACACAGGAATCTATAAAGAATAAACATATTAAAAAATGAGAAAATTTTATCCTAAAAACAAAACTTTATTCCAATATGTTTGTTCATCAGTATGTTTCAACAGACAAGATGCATTAACTTGATAATATATAAAGCCTTAAACACTACAAAGCTGACAAATAATGAGGTCAACTTTGTTATGATCTTCCCAGGCCTTCAAGTAGTTTTTTGGTCCAAAAATAGGGCTTTTTATTAATTTAATAATTTATAGGGATATATCTCTCTACTTCACCCCTTTTCAAAACTGCCTTGGCATCCTGTTACTGCAGTCAATCACCAAGACTTGATTGATGTGCACATGAAATGATAAAAAGAAAACAGTGAATTTTTTAGAAATATTCTACAGGTACATGTATTGACGATACTCTGGCGTGAATGTTTTATGATAAAATTAAACTTGTACTTTCAACAGACAAAACCGGTGTTTTGTTTCTACAACCATATAGATAATTATCCTTCTTTTTAAACAATCCAGTTCATAAATGTAAGAAAAGGCAAAAAAAAACATTGGTCTGAAATACATACTTCTTGTACCAGTTAATGGTGTATTTGGTTGTGGTTGGCCAATAATTGTTCCTTTGTTTCCATTTATGACTGTGTTTGGATTGGTAGAATTAGGACTAATACACAGAGGAATTTCACAACAGGTGTCTTTGGGATCTGTTATCAGTCTGCAGCTCGCTGCAAGTGCTGGGTAGTTTGGACATCTATCAATAAAGAAATGAAACAGGAATTATACAATCTGCTTTGCGATAGAATAAGTCAATTAATTATCTGTTAATTTGAGCCATTGAAATTTATACTGTTAGTAGAAAATTTCAGGCTCAAACCATTATTGAAAGTGTGATAGAACAGGCTGTCTGATTAAATGCATACCAGATTTTTCTTTATCTCTGTTTGAGGTCACCTGCCTTTTGAATTGAAGAAAAAAATGATTATCAAAGGGGAGCAACTCTGCATTTTTTTCTATAACAGCAAATGATACCCAAGCTTTGAACTCAAATTCTGTCAATTAATAACAATAAAAACATGTTCTATAATAAAGGGCACATTTTTGGGACCCTTAGAGCATCAAAGACAGTCCACCCTAACATTTGTTTATGGCCAGACTGAAAACCAGATTTTATCTGTTGGAAAATATGATAAAAATTACTTTTTTGTCAAGGAATCTAAATTTTGTAAGTTAGACATTTTCTATTTATATCATAGGATAAAATATCCATATCAATCATAAAGCATATTGATTCTAGTATCTATAATAAAGGTCTGGATTCTGTGTCAAACACACATTCATAATCATATGGACGCAGTGACTTAAGATCAGGATGAAATGGCTGCTATTCAAGAGGTATACCTATCATTACAGTTGATCTGACCACTCTTAGCATCATCACATCTACACGTTTTGTCACATCCTGACTGCCATGTCTGTCCTTGTCTGTACAAAATACCATTATATATACAGAAATCTGTAATGATTATAATAATTAATTCATATTTTATGTAAAATTTAAGTAAGTTATTTTTCTATTAAGATTTTTAAAAATAATTATATATACAATTATAATACAAGATCAATACAATATGACTGTTTCGGATCATGTGCTACTGTTTGTTTGTTTAGTTTGGGTTTTACACCGTTTTCAGCACATTTGGCTATTTCCCGGTGGTCAGTTTTTATTGGTGGAGGAAGCCAGAGTACCCGGAAAGAACCATCGACCTTCAGTAGGAAAATTGGCAATCCTTGTCAATTAAGATTTGAGTTGAACACACCCACCACAGGTGAGATTCGAACTCACAACCTCAGTGTTGACAGGCTAGTGATCATTAAGTGTCTGCTACTGGGTAAACTCTTCAATCACATCAGTCTTTATGATGCCCATCATTAGTTTGAGGCTAGCCTGTATCTCAGGCACTATCTAAATTCAACAAGCATCAAACTGATCTTTTAATGTGTGAATAACTTTCATCCAAGTAAAACTACAAAAATACTCAACTAAAAATCCCTTATCATGAAGAGGATGAGGAGATATTTCTCTAAGAGATATTTTTTTCAAAATTCAAGAAATTATATAAAAACTTTATCTGTTTCAGATAAACCAGATGTAAAATGCCTTACAAACACAAAAGGTATATATTTACTAATGAAAGATTTTTTTCCAGTGGCAGACATCTTTCTACACAATCATATTTCTTAAAAACTGACAAAAAACATATGAAATAAATTGTAATTACCTATTGTTGGAGCAACAGTTGGTCCCTGTGATGGAGGAGCTATGGTTGATGGACCCAAGTATGGTGCCGCTGTAGGTACCAGTCCACATTCTGGTTTCTCGCAACATGGATTCTGTGGGTCATATACCATCTGGCAAGTAGGTGGAAGGTTAGGATATCTCTTACATCTGTTAATTTAAAATAAACTTCTCAGCATTCTCCTTTTTGACATACTTTTGAAAAAGATCTCTTAATTGCCAATTATATGAATTTTTGTGGTTTAAGAATAAATTTCTTCCATAAATGGCCATTTTCAGTGCAAGATGACTCATTGAAGATCGGTTCATGCGACCCCATCTCCCACTGTACAAGGCCTCATCTTCCACTGCTTTTAGACCAATCAAATCATGCAGTTCACAAATGCACATACCTTTTGACCAATCAGACGTAATGTTATTTAAATTCGTTGACTGTTCTCATTGAATTTACCTAGGTACACGAAACATAAAAATCGAGTATTTACGGAAGGAATAGGTATTTAAACTCATTCAAAAGTGAAGAACTGGAAAATCTGAAACTTGTTTTTAAAATTCAGCATCTCTTCCCTCATTCTGCTGTGCTCCACTCGGAAAAGTTGTGAATTTTAAAAACTTGTTGAAGATTTTTCAGTCTTCATTTTGAACTCATGTAAGAACCTATTATTCTTTCAAGGATACTGAATTTGTATGTTGTGCCATTATTATGATAATAAAACAGAAAGAAATATGGCTTTTGTGCAACACCTGAATTTTGGTGCTGACTGCATCCATTACATCCATAAAAACAGTATCTAATGAACAGTAGGCATTATTCCTTTTTCTAATGTAATGAGTCTAAAACTGGGATCAACAAAAAAGAGTCTCTTTAAATTAATTACATTTAAAGGTATAAATACTTAATTAGTTATATTCGGTCCGAGAAAACTGTTTTAATTTTGGTTTATTTAATATCCATTCAAGACCTTATGAACTACCCTTAATGGATTCCTCTTACAATTCTTAAAAAGTTCTTTTCTTTTTAATCTCTGAATTTTGTCTTATTTCTGGTTATTGTTTTTTGAGATATGGGCGGAGGTCGATCATCAACTGCAGTTCTACAAAAGACTGATAGAACTATGTCTAGTTTGCCCAAACTAATATCATCGGTTAAATCCAAATGTATTTTTTAGCCTTTTCAACATACTTATCAGTACATTGGAATTGTCCCATTTTTCCATCAACACATTCACAATCAAATGAACAACCATCCTGCCATTTCTGTCCTTGAGTATACTGTTTACCATTGTAGACACACACAGCTTATAAAGAATAAATCATGAAAATATAGTTCAAACATTAGGTCTCATGCTACTTTTACAAAGTATTTTACATTTCTACTGAATGTCAACTTAACTAAGTGGCCACCTCCCTTTAGCTGTCATTTTGGACTCTGCCCAAAAAGTTTAACCTGTTTATTAATTTGAATAAGAGGTCAACTCTCCAAAGCAGTCAGCGGCCACATAAATGTTTTCCCATATTGGACATTTGCCTGAATTAAGCAGCTATTTTTCTTTTCATCTTGGTTAAAATCATCGTTAACTGATTTTCAGATGATCTTTAATTTGTGGAAGTCCTTAAATATCTTTCAAATTATCAATCATGTCATTAGTAGAAAGTTAACTTTAGAAAAAAAATCTTGTCACTTAAAAAGAACCATCATGTTTTTTGTGTTTGGCAAAGATAATATCTTGACCATTCTGGACCGAACTGAAAATCCAGATTTGCCACTCAAGCTGAATCTTGATTAAAAGGTAGCCTGTCCCAACAGTGACTGTAAAAAACATGTTTGACTATATATAAAATTAATAAAATTTTCGATTTGACTTTTTGGAACATATTTAATCACTACAAACTGATGATGTACTTACGTTTGGGTGCCTGTGTTGGTTTGCCTGGTATAACAGTTGGAGGTGGTAAGGTACCTATTCCTGTAATGGTTCCCTGTACACCCTGAACAATGGTGGTATTTGTGTTACAGTCAGGAGCCTGGCAACACTGTGGATCACTACGATCTGGTACCATCACACAGTTGGCAGCCAGGTTTGGATACTTAGCACACCTAATTGTTAGAATAACAAAGCTGATTTTTGGAAGAAGCAGTTTTAATAAAAAAATTATTAGAGAAGGTCTTATAAAAATACAACAGTAAGGTATAAAACCAAACTTCTCAACAAAAATTTACATAATAGACATATGCCTATTTACTGAAATGTTTTGTTGACATGCTTAAAGCTTATGAAATGGGCTACCAGTAAGTGTTAAGGATATAACAACCCATATTTTCATGAAGTTGAGTCCTATTTCCTTGTTTGTGTGCAGCGTCTATGAAATTAAATTAGGTACATAATTAATGTTTTCAAAGTTTGCTTACAATTACCAGGGTCATTGTCAAGATTTTGCAGGGAACAAATTCTTAGACATTTAGATTAATCATGTGGTCAGTTAGAGTCCAGATACCTTATGTGGGTTCCAATATATCCTTTAATTGTTAAACAGGCTATAATGATATGATACCCATGTATTCATTTCTATGCTCTTCCCTTCCTTTTCAGTTATTTAATGTAACTCAAAAGGTTGGACTAATAACACATACCTATCCCGACAAGTGTAAAAACCAGATTTGGCATCCTGACATACACAAGTCTTGTCACAACCATCATACCACTTCTGTCCTAGGGAATATACCTTACCATTGTAAAGACAGGCATTGATGTCAGGTCTAGCTGTAAAAATTCATATGAAGAAAATGTCTTAAATAAGGTATTTTCAAATTTTTTTTAAGTTGCGCTAAAAATATGGAATTAAATGCCATGGCAACAATGCTTACTTCATTTTAAACTATAAAACTGACATTCGCTAAAGAACCATTTGATACTCTATTGGACCCGCTATAGAAATTCAATGCAAATTTGTGAAAGAAAACTCAGTTGCTCTACCAACAATTTCAACAAAACTTATACAGCATTAAAAAAAGAGTGTTGTTATTATTTTACTTTAAAGATAAAATAATAATTTTTATGACTATCTAACAGATGTCTTATATCAAACTTCAGTTCATCTTGACAAGCCATTTCTGGGGATATTATTTTCTGCAAACCATGGCCACAAAGAATTGCCTTTTATGGCCATGTTTGTCAAATCTGCAAACTTTGTAAAGGTCCTACTAAATGAAAATTTAGTGAATGGGGCAGGTAAAGACAACAGTAGGTCAAATGTTAACCTGCACATAAGGAGTATCTTTGCATAACTATTTTTTTTAATGTTTTGACACAAATTTCTATTCTTTCCTACAAAATTTTGATTATTCACACAATTATATAAAGGCAGAATAATTAAGTCACCAATAAATATAATTCTTAACCTGTAATAGGTGGTCTAACTGTAGTTGGGCCTTTATATGGCATTGGTGTAGGACTTGGTTCTGTACAACTTGGAGTAAAACAACATGCATCTTTTGGATCAATTACAAGTCGACAATTCACTGGTATATCTGTGTATGTTGGACATCTAAAACAAGGAAACTAAACTTTAACAAAAAAAATGTGATATATTCAAGATTAAAGCCTTGTACTTTTAGAATAAGAAAAGACGCTTTAAAAAATAAAAAAAATTCTCAGTCTGAATCTTGAATCCAGGTAGTTGATAAGATAAACTAGAAAACAAAAACAAACATTTTTTTCTCATGAAGTTTTTTAACCATATTTTTCAGTAAAGTCTCTAAAAACTTTTTCATACATCGTTTTTCTTTAAATTGCTATTTTCGAGTCTCTTGAGCTTTATATTTTAGTTTCAAACGAAAAAATATATACTTGGAAGATAAACAGATTTTGGCAGAAAAAGATGCAATACACATTATTTCATAATTATACTTTAATGCAATTCAATATTATTAACCTATGATACACAAAATTATTCAACAGAATATATTGCACCATTAATGCATTATCTATATCCTTTCTTTTGTTTAGTTTAGTTTAGTTGGGGTTTAACACCATTTTCAGCACATTTGGTTATTTCGCGGCGGCAAGTTTTTATTGGTGGAGGAAGCCGGAGTACCCAGAGAGAACCACAACCTTCGGTAGGAAAATTGGCAATCCTAGTCAATTAAGATCAGAATCGGACACACCCCGCCACAGGTGAGATTCGAACTCAAACCCCCAGCGTTGACAGGCTAGTGATCATTAGGAGTCATGACGAACTACCTAGACCACTCGGCCACCGAGGTCCCTCCTTTCTTTTTCGTATTTATATAACACCATATGTTATAACATGTACATACAGATTCTGGCATATCACTGCTTCTCCCTTAAGGCGCCCATCCCTAATGAAAAATCGCAGAAAATAAAACGTCAACATAGAATGAAATGAATCAGTGAAAACCATCAGCTAAACTAGTAGAGTAAAATTTAATAGAAGTTTGCATGTAATTTCTGGGGAAGCGTTGAAAAGTACGGGGTACTGTGAATTCGACAATTTACACCAAATGGACCAATAACGTCAGAAAAAATTGGCGACGTCATGGTACGGTAAAAAGTAAGGTTTTATTTGTTAATTGATTAATATATTTCCAATAATACTGTAAAAGGAAGAAGGTGAATTTGAGAATCACGATCAAGTTCTGTCATGTTAAGAGTGAGTTATTATTCTCCAAAAACGACATAGCTCAGTTGATTTTTCTACACCGATTTCCATATTTTTTCATGCATAATCAGAGCAGGAATATGTTAAGAAATAAATGATCGAGTGTCTTGGTTTGCAATTAGATCAACATGCTAAGCAGGTACAAATTTGAACTCTCCAAATAATTAGTGCAAGCGAGAGATATTGCTATTCCGTTTATTTTCTTTATTTCGTCAATATATGCTGGAAAAGTAATTTTTAAGAGCGACTGATATAATTTTAATTTGAATATCAGATTTATAAAGGAAATACAATTCATTGATACCAATTTTGATGCAGAAGATGTGCACATTTCGTCGATTTGCAACTCATCGGTTATGCTCAAGGCCTATAAAATGTTTAAAACCAAATCAGCAATCCAAAAGGTAGAAGAGCAAATTCAAAAATAGCAAAATGGGAAAGCCAAAAACATAAAGATAGAGCTATGCAGGAGGAATATGGTGGGAAGTTCGATTCTAAATAGTTTCCGAGCGCAGACACCTTGTCCGAAGAAAATGTAACTAATTCGGAGTTAGTCAAAATTGATAATTATGTCGTCGATTGATGTCCTATTACTTTAAAAATGAATTTTGCCATGTGCCAATTGTAGAAAAACTTTTTTGTTCATCTGCAATAAACTAAAATTCTTTTTATAGATTACGCACACAAATACATTAAATGTTCATTAAAGGTTTATTGTAGTCACTGTTTTCCTTCTATTCTCTTTATTGTTTTCATTCTTACCTTTAGTATGTTATTTCAAGTGGATACCATTAAAATCCAGCAAACAATTTGAGAGGAAAAAACAGGAAATACAATGTTACGACTGTACCATATGTCCACAACCCCAGATACATGACAAAACCATGAAAATGAGGACAAAGTGAAGCCATACAGCACATAAACTAAACATTAATGGGAACCCAACATGAACAATTACCAGATGCACCGGTAAAATAAGCGTCCACTGACTTTCATGAAAACCCATGTCCGGTAAGAAAACTGAAACCTAAAATAAAAACCTAAAAGAGGAGTTAAGATATAAAATCGTAGTGTAAGTTGGATTTTCTCTCTCCTTTGGAATTTCGAACCAGGAATTGCTATTTATGCACATATTAATTAAGTTTTACACTATAGATCACTATATTTAAATTCGTAGTGTTTTTTTTCAAAATCAGACGTACGGAGTTGTGCTTATAAAAATACAAGGACGGACGGACATCATTTTGATTCCATTCCCTCTCCTCCCGCTATGCGGGGTATAATCATAAATAAAAATGCAACACCACACGGAATAAAGAAAGAAGAAACAAATATTCAAATAAAACCAAACCGTTTTTATTTCTGAAAATTTTAGTGTAAATTTTGGTATTCAAATACAAGAAATGGGTGCTCGAAAATCAGGCCACCGAAATAGTTTTCAGAACCATTATAGGTTTTTTCCAAAAGTTATAAATAATGGGTAAGGAATTCATATGAAAATCTGAAGAAAACTGTTTTGTGCACCCTAAACACGTGTCCAGCCATCACAAAAATTTCCGCTGACACAGTTTTTGCAATAACAAGAAATGTCTTTAATGAAAAGAATAGATTCGCTCGTTCTTACTGAGTGAAGCTTCAGTGTCCCTTTCACAGGTTTGCAGTTTTTTGCAACATCTTCATTTAGTATAATTGAATATCGATAGATGTCTTCTTTTGATATATATTTGAATGAAACGGCTAAACTGCTACCGGCAGCCCATGAATAAAAATCGTCCGCGCTTTGAATGTTCACTTTCTTTTGTTTAATAGCCAAATCAGCAGATCTTTTAACAGTTCCTCCAATGCCATCACACGGGCCCTTGCCGTGACCGGCTTCAAAATAATCCCAAGTACAGTTGACACTGAAAAGAGTTTTGTGCATTTTGATAACGGAAAATATATGTTTGTTTCGATATTGTGAAGTTGGACTATCAGTCCAATAGTGTATACATTCCGCATCCGGGTCTATGTTTGTGAGAAGCGGAATTAATCGTTTGATTACCGAAAAAACAAATGCGGCATTATGGCTCAAATCGTTCGAAATAAAAGTGAAATTCTTGTGATGTAAATTTCCGTCAACTTTGTAATATACAACAACTGGGTGCAAACTAACAAGGCACTTATTGAAGTAAGAAGACTGAACTTCATCACTAGTTTTACAGCTGAAGTTTTCTGCAAAGTCCATTTGAACTATAAAATGGTGATCTGGAATATTCGCCTTCAGATTTTGGAGGGCTTTATATTGATTCCGAACGCGGCCAACATGGTCCCTAAATTCAAACAACTGCTTCCTGAATATTGGGATAAATGAGTCTTTGTCAATTGTTTTACTAACAATATTCATTCTTTGACCTGCATCTGTATTAACACGCGCCCATTCTTCATACGTAAGGGTTGGACCACTGTCAGCAAGGAAAAGGTTTGCGACATTGTAATCATCATTTACTCCCTTTACAAAGGAATCGGGACTGTCATCTGTGACAAGACCATATTTTTTCAAACAACGGAGTTTTAATGCCATGTTTTGATGTTTGATACAGAGACAAGTGTTGCGAGTTGCGTACGATACCATACTAAAGTTTTTCGGTCTATATTTGCAGAATCTGGAATATGACATCGAAACATCGGGATTTTCAGCTTTAAACTTGACAAACAGATTTTTCAAGTGATCAGACAAAATACGTTTTTGTTTCTGTTGACCGTCTACCTTTTTGCAATCTGCCTTTCCTGGCATGATTGAAGAGTTATCACCCCTGTTAAAAAAATCCATCACCGATTCATTTATTTTTTCCTGTAATAATGGCAACCTTTTACGCAAAGTCCTTTGCATTTTCTTTGACTCAGTTCTCAACGACTTCCGCCGTATACCGAATACTCTACTCGTGAAAGAAACCATCTTGTATCTCTTGGTAAATTTTCCGTGGACAATTGATTTCACCAGATGGGGATCTTCAATGGATTTTACCTCTCTTACGAGAACATTATGAAATTGGAGCTTCCTGCATATTCCTTGGTGTTTCGAAGGATCAATACCAGACTGTCTCAGCTCGGATATAGCAGACGACCTAGGAGTAGCTTCAACAGACTGGCGATAACATACTTTGTAATCGTCTGATATAATATGAGTGTTAGATTTAATTTGTATAGCGTTGAGTTTCTGAATTCTCTTCTTTAGTTTCCATACTTTTCTATTTGATTTAGTTAATTCGTCTTCAAGTTTATTTATTTTTCTGTTTGCTTTTGAGATTGCTCTACTTATTCTTTTCCGTGAAACTTTACGCTTCTCCAAAGTAGGACTTTTATATGCTTCAATCTTTCTATCCCTATACTGTTTCATTCTTTCTCGGTTTTTCTTTCGCCTCCGCTCTAGGTCCCTTTTCCCCAAATATTTACTTTGAATATATGAATGCTTTTTACGATCTCTTTCTTTCTGTAAGTAACTGTCAGCATTTTCTTCCTTTTTACGCTCTCTATATTCTTTCTGATACTCAGCTCTACTTTTTCTTTTTGGTTCTAGAAATAAATTGGGGAAAACATGTTAAGAGTATATTTTTCAATTGAATTGTGTATGTTTGGTTTTCATTTTTATTACTGATTTGAAAAAATATGCAAAAACCCAAGATTCTGGTACAAGTATATAGCATGTCGTAATTTTATTGCAACGTTCAAAAGTCCTATACCAAGCCGATGACAAAGTGTAAGGTCGATATCAATGCGATATTATACATTTATTTCCCTTGCATCGGTGAAATATGAAGATTTGTTCACCCAAGGAAAGTCATGTTTCCCGAGGGATTGCCCGAGGGAAACATGGCTTTTCGAGGGTGAACAAATCTTCATATTTCTCTAATGAAAGGGAAATTAATGATTTATTCCACTACCTCGAGTTCAATCCTGAGCATTTCGAATAACTGGGACACGATGGTGAAACACGAATCTGAGAGGGAAACACGATGTTTTGTTCCATATCACGTGAAATAGTCTCAGCCAATAAAATACGTACATAGATATGATTATATATATATAGTGGAATAATAAGAGTTAACCTAATCATGTTGCGTATATGTAATTAACCGGTGAACAATGGAATGGACAGACAAAAGGTCTATTTATTCATCACTCGACGTTTCGTCGTAGGTACAAAAAAAAAAAAGAAAAAGAAATAGAAACAGGGTATATTTGACCATCATATTTCTTTTTTTAATTTAGTTGTTTTTTTTCTTATTTTGTTTATTTGTTTATTTTATTTTAATTTTTATTTATTTTTTTCTGTTTAATTAGCCTAAATTGATCACAACTCCAAATACGAGACGGACCAATAAACATCATGGGAAGAGAGAGAGCTACAGTGTATATGACTTCCACGTGCAAATGTACAATCTTTGGTTTTGGTTTTTTTTTTTTAAAAAAAACATTTTGTTTAAAAAGTAAAAAAAAAAAAAACAGGATCAGAACATTTATTACTTTCCTATTATTTGATGAAGCTGAAAAACTGGGAATCGGATTATTTTCTAGAAAAAAAATACCCCCACCCCGAAATTTTAATGCACCGTCCCTAATAAAACAAATGAATTGAATGAAAATGTGTATCAAATAACTTTTTATTTTGGTACAAATTGTCATTTAGGCGCACCATACTTTTTAGTTATGCGGACGTGATAGAAGGCACCCAAAATAAGTTTACGATGATCACAACACGGTATTTTGAAGCAGCGTCGTATTTTTTTTTTTTTTTTTTTTTTTTTTTTTTTTGTTCATTTTATTCTGTGGTGTTACCCACTGCATACTTTTCAATGTTATAAAATTGTTGGTTATTTCACCATACAAGCCAAAATATACAAGGAAAATGACTTGTGTTCGGGCCCTTCTGACTTTTTCTGTGTCTGTCAAATGCGTAAGACAAGCCCCTCTCCCATCACAAACACTAATAAACCACTAAAATTAGACAGTAAAATGTTTCATAGTTAGTGTTTTTTTTTGTGGTGTACAAAGAAATGCATTTCTATAAGATACGGTGAACAGAAGTTGAAGGTTGTTTTGGCCACATTGACACATTTTTGAATGGGGCAAAAGGTGGTGAAAGGATTGCATTTATAACGGACGAGACGGGAAAATGCATGCAATTAATCATCACAACATTTTGCAATACTTTATAGTATTTTATGTATAATCTAAAGAAAGTATATTGCGAAAAGCATCAGGTAAAAAGAGGCAAGTTTTACGGACATTGTCTTTGTGGTAGAGGATCAGTGACCAGCAGTCGGAAAAATCCTCATTCGACTGAATTTCATACAGTCATAGAAAAAAAAATGACCAAACTGAAGACAACGCTTTATTTCATGCAATTTTGAAAATTTATTGATTTTTGTCCGGGCATTTAAACTACATTAATTAGGGATTCCACTTATCAATGTGTGAAACGACATTGGGTCCGAGAGAGATCTGTTGAGGTTTTTTTCATAAATGCAGAGATAGGATATTTACGACGGTAATCCTGGTCAGAATATAATTGTGCAACTCCTCGTTAAATATTTTCTTACCTGTCATCATTAATTAGTTCAGTTATTTGAGTTATCTCTCTTCATACAGTAAAAGACGCTGGCTTTTCTCTTTTTCCGGAAGAACACGTTTGCCTTGGCAACGCGCGACTTTTCGCGGACTTTTGGCTGTTTTCAACGGAGAACACATTTAACGGAGATTACACGATCAACATAAATATGTTTTGGCGAAAAATGAAACGATATTCTGAAAAGCCATTTTTTGGTGAATTCCATGTTGATAATTCGCAGCGGCTGCCATAAACATTAACCTTTCATCTCTTCGGGAAAAATATTTTGTGCATTTAACGGAGATTACACCTTAAAAAATCGACGATTTTTTACAACAACTTTATTATTTTATTTACAGATCTGGAATTGTCAGTTGAATGTGAATTAATTATTACAATATTCAAGAATAAGACACGTTTTCTGTAAAAATAAGCACGCTGAAAAATCTTTTATTTAGTCGTTATTCGTCATTTACTTCATTTAACGGATATTACATGCATTCCGAGGAAACATTTTTTGTATATATATTTCCTTATAAAGGACCTAATTTCATTTCATTTTGATCATGCATCAAAAGACTAAATAAATGTTATATGATTATAATATTCGAAAGTGAACACTTGACTGAATGATACTTTATTACTAAACAATCCGCGCTTTTTGATAAGTGAATACGGGAATGGGCATTCCAAGCACTTGTTGACTGTATTCTGTGCGCATGCGCACACGCTAGAAGTTGCTAATGTTTTCAGGGAATAAATACGAATTACGTTCATGCACAATCATAAATAACATACATTTTGTCGTACAGATATATGTTAAAAACAATACGATGACACGGAGAATTGTATTCCTTGTATGTGGGCGCTTTACCGGAGAAGCAGTGATATGCGTAAGGTACCATGATTTCAAAAACAAATAAAAACTTAAGAAAAAGAAAAAGCAATGAAAACTGTAAGTGATTATTATCACAATGTTCTCCCCAAAATAATGAAGTCTTGTAGGACCAAAACTGACATTAATAGACACACATTACCTTTCTTTACACATGTAACTACCAGTCATGTCATCCATACATTCACATTTGTACTGGCAGCCATCGTCCCATTTATCGCCCTTGTGGTATGCAACTCCCTTATACATACAGGATTCTGCAAAATGAAAAAAATTTAGTTACCATTTATATCAACTCATATAAGAAGAAATAAGCTATTTGAATTGATCGCAAACAAGGTTTTCCTTCATCTCTGTTTGGAGGGATCTGTGATGTGTTGCCCACCTGCCATTTATTGCCAAATCACCAGATTTTTCCATTGGAATATCTGGCTAAAATTGTATTTTAACAAAATGGAAGCATCAAAACAAATATTTTTCTTACTTTGGCATTAAAAGAATTAGTTCCTTCAATAGCACCTGACTTCACTTCTGGTTTTTATAGGAGTTCATGCTGTTGATTATTGTTAAGTTTTCATTACTTATTTGTTGTGCTTGTGGTTGTTCATTTGTCTTCCTGGGTTTGTCTGTCTAATGGATTGTGTTTTTGGGTTTGTTCCTTAGGTATATTTGTCCTCTTTATTTAAATATAATTTTCCTTTAGTTATAAATCTTTACTGATAACAAATTTTCTAAAAAAAGAAAAACTACACAATAGTACCATTACATGAATATTATACATGCAATACAAGCCTATTCTACCTTACTCATATGAATTTAAACTATGACATTTTTCAATTAAAACAAAGACTTCATGAAAACTTCTTAACGTCAAAATTCATAATTTGTTTAGATTTCTAAAAACACCCTGGTGGCCAAGTGGTTTCACCAACAATGATCACTAGGTTGTGATTTTGAAGTCTTTGGCAAGATGCTTTATATTGACAGGAATTGCCAGTTTTCCTGCTCTAGGTCAGTGTTTCTCTCAGTTTATCAGCTTTACTGGACAAATCAGAACTATGACCACTGAGAATGGCATAAAAATCAAATTAACCAAAAACACAAATTTTTTACCAGAAATTGTTTAATAGAAACATTAGTTTCTTTTCATTTTCTTAATATTATTTTTCTTTTTTTAAGAAAAATTTACAACTTTAAAATCATTCCTGGAATTTGAGGACTTTCAATTTTCAGCCCATTCCCGCAAAGGTGGAAATTAACCGCATACCAAATGTGTGTATAAGAAGTGTGTAAAAATGTACTTAATACATTAGCATAAAATTTTACATTTTAAATTTTAAAAGGATTAAATAAATTGATATAAATATTGTCCCACTGTATGGGAGAAACATTTTTAATCACATTACAATAAAAAAAATAATGGAAAATAGTTTTAATAGCTCATGTTGCATTAATTAATTAATTGATTTTGAGACAACCTTTATAGTATATCCTGTTACAATCATATAGTAAATATCATAACAATGAATAAAGTTTATCATAAAATCTGTTCAGTTTGTTATTTAGTAAGAAAAACAAATCAGCTGAACATTTCATATATGAAGAGATATGTATCTCATGTTATTTAAATCAGACGGAAAATGTCTTTACCTTGTAATGGCTACAGAGTATACTGTATACATGTTTTATGAAATTTCTATTTCCAACTCCCAGTGAACAGGGATAATGGAAATTCCTTACAAAGAAACCAATTTATGGCAAAGGGAAGAGGTAAAACATATTTGTGTAACATGCATATAAAGAGCTCAATTTACATATGTTTAGCTGTGAATGAGTTTAATTATGAATGTTGCAAATGTAATGCTAATTTTCACAAATGTAATACAGTGTCCAAAACTGCAATGTTTTTAAGAATAACTAATTACCAAAAAAATAATCAATATGCAAACTATGGTTATATATTTTTTTTAAATCTGTAATGATGGATTCCAAACTTGTATTGTTTAATTTTTTAAAAATAAGTAAAGTTTAACCATATGTGGAAATTTTGTCAATTATCAACCCCAGTGTCAATGCAAAAAAAATTATAAATTATTCCATCAAATAAGCAAAAAAAAAAGAAATTAAAATAATTTAAACAAATTTATAAAAAAAAAAGTAAATAAATAAATGATACCAAAAAAGATAAAAATAAAAGAAAATTACCAAGACGTACTGTGAGCCATTGCTCACTAGTGATACCTCGCCGCAATTAGGTTGAAAAATAAACGAAGGTGTCAAACATGAAGTTGATGACGCCTTGGTCAGAAAAACGTATCCCACGATATGACGTACCTATAGAAGGCTTTTGCCAAAATATCAAGTGGCTGTGATGAATAATTGCAGAGAAAAGTGTGATGTAAATTTTGTTCACAGACAGAAGCAGGTGCAAATGCACTCATAGAACCACAAGGTTAAAACAGTATACCCTCCCTCTGCTTTGGAGTGTGGTTATAAAAATACTTGTTAACACTATTTGGTTACTTACTTCCATCAACACCTACTCCTTGTCCAGTAATTATTCCTGGAATAGCTGTTGGTATTGGAATTGCTGCTTTTGTTGTTGGAGCATTGGTTTGTCCTGGTTTTGGTTGTAAACCTTGAGGGAATGGAAGATATGGTGCTAAAGTTGGCTCTTTCCCCGGTGCATATGTTTGGCCTGGATACTGAGTTGGTACTTTGCCTGGTGGATATGTGTAGCCTGGTCCTGGTGTTGCATATGGACCAAGCGTTGGTAGCAAATCTAGTGGGAATGGTTTGTATGGTGACAAAGTTGGTTCTTTTCCTGGTGGGAATGTCTGCCCTGGATACTGAGTTGGTACTTTGCCTGGTGGATATGTATAGCCTGGTCCTGGTGTCAGATATGGTGATGCTGTTGGTCTAAGATCAAGTGGGAAAGGTTTATATGGTGACAGTGTTGGCTCCTTTCCTGGTTGGAAGGTCTGACCTGGATACTGTGTCGGTACTTTTCCAAGAGGATATGTGTAGCCTGGCCCTGGTGTCAAATATGGTGACAAGGTTGGCCGAAGTCCTGGCGGGAAAGTTTGGTATGGTGATAATGTTGGCTCCTGTCCTGGTTTGAAAGTCTGACCTGGATATTGTGTTGGAACCTTTCCTGGCGGATATGTATATCCTGGCCCTGGTGTTGCATATGGACCCAGTGTTGGAAGCAGATCTTGTGGGAAAGGTTTGTATGGTGACAATGTTGGAGCTTTACCTGGCTGGAATGTTTGTCCTGGATACTGCGTTGGTACCTTGCCTGGTGGATATGTATAGCCTGGTCCAGGTGTACGGTATGGACTAATGGTTGGTAAAAGATCTTGAGGGAATGGCTTATATGGTGGCATTGTTGGAATTTCACCTGGATATTTTGTTGGAGGCACTTTCCCTGGAGGATATGTGTAGCCTGGCCCTGGTGTTAGATATGGTGAAGCAGTTGGGTAGAGATCTGGAGGGAAAGGCTTGTATGGTGAAAGAGTTGGTTCTTTTCCTGGTAGGAATGTTTGGCCTGGATACTGTGTTGGTACTTTTCCAGGTGGATATGTATAGCCTGGTCCAGGTGTTCTGTATGGTGATACTGTTGGTCTAAGATCTAGTGGGAATGGTTTATATGGTGACAATGTAGGAATTTCACCTGGATAGCTAGTTGGAGGAACTTTCCCTGGTGGATATGTGTAACCAGGTCCTGGTGTCAGGTATGGTGACAGTGTAGGCTGAAGACCAGGTGGGAAAGTTTTGTATGGTGATAATGTTGGCTCCTTTCCTGGAGGGAATGTTTGTCCTGGATACTGAGTTGGAACTCTTCCTGGTGGATATGTATATCCTGGTCCTGGTGTAAGGTATGGTGACAATGTTGGTAAAAGACCTGGAGGATATGGTTTATTTGGTGCCAAGGTTGGTTCCAGTCCTGGTGGATATGTCTGTCCTGGATACTGTGTTGGTACCTTGCCAGGTGGATAAGTAACTCCAGGTCCAGGAGTCAAATATGGTGAAACTGTTGGTCTCAATCCTTGTGGGAAAGGTAAGTAAGGAGACAATGTTGGAGCTTTTCCAGGAGGAAAGGTCTGTCCAGGATATTGTGTTGGAACTTTTCCTGGTGGATATGTATAACCTGGCCCTGGAGTCAAATAAGGAGATGCTGTTGGTCCAAGCCCTGGTGGGAATGGTTTGTTTGGTGATAATGTTGGTTCTTTTCCTGGAACAAAGGTCTGTCCTGGGTACTGAGTGGGAACTTTGCCAGGAGGATATGTATAACCAGGTCCTGGTGTTAAAAATGGACGAAGAGTTGGCAGCAAGTCTGGAGGGAACGGCTTGTATGGTGATAATGTAGGCTCCTGTCCTGGTTTGAAAGTCTGACCTGGATATTGTGTGGGAACCTTTCCTGGTGGATATGTATACCCTGGACCTGGTGTCAAATATGGTGCCTTTGTTGGTAGAAAATCTGGAGGGAAAGGTTTGTATGGTGACAAAGTTGGCTCTTTTCCTGGTGGGTAGGTCTGTCCTGGGTACTGCGTGGGAACTTTGCCTGGTGGATATGTATAACCAGGTCCTGGTGTTAGGTATGGAGACAAAGTTGGACCAAGTCCTGTTGGGAATGGTTTGTATGGAGAAAGAGTCGGTTCCTTTCCAGGTTGATATGTCTGTCCTGGGTACTGTGTAGGCACTTTTCCAGGTGGATATGTGTACCCTGGTCCTGGTGTAAAATATGGAGCAACAGTAGGCAACAAATCTTTAGGAAATGGTTTATATGGTGATAATGTAGGTTCTTTACCAGGAGGGAAAGTTTGTCCTGGATATTGTGTTGGAACTTTACCTGGTGGGTATGTGTAGCCTGGTCCTGGTGTCAGATATGGTGATCTTGTTGGTAAAAGATCTGGTGGGAATGGTTTATATGGTGACAAGGTTGGAATTTCTCCTGGATACTTTGTTGGTGGTACTTTTCCTGGTGGATAAGTATATCCTGGTCCTGGTGTTCTGTACGGAGACAATGTTGGACCAAGTCCTGGTGGGAATGGTTTGTTTGGAGAAAGAGTTGGTTCCTTTCCAGGTTGATATGTCTGTCCTGGGTATTGCGTTGGCACTTTTCCTGGTGGATAGGTGTAACCTGGTCCCGGAGTGAAATAAGGTCGTACTGTGGGCAACAAATCTGGAGGAAATGGCTTATATGGTGATAGTGTTGGAGCCTTCCCAGGCAGATATGTTTGCCCTGGATATTGTGTTGGAACCTTTCCTGGAGGATATGTATAACCTGGTCCTGGTGTTCGATATGGTGCCACTGTAGGCAGAAGACCAGGCGGGAATGGTTTATATGGTGACAATGTTGGTTCCTTTCCTGGTGGATATGTCTGTCCTGGGTACTGTGTTGGGACCTTTCCTGGCGGGTATGTGTAGCCGGGTCCTGGTGTAAGGTATGGTACCATTGTTGGAAGAAGATCTGTAGGGAATGGTTTATAAGGTGACAGTGTTGGTGCCTTTCCTGGTGGATATGTCTGTCCTGGATATTGTGTTGGTACTTTTCCTGGAGGATATGTGTAACCTGGCCCTGGGGTCCTGTATGGGCTTCTAGTTGGTAACAAATAGCTTGGATATGGCAGATATGGGGATAATGTAGGTGCCTTTCCAGGTGGGTATGTTTGATTTGGATATTGTGTTGGCACCAATCCTGGTGGGTAAGTAACTCCAGGTCCTGGTGTCAGGTATGGTGATATTGTTGGTCTTAGATCTGGTCGGAAGGTTTCATAAGGTGGTAAAGTTGGAACTTTACCAGGTGGAAATGTTTCACCTGGATATTTTGTTGGCACCTTTCCAGGTGGATAGGTATAGCCTGGTCCAGGTGTTGCAAGTGGTGAAAGTGTAGGCAGTAATCCTGGTGGGAAAGGTTTGAATGGTGATAAAGTAGGTATCTCACCAGGGTATTTTGTTGCAGGTACATGTCCTAATGGATATGTGTATCCAGGTCCTGGAGTCAAGTATGGAGAAATTGTTGGTCCGAGTCCTGGTGGGAATGGCTTATACGGTGATAATGTTGGTATCTCTCCAGGGTACCTAGTTGGTGGCACTTGTCCTGGTGGGTAAGTATAACCTGGTCCAGGTGTAAGATATGGGGAAATTGTTGGTCCTAGTCCTGGAGGGAAAGGTTTGTGTGGTTCTAGTGTTGGAGCCGATCCTGGTAGGAATGTTTGTCCTGGATATTGTGTTGGTACCATTCCTAGTGGATATGTGTAGCCTGGCCCTGGTGTCAGATATGGTGCTTGTGTTGGTAATAGATCAGGTGGGAATGGTTTGTCTGGAGCAAGAGTTGGCTCCTGTCCTGGTTTGAAAGTCTGACCTGGATATTGTGTTGGAACTTTTCCAGGTGGGTAAGTGTACCCTGGTCCTGGTGTAATATATGGTGCCTGTGTTGGAAGGAGATCTGGTGGGAATGGTTTATATGGAGACAAAGTTGGTATTTCTCCTGGATAACTTGTTGGTGGAACCTTTCCAGGTGGATAAGTGTACCCTGGTCCTGGTGTTAGATATGGTCCCATTGTTGGTAGCAGGCCTGGTGGAAATGGAAGAAAAGGTGATAAAGTTGGTGCCTTTCCAGGTGGGTAGGTTTGACCAGGATACTGTGTTGGTACTCTCCCAGGTGGATATGTATATCCTGGCCCAGGTGTTAAATAAGGTGACATAGTTGGACCAAGTCCTGGTGGAAACGTTTCAAATGGTGACAGGGTAGGCTCCTTTCCTGGTAAGAAAGTCTGACCTGGATATTGTGTTGGAACCTTTCCTGGTGGATAAGTGTAACCTAGTCCTGGAGTGAGATACGGTGCCTGCGTTGGAAGCAGATCTGGAGGGAATGGTTTATATGGTGACAATGTTGGTGCTTTTCCGGGCAGGAATGTTTGTCCTGGATACTGAGTTGGAACTTTTCCTGGTGGATATGTATATCCTGGACCGGGTGTTCTATAAGGTCCCATTGTTGGCATAAGCCCTGGTGGGAAAGGTTTGTATGGTGACAATGTTGGAGCTTTACCAGGTGGAAACGTTTGTCCTGGATATTGTGTAGGGACTCTGCCTGGTGGATATGTATAGCCTAGTCCTGGTGTTAAATATGGTGATAAAGTAGGTCCAAGTCCTGGTGGGAAAGGTTTGTATGGTGACAAAGTTGGTATTTCTCCTGGATAGCTGGTAGGTGGTACTTTGCCTGGTGGATAGGTATAGCCAGGTCCTGGTGTTAAATATGGTGAAGCTGTTGGCAACAGGTCTGGTGGGAAAGGCTTGAATGGTGACAAGGTAGGAATTTCCCCTGGATAGCTTGTTGGTGGCACTTTCCCAGGAGGATAGGTATAGCCTGGTCCTGGTGTTAAGTACGGAGACAATGTTGGTCTAAGACCTGGTGGGAAAGGTTTGTATGGTGATAAAGTTGGCTCTTTCCCTGGGGGGAAGGTTTGTCCTGGATACTGTGTAGGAACTCTACCTGGTGGATATGTGTAACCTGGTCCAGGAGTTAGATAGGGAGAAGCTGTTGGTTCCAAGCCTGGAGGAAAAGGCTTATACGGAGACAATGTTGGAGCCTTTCCAGGTGGAAATGTCTGTCCTGGATACTGAGTTGGTACTCTGCCTGGTGGATATGTGTATCCTGGTCCTGGTGTCAAATATGGTGAAGCTGTTGGTCTAAGATCTGGTGGGAATGGTTTATATGGTGACAGTGTTGGTGCCTTTCCTGGTGGGAATGTCTGGCCTGGATACTGTGTTGGCACCTTTCCAGGAGGATATGTGTAGCCTGGTCCAGGTGTCAAAAGTGGTGATAGTGTTGGCTGAAGACCAGGTGGAAAAGGTGCCCAGGGTGACAGTGTTGGCTCCTTTCCTAGTGGGAATGTTTGCCCTATGTATTGTGTTGGAACTTGACCAGGTGGATAAGTATACCCTGGTCCTGGTGTAAGGTATGGTGATATAGTTGGCTTTGGAGTTGGTGAATTAGTTGGTGCAACAGCTTTACATCTTGGTCTCATGCAGCACTGGTCTTTTGGATCAGTTTCCATTGTGCAATAACTTGGCACAGCTGGATATTTAGGACATCTGAATAAGAGAAAGGAAAATATTAGATCCTACTGTCTGAACACCTCAGTTGAATACCTTAATCAATGTGAATTATCTAGTCACTTGGGGGAAAGATGCAATGAGCTTAGTTGTAACTGAAACAATTGAACTCACCTAATTTTAATGAATCATGTCTTTCAGAGAAACAAAAAAATTCCGCCTATGGAATTTCAATGTAAAAGGATAACTCTTCCTATGATATTTTATAAAATTAAGTATTACAGCACTGTGATGCAGGAAATATGCACAAAGCGCATTAAAACTATTTAAAATAACAGTTTTACAAATTTTAAGATAGGTCTGAGCTGATAAATTCAAATTATCAATTTTTTGAAATTTTCAAGTGCTTAATTTTTCTACTGGAAATTAAAATCATTTGTTAGGCATACAAACATAACCTTTATAAGCAACTTTACAATTTTTATGTTTTCTTGGAACACTCAATAAGGTTAGTTAACAAACAAAAGATTGTGTAATAATTCTAACGTTTGGACTTTCAAAATACGAAAAATCCATTTTATGAACTGAGGTGTCCAGACAGTAATTAAAATACTCTCCTCAGACTGAAATTACAATCTATGCAATGCAGTTACTCTTATTAATGCCGACTATCAATTGATTTATTTAAGACCTATATTGCATAATTTAATCATCAAGCATACTGGTTATAATTATCAACAATGGTTCTATTAGATTGAATCCTTCTGTATCTTATTCTTTTTCCAAAAGATGGTAGAAGACATGTTGAATTTACTTGCTTCCAGATTTAGACGATATTAAAGAACCCAATAAAACATGCCACAGGTCTTGTGTGAGTTGTTGCTCTTTAATGTTTGTTTGTTTAGTTGGGGTTTTGACGTTTTCAGCACATTTGGCTATTTCGCGGCGGCCACTCTTTATTGGTGGAGGAAGCCAGAGTACCCGGAGAGCACCGACCTTTGGTAGGAAAATTGGCAATCCTTGTCAATTTAGATTGGAGTCGAACACACCCCGCCACAGGTGAGATCCAAACTCATAATCCCAGTGTTGACAGGCTAGTGATCATAAGTAGTCATGACGAACTATCTAGACCACTTGGCCACCGATAGACTCAAAAATTAACATGATTAAGAACCTACCATTCTAATGGGATGTTGTCTCATTGATGCTTAGGAATTATTATTTAACAGATGAATGATTTTGTATTATACATGTATACATTTAAAAAATCATTACTGTTTTGAGATTCCAAAGTAAAAAATGAAATAAATGAATAATTAATGTAACTAATCTTTGATCAATCATAAATCATAAATCATTATAAATAAATTACATATGATCTACTGTTCAACTTTAATCAGTTATAGATTTTCTGGGTTTTTTGTTCTCTTTTAAGTACAGTTCACCAGGAATGACTAGAGAAAAAAATGTCACATCAGAAGCCATTTTACTACAGTGAAATCTGCTCAAGTGACCACCTGTATTAAACAAAAACCTGTCTTAAAAGACCACTTTTTGAGACCCCTCTGTAGTACATTTTATATAAACTGAACCTGTATTAAAAGACCACCTGTCTTATGAGACCAATTTTTTGCTCTCCCTTGAACAGGTTTGACTGTAAATGTTTAATATATAACTTACAATGGATAAATCTTGACTTTCAAAGAATTTTGTTTAAAAATGGTTGGGTCACTAACTTAGTACAGCATCTTAGTTATTTATTCACTACTGTTTAACACCAGAAGGGAGAATATAAAAGTCACAATGGGACAGATGGCCTAATTTTAATCAGAACAAGAACCTGCATTCCTTATATGCATAGATGCCAACCCGTTTTTGGTCATATCGGTAAAAACAATCTCAGTTGTCAGTAATTTGCAACTTTTTTCAGTAATCATAATTATTCATTGAATATTATTGCATTCATCAATATATTTGGAATCGTACAAAAACCAAATAGATCGTTTTATGAGGCAAATAATCCTGAGACATCCTGAAAGTACTTAAAAATCTGACTCTCTATTGCACTTTATCTTTACACGATAATAACCTGTAATGAAAGATTAAAATCTAAAACAGGAATGGGTTAGGACTGGTAATGAACGGAAATCCGTAATGATAGACTATGAACCTTAACACCTGAAATTTATAACAATTACGGAAAAATCGTAATTGTTGGCATCTATGCACATGTATATGACAACTATTTAACCATGACTTACCTGTCATTACATCTGTAGTATCTATATGACAAATGACAAGTTTTTAACCATGACTTACCTGTCATTACACCAGCAGTACCTATATGACAAATGACAAGTTTTTAATTATGACTTACCTGTCAATACATCTGTAGTATCTATATGACCAATGACAAGTTTTTAACCATGACTCACCTGTCATTACACCTGCAGTATCTATATGACCAATGACAAGTTTTTAATTATGACTTACCTGTCATTATCATCTACAGTATCTATATGACAAATGACAAGATTTTAACCATGACTTACCTGTCATTACAGCAGTAGTATCTATATGACCAATGACAAGTTTTTAACAATAACTTACCTGTCACTACACCTGTAGTATCCTGTTGTTGCATTTTCACATGAACATACAAGATCGCAGCCATCATTCCATGTTTGTCCCTGATTAAATGGTACACCATTATACATACACTGTCCTGTGATCAAAACAAATATTATAATTTAATATAACTGCTGCCATTGTCAATAATATTGAATATTTCTTTGTCAGCTGCAGATGTTGAATATACTATTTTGAAAATTGAAATCTAAGTTAAGGTTAAGATATGATATGGTGTAATTTTTTCCTTCATTTTGCTAAAAATTAAACCCCATTTTGAACAATTCTTTTTTTATTGGATAAGTATAACTCTCACACTTTTCATATCTAGTTTTATTTTTTGGCTGTTTAGGGCCTCTAGCAAGTCATCTTGCTGATCAGGGTTCAATGCAATTTCATCAGACACAGAGAGTTTTGGGTAACATAAAGTATAGGCATAGAACCAACAGCAAAAATATACATGTACATGTAGCACCTAAGTGCTCATCTACAGTGACACTGATAATATCGTGAATAAATTCTTCATTGAATGACAGACAAGGGTAAAACTATATGGCCCCAACCACTTAGTGGCAGGGCCATAAAAAAGAATCAGTTAAATAAATGTACTTGGCATCTAAAACGCAAAAGCCAAAGAGCAACCTTACTTTAATGCATTATTTAAGAAATAATTCATGGCAGCGACCGGATCATTATTTGATCAAAATTTTTCATTTGGCCAAGTTGTTTCATAGATGTTTGCATAAACATCAAATACAAGTATTTGCAGTTGTCTCTATGTTAGCACCCTAACTATTGGACTCTCACTGGATGCCTCATATGAAATTTTAATTCATTTCACCCAGCAGTTTCAGAAATTTTATAAAAGTTGACATTGATTATAGACATCATTTAAGTTGTTTTACAGGATGAAATGATGAAAATTCATAGAGAACCCTCCAGAAATGTTTCAGACCAATTGGTCCTGAGGTTTTAGAAAAGTTCATTTTTAAAAGAAATTTTATGAAATTGCACTACAGCAATAGTTCAAATTACTCTCTACCAGTTGCGCTAATTGCAAATTGTAATAATAACATTTCAATACTATAGAAGACAAAGACAATTCTCTTCCACATATATTAACTACCTGCTGGAGTGGGTGAGAAATTTGGACCAGGTGATGGCGTCAGTCCTGGGATAGCCTTACAATTCACTTTCATACAACATGGATTCTGATAATCCCTGGCTAAAGTGCATTCTTTTGGAAGATCAACAAACTTAGGACACCTGTTAAATAAATTCTATACAATTCTAAAATTAAATATTTTATTTCAATTAAATATATTTTTTGGCAGAAATTTTGTTTTGGTTGTCTCCCCTTCTGGAAAAATAAGAGGATATTCCATTATTTTGATATTTGACTTATTACAAAATCTCATTTCTCTAAAAGTTACTGTCTAAAATGCCATTTTTCCATATGTGCCTGACCAAATCCAGGACTCTTTATTTTCAGAGGGTGTCTCATACATATTTTATTTGTTTATTGTGTCGAATAGTGTGTTTATTTGTGTTTACTTCTGTAGACTTTTGTTGGGGCCATTTTGAGCTTGTCTTGTGGTAGAAATGGATGATCTTTGTTGAAGGTCACATGATGACCCCTAGATCTATTAATTTTTCTCGTTGTTCATTACTATGGGATGTATGGAATTGACACTTTATATCCTTAAATGGTCATTATGTTTAGCATGTAACTTTACACATAGTTCGAGATTTTCTTCAAGAATATGTACATTATTCAGCAGAGATCTTCCTGTACCACAAACGAAAGCTTTGAACAATTTGTCACATGACTGCGTTATTTCATTTTTTGTGTAGTAAATTTATTCATATGACCCCGGTAACAGGCATATATTTTCTAATCGGAATACCCTTATAACACTCCATGTTTTGAGTGGTATGCAAATGAGGTTTATAAATTAGCTCCCGTGATTCCAAGTTCCCCAAAGAAATAACGCAAGATCGCAATATCTTATTCAAAGTGAATGTGAAATGATGAATATGGTGGTTGAAGGGAATAAAGCTTTTGTTTGTGGTACAGGGAGATTGTTGGTGAATAAAATGTAAATATATTCTGAGAGAAAAATGAATAAGGAATCGATCAATGTATGATTTATCTATTAAATTGATATATTATGATTTTGAGTCTAACAAGAGGCTCTCAAGAGCCTGAATCGCTCACCTGGCAAACAATGCGCTATAAACTAAATCTCATCATCACCATTCACTAAGGATACCATGTTTACTTTAAAAACCAAATATTGTTGAAATCCGAGCAAGTGTAAAAAATGGCGGGAAAATGGCAGCCATTTTAAAAATGACCCTCCAAAACAAACTTTCATCATCACCATTCAACTCGGGATACCATGTTTACCTTGAAAGTAGCTTTCATCTTCATTTTCTTTCTATAATTCAGGAAAAAATAGCAAAAAACAGCATTTTGACCCCTATGTTCTATTTTTAGTAAGGGCGGACATTTTTTTCGACCAATCAAAAATCGAAGCATTAACTTTTTGCAGGATACCCTAAGGAACAATCTTACCAAGTTTCATTTGATTTTGAATAGTAGTTTCAGAGAAGAAGATTTTTGAAACAATAACATAAAAAAAAGCCAAAAATGTCAAAAAAGGGCAATAACTCTAACATCAGTTGACAGATTTTCACGAAAATCAGCACACAGGTAGCTCTCATCATGCTGAACACTTTCAAACTGCCAGAATTTGCCGTAACCTAATGATTTTTGAGATATTTGCGCAAAACTGTTGTTTGACCCCTATGTTCTATTTTTAGTAACAGTGGCCATGTTTTTCGACGGATCAAAAATCGAAGCATAAACTTTGTGCAGGATATCCTAAGGAACAATTTTACCAAGTTTCATTTGATTTTGAATATTAGTTTCAGAGAAGAAGATTTTTGAAACAATAACATAAAAAAAAGCCAAAAATCTCAAAAAAGGACAATAACTCTAACATCAGTTGACAGATTTTCACGAAAATCAGCACACAGGTAGCTCTCATCATGCTGAACACTTTCAACCTGCCAGAATTTGCCGTAACCTAATGATTTTTGAGATATTTGCGCAAAACTGTTGTTTGACCCCTATGTTCTATTTTTAGTAACAGTGGCCATGTTTTTCGACGGATCAAAAATCGAAGCATAAACTTTGTGCAGGATACCCTAAGGAACAATCTTACCAAGTTTCATTGGATTTTGAATAGTAGTTTCTGAGAAGAAGATTTTTGAAATAATAACATTAAAAAAAGTGAAAAATGTCAAATAACTCCTAAAAGGAACGAACCTACAACTTCGATCCTGTTACAAATTTTGTAGATCTTTGTGTGCCTAACAATATGAAATTTAAATTTTTCAAATTTCCTTTATAGTATCCAAGATATTGAGCTTAATAAGTGCAAAATTTGGAAAAAATGCAGAAAAAGGGCAATAACTCCTACATGGGTTGTTGGATCTTCTTCAAAATTTCAGGGCAGGTAGATCTTGAGGTGCTGATCACTTTTACCCGATGCCAGAATTTTGATATCTGTGACCGTTTCTGACTTATTTGCAAAAAACTGCGATTTACCCCTATGTTCTATTTTTAGCCATGACGGCCATGTTTTTATACGAATCAAAAATCCAAACAATAGATTTGTAGCACCCATACCAATTAATAACTCTACCAAGTTTGGTTGCAGTTGGACTTATGGTGTTGGAGGAGTTAACGTTTGAAAAAGTTAACGGACGACGGACGGACGGACGGACGACGGACGGACGGACGACGGACGCCAAGTGATAGCAATAGCTCACATGACCCTTCGGGTCAGGTGAGCTAAAAACAGGAGCCCCAAATTTGGGTTGGCAATTTCCATTTTTTCTTTATGGTGGGCTCCAACGTCCCATGGCCCCAAACAAGAGGCTCAAGAGAATTGAGCCTGTATAGCTCACCTGACAGTCCCACAGTCAATCCATTTTATTTCAAGTGAAAATTGTATTGGACCTTCCGTAGATGTTTCATACCAAGCATCAGTTAATTTGGCTATATGGTTTCAGGAGAAGATTTTTGAAATTTTTACCAATCAATAATAAGAATTCATCATTGCTGCCATATTAGCTGTCCGACCGGGACGAAATATGCAAACTTTATAAAGGTCCTTCCAGAGATGCTGTATACAATGTTACAGCTCATTTGGCTTTGGGGTTTCAGAAAAAATTTATTAAAAAAATTCTGACCAATCAGAAATAAGAATTCATCATGGTGGCCATATAAGATCTTTGACCGGAACAAAATATGCAAAATGTATAAAGGTCCTTCCATGGATGCTTCATACCAAATATAAACTCATTTGGCTTAGGGATTTCAGAGGAGAAGATTTTTAAAATTCGTCCAAGCAGAAATAAGAATTCATCATGGTGGCCATATTAGTTGTCGACCAGAACGAAGTATGCAAACTTTATAAGGTCCTTCCACAGAGGCTTCACACCAAGTTCCAGTTAATTTGGCCTAGAGGTTTCAGAGTAGAAAATTAAAATGTAAAAGTTTACACACAAACTGATGGACAGTATGACAGACAGACAGACGATGGAGGCCATGAGATGGCAAAAGCTCACATTGCCCTTTTGGCCAGGTGAGCTAAAAAAGGCCGTCAGAGCAATCTTGGACTACCTCGAACAATATAGTTCAAGAAGTTAACTTTAATAGCGAGCGCAGTGAGCGCTATAGGAGCATATGCATTTTCTACATATGGGTCATTTAGAAAAGTCTTTGTTTAATGGGCGCAGCCATACTGTACTATATACTAAGGCTTGAAAAAGTTTCGTTCGCCAGAAGTAAGTAAAGTAAGGGAAATAACTTGCTTCAATTTATAGCAAGCGAAATAGGAGCATCACTAGTAAAGCCAGTTTGATCTTAAAAGGCCATTTCAGTTTTGTTTAATCTCGACTGTCTTGATTTTTAGTATTTGAGATTTCAAACAAAATCAAGATAGCAAGACCAAAACAAGATATAATTCCTTGCAGTCAATCAAGACTAGTTAAGATCAGTTCATAAAAGTTGAATGAATTATTCAATGTTTAACAATACCTTTGCTGAACTGATCTTAACTGGTCTTGACCGATCTTGATTCAGTGCAAGGTAAGACATCTTGATTTGATCTTATCTTTACTTTGTTGAAAACTATGGAAATGCAGAAAAACAAGACTAAATAAGAATAAAAAAGACCAGAATGGCCATTTAAGATCAAAATTGATATGCATTTTCTACATATGGGTCATTTAGAAAAGTCTTGGTTTATTGGGGGCAGCCATATTGTGCTACATACTAAGGCTAGAAAGTTTCGTTCGCCGGAAACTGTAGTAAGGGAAATAACTTGCTTCAAATTATAATTTTAGAATCAGAAAAGTGACACCGGAAATGAGTTTCTGGAAACGGCTATTGCTGTGCTCTCATCATTGGCCATGCCAACAGCATATTAATTATAATTTTGATACATGTATTATGCATTCTTACAAATTAAGCACTTTTAGGTTCACCAGATTTACTACAGGGGCACAATCAAGTTGTTACTGGACAAATGATGCAGTTTTAATTGCAAAAATGGGAGAAGGGGGATTGATGACTCACTTTTCTGTGCATTTGTACAAGCCTTTCTTGGAATTTTGACAAACACAATCATAATCACAGCCATCTTGCCATTTTTGTCCTTGAGTATACTGCCTTCCTTTGTACACACATACATCTGAAATTATTTCAATTAACTTAGATGACATCAATAAATTAAAAAGTTATAATATTGTAAAATCTGCAATAGTATCAAGTACTGTGTTTATTCGCATACATGATTTTGACAGGAGGGAAAAAAGAGTAGAAATGATACTTCCGCAGCCATTTTAATGTGCATTATAAAGGAACTGTAATGGACAAATCTGTACTTCCAAAAGCGGAAGAAAATCATGTCTGTGTTTGGAATTTGAGGTATTTTTTGGAGTTGTTTGAGTTGCTTGACTTGTGGTTGGTACTGTTCTCCTTGTTGAAGGCCACAAAACGTTCTATTAAGTTTTTGATGATTTTAGCTCAAGACTCAAGAGCAAGCATCATGAACAAACATGGAAATGTTTTTTTTTTATTATACATGTAATACAAATTTAGTGTCTAACCTTCATTTACATGTATATATATACCACTAGTAAAAAGTAAAAACTACAAAATTCAGTAAATATAAAAAAAAAATGTATTAGTGGCTTTTACAACTTATTATAAATGACAAGGGGTGTTAAAGGTTTGTATTTGGCCTAAAATATAGCCAAAAATTAAACCCCAAGCAAGAAAAAAACTTAGTTTGTAAAAATAACCTTTAAGTACCAACTTGGCCAAAAATAAAGAACAGTACCATATTTTGTCCTTAATATGTCAATAAACCATCCCCAAAAATTTGATCTCTACTTTTTATGATTTTGGCCTATTTTCATTTAAAATTTGCAATGGGAAATTGCCTGCCCATGCAAGATACAACGCTATATTAAACATGAATGTGGATTCAAACAGTAAATATCTCCTATAAAAATATTTTTTTGTTTCTCGAATTCACACAATGTTTTTCCAAGCAAAATGTACATGGAAAACTGCTAAAAATCAGCTTTTTTCAAGATATTTGGCCAATAAAGCAATTTTTATGACATCATTTTGATGTCATGATGCTGGAAATGATAAGCTAAATTAAGATATTTTTCTTTCATCGTATATATTTTACCAACTCCAGGTTAATTTAGTATTCATTCCTCAAATGCTCATATTTTTATGTCAAAAATGGGCCTTAACATCCCATCTTCTTTATTCTGTATCGGTTTACAAACTTTGAAGATTGACTATAATTCTTGGGTACCAATTTTTTCTGATTTTCTTTTATGAAGTTTAAACATAAATGTAAGTATATGATGAAATAATATATAATCATTTTATTATCAAATTTCACTACAAAATTTAGTGTCTTTGAAACAACAATGCTCCATTAAACCACACAAAAAAGGAACAAATCCACATGTTAATTATAACTAACCCTTGTACTGAGGTGCTAGAGTGGGATTTAGGGTTGGTCCTGTATATCCTGGTGGTGTAGGAAACTGTGGTCTTGGTGTAGGTGTAACGATACCTCCGGAGATTATTCCGGGAGGTGCAGTGGCAAACCCTGATGTACCATTGCCTTTGATGTAAGTACATTTTGGTGCCTTACAGCAAATTGGATCATCTGGATCTGGTATTAATGAGCAAGAGGCTGGTAATCCAGTATATTTGGCACATCTAAGAAAATATAAATAGAATGTTAGAACATTTTTGCTGCAAGAAGTTTATTGTTTTCACTTTTTTACTTTGGAACCATTGTTGTTAAAAAATTTTAAATTAATTTTTTTTGCACATTAAACTTTAATTCCTATTTTAAAAATGATCACTTTATAAAATTATTTGTCTGTATTTTTCATCAAATTCCTGTGTTATCTCCTTTTATATATACATGTATGAACCTCAAGAATGAAGCAAATTGTTTCACAAATTAAATTATTCTTGACCTGAATTGGTTGAATATCATTAAAATTTAAGACAAAGAATTAATATTTAATATTTATAATAAATAGTATGTGCCTTCACTTCAAATCAATAATCCAATTGTTGTTTTCAAAATTTAAAATTGTAAATGTTATATATGTATATTGTTGAATGTTTTACATCATTTCAGTAATTTAAGGATGCTCACTGGTCATGTTTTGGTCTTTTTGTCAGATTTTCGGAATCCTTGGGTTTTATCCATTTCTTAAACATGAAATTTTTTGCCCATGAACCCCCACTTTTTCTTCTATAATTCAATCATATATACATAAAAATGGTATTTGACAAAATTTTATGAAATCTTTTTTATTTTTTCATACATCTTTGAGAGACTGAAGTTGTCAATGCAAAGACAATGAAAAATCCAGAGAAAACCCATTTCCTGCTAATTTTCAAGGCCTTATAGCTCTAAAATGAGCACATGAACCTATATTTTTTTCTTGCTTATTTGTTTACTATTCATATGTTCTCTCAAACTAAAACAACTATTTCAAATCCTATTTATTTCCTATTAGACCAGCGATCATTCTTAACAGGCTATCTCGAATTCAATACTAAAATGTTGTAAATGGGTATGAAATATCTCCTAGTCCCTGAAACTGTTTTAAAGGACTTAAATCTTAACAAGAGGCTCACCAGAGCCTGTATCGCTCACCTGGAGTCTGTTTTCATTGGACAATTAATCAACTATTTGACCAAGTTTGTTGCAATTGGTTCAATTGTTCAGGGAAAATTTGTGGAAGATTTATTTTTCATAAGGTTTAATGTTAAAATATGTTCCCTGGTGGTGGTAGTCCTGGCAGGAAGTTGACAAAATTGACCAGGAATAAGGGTGAACCTTAAATAAATGTAACAGAACCCGACCTCAAATTACACAAACCAATAACTCCTAAATAGAATTTGGGATTCCCTTCAAAATTTCAGGGTAGGTAGATCTCAACATGGCAAACATTTTTCAATTATATTTCACTTCTATCTCAAATAGTTTTGGAGATATTCAAAAATGTTAAAATTTTGAAAATTTGACAAAAAAAGGGCAATAACTCCTAAATGGGTTTTGGGATTTCCTTTAAAATTTCAGGGTATGTAGATCTCAACATGGCAAACATTTTTCAAATTTACATTTCACTTCTATCTCAAATAGTTTTGGAGATAAATGACGAAAAATGTCAAATTTTGAAAATTTGACGAAAAAAGGGCAATAACTCCTAAATGGGTTTTGGGATTTCCTTTAAAATTTCAGGGTATGTAGATCTCAACATGGCAAACATTTTTCAAATTTAGATTTCACTTCTATCTCAAATAGTTTTGGAGATAAATGACGAAAAATGTTAAATTATGAAAATTTTACGAAAAAAGGGCAATAACTCCTAAATGGGTTTTGGAATTTCCTTCAAAATTTCAGGGCAGGTAGATCTTGTCATGCTGATCAATTTTACCCCATGTCAGATTTTCGATATCTGTAATGGTTTTTGAGTTATTAGCAAAAAACAGCAATTTACCCCTATGTTCTATTTTTAGTAACAGCGGCCATGTTTTTCGACGAATCAAAAATCCCCACATTAGTTCTATGCAGGGTACCCCAAGGAACATTCATACCAAGTTTGGTTCTAATTAGTCAAGTAGTTTCAGAGGAGAAGATTTTTGAAATAATAACATAAAAAAAAGCCAAAAATGTCAAAAAAGGGCAATAACTCTAACATCAGTTGACAGATTTTCACGAAAATCAGCATACAGGTAGCTCTCATCATGCTGAACACTTTCAACTTGCCAGAATTTGCCATAACCTAATGATTTTTGAGATATTTGCGAAAAACTGTTGTCTGACCCCTATGTTCTATTTTTAGTAACAGCGGCCATGTTTTTCGACGGATCAAAAATCCCCACATCAGTTCTATGCAGGATACCCCAAAGAACATTCATACCAAGTATGGTTCCAATTGGTCAAGTAGTTTCAGAGGAGAAGAGTTTTGAAAATTTGTTAACGACGACGACGGACGACGACGGACGACGACGGACGCCAAGTGATGGCAATAGCTTACATGGCCTTCGGCCAGGTGAGCTAAAAAGAAGTGTACATACCTCTGACTACATCTATAAAGACCTGCAGGGCCATCCTCACATATACACTTCAGATTACAGCCATCAAACCACTGCTGACCCTGAGAGTATGAAATACCTTTGTACACACAAACATCTGAAAATAAGTCATTCACACATGAGTATAACTGAAATCTCTTCTGTTCAGTAAAAACAGTGAAATAGATATTACTTTCAATCAAATAATTCTATCCAAATTGGGATGTCAAGTCAATTTCATCTCCTTCAATTTGAAATGTTTTTTTTTTTAAATCAAAACTGTGTTTGTCTCTCCTTTCGGGTATTCCAGCAAAAAAAGTTCTACTAAATACTTAAAAGAGATTCATGTAAGTTTCTGAAGTTTAATAGTTATTTTAATTCTGCTTCATCGTGATGTGGCTTTAAAATCAGTATTAACAAGCTAAAAATCAATTCCATCAATGCTGCTATTTATTGTTTCATATTGAACCTCAATTAAAACAAACCTTTTGGTACAGGAGCAGATGTAGGTGTATTGGGATTGTATGGTGGAGCCTGTGTTGGACCAAATGGACCTGGTGTTGGCACACCAGTAATGGTTCCCTGATTGGGACTGTTGGTACATTGTGGCTTTTTACAACATGGATTTGATGCATCCTTGACCAAGAAACATGATGATGGTACATTTGTGTACCTTGTGCATCTACAAAGGTACAAGTTAATAAATATGAAATCAAAGATTATTTTAACTTCAGTCTTACAATTGTCTTGGGCCAACGCACGAAATGGATATAACCACCTTCAAAAGAAAATTTATAGCATTGCTTGGAATGATATGTTTCAATAAAAAAAAGTTTTATATATTCAGTGCCTTGATAAACAATGACACCTAGACTGAAATTCACAGAATATTTACTAAATACACAGACGTATAACTACTTCATTACCAAAAGTGCATCATTCAACAAAATAAACCATTCTTGAAATTAATATCAGGAAAATAAAAGTTAATACAATAAGAAAGTGGTGAAATAACAAGTGAAAGACAATCCAGTAATTCACAAGTAAAAGGAAGGTAGCATTTCACTCAAGAAATTTTACATGACTTTTATTTGCCTAGTTATAAATTCTGTGCAAATTAGTCTGGGACATGTTCATTTTACAGTGACATTTTATCTAAGTTATAAGGGCTGCATTACAGATACATACTTTTCATTACAGGCATATTTGCCCCTTGAAGCATCGGTACATTCACAATTATAATCACACCCATCTTCCCACTTTTCTCCTTGCTTGTACTGTTGGCTTTTGTAGATGCAGAAATCTGTGAACAAAAGTGAATATCTTGATCAAGACATAATATTTTTCATTCCCCTTTTCCTTAATCTAAATTTTTTTTCTAAAAATCTGTATAGCATTATTTTAATGTGTTGCCTCCTACACACCTACATTATTGTCTTATCAAGTTTCATTCCAATATAGTCAAGCAATAACCTATATATGACCTTCATATACTGAACCTGTGCTAAGTCACCATCAGTCTTACATATGATCCTAGTATTGGTGCCACATCCTCAATTGGAATACATAATACTGCTGTTAAAGAGCCAATTTCTTATGATCTGGATATTCCAAGATCTATATAAATGGACAACCAAAAGATGCTAAATATACAGAACTAGATGCAATGATCTTTATCTTTGACCCCCAAATCAACAGAGTTTCTATTCTCCTTGAAATCTCTCAAGACATGATATACTAAAATTTAGTTCAGTGCAGAAACATTATTCAAATCCTAAAAATTCAAAAGAACAATAGTTCTTCCCTGAACAAGAAGGAAAGATCTCTTAGTTTGGTAAACCAAATAGATTTGAAAAACCATTCAAGATTTCATCCAGAATTTAAATAATCATTAAATTTAGTACAGTCAAACTTCAATAAGTCAAAGTTAAAAGGACTACAAAAATGTGTTCCAGTTAACCGAGGTTCGAGTCATCCAAGGTTGAGTGTGACCTTGTACAAGTTAAAATGTCACACTAAGCGTTATACAAACAAAAATTGTGTTTATTTCAATATATTTGCTTATTGATTATATGCATCTTCTGAGATTTTAAACTCGACGAGGTAATTATGTTACAGAAAAGTATTACATCCAACTTTGGACTTCTCAAAACAAAACAAAAACACTTCAAAGTTCGACACTTTGCGGTAAAATTACATTGCTTTTTTTTCAGGGGACCTCTAAACATCCTCAAGTTATCTGAGATTTTGAATTATAAGAGTTTGAGTCATTACAGGTAAAAATGTATAGGACAAATGGAAAATTTGAGGGGGATGCGAAATTACAAGAGTGATCACAAAGATTTCAAGTCAACCTAGTTCAACACATCAAGGTTCGAAGGTTCGATATCTAAATCTGACATCTTACCAGAGAGATAATATCTGCAATCAATGTTGAAATCCTGAGACTACATGTGTATTTATAAGCTTGCCCTTTATGCCAAGTACAAATTATAGCTATTTGGTTAAAACAACAAGACAGCATTTCTTCTAAGAACAGAACATTTCAATAACGGACATGCATGGATAATCTTATATACAATCTCTAGCCATCTAGTGTCATGCCATGATGCTGAACATATACATACTTAATAATGGTGGTGTTACAGAAGATCCTGGTTTTGGTGTAGGAATGTTCAGGTTTCCACTGATCTTTCCAGGAGCCAAGGTAGGTATTAAGTTAGGGGAACCAGTTGGTGCTGGACACTGAGGAACCAGACAACAGGGATCATCTGGATCTGATACCATCTTACAACCTGCTGACTTCACTTGGAATTTTGGACATCTGTAAATTGAATACAGTATATGTGAATAATACGTAGTACAGTGGAACTCCCCTAAACTGCCCCCTCTGAAAACCGGAAACTGAACGTTTTATTCTGGTCTGGAATTCTCACCTATATTTTTAAGTAAAAAAATTCTCCAAAATCCGGCCCCTCTGAATTCCGAATACTGGAGATAATTTGCGGTCCTAAACATATATATTCCTGTCAAATACACCTCTAAATACTGGCCGAACTTTCATTCTCTTCATTGATGTGTCATTGAGAATCTTATTTTAAACAAAGCCTCATTGGTATGTACTGGAAAAACTCTGTTTAAATAAGAGTTTTTAACTTACTCCCTACCAAAAAATAACATCAGAGCTAAAAGACTACAATTTAGTGACATTTAAAGAAAAAACCAAGCAAATGTAGTAATTATGTATTTCGTTATTTCAATTTATTTACTTCTGGCCGGATTTCAGTAAAATCTGGAACCTCTCAAAACCGGCACCTCAGAAAACCGGCCAATTTTTAAGGTCTGATAGCTGTTCTGTTTACAAGAGGTTCTACTGTATTGAAAATAAAACAAATTTTGATAAAGAGACATTAAAATACTTTGGAATTATTTTTAAATTCATTAACCGAAATGTCTGCTCTGTAGAAATTTGATTAACCAAACTATCCATTGCATTACATTGTTTCCGTCTGCTTTGAGTATTTGGGTGACCAAAGTTCTACTAAAGTGTAATATTTTCCACTGGCAAATCCTATTACAGAAGATTAAAAATAACAGCTTTTTTTCTATGACTGCCAAAAAATTTATTAATCTTGATCTGCATGTAATGATGCTGGATAAAGGTTGATACATAGAATTTAATCAGTTTTACATAAATTGAGAAACTACAACAATTTTACAACTTTTAAAAGGCAAAAACGGAGAACAACTTTTTAACTTTTAATGGGCAGAAACAGAGTCATCACCAACAGCATTAAAAATTACTGCATAATTATTTTATGTTGGAATTGCTACAAAAGAACCAGCAAACATAGTCTTTAACAATGATTGTTTGTTTGTTTAGTTGGGGTTTTACGCCATTTTCAGCACATTTGGCTATTTCGCAGCGGCCAATTTTTATTGGGTGAGGAAGCCGGAGTACCCAGAGAGAACCACCAACCTTCGGTAGGAAAGTTGGCAATCCTTGTCAATTTAGATCGGAGTTGAACACACCCCACCACAGGTGAGATTCGAACTCACAACCCCAGTGTTGACAGGCTAGTGATCATTAGTAGTTACGACGAACTACATAGACCACTCGGCCACCGAGGCCCCCCTTTAACAATGAAATTGTCATGAAACACACAGAAATACAACAGCAATACCGTTCACTACAGGTATATAATCCTCTTGATGAGTCATCACATCGGCATTTCAGAGTACACCCATCAGCCCATGTCTGTCCTTGGCCATAGTTTGCACCTCTGTATGAACAAAACTCTGCAAATAGTACATTCATAATCTGAATTACAAAAATCTCCATGTTTTTTTTTCTTAAATCAGTGATAGAAAAAATACAGAACAATTTATTGACTTTGAATTTCAAGTTAAAAAAGTCATATTGTATTTTGTGTCTTTAAGAAGCACTATTATTGTAAAAAACAAATTTAAAAAGATTATCACGAAAACAGAGGTTACTTCTTACTTCATACTTAATTTTAATACTTAAGAGTCAACTAGTAAAAACAATTCATCTTTTCAATTTCTCACAAATATTAATATTGGGAATCTTTTAAAAAATCAGACACAGAAAATATCAGTTGTTCACAGAACTGCAAAAATTAACAAATTATAAATGCAAAAAACAGTACCTGTGATGCTTTGAAAGTGTCAGTGTGTGAGGGTTACAGGTTAATTATGATTTTCTACTGTGAGACCGAACAATTTTAGTTCTCTTTGAAAAAAATGACAATTTTCATAAAATAAATGCTCATTCAGATTAAATTTGACAAACTATAGCAGAAGTAAATACCTGACTGTGGCAGCCATTTGGATTAAACGACTTTATCAAGTCTAAGACTAAAAAACAATATGATAGATTCTCGGGCCTCGCCACATCTGAAAAGTGCAGGTCCTATTGGATAAATAAAAACTTATTGGGCGATTGAATATAATTATGACAGAAGACAACCTAAGGAAGAAGATTTAAATATAAAAGTTTAAGAAAAAGAAACCAGGTAATGGCAAAAGCCCAAATGGACCTTTGTTCAGGTGAAATATAACCTCCCAAAAATTCTTACGCATGTTTGGTGCCAGTGTAGGGAGTGGATTCGGTGACTTTGTGTTCAGACCACCTATACTGGCTGTTGTTGCTGAAAAGTCACAATCTGGGATTTTACAACATGGATTAGTAAAATCTGTAACCAGCTGACACTGAGGAGGAACATCACTGTATCTTGGGCACCTGTAACATAATACAATATTTCATATCAAGATTCCTACTGAAGCAAAATTAACACCTTTGATTATACGGAAATTTTTATATAAGAATTCTAATTGTCACACATGTAAAATTAATCTTTTATAATCTTTTTTAACTTACCAGGTAATCAAATGTAGTCATATATTTTTTTAAGACTGATTTGCAAAGAGATAAATGTATGTATAATTTAATACTATAGGCTCAGAGGGCTGAGCCTGTATCGCTCACCTGGCATAAAAGCCGTTTTTATTGATGTACCTCAAAGAGAGAAGTCACTTCTCCCTATCATTATGAAGTGTGTAAGAATGTAGGAACCAAATTTTTCTTCATCAAGGCCCTTCTACTTACAGGTCAGCATATTCTAAAATTTGCAGTTCTCCAGAAGATTCGTTCCATTTGTCCAAGAGACTTCAGAGGAGAAGATTTTTTTATATCAGCCAATCAGAAACAAGAACTGTTCATGGTGGCCAAAATGAGAAAATAGATGCTTCCTGTCAAGTTTCGTTCCATTTGGCGAAGCAGTTCCATAGAAAAAAATTCTTTTTAATCAACAAATGAGAAGCAAGAATTGCCTATGGCGGCCATATTTGTAGTCCGATCGGGACGAAATGAGGAAACTTTATAAAGGACCTCCCATATATACTTCCTGTCAAGTTTTGTTCCATTTGTCCTAGCAGTTTCAGAGGAGAAGATATTTGAAAATTCAGCCAATCAGAAACAATTGCCCATTGCGGCCATGTTTGTTGTCCAATCATGACAAAATTAGCACTCTTTATAATGGATCTTATATAGATGCTTCCTGCCAAATTTAGTTCCATTTGGCCCAGTGATTTCAGAGAAGATTAAAATGTGAAAAGTTAACGGACGACAGACAACGGACGACGGACAGCTAGTGATGACAAAAGCTCACATGCCTTTTGCCAGATGAGCTAAAAAAAAAGAAAGAAAAGAATTTGACTTTTGGCATAAAAATTTTAAATGTTCCAATAATGAAAATGAAAATATTATGTTAGACCAAATAAATAAATTATGTGAGACACTTCTGTCCCGTATTACGGTATTTCCGTAGAAAAATAAACTGTGAAATTTGGTGCCATTTGCTGACCTAGATTCAATTTTCAAGCATTCTGTAACACTGATCAAGTCAAAACAAAAGTAAAAATATGATCTTGGTTATACATATTTTCTACAAAAGCCTTTTATATATATCACCCTGCATACTGTTCTGCAAGCCGCGGATAAATCTGGCTCCGCAGTAAGCAATATCCATGTTTACCTTTAGAACATATGAAATCTGTGGATCCAATATGTATCCGGGGACTTCATATCAGTTTGTAATTGATAACATGGATATTTCTTACCGTGGAGCCTTATTTATGCGTGGTTTGCAGAACTGTATGCAGGGTGTGATATGCCAAACTTCATAGATGTAAATGGTTTCAAATGGGATTTGTCTCCATAATAATCACCTAAACTGAAAATCATTTGTGTCCCTAAACAGAAAAAAAAACAAAACAAAACAAATTTCCTACATACCTTGCCATTTTTAGAGAACCAGAGAATTCATTTTAGTTGGTCTTATAATTAAGAAAAGAAGCATTCCATAAAAGGCAATAATTGAAAACTAGAGGCTCTCAAGAGCCTGTATCGCTCACCTGGATTTAACTTTTCACCTTGAGCAGACCTAAAAATTTAAGTGTTGCAGTCAATTTGGTTGGTTTTTCTACAGGATTCTATGTTAAACTAATTTCAGCTGTGGCAGTCATCTTGGTTGACAGTCCAGGTCAAAGGATATATTTCTAAAAGAGAACCATCTAAAGACCATTTCTGCTAAGTCTTGTTCCAACTGGCTAAGTGGTTTCAGAGAAGAAGATTTTGAAATAAAATTTCATATAGGGTCCAATATTTAACTAGATGTACTGTGAGCAAAGCTCACTAGGGATACCCCCCGCTTTGCCTTGCCCAGGGTAAAGTTTCATAAGATATTTGCATCAATTTAAGCATACTCATGGTTGCCTTCAAAACATTATATATCTGTTCATGTTTCGAATGGCTGATGTGGCTTGGGAAGTATAGGTACAGCAAAAATTTTCCTTCATGCACATCTTTGGATGATGTACTTCCTTTGTGTAAAGATTCGTTGAACTCCATTGAGCAGTCTAGGAGGAGTTGCGCTTACGAGGTTCATATATAATGTATAAGCCAAAAAAAACTAGAGGCTCTCAAGAGCCTGTATCGCTCACCTGGATTTAACTTTTCACCTTGAGCAGACTTAAAATTTAAGTGTTTCAGTCAATTTGGCTGGTTTTTCTATATGATTCTATGTTAAACTAATTTCAGCTGTGGCAGTCATCTTGGTTGACAGTCCAGTTGCTAAAAGAGAACCATCTAAGGACCATTTCTGCTAAGTCTTGTTCAAACTGGCTAAGCGGTTTCAGACTAGAAGATTTTTAAATGAATTTTCCTATAGGGTCCAATATTTAACAAAGGTCGGTGTGGCAGCAATCTTGGTTGACAATCCGGGTGATCGGACATATTTCTGAAAGAGGACCTCCTAAGGACCAATGCTACCAAGTCTGGCTCCAATATGTCAAGTGGTTTCAGACAAAAAGATTTTTCAATGAATTTTTCCATATGGCCCTATGTTAAACTAAGTTCAGGTGTGGCGGCCATCTTGGTTGTCAGTCTGGGTCATCGCACAAAATTCTGAAAGAGGACCATCTAAGGACCATTGCTACCAAGTCTAATTCTAATTGGCTTAGTTGTTTCAAACGATTTTTGAGTGATTTTCCCATAGGGTCCTATGTTAAACTAAGTTCTGCTGTGGCGGCCATCTTGGTTCATAGTCCACGAAATCAGACACATTTCTGAAAAAGACCTCCTAAGGACCAATGCCGCCAAGTCTGGCTCCAATATGTCAAGTGGTTTCAGACAAGAAGATTTTTCAATGAATTTTCCTATAGGGCCCTATGTTAAACTAAGTTCGGTTGTGGTGCCAATCCTGGTTGACAGTCCGGGTCATCGGACACACCTCTGTAAGAGGACCATCTAAGGACCATTGCTGCCAAGTCTGGTTCCAATTGGTCAATTGGTTTAAGACAAGAAGATTTTCAATGAATTTTCCCATAGGGCCCTATGTTAAACTAAGTTCGGCTGTGGCGGCCATCTTGGTTAACAGTCCGGGTCATTGGACATATTTCTGAAAGAGAACCTCCTAAGAACTATTACTGCCAACTTTGGTTGCAACTGGACTTGTAGTTTCATATAAGAAGATTTTTGAAAGTCACCCCCCTTTTTTTTCTATTTTTAGTAACAGCAGCCATCTTGGTCGGAAGTCGGGGATGCCAGACATAATTTTGGAAGGGGGCCACCCAAGGACCATTCCACCAAAGTTTGGTCTCATTTGGCCCAGTGGTTTGAGAGGAAAAGATCTTTAAAGGATAATTTACGCTGGATGCCGTCTTTAAAGGGCAAAAACTCCTATAAGGGGTCAATCAACGATTTTAGTCATATTGACTTATTTGTAGATCTTACTTTGTTGAACATTTTTGCTGTTTACAATTTGTCTTTATCTATAATAATATTCAAGATAATAACCTAAAACTGCAAAATTTCCTTAAAATTAACAATTCAGGGGCAATAACCCAACAAAGGGTTGACCGATTCGTCTGAAAATTACATGACTGGTAGATCTTGACCTGATGAACATTTTTACCCCATGTCAGTTTTGCTCTAATTGCTTTAGTTTTTGAGATATAAGACAAAAACTGCAGTTTACCCCTATGTTCTATTTTTAGCCATGTCGGCCATGTTGGTTGGCAGGCGGGGTCATCGGACACATTTTTTAAACTAGATACCCTAATGATGCTTGTGGCCAAGTTTGGTTCAATTTGGCCCAGTAGTTTCAGAGGAGAAGATTTTTGTAAAAGTTAACGGACGACGACGGACGACGGACGCCAAGTGATGAGAAAAGCTCACTTGACCCTTTGGGTCAGGTGAGCTAAAAAAAATACAAGTCCAATTATCTCCCTTGTGTGATATCGGAAAGCAAAGATTTTTCTTCATGCACATCTTTGGATGATGTACTTCCTTTCTGTAAAGTTTCGTTGAAATCCATTGAGCGGTCTAGGAGGAGTTGCGCTTACGAGGTTCATATATAATGTATAAGACAAAAAAAAAATAGAAGTCCAATTATCTCCCTTGTGTGATATCGGAAAGCAAAGATTTTTCTTCATGCACATCTTTGAATGATGTACTTCCTTTCTGTAAAGTTTCGTTGAAATCGATTGTGCGGTCTAGGAGGAGTTGCGCTTACAAGATATATGGACAGACGGACAGACGGACAGACAGACAGACGGACGGACAAGGTGATTCCTATATACCCCCCCAAACTTTGTTTGCCGGGGGTATAATTAAGTTCGGTGTGGCAGCCATCTTGGTTGACAATCCAGGTGATTGGACACATTTCTGAAAAAGGACCTCCTAAGGACCAATTCTGCCAAGTCTGTCTCCAATATGTCAAGGGGTTTCAGAAAAGAAGATTTTTCAATGAATTTTTCCATAGGTCCCTATGTTAAACCAAGTTCGGTTGTGGCGGCCATCTTGGTTGACAGACCAGGTCATCGGACACACCTCTATAAGAGGACCATCTAAGGACCATTGCTGCCAAGTCTGGTTCCGACTGGTCAAGTGGTTTAAGACAAGAAGATTTTTCAATGAATTTTCCAATAGGGCCCTATGTTAAACTAAGTTCGGTTGTGGTGGCCATCTCGGTTGACAGTCCGGGTCATCGGACACACCTCTATAAGAGGACCATCTAAGGACCATTGCTGCCAAGTCTGGTTCCGATTGGTCAAGTGGTTTAAGACAAGAATAATTTTCAATGAATTTTCCAATAGGGCCCTATGTTAAACTAAGTTCGGCTGTGGCGGCCATCTTGGTTAACAGTCTGGGTCATTGGACATATTTCTGAAAGAGAACCTCCTAAGAACCATTACCAACTTTGGTTCCAACTGGCCTTGTAGTTTCATATAAGAAGATTTTTGAAATTCACCCCCCCCTTTTTTCTATTTTTAGTAACAGCAGCCATGTCGGTTGGAAGTCGGGGATGCCAGACATAATTTTGGAAGGGGGCCACCCAAGGACCATTCCACCAAAGTTTGGTCTCAAATGGCCCAGTGGTTTGAGAGAAAAAAGGTTTTTAAAGGAAAGTTTACGCTGGATGCCGTCTTTTAAGGGGTCAATCAATGATTTTGGTCATGTTGACTTATTTGTAGATCTTACTTTGTTGAACATTTTTGCTGTTTACAATTTGTTTTTATCTATAATAATATTCAAGATAATAACCTAAAACTGCAAAATTTCCTTAAAATTAACAATTTAGGGGCAATAACCCAACAAAGGGTTGACCGATTCGTCTGAAAATTTCACGGCAGGTAGATCTTGACCTGATGAATATTTTTACCCCGTCAGTTTTGATCTAATTGCTTTAGTTTTTGAGATATAAGACAAAAACTGCAGTTTACCCCTATGTTCTATTTTTAGCCATGTTGGCCATATTGGTTGGCAGGCGGGGACATCTGACATAATTTTTAAACTAGATACCCTAATGTCGCTTGTGGCCAAGTTTGGTTCAATTTGGCCCAGTAGTTTCAGAGGAGAAGATTTTTGTAAAAGTTAACGGACAACGGACGACGACGGATGCCAAGTGATGAGAATAGCTCACTTGACCCTTTGGATCAGGTGAGCTAACAATAAATTAATATGATATGGCCTCACATTACATACGAGAACAGTTTCCAATATTTTAAAGATTAAATTCATTCTCACATGTCTGTACATTCGTAGTATCCTCTCGAAGCATCCTTACATTCACAATTAAAGTCACATCCATCAGCCCACTTCTGACCCTGGGTGTATGACTTGCCTTTATAGGAGCATTTTCCTGCAGTATACAAAATATATAAATTGTATTTTGGACTGGGCTTAAAAAGATAATTTCTGTAGTATTTCTTATAACAGTATATACTAATTTCATTCATCCAATAAAAGACACAAGAATTAATAATAATAATATAATAATAATAAAACTTTATTTAATGAGGGTTACACAGTTAGTTATAAAACCAATCTTCCCTGAGGCCCTCAATTTTCACAAAAATAATAAAATAAAAACAAGCTGTGAAATTGTACAATATAAAGTCAAATAAAAGTATTAGCAACAATCACAAATATAAATTTATCATATAAATCAAATATAAAATATTTAACAATATCAGTTGCTCATAGTTTGTATCAGATTGTCAGTAGTTGAACATCCACTGTTTTCAGTCATAAATCCTCATTTATAATAAACATAACAATCATGTTGAAAATCTAAACAATAATATTTAAATAAAGTTAATTTGTAACAGTTCTTCATTCATTTAATTGGTTAAGAAAGTGGGTTTTAAGCCTATCTTTAAATGCATTGATACTTGGAGCGTTACGAATTATGACTGGTAGGTCGTTCCATAAGAGTGGTCCAGAGTAACTGAACGACTTTTTGTAAATTTCTATTCTGGGCTTTGGGACTTGAAGATCACCTTTAACAACATTTCGTAGTTGATATTTATTAGTTTCGGAAATAGATACAATTTTATTTTCTAAATATGATGGAGCCTCACCCTTCAGGCATTTAAACACCAGTAAACATTTATGATATTTAATTCTGTCTTCAATCGTCATCCAACCAAGTTTGTAAAATAAGGGCAGAGAATGTGCAAAGGGATCAGCATCTAAAATTAACCGGGCAGCTCTTTTTTGTAACTTGAGAATGCGATTCAAATTATCATTACTACAGTTTCCCCAAATAACACAACAGTAGTCAATTAGTGGTAAGATATACCCAGTGTAGAAGAGTTTTCTAGCTTCATGGTTTAGAAATTTCTTTATTCTAGATAAGAGATAAATACGAGATGATATTTTTGAACAAATCAGATCTATCTGGTTGGTCCAGTTGAGGTGAGGGTCATTTTTTACACCCAGAAGCCTTTCACATGTGGAATGTTGTAGTAATTGGGAATTTAGTATAAGAGAAGGGTTTTCCTCTTGGAATATTGACTGTTGACTAAGACCCAGTCGCAATTTAATAATGAATTTTGCTGATATCATATAAACATTAAGGAACCCTTTTTGTAAAAATCTGATGAACTGAGGTGTAATTTTAACATGCTAACTCACATGGTAACATCAGCAGAAGACTTGTCACCCAACACAGACACATTATTATTACTCAACATTTACCATTAGATTGTTTGTTTAGTTGGGGTTTTACGCCGTTTTCTGCACATTTGGCTATTTCGTAGCGGCCAGTTTTTAATGGTGGAGGAAGCCGGAGTACCCAGAGAGAACCAACAACCTTCGGTAGGAAAATTGGCAATCTTTGTAAATTTAGATTGGAGTCGAACACACCCCGCCACAGGTTAGATTCAAACTCACAACCTCAGTGTTGACAGGCTAGTTATTATTAGTAGTCAAGACGAACTACCTAGACCACTCGGCCACAGAGGCCGCCATTTACCATTAGAGTATCACTTTTAATAGCATACGAATTAATTTTATATTAGTCAACTCATACGGCAGCACATGTGAATACGTCTCATGATACATGAGCACCGTATCAATATATAGCAATACTCATCCCTAATAAATACTACTTGTACTATGAAGTATAACTAGCGCTCACCTGGACTTTGTCCATCTTGAATGGCAGCATGGGTCATTGCTGTCAAGTTCCAATTGGCTCATTGGTTTCAAACAAAAAGACCTTTCAGTGAACTTTCGCACTATGTTAAACTATGTTAAACTATGTTTGGCTCTGGAAGGCATATTCAATGGCAGACAGGGTCATAAGATACATTTCTAAAAGAAAACAAACTAAAGACTATTGCTGCCAAATTCTGTTTCAATTGGCCAACTGGTATCTGACAAGAAGATATTTCAGTAAATTTCCAATAGTGTCCTATGTTTAACTAAATGTATGTTAGGCTTTGGCAGCCATCTTGGATGGCGGGTAGGGTCATCAGAAAAAATTCTGTAGTGGATCACTTAAGGACCATAGCTGTCAATTTTTGTTCCAATTGGCCAAGTGGTTTCAGACAAGTAGATTTCCGATAGGGTCCTATGTTAAACTATGCTGGGCTCTGGTGGCCATCTGGGATGATTGGCAGGGTCATCGGATATAATTCTGAAAAAAGATCTTTAAGTACATTCCCCATACAGTCCTATGTTAAACTATGTTGATGGCAGGCAGGGTCATCGGAATACAATTCTGAAAGAGGACCACCCAAGAACCATAGCTGCCAAGTTTTGTTCCATTTGCCAAGTGGTTTCAGACAAGATTTTAAAGTACATTCCCCATACTTTCCTAAACAATTTTTAAACTTACATTATAACTTACAAAAACATTCAAGTAATGCAAATATTGTAAGAGCAGAAATTTTCATTGGAGATTTAATTTCTTTTATTTTGTTGGTAAGTACATGTATAATCAACGAAAATTAATCCCCAACAAAATTTGATCCCTTAATTAATCAATAATTGTTAAATTTGGGATACAAGAAATTTTAACAAAAACAAGAGGCTCCCAGGAGCCTGAATCGCTCACCTGGTCCTTAAGCTTTAAGGGAGTCGTTCATGAGCTATTACCCCTATAATGGATCATCTGACAACTTCGACCCAATTCAGACTTTTGTAGAGCTCAATGAGCTGATTGTTTAAGCAAACAACAGCTTTTCTCTATTGACAACAACTTAATAAGTACAAATTTCAAAAAAAAATCAAGAAAAAGGGCAATAACTCCTACATGGGTGGTTACATCTTCTTCAAAATTTCAAAGCAGGTAGATCTTGAGGTGTTGAACACTTTAGCTTCCCATCAGAATTTTGATATCTGTCACCATTTTTGAGTTATTTGCAAAAAACTGCAATTTACCCCTATGTTCTATTTTTAGCCATGGCAGCCATGTTTTTTTACAAATCAAAAATCCAAACGATAGTTTAGTAGCACTCATGCCAAGGAACAACTACACTAAGTTTGGTTGCAATTAAACTTATGGTGTAAGAGGAGTTAACGATTTTATTACAATGAATAAAGACTGCAAAAATGGTCAATTTTGATGATCTAAGGGGAATAACTCCTAAAAGGAATGAACCTACAACCTACAACTTCGATCCTGTTACAAATTTTGTAGATCTTTGTGTGCCTAACAATATGAAATTTAAATTTTTCAAATTTCCTTTATAGTATCCAAGATATTGAGCTTAATAAGTGCAAAATTTGGAAAAAATGCAGAAAAAGGGCAATTACTCCTACATGGGTCTTCTTCAAAATTTCAGGGCAGGTAGATCTTGAGGTGCTGAACACTTTTACCCTATGCCAGAATTTTGATATCTGTTATGGTTTTTGAGTTATTTGCAAAAAACTGCAATTTACCCCTATGTTCTATTTTTAGCCATGGCGGCCATGTTTTTTTACGAATCAAAAATCCGAACGATATTTTTGTACACATAATGCCACTAAACAAATGTACCAAGTTTGGTTGCAATTGGACTTATGGTGTCGGACAAGTTAACGTTTGAAAAATTGTTAACAGACGACGACGACAGACGACGACGACGACGACGACGACGACGACGGACGCCAAGTGATGGTAAAAGCTCACATGGACCTTTGGTCCAGGTGAGCTAAAAATTGGCAAATTTTACGGTATACTTTACAGTTAAGTATTTCTAAATATTTACAAATTAGCTGTCAAATTAACACCCAACCAAGTTGTCCAGCATCATAATTTGGAGCCTTGCAAGACAAATAAACGAATATTTCCAGAAAATTCACTTAAAAACAATATTATTTTATACTTGCTCCTAATTCAAATTCATGAGATTAGATAAGATTATTTAAATATTGACCGTGATTTTTTTTCATTCCATGAAGTGGGCACCATGTGGATTGAGGTTATTTCGAATAGACATGATAGACTGAAAATAAAGTTACAGTCAATCCATATAATTTTAATTCCAATGATTGTTTTGGTGTCTAAAATGTTGGGATTCCCTTTAATGACATCATAGTGAAAACAAAAATTTAGTCTATGATATGATAGAAGAAAAAATTTGACCAATCAAATGACAAGTTATATCCAATATCAAATTATTACCTGCTACTCCATGATCTACTCCTTGGTATATACCAGTGGGAGCAGGGGTAGGAACTTTTCCTGTTCCTGTTGATGCTGTCACATTTCCTACTGGTGTACACTGTGGCATCTGACAACAGGATGGATCATTGGGATCAGGAACAAACTTACAGTTAGGGTTGATATTTTGATACTGTGGACACCTGAAGAACACATGAAATATTTATAGAATGCTGATGTATTTGTTTTTTTGTTTGTTTAGTTGGGGTTTTATGCCGTTTTCAGGACATTTAGCTATCAGTTTTTATTGGTGGAGGAAGCTGGAGTAAAATTGTGTGTGTTTCTTTTCATTCATGTTGTCTGAAATGTAGCTTGCTAACTTTAGTAAATAAAGCAGTAATGCATGCTGGCAAAACCTTTCATTTTATCACCTCAAATGGAAATATGCCTACGATAAAGGATAAATGATAAAATGTTCTGTCCAAAAACCAACAATCTAACCATGAGGTAAAAGGTAATGGTCATTCATGAGTCATTATATTCCAAAACTGGTGTTGTTAATAAGAAGATTATCTAAATTTTAAAGTACCACTTGTCTAATGAGCACAATTCTATGAACAGTTTAAATAATAGAACATATTTTGTAATTACTCTACGAATAGGAATGCGATATTTCATTTTGAATGAAAATCAGTGAAACCTGTGTAAACCGAACCATGTATAAATGGACAACCTACCCAAACTGAGCTTTTGAGTCAAAATGTATAATTCACATTCGTTAGAAAACCTGTGTGATCCAATCAAATCATCATCTATGGAACCATGTATCTAAGGTTTTGAATTTTTTATGATGTGACTAAATGTATGTACTACAGAATACTGTGTCATCCAATACCTACCTTTGCATGCATCTGTAAACTCCACCAAGTGCATTTTCACACGTACATCGGTAACTGCAACCATCGTACCAAGACTGACCTTGTTGATATTTTTTACCACCATATTCACAATAATCTGAGATAAGAAAAAAAATTATTCTAACTTAATGTTCTGCTATAATAAAATAAAAATTTGTACAGTGTACCTGTTAGTGTCTCACCTGATTTTGTTGTCATGTATATATGTTTTCAGTGTAATAGTAGAATGTAGTACATAATTTTTCTCCACATGTTATTTATTGATCATGATGAAGCTAAGTCCATTTATAAATAAAATACAGAAAAATTGGAATTTTTCCGTGGATACTATCTTTTTATCATGAATGTTTAAAAAAGTTATTAATGTTATAAAAAACTTTAACCACAGAGTGAATATAAATGTTAACGCCACCGATGACGACAGAATGTAGGATCGCTATGTCAGGCTTGACAAAACTGATGGCAAAATTTTCTCTCATTGACGAAAAAGGAAAAATCATCAATGCTCAACCATCTACACTATACATATTCCAACATATATTTATCCCCAATCAAGTTGAGATAAGAGATGCAGTTTATAAGCATATGAAATAGAACTAAAAAATTTAAAGACAAATTAACAGGAAACCATATAAACTGAATGGTAAGAAATTATACTTCTTACTAATTTACAAAAGACAGATTGAAATTCCTAATTAACTCAAATCACCTAAGCAAAAGATTTCCATTTACTGTAAATTAAAACAAGAAGTTGCATGTGATGTTGTGCTATGGATGCCACCTCTCGTAAAAGTCCCGTCAAACAGGAAGTTAGAAGGTGATAAAAATGGGACATAAATTTTTATGTGTAACATTGTATTTTTACAAAATCAAAGTCCCGTCAAACATGAAGTTGGGGTCTGACAGAACTGAAAATAGAAAACAACATACAAATCATCATGTCAAAGCTACATACCAATTATGAAATCATTCTGCCCAGTAGAAGCTGAGAAAAATGTGACAAAAAATGTTGTGGATGAACACAGGGACAAGGTAAATGCAGTATAGCCCCCTAGTGACTTACAAGTGGGGGTATAAAATTTTGTGGTGCTTTGTTAACATGCCATATTGATAGATTAATTAACGAAGTTGACTATTTGTTTATAACCAGCAGAAATCTAAATCAACTGGTAAATGTAATGCTGTCCTGTTTTTACAAAATAAAACTGCCTTATTCATGTTATTTACAGTTTCCTTTTATAAACTCTTATATCTTTATCAGTGGATGAATGTGACTATCCTACAGTAACTATGTTTTAAGAATGTCTTTCTCTGATGATTATGATACATATTTTTCATATTTGATAAACCAAATACCCCTTCGAGTACCTCCACATTCCTTGTGTAAAATATTTAAATATTGCTACGGTATTAGTATTAATCAACTCCGAAAAATCAGAGCATATAAGTACTTCCAGTGGATTATGGCCTTTTGTCTTAACCAATCATTGACTAAGATCATTGGCAACCACAAGTTGATTAAATTTTGATAAACAATGGCTTCAGAAAGGGTTAAATGCACAAAGAATTAGAGAAGTTCAGATAATACATTAATCAAATATCTTAATAATATAATTCTATGAATACATGCCTGTAGCTGGTTTCGCTGTTGTAATGAGTCCTTCATGAGTGACAAAATTGACAGGGAATTCACATTTGGGTATTTTACAACAAGGATTAGAAGGATCCTGTACCAAGAAACAGTATGGTTGTGGTAAATTTCCAAAATGAACACATCTGAAATATAACAGAATTTAAACTTTAAATGAGGACATGCCTAATTTAGGAACTTCTTCCTAGTCTGGTCAACAAATTAACAGCAATTCTTCAACATTTTTAAAGATTTCATAATATATGACAGACAATTCCAATCACTGCACAACATCATTACTCACTTTTCAACACATTTATAGTAGCCTGTTCTAGAGTCAGCACATACACATGTAAAATCACATCCTTCATCCCAAGTCTCAGCCTGCATATATTTTCTGCCTTTGTACAAGCAATAACCTGTGAAAAAGAAACATAATTTGTAAATTCTTAAATATTTCATGAACTATATAAATCAATGATTGAATTCTAATACCATAAAGAGAACTGAATAACTTCTGAATTAACTTTTAAGAACCTTTATTAAATATCTGCATTTGTGTCAACAGCATGCAATATCTCGAGACAAATGTTTAAAACAAGAGGCTCCCTAGAGCCTGAATTGCTCACCTGTTATCTTTTGTGTAGATCTTGCATCAATGATTATTTTTGCTATTTAATGTATACCGTCACAATTTTCTCCTTAATATTGATCTGTACAGCTAAAATATAGAATCCTGAACCCAAATAGATATGGTTGTTATGGACTTTTCATTGGTTGCTATGGACTTTTTCAATGACATTGACTCTTGACCTTCCATTTTGACTTGAACAGATAAATTGTAGGGTCCTGAACTCAAATATATATGGCTGCTAGGGACTTTTTCATCAGTTGCTATGGACATTTTCAATGACCTTGACGCTTGACCTTTCTTTTTGACTTGTACAGTTAATTTATAAGGTCCTTAACCCAAATATATATGGTTGCTAGAGACTTTTTCATTGCTTGCTATGGACTTTTTCATCGGTTGCTATGGAATTTTTCAATGATCTTGACCCTTTATGCTCCATTTCACTTGTACGGCTACCATTTAATTTATTTCAAGTTATCGCCTAAACGTCTGTGACAATATGTCGGACCATTATTTTCTGTTTACATGTAAATAATCTTTCAAGGGCAAAAACTCCTATAAGTGGTCCATTGACAATTATGATCACGTTGACTTATTTGTAGATCTTACTTAGCTGAACATTTTTGATGTTTACAGTTTGTCTTTATCTATAATAATATTCAAGCTAATAACATAAAACTGCTAAATTTCCTTAAAACTAACAATTCAGGGGCAATAACTCAAAAATAGGTTAACTGATCAGATTGGTTGGAAAATTTCATGGCAGGTAGATCTTGACCTCATAAACATTTTCACTACTTGTCAGTTTTGCCCTAACTGCTTTAGTTTTTGAGATATGAGCCAAAAAGTGCATTTTCACCTATTTTCTATTTTTAGCCAGGGCAGCCATGTTTCTCGACGGACAAGAAAATAAAACACAAAATACTAGAAACCCTAAGGATCTTTCAGCCTGAGGACTGGCTGAAATTGAATCTGTAGTTTCAGCGGAGAAGATTTTCAAAAGTTTACAAAGATGACGAAAAAAATGTGAAAAATTGTTTTTAAAGGGCAAAAACTCCTATAAGGGGTCAATTGACGATTTTTGTCATTTGACTTATTCGTAGATCTTACTTTGCTGAACATTTTTGCTGTTTACAGTTTGTCTTTATCTATAATAATATTCAAGATAACAATCTAAAACTGCAAAATTTCCTTAAAAGTAACAATTCAGGAGCAATAACCCAACAAAGGGTCGACCGATTCGTCTGAAAATTTCACAGCAGGTAGATCTTGATCTGATGAACATTTTTACCCCATCAGTTTTGCCATAAATGCTTTAGTTTTTGAGATATAAGCCAAAAACTGCAGTTTACCCCCTATGTTCTATTTTTAGCCATGGCCATTTTTCTAGACAGACAAGAAAATAAAACACAAACTTTATTCTAGATTCCCTAAGGATCATTCACACTAAGTATGGCTGTAATTGGTTCAGTGGTTTCAGAGGAGAAGATCTTTGAAAAAGTTTATGAGGGACAGACGACGGATGCCAAGTGATGGTAGAAGCTCACATGTCCTTTTTAATAGGAGAGGTGAGCTAAAAAGGCACATTTTATGCTTGGTGACAGTTCTGAAAATATCTTTTGAAGTATCTGGAGTCTAAAAATATTTTACATACATGTATGACTTTAATCTGTCAGCTTCTAAATAAATTTTCTATTTTATGAATTGAAGATTTTTTCTGGAACTTAAAATTTTTCATAATGAATTATCCTAAGTACCTACCTATTCCTCCTGAAACACCTGTTGCAGCTGTGGGTGGTAGGGGTGTTAACCCTGTTGGATACAATGTAACAGAACCAGCAGATATTGTATGGTTCAAAAGATCTCCTGTTGATGGAGGTTTTACTAGTCCACTTCCTGTAACTGCTGGCTGGAATTGTGGGATAGGTACAAAAGTCTGTCCTGTGAATGGATCATAAGCACAAACGGGTGCTTCACAGCAGGGTTCATTGGAGTCAGTTTCCATGTGACATGAAGCAGGAATTGATCCATATGTTGGACATCTAAAAAGAAAATTCCATCATCAGTATGAAAATGCATACTATTTTTTTCCCTTTTTTGTTTTGTATATTTTTGGCTTGTTTAATTATTACAACTTGTTGTGGATTTTTAGTTGAATGATGGAGGAATTTTTTTTTTTTTCATGCAACAGTATACTCTGAGAACCACTAGTCTTCAATGGTAAAATCTTTGATTAAGACTGTAATTAAATCACTTCACTATTAGGCATGTAAAATTGAATACCTAAAATAAAACAGTGGCAGTGGACGGACTGTAATAAATAAACTAGAGGCTCAGAGGGCCTTGAATTTCCTTCAAACAAACATCTGATAAAAATAGAACAAGAAACAATCACCGAATTTTACAGATGATCCATTGGATGCATTTAATTACTAATTTTGTATCCTGTTGTATGCATCAGAGGAGAATGTTTAAATAAGACATATATTGGTAGCTTTAAGGGGCTTGGTTAGATATTTTGCTAAAAATTTGTTCCACACAAAGTGGCAAATGTTTAAATAAACAATATGAATATCCACAACACTTTGCAAGAATAATTGTATTCAAACATTATGGTGGTTTAAAATCTGTTTCAACTTGACAGACTTAATATATAGAGTTGGAGCTTGACCTACAATGTAATGTTCTTCTTAGCTGGACATTAACTATTGTGTTAGGTCACAAGAGGGTATAAAAAATTATTTAATTAAATTTAAAAAGAACTATGTTATACTTACTTTAATCTACACGAGTATGTGGCAGTAGTTGCATTAGTGCACATACATGCAAAGTCACATCCATCTTCCCAAGCTTGGTCCTGTACATACAATGTCCCTTTATACAAACATCCCGCTGAAATGAGAGACGTAACATCTAGTTAGCAACATTGTCTCATTGAAAGAATGGATTGCAGCCTTTTTTTAGAATATAATACAGCACAATATCCAAGAGCTAAAATATCTCTTTTGTTCATTCACTGTGAATCATTTTGAGAATCAGTCTCTTTTCTCCTTGAATTCATATAAAAAACAGGATCTTACCTAATCTTGGTGCTACAAATCCTGTTCCTCCTGTACCAGGAGCAGGCGTTGTTCCTGTGAGGCCAGTCGGCAGAACAAACTGCATAGATCCTGATGGTCTTAAGACATGTATCAATCCTCCATTTCCAATCGATTTCAAATTAGTCGTTGATGTTACAAAGGATCCACTATCACACTCCATGATTGTACAACACTCTCCTCCACGTCTGACCTCTCTACATCCAACTGGCATGTTGTTGTATTTCGGACAACTAACAAAAGAATGATCAACTACTGTTTTAATATCTTCAAATATTGAAATTGAAATGTAACATTGAAATATTTAAGATTTTTCATAATAAATCTTAAAATATCATTAAAAAAATATTCATTCTATTTATTTTTGTGACTAAACAACAAAAATGCTCAGAGTATTGGAGAGTTAAAGTAATGTTCAGTCATGCATGTAATATTATAGTGTTATTAAATGGGTATTTTCATATAAAGCCTGTATTATGTCCAAGTCAGTCGTATACAACTGTAATCAATACAAATACAAATCAGTACAAAAAATATGGAATGAAAAACCTCAAAAATTTGATTTTAAGTCATTAGTTAATAAAAGTGTGATTAAATGGGTATTTTCATATAAAGCCTGTATTGTCCTCGAGGAGTCATATTGGGCCTCATTCATCTGTATTGGCCCTCAGCATTGCCTCGGGCCAATACAGATGATCTTGACCCAATACGACTGTCTCAGACATAATACAGGCTTTATATGAAAATATATTAGTTATCTTATTGATATTTTGAACAAGATAGTTATATTATTGATATTTTGAACAAGGCCAGTCAGTTATTCACCCATGTGGTTCATGCAATAAAATTTAAGTACACCTTTAGAAAACTATTTCTACTTATTTATACTGCCAATTACATTTTTTTTTCATGAACAAGAAAACTCAAACAAAGCAGATGATGAAGTACTATTGATCATGTTAAAGTTGAGCAAAAGACTAACAAATTCTTACATGAGTCCATATTGAAGATTTATCTTTCACAAATGTTTTCACTTAGCATAGTGGAACAAGTGAAAAAGACAGACTTTCCCAGATGAGTGAAAGATGTCTCCCAATTTTAAATTTTGGTCAGAGTAAGTACCTGTTTGATCCGTAACAGCAGTGGGAGTGTATTTAAAACTACAGTTTACAGAAGAACATTTAAACAACTGCCACATACTGGCCTGTGAGATGTACATGTATTAAATAAATAAAACAGAACAACTTTGGAAAAGTTCTTCCATCTGTGGTCATGGCAGATATTTTATTTGAAAAAAAAATGTGGCAGATTCTAGAATTTGCAAGCAGAAAGTTCATGTGCTCAGATATTCATCAATTTTCATGGTCAGTTTGATCTTTTAATTTCGGTAGTCAATGTATATAAGGTTGTTCTTGTTTCTTTTGCTTAAAAATTGACTTTTTCATAATTTGGTAATCGATCCAGTTCCTGATTGAAATGGAATTTTTAAAACCTCTGACTTTATTGCTATCATCATTGACATTGTATTAAAACTAAGGCTGAATGAAATGTAAGCATTAATAATATGTTTATTCCTCTTCATAAATATCCTAAATTAAATTTTGATTTTTTTTTAAATTTCAACCTTTGAGAGCTTCTGCATGAATGAGATGCTATTTTTATAATTTTCCTGTTCACAATAAGTTCATAAACTAACTTCATAATAGATCTTTATGCAATAGAAAAATTGAGATATTTAAACAAATTTAAAGCAACAAGGAATGTTGAGAAGGCAGTCCAGTAGATAACAAGTAGAAATCATTAGTCTTTAATGCTTTAATGCCACCAGATTCATCAGTATTTATTTTTTACAAAAACCGGTACAAATTTGGAGCTCTAATGAAAGCCTTGTGCAAGTCCTCTAAAAAAATCAACATTTTCTCGCTGCTACACTTACATGTTTGTACATCTATAATATCCATACACAGCATTTTCACATGTGCATGTTGTATCACATCCAGCATTCCAAGTTTGATCTTGCCTATAAGCTTTTCCTTGGTATAAACAGGTATCTGCATAAAAAAAAACACCTCATACTGTATACAAGGTAACAAAAATAAATAGACAAAAACATATTCAAAATTCTTTTCTCACTGTATCAGAAAAAAATTTTCTTTAATAATTTAAGAAAGACTCAAATGTGTTTTACATGTTTTCTGAGAGTACTTATCTTTTAAGTTTACATACGTAGCAAACTTGATAGTTAAAATCATGTTGTCGAACAAATCCCTATTATATCATGAAATCCATTTTCAAATACAGAAAAGGCTGAAAACCTACTTACCATTTTGTCCTGCAACTGGTGGTCCACCTAAATGTTGAATATTTTTGTAATAATTAATTTTATATTCTTATTTTATTTTTAAACAAATTAATTTCATATGGAATATTACATAGTACAAACATGTATGACAGGGTTAGTTGGCATGCTGACTTAAAAAAATAATGAATGTATTTTCATTTTAAATTACCAGTTGCAGATTGTCTTGAGACTCCTCACTTTACTTTTTAAAACCATGCTTACTGCAGATTTTTTTATTAATCTCTAGATCTCCAATGTATTTATTTTACATGTCTGTGACATGACTAATTAAAATTATTCCCTCATAATTGTCAGTTTGGTGATGTCATACTCCTGGTTTTTTATAGGAGTTCATATTGCAAATGCTTATGTTTCTCTTTGTTTTGCTAAATGTTTTTACTCCTTTGGTTGTCTCTGTCTCATGACTTTGTCTTTCCTTTGGATTTCGATCTTTTCCCAGTGTCTTGCCGCTTCGGTATTCTTTTGCCAAATTCATATTAGGCATCTTTGAAAATATTGAGATCCCTTAAAACTGAAAGTTAGCCATCAATTTAAAAACCATTTTTGGTAAGTTCAGGCATTCGCTATTCTTGACAGCAAACTTTCAGTTTTATCCAATGTTACTCATTATAAGTTATTGTTGAAACATGATGACTCCCTGGTTGCAGTTTGGCTATTTGAAAAATGTTTGGTAAAATCTCACTGATGCATCCCAAAATCACGTCATTTTTTTCATTACATATACATGTAGGTTGTTTCATTACAATTAGTAATAAAGTTGATTTACCACATAGATTACAAAACTTGCGACAATTATCGCCAGCCCATCCACTATATGTTGTACAAACTTGTTTGCCATACTGAGAACAGGTTGATACCTGATCAACACACGGTTTCTGGGTTGTTGGTCTGACACCTAAAAAATTTGTAAAAATGTACTTGCAGATTAAGAATAAAAAAGCTGTTTTATGCTTCATCTTGAATATAACAATATTTAAGAGTACAGTGGACTCTCGTTATCTCAAAACTCCTGATATCTCAAAGTAATGTTTTGGTCCCTAGATTAAACTTTGCACTATCTTTCCTCCTGATATCTCAAACTCCTTAACTCTTTTATCTCAAAACTCCTGATATCTCAAAGTAATATTTTGGTCCCTAGATTAAACTTTGCACTATCTTTCCTCCTGATATCTCAAACTCCTGTAATCTCAAACAATTTTTGTCGGTTCCTTCTTTGAGATTATAAGAGTCAAATGTATATGAAATACAGAATCGATTAACATTGAAATTAAATATAAAACAATGTCAGTCACTTGAGTCAGTTTGTTTCTACAAGTATTGTCTAAAGAAGCTTTGTCACATTAAACAAGCCCAAATCAATAATTTTTCCACAAAAGCATTCTATATTTACTATCATATTTTCTGACAAAAATCTACATACCAACACCAGTTCCACTAATTGATCCTTGTCCCGTAAAACTACCATGTTGCTGCTTGAACTCACAAACTGGTTTTTCACAGCAATCTCCTGGGTGTGTGATCATATGACAATTTGAAGGAATGTTGTTGTACTTTGGACATCTAAAAAAAAACATTATACATACAATGACCCAAATTCAAAGCAAGGTAAACTATGTTTTTATCAGTGGTGGCCATTTTAACATTAAGTAAAAAAACACCATACAATCACACATTGAGCAAATCTAACAACCCAATTCCCTCACATTCAGCATCATTTATATGTATATCCTTCAAGGCGGTAAAAAGGTGGACATGATTGACTTACTTGGATATGTACAGTTAAACTAAGTTTTTGACCTTGCAGGCAGAAAATCAATCTTTTCATGACACACCCTCTCGTGATCAACAATATAACCAATTATCATTTAATTCCTTAAAAGCATTAAGAACTTCTATACTGGAAAAAACTTGCAGAGACGGACTAACAGAGAAACAAAGTGATTCCTATGTACCCTCATGAACTTCATTCACAGGGTGTACAATAAATTATTGGCAAATGAATTGGCATTAAAAATTTAGTATCTGAAATAATCGCTTGTACTTTATAATTTCTGATATATGGTATCAGCAGCACAAAATCTAGCATTTTGTATTTCGAAAACTAATGTTTTCCGAAACTATAAAAGAGTATTTCCCTCAGGTATAACTATAAATAGTATAAATTTTCTTGGGTGAAGCTGGCCTTAACTCTATTGTTTTTAAATCTGCTCTGAAACATGATGTAATTGTGCCAGCTTTAATTTAAAGATCTCTGACTTTTAAGTGTGTGTGTGTTTGTGCATGCACACAAAAATGCTACACTTCAAAGTTCATATATATAATCATTAACTTTTGAAATAAACACTGCAAAACAGTTGATCTAAAAGTGCTGTTTGTAGTTAAAAATTTGTAATTCTTAAAAACTATGCAAATGGTACAAAGGAATCTATTTAATACAGAAAATTTGTTTTTATGAATGCATAAATCTGTGGTTCTTTCATTTTTTTATGATAATACATTATGTGATAGGAATTATATAATTCAAATTACTGATCGAATGTTTTCAAATATTAATAATTAACTGAAAAAAATTGGATGTAATGAGTTCACAACCCTTTTGATTGATTTGTATTTAAAAATATGTTTCCTTTATGCCATCAAAAATTACATACATTCAGAAAATTTTGACTTACATCGATTCACATCTATATAAACCTCGAGAAGAATTAGTACACATGCACTGTTTATCACATCCATCTCTCCATGTCTGCATTTGAAAGTACTGCTTCCCATTGTAAACACAAACGTCTGCAATATTAAAATATATATGTTAAATGTACTACATCATCGTTAATATTATTTATCACTACTAACGACTTTTCAGAAACAAATAAGTCTATATGAATGATATGCAAACAATTAACTGTGGCTGGTCTCAACTGAAGATGACCGAAATGACAGTAACTAACCTATTCCATTTGGAGTTCTACCTTTACCACTTCCGTCAGTTCTTGTGATAGTTTGGTGGAAGTTACAAACTGGTTGTTGACAACACTCTCCATCTTTTCTCACTAAAGTACAGTCTTTAGCCAAGTTGTAATACAGGGGGCACCTAAATGTAAAATATAAAATAAAAGTCAAATATCTTGCTTTGAATTATTGCTGTGGGGTAATAAATTATATCAACAACTTAAGCTTTTAGATGGATTATATATATTATCATATACTTATAAAAAGGTAAAATTCTACCCTATGATAAAATTGGAAATTGTACATATTTTTCCCCAAATCCTATAAGAATTGGCTTAGTAGGCTGATTTGACTTTGTTATCAACTGCTTCAATTTATTATCATATTCTAATCCATAATCGCGTTATCAGTCATTTCCGTAATCGATTCTAAACTTACCAGCACATATTTACCAAACATCAAAAATAGCAGACGATAGCGGGGATGAAACTGTGGATTATATTAATTCGCTATTTTTTTTTAATAAAAACAGAAAAATATTAAGTGACATAAATCTTGACTAAATGGATGAGGGGCAATGATGATTTGCAGCACATTGAGGATATTTGCAATACGTATGTACGGTAATGAAACTGAAATCATTGAGATAAGAATTTTCATGGAGACCTATAAAGCACCAATTTTGAACTATATGATCAAATATCATAACATGTCATTATTCATATCAGACCTATTATCAGCCCATGGTTAATATCATCCCTCGAGCTTAGCGGCTCTCAGGCTGATAATAGGTCTAATATGAAAAATGCCATGTTATAATCTATAAATATCACATTCATGACTCAATATAATTTGTAAGCTGTGCATGTGACATTATATTTCTTTCCTAAACCTATAATGAAGATTTCCTTTTCATTTAGAACACTGCATGTAAATCTGTACAAAACAACATACAACATACATGGACACCTAATAATACATATACACTCTACAACGATGACCAGTTGATTATGAATTAATCAACTCAAGATAATTAAATTTTCATTTTTAAACTGCAAGGCTTGTCTGAGCAGTTTAAAAAATGAAAATTTAATTATCTAGAGTGAATAAATTTCATGATTTACGCGCCAAGAGTTTTAGAATCTTATTCTCTAATGACAATGTAAAACTCCGAGATGTCATGTACATGTGAACGTTTTTTTGGTGGGAAATTTCACAAGCATTTAACCGTGCGGTGATAATTGAATTTATAAAACGGATCAAGAGTTGTATAAATACGCACAGAATTAGAGAGTTTATAATTATGAATAAAAAAATCTTCCACCATACATATTACATAGCTACAACAATACGAGTTAATATAGCCCAACACATGGCTCATTGCCCAAAGATGGCATTTTTCTATGAACAATTACATTTTTTATATGTTACACATTTGTACATTTTAAAGATTAAAAAAACTTAAGAAAATAATTAAAAATTATGTAACAGATTTTCAGTTTCTCTTTCAAAATTTTCAGAATTTAATGTTTGATTTATTCATCAAATTTTTTCAAATTCTTTTTTAAAAGTCGCAAAATATTCTAAATATTTGAAATTATTAAAGTTTAATTAAAAAGAGAACTACATTAATTTCTAGATACAACAAGTCTCAGATTGTTCAAATAAATTGTCAAAATTTTTAAGCAATGTAGATCTGTTTCAATAAGATTGGAGTGAAATATTTATGAAAATATAACTCCATGCATTTTGTTAGTGTTTAATATCATAACTCATGTAACTATTGACTGAAGTCTACAGATCTCATATTGATGTAAGGTTATACCTGTTGGTGCACTTATATTTCCCAGTAGATCCATCTTCACACACACATTCATAATCACAACCATCAGTCCAGGTGACACCAGTTTGGTAAGATCTGCCCTTGTAAGAACACTGTCCATCTAAAAAAACAAGATTAACAGCTCAAGAAAAACTATATGTAGGGCTGATATTGATTTAGATGAGAAAGCAATGGATATCTGTAATTCCTAGTTTTTTCTTTGTTCTACCCAATAGAAAGTGTAAGCAGGCTCGGGACAACCGCCTTTAATCCTCACTAAGTTCTTCGGTCCATCATGTATCATAGTGTTTATATGGCTTCTAAAATGGGTATAATAGCTTTTAAGGATGTTTGCTGGTCATGTTTTGAATTTTTCTCAGATGTTCAGAATCATCTGGTTTTATCCATTTGAATACCATAAATTATTTTTCCTGCTAACATCCATTTTTCTTTTCATAAATCTTTTGCATGCAGAATAATGTCATTTGTAAAAATCTTATAAAATCCTCGTTATTATTTAATGGTTTTTTAGATATAAAACTTAATAAAATAATGATAAAGCTATGTAACATCAAGAGAGAATATTTTCCCCGCCAAATTTTCAATAGCTTATATCTCAAAAACCACACAGACCTATAATTTTTTTCCACTCTTTTAGTTCTTTTTATTAATCCCCTATCAATATTTACCAGTGTTATGAAAAGCTTGTTATTTTGAAACTGAGTAGTGAACATCTTTAAATATGTTCTTTTTCTCTTTCAAATGCAATTTTATTCTGTCTAGTTCGTATCGTATTTTCATGAGTTAATTGGGCCTAAAAAGTTTTTAGAGAAAAAAGCTGTGTGAATGCACAATAAAAGAATAACAACTCTAAGAGTCTCTAGATACCCCAGTTGGGTAATTATATCCCAATTGGAGTATAGTACACCAATTAAGGGTTATTCTCAACGTGATGGGACTTAGTTTACACTTTGATACAGTCATATGATGTTTATATTAAAACGTGTGTGAATATAATTTCAAAATTACCAAATTATTTTCATATGCAGTTTTCTGATGGAAAAATTCTACTTTCCTCAAAAGTCAAATATTTGTAAAAGCTCTCAATAGAAAAATTAATGAACTTGAAAATGGAACAAATAAAAATTGAATTGGATAACAAAGACCTACCATAAAATTGGTAAAACCATTATTTTTAGCAATAATGGGTACCTCGAATTACCGAAATAACCAGAAAATACCATAATAACCTTAATATGAATGAAATAAATGTGTTTGTTCAATTATAGTTTTAAAAAGTGAAAAGTTATATAATTATAAACAAATATTTTCTATTTTTCAGCTAGAAGGACATAGAAGGTGTAAACAAAATTGCAAAGAAGGATAACTCAAATAAAATACTTAGAGAAGGGCTTATTGAAAATACAGAAACCTTACAATTGATAAAGCAGACATAAAACATACATATATACAGGATACAATGTACCAATTCATAAAATACTGGGCACAGACATCTATAGCGGTGAAATGGATGTGGGACTGTATTGGTCAATATTAAATTAAATAATTAATTTTTAAGGCAGTGGTTCTTCCTTCGAAAAATATGAGATAAAACAATTTCAAAATAGCTGTTAAGAATGTGGGTAATTTCAATGATTAAAGTGGGTACCCCCCCCCCACCCCATATTTTTAGCAAAAATTTATCCCCCCCCTTTTTTGAGCCTCATTTTTCGGCATGAAAACCCATGGGAACATACCATTTTCGTTGCATTAAATTAATCAGATACATTTCCACTTAATTGAGGTGCTGTTATTTTTCAAGAAATTAATTTTTATTTTTATGAAATTGTCTTTCATATCTTGGTACTCCCGTATGGAGATTAACCTGGGACTATTATACTAGTATAATAGTCCCAGGATTAACATAGAAACCGAATTGGTACTCTGCATTCTACATTTGACAATAACAAAAATGACTTTATTACAAAAAAATCATGCTGAAAATGGTTAAAACATATTTATTTCATTCATTTAAAGGTTATTTCGGTAATAGCCTATTATGTGTTATTTCAATATTTTCGTCAATTCGTGGTTATTTCGGTAGTTCGAGGTACACATCAATAATATCCAAATAAAAAAAAGAGGTATGGAGGGTTGTCCCCAACCTGTTCTACACAAACAATAACTCTTTCCACTGATTGCTCATGGATATTCATCAAATTTTAAAAGGCCTCATACCATGTATACTACTTTGTAAAGCATAGCCATGGTACGGTCACACGTAGTGGTAATTTTTTTAAAATATGCCGCGAACGGTGAGGATATAGCTAATAACCGGAACTGTTATTGAAGATGTGTGGAGCGACACGAAACATTTGTGGCTGGTGGGCGATCGGGTCCTAAGCTCCAAACTATGATACAGGAAAATCGGGTTTGGTATCATTTTTACAGCTCGCGTGTTACCAAAAAGAACAATGTAAGAATTAGCAGAGTTGAGTTACCGTGCCGCTAACGTTCACTTTCAAATGGAGGTAAGGGAATTTTTATGGGGGCTCGGATGAAATGTTGGACCCTGCGAATTTTTTGGCCGAAATTTTGGTCCCGCATTTTTTTCGGCAGGTTCACGCGGCCTAAATTATTTAAAATTTCCTGATTACAAAGGTCCTGCAAAGGTGAATTTTAAACACCACTCATTTACTCTGACAGTACGATAAATATTACATATCAAATATTTAAAAAAAAAATCAATAACAAGAAAATATAGAATTTTATCACATATTTTATTGAAATAACGCTGATTTTGCATGTGTAATAAAAGCGTAATTCGCAGCATGATATCTTCCTCGGGCAATAACATTATACGGGGGCAATTTAACATCTAATCTGCCCTCTCGTGAGCATCACCGACATCACTTCCGCCCAGCTGTAAATAATCGTCGGATCATGTAGGAACAGCAAGACTCTTGTTAAATGACAGGAAAATCTAATTCAGCGGTAACATTATTTCATGTTAGTTGCATAATATGTGATAAATAGATTTTTAATACGTGCAACTATTTCGGTCATAATTAAGTTAGGTAACTCTGTTTAGACTTGTCAACTGGTTACCCAACTATCGTGTACTGGTCCCGTTCATGCCAGGTACATACATGAGGCATTTATGATCATTTATCGTACTTCGATAACTCTGTATTGATTATAGCACGCACTCCTCGTCTTCACTTTAAAAAACTTTTCGTTTGAAATATGTAGTACATGGATTATAATTCCAATATATGAAAATTGTGACAATAATTAACAATATAAAATTTACCACCAATTTATACCATCTGCCAAAAGTACATAATTACATGTAATAAAGGGCTATGGTGCAAGTTTTTCTTCACTTTTTAAGCCACAAAAAACCAAAAAACAAAAAAAAATTATTTTTGGTAAAATTTATTTGCGTTTTATCTGAAGTAAATTTACATGTAAAGAAATGTGTTCTCCACAATTAACATGCTGTGTGTTTCAGGTAATTATAACTAATGAACGATTTGACATGTATATTGTGCCTTGACTGTCCGGATGTTTATTGCACCAACCCTTAATTAAGGTACACAAGTAAACCGGTGGCTGACCAAAAACAGCGTGATTTCATTTTTAACGCTACATTTTTCTTCTTGTTGGTATAAGCCTCCTTTAGATAGGAGCACCACGAATTAAGGTGTTTTAGATAATAATCACTTGTATGTACAGCACATCTCATTATCGTCTTAAAATATATGTAAATATATTTAAAAAGACAGGATTATTATACAGACCCGGGTTGGCCTTTTCATTTTAAGAATTTTTTTTATTTTAAAAGAAAAGAACGTTTTGGAATAGCTTAACATTTGTAAAATGTTAAAATCATCATACTTAAAATATAAAATAAGCGTACATATTGGGATATTTAAAAGTTTTTTTTTAATGTTAAAAAAATCTTATCTTATTACTTTTTTATTTATTTAACTTTGAATGATAAATAGCTCCATAAAATACTACTAGTGCTAAAAGGTAAAATATTAAATTAATTTATTTAAAATCTAAAAGTTTTGTATTACCCCAAATCTACTAATCAATAAACTTGAATATTATGCTTTTTTTTATAATTAATGAAGCATTTTGATAAAGAGGTGTGTGTGTAAATGGTGGTGTCACAAATTTGAATGCAGAGATGAAATATAATTTCAAATGTCAGATAAGTAACATTTAAATTTATTTTAAATTAATAATTTATCTGTTTTGCTATTTATATATTGTAAACATCTGGCACATTATATAACGAATTCTCTTTACTCGTATGAACGATAGTTACATAGAAGCTGATTGGGATGGGCGTCATCTTGAATAGTTTCACAACAATCGTAAAAAATAACAATTTTCAACCTTAATTGGAAGCAAGAAAAATGGGACACGAAATGGATTGGTATTCATGATAATATTCTATCATATATTAACTTTATTTTGTGGGATTGGTTGGTACTAAATATCAAGAGGAAATCATCGAAATTATGTTTTGAAAAAGGGTCCTTATGCAAAATTCACGTATGTTATATGTATTTTTTAGGTGTTAAACACGAAAAATTCAAATGAAATTGGAAGCAAAAATGTTATGCTCTGGGCTGATTTAAAGTACATATCGAAAACGACCAAGTGATAAGATATAAAATGAGGGGTTGGAGTGAACCCAGGTGCTCCGGAAGGGTAGGCAGTTCCTGCTCCGTATACGGCACCCGTCGTGAAGTTCAACAAAGTCAATCCGATGGAAGACACAAATCGGCGGAGGCACATATAATGTTACGACAATGGGAACAGGTCCAACGTCATCTTAGATATTGGAACACTGTAATTGTCAATCATTCGTGATGACGAACGGAAAATTTCCTAAGTGATAACATCAACTTATCCCTGCCGATAAAACCCTGGTTAAGAAGCTTTTGTGACAGCAGTAATGCTCTTTGTCGAAAGTCAGGGTAACTCACATATGCCCTTGAAAATCGGATAAGTTGGGAAACGTAGACGCCATATGCAGGCGATGCTGGTATATTGCTACTCAAGAAGGGAAAATTAACAACAGGAAAGTTGAAGTCATCACATTTGTCATAAAGTTTTGTCTTTGTCTGTTTCAAGAAACAAATCAAAATATGAACTCTTTTGACTGAAAATATCTTTAAACATTTAACAAAAATATTTTAGACATCTTAATTTGAGTATCATTTATTTATTTGCTAAATATATTATTCAATTATCGCACTTTGACGACCCCGATATCCGGGTATAAAGTTAAAGTGTCAACAGCAAAATACATAAAAAAATATCTCAATTTTCATATTTTAATAAAACGTATCACAAAATACCGAAATAAATTTGATGCACTGTATGGCCATTTCGTTGACTGACAACTCATCAGTAGTGCTCGAGATCAAAATATTGGAAAACCGGTTAAAGATATAATGTTGAATTAATAAGCACAACCATCAAAAATCAAAATAATTGAAACAAACGTGGTAATCAAATAATATTTTTTAAATATACGTATATATTTGTATTCATTCTTTTATTATTTTGAATTATTAGTCATAAATGGAATATTTTAAAATTAGAATTAGACTTCTAGAATGTCCCCTATATACACATCCCCGAGCTCAATTATTTAATAGTATTCAACCAAACAATACAATAAAACATATATTATTTGGATCAGATATGTTGAGTGACGAAGTGAATAAAAATATTTTTGAAAATGTTCATAGATTTATACACCAAACAAAACGTTTTATAGAATTATAACATGGATCATCAAACTAGAACTTTTTTTATATAGATGTACTCAACCCCCCACCCCCCTTCCCACCCCCAAACCTAATATGTCCGTGTTTTTACATTTATTACAATATTTTTGTATGCTTTATATTTATTTACTATATTATTTTGTGTACTTGCTGTCCGTCTTTACATTGTATATATATATCGTATGGAGAGGATTTATGTAAGTTGTTATAACTTGTATCCAATCCAAATTGTTATTAGACAATAAAATATGTTTAAACTAAACTGTTAAAATTACGTGTAATTACATTTGATTATTTGTATTATGGACCACTACTACAGATTATCGTACCAAGTTGTCTCCCTTAGAAATGATGTAACTGGCTCGAGAAACTCACAGTGGGCGAATTACAAAATTATCTACGGTGTTAAAAGCGCCGTGATGTATATACACCGAACTACGGTACCAAGGGTCCCTTCGATTCCTGTTCAGGTGTATCGTGAAGTTCGCACTGATGTCCCGTAAAAAATGCAAGCACGCATGGACAATTCGTCGACACCCTTTCGCCACCGTCGGAGAAAACATCCGAGGACGACGGTCTCGATTACCGATGCTAGTCCGTCGGCGACTGTCCCGGTAATTTACGGGAGACTTCAAAATACAGTCATTGATAGTGCGCTAAGCTGTTAACAGGTTAAAATTAAAGACTCCTCTGTAAATGTGAAAAAAGATTAGGCTAAAATGCCGCTACTTGGGACAATGTGTGAAATACATTAGATTATTCAGATAAAAAAGTACTTACAAAATCCACTTGTCAAGGCTGAGATTGCTAAAAAAAAAAAAAAAAAAAAAAAGAAGAAAATTAGTCCAAAATAAATACACATGAATTTGCAGACTTATTCAATAGTTGTTATGTAAGATTTATGTTTCTGTTAAATCTAACTCGAAAGTATTAAATATAATACCTCAAATAATTTAAGTGTTTCTGATTCTGAATTTCAATTCAAAAAGTCATAAACTATGACTGAAAAGAACTGAACCATCAGCTATAGAGGATTTAATATGAAAATATATAGTTAAATCTCTTGTTCATCCTGTTCATATATATAACAACCACATGATACTTGTACCACCATTTTTCCATATACTAATAGCTTATTATATGTATATTTTAATATTACACCTCATAACAGCCATAGAATACCATACAATTGGCGATGGCCACATTCCCCATTTTCATCCAGAGACCTCATATCGGGCAAAAGTATATTTGATTAGGCCAAATCGAACTGTTTCTTTTCAGCTGATCGCACCGTTACGTTCATTACTACCCAAATGTTTGCAAACCTGGTTTCTTATTTTATTTTGAATACACATTTTTCGTAGTAATTAATAAAAAACAAATTGATCTTACGATCACAGAATCCGCAGTACTGTTTACAATTTTCGTGTGCCCACTCTGGATAGTTAGTGCAAGAGGTTTTTCCATAGGCCAAGCAATTTGTCAGCTTGTCAACACATGTTGGCTTTGGAGCTAAAGATAATAAATATCAATATTTCTGTTACTATTATCTTGCAATAAATAGCAAAATATACAAAATAAAAAGTACAAAATTATTTTTTATAAATACTAAATAAATGAATTCTTTATTTATGTATTCTGTTCATAAATCATGCAGTTCAACAAGTTAGAGAAGAAAGAGTTCTTTCATTTTTGAGTTACTGTTTAACGGACATATTTCAGCACACAACTCATATATGTAATATAACTTTTTACATTATTTTACATTATTAAGACCGTAACGACCTCCCCTCCCCCCCCCCAAAAAAAAAAAAAACAAAACAAAAACAAAACAAACAAACAAACAAACAAACAAACAAACAAAACAAAAACAAAAAAAAACAAAAACAAAAACAAATACAACAAAAGGAAACCAAAGAATTTAGTTTAGTCTGACAAGTAGGTAGCACCAAAGCGTACGAAAGTAGTGATTTCCCGACTTTACAACGATTTTCGGAGTAGGCACTGATTGACAGAGCGTGACTACTTATCAAAATAACATTTGACAACAATGTTCGAGGGAAACGAAAGAATGAAAATTCTGTGCATACAACTAAAGACTAAAATTAAATTTTAAAAGAAATCTTACAAAAATACTAGAATACACAGGGAATATATACTTGGGAGGATAACACTAATATTAAAATACATCTAAAAAGCACTTTTAATAGCAAGAATGCACGAAAACTAAAGTTAACGAATCTGAAACACAACCAAAAAGAAAAGAAAAACAGAGGAAATTAAAACTATGTTATCAGAAGAGGCTATGAAGGTCAGAATTGTCAACTAAGTGAAGACCACGAGTATAAGACTTATATTAAGGGAAAATATCCGTCTTTCATGTCCTTAAGTTATCTTTGACAAGACTTCTTGATACATCATGTACATGGTACAAAATTTCTCAAAGGATATCAGTGTGGTCTTATTTATGCATGCTACCTTTTAATTTGAGTTACGGGTTTTCTGCATTTTTTTAATCAATTTGTGTGTAAGATCATACAAGGATTTAAATAGTATTTAAATCCTTGGATCATAGAAAGCTGTACTTAAACACACAACCATCTCTAACCGAGTTAGTTTTCACAATGCATTGCTCGCACACCCTTATTTCCCTTTTTGTTGATACATACCATGACAGAAGCCACAGAATTTAGCACAGTTATCTTGTGCCCAAGGTTTGTAGGATGTACACACGCCCTGTCCATATACATTACAGTTACTTTTCTTGTCTTCGCATTTGGTTGGAGAGCTGGTACCACCTAAAATGTAATTGAATTTTATCTATATTTGTCTACATACCGTAACTGCACGATCAAAACATACTATTAAGTTCGTATTACACAACATACTTTGAAATCTGTGTTTGGATGTACGTCTTTAGAACATTCTTCATCGAAAATTTAAAAATTGTTTTGTCGTAAAATAAATTGGTTATAACTGATCAAGGTTACTGCTTCATCTTTTTCATCTCCTTATTTTGTCAGTACGTTCCACTGGCCCACATGAACTGTAAAGTTTCTTTTCCCTTTTCTCTTTTTGGGGGGGTTGGAGGGGGGGGACTTCTATTATGCCAATAAACAATTTTTCCGTTGCCTTTTGTTTCATTTACTTTGTCCTTCTCAATGCTTTTTTGCGTCATATTTTCAGGCAAGCATAATTAGTTTCCCTTTTCTGATTGTTGTTTTTTAAACAAAGTCTGAAGTATATTTATTCTGAAGGGATACCTAATTATAATATTATACACAGAATTTTTGTACAGAAGCGATTATTTTACCAAGAAACCAGTTTCTTAAGAAGGTATGTGGGACATTAAAATATTGACATCGGGTATATATTATCACTATAAGTACACAGCATTATACAATCAAAATTAAGCACTTTAGGATCAAAGACGTTGTGGGAATTAAAAATTTCGGCGATAAAGGCACTTGTATAAAAAACATTATGTTTAAGATGTCGGTTAAAGACTCAATAGGCCTGAGTGCGTTTACTGTGAATGAAAAGATTAAATTTAATATCCACCCCATATCTCAGACATGTTTATAATAACAGGTAATGAAAATAAAAAAGAAAAATACCAAAATAGTAAAATTAATTCTTCAAATAGCATAATTTTCCTTAAAGAACATCTTCGTTGTCTCCATAAACATTCTACAAAGTTTCCAAGTTCTTGATTAAAGGCGTCAAAAAGAGTTAATTACACCATGTACGCAAAGTGGATAGCTTTCAAAATATTTTTTTTTTTGTGGAAGAGGAAACAAGAAAAAATCTGGAAAATTTTCTTCAAATTATATTCGTAATACACTTTTATACACATCTTCAATACTTCCATAAATTTTTTACCAAGTTTCAACTATCTGGATTACAAATGTATACACAAAAGTTGTACCCTCCATACACAATGATAAGTTACACAACATGGAAAATCTGGAAGAAAATCCTTCAAATGATATCATACTCCTACAGGCACATCTTCAATATATCCATAAACATTCTGCAAAGTTTCAAAGATCTGGGTTAAAAGCTGTAAGAGAAGTTGTTAACACAAAAATAGGTACCCTATTTTCCAGTCCACCCGCCCTTACAACGAGCCGGATTTGCACTACGTGCGAACCGGCCAAAAAAGATATGTGTTTTAATACCTTCTCAATCTTTATGGTAATATATCCCAAAATGAAGAGATTTGCACTGTCAATCTTTATGGGAATATATCGATAGATGAAGACATTTATTTAACTAAAAACCTGAAAATAAATCTGTTTACATTTGTATTTGGATTTTGCCGAAGTATCACATAATCTTTATCTCATTTTATCACATCGGAATTCGAAATATCTCCATCCGCTATAATTTTTATAATTTTTGACCCTCTTAATCATAAGATTAAAGAACATACCTACAACTGTTGGTGCTACCGTCGCTTTAACTGAAAGGAAATACAAATGTTATTACTTAAAGTCGTAAGATTTTAATACTGAGTATGATACTAATTATAAACAAAGCCTTTTTTCAGAGGTAATATAAAATATGATGGTTCGAGAGGTTAAGAATAAGACTAGATCTGATATTTTTATGTTTGTGTTTGTGTTTGTGCTTATTCATGTTATTTTTTTTGGCTGATGATCTGTTGTTTGGATGACGTTAATTGATTGATTTGTCATTGTTAACCTTTCTTATTATCCGTTTTGTTATTCAGTGGAAAATGAAAATTTTAGAAACGTGTAACGTTCTACATGCAACGTTTTTTTTTTAATAACAGTGTTTAGAAATCGTAAATGCGTGTTCTTTTCCCTCTTTGGTGTTCTTTTTTATTTGTTTTGGTTGAAAAGTATATTAAGGATGATCGCTGGTCTAATAGGAATTGAAATAGATGTATTAGTTTGAGAGAACATGTGAATAGTAAACAAATAAGCCAGAAAAAATGTAGGTTCATGTGCTCATGTTAGAGCTACAAGGTCTTGAAAATTTGCAGGAAATGGGTTTTCTCTGGATTGTTCATTGTCTTTGCACTGACAACTTCAATCTCAAAGATGTATGAAAAATAAAAAGGATTCCATAAAATATTGTCAAATACCATTTTAAGGTATATATGATTGAATTATAAAAATAAAGTTGGGTTCATGGGCAACAAATTTCATGTTTAAGAAATGGATAAAACCCGAGGATTTCGAAAATCTGACAAAAAGACTAAAACATGACCAGCGAGCATCCTTAAGAAACCGTAACAATTTCATAATATGTGAAATACACTACCCTAAGGCAATGTTCTTATATCTCATTTGTTCTTCTCGATTTTTTGTAGACTACCGGTAGTATATCTAGAACCCTAACAATGAAGTTTATGTTGAATACAACATTGTTCCCCAACACATTGCAGACCCTCAAAAGGATTTCAGCCCTTGGATGTTCTATATTGACACAACAGTACAATTTAATCAACGTTAAAGCCAGTTATTGTATACTAGTAAATCAAAATATGAAAGACATTAAAGATGGGCTCAGGAAAAGCCTGACATACAAGTATCTGAGTTAAATTTTGGTCCATTTATTTAGTCTTCTAATGTTTGTTAGATAATTTAGTTCAAAGCATATCCTGCAAAATTGTGACCCACTTTCATGTAGTGTTACATTAATCAACTTTATGGAATACACACCTGTGCATGCTTTCTGGAGAATTTGGTCAACAACTTGTTCCAGCTGGTCATAACTGTTTACTGTTACAACATTTGACTGGCTCCCGGCAATGAGTTGCAGTTCATAGTTGTTCACTGTTGGTCCTACTCCCACGGATACTAAACCGATGTTGTTGCCTCTTGCTCTGTCAGCTTCTTGAGTTGTCTTAGCGTTGTTAGAGGACCCACCGTCTGTTACAACGATAGCGATTCGCGGAACGTTGCTTCTTGCTCCACCAGTCTGTGAAAACATTTGCTGTCTCATGTTCTGTAATGCATCACCAGTGTTGGTGTCTCCACCCATAAATTTAAGACTTTCGATTGCCCTTAGAGTATCTCCACGGTTCGTGTACATATTTAATGGAAACTGCATTGATGGATAACTGCTATATTGCATTAAACCAACATGAACTTTATCCTGTCCGATATCGATTTTACTAACGGCATTTTTCAAAAAATTCTCAATTTTTTGAAAGTTTGCTGAACCGACACTGGATGATGAGTCTATAAGGAAGGCCAAATCGGCCTTTTGAAGACATGCTGAAAAAAGAATCAGTGTAATAATCAGAATCCCTGTACACAGAACATACGTGCACATTATAAATATATGTTTTATAGGTTGAAAACGTGTCGGCGTTATTTTGACGAACATTTTTTGAAAACATATAAACTACATAATTTATATGAAATTCTCAATTTCTCAGTTGATAACAGTGATGACATGGAAAGAGATACACATTAATCTTTAAGTTTTGCATAAAGAAAATAATGCATATTGACCCTTAATAGGAAAAAAACCCAGCATAATGGTATGCTTCAAAGACCGCGGACGTTGTCTTTTCCTTGGACTTCGAATTTGTGGACTTGTACCAACTTTTTTTGTTTCTTCGGTATTCTTTTACCGAGATAATATAGAACAACACAAGAAACACGATCTTTTTTTCTTCTTTTTAAGTGTATACTTGGTTTCTTGAAATATCCTTTTGGTCAGTATTTTCAGATATGCTACATTTTGTTATACTTTGCGTATACTGTATAATACGTGTATATCACATTACATTGTTTTATGATACAATACTTACATGTTGGTGGAGGTAGCTGATTAGGATTCGGGGGAAGTTCTGTAAAAAGTAAAATATTTTTTTAAATCCACTTTTAAAGTCGGACAAAATTGATAAATCAAGTTATACCAGCAAGGCAAAAATAACATTAAGGTCATCAAATCTTTTATCTGCAAACCACCATAATCAATATTTATTTGAATGAAAAGACAATTTTTGAATCGCTAAAGAGAGAAGTGACCACCAATAAGCATCATATATGTCAGTTAACTTAATTAAAAACCCTTATTCACTTAACAAGTACATTGACTGACTTACCATTGCACAGTTTTGACGACAAAGGTGTTACAAGTGATTTTAAAGCTCCATAGTTCTCTGCTTTGAAAATGTATCGATGTCCTGGACTGCTTGCTACAGATGACAGCTCATCCATGTCGACGGCCGACCCTACACCGACACCATACACTATAATGTTGTTATCTTTAGCAACTTGCCCTTGAACTTTTGTCAAATCCTTTGCCGTTGAAGGTCCATTTGTCATTAAAACGGCAATATGCGGAACATTGTTTCTAGCTCCATGTATAGGGCTGAACGAAGTGTGAGTGACGTATTTAATTGCGTCGGACGTATGTGTCCGGCCGGAAATATACGGAATTCTGTCAATGGCCGCCAAAGCATCCGCCTTAGTAGCAAATTGATTTAAAAAGAACTGGTTATACACACCAGAACTAAACGTCACTACACTTATTTGGGTTTTGTCCGGTGCTACTGGTAAATTGTTCACTGTTTGTTTTAAAAAGTCAATTTGTTTTTGAAAATTGTCTCTCCCCACATCTGCTGAGGAATCCAAGATAAATGTTATATCGGCTTTTGTATCACAACCTGAAAAAAGAAACAGATTTTGAAATTAATAAATAACAAAGGGTAATTTCATCGGATGTATGTATCCAACCAGATTTTGAAAGTACCTATTGAAGTAAAAAATGCCAATACGGTAATTAATTAGTTTGATTCTAAACAATGAATGCGTACATGTATAAAAGCAGGCAATAAATATTCTGAGACCGTTTTCTTTCGGCAAAAGTGCTTGAGCTGATATGTGGAAAGCCGAAAAATAACCGAAATTGTTGTAGTGCATTATTCAATGCGAAAACATCTAAAGACACATGAAAGACAAATGGGTGAATTCATTCTGTCTGACTTATATTGCGGAATCAAATGTAAGCATATTTATGATTCAAATTGCGATACACTGGATAATTATTTTCGACAAATCGCATTTTATTTCTTTACAGTATTGTCATGCATCATATGTAGATATGCAATTAGATTTTAGAATTTCGATTCTCAAAACTTGTGGCCCACTGACATGACTGAGGTAGAATTTCTGAAACTGTGAATTTAAGATTGTGACTTCAATCACTTTCATCTATCAATTAACGTATTTTATTTCTTTACAGTATTGTCATACACCATATGTAGATCTGCAACATGTGCAATACGGTTTTAGAATTATAAAATAATGCGAGGTATCGGTTATACTTCAGTCTTTGATTATGAAAGAAAGATAAGTGTATTTGAAGTGGTGCTGATTATTTCAACATGTGTACGGTTCCCATACGGAGGTGTGCCAACATAAATTGTTCGTAGATATAACTATTAAATGGGAAATAAATTTTGAATTCATTGTTCATTTCAAGGTACCTAATAAAAGCACAGCAAAACAATTATACAATATGCAACACATTTGTTGTGATACATTGTACATGTACCTATGATGGCTTACATAAGCAGTCCATGTATATGAAATTATACGTGGGATATTGTCTCATCGAAGCATACTTCATATCCTTTTATATTCATATCACATAAATATCCTTTTTTTTTTAGCCTGAATGCAAACGGAAGACCTAGAGGAGTCCAAGTACAAGCGATATGAGACTCATCTTGTTATTCTTTAAAAGTCTATTTCACTGACAAATTCCATCCAATGTTTCCAGTCAATAATAGAAATATCCTTAAAAGTAATTGTAATTTATAAGAACAAAGTGTAAAAATCCGATATAACAACCCATTGAGAACTGTTAAGCCATTAAGAAATCTACTACGTTAAATCCTTAAAAGTTAATAAATAAATTCTTTGATATCAATTTTGATGCAGAAGATGTGCACATTTGTTTCATTAACGATTCGTCAATTGTGCTCAAGGCCAAAAATTTCAAAAACTAATAATCCAAAAAGACGAAAATCAAATTCAAAAAAATTCCAAAACATAACGGCTGGTTTTGAGTAGATAATATTTTACCAAGCACTCACCCTGTTGCATTCTATCACATTAAAACATGTATTTAAAAAATAATTATAAACAATAGCCAACCATCAATGTAATACTTTAATTGCCAACCTAAAAACTTATGGATTACAAGATTTTGTCATATGAATTAAAGTTCCAAATAATTAATCAAAGGGCGATTTACCATAGGTATTACAAACCAAAATACCCTACAGAATTATCTTATCAAAACATTACATTTGAAATTCAAACATTTTTAAAGAATTTATAAAACTATTATTTAACGATTTAAAAATTTATCCTTTTTGCAAGGAGTTTCTACAGTGGAACCGTACGATTCAATAATTTTTTTGAAATTTGAAAACTTGCTGACAGTGCGTAATACCGTTTGATATGCGTATGCCAGTGTGTTTATAATACCGTATGAAGAAACGTATTTAAAAGTGCAAGTATAGAGAAAATTAACGCAACTAGCACAGAGCTATAATTTTGGTTTCCGCTACTAGAGATGATGCACAGTCACTCAATAATGAGCTTTAAGGATTACCTGCATTTACTTTTATATACCTCAATGAACTTGAAATAAAAAAGAGCACAGGCAAATTAACTTGTGTTTCCCATCAAGATTTTTACCTACAGTTAAAGTTTATTAGATATCTTGAAGTTAGAATAAATAGTAAAACGGCTTGCCATAACAGAAAAATTAAGTCACTGGGTTTGTCATATATTTTGATACGAAGATTGCCTCGTGATATGAAAATGTCAAGGTCCTGAAAACAGGTTACTGTTCGCGATAAAACATTTGAGTATCATATCTGCTTGATACTTTTCCGTCATCGACATATTTTTAAAAATGCATAAAAGCGAGCGCAGCGAGCGCTATAGGAGCATACGCATTTTCTACATATGGATCATTTCGAAAAGTCTGTTTAATGGGGCAGCCATATTGTGCTACATACTAAGGCTAGAAAAACTTTCGTTCGCCGGAAACGGAAGTAAGGAAAATAACGTGCTTCAAATTATAATTTTAGAGTCAGTATCGTGATACCGGAAATGAGCTTCTGGAAAGGGATATTCAGCTGTGCTCGCATCATTGGCCACGCCAACAGCATATTACATATACAGCCTTCAGTTGAGGGTGGTCTGCCATAGTACCACACGAAGGCACAATATCTCTCGAGACTTGAGTCCAGTTTAAGGTGGATTGAAATACCACATCTCTGTTAACCAATAAGAAATCACGATTTTTGCATAAAGTATAATATTGTCAAATATAAAAACGCAGTCAATATATATGTTGTTGATATTGAATTTACAATCCTTGTTTGAACAGTAAAGTTTTTTTTTATATAAATCGTTGAAACAATCTCTAACTAGTGAATTTTATTTGAAATCAAAATGCTTTGAATTTAAAAAAACAAACTTATAGCTAAATTCAGAATAAGTAATCATTGCCTCTTTATAGATAAAGGAAGATATTAAATTCCAAGGGAAAATTGTCTATGTATAAATGTAATTTAGTAGAAGATGAAAAACATTTCCTGCTATATTGCACAAGTAATTTAGAAATACGAAAAAACTATTTGGATAAAACTAAAACAGAAAACCCTTCAATTAATTTTGATCTTAAAGATGATAAAGAAAAAAAATATTATATTTTGAATTTATTAACACTCCAGCAAGTAGAAAACACTGGTTCCTTTTTAAAACGGTCATAAGCACTGAAGACAGGGGACCTATAAACAAATGCAATTTTATTGATTTAGATTTCGTATGTTTATATGTTCATACTTGCTAGTATATATTTTGTTTATATGTGTCGCAAATCAATATGATTTATATGACAATAAAATTTGATTAATTGATTGATTGGTATTTTCCCATGGAGACAGTCGGTATTCACATGATCCGTAGAAAAATACGTTTAACTTGGCAGTACATTGTCATATATACATGCCTATCAATTATCAATTTAGTTTCCAAATATGTACAGTTTGTATAATCTTTATATATGATATTTTACTATCTCTCAGACTTTTCATAGTGCCATAATACCAAGCGGGAAACATTCTGCTTGATTTAGTGCAATTAACATATATATCATGTATATAGCGTAGCTATCAATGGAATAAACTTGGCCCTCAAACCATGCAGTTTATGAAAATCATTTTAGGACTTTTAGCACTAAAAAATAGTTAGTATCCCTGTTTCCATATACTGTGTTACAAAAATACTATAACTTCTTTGAAATTTGCCAAAGCACTATTCGGCAAGATACAAAAATTCATTGATGCATTTGCAGACCCAAATATGAATGGAAATTTAATCGGGCGTTTAATGTACATTTGTGATAAATGTTAGATTTTAACTTTTGAAAATATTCTGACAATAAAACTTGATCATTGGACAGTATGGCGTTCTTGTTTAAAAAACCGCAGGCCACTGTACTTATGTAGTTTTTATTTTTCATCATTATTTACATGTTATAGTCGCATCATTTACTCATTAATGTTTGTAAAATCCATTAAATTCATCAGAAAGAGATGTTGATTCGCACAACAGAATAACGCACACTTTATTTCAAATAAAAAAGATATTCCAAAACATAATATTGTTGTAAATTCTAAGTACGTTTACTCACCTCCTAAACTTTGCCTTTTCGAAAAGGTCTCCGCCGTAATGGCGGAGACCACGGTAAGGATGAACGCAAGTCTACGTACCATCCTTCGAAAACGAAATATGGAACTATAATCTAATACAAAACCTGATATAGCATTATGGTAAGGTCAAAGGACGCGTGATCTCTTTCACTAGTTTCGGAATTATTGGAAGCTTTTCTTATCATTCAGGAAGAATTTATAGACGGGGCTCCTTTGGGGCCTAGATTTTTGTACACTTTATGCGGCGAGTAAATAATAAAAAGAGAACACATAGCTATGAAAATACACATATTGATAGTTTCAAGATAAAATATATCTGTCCGCCAGACCAACCTTATTTATTTTTTGTGCTTTTAGTTTAATATCCCATACCTGTCAGTTACCGGTAACTCGCCCACAACTTTATATACTGAAATTAAACGTAAATGGCGATAAGAATTTCCACAAAATTCTATTTATGCAATTTCATAAGTAATCATGGTGTAATTATCCTCAAGATTATTTCTAATGTATGGGCACTTTTTGGTGGACGATCACACTGGTGTATCTACACTGCTGTGAAATATTGTTTTCGATGAAAATTTGAAATTTTCAGCCATGTAAAAATGAGAGCAGATAGTTTTACTTTAAATTTGATAAACAAAAATTTATTGAAATTACCACGAAACAGGTCTGCAAGTTTTATCACTATCCTTAAGAACTTCACTCTGTAAACATATTTGCAGCGTAGGAGTACCGGATCGGATTTGAACCTCCCTCCGGAGTGTGTTTCACATTAGAAAAGAGTCTTATTTTCGTGGAATTTGGGATTTATTGCGATTTTTATAACAATGCTACATGTTTATAAGAAAATAAATTGATAATATTAAAATACCATAATTTAGAAAATACTGAATCATTAAAACGGTCAGTTAAAAAGCCGACATATAAAGAATAAAAGTTTCCAAAGATCTGAGTTAAAAGGCGGAGGACTTGAATGTATAAAGTATCGGGCTACCAGTTCTTGATAACGTGTCGTGATTTTACCCTTTTATTAGACAATGATAGGGTCTTTGCTAAAATATGGGATTAAGGACACTACTTCCAATCAACGTTTATGACAAATGTTTACTTTGGTTCTCCTTTTAGTATAACATGGAAGAATTACTTTTACATTAAAAAAAAACATTTCTGAGAGAAATCACGATTTGAGCCTCATTATATAAATATATTTCCTTCCGATCTAGCTTTAATTTATTAGTCATGGCCATTGTGGATCTATCCAAAAGCGGACTACAAATTATGCCAGGTGACCTGTAAGACAACAACTGGGTTTTTCGTTTTGAAGTTTTTCTTTTATCTATTATATGAAAACTCGCTTGTTAACCTTATATCATTTCCTCTTGTACAACCCACGCATTGCCAAGATTATAAACCACGTAAACGCGATTCATTTGAAGAATTTTGCACTGATATTTTGAATTTGAAATGTTTCCTAAAGCGATGCTTTGGATCTACATTTTTATATCTGCTTCTATAATGTATTGGTTGAAAATTTCATACTAGAAAAATTAGCAAGTAAGTAAGTTTGTTCCTTGAAATGGAAAACAAATGCTAGGCTCAAAACATTGGGAATGCATTGATGTGCAATAATTTTTCCATAGGTCACACGGATATCATTCTGACTTGTTATTTGTGTGCGACTTCTGACTGAAAAAAAGGAGTTCGTGTCAATAATGAATCAGCTAAACTCTCTACATATTATGGCGTTGACATTTTTCATCACTTATCAAGTAAATAAATTAATGCGGTTGTTCATATTTTTCATTTTTAAATATTAACTGATATCAATCAATAATTCCAATGTTGTTTTCAAAACAGCAAATGCAGTAATTTCATTGGCTAACAACAACTTCCGGTAAAAAGTTTATAACTTGATAAATTCCTTATATGACGTCGTGCGTATGAATACGCATGCATGCAATATAGTGCACGAGGAAAATGTTAATTTCAAATGAAAAACGTCACATTTTTGCATTACTTTGGAATTATAAGTATTAAAGGTTATTTTTACGGAATTTATCAATGTGTTAACTCGGGTTTTCACTCACAAACTTTGCATAAAGTCCTTTGGATTTTATTTATTTTGTGAGTTAATCGCCAGAGTTTACAAATTGCCCGGATAAATTCCTTCAAACTAACCTTATATACTATAGTAAATAATAGAATTAATTATACGACCACCGTATTCTGTTTATAGTCTATTCTCATTTTTTTTAAAGTGAATACAGCAGCTACGTACAAACCATTTCCGCCTGAATTAGATCCCACGATACCACCAATTTATACCCCAGCTATTCACTATACTTATCAACCACCACGTACCCCTACAGTTTATCCAAGATATCAAACATCATCAACAGTATCCAAAGGTCAGGGAACTTTATTGTTGCGTCGTATTATATATTTGTATGTGAACAAGATTTGATTGCATGTTTTCATCATTTCCAATAAATAAAACTTTTACTGAATAGAATTTAATCTCACTTTAATACAATTAATTTTCGTCATGTTCGTATCAACACATATCTAAGCCTTCAATACATTTTTTTTTATTAATTAACTAGTGGTTTATTGACTTCAATACGACTAAAACTGTCCTTTCAATACAGAATCATTAACTCGGCCAATATCGAAAAACCAGGCCAATACAGGTTTTTGCTGTACCCGGCCAATATCGGGTATGTCGATTTTCTCTAGATTTTAGTTTGAATACATACGGAAACTCCAAAATGTTTACATTATATCTAAATTTGTTCATGATCGGTGATTAAAGGTGCTTCAAAATTGATAATTATAAATTATTCAGTAATAGCTCTGACTAAAAATATCTTTCATAAACCTCATTTGAATCCTTCAATGAATATACTTAAGAATTTTCAATGAAAAAAATTAATACATACAGAATATGCATTGTGAAAACTAGTTAATTAATGAAGATATTACTAAATGATTATTTCTGTATTGGCCTTGTTATTGGTCCTCGGTCAGCTGTTTTGACCTTCGGCTTCGCTTCTGGCCAATACAGCAAGCCTTGGACCAATAACAAGGCCAATACAGAAATAACCATGTAATTAATCATATTATAAACTGCATGAGCACTGAACTAAGTAAAGCTCCAAATTGTGTTGGCAGGACTTTGTTTAATTTTTAGTATGCACAATTTTCATTTTTTTTAATTCTTGTGATTAGAATGATAAACACCGAAGAACGATCGGACGATTTGCAATACCGAGGAAATTAAAAACAGAAACTGAACATTTGATTGGCTTTTGGATGTAAAACAAATTACAAAACAAAACAAAACAAAATTGAAACCGGTTAATCTGTTACAAAATTTAATTCAGCAATAAAATCGTTTTATTACAGGGTCTTTTATTCTTGGTAACTCGCAGTCTTTTTTACATGTGCCTACTCCAGCTCCACTGAGACCGACTTTGCCAGATTTGGTACTTAAGAAGCTTAAGTAGATGTGGAATGTATAAACGGCGAAACAGATAAATAAATACGATAAATAAACAAATAATGATAAATAGAAAACGATCTATTGGCTACCAAGAGCACATATCGCTCATCTAGAACATGTCAAACCTGACTAATCTTATCCTGAAAACATTCAAGAAGAAAATAATAATCAGTCATATATAATAGACTTTTCTGTCGAAGAGCAAGGGTCCTTTTCTCCTGATATTGTTTCATTCGGTTAAATTACCTGTGTAGGTTTAATTTTAAATGTATTGATACTATATTTAAATGGATAATTGCGTCACACATTATTTTTACCTTACCACCAATCAAGGCCAAGCTAATATATATACATGTATTAGTTTATTAACACTTGATGATGAACTAGAGGCTCTAAAGAGCCTGTATCGCTCACCTACACTAAAGTTTTCATCTTGAGCAGGACTAAAGATTTGGCTGGTTTTTCTATAGGGTTCTATGTTAAACTAAGTTCGGATGTGACAGCCATCTCGGTTGACAGTCTAGGTGAATGGACACATTTCTAAAAGAGGACCATATAAAGTGGTTTCAGACAAGATTTTTCAATGAATTTTCCCATAGGGCCCTATGTTTAACTAAGTTCGGCTGTGGCTGCCATCTTAATTAACAGTCGGGTCATTGGACATCATTCTGAAAGAGAACCTCATAAGAACCATTATTGCCAAGTTTGGTTGCAACTGGCCTTGTAGTTTCATAGAAGATTTTTGAAATTCATCCCCCCTTTTCTATTTTTAGTAACATCAGCCATGTCAGTTGGAAGTCGGAGATGCCGGACATAAGTTTGGAAAGAGGCTATCCAAGGACCATTCCACTTAAGTTTGGTTTAAATTGGTTCAGTGGTTTCAGAGGAGTTGACGAAAAAGTAAAATTCCCATAGGCTCAATGTTAAAATAAGTCCAGCTATGGCAGCCATGTTGGATGGCGTTCGGAGAAACCGAACACAAATTTTAAAAGGGGGCCACCCAAGGACCATTCCACCAAACTTTGGTTTAAATTGGCCTAATGGTCTCAGAGAAGATAACGAAAATGTTAAACTGCCTATAGGGTCCAAGGTTAAACTATGTCTGATGGCTGAGCATGGCAGCCATATTGGATGGCGCCCGGGAAAACCGAACACAATTTTTAAAGGGGATCATCCAAGGACCATTCCACTTAAGTTTCGTTTAAATTGGTTCAGTTGTTTCAGAGGAGTTGACGAAAAAGTCAAATTCCCATAGGCTCAATGTTAAACTAAGTCCATCTATGGCGGCCATGTTGGATGGCGTTCGGAGAAACCGAACACAAATTTTAAAAGGGGACACCCAAGGAACATTCCACCAAAGTTTGGTTCAAATTGGCCTAATGGCCTCAGAGAAGATAACGAAAATGTTAAAATTACAGATAACAGAGCTACAGTGCAGAACATCACTGTCGGTGTTACAGTAACTCTTACTGGCATTCTATTGTAAATAAAACGAATTGAAGTGTTAAATGGACAAGGGCATTTTGAAATATCTACAAACTTTTACGCCAGAGAAACTAAAATAATTATGTGTTGGAATCTTTTGAAACTTGGATTCTGTTGTTGAAACCTACAGTTTTAAGGTTTTAATTAAAGTGACAGTGCATAATAATCACAATCAGGTATCCATTTTAATATTTAATATAAGTTTTGTGTCTTTGTTTAGTTGGGGTTTTACGCCGTTTTCAGCACATTTGGCTATTTCGCGGCAGCCACTTTTTATTGGTGGATGAAGCCGGAGTAGCCGGAGAGAACCACCGACCTTCGGTAGGAAAATTTACAATTCTTGTCAATTAAGATCGTAGTCGAACACACCCTGCCACAGGTGAGATTCGAACTCACAACCTCAGCGTTGACAAGCTAGTCATCATTGGTAGTCATGACGAACTACCTAGACCACTCTCCAACCGAGGCCCCAACATAAGTTTTATCAGGTTGAAAAAGGTTGAGTAAAAATAATATACAGACTTATCTGATTTGTAGAATTTCTGCCTGCATACATCACATATATTGTCATTGCGCTTAGGAACTTTAAATTGTTCAAGTTGTGCCTGAGAAATTGTTTGTTCAGACATTGATTTGCAGCACGCACACCATGGCTTCATCTTCGTTATTTACATGTGCTTCTTTACATGATTGATAAGGTGAGTGATGTTATAAATAAAAAGCCTATAGTCCACTTTCACTATCATTTACTCGTGTAAGCACAGCAATATAATCAAACTCGGGGAGGAAGTTGCACAAAGGAACGCGGGAATCTTGAATTTATTTTGTGCTAAAAATTTTGTGATAATAAAAAAGGTTAGTAGGAAAAATTAAGAAAGAAAGCTTTTGCGGTTTTAAAAAATATGACAAAAATGAGATTATAGCAAGAAACCAAAACAATACCTCTCTACGAGATTTGAACTCGAGACAGTTTAATTATTATTTAACAACCAACAACAGTACTAGTACCGACTAAGCTTTTAATACTTTTAATCGGTAATTTAAAGGTATATGTATCTTAATTGAAGTATTGAATTGCTTTTTTATAGAAAAGTTCCATTTACGTTCAAAAGCACATTTAGAACCAAAAACAGGAAACACACAAAATTTGACCAATAGTGCAGTGTTTCAGGGAAAAGTTTTATGCATTTGGTTCTGGAGGTGCTTGTCAGGGAATTCCCACATAAAAGGTGTGGACACCACACCCCCCCCCGGAAAATGACAAAAATTGCGTTTTCAACGTTTTTTATGAGCTTACTGTAAGTAGATGGATTTATCAATGCAGAAAATTGAGACGCAAACAGAAACTATTTTTACTATGAGGAAAAGATAAATTTCACAGATAATAACTACTTGCAGAAAATAACCCTCTGAGTGAGACATTTTCTCGTCTTATTGGCCCAACTTCTGTCCAATCTATTATATAAACTTCTATTAAAATGCTATCCCAATTCAAAAGAACCATTAAACTCAATTAAAACAATTCCCCAAACTCAGGCGCATGTTTCGTATATTATGACTTCTCAAAAGGGGAAGTAACTAATTGGTGTAAACAATGCATGCAACTCATTTTTGGCTTGTTGTTTCGAGAGTTCGAGGTCAGAAACAGAATCAAACACCACGGAAAGTACAAGACTGGAAAATCTCAGACACCCTCGAACAAGATTTCCAACGTCTTCAACTCGGCAAGCCTCGTTGGAGACTGGAAATCTTAAGCCTCATTGGAGACTGGAAATCTTACCCTCAGGTGTTTGAGATTTTCCGGTCTTGTACTTTCCCCGGTGTTAGATTCTTTATGTCTTTGCTACACACCACACAAAGTAATAAGCTCGCTCTCAAGTGTATCAAATTTCGGATATATATGTGTAAACACGATAAGGGCCAAGTATTCTACAATTGAAAAAGTTTCGGCAAGATGGCGGCGGCCGATGCGTCCATCGTAACTCTTCTGCCATTCTACAGTAGGGGCTGTGAAAATGTCCGAGAAGTTACGATTGGTAAAACCGGAAATTATCACTAGGCGCATGTCCCATGAAATCATTAGTTCATTCGTCCCTTTATTTCTCGGACCCATTTTTGAATTTACGTCCGATTTAATTTGTCAACCTAATTCGATAAATCTAAATAGCAAAAATTAAAAAAAGCCACAAGCTTCGCTCGCTCCTTAGGTCGCAACTGTCTCATATTATAAAGATTTATAATTACAAGAGACATTATAAGCTTGTTCTGACCTTTCTTTTTCAGTGTTGCATTAGTCTAAGGGTATATAGCAGAGACGGAAATTAAGTATACCAAGAAATAACGACGAGGGAGGCCTAGTAGGGCCGAATCTCTCCCTCTGAAGTTCCTGAATTTTAGCAACTTAGCCTTGAATACGAGGTATTCTAGATCTTATACTGGATTTCGTTTTTGTGACTGAAAATAACAGCTATTTATAATAACATATTTATTATTCTATAAAATAATGTACTAGATAAAATAGACAATGGAAACGGATGATGTGTCAAAGAGACAACAACCCGACCACAGAGTAGAAAACAGCTCAAGGAAGGCTACCAATGAGTCTTCAACGCAGCGAGAAAATTCCGCACCCGGAGGCGGGCTTCAGCTGGTCCTAAACAATAATGTATATACGTTCAGCAAAGTGGACGGCACACTAAACTCTGTACTCTATAGGTAGATGTAAACATATTATTCTAGTCCTTTTTAGCATATACATTACGTGCATGTTCATTATGAAGAAAAACAAGCATGTTTTAATTTCTACATGTAATTAATATTCTAATGCAATTAGAATGTAACAAACAGTTTGATTGGCTAAGGGACTGGGTAAAATCTACGTTCTACCTGTGTGTAACCAAGCATGGTCGCCATTTTGAAAACGGGTATTTCGGAGGAAATGAATATATTGGACAACAAGAAAAAAAAATAATCGGAAACTTTGCTTTAGAAATGCTAGTCAATTAAATTTTATTTGATGTTGAAGCCAGCGTGAAGTCCAAAATTACCCAATTCCTCTGTTCAAACTTTCTGCCCATCAGTGACGTCAGGATGTTTGGATCGAACTACGCACCGCACTCAAAGCGTTGCCAGGTAAACTCAATTTGCAACAATAAACCGCATCAAATACAACACTGTTATTCCCAAATTTCTGTATCTATTCCCAAATCTCCGATATATGGTCTTCTGTATCAAAACATTAAAACAATATCTAGGGGACAAGAGTGGGTCCATTAACAGGTTGACACTTTTTGATTTTGTTCAAAACAGATAACAATAAATTTAAAATACTGATAACAGATAACAGCAATTTAAATGAGAAAACAGAAAACAGTGAATTTAAAAATAAAAAAAAAACTGTTAACAACTGAACTGAAAATTCATTAAACACCAGGCTTTAAAGAGGATATAATCGCTGATGTTGTGTTACTGTAAGGCCTTCTATCTTTCTATCTTTCTAACAACAATCATTAGGTCTTCATCACATTCGCACTAAATTATATTCGTTACCCCTCCGAAAACTACACACTTTATATCAAGCCTGTTTAGACAGTCGAACTACTGATTTTAATTTACCTGAACACAACTTGACCTCTGTTGTGTTGGATATTGGACGTCTTCGGCTTGTCAAACCATAAGGATAACCGTTCCTTTATTCCATCCTTTTTGCAAACAAAGGTTTAGATGCCGTAAATATCCTTCACCACAAATTGGTCAGATTAAAAGTGTCACCTTATTTCAAAGATCAGTCTATAGAACACCCATTGCACCAAAAATCTTCAATGACAAACGTGTATTGCAGGACCTCAACATCGACTATCTCAAAGCTAAGCCCCCTGAGTGTCCATGCCACAGTTCTCTCTTCGAATATAGTCCTGCTGGCCATGTCATCACAGAAGACTTAATATCATAAACAACGAGTCTCTTCGTGATGTCCTAAGTATCGCGAACCACGATCCATAAATTGGAAATATAATTTCAAACTACTGATGGATGCTGTGGAGGACTATGCCAGAAAATGGACCCAACGTGAACAAGAGCCACTAGATTCGCTTTCATAGTGGGTTAATGCTGTGAGATCATTGATTCAAATCCGAATTGATAAACTTAATGGATGCTGTGGAGGACTATCCCAGAAAATTGACCAAACGTGAACAAGAGCCACTAGATTCGCTTTCAGAATGGGTTAAAGCTGTGAGATCGTTGATTCAAGCCCGAATTGATAAACTTAGAAGGTCTTTGTTTAAAAAAGGAACATCAGTCTTCAGAAATCCTGATGCTGCCAAGACATTGTCCGCCATTCATGACAAATGTGTTGTTGTTCCTGCAGACAAAGCCCCTAATAACATTGTTTTTGTATGCAAAAGCTACTATATTCAATGCTTGATTAATGAACTAGGGATTACTAGTTCACTTGGCAATCCTAACTATACAGCTACTACACTTTCAAAGGAGGAAATAACCGACAATCATAGATCGGTGTTATCGTCATTTGGTGTTTCCATCAAAGATGATGATTGTGATCTTCCTACCTTGTACTGGATACCCAAGCTACATAAGTGTCCATACAAACAACGCTTTATAGCTGGATCTGCCAAGTGTTCCAGCAAACCATTGTCTCAACTTCTAACTTCTATTTTAACAGCTGTCAAAACAGGCCTTCAAAATTATTGTGAGACAAGCTATTCAAGAAGTGGTATCAATTAAATATAAATATTGAAGAACCCCAAAGACCTAAAGGACATATTACGATCTCGGTCCATTTCAGTCTGTAACAGCATAAAAAATTTGATTTCTCTACCCTCTATACCCCGATTCCACATTCCCAACTGAAGTAATACATCGATGCTTTCAAAATAAAAATGGCAACAGCAGATCCACACACCTTGTCATTGGTAGAGATAAATCATACTTTGTTAAAAAAAAAAAAACCACTCTTATTCTAACAAATAATATACAGAGGACGAAATTGTCCTAAAGATCTTGAATATTTGATCGACAACATATTTGTTCAATTTGGTGGACGTGTTTTCCAACAGACAATTGGCATTCCTATGGGTACTAATTGTGCGCCACTACTGGCCGACTTGTTCCTTTACTCATATGAGGCAGACTTCCTTGACGGGCTTCTTAAGGAAAAACAGAAGAAATTAGCCCGTACCTTTAATTTCAGCTTCCGCTACATAGATGATGTCTTATCACTCAACAATTCACGTTTTAGGAATTTCTTACATCTCATCTATCCTAATGAGCTCGAAATTAAGGATACAACAGACACTGCCAAGTCTGCATCTTATCTTGACCTTTACCTCGAAATTGACACCAGAGGAAGGTTGTATACAAAACTTTACGACAAACGGGATGACTTTGACTTTCCAATCGTCAACTTCCCATTTTTGAGCGGCAATATTCCAGAAGCGCCGGCGTATGGAGTATATATTTCACAACTCATACGTTATTCCAGAGCTTGTGACATATACATTGACTTTCTGTACAGAGCCCGGCTTCTGACAGAAAAGTTGCTCAGACAGGGGTACGTTGCTCCTAAGCTGAAGTCATCCTTATTGAAGTTTTATGGGCGTCATCATGACTTGGTTGACAAGTATGAAAAAACCGTTTCCCAAATGAAAATGGAGCTGTTCCATTGATATTATCCCTTCCTCATATCGGATTTGACATGGACAGCATGGCGGGTGTCCTGCAGGAAGCAGAGACTACTTACTCTTCCGGAGCACCTGAGTCTACCCCCGGTTTTTTGGTGGGGTCCATGTTGTTCATATGTTTTTAGTTTTTAATTGTAGTGCATGTATTGTTTTGGTCTTGTCTTCGTTGTTCTCCGGAGTTTGTCAGTTGTTACGATTTTTCTCTCCTTCGAATATCCCTTTGGTATTTCTTGACTTTACTTAGTGAGGTACCCTCACAGTTCTAGTTAATACCTTTTTTTTTGGCATATTTGATTATGAAAAAAAAGCATACATTACTGATCTTAAAAACTAAAACTGTTACTTAATTAATTTTTTTTTCAAATTCAAATTCAATTTTTAATAAGCTCCACTCACAAATTCTGTGAGGTGATCAATGAATGGAAAGAAAACAATAGGATAATCCCTTAGGGTAAGAAATATCAAATCCTATAATTGCATTGGTCGAGAGCACTTTGTTATATTCTAAATTATTTTATTTCCCGATTCCTATATTGGCTATTGACAGTCTCGGTATCAACTTGACTTTGTTATCACGCTGCAATAAGAATGCCAACTGTTATTTTCTCCGGACGTAATCCTTGAGCTCATCTACTGTGTTATAGTAGTCCCAGCTTAATTATATCCCCGCGGTTATCTTTCACCTCGTAAGGATTATCTCTCAATAGGAATGCCCAACATTTTCAAAGCGTTACCTTTCTTTCCGATTGTTTTTTTCACCGATCACGTTATCATCCTTTCCGCTATTTTTTCTCCAATATCTCTTCAAACTGTGTGCCGAGTAAAAACTGTTATCACCCTTCACTGTGATTCTATCAGCTTGTTAATATTTAGAATAAAGTTGCCGGTGATTCAGAAATTTTTCAATAATTTTACTTATTAAACATTCAAACATTTGCCATTAATCGAAAACTGAGAGACTCAGTTCGGTACAACATACTTTAATGCACATTCTTTGCAAATTAAAGCCGCAATTTTTCACTTGTATACTCTGCACACTGAGCATGACATTGGTGTTCTTTGTGCCTCTTAATGGATGAAAAATATAAAAAATGATGCCGATTATCATCGATAGTCGGTTGATTGACAGCAACCAATAGTAATAGATAATTGGTTTCAGATATGAACCAAGTAAACAACACTTCCCAAAACAGACCGAATTCTCAAGAACGACAACAGAGAACAATACTGTAAACAGAGACAAGGAATAGAAGGAGCACAAACATACCAAAGGAGCAAATAAAAAAAAACGTAATCCATCGGACAAACAAATCCGGGAAGACAAATGAACAACCACAAGCCCAACAAATAAGCACTGAAAATTAAAAAAGCAATGAACACGAACTCCTATAAATACCAGGGATGAACCCAGGATCTCCGGAAGGGTAAACAGTTTCTGCTCCGTATACGGCACCCGTTGTGAAGTTCATGTCCTGCTCCGTTACCGTCACCTGACAAGCTGGAAAAGGGTAAATCATAAATAAAGGATCAACTATTACTTAAATGAGAAGGTAGTAAAATAAGAAAGGAAAAATTAAAATGAAAATTCAAAATATTTAAAAGTCAAAAGCCAAATTATGATAATATACTTTATTTTTGCAATTCTAAATAACTTAAAATATTTGTGTTTCAGGAAAAAGTTTTAGAAAGCGTAATTTAGAAATTTGGAAGACCAAACCAGCAATATCTATATATAATACATCCACAAACACATGCTGATTCAGTGTCGGAAAAATAAATGTTGAATTTCAATTGATATTTTCTAATCATTATGTTTTCCTTTATACAAATAAATACACTTTCCTTCCCAAAACAATACACATTTAATTATTAATGTTATTTGATATTTCAAATATGTTATTATTAGTATTATTATGCATATAATTATTTATAATATCTATTCTCCGATTTCATGAATGATCATCACAAGTCATTCTAATGTCCATCAATGGAAAACTAATATCCAGGTTTTTGTGCTAACATTAACTTATTAATTCAGAACAATTTAAAGGACGTTAACCGATCCAATGCTGTTTTTATATTGCTATGGTTTTAAAATATACGCGCTAAAATTCCCATTCAATTGATTTCTCAATTCTAGTTAAAGTAAGCTTTCCTCTTTCTCTAATGAAAGTCGGTATAACGTGTATCTGGATCCATTCTTCTGATTTTATTGTTCTTTGCTTTATATTTACTTTTCAAAAAAATCTTTTTATTAGTTTTGCTTTTCGGAAAACTTTTGTTGAAGAGAGCTCCTTTTATAAAAATGAGTTTTTCTTTGTTCTTTTCCAAACAACAAATACATTTTAATCAATATATGAACAATTTCCAATTTTGTAATTCAGGCTGGAACATTCTTTTCTATCTTCGACAACAGCAAATTTTGTTCATGATAGTTTTCAACACTGATCTTAATTGCTCACCGATTGCCAAATAGACAAAAAAATTCAATGCAAAGCCGACTTGCAAACTTATTCCTCGACACGTTCTAAAAATATGCCTGGCATCCTTTGAAAGAACGAATTTATGTGAAAAGTCATTAAATATTAGTACCATATTCATGATCTCAGATAAAACAAATATTATGCAAATTAGTACAACCATTACTGCGGACCTGCGATGTCGTTGCTGAGTGACGGTTGTGTCTATCCAGGGGAGATTTCGTCTTAGACAGGTTAATTTGCAGGTGATGTATACCGAACCACTTACTGTGGCAACCACACAAATAACATACAATCCAAGTATTATCCAGTGGAAGTAGGTATTCACTTTGGAAATTGTTTTCATTCCTTCGCGTAGATTTCTATCGTAACATCTTCCATTCCTTTTTCTTCCATACAGTTCAAATCGGAATATAAATTCCGGCAGGTACAGAAAAAAGGTTGCGATTCCTATCAAAATTGACAAAATGACAGATTTTTTACTATTAAATTTATTTGCAAATGGGAACATGATTACCCATACCTTCTGTAAGCATAATGCTGTCGTGACAAGGACGGATACTAGATGAAACGCCCTGCTGATACTTAGACTAAAATTCAATCCAATACAATCTTCGTAAAGTAATTTTACCTTAAATCCGTCATAGTGGTGATCACTATGCTTTTCATCATTTGTATATTTCCGTAAGACATACAAATCAAGACCTGCAGTGGAAACCGCTGCAAATGAATCCGAAAACGCCAAAACAGAAAGTAAAATGGTTACCGGAGTTCTATTTTTCCGTTGTAAAAATATGGAGATTACAAATATATTGACCAACAAAATCTCAACAGACAATGATACCATTAAGTAAGTCATCCATGGAGCTGAGAGTATCCATAATCTTCCTAAGAAATAACCCTGACTCTTGAAATTTCTTTTTATTTTCTGTCGTTTTTGTCCTTTTCCGTTTTTAATTCTTTTCCTTTGATTATTTTTGTTTCTATTTTGTTTTTTCCGACGATTCAATTTTTTAAGAAACTTATCCTTTTTGACAAAACCAAAAGCTTCGTCGATTTCCTCAATTGCAATTCTTGACATATTTGCGTCAATAACTGCTTTTGGGCTATCAAATTTTATTCCGGATATATTCAGGAAGCTATCTGTGGTAGGTGAATTGTATTGGCACTCTCTTGGAAGTGTAGTAGCATTTACTAAACCACAACCCAACATATTATTACTATTTATCTACGAAAGACTAACCTTTCTTATTATAGAAAATATTAAATTCAATTTCTATATTTTGAAAAATACTCCAAGTATATATACCACTCCTTTCACTCTGTGTAATTCTCTCGATCTGATAATTTAATGCCAAAGTTCACGTTGTAACGGAATTTCTAGCATTAAACAGTTCTAGAAATAATGCTAAAGTCCTAAATTGAAAATAAATAAATAATAATGTAATCTAAAATTACGCAATCATGACGAATTTATCACAAGAGGGTTTATACTGAAATCTGAATGTTAACCCGTAGGCAAAAGCATTAGGTACCTTCTGCCTACGAATATTTAAATTGTTTAAATAACAGAAATTAATTGAAAAATTTTAATTTATTTATGAATTACATAATATTGTTCACATCCATCATTCGCCTTTTTCAATTAAGGTAAAACTGGTTTACTGCATGCAAATAAATTATTAGAAATTATTCATTATTGATAATTAAACAAAGAAAATCATTCTAAAATCATGGTAGCATTACTTAGGAAGCAATCCAAAATTTCCAATTAAAAGGACACAAGAAATTTCCAATACAGTGAAAATAAACAATAAATAAAAGAAAACAGAGAAACCTTCAAAAACTAACAATGTCGACAAAACAATATCCTAACAAAGCCATGAGTAAACATAAGTTTTGCGGGAAGATAAATGGTTCCTGTTTTGTAATTGGTCTAAAAAAGTTAAAAATGTGTAGTCAAGAAACAAGGGATATGATATGTTCAAGTTTTATAATAAGAACGAAAGGTGATACTTTAACACATACTCCCTATATTTACGTCACAAAAGTTCACACAAGGAATATGATTTTACCAGAATATTCGTATTATGAATACTAATATAAACATGTAGCTTACGGTGTTAATTTAGAAAACGCGTTTATATATTATTCTAAAAAATACAACTCACTAAGATAAAGCAGAGATGCTTACCGGAGCACCCGATGTCACAATCTAATTTTTGTGGGAGTAAGCTAGTGCTTATTTTTGTAAGTTTTTATTCTGTGTTGTTCTAATTTAGTTTTTATTTAATGAATTCGCCTAGCCTTTGGATTTCGTCCTAAAAATAAAAGAGAAAGTTTGCCACTGACAACCATTAGCAATTTTCGTCAAACAGAGAGGATTATTCCCGATAAAAGCTCTAAGACAAAGTTATTTAAATGTCATCATCCTGAATTGATGTTTACAATGTAACAATATCACAAAAGAAATTTGCGACTACAATTTGACCAAGTGTGCGGTGTTAAAACAAGGAAATGTTTACCTTTCCGGAATCTTGGTTCCTCCTGGTTATCCATATTATTAGTTAATATCAATTGTTTTTGTTTATTTTCTATGTCCATCGTTTTTGGCTGTTTTTTGTTAATAACGCCATTTTTATTACTTTTTATGTATTTTTATCCATTATATGTTACGAAAATTGATTCTGTCTTCAGAGAAATCATAATTCTTATGGTTAGGTTGATGAAGAAAACAATGCTTTATAGATAATAAAAAAAATCGGAATTCTTTAAACGACAATTTTTAAAAACTTATAATAACGGATATGCATAAATCTACAAAAATTGGTATGAATTTGATAAATTCTTTGATACAATTTGTTATGCACCAAATGTGCACATTTCGTCTATTTACAACTCAGTAGTTCTGATCAAGACCTAAAATGTTGAAAACAAAAACTGCAATCCAAAACTTTTAAGAGCAATTTAAAAAATGAACAAAAGAATCTAAAGACATAGCTCTGCACGAAGAATCTCTTACATTACATAGGTTAACACATCAGGAGTTTGTATGAAGGCGTTTATTCTATTTTAATCATTTAAATAATATATTTTACTTGGTAACCCTTAATGTTTTATGAATTACATAATACCGATCACATCGATCATTCGCATTTTCTAGCACTGCTTGAGATTCATCTGCAATCAAACATCCTATTTTAGAATTGCCTGGGGCATGGGACACAAGAGTGCACTCCATATAAAACTGGGAAATTTTGAGAACCACAAAAAAAAAAAAAAAAAAATAAAAAAATAAAAATAAAAATAAAAAAAAATAAAAAAATAAAAAATAAAAAAAACACACACAAGACAAAAGTGCCACAAAAAACTTGTATGTTTCACTTCTGTAGTCTTCAAGAAATATTTTGATAAAAAAATGCAATATCCTGATTTTGTAGATTTGCGGTTCCTTGTTGAGCAATGCCGATGAGTCATTTGTTCAACTATGCATATAAAAAAATCAACTTTGGTATCATATTATAATGCAATTGGTATTATGTGTGTCTTTTATAACGCCTTCCATAAAGTCAAGGCACCGCGGAATGTTAAAAATTCTACCCTTTTCTGCAGTATTATTTAAAAGTATCCAAAATATAAATATTAAGTGAACGGGCAGTTCTTTTTACGAACAGTGTTTACATTTTGTTGTGCCTTACGCAATATACATGTATCTACATGTATTCAAGCTGGGTTGTCAGATGCCAAGTGAAATTTCTATAAGACTACATGCAAATGTACCTGTACCTAAATATATGTTTTACTGCCTTTTAGACAGTGTATTTTTCCCCAATGTTTGAACGGTGTTTTCTTCGTACCCCTAGTTCTGGTTATTCTAGACCTTTTGATGATGCCGGAATGTTAAAAGCTGAATAGATGTAGTAAAGGTAATCGATATCAAAACCGCAGAGAAACATTATTTGCAGATTTTTAAAATACATTGTATTTAATTAACAAGGATTTCAGTCTATTGCGTTGGTAATCAAGTCATGGAAATCTCTCTTCACCCACATCCCCTATAGTAGCATTTGAGCTATAGTCTGAAATTCCTCGGAAGTTTGAGAATTCGACGATGCAGTTAAATCCTTTAACACGGAAAAGCCGTTTTTCGACAGCTTCTTAGAATTGCATGTATATACTGTTACAAAATTGTAAAATTTGTGAAACTAAGGAGTATCTCCCTCGTGCATAGGTCTGTCCTTAGATGGTTTTGGCTTTACCCCTTTCGGTCATTTTTGAAATTTTTTAATTTGCTGTTCAACTTTTTGGATTGTTGTTTTGGTTTACAACATTTTCGGTCTTGAGCACAGCTGATGAGTCGTAAATCGACGAAATGTGCACATTTTGTGCATCAAAATTGGTATCAAAGAATTTTATATATATCCGACTCACAAATAAACAGGATACATGACCAATATAAATACATTTATTTAAGTCATTCATCACAAAACCCATCAAACATTCGATACAGATCTTGTGTAAGATAAAGTCAATGATGAAGATATTCAAGAGTTAATTTTCGTTACCCAGTTTAATATAAATTGACCTTTAGGCATTCTTTTTGCAATCTAAAGTATTTCTCAGGATCTTTGGGGTATGTGAACAAAAATATTATCAACGATACTTTGGCCAAAAACTAATGTAAAGATTTCTATAAAAACATATTTTGTAAAACAAAGACAATCAATTGAATAATTCAGAATCGTCGAATGAAGTATTACAATAAGTGGCTACATCAATCTTGTTCAAAAGACCATATTTTTCAATTTTATAATCATAAACAAAAATACTAGGTATAATGTAAGGAAAAATAGGAAACCGAGAAGTGTTGTCTGCATTAAGTAGTAATAGTCTATAAGTTTACATCGTAAATAGGTATTAGCAGTCTTTTTCTGTAGTCAAGGACATTAATTAGTACCATAATTACTACGAGCACTTAATGTAAACACTTAAAAGGCTGCTATAATGATTAATACGTAAGGGTTTGCGAAAGTATCATACATTGGGTGTATGTTTATTGATTATTCAAAAACAATTTTTGTGCTATTCTTCTTAACCCGAATGTTATCGAGGACTTGAAAACTTAATTTAGTATTACAAAAATGTTCGAATTTTTGTGAAAATAAAATCTTTGACATCATTATGGAAAACAAGTGAGTACCTCTCTCGTACATAGCTCTGTCCTTACATGGTTTTGGCTTTACCCTTTCAGTCAATTGTAATTTTTTGAATTTGCCCTTCAGCGTTTGGAATTATTGTTTTGGTTTTCAATATATTCAGTATTTTATATCTTTAGAACATCTGAAGAATTGTAAATCGACTACGTGTGCACGTCTTGTACATCAAAATTGTAATTATAAAATTTATTCGACAAAAAATGTCTCAATGGTTGAAGACAGTACTCAAGAAAAGAATGTGGAAAGCTGAAACAAGAAGCCAACATAATGTTAACCATGTCCGGAATAACTAGAGGCTCTAAGGAGACTGTATATCTCAACAAGCCCACCTTAATCAGAACTCAAATGTAGTCATACTTGTGGTTGATGTGAGTACGAGTAACTGATGCGGTCTTATTGCAGCTAAATTTGGTAAAACAAGAATATATGTGTACAATGGACACTGTGGTCCGCTTAACAACAAAACACCTAAATCATGACCAGTCAAGAGTGACATTGACGTACATTTTAAATAGAACACATATTAACTTGAACACATAAGCCGACTTGTTCCTCTACTCATTAGAGGCAGATTTCCTTGACGGGCTTCTTAAGGAAAAACAGAAGGAATGAAAAAAAACCTTTCCCAAATGAAAATCTCCACAAATGGGCAGCATGGCGGGTTACCTGCAGTAATAAACAAGTCTACCCACCCCGGTTTTTGGTGGTGTCCATGTTGTTCATATGTTTTTATATTTAAAGTGTAGTGTTTGTATAGTTTTGGTCTTGTCTTCGTTGTTCTCCGGAGTTTGTCAGTTATTTTCGATGATTCCCTCCTTCGAATATCACTTTGGTATTTCTTGACTTTAATAGTTTACATAAGTGTCATGGCTGTCCTATATTACATTATGTGACACTATAATGAACCAAAACTGCGAAATTGGTTAATACAATCACCTATATGTTTTTACAGGTTATTTATCGTTATGACTTCATCAACGTATACCCAATATCTTTCTATTTGTATCAATGTGTTAAATGACTGTTTTTTCCATGTCTTCTTGTGGTCATTGGCACAATTAAAGGTATGGGGAAAGAAACGTATATCAAGGTGTCGGGCTGATAACAAGGGCGATATGAAAAGGGCCATGCATTAACCTATAAGTATTTACATGACTGTATAATGTAGTATTATACATTTAGTGACTTTGATATAGGTTAATACCTGGTTTTATCAACCCCGAAAAAATTATATCCACCGAGCCAACGACGAGTGTGGATATTATTTTTGAGGGTTGATAAAACCTGGTATTAACCTATACCAAAGTCGATGAATGTTTTATTATATGACTGTTTTTTATGTTTTATTATATGACAGTTTTTACCTTTACTCTGCAAGTTTCTAATAAAAAAAAAAGAATAACAGTAATAATTTATTTCAACAATAACAAGTTAACAGTGAAACTATCACATTTCAATGACTGTTTTTACTTTTACTCTGCAAGTTTCTAATAAAAAAAGAATAACAGTAACAACTATGTTTCAAGAATGTTTTAAAAGAACGATTTTGATTGGCCGATATTTTAAATTCAACCAATCAAATTAATGCTTGTTTCCTAATGTTGAATTCTATTTTTAACGACTGGAAAGTTATAAATTTTTTCTATTTTTAGTTACTCAAAAGTCAAAACCTTTATATCACTCTATTTTTAACTACTTTGAAGTTAACATATCCTTTGCATTATACTTTTCATGGTATCCTGGGCCAATCAAAATCAAGATAAATATTTGTCATATAATAATATGCATTTGTAATACAACTGTTGGTTATAGAATTATACAAAACGTTAATTGAATATATGAAATATATACATTATTTACATGTGTATTGAAAAAAATCCTGATATTGGCTGAAATACAGCCAGCATGGCGTTAAACAACATGCAATCAATCAACCAATCAACTGAAAACAATCCTGCATTTCACAAATTCAAATCTAATTAACCCATATGAAAGAAATGACAAAAATGTTTTGTGATTCTTCCTGATTTGTCAATGCGACATGAAAAAATGCATGTAAGAAAAAATATATATAAATTTATGACTGCATAAAAATATAAAAAAAACGCACTTGAAAAGTGACAATATTATTGAAATAACAAATACATGTACAATAACAATAAAAAAATTTGATCGTTTTACACTATTTACACAAACGGACAGAATTTTTTTTTTTAAATTAAATTTTGTCTAGCTAGCTAAGTTTGACAATATTCAATGTGTACTTTATGCAAACGGTTACATAAAAACACAAGATTTTTTTTAAATGCAAGTATTTACCACATATACATGTTAACATACACGTATCTCTGTAAACTTCTTAAACTTTTTCTTGGAAACTTATTTATTTGAAAGTAATGTTCAACATGCTTAATTTTGAAAATCAATGTAGGATAACAAAACGTGAATACATTTTGACCTCCACCCCATCCGAAACTATGCCAAATAAGTTTTTGTTATCCTACAGAGATCTTTTGATAACTTCCTTAAAATAAAATATATTTTTCAGTATATCATGTACAATGGAGACTGATTTTAAACAATCTTGATTATACTGCCAAATATACAAAGGTTGGAAATGATCAGTTTAAGACTTTTTGACTGTTCATTTTGCTGTCTTTACCTTAATCATCTGCCGTTCCCTTTTTAAGGGATCCGACTCGTCAACTACGACACCATACATTTTCACTTAGAAAATGTGTAGATTCGATATCTTACGGAATCAAGATATTCATACAAAACGAACTTAAAAGCCGCATGGATTCGAATAGGAAATTCGTTTCAAAAATGTTGTTTCGGAAATTGAGTTTATTTTTGGATCATGTTTACAGATGGATAATCTATTTTTAGACGAACTGGAATATAATCTTTTATGAAATTTTGATGCAAACAGGATTTTAATTTATTTTTATTTTATGGATGGCTGATTTCAGAGGGTCGGCGGAAATAAAATAAAAAAACAAAATTTTCAATTTGTTTTTTTTCTTCAAATCGGTAAAATTGGGTCCGCCGATCCGTAAACCAACTAATTAAAAATAAATGACCTTAATAAGGTAATTTCATATCTTATGCCACATGTATTAAACGAAGGATTACATCTCAGAACTACTGTAAAGTGTGCAATAAAAATTAGGGACAACATGTATTTAATATAGAGTTTTATGTCGTGTAAGAGTTCACTAATTTCAGACAGTAGCACATTGAAACCAATTGGATTTCAAAGTACTTTCTAAATAGGAATATTACGTAGAACTACACTTGTTTGTATAACTGTTGAAAATATCAAACAATTTAAACACATAAATCGTAATAATATTTTTAAACGTTAACTTCAGGAAAATACGTTTCTCTGATATCATGTACTATTAGTGTAGCCAACTGAAAAGATTCTTTGGCGTTTTCTTCCGTATAAAGTTGTGATGGTGTATCAGGGAACAACGCCGGTCGAGGATATCGCATTCGGGAATAGTTAACAGTGACGGTTTCCAACATTGTAGCTGCTTCGCGTACCCCAGTACTCTGTCCGCTTATGTATGCTGTCAAATAATGGTCATGGCCCACTTTGTTTGCATCGTTTACAATCTGAACGGATTTTAAAGCTTTTTCAGCTGCCTGCAATAAACAAATACTCCTGAATTTAAACAATTACCCTGTGAATAGAATTAAACGCTCAGTGATACCTATTTTTATGTACAACTAATGCATATTTTGACGGAAAACATAAGGCTGAAAGTAATAAAACCTAAAACAACATCTTGAAAAATGGACCAAAGTCCCATAAATAGGCGCAGACAACTTATCTACGAACAGATCTATAAGGAGGACATACTTTACTTAGTTTCTACAATGTAAAATGTTTTAGAATGTTTTGGTAGAAGAAACCGGAGGGATCCGAAGTTCTTGGAGATAATTCTACAGAAAAAAATGTTGCGATCCTAGTCAAGAAATGTCGCCACGAGTGCGATTTGAATTCAAAAATGCAATAGAATAGGCAAATGGTCGTAAGTCGTTACCTAATAACTCTTTCACCATAAATGTATCAAAAGGAGACAGTAAATTTAGACCAACGTGGAAAAAATGCATCTTTCGTCGACAAAGGTTGATAAATAAATAAACATAAATTTCAACCATACCTGATGACTTTGTACACACACCCAGTTGAAGGATCTTTCCGTGGCTGTCCTCAAGAGTAACTCTGCTGTATTTAAATCATCAATGGCTTGTTTAATCCAAACTTTGCCCATATGTGGTTGTGGATCAACGATTTGTGAACTGTACTGGTGTTGTCTTTCACGTCTTTGTCCCACACGGTCGGCAAAATTGCCTATATCAAAATTTCGTCTCTGTTCATATTTATCAAAGTTATCACTAGCATTCTCATTCACAGGGATCGTGCCAGACTGCAGCTTTTTCGTAACATCAGTCAAGCATTTAAAAACCTCATTTGAGAACAAAGAATTGTCATTTTTGTCAGGGTGCCAGCGCAGAATTAATCGTCTGAAAACACTTTTAAATGCATCTTGACCAAGAGCCCAAGCATTTGTAAGTATTCTTTCAACATCTGAAAAAATCTCATCCTGTCTTTCCATAGTATATCCATCAATTTGTTCAGAATGCGGCTCAACATCCGTACTTGTTCCAACGGAAGGACGTAAAAGTTTGTATAATTTGAACGATTCTATCTCTTTATCTGTTTCTTCTCCAATATTAACCGAGTATTTCGGAAAATTATCGTTACTAATTTTCTGAACAATTTTGACGTAAATGTACAATGGTGTTTCCTCGCCGTCGTCGCCCGTGTTGTTGAACACTTCATATACCGCTCTATCCCCAGATTCAAACACAGAAAAGTCGGAACATAGAAAATCAAGAAAATCAATAGGAACTGGTGTGCCAGGTATAGGATAATACCATTCTGTGCCTTCAAATTTGTAATTCGATTCGGCAAAGCCAAGCTCGTCTAAAATTTCCTCAATTTCGTTTAAAGGGCTCTGTATATATGGTAGTATTTTCAGAAAATCGGAAACAAATGAATTGTCACCTGTTAATTTTTGTATTGAGAGTGACAGTTGATGGGAATTATGTAACATCCAAGAATCTGTGAGATTCTCCTCACAGTTCACATAAATTACATTGGAAGTTATGTCATAAAATGCTGCTTTAGGCTTTGAACTAGTCTCTATGCAAACTTGATCGTAATAGAGTGCCGTTTCAAGTCTAACCATGGCTAAAACACGCAGATCTCTTAGCTTTTGCACAATTTGAATTATTTCATCTTCTTCAAATTGTTGACTTTTAGCACGTTTATAGTTTTTCACAACTCGAATGATAATATATTGGAAAATGTCATTGGTCAGAAGATTTTCCAGTTGAAGCGCCATATCACTTTGTCTTGTATTATTAGTACATCTTACTTTTTCCTTTACGATTTCGGAAAGAACTAGCGGTCTATCGTTTTCGGGAAGTTGCTTTAGGAAACTGAAATCTAACTTTAACGTGCTCATTTTAAAATCATGTAGAAAAGTAACTATTCTTTGATTTTTTAGTCTTCTTTTTGAAGAGGAACTGTCGTCTACGGTCAAAAGGTGTGATGGTTGTAACTCCTTATGTTCATTTAACAGTAAGAGCTCCATGTCCCCTAAATCTAATGTATCCGCTTTATTTGTCTTCAAACATTCCAGCAATCCTATTGTTGCAGAATAAATATGATGTAGCTCATCTGGTGTTAATTCATATTTTCCGGTCTTCTCTCTGAAAGAATTTGCCGATTTATTGATATCAATGAATATTTTATAGTAATGGCGAATATTCACTTCATCGCTTGCAAACCAAAGTAATCTCCGAAACAATCTGAACATTTCATAAGGTACGATTTGTTTTTCTTTTAGGTAAGTGGAGAACGATGTCAGTTGCTTGTTTAAAAACGTCATGTTCAGCAACGTAAATAAATGGCGTGTGCTTTAACTGTGTTAAATCTTCCCCTCTTTCTGAGTAAGTTTTGAAGTACTGATAAAACTTTATCTTTAGATCAGAAACAAACGCGTTAGATTTATTTTGTTTTTCCCGTTTTTTAAGCGAGTAACTTTATGAACATGCGAGACTACAGTGTTAAAAGCAGGACATTCTTGTATGTTTAGATTTTGGAATAATTTTTCTTCCGATGGAGTTGCGTAGTAGTGTAAATGGAGCTCAAGACTCCAACACAGCCCAAAATGTTTTTCAGGAATACCATCTTGGAAGGAAATTAGTCTGTTAGTGTCTATTTGTTCGCATATTGATGTATATTCATCAGAACCTTTGAATGGCGGTATGAAGTCTATCTTTTGGAGACGCACGAGGAAACTCTGATCAGTCCCTAGATTTTTTCCATCATTGGAAATCAAATACTCGATGAGTATTTTCGCTTGTTTTTCACTATGTATACATTTTCCTTTTTCCCGAATGTTTCTTGCAAACTTGAGAAAATCTTCAACTGTAACTGTTGTTTTCATGCCACAACATTCCACACAGTCTCTCCATTTTAAGCTTCTTTAAATGCGGAGATTTTTCCATTTCTTCAAATTTCAGTAAGTGATCCCTGATAAATTCTAGATGAGGGAGATAAAAATTCGCGTCCAATTTGCTAAAATGTGGTAGAATAAATTTATTGTACAGCTCGAGTACGTAATGGATGCACATATGTTTTACCGATAGGATAGCATTTCGTTTAGCCTAAGTCATCGTACAGAATTTCGTGGATCGCAAGTAATATAAAGTTACACGATGGAAGCCATGATCGAATGAAGCTGCAAAATTTGTTAAAAGTTTTCAAACACGAAATTTCAACAATGATTCACTGCAAAAGTCCAAAATTCGCTGAAACTGCTAAAATTGATCTTCTTTTAGGTTCTCCACCATGTTAGGGACTAGGGGTAAAAGCTGGCATCGTCCGATTGGCGGACACACAAAAACACGTCAGCTTCCATTTTACATTTTACCCAGACCAAGATTACGTCACATAAACAGTTACAACAGTAGTGAAAGGGACGCAACTCCAATTCAACACTCACACAAAACTATACTACCATACGAAATAAAAATACATAAAACAATATTATAATGATCCCATCTCTTAAAGTAGCCAAGATATGAGAACAGATCTAAAACTTAACTAAAGGAATTAGACCATGAAATCTATGTCACAGTGATGTAATTCTTGTTGGATGCTCCCTCCCCCCAACTGTAGTTTCATGACTATGATAAGATAAGATAAGATCATGTTTATTAACCAATTAAGGGCCCTCAGTGGGGCAATAAGTAACAGTGTAACAAATAAAAACATTGAAAGGGAAGAAGTTACTTGATTGACATAAAATTAGACAACTGCAGTTACATTTCAGAAAACATTCAATATAAATAAATAAACCATGATTATATAAAATATAAAGACTCATGGCATATTAACATGTAAAAATTTGCCAACAGACACATGACAGAGTTTAATATATCAGGATCTTCACAATTGAGAATATAATATAACTTTTGTCTATCTGATAAATTTGTGAAAGGGCGGGGGGGGACTTTTGATGATATAAATTTAAATAGTTCTTTCCTCACATTAGTATACTTTTCACACCTGGTTAGAAAATGTTCTTCGTCTTCAACCTCCCCAATGGAACAATTTTTACACTTTCTTTCATTTCTGACTATTTTTTTGTAACGACCTGTTTCTATCAAAAGTCTATGTGAAGATACACGAAACTTACAGAATGCTTTTCTAAATTGAAATTTCTTCAGCAAAATCAATGTAAAATTAATTTTTAAGAAAATATAAGTTGTAAGTTTACCATCTTTAAAATTATCGCTAGATTTTTTCCAATCATTGATATATTTCTTATCTATATGTTTTTTTAAAGACTTATTAAATCTGTATTTTCTTTGATTCAGAAGATTAGTATCAATTTTTAATACTTTAAGTAATTTTTCAACTGATGAATACCAAGTTGGTTTGTAAGACAGATGATGTTCTTTAGAGCATCAAAAAGCATCCTGTAGAAGAGGAAACTCTGTTGACATGTTTTCCAATCTGTAATACTACTTAATCATACTTTTAACAATATCATAATGTAGAGGGTGTCTACCAAGTTCTGAAAGAGAAGCATGGTTAGCGCTTTTCTTCTGTATGCCCAATATGAATTTACAGAATTTGAGATGCAGTGTTTCACATTTTAAAGTTTTATAACAATCATCTAAATTAATATCATCAGATAGCTTAATTCTAGCATTGTTTACATTAAAAATACCCCAAATTTCGGAGCCATATAATAAAATAGGTTGATGGTATTGCCAAATACATTAAATGAAGTCGACATTTGGATTAAGACTAAGGAACTCTTTTCTTAGCTTGTAAAATGCCTTCAGAGCTTTTTTGTGTAATTCATGTTTTGCATATGAAAAAGATCCAGAAGCAGTGAAATGTATACATAAATATTTATAATTTCCAACACATTCAACTGCTGAGTTTTTGTATGTAAATTTGTGTTTTATGGTTCGTCCAGCTTTATTAAATATAACCACCTTAGTTTTCTTGGTGTTTACTTTCATGCCCCAGTCTCTGCAATATTGTTTTAAAGTATTCAATTTAAGCTGATGGCCTTCTGCAGAATTTGAGAAAATGACAATATCATCCGCATACATTAGACAATCGAGTGATTTTGAGTATAGAGAAATGGAGTTCATACATTGTTCTAGATATGAGGCAAATCATTTATGAATATTTTAAACAGATTTGGACTCAAGTTATCACCCTGTCTTACTCCTAAATTGATAGGGAAACTGTTTGTAAGCGAATTACCAATTTTAACACATGCTTCACTTTTCAGATACATATCATTTATAATATTGTAAAATTTTCTTCCAACATTAAATTGTAATAATTTTAATTTTAAACCACAATGGGTAACGCTATCAAATGCCTTTTGAAAACCAATAAAACAGGCATACAGTCTACCATCCTTTGGGCTACAGTATTTAGCAATAAGACATTTTACAACAAAACAATGATAAGTAGTCCGTGCATTTTTTGTGAAACCAACCTGTGAAGGGTGTATTAAATTATTTTCACTTAAAAATTTATCTAAACGAGCATTTAAGATGTTATTGCAAAAGGAGGGGGGTCATTAAGGGCCATTTTTGGCCCCATCTAGAATCAAGCTTATATTGATATATAATGTTATGTTGTATATGTGCCTTTTAGGAATTACTTACTTTTTAATGTTGTTGCCATAGATATATACATCTTAACTGGAGGTCTTTATTTACGATGAAATAATCATATTACAAACAAAAAGATATAATTTGATTTTTTTTATTGTAAAGATATACATTAAATGGATGTAGAATAATGTCTATGATTTAAGCAAAAAATGTTATTTGATAATTATTATTGAATCATCTATTAACATGGTTACCATAGTTACTATCAGTTCATTTTTAAAATGTTACTCTTACTACATGCATGTTTCAGACCAAAAATATTGCTGTTTTTATTAATATATTCATCCTCTCAAATAGAGACAAAATTTTAATTTCCTTTTCCTTTATTAACAAAAGTTCTAAATATTGGTTACCATGGAAACACTTATCAGCAAAAGCATAAGTAATAAAATTGCATGGTTTAAGACAATATATTATACTGTAAGTTCAAATAAACATAAATACATGTATATGTTATATATATTTCTGAAACATTACAACATCCATATGTCTTTTTTTTTATAAACTAGGGTGGGCATGCAAGTAATTTGGGATCGGGTGGTGGGGGAGGGTGCCTTTCTCTATGTTCATCCAATGCGAATTTTTATAGTCTCTTTTGCCTGATCTGAAGATTAGCAAAAACTTATATAGTGCTTAAAGGTGGTATTCATAGACCTGATAAACAGAAATCGAAATTGACCTGAGCCTATATGAACATATCTAAGTGTTTCTTCTAAGTTATGACTGACTCCCATCCCAGTAGGTCCACACAAGTTAAGTTGACTAAATGTACAAAGAATTTAGCATGGGCTTTGGTGGACGACAATGATGGGAATACATGTAAGCACAAGAGTTCCTCATATGACAGATTTAATGATTGGTAATAAATCGTTTAATAAACTATGGTGACTCATTCATTGACCACTTTGCACCTAAAACTTTTATTTATATATAATAAAAGTATGCATAAAATGCATGCAAATTACAACAATTGAATATATACATTTACAAATGTACACTTCGACAACAGATTATATAGTCAATAACATTGCTACTTTTCCAATATAGCTAGAACTCAACAAGAAAAGTCTTTGAAAATAAACTGCAAGAACAAATTAAATTAATTCAGTATTTAACTACTACCAAGGTAGAATAAAATAAGTATTCATAATTGTTGAATACATAAGGAAGTCGGTTAGTGTCAGGTGAAGATTTATTTTTTGTTGTATATTTTTATAGAGTGGGTATTGCCGAGTAACCATAGAAACTAATCCCTTGAAAGTGACATCGACGATAGTCTTTATTGGACATAAAAAGTCCTAGATATACAGTTAAAATAGTTTACATATTATCATTTGCAATTATACATGTATACTTGAAAACTGTAGGTAAATAAACTGAAATCTTCATATAACAACATATTTGTTGAATATATTTGCAATTTGTAATGGTTTCCATGGCAACTATAGTCTTTATTGGACATACAAAGTCCTAAATGTAAATACATGCATGCAGTTAAGACATTTTACAGACTAGCATTTGCAAATATACATACATCTATACTTGAAAACTGTGGGTGAATAAACTGAAATCTTCATATAACAACATATTGGTTGTATATATTTGCAATTTGTGCTGGTTTCCATGGTGACCATTTTTTTTACCACTTTATTAAGTAATTAGGACATAAAATGTGAAGTTATAGCATTTCACAATCTTTATTCTCAAATGTTCTTGACAAATTCTTTGTCCAAAACATAAACATAACAGTATTAAAAATTGGCTTTATTCAGTTTAAGTGAAATCATTACATTAACTGAAAAAATAAAGGTTTTTTGTTATTTTGAAATAGAGCGCAACCTTTGACCAAGCTTAAACTTTTTTTGTGCACTTATAATTGAAAGTGAAAAAAAATATTAAAAAATTGGAGTGGTCGCAAGTTGCGCTGTTGACCAAAAATAAGTATAAAATTGCAAAAATCATGTTTTTTGGGAAAAAACCATGACCTTTGACCTTTTCCATGTGTATGATTGACCCCTTACTTCAATATATATAAATTTTATATAGATTTGATTATTTCATATATTAGGCTAAAATTTGTGTTAATGATTTTATGATAATACCAAATTTATTTTCAAATAATTTCTGGGGCCAATTTGGGGCCTTAATGACCCCCCTCCTTTCCCTAAATTATTTGTAATAGTTATTCCCCTGTAATTATTAGGGTCAGATGGGTTATCTGCCTTCAATATTGGGGAAATATAGCCTTTGGCCAAAGATTCTAGGTAATAGCCATTTGAAAAACATCAATTAAAGAGATTTGTAAGGCATGGTACAAGTTGGTTTTGACCATATTTTAACATCTCATTTGAGATTAAGTCTATCCCTTTCGCCTTTCCATGTTCCAAGGAAGCAATAGCTGAGAGGATTTCTTTTTTTTGTGATTCTATTATCTAAATTGTTAAAAGTGAGTGCAGGGATTGAAAATGATTAACCCATGTATCAGATCTATATAGTTATTTTCAGAATTTTCTTTTTCAGTTCTGAGATCATTTACTAACTTCAAATATTCTTTAGGGTTGTTTACTGATAAAGTGTCCAATTTATCTATAATGTCACACTGAAATTTTCTATATTTATATTTTCTTAATTTGTTGTATTCTCTATATTATTTAAAGTACCGACCTTTAATAATTGGGTCTTTAGGGTACTGATTAAACAGTTTACCTTGAGAAATAACTCTATTTCTCATTTTATGTAAATCGAAATCAAACCATTTTTTGTGTTTTCTCTTTTTTCTACCAATCATTCTAGGCTTTTTAAGAGACCTATCAGCTGCAGAAATGATAATATTTTCAAAATCAATAATAAACCCTGGTATATCACAATCTGAATATAATTGACAATTATTATTAAAGTTGCTAATTCTTGTTTGAATTTCAGGTGTATTGAGAGCCTCTTGAAATTTAATGGCCGAGTCTTCTGTCTAAGTATAATTAATTGGAGAAAACTGCATTGTCGTAACTTATTGTAAGGCCCCATAAATAAAAGTTGTACTGAAGAACTGTGTTTTTCTTTCTTTTTATTTTCACTACAATAAACATCTAAGCTGTTGTACATTGTATATGGGAATTCGTAATTATTAATGGTTAGGACTTGATCGACATTCAATGTGTTCGTATTCAAAAGGAGAAACCCAAGACCTGTCCCCACAGCAAATAAATTCTTTGATACCAATATTGCAAAATATTACAAAATCAAAAAAATAATTCAAAAGTTGGAGATCAAATTAAACAATGCTGAAATGAAAAAAAAATAGTATATTTTCATTCCTAAGTCAAGAAATATATACCACGGCTAGAATGGCTTTTATTCGATTGTTTGTTTGTTTAGTTGGGGTTTTACGCCGTTTTCAGCACATTTCGCGGCGGTCAGTTTTTATTGGTGGAGGAAGCCGGAGTACCCGGAGAGAACCACCGACCTTTGGTAAGAAAATTGGCAATCCTTGTCAATTAAGATTGGAGTCGAACACACCCCGCCACCAGTGAGATTCGAACTCACAACCTCAGCGTTGTCAGGCTAGTGATCATGACTAACTACCTAGACCACTTGCCTCTTGCATAGCTCTGTCCTTAGATGGTTTTGGCTATACCCCTTTTGGTCATTTTGGCGTTTTTCAATTTGCTCTTAAAATTTGTGGATTATTGTTTAGTTTTCAACATTTTAGACCTTCAGCATAACTGATGAGTCGTAAATCGACGAAATGTGCACATGTTGTGCATCAAAAAATGAATTAGAAGTATCGTCTCATCCTTTCCTCCATAAGGTGTTTATAGGAAGGTAGTTAACAATAATGACAATGCGTAATTATATTTTTATGACAGTAACTGCTATTCATATGTTGAAGTTCAATTTGAGTTTGATGGATTTACACAGTGCTTGCCTAACAAACTGGAAAAGGCGAACGTAAATCATCAGTTTTTTTCATGTAACGGTTGAGTTTATGACAAGATTTACCGTCCTTTGACCAATCTTGTAAATTATTTATAATCTTTAAAGAACAGAAAATGAATTCAATGATTAAATCGTCATTCCAAAATTTCATATCAACAGTGGCGTAGCTTGGTCTCTTTCTAAAGGTGCGGCTAACATTTCCTTAACCTTCCAAATGGACATGGATTATTTTATGCTTTTGCCTGATATCAGATCATACAACGTGTCATTTATGATCCAACACGATTCGAAACTGGTTTAAATCTGAAGGTTTTCATTATGGTTATTTTAAGACGATTTTTATGATCACTAATGTGGCACCTTGGGATTGGTTAATTTGATTCCGATTCAGAATTCAAGAAAGTTTTGACTCAGTTCCCCTCAGAGATACATCAATTCATTTGGTCTGGGAGTTTCAATAGAATACGATCAAATGTAAATAACCATTATAGAAAAAATAAAATTTAAAAACACTATACGTAACTTTTATGTTTTTCAACATTTTCAAAAGAATTCCGGTGTGGCAACTGCCTCACCTCCTCAACACGATGGGAATAAACCCTAATTGGGATACAATACCCCAATTGGAGTATAATGGTATACCCCAATTAGGGTATTTGGATGAAAACTTGCGCCCATTAAAATTTTTTTTACCCACAAACGGTAATTATTTGTATATAAAACCGCTTGTATATTTGTTAAAATTAGATCACTTGCACTGTAATAGATTACTGCGTGTAAATCTAATCCAATCAAATGGAAAGCCACCCTCTGTGAATGCCAAGCAAACTTTGAAAATTAACGTATATAATTACTTTTATATATCCCTTAAGTTGTTCTAAAAATATTTTAAGACTCGTTTAAGATGGATTTCCAATACTGACATTTTTAGATATTATTTGCACAACGATTATTAATATAAATGCAAGTATCATAGTGTTTATTTGGCTTCTAAGATGGGTATAATAGCTTTTAACTATTGCTTTGTTTCTTTTAAGTGCAAGTTTATTCTGTGTAGTACGTATCGTATTTCATAACAGCAGTAATTGGGCCTAAAAAGTTTTTAGAGAAAAAAGCTGCGTGAATACACAATAAAAGAATAACAACTCTAAAAGTCTCTAGATATCCCAATTGGGGTATATCATTATACTCCAATTGGGTATTATAGCCCATTTGAGGTATAATATCCCAATTAGAGGTTATTCCCAACCTACTCAATGGAAGCTTAATTTGTATTTATATAAATTATTAAATGCAAGTCTCTTTCGCTATGGGTATAAAGTTGCACATGTATATGAGTATTTCACAATAAGTGCTGAAAAAAACGTCAATTAGAGTATAGCAATACATGTGAAAAAATCATTGCAAGCTTCCGACTTTGATTCTTAAATTAATATTTTAATCCTGTTGAGCGAAGGAAAATACAACGCGTTTAAAAGTATTGCAAATTAATTGTTCTTTTCCATCCTTTGCATAGACAGGGAACTATAGTCTGTCGAAATGAAGGTTGTTAAAAAATTTAGAATCAAATAGAAACAAGGTATAATTGAAACTGGATGCAGTTTCGAATGTCTCCCAAACGAAGCTCTTTCTCTTTCAGGGTATTTTTGGAATTCCTAGTGTTTGAAATACTGGGCAAGTGTACAAAGAGATTGAGTATATGCAAAATGTTTGATATATGGTATTCAATATCTGCAGTTTTATATGTAGACCCCCCTATGGTACCAAATGATTCGTCTTATCATAAGGAGTAATAATATATATGGTTATAGGGTGGGGATCTCAATGGTTTTCAGAATAATAAGTATTTTGTCATTTGAGGGGGTGGGGCATGACCCCCCCTCAGACCCCCTATGGTACCAAATGATTCGTCTTATCATAAGGAGTAATAATATATATGGTTATAGGATGGGGATCTCAATGGTTTTCAGAATAATAAGTATTTTGTCATTTGAGGGGGTGGGGCATGACCCCCCCCCCCTCAGACCCCCTATGGTACCAAATGATTCGTCTTATCATAAGGAGTAATAATATATATGGTTATTGGTTGGGGATCTCAATGGTTTTGAGAATATTTAGTATTTTATCATTTGAGGGGGTGGGGCATGACCCCCCTCAGACCCCCCTATGGTACCAAATGATTCATCTTATTATAAGGAGTAATAATATATATGGTTATAGGGTGGGGATCTCAATGGTTTTCAGAATATTTAGTATTTTATCATTTGAGGGGGTGGGGCATGACCCCCCTCAGACCCCCCTATGGTACCAAATGATTTGTCTTATCATAAGGAGTAATAATATATATGGTTATAGGGTGGGGATCACAATGGTTTTCAAAATATTTAGTATTTTATCATTTGAGGGGGTGGGGCATGACCCCCCTCAGACCCCCCTATGGTACCAAATGATTTGTCTTATCATAAGGAGTAATAATATATATGGTTATAGGGTGGGGATCACAATGGTTTTCAAAATATTAAGTATTTTGTTATTTGAGGGGGTGGGGCATGACCCCCCCCCCTAAGACAACGAAATGGAGGGTATAACATAATACATCGCCACTTCGTGTGGCGGGGTATAAAAACTTAAATATCCAAGGTAACAGGTAGTATTTCCAAGTTAAGATCACAAATGATCAAGTTATATCACTTTTCCCATAGACTTCTATAGTAAAATTTTGCAAAACCCCACCCCCTTTTGAGACCCCCAAAATATATGTTCCCTCCCACAGATTGAAAATTTTTTTTCGGGAGGCGCATCTAGGAATATGGGCCTAGCAAGTCGTATGATATCAAGCGATTCCGTCTATTGGTTTATGAGAAACTGTGCACACAAGTGTTCGAAAAAACGCGCCCGGAAAGAAGAAAAATAATAATAATAATAATAATAATAATAATAATAAGAATAATAAGAACTGAGCAAAAACAACATGTCTCCAAACTTCGTTTGGGAGACATAAATATGAAATATATTGCGTCATCTGACCATTTAAAATTTCGCCATTACAAATCTTTACACTTCCAAATAAATACACAAAGCATTCACATCTCATAAAGTATTTTTACCATGATCTTCATGATGTAAGTATACACGTAAATTATTGTTGTTAATCGTAGATCGACTATGTCAAAACTATTTTGACAAAATTTTTTAGTCAAAGATAAACTTCGTTAATCATTTTAATTTACAGAAAAAGTATGTCAAAATTAGTATTACTGCATGTATGTATGTTGACAGTTGTGCATGTATATACAGTCAAACCTGTCTATAAGGGCAGCTATGGGACCAGAAAAAGTGCCCTTTATGAGCAGGTGCCCTTTATAGAGAGGTTAATTTTACATACTTTGTTCATGAATGGGATGAATGGGCCTTTTTACTGTGCCCTTTATAGACAGTGATTTGCTATATAGAGGTGCCCTTTAGCACAGGTTTAACTGTACAAGGTTGATATGTGGACCCAGTCTTTCTTTATTTGCTCGTGATCAAATCTACTGAGCTATTTTCACCCTTCATTTTTCCTTATATATAATATTGCATTTGACGTTTACACAGATGTACATCTTTCATTTCAATTTCCTTTTTTCCCATTGCTCAGCCTGTCCGTTTCCCTGTTGTCATTTGTTAAAGTACATGTATATAATAAAGAAATGATGTGGGCTGAATATTTAATTTCAAGCAGACAAATGTTGATTTCTTTATTAAAAGATAAACATAATGATATAAAATTCAACCCAACTTGTATTGTATTCAGTTTATATGAACTTATTAAATTTACAAAATATATGGTATGCAAAAATCTCTATTTCTATCTTTAATTTTATAATTTTCTAAGCAATAAATATAATTTAAATATACAAAAATGTTAAATAAATAGAATAAAATTAGTGTTCTGAGAAATTATGGTCTAACTTTAATTTCTTCAACTCCTGAAATGTCGTGTATTTGACGGGTATCCAGTGAAACTGATATCTGCCTGGTTCCTGGTTTCCTCGGAGTCAACTGAAGTATTGCCGCCCATTCTTGGTGAGGACCAATATTGCTGAAAATAGTTTTAAAAATTTCACTGTAGTATCTTATATGACTACAAATTAACCTCGTACAAATTCAAAAAGGTTTCTTGAAATTTTAAAGTTTCTTCAGCTGTTCAGTATTCATTGCTCCTTCAGAATATAAAAAAACTAGAGGCGACTCTGTGTCATATTTAAATAAAGACATTTGAATGGGACAGAGATGTTCCCGCCAGCAGCTATCAATAAATTATACATACTGATACCAAATACGGTCTGCATTGTAAAGGGTATAATTTGAAAATGGTAAAATGAAATGTCAAAATTATATTTTAGTGGTCCAAAACAATATTTCCAAATTTCAAATGATTTGGTGAAAAAATATTCGAGTTTTGAACGGAAACCTCGATTTTGGCTATTTTCCATTTTAAAAACGGATATACTACGGAAACGACAAAAGTGAAATAACTCATATTTGAAGATGATCTCAAACGCGAAAGTTTGCAATTTTCAATTCATAAAAGGGCATAACTGGAATTCTAAAATGTCAACACCCAAATTCGAACTTGGTCTATATATTGTTGAAATAATTATTGTGTATAATTTGTTTTATATCTGGCCAAGGCAAACTCAAGTTATAATAGGTAAAGTACACAATTCACATTTTTTCTACTTATAAAGGGGCATAACTCTTGCAGGGTAAAAGGCACAATACCTAACTTTGTATACGTAATGTGGAAATAAGCATACATACATTAAAAACCACCTCGGTGGTCTCGTGGTAGCGTGCTCGCCTCGAGTGCGGAAGGTCGCGGGTTCGATCCCCGGCCGGGTTAAACCAAAGATATTAAAATTGGTATTTGCTGCTTCTCCGCCAAGCACGCGGCATCCAGGAGTAAGAGCAAATATCTACTGGTCGGCTCGGAGTCAGTATAATGTGTCCGAGTGGGGTGATATGTCTTCCTGCGAACAGTTACCTCGTGGGCTACCACATTAAAAAACCGACTTTGCGTGTCGGTCTAGTACAAAGCAGGGATCATATTCATTATCATACATGTTCTCGTCCTGATATGCATCTGGCTGTCACTGGACGTTAAACAACAATTCATCCATCCACCCATCAAAATATTAAAGGTTGCAAAAAGTACAAAATTTCACTATTATACTGACTTTCAAGATTAATAGCAATAAAGGAGCTGTTCCCTTGCTGAATGTATTGTTTTAATATTACATGTACATGTATCAGAAACATTTGTACAGATAGTTCCTAGTTATGTACAAAAAAAAAAAAAAATCCAAATCCACCCTATTTTTATTGTTGCAGTTACATAATTATAGATTATATAACTTGGATTTTCCCATATTAAACACTAATTCTTTTAATAAAGTATAATTTTATGAATAATTTCATATTGTGGATTAATACTTGAAATAAAATTCTTTGATACCAGTTTTGATGCACATTTCGTCGATTTACGACTCATCAGTTTTGCTCAAATAGTTGAAGAACAAATTAAAAAATACTAAAATGACCAAAAAGGGTATAGCCAAAAACATTTAAGGACAAAGCTATGCAAGAAGGAGATACTATTTAATTTTCAGAAATTTTTCAATTTTGTAACAGTAAAATTTTAAGTATCAATTTTGGGCTAGTATCGAAATACTAGCAACCGAGCTGGGGAAGTCCACCTGCAGTGAATTTTCCAACATATATGTGACAAAGTCAGAGCAAAGGAATAACACTATTATTGCTGTTCTTCATCTTAAAGTCAACAGGAATAAAAATATCTATCACCATTGCAACTTAAAGACGGCCCCTAGCACCTAATTCTTTACCGAGCCGACAAACGTCAGAAATATTATATAATAATAAATAGTAAGTGTATGTACTATACTTTCTAATTTCACATAGTAATTGCTTTAATTAACGTATCTTAATTTAATAAACCCAAAATATCCGTGATCCGAGTTCCGTGGTTGGTTCCGTTCTGTTATAGTTTCGATTATTATTTCTAAACAAAGTTCAAAGTTCAAAGTCTTATTGATATATATGATTATCATCAAATATAGTGCATAAGGGGCCTCGGTGGCCGAGTGGTCTAGGTAGTTCGTCATGACTACTACTGATCACTAGCCTGTCAACGCTGGGGTTGTGAGTTCGAATCTCACCTGTGGCGGGGTGTGTTCGACTCCGATCTTAATTGACAAGGATTGCCAATTTTCCTACCGAAGGTCGGTGGTTCTCTCCGGGTACTCCGGCTTCCTCCACCAATAAAAACTGGCCGCCGCGAAATGGCCAAAATGTGCTGAAAACGGCGTTAAACCCCAACTAAACAAAAAAATAGTGCATACAAAATAATGAGACAAACATATATATACACAAAAGCTATGCAAGAAAAGAACTGAAAACTGACGGAAGAATACACAATACAAAACTGACTAAAAAGTATATAATTGTAAAACTGAACTAACATCAAACTTTAAAAATGTTTGGATAAGATATGCATACGTTTAAAGGCATGCCGTCAATGTGAAGTGAACCCTCCTCAAACGCGAACATGTCCAAAAATTTAATTTATACATATTTTTATATATATAAAAATAAAGAAAACAACAACAAAATGTAGAATGTAGAAAAGATAAAAACAACTATTTCCAATTTGACATAGATTATATCATTTAAGTATGTGTAAAATTTGCACGGGTGGGGGGTGGGGGGGTCTCTTCAAGTAATTTTTTGGTACGGAGTTGCCGCTGGAAGTCTGAAAATACCCCCAATCGTATATTGACATTTCCAGAAATCCCTAATAACTTACATATTTCTTGCACCATCCAGATAAGATATTTCTTATAATATGCAAACTTGACACTTGGTGATGCAATTATCTGGCGATTATAAACGGTCAGATTCCCTGTAGGAGATCGGCTTTAAGATAACATAAATTAGTTGATCTTCTTATTAATCAAAAGTAAGACCCAATCATGTATCGTCGCTTAAAAAGTATCCCCACTAACATATCCTAACGTGAAATTTCCACCCCAGTCATTTTGACATATTTGACAGGTGACAAAATGGACCCAATACAACTATAGGAATTGACACCCCCCATCCCCCCGGTGAAAATTCAGTACACAAGGAAAAAGTTGTCTTAACCGTGTAGCTCGAACAGACGTTTCATGCGCAAAAGCTACCACTCTTGACTGCAAATAAAGAAAATATTACAAAACTGAAAACTGACTAAAAATCATACAGTCAAACCTGTATTTAGCAGCAGAGAAAATAATGCCGCTCAAGAGAGGTGACCTCTTAATTGCGGTCGACTATCTTCGAAGTATTGACTAAGTTACTAAGTAACAGGCTTGCAGAATACTGCAGGCTATTTTCTAGTTGTTTTCTATGTTAGCACAGTTAAAAACCAGCACTTTTCAATTGGAATTACCTCCCCTTGAGCAGAGTTCAGCTGGGCATTGCAAGATTACTATATATCATATTTGTTTTCGATTCTATTTTGTTTTTATTCAACATTATACTTTATTTGTGAAAAAATGATTATTATATATATAGATATATGCGTATTTGGGCCCAAAAAATGGATTAATAAAGAACTTTGAAATTTGAACTTTGAACATAAGATAACAGGCAAAGAAATCAAAATGGTAGTGTCCCACAATCTTACAATACATGTTTTTTTTATCTTTATGAATAATAAATAAATATAATCATTTGAACACATTTACATACTTCAGATTAAACTGCTCTTCTGCGTCCAAACCGGGACCTTCTACCGTCAAACAACAGTTATTCAGACGAGCTGGCAAAGGATTAACAAACGACAGCCGACATTTGAAAGTACGCCCTACCCGGATATCGTTATCCAATATCTGAAATACATTTTATTCTTTAAGTTTACCCCTTAGTTAAACTCTTTTAGGTAAATTTTAAACCAATATCGTAAGAATAATAAGTTATACTTTAGTCGAAGCAACTTAAAAATATTATAAAACGTTTTACAGTTTTATTAGGGACCTAGGTGGCCGAGTGGTCTAGGTATATTTGTAGTTCGTCATGACTACTAATGAACGACTCCAAGCTTAACAAGGATTGCAGATTTTTCAAGCGAAGGTCGGTGGTTCTCTCCGGGTACTTCACAAAACATGTTAAACCCCGCCGCATTTTTGCGCCTATCCCAAGTCAGGAACCTCTAGCCTTTGTTATTCTTGCGAGTTTTTTTAATTTAGGTTCATTTTTATGTTTCGGAGTTTCGTGTGCTGTCCATTTTGCTGAACATTTTGCTGAACTAGTATACATTATTGTTTAGGGGCCAGCTGAAGCCCACATTCGGGTGAGGGATTTCCTCGCTGCGTTGAAGACCCATTGGTAACCTTGAGCTGTTTTCTGCTTTTTGGTCGGGTAATTGTTGTCTCTTTGACACATTCCCCGTTCCCATTCTCTATTCTATGTACATTTCTCAAAATATATGTAATTTCTCTTCGGCGACACTTGAAGTAATACAATTTGAAAACAATATCAAAAACTCAAAATGCTTTTATGGTCCACAGAAAGACAGAATAGTCTATATCATTCAAAAGTAACTAAATGAGATGTTTGCTTTCTTTATTTGCTTTTTCTTTCCTATTTTATACCTCATGTTATTGTGTTTAAGTAGCATTAAACAGCGTTATATACAAAACATAATTTAAAAATATTCATGTTAAAAATTATTGTAAATGTTATTAATTTTCAGATAAAGATATAAAATTATTAAACTTTTGCTTAAACACAAATTTTGATACTATATATCTGCGCCTTTTTTTGACAAAATAATAAAATTTTATCATAAATAAAATATTTCCGTTATGCAAATAAATAAAGAAAGAAAGAAGTTTTAGCTGACATATACCTCAACTTGTATGTCGGGTTTTCTTAATCTGAAATCATCTTGGAAAGCCTGCACATGTCCTGTTTCCTTAACTTGTATAACTGCCGAGACTTTCATTGCCATTTGCTCACTTATTTTTGACAAATAGTCTGTTAACGTAACATCCATAGAAGTGGCTCCCTCTGCAGAACAATGAATAAATAATTAATATAATTAATATAATTAAGGATCGGCTGTAACTTTTTTTCAGTATGTGAAGAAATAACCTCAATGAAGTGATGCACACTAAATAACCCACTTAGGGAGTTATTTCAAAGTGTGCACCACGCACATTCATGCAGGTTATTTCGAATATACTGAAAACAAAATTACAGTCAATCCTTATAATCTAATTCCAACAAAAAATATTAACCAATCAAAAATGTTAGATTCAATATTAAATTATTGTTATATAATAAATATAAATGCCTGTATTGTGTGCCCCACATACTTCTGCAACTGATTCTTGGCGGCTTTACAACAATTTACTACCTGTCGAATAATAATCAGGTATGTTCTCAAAGTCAATATTATTTTAAAGGCTTATTCTCTATTAATTTCATCAATGCCAAGAGGACAAAAATAAATACATAATATATTAAAACTTCTTTTTAAGAGCTGATCCGAAATAATTCACAGTAACCATAAAAGGCATGTTTTATAGTATAGGCTGTTTACTATGCAAGCTTTTGACAACAGTTCAAGTACTTTACTACGATAAGGAGTTACCTTTGTACAGTACTAAACAACTCAGGATAGTAAAAAGCACGTGCTAATACAAATCTTTTATGGTAAACGCAAATTCCCACCAATTAAATTTAACTTCCGCACGCGGATTGACTTTTCGCAAGTTTTTCTTTTTCGATAATTTGTTCCACTGCTGCATGGTTTAGTTATTATCCATTTTTGGTATATGTGAGTTGTCTCCTATTTACGTAGTTATTTGCTCTTTGGAGAAGGTGTCTTCTATAGAAATCAATGTGCAAAATATTTTTATTCCCAACATTATCCTTCATACACAATACTGATGTGTTTTTTACATATATGTTTCCACATTTTTTTTATATCTGATAAAGGCCTTCCCTAATTAATTTTTTCAGAAAAAATTATAAGGGATTTTTGCACTTCGTGTCTAATACAAGACACCTTCTATCAGGAAAGACAACTCATGCATATGGGAGACAACTCCAATATCCACAAGTTGTACTCTTGTACTTTAACCCTAAATGTGCATTTGACCTCACTTTACACTTAAATTGACTAGAGTTACATTGTACCTGATCTCGGTCCAAGTTGTGTTTCGAAGGAATGTTCTTTGACAACACTCTGTTTGACCCCTATGTAAGAGACTGTTTCACAGACGATCTTCCCTTTCAAAGTCCTGATATAGTCACCGACATTTCGGAATGTTACAGAGACTTTAAAATCCTTTCCAATTAGAACATAGTCTCTATGTACAAAACCTCCAAATATCACATCCTAGAGGGAAAAACACTCTTTAATTAAATAACAAAATATCTTTGCATGTTGCACTATAGTTTCACTGAAAATTTGACTAGTTAATAAATTATTATAGTCATTCCGTATAATTTAATTCCAATGGAAGTTTTGACGTCTAAAACGTTCGGATTCACTTTAATGACATGGATGGCGTCATAGTAGAAAAAAATTAGTCTACGATATGTGACCAATCAAATGATGCGTTACATTAAATATTAAATTATAAAAAAAATAAAACAGATAACAGGATAGGTCAACAATAAACATGTCACTCAAGTAACGCCATCCAATCGACAGTTCCTCAAACGAAAACCACCTACATTTTTTGTAAAAGAGAAAAAGAACACAACATCCAAATCAAGAGAAAGTCTGGATAGTCGGACTTTGTATAGAAACCTATTCAGTCGGACCGCCAAGTGCCATTTTGACCGTTACGCTAGTGCATTCTATTTACAGAGAAACAGGTGGAGATAATTTCAGAATTTTTTACACTAGATGGCGCTTTTAGTCCCGCCTCGAATTTTTGATTGACATGACGTGTGTGAAATGTGTAAATGTCGTTGTGCTAGTTTTTGACTTTCAAATAACATGGATGGAAATATGTGTAAAAATTATTTCGTTAACACCCTGGCCTATTGGATTCACCTGACACTGAAAATTATGAACGTATGAGACATCAAAAGTGAGTATTTTTGTGCACCTCAAAATGGCCGGCGACACACGTTGCCACTTTTTAGCCAATGAACAGATCTCGCTCGTTTACCGTTTCACTGGGAGGAGCCTATAATGTTTTGTTTTGCAAATTGATATAATATCAGGTCTTTCATTTGCAAGTTAAAAAGGCTGTCCCGAGACTCCGTTACATAGTTCTTACGCAATATCCAGGGGTATCAAAATATGCAAAGAAATGAAGTGTGTTTTTTCTTGTTTTCACAAAATGACACGTTTGAAGTATTTTTTTACGTTGGATATTCAATTTTCTGCATAAAATTGTAGAGGAGTGTCTATTTTCAAAGATCAGTCACCTGGAAAGTCCCCTTCCCAATTTTTTGGTTGATTATACACGTTTTTTTAAATTTTACTCAGGTTCATCTAATAGGTTATATAATGGACAGAAAAAAATCCATGATGAGATGATTTTTAAAAAAAAATAAGATTAAAAATTAAAGAAAAAACAGATTCACTGACAATATTTGAATAAATAGTATTAGAACACTTTTAGTCTTTACAATATTGTGAAATTAGGCATAAATACTCAGTCTATGAGCCACCAGTTTTATTTATTATCATTGGCAATGTACAGGAAAACTATTAGTAAATAAATTGTATATCAAAATATATATTTTATGTGTATTTGTTTTACTTTGGTTGGAAAATATTGTATGATTTTCATATGTCTCTATGTGTATAATTTCTTAATTTTTTGTCAAAAGAGTAATCTTGTAATATCTACAACTTCAGATTTTATAACCACTTGTAAGTAAGGTTATCTAATTTCTTTTCCTTTATGATTTAAATTTTTCTACCCTCTGGTGTCATCTGGACTATTTAGTTAGAATAGTCTATGATTCAATCAAGTAATAGTTTTATTATATTTCGGTTGTGTTCTCTTATTCAAAGAATATTCATTACATTCACATGAATTTCACCATGCTATGTACATGTATAGAGCATTAATCATGTTAATAGACCTATTAACTTAAATTCTGTTGAAAATTTCTAATTTTTGTGCTTTGCCTTTAATTTCAAAATCCAGTATCTTCCATATTACAGTTTTTCTTATATAAATGATTTTATTTTATTATTTCATGATTTTTAATTTATGTTCATGTCCAGATTTTTACTTTTTTACATGGAAAGTCAGCAAATTTCAGTAATAAGCATGAGAAATTGGTCTATAAAATCACATGTATATTTTTGTTTTACCAATTTTGGCACTACAGGAGGTGAAATAGGTCAAATACACAAAAAAGCAATAATAATTCTTCTTAATCAATACAATAAATATTAATTCATGAAAAACAAGATTGAGAAGGCATAATTTAATGTACAAATGTAAAATTTCCTTTTGTTGAAAAGAATATGCATGATTCATGTGATTTGCTGGCAAAAATAAATCTATCCATGTCAGATCCTTACAGTTTTTCACAACTGAGTAATGGATAAAGGTAATTTTAATTTTAATAAAATTTTCTTTTTTTTTCAATGCTTTTTTTTGGTAATTTGTTACTTTTTAACCAAAAACTCACAATTTAGGTCCTGATAAAGACAAAAATCCATTATTTAATAGCTTCCACATTGCAAAATGCACAAACCATTTAAATAAAAATTGGAGCAAGTAATTTTTTTTCAAAATTAAAGTGAGAAAAAATTCTTCAGTACTGTTTTTGAAAAAACCAACATTTGTCATTACTCAAATAGACCTATAGCAGTACTTCAGCTACTCCCCAGGCTTTCAGTTGTTAATTTATATGGAAAATAATTTTAAATTCATTTGTGCACATTCTACCATTCAACAGAAAGATCCTGAATCCCTCCTCAAGAAAATGATAGAAGTGGAAGCACCTGCCTGACCACCCCCTTTTTCCCCTGGTACATTATTTATTCTTAAATATGGTTTGTTTAATGTTTATTGACACATATTTATTATATCATTTGACAACCAAGTGTGAAACTTATTTATATTTCCTTTTTTTATCGATCGTTACCGCCATACCTTCTTTGTTTACATTTTATTGACAACGTCAACGCTGATTATCCCCCTTTATCACGTAATTTTCACAGAAAAAGCTCGCTCGAATTGCGTTTCACTCGGTTTTGCGGAGAAATATTTTAACTGTTCGTCAGAAAAGTAACAGCACACCTTTTCCGATTTAAAAATCCCCGTCCCGAGAACTGACTATGAAGAAATTGTCCTTTTTCTGACCAAAGGTGACGAAATCGTCGGCATCATTGCCAACTTTGATTGTAAAATTTTGTACGAAAAGCACGCTGAAAATATCTATTTTTAAGTAATATGAAAAGAGAATATTCTCAGAAACTGTTTAATACCATCCCCTAGACCCAACTGAAACCATACGTCATGTATGGCCAAAAAAACCGGCAGGTGATTGACGTTACTAAAAATGACCCATTTTCAAATGAAAAGTCACGTGACTCTGTAAATAAAAACGACGCCATTATTGACTTGGCGGTCCGACTGATTAGTGGTGAGGTTAAATAGATCTGTTTTATGGTAACCCAAATTTTCCCGTTATCTACCCTGTCCATTATCCTGCCATCAACTAATAACTTCAGCAGTATCCGTTTTCTGACGTACATGTAGTCTTCACTATAGTCAAGAGAAACTTGGAAGAATGGAGGAAGATCTATTCCTGATTTACGATTTACAAAGCTAAGCTATCTCAAAATGTATGAATTTATTTTTATTGTTTAGTGGAACAATGGTACGTGAATTTCGAATTTCGTTGTTTGGCAATAAACTCTAACTAACGAATGGCAATGCGACAAGTTATTGCCAAAACATCTAATAACAACATTTCGAATGAGGAAGATGCTTCTTTGTTTAATTTGTTCCAAATTTAAATGCTATTACCTGATAACTTTTATATGCCCTTTAGGAATGCTCGATTAAACTTCGGATTTTACTTGAAATCCGCATTATATTTTGGCTAGATTTAGTTGTATTTGTTTTATGTTGTTGCTTTTCATATTGCTGTTGTTCTTGTACAACTTCAGTAGATTGTCGATCTATTTGTACCCCAAGAAGTATTCTTAATTGTATATATAAACGAATAATGGTGAAATATGTGCATAAATAATAGAATAAGCTACATTTTACGTTTCAACTTATGATTTAATTATTTATATTAATTAATTGAATCTCGAAAGTACAAGGCGTGATTTCAGACCATACATTTGCATTTTTTCGTTTTAATAACCCTTTTCCGGTTTCGCAAATAATACTAGTAATGTCTATTATCCGTAAATTTGTCTGAAAAATCAAAATGGCAATAATGAAATCAAATGTATTTTGTTGATGAACAGAATGATCTTTTTGTTTTATTCGTTATATCATAGATAGGTTCTGTCAAACCCGTCTGTGATATCTACTATTGATGGAATAAACTATTTATTTCAAGAGTTTTATTAATTTGTTTTTTTCTTGAAAAATTACAAAAGAGTCTAATATGAACCCTGAGGAGAAATGAAGAAACACATACAACGTCTGTAGACTTGAAAATTGTTTCTATGTTTCATTTGTTTGCAGCAGGAGGTGTTTTTTCTTTTTTATAATTTATCCCAAAATACTTTCTGGGATGAAATTTGTAAATGAATAAATGCAGTCATTTTAACGACTAATACTACTGATGTAACACAATTAGATCATACACATTTAGATAACTAGAAATCGGATTTTGACAACGAATGTGAAAATGAAAGAATATGGGGTGTCCGTCAACATCCTGTCGTATTTTATATTTATAACGACTCAAAAAGATTCTTTTTTGAATTTCAGTCTTTATATTTTTCCCCATTTTCCTTGCTTAAAAATTCTTTTGTTTTTTTTTTTTAATTTTTTATATTTCATATTTTGTTTTACACCAAACACCAAAAAAAAAAAAAAAAATTAATAGCTATTTAAAAAAAAAAAAATATCGATCTGTAAGGGTTCGCTTCCAGTGTGAGCTTAAAAGCATGCACTCCTATCTCCATTGGTTAATCGATACGATAAAACGCTCGATGAAATAATTTCTGAGGTAACTGACCATTCAACCGTCGCGTCATTTTGCTCCGTCGCCACATTGTTAGGGGTATGAAACATAAAAGGCGTTTACGCTCCACTAGACATCTTGCTTCAGATTTTCACATTACATTGTATTCTGAACTTGTGTAAGAACGTATTAACCATCAACACAGTTCGAATGGCTGTAATATTTAGATTTGGTGCATATGGTGTTTGATAAAATGCATCAACGACAATGAAGGAACAATTTGTTCAGAAAATGATGATTATTTTTTATAACTCAGTCGGTACAGTAAAGATTAGGCCTAGTTTTGTCAGAAAGGTCTGCAAAAATCGACAGGACAATAAAATTCTTATCCTTGACAAATGACTCCTTTGATATAAAAGAGAGATGTGAAGAAACGATGATCATTTCACCATGTTCACCGGATCGTAGTAATGAGTGTCTACATTGAAATTCCCTTATTTGGCCCCATTTTAGATGTAATTATTTCTATATGAAAAAAATCTAAAAAGTATGGAAAAATATAACTAAAAGGTTGAAAGATGCCAACATATATGTAACCATATATAAAACGAAATGAAAGCAAAAATGAATATACGAGTCCACAATCGATGAGACCACAATCATAAAACGGAATCGGCAAACACTTAAAATCGTCATAACATATATAGAACACCAAGCGATTCAAAGTTTCGAAGACATTCGACCGAAATCAAACATTTGGTTTTTTTTTTTAAATTAATACAAGAATGGCCATTATGCAAAACAGACACTTTATGGATTACAAAAAAAACGACCAATGATACAATACATAACAAATATATTCTACGATTAAACTTTAACGATGTACAAAAATGCATTTCAACTTTGAAGAGAAAATCTGTTCATAAAAGCTATCAATCCCAGAATATTGGTTTTGTAATAAATGTAAAGGTACATTTGAATAATTATTTACCTGATATCCGGTATTGTACACAGGACGTTTTTTGATAGCTGACCTGTTTGCACTGATCACTGCAAGCCTTTCTCTATCAGACTCTGTATAAAATAAAAGATCAGAAAAAAGTAAATAGTGTAAATTAATTTTTTATTTTTTTGATATTTTGTTCTGTTCAGCCATATTTTTGCTACATTTCAACTTGGAATTTGTTGTATTGTTTTCAATATCTAAGATGGTGTTGGACCTGTGCGCACTGTCGTAACATTTCATGTACTTCCACCGATTTGTGACTACCAGGGGATTGATTTTGTTAATCTTTGCGACGGGTGGCGGAGCAGGAACTGGTTACCCTTTCGGAGCACCTGATTTCACAGAACTGCAGCAGGAAAGGTGGCACTAATTACCAATTAAGATAAAAATCGAATGAACCTCACCACGACTTGGATTCGAACTCACAACCTCAGTGTTGACAAGCTAGTGATCATTTGTAGCTAACAAAAACTACATGTACCTTTGACACTTGTACCAGTGAATTTAAGACCCCCAACTATAATTTAATACGATGATATTTTTAGGAGGTTAAATTTAATGACTGCAACGCTTCAGACATATTTTTTTGTACATTAATACGTCCTTTATAAACTTTTTTTCTGAACAAACAGAGACTGAAATTAGATTGGACTTTCAAAAAGGTCTGGTGTTGTGGGAATGTAATGAAAATTAGACAAACAAAACCGATTTATTTATATTTAGAATAGACCTATTACATCTCAAAAGAACAACTTATAAGGAATCTTAAGAGAACTATAGTTAGTAAAAATTGAGAACGTGCCCTTATCAAGAGACCTAGGTTAAAAAACCATATGCATGAAGTCAAATTAAGATCAAGCATACCGCGAAAGATATGTATGAAATAACATATAGATTACCTTTTACTGATTGTGACAGATAGGTGACCTAATGACGAAAACCACTGATTACATGTCATCAAGTAACTATAAAAGTGATGATCAGTCACAATGGTCTGCTTGTCCCAGTCCCATTTAGACGCTCCAAACCATTTTGGGGTATTTTAATGTAATGGGGTGTTTGAAATCTCATTTGATATTTAGCTGTGTATTGTTTGTCAACAAATAATACATATGGTCTTACCATCTTTGTATTTATATTCATCTGTTATATCTTCACGGATAGCTGACGTATCGGTCAAATGTGGCCGAACTGGCTTTCCATCCGGCACTTTAGTACTTATATTTATTCCTATTCTATATAAAGAAATAATAATGTCATAAATTAAAGGAGAAAATATTTCCCAAGTTTAACATGAATTTTTCAAAGTTTTTCTTTTTTCATATAATAGGAACAATTAGAGAAATAGAACGTATCACAAAATACCTAAATAAATTTGAAACACTTTTAATATCACCCGATATTTGATGTAGAGATAAAAATTGCCCACTATTAAAATTTACAAAAAAAGAAAACATCACGACTCTAGCTTCAATAAAGGAAGTTTGCGAACAACTACATTTTCCAATTTCGATAAATCATAAAAAATACTTCTGAAATTTCGTTAGGACATCTAATTAAGAAGTTTAAAAAAATCATTTTCATCTTAGCAGGAATAAATGAAAGCGATCCCTAAACATTTACCATTGGAATGGAATAAATACGTTAAATTATCCAGTGTAGTATAGTAATCACGTACAGTAAATTGGGATATTTTAGCTGTGGTTTGGTTTATTTGACGCCTGTTGTTAATATGCCAAAATAAAAACAAATCCAAAAATAATTTCAAACGGAAAGGTTATGTATTAGCACCTGCTGCAATACATTCATCTAATACAAAAAATTTAAATCTTTAAGGGCATTCATCAATTGTCAATCACGACAGCTTGTGATGACAACACGAAACATTGACAACCAAACAGATTAATTAAGAAACGATACCCTCTTAACAGCGAGTTTTAATCTCATTTTATTTTTCAATTTATTTTCATTGTTTTTTAAAGTGCCAGCACAGTAACCACAGTAGCGGCACAAAGTGCCAAATTCTAATATCCATACTTTAAGCTAAAACCGCAAAATTTTCCCTACACCAAAATATCCCGATTTACGGAGTGATATTAACAACCGATGATTATTTACTTACGAACTTTTATCCAAGTTTAGTACAAACCACTGGCCTCCATCTAAAGCCCAATGAACTTTGTCTGCATTCACTTCAGCAAACACAAATGGTCCATCGTACAACATCTCACAATTGCCGGACTTAATTGCTGCCAATGACATCGGACCACATTGATACATGCCTTTAAAATATCACCAAAAAGATTTTTCAGTTCTCCATTATAAAAGAATTTACAGGCATGTATTGACATACAAGCATTTAAATGTACACATATAAAATCAAATGTTGAATGGAATAAATTTCTAATTATGACAATACGCTAGATTCACTACATGTATATTTCGTGGTTTTCGTGGGTCAAGTGAAGGTTTCCACGAAATCTGCATTTGATATTTGTTATATCTAGAGAATTACAAAACTAGCTATGAAAAAAAAACATATTTTCACAAACTTACGAAATTTTGTATTCACAAATAAAAATGAATCCACAGCACACTCGATTTTTTCCCTCTTTCAGCTATATGGCTTTGAAATACATGTACGTTTAGTTTAAAATAGTTCCACGATGGATAAATCTATTTGCTAATTGTTCAATGGCAAATCTTCATGTACATTTGTACATCTACGGGTCAAATAAGATTTCAAACGCTTTAGCGCTTTACCGAACTCTTGCAATTTCATTTCATTTCGACTCTGGTGGTCCCTTAAAAACTAACAACTATGACTTTGATCGGGACAAGAAGTAAAATAATTTCATTCTATTATTTATAAAAGAACATTTATATATTTTTGGGTTCATTTAACTTGGGAGAATCACATTTTTGAAAAGATTCAACCAGGTGGCCATTTTGGATTTTGATCATGTTAGCACATATCAAAGTCATGTGACAAATGTAACTTTTACATGTAATCATACCGTCACTTCGTTCTTGCGGAGTAGAATCGATAACCTGCCACCCATTATATCCAAAAGGAAGATCATTTCGTCTCATCCAAACGTCATTCCAACAATGGAAGTTCCTGCAAAGGACAAAAATACACAAAAAACATTAGTTACTAAAAGTCAATGACGATTTTACGCACATAAACAAATATAAAAATTACGACTAATATAACTAGACGTACCAAATTTATGTTCTATTATTAAAAATATCTGAAAAGCCCAAAGGATTTTATGCCTTTAATAGCACTATATATTTATAGATATAATTAAATTACGATGATAATTTATAAATTTGTAACAGGAAATACATTTTGTGAACTTTTGTACTAAAAGTATAAATAAAGATGAAAAAAATACAAAAACAAAATGATAAAAATTCCGCTGCATCCAACGACTTTAAAAACGTTTATTCTTTAAGCTATTTATGGCACAGTATACCTCGATAGAATTAGTGACTTTATACCTACCAAACGGAATCTCCTTTCCCTATGCCCTCTACGTTTTCTCTTTTCTCCAAGTCCCAGTAGACGTCAACGGTTATGCTCCCGTCCGAATCGTGGGCTGAGGAAAAGTTAGTGACACTTCTGCAAGGTATGCCAAGAGCTCTACAGACTTAACGAAATATAAATAAATAAATAAATAATCTATTACAAGTATGTTCATAAATACGTGTACTCTAATCTCCTACATTTGTACCGATTCATTATTCCAATATACATTTTCTGACTATCAAAATGATATATCGGCCATAAGAACAAGACTAAACAATAGTATTCTCGTGAAACGTATTAAAAAATTAACCCCAGGGACAATTTTCACATGAAATTAGACTCACAATCATTAAAATTAACTCGATGAGTTCTAAGTTGGTATGATCTTCTAAAATTTCCTGAAAATGTTTACATCCCCCTCCGTTAAAATTATATATTTTTTTAGTTTCATGCGTATTGGCCTTACTTTATTTGGCAACACCCCTGTCTCATTGTTCAAAATTTCGAATTTGCCTTGTTATCTTAAAAACTTTTCTTTTATGTTTTGTAACTTTTATGTATGTTTTGAGAAAAAATTTCTGTTGTTACATATATCACTGTACTCTTTCCTTAGACAGAATGTTTGCCTACGTAATTTTGCCATTTGAAGCTGTTATTCATTACATTCAGTCTTTAACACAACTGATGAGACGTACATCGACGAAATATACATCAAATCTAGTATCATAGAATATTTATTTCTATTAATTTTCTGTCAGTTTGCATCAATTTAATAAGGTCGTCAGAAATTAGTTTTTATATCAATTTTGCTTGTCTTGTCCGTGGGCCAATGAAATAATTAGCTTTGTTTCTTTTAACTCATAATTTGATCCATTATATATGTCAGATATGTTAAACATTGACGCTTTTGCAAAAATATTTAATTATCCACAAATACATCCTTGCAGGCATTTAGAATACATTTTTCTTTTTTCATTTGATAAAACAACATGGTTTTTCCTACAGTGTTTCTCCTATAACACTATCGAATCCCCGGTATACATTTCAAAATGTTGTATGGACAAACAACAAACGCAAGTGAACACATTTTTTACCACTGGTCCCAGTTGAAATTAGTAATAAGAATATAAACCTTTTTAAATGTATTTTCATGCAATGAATGTATTTTTTTGTTGACTTAATCGGATTTGTTTGGATTTCCTTTCTTTGTTTTTTAAAGAAGAAAAAAGAAGAGAAAACAATTACTTGTTGTGACAACACCAGAAAAGACGAAACATTGTCCGTATTTGACGGCTCTTTTGGTACTGCCATGCTGACGAAGGATTCGAACACTTCCGTTCCACTTGAGTGGCGCCGTGCCGTCAACGTAGTCGGAATCCCATTTCCCAGTGAGAATCCCATTATCGTCAAAGGAGTTAACCTGTGTGGAAACAAGATACTTATTATAACCTTGCTCAGTCATGTCAATGTGGCAAACATTCTATACATTGAGCTTATATTATGAGAAACATTTGTGAGTTTTTCACCTGTAAAATTCTCCATTTTTATGTTCCTCTCCCCAGTATACAGGTAATTTACAGACAGCGGATACGTAAATTCTGATGTAGAACTCTTGCTTGAGTGGGTAGATTTGGATTTGCCCTGCTTTGAGAGAGGGACGCACTCTTAGTACGAACAAGACGCTTGAACCGACTATCTGTCAGCTGAAATGCTGATTGCATGTATTGTTCTCATTTTTTTTCTGTCGGAGTCCAAATGCCTTTTACTTGTACCCGTAGACGCACTTCCTGTTACCCACTTAGGTGATTTATTGTAAAAATATTGTTCTTTTCCCGAAAAATATAAACATTTGCCAATGGACGTTAAGCAATTAATCTATCACTTTATTTTTCTAAAAGAGATTACTTATAAACACATATCTCCATAGTAACGTGCGGAAATTTTACTTATATTTCCCTCTTCCTCCAGAGATTAATAGGTTCTCACATGAGTTCAAAATGAAGACTGGGAAATCTTCAACGAGTTTTTAAAATTTACATCTTTCCCGAGTGCAGCGCCGCGGAACGAGGGCAAAGATGCTGAATTTTAAAAACGAGTTGAAGATTTACCAGTTCTTCATTTTTGAACGAGTGTAAGTACTTTTTTCTTCAGTAAAAACAGGGGTTTAGGCCTCGCACACCTATGTATTTTCAGTATGAACAACCGAAAAGGTATAGTGACGTTACGTTTAATTGGTCAAGAGTCACAATAAACGAATGTATTAAGGATTCTCATTGGACGTCATACCGAGTGAAGACGAGCGCACGTGAACTCGTCTTCCCTCTGTCGTCTCAACTCGAAAACTGCCATTTACGGAAGAATATTACTAGTATTATTAGTATGCTGAAGAACCTCTTCCGGATATGTAGAACTATAAACCTTGTAAGACCATTCAGCAATAAGCTGTGCTCTAGATGTAGACAATTTGTATTTTATAAGATTTTATTTGTTTTCCATATCAACACTTACAATCTTTGAAATAATCCTGGATACCCTCACTGGATCTCCCATTGCTTTGGAAATATTATTGTTAAAGCCTTTCTGGACACACCACATGCAAATCTCCAAGATACCGTCTTCAAACTAAATCAAAAGACAATGGCATGGATTAAGAACACAAATGATAAAATAATTTAATCTTAAAGGAGAAAAGACCAATCTGATTGGTTGGGTATTACAGTTTGTACTGTATAATCTGGTTTAGTATTGTGACCTCCCCACCAAATCATGCTACACTGTCTAAAATTAAAACATTCACCAGCTAAATTATAATTTGCAGTTATTTAAAGAAGAAAATCGGTGTTTTTATGAGAAATTTTTCGAATCAAATCACAATAATTGCTTTAAATTTTCGAACAGTTTATATCTTTATTAATTGATTTGTTAATTTTATCCTTTTTCGATTCGAGGTTTATTTAAACTACTTGTAAATTGCCTGAAACCAAGTTATATCGTATAACCTGTTGAAAAATCTATTTTTTTTATTATAATTCAAGTAAATACCTTTAGGGTTTCCTAAATAAATGTTCATATTATAAAGGAAAACCTGCCATTTTTGTGGGGACAGAAGGTGGCCTAGGCTATATTGAAAAGAAAGGCACAGAAATGTATGTGGTAAAAACGAAAGTAAAGATAGAATATGACTGGAAAAATTGGCAAGATTAGATGTGTCGTCCAACAGTGCACACTCAACAATTTGTTGATAGAGAATATTGGTATAAAAGTTGTAAATAAATATCATGACACTGATACTGACTTCCTGTTATTAACTGTTTAAATATGGATACCCTCACCTTAACGATATACCTATAAGTATATGAACAATTCGAATTAAAACACAGGAAATGGGAAAATTATCTACAAAAGAATTTTAAATATATAAGAGCAAATTCCATAAGATCAAAATCCTTTCACAAAGCGAACTCGTGAGAACACTAACACAACGAACAAATTCAACAAAGACACAACGGAAGGAGTAAACACATACAGCAAACCAAAAACAATCCAAACAAGACACCGCAAAAACTAAAGCAATTGCAATGTTCAGTATCACAAAAGCCGGAAGTGAGATCCCAGATCAGGAGCTCGGAAAGGTAAGCATGTCCTGCTCTGTTGACAATTTTTACATATCTACCTGACCAAAGAACCATGGTTTTGCTCCAATCTGTTTGTGGTTTCCATGGAATATAACACCACTGTCGTTGAGGATATACTCTTTTAACAAGGAGTTATTATCAAAATACACCTCATCATCTGAAAATGAGAATGAATTTTACTGAAAAATTTCCTCAAACCGAAATATTACTCATAGAAATGCATGCGTGGTCTTCAGTTTGTTTTAATTAATTATCAGCGTTAGTCTCAAATATATTTTTTATACCTGTAATGTATGACGAATTCCAAATTCACAATTTATTGAAATATAATTGTTTCAAAATTTTTAAATTTGAGAAAACTAATGAGTATCTTCCTCGTGCATAACCCTGTACTTGGATGGTTTTAGCTTTACCCCTTTTGGTCATTTTGGCATTTTTGAATTTGCTATTCAATTTTTAGGATTGTTGTTTTGGTTTTAAACATGTTAGGCCTCGAACGCAAATAATGAGTCGTAAATCCACGAAATGTGCACATCTCCTGCATCACAATTGGTATCTAAGAGTTTTATTTTTAGCACTGAGTGGATGCCGCCGCTGGTGGACTCCAAGTCAGCGAGGATATCCCCAGCTCAGTTCTTAGTATTTCGATACTAGCCCGAAATTGCATAAATTGTATACTTAAAATTTACTGTTTTCTAAATTGTAAAAATTCTGCTCTGTCCTTATATGGTTTTATCTTTACCCCTTTTGGTCATTTTGGTATTTTTTTAATTTGCTCTTCAATTTTAGGATTCTTGTTTTGGTTTTCAACATTTTAGGCATTGAGCATAACTGATCATGATGAGTCGTAAATCGACAAAATGTGCTGTTTTCAAATGGTCCAAATTTTTAAATAAAACAATTACATTTAAAAATTTGAGACAAGGTTAGATAATGTGATGAATTATTATTTAAAGAAACGAACCTCTGCACCAAGGATTGAAAAGTATATATGTTAATGTTGGATGAACGTAAACTGAGGTAATTGGCTGTCCTCCTTCTGCCGCGGATATGGTCTCAACAACAAGCTGCCAGTTTGAAACAATACAAGTTGATGGTGTTGTTATGGTAACTGCATATTGTGTCTTTGATTGCTTTTGAGCAATTACTGCTGACCAGTCGTTACGCTTCAGTTCCTTTGACAACAGGAAATCGACATGTGTTCCATTTCCAGGTCTCGGATTCTCACCTAAACAATGGTAAAAAACTGCTTAAAATCTTGCAAATGTAATTATGTGTAATTCCAAAAACCCAAAAAGTATGGGTATCATAAAATTTGCTCGAGAAAACTATTTTTATGCAGATTTCTGTCTTTTGGTGGCTTTTTCCCCATAAAAAAACAGACATTTCTTTTCAAATTTAAGAAACAATTTCCACGAATTTTAAAAAATAACGAGATCCTTAAATAGTGTAAACCGTCTGTTTGTAATGATCTTAAACCATTAATTAAATGTACAGCTGAAACAATACAATTGTTGCGTCAATTTTTAAAAATAATTTTCGCAAACAATAGATTGAAAAAAAAGAATCAATAGCGAAACGGAACAAAATCAAAGTTATGCAACGCGTGATCATTACAGAAATTAATTTATTTTATTTAATATATAAAACAAAGAGGAAAAATAAAATAACAAAAAAAGATGTGAAGGCGTTAGTGACCATGTAACTTACTTGTTGTAAAAACAAACCGAACAGTATTAACGTTTGGATCAAACTTCTTGTTGAAACCTAGAACAACTTCAAACGGTTGCCCTCGTCTAATAACAAGACCTCCGGAATAAACTCTATCATATTTATGAGTGTTGTGATCTCTGGCATTTTGCTTGTTAAGGGTATCCACGAAATCCACTTCCACGTGTTTGTCATTTTTGTAGTGGACTCGCCTCTCAGGTCTAACGGGTTTCTCATCTTTTTCATCCTCTTCAAATAAAAAGAAAATTCAATGTATGTATTGAAAAATTACAAAAATGTGTAAACCAGGAAAAAAACACACACGTTTCACTAAATAACACATCAATTATGCATGTAAATGTACATTTATTTGCACAGTTAATAATTGTTAAACCACTCAGAAAAAAACTCTCGTTAAGAGCAGGCCTATCGACCATTCGTCTAGGAATTTTAGAAGTTTCTTATTTCTAAAACCCAGAGCGGTTCTCAATAAAACAGTTTATAGAGATCTTCCCACGGAAAAGTTCGTCAAATTGTAACGATCACGATGAATTAATAATTTTAGCGTGTAAATTGTACATTTATCCACTTGTAAGAACAGACCAGAACTTATCATGTCCAGAAAAGTAACAAAATCAAACCAAGAACAGCTCTGCGAACGATTTGAGAACGATTTGAACTAGAAATAACACATGCAAGTAACTCACGGGGACTCTACGTCTAAATTATTTATATTATACAATCCGAGACGCCAGTTTGTTTAACGACCGTAATATTTTATCCACAGACCATAATTTGAACGATTATGTACTGTTCAGTGTGCTCCATACATTTATTTGTTTTTTCTTCTTTCTCCATCATGTTTGTTTTCAATCTTTAGGTTAATATTAATATTACGGATACTTTTTAAGTATTTGTTTAAATCTAAGACATCAACATGCAAGTTAGTAACACAAGGGTAGATTCCGGAGGGTATGAAGACATGAAAACACCTTTTCAAGTGAGCAACGGCTTTGCAACAATCCTTTTGTAGGGAAGCACTGAGTTATTGATTAAGTGTTGTCCACCAACGTGCGACTGATTTTAGCGAAACAAATATTGCAATCGCATAAAAGAGCGCACCAAGTTACAATCCGTGAAATGACATATTTAATGAATTTCTTACATTTTTTATCAAATATTTCATCAGCTTTCTGTATTAAGTATTGTTTAACTTACATGTAATATAGATTTATATTATCCCGAGGAAAACGTATTTAGAGATAATTACTTCTGTTTAAAAATCATTTACAAATGGCCGCCAGGATAGTGTCATGAGTGTAGAATAAATAATTTCACTTGTCGGCTACAATACTATATATTTTTTCTGAAATTACGAGGATGCATTTCTAAAAGAAAGGATATTTTTGACACAAAATACATTACATCAGGAAAACTAAATTGTATCTAGTGCCATGGCAACTATTGTCTTCATATCAATCAAAGAGAAAAAAAAATACCATTTACTTCTGCATGTATTGGGAGGTTAACAGTGTACAGTTGACAGATTTCCATTTGTTCATAAAAACGCACAAACAAAACCGCAAAAAAAAAAAATAATTGTGATATTACATGTATGTATAATAATGCCGCCATGTGACGTTAGTGATTTTTTAGAAAGCACAGGATTTTAATGTAGTTTTAAATTTAATGGTCATAAATTATATATTTTAGATCTATTATCAATAATACAGAAACTAGTCACTTTTTGGATTCTCTTTTCAATCCACTACCCGGCAACAGTACTGTTACGGAAAATTGCAATGCCACATGAGAACAAACGACCACGATCTGACTAACCAAATACGAAGGTCTATACTATAGAAGGACTATAATATTGCATTTCAGTTTATTTTATTTATAGTCTGAACTTATCACATGAAGCATTGAAAATCGTTTCAATTTTTTACTGCTATATATCATGGATATGATAATGTAGAAGTAAAGAAACTAAACCTTTATCTTTCGGTCAATTTGAGGCCTTGGATCCTGCATCTCACTGCATATTCAAGAAGGCCCCTCATATAGCATCAGTTTTAGCGGAGTTATTTGCCGAATAGCGAAAACGTCACATCCTGTTTGGTCAATTTTGGTCACGTGCATTTCGGATTTTTATTTCAGGAATTTAGTGATTAAAATACTTCTGAGCAACTTTTCGGAATATTTAAATTCATATTGGCTGGATATTACAAGTCTGAATAAATAATAAAGACGCACGCTTACAAATTATGTAATACGCATTAAAAAGGGGAATAACCGAAGATACATGTAAATGTAGTAGGAAATGTTGCATGTATTAATTTGATACTAGACATTCTAGAAGCCGACAAGGCGATATCAAAAGGTAAACTCACGGTGATGTCCGGATTATTACAGAGTCGCTGGGTGTTTTCTTTGGTACTTCAGAATATAATCTAAAGTTAGCTATCGGAAAGTAAATTCCTTTTAACAGAACATGGTAAAAGTGTAACAAAAATAAACTTTCAAAAATTTATATTTTGTCATCGGCATCTTGTTTTTCAAAGTCACTGCTCAAGTTTTTCAGTTTTCCTGCAGTTGTGATAGCATACATTTCCAGTGTTTCAAAGGAATTAACTATACTCGGTCTCATAACATATACATGTATATAAAATATAGGCAAAAGAATACCGAAGCGACAACAGTGGGAAAAGTCCATAAATTCGAAATCCAAATAACAGACAGTCGTGACAATGGAACACAACAAACAAACGCCATAATCGTAAGAATAAAAAACATGTATATGTTTGGCTATATATATATATTTTCAATCAACAGTCAATTTACCAGAAAATATGCCTGTTCCTGGTGACGTTATTCGATCATCTAAGTCATTTGTTACTGATCTTTTATGAAGGTCAATGGCACGATCTAAAATTGAGGTGTGGTCAGTTGGAAAACGATGAAAACGGGACATCTACAAATATATAATAAGACAAAAAATAACTCAATTCTTATTTACATTTGGCCACGAGACGGAATTGGAAAAAAATAAAAGTACCATATCTGTATTTGCGGTTGTAATTATATGAAACCCATACATTTGACCTTTTCTAGTTATTTACGTGTCTGTAGTAAATGTTAACCATGCAGATAATCAAAACATTTGAGCCCCGCCCACGCATTTATCAAACTGTAATGACTTTGCTCAAGGGAACATGTAGTCTCTCAGCTGCGAGTACACAGTGGTTAAAATATATAAATGCTGACAATGAAAGAAAATATCTACTGGGACACTAACGTTAAGTTCTACTATAAATCCAAAGCGGTTAACCATCCACCGAACATTTGCATGAATCCTTTTGACTTTTTTTTCTAATTTTATATAAAAAACATTATATCGACAATACATATGGCCAATACAACATGTACAAGTGGGACGATTTTTCCCTGTATTTATTTCACTCACAACTGTAAATTTGAAAAATTTGAACATTTATGTAACAATTTTTATCGTAGACTATGGTATAGGTCTATAATATATTTGAATATCAATCAAACTTTTAATAAGTTTAAGCGTTCAACGCAAAAAGTTAGTGAATACCCGATGGTCTTGGTCATTAGTCAAATATATTGTGTTACTTATTGGAATATTACCAAGAGGAAAACTCAGAGCCAAAACCATTTTACAGCAACAAAAAGAAATTCATAATGCTGGTTGACTTACATGTTTTGTGTTCAAGACAGAAAAAATGGCAGATTTGTGCAAAAACCGTCTCTCAAAGCGATATTATTAGATAGTTATTATTACCAAATCTTAAATGGACACGTATCAGATTATAAACCCATTACATTTATAAAGTAACTAGATCCAGGAATAAACAAAAAGCTGGGGAAATGGACCTACTCGCTTATTCCACGGAAATATACTGTCATAATAACATTGAAAAATGTTGCATTCTAAAATTTAAATTGAAAAAATATAATTGGTACCTGTGTATGTACTTTCAGGTTTTTACACCCGCTAATATAACCCAGTTTGACGTATCTTCATACAAAACAAAACAAAACAAAACAAACAAAACAAAACAAAACAAAACAAAACAACATTCAGATACAATTCAAATACATCATTCTGGGTAAAAATAAACGGTAATAACCTAGTCTGGCAAAATTAAGGGTTTGGAAAATATTCTGGTGTAATCAATCACACAAAATGCCACGAGTAATTACCAATAATTGAAACCAGCGACAAGTTCAGTGAGTCAATTACCAAAGTAACATATTTCCTCTGTCTTACACAAAGATTATAGTCCAAGACATGCACCAAAAACAAGCAAAACGTCTTGTAGGATGGTTTATGTATTTTCAAATGTCACCAAAGATGCATCTGTGGTCAAATTTATCACATTCACCGAGCTTCAATTGGTTTACGTTCTCTTGTCACAAAAACATGGCGGAAAATTAATGAGATAATTCCCACTGTTTTCAATTTAACTCGAATTGCATAGCGCTCAGGCTATAGTGTAATACATTTTGAAAGAATGTTCAAATCTTGGAATTTTTCCTGACACTCTTGGTTGCAGATGGCAAGCAAAAATTTAACCCTTTCCTATTTTTGGTACATATGTATTTTAAATACATATTTAATACTAAAATTGTTTTTTTATTATGTTGACTTGTTAAGCATTGAAACGAAATGAAACCACAATCATGTGAAATTTGTGTTGAAGACCACACCACATTAATCTGAAGAGCAGCAATGAAGCATCGTTGGTTTGTTTGGAATGTTGTCCTGTATATGCAGGGATGAGTCTAGTCTCATTTGTAATACATGTATAGACACTTTCTTTCTGAAATTATCTATCAAAAGACTGTCATAAACAATATCATTGCAAAGTATCATGTATATTATACATATACATGTATATGGAACGCCACAGCTGTCTTATGTTCATTTCCATGATGTTGTTATGTCCATTTGTTGTTTTATTAAGTGAAATTGTCTGATTGTGTTGTTTGTTCTTATGTTGTTCTGTTCAAATATTATTTTATTGACTTAATTTCTATTTTGTTATGTGCAGTTATTATTTCATTCAGTCCAATCAATTTGTTGTGGTGTTAAAAGATCGTTTTGTTGGGTCAATTGATTATATTGTTATGTTAAATCATTATTTTATTACGTTAGATCAACTTATTATCATGTTAAATTATTATTTTATCAAGTCAAATCAACATATTGTTATGTCCAATCATTATTTCGTCTTGTTAGTCTAACTTGTTGTTATGTTCATTTGATGTTTCGTAACGTCCAATTAGTATAATGTTATGTTGCATTTTCATCACGTGATGTCAAGTAACAACTTTATTTCATTGTGTCGAGTTATTATGTTGTAATGTTGAAGTATTATGTTGTAATGTTGAAGTATTATGTTGTAGTATTATGTTGTAATGTTGAAGTATTATGTTGTAGTATTATGTTGTAGTATTATGTTGTAATGTTGAAGTATTATGTTGTAATGTTGAATCGTTATGTTGATCAACGTTATGTTGTTCATTCGGAAATGATCTTCGAGTTACTTCGGTATTAACAGATTAATTTGAGACCACTCCTAGTCTGCCATAAACTATATTCAACACCTACCCAAGTGTTTCGGGTACCTGTTCAGATAGTTTACTAGGTTCAAGGCTACACCCATCATCAAAACGACTCAAGCCCTGATGTTTTATTTTTAGGGATCAAACATTTTTTAGGGCGGGGAGGGGTGGAGGGGGCTAGGATCAATTTTGGAATAAAAAGGCAGGACCAGGATTTTGGCAAAATAAAAAGGCAGGATCACTGTAGGTGTGAACAAAATGCAGGACATTTGCCAATCAGGACATTTTTCGGTGTAAATGAAAATAAAAATGTGGGTCGAAATAGCAGCCAAAAAAAAATCCAGGGCAAAATTTCCAGGAAAAAAAAATAGGCAGGACCAAACTTTTGATCCTACCACCAGCCCCCCCCCCCCCCACCCTCATAACAATCAAATGCTCCCTAAAGACGTATTATCTTTAATTATTTTACAACGTATGTTGAGAAACTGATACATAAAGAGTCGCGGCGTTTAAATAATATATAATTTGAAGTATAAATTATATATATTATTGAGAAGTTTAATTTGAATTACTAAAGTTAATATCCCCTTTGGTTTATAATACTAATATGGTATCTACCATTCACTAATACTCAGAAACAAACTTTTTATAATGCTAAATATGTTCGTTTTGGCGTTCAGGATTGAATGAGTCTGTCGTAATTTATAGGTTTTTACATGTATCTCAAATGAAAACAAAGCGCCACCGATATAGTATTTGCTACAAACAGTTAGGAAGAAATGATTTCACAAATTATATATTCAAACGCCTTTCCTCCCCCGCTGATTGCATAAAAAAAAACCACAAAAGTCTTGAAAATTACCTCACCTCTTCTAAAACGAAATAAAAACATTATATCAATTGAAAATATTTTTTGTGCACAATGAGATAAAGACTAAGCATAGATTATTGACCAACAATTTAATTGTGCGGCTCTTTGTGTATCAGTTTCTCAACATACGTTGTAAAATAATTAAAGATAATACGTCTTAAGGGAGCAACCATTTGACTTTAAGAGGGGACTACGATCAAATGTTTGGTCCTGCCTATCTTTTTTCCCGGAACATTTTGGTCCTGGATCTTTTTTTCGGCTGCTGCAATAGCAAAGACCTACATTTTTATTTTCATTTAACCAGAAAATGTCCTTATTGACACATGTCCTGCATTTTTTTTGACACCTAAAGTGATCAAGCCTTTTTATTTTGCCAAAATCCTGGCCCTGCCTTTTTATTCCAAAATTGATCCTAGCCCCCCCCCCCCCCCACCCCCCCTCCCACCCCTCCCCGCCCTAAAAAATGTTTGATCCCTAAAAATAAAACATCAGGGGCTTGAGTCGTTTTGATGATGGGTGTAGCCTTAAACCTATTAATCTATCTGAACAGGTACCCGAAACACTTGGGTAGGTGTTGAACATAGTTTATGGCAGACTGGGAGTGGTCTCAAATTAATCTGTTAATACCGAAGTAACTCGAAGATCATTTCCGAATGAACAACATAACGTTGATCAACATAACGATTCAACATTACAACATAATACTTCAACATTACAACATAATACTTCAACATTACAACATAATACTACAACATAATACTTCAACATTACAACATAATACTTCAACATTACAACATAATAACTCGACACAATGAAATAAAGTTGCTACTTGACATCACGTGATGAAAGTACAACATAACATTATACTAATTGGACGTTACGAAACATCAAATGAACATAACAACAAGTTAGACTAACAAGACGAAATAATGATTGAACATAACAATATGTTGATTTGACTTGATAAAATAATAATTTAACATGATAATAAGTTGATCTAACGTAATAAAATAATGATTTAACATAACAATATAATCAATTGACCCAACAAAACGATCTTTTAACACCACAAAAAATTGATTGGACTGAATGAAATAATAACTGCACATAACAAAATAGAAATTAAGTCAATAAAATAATATTTGAACAGAACAACATAAGAACAAACAACACAATCAGACAATTTCACTTAATAAAACAACAAATGGACATAACAACATCATGGAAATGAACATAAGACAGCTGTGGCGTTCCATACATGTATGTACATTATGAAAACAGATCTTTACTGTGATATTATTACTTGGTTGTTTCTGTATTGGCCTTGTTATTAGTCCCTGTCGGAGCCAAAGGCCAATACAGCTGGCCGAGGACCGATAACAAGGCCCAATCAGAAATAACTATGAAATGATATCTTTATTAATTAACTAGTTTTCACAATGCATATTCTATATGAATTTTTTTCTGAAGCAACTCTTTGAAAATTCTTAAGTATAGTAATTGAAGGATTGAAATGAGGAATGTGACAGATATTTTTAATCAGAGCTATTACTGAATAATTTATAATTATCAATTTTGAAGCACCTTTAATCACATATTATGTTTAAATTTAGATACATGTATAATGTAAACCTTTCTAACTAATATCTAGAGAAAATAGACTGATCCTATATTGGTCGGGTACAAGTAGGCCAATACAGCAAAAAATCTGTATTGGCCGGGTTTTTCGATATTGGCCGAGTTCATGATTCTGTACCAATAATACACTAGTTAATTAATAAAGAGAAATATCACTGGAATTTTAAAGACGAGAAAGAAATATAGATATGTGCCTCATATTGTTCAATTATACGTTGTCTCTAGTTGACTTAATTCTCTTTACAGTCCAAATGACTATACTTGTATACATGTAAACTTACTGATACCACGAGGAACGCACCATTTACAACATGTTTTTACAGTTATATTTTTTTTACAATTTGTATTAGTTTCTCAAATGAACTAAGGACCTACGTCCATTCAACAATCTACAAGAAATCTAATTTTTGTTGATCCGGTATGCTTTTCTCATAATCAAAATTTGGATATTATGTATTTCAAAAATTAGATAAAAATCGGCAAAGTCATTGTATTTTATTTTCTTGAGAAATGCAAAAATCAGATTTTAGATATTGACAATTAGGCATTGTTTTTTTTCATTTTGGGTTAAAAATATTGTTTTTAAGAAATCAGAATTCCAAATCCAAAACATTTTACATGTTAAAAATTTTATGTTATGCATTACAGGAACACTGTGTCAAAATTTCAATTAAATTCAATGAATATTTTATTATAAAAAAAACCATGTGCATTTGTAGACTAAACAGAAGTGGTTCTTGTTTTCTGCTCTTGAGTATATTATTAAACACACTTTACTGCCAAATAATAATAAACACAAATACATATATATGATAAAATGCATGTGTGTTACTGAAATTTCAATGAACCAATATAGTCAACTTGAAAGTTTATTTAAAGACTATGCATATATATGGCTATGATTATGAATGTGAGGATGTAACAAATTTCCGAGTTTTGTACAGTAATTGCTAATACTTCTTATGAAATGTTAAACCTGTATTTAAACTGTATTTAAACCAGAATTTTTAGTTATTTACATTGTACATATACATAATACTGAAAGAATATGGGGTATGCGTCAATAAGATATAATGAAATCAAACAATTAATAAACATTACAAGAAAAATATATAGAGTTTGCCTCATAAAGACAACATGGACATTTATCAAAAACTCCTTTTTTGTGTCGAACATGGGGCTTCAACTTTAAAGAATAACTGAATGTGGCAGAAATACCCAGGGTGCAATCCAAAAGACGCACTTTCAAGGGACAAACAAACTTCGGAATCAAAAGCCCAAATCTAAAAGGAAACACAGCAGCAATGAAAACTAAAACATGTGAACAACACGAAGGAGTAAACACAGGTGCTCCAGAAGGGTAAAAATAGCTTTTTTTCTATTGTTTCCATACACGTACTAGTATGTCATTTAGTACACATGTACGTATAAATTGTATCTACAATGTACACATGTATTGTAATTCGATAAAACGATTGAATTAATTAATATAAACTCAAATTTTGTGCGTTGGATCTTGACTTAATTTTTTTCAGATATGCATATGACCAAAAATTCAAAAAACAAACATTAGTAAAAAAAACCCACCTTTTATCGATTTCTTATTCCATTGAATTGAAATAATAAACATTATGAAATAAACTCTTAGAAAATAGTTAAGTCATACTTACTTTCAGGAGAATCAAGACACGAATCTTCCAATTTTAAAAATTTAAAATACATTAACAAACAATTTTAAAGTAAATACAAATAAAATTATACTTTCAATGTAGAAGTCAATGAAATAGCGCCTAAGAGAGTTAATTCATCACAGTGGAGTTTTATACGTGCACCTACAACACCCCCCAGATATAATATATTTACAACCGAGTGTGTATCCACCCTTTGATGTCGAGTGACCAATTCATACCTTAAGCAAAATGTGCATGCATTTCGTGAGCGAACAAGTACAAGATGATATATTTTGCAAATAATTTGAAAAAGATTATATCAGACTTCAAGCGGAAGTCAGTCAAGGTTATCACGTTATGATCTATATTTTAAAATAAATTCGGTGATATTTTGTAAATGCACTTTAAAAAGATACTATGGTGGCCTTTTCGCCTTTTCGCGTTTTCTCCTTTCACTTTCACGCGAATTCGAGAAATCGAGAAAGCGGGAAATCGGGAAATCGAGAAAGCGAAAACGTACAAATTTTTCATAAAATTGTTTGCGGTTTTAAGCGTTTGCTAATAATACACAAATGACTTTGTAAACACTCGCTAACTTTCTAACTTCCGTTATGAATATTATATTTGAAATGTGCACAATCATATTCAGTACATTTTCACACGCGTTTTTGCTTTCTTGATTTCTTGATTTCTCGTTTTCGCTCTCTCAATTTCTCGATTTCGCTTTCTCGATTTCCCGATTTCCCGATTTCTCAATTTCTCGATTTCGCTTTCCCGATCTCTCGATTTCGCGTTTGCAAAGTGATAGGAGAAAACGCGAAAAGGTGAAATGGCCGCATCCGGCCACCAAAAGATAATTTATATGTTAAAAAATTTGAAGGAAACTGTATAAAATATTTTTTTAAAATTACAATGATGAGATGCATGTGCAAGTAGAGAAAAGAAAAAATTATGTTATTTCGAAAGTTTTAAAGAATATAGTTGAAAGATATATTAAATATTTAAAACGAAAAGAGTACTTTTTGAAAAAATGTAACTTAAATATTTACATTCTGAATAAACAGGTCCAAGACTGTGTTGGACGTCAAAGACGATCGTACGAAGAGAATATTTTAAGTATCAAACTCCCCATCAGTTCCAGTAACTCCTTACCTGGTATTGGGGGTATGTAGTATCGGAACGGACATGGTCACTACACTGGAGTTTGTTTCAGTGTTGAATGTTGAATTCTGTGAGATATTGTCTCACTAAAGCATCACTAAATTGATTTACAATAAGGAAATGAGACTATTTTCACTTTCCTAAACATAATCAACCTTTTTCCATGTTGAATGTTGAAACCTAAAGCATAGATTACATTTTCATAGTGAAGACTACCAAATACCTCTTGATACACCCAATCTGTTCCCTATGATATTGTCTCACCATACACACCCCAAACTGGTGGAGATGGAAGTCTTAAATCTTTAGTGCAGTTCGAGACGTTGAAGACCTCATTGTAACTTTAAACTGAAAACAGCAGTAAAACCCATGTTTCCTTGACTGAACTTTTGCCATTTCCTTGTGTGTATTTCATGTTGCGATTTCATCGATACAATTTTCTTTTTTTGCAACTATTGACCATTAACTACATGTGTGTACAGTCCTTGAAATACATATACTGACTATACAATGTGAAATACATAACAGAGCATGTCTCACGTGTTTCACAGATAGTAGATTGTATAAATAAACTGTATATATATTTTCTGACATTGTACTTAATAATACTGTTTTAAATTGTTATATTTTATAGAAATAGCACAATTCTTGCATATTTCAAGAAGGCTTTTTTGACCCATAATCTAGGGAGAGCACTGTGAACCAGTACTGAAGGCAAGGGTGCAAAAGTTTGCAATGTATATGGGTAGTAAATAGGTCAGTTGCATGATAAATGTAGATGACGTAGTAAAATTTGGACATGATAGCAGAGTACTTATTGCACGCAAATTAAATTATGTTGGAAATAAAACTGGGTTGTGCCAGATCTGACGAAAATTGATTTTAATAATAATATTGATTGAAGTATCATCTTTAGACAGTGTATTATTAATGAAGGATCCATAGAAATTCAATCATGTAAAAAATCAGTTCATGGTGTTGTTCATTTCTTCATTTTACAAACTTTGTAAAATTTAGGGCATGCAGTAATTCCTTTACACTTGATTATCATTATAATGCATGCAGTAATAAAATATCATTCTAGGACTAAATATAGTGTGCCAGTTATTAAATTTAGAAACATTATAGTTATTCATTGACGCCATGTTCTATGTTTATTTTAATATGGATATGCATTAAATGTATCCCTGTTTTTCAACAAGGCAGTCAAATATTAGGAAATATAATGCCAAACCATGTTAAAAAAAATAATGTTATCAAATTATCTCGATTCCGCTGGGAAGATATGCATCATTTTTTTTGTGATTAAAACCAACTGTATATATAACGGCTGGCCCTATTGATCTTGACAAGCAGACAACTTTCATATAAGATGCTGTAAAACAAACAAAATAATATCTAACTAAATACAAAATATATAGCATTCAATTTTCATTCAAAACTACTTTTTTTTTTACAAAACTTGGGACTCATAAATAGACTTTAAGTTTAAATAAATAATTTAAAATTAAAATCAGTTGGCACAACACAAACACATTCACAAAATAAACATATTGAAAGTAATATCGCAGTTATTGATGGATCTTGAGACGGGTTCCGCTGATCAGGTCACAAGTAATGAAAATAATCATAAAAAATAGATGATAACATCGCCTGATATAAAGAAGGGATCCAAAAATAATTTGATTAAACATGATTTTTGTTATTATTAGGAGTAAATATAATGGAAGCTATTATTTTGGGAATTACAAATGACTTTGAGTTATCAAGACTTTCGAGTTAAACAGTTTGAGATAATAAGAGTCAAGTATACATAATGAATCATTAGAAGACTGCAAGATAAAGGTTTGTACCGTTAACGTCGATTTGTACAAAAAACGGCATCATTTTCTTTACCACATTACTACATGTACGTGCTCATATTTATGTAAAATAGTACAGTACTAACAAAAATAAGAGTAAAAAAATATGAACAAATTTTAAAAATGAATAAATGAATAGATCTGCTAATTTTTTTACCTGATCATATGACTTTTTTCCCTTCCAAATAATAACACGATTTGCATTCGTTTTCTTTTACTACAAAGTTTACCTGCCCGAAAGGGACACCTCCATATCTAACAGTGCATAAAGTCCTTTTACCGCTTAAAATTATACCTAAATATTACTTACATATTATTTTCTTCTTTATATTATATATTTTATATGATACTTTGACCAAATCACCATCCTAATCTGACGATTTTAAGTGCACGTTGTAAGTAATTTATTAACCTTTCGACTTTTTTGTTGTACCTAGAGCAAAAAAGTTACGATTTTGCCAACAACAAAGAAATTGTTATATGGCTTTCACCCTGAGTGCTTGTGTGACATACTATTTTACAAAAAAAAAAAAATGCTTACTACAGTGTTTATCGTGTAATCGTAATGTCTGACACTATGTTCATCTGTTAATTCTGTTATTTGATGTACGACTAAAAAAAAACGTGTCAGAATACATATCATTTATAAAAATTGGACTTTACCAATCTCGTCGATTATCGACACTTAGCATTATTTTTCGATTTCAAATTATTTTTTTTTACAACAAAATCTCATGCGCCTTGAAAATATTCTTTTTTTTTCGTTTCAAACATTTTTTAATAGAATTGTTCACATCATTCATAATGTCATTGAATTCTTTCATACATTTAGTTGTCATTGTACCCATTTAACTGCATCACATACATTAGATAGAAATTCTTTGATACCAATTTTGATGCACAAGATGTGCACATTTCGTCCTTTTACGTTTCATCAGTTGTGCTCAAGGCCTAAAATGTAAAAAACCAAAAAACAATCCATAAAGTTGAAGAGCAAATTCCAAAATGCCAAAATGACTAAAAAGAGTAAAGCTAAAATCATCTAAGGACAGAGCTATATGCACGAGGGAGATACTCCTTAGTTTTTCACAAATTTTATAATTTTGTAACAGTAAATTTTAAGTATCAATTTCGAGCTAGTATCGAAATAAACTGAGCTGTTGTATCAAGTACGCGAGTTCTGAATTATAAAGGACATAAAATTATAAACAAGGAGTACATTTAAAGGGGGCAAATGGAATGATCTAGGGCCAGATGAGCTATTGCTATCACATAGTGTCCGTCGTCCGGTGTCAACATTCCATTAAACATGTTTCTGTTCCGTTGAAACACCTGGACCAAATAAAAACTTTGATAGATTGGTCCTTTGGTGGTTCGGACGTACGACCAATATGGCCACGTTACTAAAAATAGAAAAAGTATCAAAACTTAATTAACAATCTTCTCCTCTGAAAAAAAGCGGGTAAATGGAGACGAAGCCAGAGCCCTTATTGGAACGCTGGAGGTCTGATCAGTATGCCGCTTCCACTTAAACTAGAAAAACCAGGAAAAAAATATGTTAAAATTTCGCATGAATTACAATTGAAACTAAACTACATGTATGCTGGAATGGTCTTTAGGTGTTCCAATTTCACATTATGTCTTAGGGTCCACCAACAAAAAGCACAGACGAGCAGTTGTTTAAATGATATTCTTCATTTCCTTTTCCTCCCAAAAGCATCAATTTTAAATGGAACATTGGCTATTAATTAAATGTAGTTTTAAACACTATCAGTCATTACAACTTTGAACGCATTGCAAATTTTGCATTTACACACCAGCGTAAATACAGTCCATCAAAAAGAGGCTTTATTTCATTCGCTAAGTAATTTAGTTTCTCCCATATTTATTCATTGTTTTTGCGCTTTTTCATTTCGTCGATAAATTTCCACATCAGTCAGCTTGAAAATTTATTCGTGTTAATCAGCAGCAACTTTTAGAGTATAAGCTTTCTATATAGTATACTAAATATAGCTTGTGTTTATGATAAGTGGTTTTTCTATTTATAGATATTAATTCGTCACCTTGGATGGAGTGTTTCCAGTCACCTGCTACCAACTGATGTATTTTCATAAAGTATTATTTGTAATAATAAGTAGTAAAGTTGGTTGGTGTGGACCGAAATCCCATTCTCTCTTTCAGTTGTTTATGAAACCTACATGTAATTAAGACAGTGTTTATATTCCTATGAGAAAGCGAAGGAGAAACAAAGTGCTAGTGCTTTTTTTCTCATTTTCACAAAAGAGTGTGCTTTAAAGTCCCACAGAACAAGGATGCTTGAAAGTTGACGTTCGTGGAATCAACCGCTTGAAAAGGGTCGTTTTGACGTTTTCACAAATTTTACATTATTGTAGCAATAAATTTAAAGTATCGAGGTACCCCCGTGGACAGTGAGTCCACCATCAGCGGTATCGACTCCCATGGTAAACATAAATCTAAAATTCTTTGATACCAATTCTGATGCACAAGATGTGCTCATTTCGTCGATTTACGACTCAAATTTATGAAAATAGATATTAATTTAACATAAAATGATGTTATATTTAGTTTCCACGTGACTATATATATATATATATAGCTAGTCTACAGTGTATATATAATTACCAGTTTTATTTATTTTATAACTCATGAAATAATAATTATTACACCAATATTTTTAGTATAAATTTTGTCTCTGTTTCAAAGAAATTAAAATAATATTAAATAAAATAAATAAAAAAGTCTTGAATGAATTGCTTAAGGTTTTACAGTTAATATTTGATTGCTTAAGTACAAAAGGTTAATTAAAAACCATTTCGAGGAGCATCTGTTTGTTGTGTCAAAATTCTATTTTATAATTGCTTTTCGTGTTAATTAAATTGTCATAATCCTACAGTCATTACATTCGGCTAAGAAGACAACGACTACACGTCAATTTAAGGTTTCCGACAAAATTCCATCCTATTCAAGTCACGCAAAATAAGCCCTAGACATTAGTAAGGTGTTTTCAAGACAAGTAAATTATATTTAAAGTCTAATACAAGACACAAACCATAATGCATAAGCTCGAGAGAGCCTTTTACAATGAACATATGGCTGTACGAATGTTAATCATGCAAACGCTACTTTTCACACAAAACAGTAATAAAAATGGATAATTAAGGCAAGAAACCTAATCCGAGAATGTAAACTATATACAGGTTTCCCACCAAAGGTTATTAGAAAGCATATGTTTCTTTATAAAACAGTCGTTAGTACTAAGGGCTGGGGACTCATAATTGAATTTTGAACTATACAAATGTACTTTTAGTTTGTTTAATATGATTATACAATACATGCTTTTTTCCTGTCATTATGCTATACTATGTTTTATTTATTTTTGTCACAAATCATATAAGTTAATTTATATGATAATAAAGATTTTAATTTGAAATTAATTAGAATTAAAATTTATATTTTTTTCTAGGATTCATCATGCCCATTGTCATGTCAGGCGAGCACTTTTCGTTTTGGTTGCTGTGTATAGTTGTAACAATGTTTAATTCTCCGTAACTCGTGTTATCTCAACCTGCATTAATAATCCTGCGGTCCAACTTCCATTATATTCATGCAACAAATTATTAAGATCTTTCAATTATTTACGCTCAGATTCAATCATCATCCTCCGAGCGATTTAAATTGTAATTATGCCACTAATCTCTTGTTCTATCGATTAAACGCTTGAAATGTTAACAACTTGATCTCCTTTGATTCCTTTCATAATCAAGACAGTTGTTGGCCGCAGTAAATAAAAAATTGATTATTTGATTTTTCGCCTGTCATTTGATAAATGAAGTGAACGATCAATATGCTGAGTGTGTTCTTTTATTCGCGATTAATATTAATAAAAAAGTATAAAATTCTAACCCATCTGTTATGGCTTGTTTTAGATCATTCACATACCTAATTTTCGTTTTAAATTTTTTTATTTAACTGCTCAATGTAAAATCGTTACATTGTAGCACAGTTCATGACTTTGCACGTGAAATGTTATCAACAATAGAATGGTCAATGTATTGTTTAGTAGCCACGTTGTATTTGTTTAATTTAGACTTTATTTTGTTTTTCAAAAGCTTTCGATGTTAAATTTTTAGAATAATTTTTTGAAGCTATCAACACATAATATTTGCAGAAATGTCAAGACCTTTTCCCCAAACATGTTTTTTTTTGTGCAACCGACGTCTTACTCGATGGTAGTTAAATACTGAATACTAGCACTGGCATTGTTACTTTTTACATAAAAGGGTCTTACATGTAACCTTGTTGTGAATCCTCATAACATTAGTTTCGCTTTTAATGTACATTGTAATACTACGTGTACTTAATATATTATTAACCAAAACTTAAAAGAGAGCTTTGCTGAAAGCTATTTGTATTATACGGATACCAGCGATAAAACTTATTTCATTCTTCACATTCGTATGCAATTTTGTTATTGATACACAATGTAGCTGTTGTTGTATTGTTTGGTTAATTTTTTTGGGATAATATTTGGTGATTGGTACATAAAATGGGTTTAAAATTTAGAAAAAGGAGTGGCTTGCTCGTGTATATAGCCCTGTCTTCACGAGAAAATTGGTTTGTGGTATGGAAAGATGGTATGAAATACTTCCAGGCAACCTTAATAACATCTGTATCATGTATTTTTTTAAAACTCTATAGATCAGTTTGGCATCTGATTCTGCTGTACAAACTTTCTGAGTTATTACTTCGATTTTTCGTATTTACTACCTTGAAAACTACAGCACTATTTTATTAAGGAAAAACTGTGATACTTCAATCAGTTATCAATTTATAATGTACAGGTTTTAATATAGCACGTAAGTAATTGTCAAAATGATGTCTGTTGATTATACATTTCTATGAGGCCAAACAGTTAGAAACAAACAACACTCGATCAACGAACCATTATTACATTCGCCCAAAGATAAATGACAAGCAAAATATTCTTGAATCCACCCATAAAATATATTGAATTATAAAATATCTAGTTGAATTTTCACTTGAAATCATTTTTTACATTTTCGAGCATTTTTCAGCTGAGACATTGTTTACTATATAATCTGATGAATTACAACACCAGATTGGTTTTATTATTTAAAAAAAGGATTGGAATTATTTGGATAATTTTTGGTAAGTTAAAAGATTGAAAATACAGTTTATGTTTCCGGCTAGTCTTTCGAATTGTAGGTCTACTTCCACCTAGAGTCCGAGTCTGTTGAGCGGAAACATTGGAGCGTGTATATCGTTTACTGTATGTGTGTTTGTGTTATATATCATGTTTATAGCATTTCATGATACCTTTTATATTGATTTATTTTTAGCCCTCTGGTAGCTCAACGACATACATTGTATATAAATTATGTCTCCCTATACTCTATCTTTAGAGCTTTTTCGCGACATTTCCCGTTTTTTTATTTCATTCTATTTTCCGTTTCCTATTTCAAATATATTTTACAAATTGCCATTTCAATAAAATCAATATAGATCTTATATATTTATTTATAAAATGTATTAAAAATATTATACGAACAGAAAATATACCATATGTTGAGATCAATATCGCCGCAGTCCACAAAAAACTACCTAGGTATATAATTCCCGTTGATCAATAGATAAAACCGCTAATTCTAAACTCCGTCGAAAGGAAAAATATATCGTTTACTGATTAGATTCTGTCAATACCAGATGACTGTTAAATTTCAGTTTTCCAGGAGCTGAAATAATTTTTTTCTTGTTTTAGTCAGGTAAATTATTTTCTTTTCTGTATCAAGCTCTTATTGATGTTTGCACACCTGAGACTTATTGGAAATGTATATATATTAATCTACTGTGAATGGGATATTGAGCATAGAAAGGAACATAAGATTGATTGAAATTGACACCAAACGTGTAATTTTCACTGTTGTCTTCCATCGACCCAAGTTTCCAATCGGTTCAATAAAAAAGTTATTGGGAAAAGTAGCGTTGTTGTCACACCGGAAGTTACTTATGTTGCAATTTCAAATGACACCTGTTACTCTAGTTTAAATATTCCAACGCATGCGTCAAGTTTTCTCTTGGATCAACTACTGACTTCTATAACTGTGATAGTTTCGATAAAAGACGACAAAACATGGCAGGCTCAAATAAAACATCTACAAACTTTCTAAGACAATTTCGAGATTTGAAAACAAGGGAATTTAAGCAAATTACTGCACAGCAGTTTATGGATGTTTGGAACCATTATGACGACGACGGTAAGCCATAACCATAATATTTTTATATTTATCAATATTTTAGTTTATTTCAAATGGATTATATTTGCTTTTTGATGTTTTCAATAAGTTATCAATAATATTGTATTTATTCACCCTACAGCCATAACGATTTTTGCAGTTTGTTCAACATCTGTGGAGTTTGTACAATGTATGTATTATTTGTCAGTGTTTGTAATAAAGTATATTTAATAATATTGATAAAATACAGATAATATAAATAGTTGTGTTGCATGTTTTAATTGGATAATTCAAGATTGTCAAAGACGTCTGAGTACATTGACAAAAATGTTAATGACTACAGAAATACAAATTACATACTATTGGTATAGTCTCTGTGATACTTTCATGCATCGTATATGGAGTTTCACTGGCAGATCAGATTTGTCCACGAGGGAGACACAAATATTTCTATAAATGTTCAAATTTCGCGAAAGCAGAATGTTTTAGTTCCAGTTATAAGGCCACAAGGAAAAAATTTGGAAATGAAGAAAAAGTGGGAAAAGGGCAATTCCGAAAAAAGGGAAAAATTAAAGGTTTTAGAAAAATTTGAATTATATATACACATCACTTTGTGTCGGTCCTTGGAGCAACACTGATCTCTGGCATAGGAGGTTGTGGTTGGTCAGAATCTATTCCTGAAACAAACAAACAAACAAAACAAACAATCAGAACAATCTTTTTGAAAAATTTGAATTATATATACACATCACTTTGTGTCGGCCCTTGGAAAAGCACTGATATCTGGCATAGCAGGTTGTGGTTGGTCAGAATCTATTCCTGAAACAAACAAACAAAACAAAACAAACAAACAAACAATCAGAACAATCTTTTTGAGTGTTTGGCCTATCATATACAAAAAACTGACCGTTATAATCTGCTGGTGAGTGGTACGACTCTTCAATGAAGCCGACACAATTTTTCAGCATCTTTTATTTATATAGTGTTGAATAATGTATTGAATTTTTAGATCGCGCGAAGTTTTTTTCTTGGACAAAACTCCCATTCGCAACATAGTCGCATGAGCAAAGGGACATTATTTATTAAAAGTTTTCCCTGGTCTTATTTTAATGAAATTTATTTAAAAAATTCAGGCTAATGGATACAGGAAAAACTAAATCATTTCCACGTGCAATCAAAACCTAATGGCTGATTTCTAAGCAAAACCAACAGAAAAAAAGTATGAAATCTGCTCTGCGTTTATATTATTGTAAAATGTAATTTCTACTGAAATACCTTAATTGTTGCGACGGATATATGGCCAACATTATTGATATGTGGAGGTGAATGATCTAGATGTAGTTAATTGATTTATATTAGCAAATCATCAGGTTGACTTGAGAGTAGGTAAATTGTTTGTTATTACGAATCAATTTCATATCGCTTGATAATATTACAATATATCTGTAAAAAAGGGGAAAAAGCAACATGTTGACGGTGTAAAAAGAAAGATGAGCTCAGTATGAAATATCATACATGAAGTTTTTATCATACTAAATATTTTTGTTCTTCCACATCAGAAATGAATAATAAACTGTATCACAAAATACCGAAATAAATTGATGCACTGCATGGCCATTTCATTGACTGTCAACTCTTCAGCAGTGCTCGAGATCAAAATGTTGAAAATCGGTTAATAAAGATTTTTACATTTACAATAAAAAAGGAGTTTATATTTTCGTTTAGTAAACAATTAGAAACATTTCAGAATATGCATTTGATATTCTGGAGCGGGATGAAGGATAGAAAAAACAAAAACAAAAAATAATACTCGTGAAAGCGCAACTTTAAAATATCTAAAATTATTTTATGTATTGAATATAATTGTGCATACAAATAAAAATTCATGCCACATTGCTTTAAAAAAAAGGGCTTTTTGCAGGTCCAATAACCAAAGCGATATATTTTCGTCTCGTCATCAGGATCCGTTGTACATTTTAATATCATCTGAACGCTTTAAACAAAATGAATTGATCGTAAAACTACGTATGATATGTCCTTTATATGGTTAGAGACTTGCCATTCCGGTCGACAACTAACTTGGCTTCCATGCTGATTTCTAATTGGTCGAATTTTGAAAAACAAATCTGGAATCACACAGTCAAATGAACTGAAGCTTGGTGTTAATGAAATTAACATGGTATGTTTTGCATATTTTGTCACTGTTCGGAAAACTAACATCCATGGCTGTCAGGAACAATTCCTTATATATGACAGGTCTATTTACCGAAGCTCCTCACTCAAACTGAACTGAAGCATTATACGAGGCATCTATCTACGGAAGAGTTTATAAAGTTTTTCTACGGTAAACTCGTAAATTACTGCCTGGATTTAATCGAAGAAATTTGAGTACCCACTCAATAATAAACGAAAGGTTTAAATATTTAATTATAACAATAATTTTTGGCATTTAATTCTGAATTTACAGTATTGCATTCTGGTTAGACAACTAACATGGTGACAAATCTAGATTGTGGTTGTTCGGTTGAGAAAAACCTGCCACGCTTTCTGATCAGTCAGTTTTTAAAAGAAAAAAAAACATGTATATGTAATTACAATAATATTGTCATTCGATCAGTTAACATTATGGGGAAAAAAGAATAATGTATCAGTCCTTCGGATGGATGGATGAATTATTGTTTAACGTCAAGTGGCAACCAGGTGCATATCAGGACGAGAACATGTTGATATGATAATGAATATGGTCCCTGCTTTGTACTAGACCGACACGCTAAGTCGGATTTTTATTGTGCTAGCTCACGAGGTAACTGTCCGCGGGAAGACATATCACCTCACTCGGACACATTATGCTGACTCCGAGCCGACCAGTCTTTGCTCTTACTCATAGATGCCGCGTGCTTGGCGGAGAAGCAGCTAATACCAATTTTAATGTCTTTGGTTTGACCCGGCCGGGGATCGAACCCGCGACCTCCCGCACTCGGGGCGAGCACGCTACCACGAGACCACCGAGGCGGTCACCAGTCCTTCGGATAGTTCAATTGCACTTAACGCAATACCGGGATTTTCACGTAGATACATGTTGTAAATTGTCAAGTAAATTTAACCCACGTTTCATTAATATTTTAGCATTTGAAAGTGCTATTGTAGCGGTTATCTATAAACTCGTGTTACAATTCAATAAAGTTTGAATTTATAAAAAAGAAGGAACAAAGTTCAATATATATCCAGTAAAGTTTGCGCTTTAAGTTTGCAAACAAAATTGAGCAATTGTATCATTTTGGAAATATTTTACCAAACATGTCGTATGAAGAGAATGGTTTCTGATAAGACCATTCACTCCGGGGACCTGTATTACGACACTGCAATTTGTGATTTGCAATTTGTAATTTCCAATAACACCATTACAACTAATTTGAGACATCTGCATTGAAAAAAGTAATACAATAAAATAAAAAAAAGGTTGTTTTACTAGGAGTAACATATTGGAAATGTTGAATCCGTACTTTTTTTATCCTGAGAAGAAAGGCTTCTTTAATCCTCTGACTTATATAGAATATGTGACTTATAATGATCGGCTTATGATCGTATAAAAAATTGCCGGATATAAATCACAAGATTTTCTAACCTACATAATTTTATTAAGGATCACAAACTTCGATGTAGAAATAAAAAGCAACAAAATAAATAAATCTGGTTTTGGGCTTTTGTGTGAATAAACATGGTATTTATTGATTAAACAATAAAAAATGTATTTGAATATTCATTTAAGGTGGTACCCAACACTTTCACTAAAATTAATTTGGCTCGTTTAATTTTCATAAAATTTTGACAAAGTATTTACTTTGACCCATTGACAAAAATTTTAAAATTTCAAAACATTTGAACCAACCAATTCATCAGAAAAATTACACTGATTGTATAGCAGTTTGACAAACACTAATATTGATCATTGAAAAGCTTAATATTCCCTTAACAACACAACGTTATTAAAACGTTTAGCTGATTTTACAGAGTTATCTCCCTGTAGTGTTAGGTACCACCTTAATGTAAATTGGGTACTAGTATTTTGTTTTATCTGCACATCTGTACTGTTGGAAAAATCCTATTAAATGATTAATTTAAGATATCCTATCTTTTGTGTTTTTAAGATGGGTACATGTAAATCTTGACACAAATCCACACTTTTGACAAAAGCGCATGCATCCACTAACATCACAAAAAAAAACAGGGAGGAGTGGTATCCTGTAGGAAACGACCTTATCTTAAAGCCTATGCGTAAAATAATTTATTCATCTTCACCTTATTGTTTTCTGAATAAATTAACATTTAATTTTAGGTAATGGTTACATAGAAGGCAAGGAACTTGATGGTTTTCTTGTAGAACTTGTAACAAGCATTAACAAAGAAGACGTCGGACCGGAGGTAAGTGTTTTCATGTGGGGTAAGAACGTCTATTGATACCAGATGTATACATTTAGGTGCAAAATTTGGCGTAAACATGTATCGTTATCAAAGATCTTATGCCTTAACATCTAACACTTACGTGATATATATTTAGTTAACATCAACTTCTGGATACTACCCTCCCCACACCCAAACCAGCATCACCCGGCATAAGCCAATTGGCTATAGTAGCCGTTGCATCATATTCATGTAAACTGCGGTCTTGTTTTAATAAAATTTGATAAGTGTATCGATATACAATTATCAAACTCCTGAAATATCACAGTAAAGCTAATTTAAAATGTCAGTTTGCGTTTTACTTTAATATGCTACGTACTTCTGTATCGTAAACAATTTTTTGAATCATTGTAATGATTCTGTAGATTCGGCATCCGTTTAAAGCTGTTAATCCTAGCTCTTAATCATATATGTGATTTAATTTTTATATGCATTTTATGCTAACCGAAGCTTTAGAGTGATCCGGAAATTTTAATAATCTTAAAATCTGGCTATGCAGTCGGTCACGACACGAGACTACAAACGGTTATGCTGATATGCTGGAATTCCATTAACATGAAGATTAAACAATCAAACTACACATTTTAATAATCCTTACACAAATGAGGTCTAAAATCAATCATTTTACGAGTTCTGAATAAAACACAATGGATTTAATTGTCCTCATTTCGCGTTTGTTTGTATCTTATTCAACTCAAAATGTAATGATTAATACAAATTGAAGATGAAATAAGTCCCATTACTGAATCGATAAGCAACAACAGAATTTAACATACGACATTATATTTATGAAAAATAATATCATATTAAAGGCATAAAATGATAATAAAAATATTAGTAAAGGCAGTAATGAAAATAAAAATAGATTAATACGGTACACAGACGCAAAAATATGCTAAGTAAAAATGAAAAAAACATAAATTTAAAACAAATAAAATATCGTAAAATTGAATTGGATTATGAATAAAATGAATATATTGTATGGTTTCTTTCAAAATCATTTTGTACATGTAAGAATATATTGTACGGAAGCTTATTGTGCCTCAACAGTCGGACAACCGGAAGTGCCTTGGGCCAAATGCGGTAAAAAGGTAACCAGTTACCTTCCGCGGTGTTTGCACTATTTCGTGCTGTGCTAATTCGACAAAAGACCTTTTGACGCCAGAGGGACTACTGGACCATTATTTTTAACGATCGCATGGTATCATGTGGATATAGCACTAAAACACTTAGAGCTAGGCCATTCCTCTTGGCCGCTCTTTTGGCACTGAGAGGGGTTCTCGTTTAGAACTGTTTGCTCTTTCTAAAATACAGCTACTCTACCTTATAGCAGGGAGTATGTATCCAAGAATAGTTTTAAAAAAATCTCCCCTAGCAATGAAACGTATTACAGGATTTCTTTTTAAAACAATTTCTGACTTGATGGATAGATACTTTAGAATACTTAACAGAAAGCAGTTATCAGTGTTTAGAACTGTACGTACATGTAAGCGATGTTACTAACGTCGAAGAGTTTTCAGAAACTAAAGAATTTTAGTGCAACTATACTACTTCTCCACCAAGTATGCCACATGCCACAGAATGGAGTACGAAAACATACTCCATTTCGGGATAATATATCTGAGTAGGGTGACATAATTCTTGCCGGGTGTACTCTGGTGTCTTGGCAATCCATTGTATATTTCTGATCATTTACAATTTAGGTTTTATATTTATCCTTATCATCAAATTGTCGTACCTTTATTATCTTATAATAATAACTAAAAGATTAACAATATCTTCTCATCTAAAAATATTCGACCCCCTCCTCTCAAAATATATCCGTAAAAAATGAAAACTGAAAAAAAGTTTCCCTCCTCACCGAGGTCCATAAAAGCTTCAGCCAAACTTTGTTGTTATACATTGTAACCGCATGACATTCTGAAAACTATTTGACTTCATCGAATTTATAAATCAAATAACCATAGGCGATTAATGTCAGGTATTGGAAAAGTCATGACATTTAATCCTTTCATTATCCTGAAATCAAAGATTGTGAAATAAAGTACATGCTAAAATAACAAATAAACAAGTAATTTGACGGTATAAAATAGTCTTTGATACCCTTTTTAATTAGGATGAATGTTCAGATGTCACTTGCAATTTACTCTTTGTGAAACGCATTGTTGGTTTTCAGTTCTAGCCAAACCTAATATAGCATGTATCTAACAATTTTCTTTAGGAGTTGATTCTCCTACGCGAATCAATGTGTTACACTGTAACTATCAGCAAATGAAGATTTGGATTTGTCCGGCGTTGACAAGTTAATTATCACAAAAACTGTTGCAGAGGATTACTTCTAAATAGGGAATCAGAGCACGCTAATTTACATTCTGAATTACATTTACGGCTTTATTTCGAAGTATAAATTAACAACAACAAAAAAAAAGGAAAAGAACGAAAACTTCACACACAATTTTTACTTTACATTGGTTCTTTTCATAACCAAACTGTTAACACTGACAAAATACAGTGTTGGAACCGTGCGAGGTGTCCATTACACAGAGACAGCAACGTCTCGGCTTTAGCATCGTATATGAACATGTATTATAAGATAAGGCAAGAATCTTTCCTGGTAGCATCAATAGTCAGGAGGGAATGAAATGATCTGCCAATTTTAGACATTTATTACGATAGGTAAGTCAAATAAATATCGAACGCCATTTTGATGTTCTATTTTTGTAAATCCTGTGGACTGAAGAAGTTTGCTCCGGTTAATTGATTTCATTCGTGCGATAATAACATTGTCAAATTTGTAAGTGTATTGTGGTCTGATTTTTATTTTCACACCTGAAATGCACAAACATTTTCAATTTGTAGTTTAAGATAAATTATTTTCAGTGTGAATTTGGGAAAAACATTTTGCAAGGATCGCTTTTTCATTTAAATACCTCCCTCTGATGAGTATCAAAGAGTTGTCCTATTTTTGAAAAACTGAAATTTAGTTCAATTACGCAGTTGATTTTGAAACTTCAGTCATAAGTATTCGTATTTGTAAATGCGTTGGTTGATGCAATATACAATGAAGCTACATGTTTAATTTTTGACGCGGAAAAGATTTAGATTAGAACTTTGCATCCTTTGTCTTGAAATATTTATGAAAACAACGCACACTGAAATTGATATCCCGCCTTTGTTGCCCTTTGGTTAATGTTTCTTAAGAAATGACGAGGTTTTATCGTAAGGATTGAAAGTTTGAAACTCAATATGCTTCGCACTAATAATTTATGATAACATAACAAATTAATCTTCTGTAAAATTACAAAATTTTCTTCCATTTCAGAGATTTTCTATTTATCAAAGTAATTGCACAAGATAGAGTTTCGTAATATTTCTGTAGGAAGAAAACACTTATTTCAATAGATGATCTTTTTTCAAATGCAAGACATTTCTGATGAAATAAGGATAGGCATGCTGAGTTGGTCATTATTTTTGAAAAATTATGCTCCAACATAATATGTGGGTCAAAGAATAAATAGCATAGCTGAAAAACCCAATTTATGATATTAAACGTAAGAAATTCCTATCTTTGCCAGTCTTCGAGCTTTTTATATGTAACTTATGTAAATCATTGTTGGTCACACCCGGGAAAATATAAAACGAGATTTCAATGTTTGGAAACCTGGTATACATGTATTTATTCATGCATTGAGATCTTAGTACATTTTGTACATTAAGTAAACTGCAGATAGACCTTCCACCGTTGAAGGAAAAATTTCTCACCCCCCCGCACCCCCCTCAAAGAAAAGAGTTAAGTGGTACATTTATAAATAGTTAAATATTTTGAATGAACAATAAATATGTAACATACATGCATACTTGTATATCTGTCTGTAAAGAAATTGCACCCCTTTTAGAGGAAGGTTCCAAATCTTCCACACAGCATGACAGAAAAAACTTGCAGGAAAAATGGCTTAGGGGATAAATGAAGTGTGAATATTTGTGACATAATTACAGATAATTACTCTATATCTCGGTAAAAAAAAAAAAATATATATATATATATATATGTTTCCTAAAATAATGAATTTCTTCTTTTATATTGTACATGCTAGGAAACTACCCGTATCTGCAAAAGATGGAATAGATTTTCTTATATCCCTTCAACTGGAAATTTCACCATTTTCGTAGGATGAGATCATGTGGTGCACACTAAATAACCCGCATAGCGGGTTATTTGAAGGTGTGCACCATATGCATTGAGGTTATTTCGAATAGACTGAAAACAAAATTACAGTCAATCCTTATAATTTAATTCCAACGGTTGTTTTGACGTCTAAAACGTTGGGATTCCCTTTCATGACGCCATAGTTGAAAAGAAAATTTAGTCTATGATATGATAGACGAAAAAATGTCGACCTATCAAATGACGCATTACATCCAATATTAAATTATAACGTTATCACCACATTTTTAGGAGCTAAAAATGTACTTCAACCGTAGGATGTCTATGACGCAGAACTTTTTTCAACTTCGACGAAACACAGATAAAATCTGTATTCCGTAATACAAACTGGTTTGTAATTTCATAATTCACAACTTTCCATCATTTATGAGATTTTTGTTGTTGTTTAGAATTGATTTTCACCTATTTGTGGCCTACAGAAATCTGTTATTACGTTTTGTTTTATCACCAATAGAATTATTTGTAACATTGCCTTATCTGACCAGTTTATCGAAAAATCTCTCGATGTTTTAGATTTAACCACGAAATAGCTATAGTAATACTTTGCTGAATAATATGAGTACCATATAACATGTCACTTGGGATTTCAGAAAATCAAATACCTTAATGCATTATTTTGTAGTCATCCGTGTTTTCTCTTCTTCTGTGTATACATCTGTTTCGAAATAGTTATTGGTTCGTGTAAGTCATTAAATTATTATAATCGGTTTTCATGAAATTGAAAAATAAAAAAGATTTGGTAATAAGATGTAAACTACAGTGTACCCTTAACCGTTATCACATCTATTCCTTCAATTGAAAAGCCTATTATTGACATGGTTTTGGAAACATACATTTATTTTAGCAGACGACTGGAAATCATGTTACCAGTAAGATAGCAGCTCAAGTGTAGACATTGACATATTTACGCGTTTTTTACCCAATGAGAATAATCCAGATTTGTTTGAAAACATCCCGTGACACGAGAAAACTGTGAAAAGAAATTTTTCATTGAATCCATTTAGTTATTTGTTGAATTCAGAAGTGAGCGTTTGGTAGTATCAGTCATCTAGCTTTATAGCCGTGGGTACTGAGACGATTGTACCACATTGAAGCAACAGTGCAGTCCAAGAAACCGGATGTATTCCCAGTTTGGCAGTTGTTTTGTAAAAATACATGATCGTCGGTAGAAAAGAAAAGAAAGGAAAAATTCGACGTAATTTATATTATGAATTTTAACAGATATTAAATTTATGCAGAAAATACCTCCTTTCCATGTCGAGAATTATACCTATAGTAGAGGCTCAGGGTTTTGTGTTCTTAATTTTTATCACGAAATAGGTAGTATTGGATAATTGAATTTTTGCGCGAAATGTATTGAGCGCCATAATTTTCAAATGTATAAAAATAATAAGTTTTTACTAAGGCATAGAGAACACAAAAAATATTTATAACTTATTAACTAGGGTACTTAACAACACTTGGTGGCATTTTTTTCAACCAAAGTCACGTTAGCGGCCAATCAATATTCGGAATTTGTTCCGCGACGGGGATGTATCATAATAATACGAATTTGGTATTGAACACGATGTCGTACAATGCTTTTTCAATATACATGTTCATATACATTAGCGGAATAATGATTTAATGAGGAGCAGCAGCGAGGTGTTTGAGTGAATGTGTGTGTGTGGGAAGTACTAAAACGGAAACAATGCGAGTTCATTTTTTAATTTACAATTTTTGTTTAGTTACAGCTGCAGACAACTGCATATTGAAACATATTCGTTGTATTCATCGTACAAATTCTCTTGATAAAGTATAAAAGCTTGGATCCGTCTTCCTTTCATGGCTTTATATCTTTCCTTTCATAGCTACATGTACAATGTATCAAGCTTTCCTTATTTTCGTTCGGTTTATTTCCATCGACAAATCGTTTATCGACCGCGTTTATATTGGCAAATATTTTGTAATCTGGTATAAAATATATAATAACAAGCCTTATTAGTGATAATGCTACTCTCTCACATGTGTATTGTCAAATGTCTCTCTTAAGCATCGTCACGGAAGAACGCAAGACTATCTTATTACTGTTTTGATTGCTTTTACTGTCTGAATCCATATTTGATTTTATTACCACGGAAGTATTTAGCACGATTTCTAAGATAGCCAAAAACTTGGGATATGCGTGTTATGGCAATTTTTGTAGAAAAAACGTCAACTGGGAATCGAAAACAACAACAACAAAAAAAAAACGAAAAAGAATGGAAAACATTGCAAGAAACAATTTAAAGCATCCGGACCGTAATAGATTAGGACGGTAAATCCAATTTCTTTTTTGAAAGCCAACAATAATGTTGAAAGTAAAAATTGCATAAATATTGTAATAGTATCTTTCCCATTTTGACATCTTTTTTTGAATCCGGTGCCTATGAAAGTAAGTGTTGGTACTTTTTAGCATTTATCAATCCTCATGTCAATTTAAAAACAGTCTCCGATTTCTTATATTACCAAACAAAACGTTCAATCAGCACCAAAGACCCTTTCTCTTATTCTTGACGTGTTTAATTGGTGGGATAAAAATACATAACATTTTTAACCAGTTGCCGGTGATTAAATTTCTACGTGGGAATTACCGGCTTTTTTTCTACAGTTATTGGAACGATAAATTAGAGACGTCTATGTAAACAAACTACATAGAAACGACATTTTCTTGAGGTTTTTGTCGACAATCATGCTCGCGTGTTAAAAATCGAACATTTAACTATGTCGGATGGAGAAATTCCACAACTCACTCGTATCTGAAGGAGAATCTATATGTCTCACTTGGGAATCATATTTTATTGTTTCACTTGGGAATCATATTTTATTGTTTCTTATAATTTGTCAGAAAGACAAATGGGAAATTGTATGTCAAGGAATATACTAATCATGTTTTTTTCTGGTTATTAATTTTTGCTTTACTATTCTGTTTTGATGAGTTGGACCCAAAATATTTTCACAATACTGCTAATTGAACTCAATGGCGAGATAGCATTTAGCACTTTAATGGAGTGTTATCTCTAACTATTCGTTTGATATAGAGCGACAGTATCCGACCAGCAGCTACATGTAGGAGGGCATTAGGGTAAGAGTTTAGGGTTGGGTAGAAGTTTATGGTTAGGATATATGGTTAGTCTTTGAGATTAAGGTTAGGATTAGGGTTAAGGTTAGGGTTAAGGTTAGGATTAGCGTTAGGGTTTAGCATTAAAGTTAGGGTTGAATTTACATTAAAGACAATCACATTCTAACCCGGCTGTCCAACCAATTTGTGCAGTTCTAGCAAGTGATCACCTTGTTGTTGATCATACTGTACTGGATTTTATCGTATGTATATAGGAGGTTTGGGCACCAATAAAGCCGGTTTGACCCCACGTGAGTTCAGTGGCTGTAGGATATAAGACTACAGTTGTATCCTGAATATCTGTTGTGTTTATTTTTGTGCCCTTTTATTTTAATATTTGGCCGGAGTTCTGTCTGTTGGTTGGTGTTGATTGATTATTATTTCATTGTTGACCTGTACTTTTATCCATTATGTGTTTAGATATTTATTAAACTTGATATGTCTTACACACACACATACATTTATCATATACAAATAGTTGATAGCCGTTTTTCGTTTACTTATTGTTTTAATGGATATTTGGAATTATGTTGTTACTTTGAATTTGATGTTACTTAAATGTTGAATTTCTGACTTAATTGTATCGGGTGCCATTTCGTGCTTTTCTTGTTGTTTTGACCGTTACTTCTTTCTTATGTTCAATCCTGAGAGATGTTACATCAAAGACGATGTCTCCAGATTCTTACATTTTCTATTGTCTGGTTTCGTTATTACGACTTTTCGAACATCGCTGAAGAGACACGCATTTGCGATAAACACGCACGTCGGATATTTTAATATGCAGTTTCATAACAGTTGAATTTCATAAAGTAAATTGCCAAAAAGAAAAAAAAATATGGTGAGAATAGCTATATCTGAAATACTTAGGGGAAAAAATGACAGATTGATGGTACACAACATGTACAAAAATGTAGTCGTGTCGTTTTCATGAGAGAGCTAGTATATAACTGTTTCAATGCCAGAGAACTGTTATTAGACCCAGTAATTTTATCTGAACAACATCGATAATATAAATAACCACTTTGTTAATTTATAAATTAAAGTGTAAAAAATCTTTAAAGTACTGACATGTACCCTAGAAAGAAGATGGTGTGGTTTCAGCCATTGTTTGGAGCCATCTGATATGAAAAATTAAACTTACGATTTCAGATTCGAACTTGTAGCATTTTAATTGTATATTGATCGAAATTTCATTATCTATCAATCCTTGTTAAAACATTTCCATGATGCCACAGAGATGTCATGAACGTCTGCAAAATCAATGCTTTGAAGAAAATTGAGTGTTTTCACAGTAGATTTTGGTCAAAACAGCCGAAAGAGATTTTTAAGTTTGTCAGTTGTTACGATTTTTCTCTCCTTCGAATATCCCTTTGGTATTTCTTGACTTTACTTAATATAATGTTTGTCTTACATAAAGACACATTTCAGTGAAATATCTTTTTTTGGGCAAGGCTGTTGCTCATATCAAAGTATTAATTCAAAGGTCTAAAAATGAGTAGGATTTGGTGTTTTTCATTAATTTCGTCACAATTAACGATCTCTGACAGCATTAGGCCGCCATTACAGACTAATTAATGATAGTTGAGAGTAAGTTTTTCACTACGTTTTGATTTTGGAATTCAATGGGCCAACTATCAGGCAAAATCATACCATACCCTTTTATAAACTAAGTAATTTAAGAAAAGAGAAAACAGAAAATTTTAGATATCTTTCTAACGTACATTGTATATGAAACAAGTACATGTAAAAAATTAAAATTTTAGTTTTTTATAGAATATTAAAACCGTTTTGCTCATTTGCATTTCTTCACTACAGAAATGACCATGATTCATAATTTCACAATTAATTTCATTGGTCAATTTTATTTGGTAAATATTTTTCTTCATGCAAAATGCCCATAATAAAATAAAATAAAATTACCAGTTGACTTGATAAAATATAATGACCATAATGAAAGGGGGATATATATGAGTAAATCATGATATGGCGAGTGTTGTCTGAACGTCTTAAGCCTGTGTTCTGTTTAGTTAATTACAGAACGGTGGAAAGATGCACGTTGACCTTTCCTGTTATTCATTTTGTTCTTTTTATGTATTCTGGGAATGAAAGCAACAAAATAACAACATTCTGCAATTATAGGTATTTAAAGGTTTTAGTTATCAATAAAAACACAATATCACAGGGGAATTAATTTTAGGTCTCGAATGCTATCTCCAGAGATTGTAAAACCATTTTTTATATCTTATTACGAAGAGACGAAGTCATGCGAGACACCTTTTCCTTTTATGTTGAAAGGATTATCCTTGAAACAGGGCTTTTATGAAGTGTTTTTTAATTGATCTGTCATAGTTATTGATTATATCTTTTAAATTCAACTATGTGTATAAAAGGTTTAAATCTACTTATTTGACGAATTGCTTTGAATTTTAACATAATAGATTGTCACGAGCTATGTCAAGGTCTTGAATACTTGGTTCCTGGAATATATTTTTTAACTCGCCGAAGTTTTGTAAAGCTAGAGAAGTGATACGGGACAGATGTAGAATACTATACCATTAAAAACTTTCAGCAATATGCCTGATGTTGGAATCCGGTCATATGACCACAGCCAACCATGCATCATTATAAAATATTTTGCCGTATGAAAAAATCCAATGAAATTGATAAAAAAAAATAAACAATATCAGTTCTTGCTGCTTAACTACGACTTATTTCTGATTAACAGTTTTTTTTTTAATTCTCTTATACATCAAAGACCAAGAGATAATGCGTAAATTTACGAATATGATCCGGAATTTATCTGGAACCCTTATTTGGTATTATAAGTGGCCTTTTTAAGATCAAAGTAGCAATAGTTCGAATAAATGTAGACTAATGTTTTACTTTTTTATCTTTAGACAAGTTTCAAGCATTCTTCAACCACATGTAGCTGAGCAGATTTAATTTTCAAAATAGTTACAAATTGATCATTAAATAAAAACTTGCCATGGGTCCAGCAAGAAAGATCGTTATTTAAATTATTAAAATTTTGAAAATATCTATTAAATATGCAATGAAGTTAGTCATTTGCCACACGAGGGTTTATAATTTAATTCTTAGTTGAATAAAATTACAATCGACAGTACGACACGTGTAGGTGTTAAGACTTGCAGAGAAACTAACATGGTTGTCATAAAGATTGAAATTGATTTCTTCTAAGACTAAGGCAATTTTGGTTTCTTTAACAGGTAATTTATTTTAATTAGACAGAATTAATGGTTACGCTTCCTTTTCCCGACATTGACAAATCGTAAAAACTAAAAATAAACTTATTCATTAAGACCTTTAAAACGTAAATTTCCACTCTTATAGTGAATAAAATGAAATTGTCATTTTTTTAGAAAGAGTAAATACAGTCATATAAATGTATCTGTTGTATTTCTGATTCAGCTTTTAAATGCACATAGTTATCCAACATTTTCAGAGGAGGTGGATAATAAGTAGAAACTCTGACTGGAAGTGGTCAGATTATATAGTTAAATGCAGACATAACCTCTCACCACGTTAACTTAGAGCAGTTCTGCTGGCTGCTTTAGAACTGCTCTAGAATAGAATCCTGACTGATCTAGAACAGAATCTTGACCGATTCTGACTGCTCTAAGCTGTCATGGTCAAGAATAGCTCTAACTTGTCATGGTCTAAAACAACTCTTATCTGTCATGGTCTAGAACAGTTCTAGTAACAGTCAGGATTTATAATAAATAAGAAATCTCAACTTAAATACACGCGGTCTATCATTTACAATTGCATTACAATATCCATTGTGTTTATATAACTAAAGGTAGGTCAGTTGGACAAAGAATTCGTGCGCATACCATGATTGTCAAGTGCAGTGTGTGTAGATGAACTTGACTTAATCTGATAATGAAACTAAAGAAACTTCGGTTCTGCTAATACTACTATGCCAAGCATTTGCAGATTTTTCTCTATAAATCATTCTACGATGTATTTATCATAACGATGAACCAATTCAATGATTAAAGGATACGGAAATAATGTCTTTACATCACACGTCAGAGAGTAGCCAAGACATTTTCTAGCAACCTTTTAAACATTCCTTAGGCAGTTACAAAAATTCCATCTCAGCTTTATAATGACGACATAAAAATGCTATTTTTACTACTCGCAGATTGTAAATTACAGCACAGAGACGTAATTGGCCATGGTGTTTTCCGAATCCCGATTTTTTCTACCTGAAATCAAATTACAGCTCTCACTTGGGTTTTGATAATTACATTTTACGTTTGGAACTAATTATTAAAGACTTGGGAAGGTGATATTTGCCATTGATACCCCATTATTTCTCTGTCAACATTTGCAATTTATTGTCTTCGGAGACCAAGTTGTATTAAAGAACTACTATGAAGTTTATAGTTTTAAGTCTGTTTGTATCTATTAGTGAAGAGATATGTATATAGTCGCGGATCAGAAGAACTTTCCACCCACGTACATTTAAAATACCGAGTTCATATATATTATGTAAAACTAGATTTAGAAAATTCTCCACTCGTCTTTCTATCAATTCCTTGTCCATTGTGCATGAAAATTTGTAAAAATCATACTTCATTCACGTTTTATCAATATGTTTCACATGTAAAAATATGAAACTAATTACGTTTAATGTGCTTAAATTATAATGCTTGAACAAAAATAATTTAAATTTATTATTACTAGTATTAGAGGTCTGTTTAGTTTTATATGAAATTAAATATATGATGAATGATACAAATTATTTAGAATTAAAAAAAAAAGGGTTGGAAAAACTTCCTGCCCTTGAAAGTGTGCAAATATGCAAGCTTGTATATTGTACATGTAAATGCTGTAAAATAATTCCGGATCTGTTGTGACTTTTTGTCTATCCCACCCCACAGCGACCCCCAAATCAGATGATTCCTTCCTAGAGCAATACAACTGATTTATCTGGTTTATCTCGCATATAACAGTTTAAAATTTCAATTCAACTTCTGTATCCAATATATAAATCGAAATACACAGATCACGAAAAAAGTATTTTGGGGAGAACGATACATGTATTTTATGTATACTACTCAAATTGTTTTGGACAAGTAAAGAATTTTTTCAGTGCCCTGACCTCAATTAGAATAACTTCCTCGAAGGGAATGTAGTTCAATTACTGTTACAAAATTGTAAAATTTGTGAAAACTAAGGAGTATCTCCCTCGTGCATAGCTCTGTCTTTAAATGGTTTTGGCTTTACCACTTTTATTCATTTTGGCACTTTTGAATTTGCTCTTCAACTGTTTGGTGTTTTGGTTTTCAACATTTTAGGCACAACCGATGAGTCGTAAATGAGTCGTAAATCGACGAAATGTGCACATCTTATGCATCAAATTGGTATCAAAGAATTTTATTTATATTGAGGAGGGATTGAGGATTGGTCTTAGTTTTTTAATTTCAGAAAGATTATTAAAATCATTGGATTGACTATGTAAATATTGAATAACGAAGGATATCATGTTTAAACAACACAACAATATTATGTTAGTAAGGAACACTTATTTGCTAATTTTTACAATCATTCATACCCTTCAGCACAGAGTTTCATCATTAATACCAATTTGCAACACACAGCGTGACTCATTTATTTTATAAAAAATAATAATTTAAAGAAATTTAAACAAATGTATTTTTGCTAGCAAATTTGACGAAAATAAACATTCTTTTACAAGACTTAATTAATCATTCAATTTAAGGAAATTGTTGTCGTTAGAAGCAACAAATATAAATATTAGCGCAACAGTTCACTGTATCATGAATAAATATAGCGGGAATTGTTGTTCCATTTTGTTAAATATTAACGGTTTTCAAAAAAGACAATATCTTTGATAATATATATATATAGGATTAAGACAAAGTAATTGATGAATATAGTATAAGAGACTCAGTATCTATGATGAGTCCTTAATTATCTCTCCCTCCGAAAGAGTGGAATATGAAAAAAACACATCGAGAAGATAATCCGTAATTTGAAAATTATCTTGGCTGTTGAATAGAATAGAGAATAGAAACGAGGAATATGTCAAAGAGACAACAACCCGACCAAAGAGCAGAAAACAGCTGAAGGCTACCAATGGGCCTTCAGCGCAGCGTGAAAATCCCTCACCCGAAGGTGGGCTTTAGCTGGCCCCTAAACAATAATGTTTACTAGTGCAGCAAAATGGACGGCACACTAAACTCCGAAACATGGAAATGAACCAAAATTCAAAAAACACACAAGACTAACAAAGGCTAGAGGGTCCTGACTTGGGACAGGCGTAAAAATGCGGCGGGATTAAACTTGTTTTGTGAGATCTCAACCCTCCCCCTATGTATACTTGTGCATAACTCTAGAACCAGTCTACAAAAAAAAATCGTTTCCAATTCTCTTATGGCAGCTACAATTTGCATTCAAAGGCCGGTTTCATTCTGGTAGATTGAATTATGTTTTGCAAATTGAAAATGACACGACCTCCCTTGACAAAGTAACTCAATATATATTAATCAAACGTGAGTACATTACCTTAATAAGCTCTATTACCAGTAATATATTTCATTGTGACAAGAGAATACATTTCTTTTAAGGAGCACTTTAATTAAAACTTTCCACAATAAACATTTTTTTATTATTGGAATCTGAGGCTTTGTATTGATACGAGTTTTCAGAAAGGATCGTTATTTTTTCTAGTGAGACAATACGCCTAGCTATACTGTACAAAATTACTACCATCATTTTCTTGAAATAAAACAATCAAGTAAAAGGGTTTTGTGTGATGAAAAACGACGTATATGAAAAATCACCTAAAAAAGCAGCTGTTGTTTAATCTATGACAGCCCATAAATTGAAGAGTACCGTTGTATATGGAACGCCACAGCTGTCTTATGTTCATTTCCATAATGTTGTTATGTCCATTTGTTGTTTTATTAAGTCAAATTGTCTGATTGTGTTGTTTGTTCTTATGTTGTTATGTTCGAATATTATTTCATTGAGTTAATTTCTATTTTGTTATGTGCAATTATTATTTCATTCAGTCGAATCAATTTGTTGTGGTGTTAAAAGATCGTTTTGTTGGGTCAATTGATTATATTGTTATGTTAAATCATTATTTTATTACGTTAGATCAACTTATTATCATGTTAAATTATTATTTTATCAAGTCAAATCAACATATTGTTATGTTCAATCATTATTTCGTCTTGTCAGTCTAACTTCTTGTTATGTTCATTTGATGTTTCGTTACGTCCAATTAGTATAATGTTATGTTGCATTTTCATCACGTGATGTCAAGTAGCAACTTTATTTCATTGTGTCCAGTTATTATGTTGTAATGTTGAAGTATTATGGTGTAATGTTAAAGTATTATGTTGTAATGTTGAAGTATTATGTTGTAATGTTGAATCGTTATGTTGATCAACGTTATGTTGTTCATTCGGAAATGATCTTCGAGTTACTTCGGTTTTAACAGATTAATTTGAGACCACTCCCAGTCTGCCATAAACTATATTCAACACCTGGGACTATTATACTATTAGTATAATAGTCCCAGTCAACACCTACCCCAGTGTTTAGGGTACCTGTTCAGATAGATTAATAGGTTCAAGGCTACACCCATCATCAAAACGACTCAAGCCCCATATGTTTTATTTTTAGGGATCAAACATTTTTTAGGGCGGGGACGGGGGGGCGGGGGGCTAGGATCAATTTTGGAATAAAAAGGCAGGGCCAGGATTTTGGCGAAATTAAAAGGCTGGAACACTTTAGGTGTAAAAAAAAATGCAGGACATGTGTCAATAAGGACATTTTCTGGTTAAAAGAAAATAAAAATTCAGGTCGCAATAGCAGCCGAAAATAAGATCCAGGACCAAAATTTTCAGGGAAAAAAGATAGGCAGGACCAAACATTTGATCGTAGTCCCCTCTAAAAGTCAAATGGTTGCTCCCTTAAGACGTATTATCTTTAATTATTTTACAACGTATGTTGAGAAACTGATACACAAAGAGTCGCACACTTAAATTGTTGGTCAATAATCTATGCTAAGTCTTTATCTCATTGTGCACAAAAATCATTTTCAATTGAGAATTTGTGTTATAATTTACGTATTGGATACGTTTGAGAAAGATATACTGTTTTTATTTCGTTTTAGACGAGGTGAGGTAATTTTCAAGACTTGTGGTTTTTTTATGCAATCAGCGGGGGAGGAGAGGCGTTTGAATATACACTGAACCGCAAAAGAAACGTCGCACAAAATGACATGTTCACACATTTATTTCAAAGTGACATTTATATATTTTAAATTAATTTTTACAAAATTTAATGAATGATTTACAGTCTTTTGGTTACAATGTTCACAAAAACGTCACAATTGTCGCAACGTCACATGTTTTCAATGCTGTGCTCCCACGTCCGTTAATAACGTGTATGTCCTCCACCGGCACCAATTACTGCGGCACATCTTCGGTACATGGAGTTGATGAGCCGATTAATAAACGCCATCGGAATACGTGCCATACTCTCTGAAACGCTTGTGAAAGTTCAGCTGCAGTTGTCGGACTTGGCTGCTCATTTTTCAACCGTCTTTGAACTTCGTCCCATAAATGTTCAATAGGGTTTAAATCTGGACTCAAAGCCGGCCAATCCATAACATTAATGTTATTCTGCTGTAGGAAGTCTCTTGTGGCTCTTGCGGTATGCGTACGTGCATTGTCCTGTTGGAAAGTCTTGTTTTGATGACGTGCGAAATGGGGCTGAACATGGGGTGTCAAGACTTGGTCGATGTAACGGGCAGCTGTTACGCCATTTCCTCTGCCTGGGCCAAGGTTCTGAAAGATGACTGGACCAAGTTTAACGTTAAGGCCGATTCCACCCCATACCATGATGCTAGGTCCTCCCCACGCGTCTGTTTCCAGAATGCAGCTGTCTTCGTAACGTTCCCCGCGTCTTCTCCACACTCTGGTTCTGCCATCGGCTGTTGAAATGCAGTAACGGCTTTCGTCAGAGAAGATGATGTTACGCCATTGTCGATTTCGCCAATTCTGTCGCTGAGTGGCCCACTGAAGACGAGCTTGACGGTGTCGAGGAGTAAGAATAGGTCCTCTTGCTGGACGGCGACATCTCATGTTTCTAGCAGCTAATCGCCGACGAACCGTATCATCACTTATGGGTCGTCCATGTGTTCCAACAGTGTTTCTGGCAGTTTCGGCAGCTGGGGTGAACCGATTCATCAAATGGTGACGAACAATGCCTCTATTCTGTCTAGGGGTAGTGACTTGGGGTCTACCACTCCGTGGACGGTCATTTGTGCTGTTTGTTGCATTGTACCGTGTCCGTCGACGTTCAATTGTTCGAACAGCACAGTTGAAGTCGTTGGCAATAACTCTGGCAGATTGCCCAGCATCCAATCGACCAATGGCCTGTTCTCTCTGTTTTGGAGTCAGACGTGGCATAGCTTCTGTGTCAACACTGATACTAACACTCTTTAATTTTCTCCGGCCTTTTATACCCATAAAGGAGCATGAATTTCACGAACATTTAAGATTTAAGAAAAATTACCGCCAAGTGTGTCCCACGAGCGGTTTTAGGTACGGTCGCTCTACGATATCAACTGAAAATTATTCAACCGAAAATTTAATTCACAGGTAATTTAATCTTACCTGGTGATGTAATCGTAATACTGATTATATAAAAATCATTAATTAATATTTATTTTGAATTTTGCTAACATTTTGAAAAAGCGACGTTTCTTTTGCGGTTCAGTATATAATTTGTGAAATCATTTCTTCCTAACTGTTTGTAGCAAATACTACATCGGTGGCGCTTTGTTTTTATTTTTAGGTCTGTATTTAACCAGGCGCAAGCTGGCAGCCACTTTTTTGAAATGTCTAAAAAACAAATATTTATATAAGAATATAACATTTTGAAATGCCAGCAGCCATTTAGGTAGTAGCCACATTTGAGATACATGTAAAAACCTATAAATTACGACAGACTCATTCAATCTTGAACCTCAAAACGAACATATTTAGCATTATAAAAAGTTTGTTTCTGCGTATTAGTGAATGGTAGATACCATATTAGTATTATAAACCAAAGGCGATATTAACCTTAGTAATTCAAATTAAACTTCTCAATAATATATATAATTTATACTTCAAATCATATATTTGAACGTCGCGACTTTTTATGTATCAGTTTCTCAACATACGTTGTAAAATAATTAAAGATAATACGTCTTAAGGGAGCATTTGATTTTTATGAGGGGGGGGGGGGGGGGTAAGGGTCAAAAGTTTGGTCCTGCCTATTTTTTTCCTGGAAATCTTGCCCTGGATTTTTTTTGGCTGCTATTTCGACCCACATTTTTATTTTCATTTACACCGAAAAATATCCTGATTGGCAAGTGTCCTGCATTTTGTTCACACCTACAGTGATCCTGCCTTTTTATTCCAAAATTGATCCTACCCCCCTCCCCAACCCTCCTCCCCCCTCAAAAAATGGTTGATCCCTAATAATAAAACATCAGGGGCTTGAGTCGCTCTGATGATGGGTGTAGCCTTGAACCTATTAATCTATCTGAACAGGTACCCGAAACACTGGGGTAGGTGTTGAATATAGTTAATGGCAGACTGGGAGTGGTCTCAAATTAATCTGTTAATACCGAAGTAACTCGAAGATCATTTCCGAATGAACAACATAACGTTGATCAACATAACGATTCAACATTACAACATAATACTTCAACATTAGAACATAATACTTCAACATTACAACATAATACTTCAACATTACAACATAATACTTTAACATTACAACATAATACTTCAACATTACAACATAATAACTCGACACAATGAAATAAAGTTGCTACTTGACATCACGTGATGAAAATGCAACATAACATTATACTAATTGGACGTAACGAAACATCGAATGAACATAACAAGAAGTTAGACTGACAAGACGAAATAATGATTGAACATAACAATATGTTGATTTGACTTGATAAAATAATAATTTAACATGATAATAAGTTGATCTAACGTACTAAAATAATGATTTAACATAACAATATAATCAATTGACCCAACAAAACGATCTTTTAACACCACAACAAATTGATTGACTGAATGAAATAATAATTGCACATAACAAAATAGAAATTAACTCAATGAAATAATATTTGAACATAACAACATAAGAACAAACAACACAATCAGACAATTTGACTTAATAAAACAACAAATGGAAATAACAACATTATGGAAATGAACATAAGACAGCTGTGGCGTTCCATAGTTGTACCTAGAATTATATGTTGTGGTTTTCAAAGACGTTTTGGTAATTTAGAGCTGATGTTTTTAATTTACCAAATAAACTATAGAAAACTCATCATAATCTTCTTGATCTATTCTGAACCTCAAAATTTAGTTCGTTTAATTCTGGCATAAGGACAATTTTCATTTAAATTTTGCGTTTAGAAGAAATCATTACTTCCGGAATACAACTGTACCTAATGTCACTCCGTTTTTTTTTATGGTATTTACATTGCTAGAGATTTAGACTATTTGATGTCGCGTTCTAATTAAGAGATAACTTTATTATATTTTAATGGTATCAATTGTTGATTTAATGGTTGTAAATTGAGTTGATTGGCGACAATACTGTTATTCCGATTCTTAATGCAAGTTAAAAGATTTTAAGTGAAATAAATATTTTTGAAATCCGGAAGTGACGCTTTACATGTGTAACGTCTCATAAAGCATCAATTGCAGAATTGATAACTTGAAATTTCCGACATCATCCAATGAAAGTCAACGTTATATATATATATTAGCTACATACATTCGGATATGTCTTTTTATTATCAGCATTTAGTCTTTGTGTTACTGCTGTGACGATTCTCCTTGTCTACGAATTGAGGTATTATAGACTTCCCCACCCCCAGTTTTATTGCTTTGTTATTCGCCAGTTTTTGATACATGTAAGTTGTTTCCCATTTACGGAGTTATCTGCTCTTCGGAGAAGGTGTCTCCAATAGATATCATTGGACATATTGTCGTATTTCTGCAAAATATTTTTCCCATATGGCAAAATGCTGGGAACTTTTTTCATGAGATTTGCATCACGTGACTTCAGCCATTTTAATCAAATTACCTCTCTTAGTTGTAGACTCGAAAATGATAAATTGTTTGAATTACGGATAATAGAGTCTTTTCTCGTCTCGGCTCTTAAACTAATGTGTCTATGAAAACTTCCTTTGGCGGATATTTACAAATTGTTTGTTAAAATGTGAGGGGAAAGGCTTGATATTTGAAGCGTTACGCTATGGGAGACTTGAAATTATCATGTTTTAAAAATATTTTGGCCGAAAAGTTATGAAAGCAGGTGAGATAATATAGGCCTAATCCATCCTCCAAAGTGGTTCTCCATATGCGTACAATTTATGTATGATCTCGCCTTGTATCTGTATTTGTAGTTTGAATTTGCATTTTTCACTAATTTTGGTTAATTCATATAGTAATTATACTACCGTAACGGTTACGCTTCAGTTTTTTAAACTGAATTGGTGGAAAATTTTCAATGCTGACAATGTTCATTTGCACACGAAAAGAAATCTAATATTGTGTAGAGTGTACCTATATGCGGACAAATTGCTTGAGTTGTAAGAATTTGAATATGTGCATTTTTATTTTTTGGGCAAGTATAATGCTTTATAATAAATGTCGTCAGAGAAATCCAAAATGGCCGCTATGCAAATTAGCAAAGTACCCACAATTCTGCCACATGCTTCCTAACAATATCCTCCACACACATTAATGATATGTTCTTGGATATATTTCCGACATTTTTAAATGTTCGATGAAGGTCTTCCCGTATTTAACATTTTTATAAAAAATTAAAATTGCCTTTTGCCAGTTATTTTTAATACAAGAAAAGATAACTCGTGCACATGGGAGACAACTCCAATATCCGCAAGTAGGGACTTCTTTCAACATTTAAAATTAGAAAAGTGAAAATTCATTAACTCTAAAAATGATTGCTTATCTGAAATATTGTTCATTTGTCAAGTCAGTAAGATCGCAATAACTGATACAATGAGGTAAGTTACACGGTCTAGAATTGATTAATAATTAACGGTTGCTTTATTTGTCTTGATTTGCGTAATAGATTTTATTTACAGGTACAATTAAAGAATTAAATTCTTTATATAGATATAAGCAAATATTACGTGATTACACCTCCTACAAAATATCGTTGAATTTAGAGTTTTGTTCACGTGAATCACGTCATATTTTTTTTTCAAATTAACAACCCGAAAATTGAAGCTATATATAGCTTACTCTCGCCAACTATAATTGACACGTCTGTTAAAAATAGTTCGTCATAACAGGAATTTAAGATATCAGAAGAAAGTATTTAAATTATTGTCTTGGGAGCCCTTTTAGATACCAGAAAATTTGATATAAGAGAGTTTGGGAAAAAGCTAATCATTTCGGTTTTTTTTTTTAATTTTCATAAGGGTCGAGAGAATATGATATATTCTAGCGCGATGCTAGGAAATTCCTTGAATTAGTATTTCAAAAATATTAAGCTAAAACTACGTCTTCTGGCGATCATTGTTATTTTAACTTTCTGAATTCATGGAATTCATTCGGAAGCAGTATTTCATAAATATTAAACTAAAACTTCGTCCTCTGGCAATAATTACATGTCACTCAGACCTGGCAAATATTTCGCATATAACAGTCACAAGACCCTAATATTGTGATTATTATACTTCATGCTAAGAATTCATCTAACTTGAAATTAAGGTATCCGGACCATAAATGACCACGTGATTATTCAAAAGTTCCCGGATGTTCCATACAACGCAATTGAATTGACCTCGGTAATTATCGGAAAACTTCGGAAATGCCAATATAACTAAGTTATTTTTAAAGACTCGGGATATAGCAACAAAGTGTGTTTCAACTTGAGAAAAATATATATACAAAATTCCAGCTTTAAATTGTTTGGTTCAGTCATTCACGGTCAAAAAGAGATAAAATTTTCGATCATAATTTATTATGGTCCGGATACCTTAATTCACTTTTCTTATGTAAATAAGCGCATCGCTGACTGCGCTCTATTCTTGTAACCGTAAATGTACACAAAAAACTCAGATGACATATAAAGCCGCACGTGGACATATTACTGTAGTTCGTATGCCGTATTTGCCGGATAAATGTACACAAAAACTCACGCAACATATAAAGCCGCACGTGGACATATTACTGTAGTTCATAGGCCGTAGTTGCCGTACTTGCTAGTTGGAATTTATATGCGAATTATTAATGTACCAAATATCACAGTAGTTTCTGGCATGAAGTATAATTCTTTCATAAGTAGTATTTCACAAATATTAAACTAAAACTACGTCTTCTGGTGATAATTGTCCGAAAGTTGCTCTATGGTTAAGGAATACATATTTTAAATATAAGGCAACATTTCTGTTAAATGACAAACAAGAAAAATAAAAGTGAACTTGGTTTTAAGAAAACGTGCATGTACATGCAGACCGTGATGAAAATAAAAAAATATTTTATCCAATTTAATTATTAGAGTTTTACAGTTTTACGTAAAGTAAGTATCCGATTATCCAAAGTAACCAGAAACGGTGACGAGGTCAATGTATTTAAGATATTATAATAGAAACCCAGTAAGAGCATAACAATATCAATATTCAATGTTATTAGCAGTGTATATAATATTTCACCGTTATTAAATATAGATTTTCTTGTGAAATATAACTTGAATCAGGTAGAATGGTTAATTGCAATTGTAAACCAGTTTTTTCCAATCAAATTATGAGAATATAGATTCTTTTGTATTTAAGCCAAAAAAAAAAGAGTTCTGTTTTGCAGTTTTCGTTACAATTTTTTGCAGAAGCTGCTTTATATATGCGTGTATATAGCACAGTGGTGAATTTGCAAGACAAATGGTGCACCTTGACCGAAGGTCTGCTTGCGATTTTGCAATCACTCTGCGTCCGGCATCGTTCATTGTATGTAAACCTTTCCACTTAAATCTGTTCCACTGAAACCAATGGGCCTGTTGGGATAAAACTCTGGCAGAATGGTCCTTGGGTGATGTCCTGACAAATAATAGATGTGGCCGCCGTTACTAATAGTAACAAAATCAGCAAACAGTTGTCTCCTCTGAAACAACTGGGGAAATTAACACCAAAAGTGTCTGGATCTTAAAATAAATTGTTCTTTGAACGCTAGATAATTCCCTGTTCAGAGCCCTAGAACACTGCTTTTGAAAGAAAAACACCAACAATCAAGCATAACGTTTTTGTTTAATTCATTGTTATGATGTTTGAATAGGAAATTAAATCCTTTAGCCTTTAGTTTTATTTTACTTTGTTGTTTTGATTTCAGGTCCTGTCACCTACAGCCTTAGAAGATGCAAAGCTATTAGTACTAAATGCCTTTGACGAAAATTCCGATGGTAGAATAGATATAGCCGAGGTACAATGTTTGATTAGAAACAATAAAATAAAAAGCTATCAAAACAAATCATGTAGTCGATTCTTATGAGAATTATCAAATGGACTCTTTATACTTTAGGTTCTTTATACAATTAAATTGAAACTGTGGAATAACTTTGTATCTGATTTTCCTAGCATGATGCTTTTAATGGATAACCTTTTACGCATTTGGTAAACATTGTTGCTTTTCAATAAAAACCAACTAGAGCTGTGCTACAGTTTTGTTCTATTCTTTGTCAATCCGTTTGCAATAAAAGCTAAACATAAAGGTTTCTTTTCGATTTTATGGTTCGTGAAAAAAAGATAAACAAGTTTATATAAACAGAATATTCATGATGCAGTATTGAGTTGTACACCAAAACACTAATTATTAGCTCAGAAAAAACCTAGGAGTGACATCATGTTCCATGGAACGGTACACGCTGAAATTTATTAGAGCCATGTCCGTTGACAAAACATTTGTATATGTAATCTTATCTGTTAGATAAAATTTTCATAGCATTTAACTTTTAAAAAAAACAGACAATTAAGTAATAATAATTTCTCATTGATTTCACTTTTTGAAAATGCAAATAATGAAGCTATGGAACGAAATTAGGGGTTAAAGTAAAAATGAATCCATTGCCTTGCAATGGATATAATCAGAGGGGAACGAAAGTCTGTAAACAACATCGAACACGTGGCCAGCAATTCTCGTTCAGCTGCCTCTGATGAGCATATCATGTGGTAATAAGTGTGTGATTTCGTTTCACTCTTTACAAAAACAGAATTTTTGTTTCAGCTTGCACAAATTTTACCAACAGAAGAGACATTTCTGTTGTTGTTCAGACGAGACAATCCATTAGAATCTAGCGTGGAATTTATGAAGGTAAGATTACATTATTTAACTTTAATTAAGAATTCATGATGAGAATGTTATGCTGATATTCTCCATATTAAAATTACCGGACAATTTCCAGATTCTCAAATACAATATTCTTCAAAGTTTTCTTTTAGATTTTCTAAATGATCACAGTTACATATACATGTGGACTATAATCCCCCTAATATTCAAAAATATATTATTGATAAATGCATATTTAAAAACAAGCCTGGCCTGTACAAGTTCTCTCCATAAATCAAGATGAATAAGCAAAATATAATATAATATAATCAATTACAAAACAATTAATTATACTAGAAAATGATGTAAAAGGGATTTTAATTAAGACGATAAATTAGTGGTACATGTAACGGATGTAGGGCACTTCAGTTTCAAGAATTATTCTAGTTGGATTGTATTATTAGTGTAAAAAAGATCATAGTTTATGCATGTTTTCTCGCCACCTATAGTTACATTCTAAAACTAAAATTGTAAAAAGACTTTGTACACAAGTTAAAATATAAAAAATAGACAAGTTATTTAGGAAATAAAATCAATTTTCATTTGAGTAAAATGTACGAGGTGATGCCATCTATTAATATAGACGTCAAATGTCAGTAATCGTAACTTATTGATAGCTAAGATGGTATAACCTCCTGTTTTTTTTTAATGACAATTCTCTATTTGTTTTATGATAGTCTGACTTAGTGTCTCTAACAAGTCAGAATAACCTGATTCTCTGTTGTTAGTATGTTTCAGCTTTGTAATATTTGTTTTATTTTTAGTCTGATGGTCTGTAGAGTGGAAGTCGCTAATTGTTTGGTGTGTCATATTTGTTTTATTTTTGGTCTGAGGGTCTGTAGATTGGAAGTCGCTAATTGTTTGGTGTGTCATATTTGTTTTATTTTTAGTCTGAGGGTCTGTAGATTGGAAGTCCTTAATTGTTTGGTGTGTCATATTTTGTATTATTTTTAGTCTGAGGGTCTGTAGATTGGAAGTCTCTAATTGTTTGGTGTGTCATATTTGTTTTATTTTTAGTCTGAGGGTCCGTAGATTGGAAGTCGCTATTTGTTTGGTGTGTCATATTTGTTTTATTTTTAGTCTGAGGGTCTGTAGATTGGAAGTCGTTAATTGTTTGGTGTGTCATATTTTGTATTATTTTTAGTCTGAGGGTCTGTAAATTGGAAGTCGTTAATTGTTTGGTGTGTCATATTTTGTATTATTTTTAGTCTGAGGGTCCGTAGATTGGAAGTCGCTATTTGTTTGGTGTGTCATATTTGTTTTATTTTTAGTCTGAGGGTCTGTAGATTGGAAGTCGCTAATTGTTTGGTGCGTCATATTTGTTTTATTTTTAGTCTGAGGGTCTGTAGATTGGAAGTCGCTAATTGTTTGGTGTGTCATATATGTTTTATTTTTAGTCTGAGGGTCTGTAGATTGGAAGTCGCTAATTGTTTTGTGTATCATATTTATATTATTTTTAGTCTGAGGGTCTGTAGATTGGAAGTCGCTAATTGTTTGGTGTGTCATATTTGTTTTTTTAGTCTGAGGGTCTGTAGATTGGAAGTCGTTAATTGTTTGGTGTGTCATATTTGTTTCTTTAGTCTGAGGGTCTGTAGATTGGAAGTCGCTAATTGTTTGGTGTGACATATTTGTTTTTTTAGTCTGAGGGTCTGTAGATTGGAAGTCGTTCATTGTGTTCAATGCCGTGACTTTTGTATTGTCCATTTTGGTGTTTATTTGGCCATGTCACTTGTATGACAGACCGTCTAGGTGTTGTAGTAGAATGATGAACAGCGATGTTCTCATCTACAAACAAATTTAGTGACTCTTTAGACAGATTATTCACTTTATCAATACCAGTTTAATTTCTAACATTATAGAAAATTCATGTTAAAAAATAATCGGCATACAAAGAAAAGGTGTCAAACTTTTGTCAATGAGCACAATTACAGTGTTAGTTTATCATAAGGAACAAGAGAAAAGAAAAAAATCGATTTTAAAAACAAATACGTTAAAAAATAAAAATTTCTTAACTAACATTTTAATCAAGTTACGTTTTTATTTGTTTAACCATTGTTAGGTCATTGGAAGTCTTTGCCTTATGGCTACAGACAAAATGGAAATGTCTAGACCAAACGTAATTGACTGTTAGGAGTGGTTTGTTTGGGCTGTTATAAATTTATACAATTAATCAAGCAGAATAGGTTGGTAAATGGGTTACCAGTTCCTGTTAAATAAAACGTCTATCAAAATTAAATAATACTGCTTTTTGATGCCCAATGTACGTGAATTGTAACCGTAGAACACACCTTTGTATAGCTCTGTAGAGAAATAATGAAAAGAGATACCTAAAAAATAATTTGTACGGTCTGTAATGTCATATAATTCGAACATTGACAGCCCATCAACATTTTGTCAGACAAAAAAACAACCATTAATATAACAAAACACAAATATTGTAAGATGAAAATAGAGTTAGGATAGTATGATTTGTTGTAGACATTTTTAACAAGAATTTTAAAGCAGGGATTATGACTAGATATATTTTACTTAAGCTGGAATTCACTTCATTGTTTAGATGGGGCGTCTATGAAAATAAGTTGATCATATTGCGTTTCTGAAGTTCACGGATAATTACAGAGGTTATTGCCCTAACGATTTATGGAACATCCGGGACACCTGGAAGAAGAACATGGACATTTATGGTCCGGATATAGGCACCCAATTGTCTCCTTTATCTGTCCTGACCCTTGTGTGTGAAAGAGCACTGAATTTGGTGCTCAATTGTTTTTTACTTTATTTATATTATATAAAAAAAAGAAAAAAAAAAAAAGAAAAACAATTGTAGTAAACCGATATCATAATTAACATTTATAAATGATTTGATCTATAAGCCAACCTACATGTATTCTTCTTGATGTTTGTATAAAATCTATGACAGACTAAATACACCGCTCCTACCACCCAGGTACATTTGTTCTATACATTTGCATTTTCCCTCTGGCCATAAGGTAATAACTTCAAATGACCTAACAATGCTTACACAAATAAAAACGAAACCTTATTGCATTTTATACATATCCTGATTGTTTCAATAATTTGCTTAAAGAATATTGTATAAAATTATGTTTTGTTAAATTTGCTGTTATTTCTATGTTTATCATACTTTATTTTTTCATTTTATTCATACATGTAGTAAAACAGAGGATAAGGTATGATTTTAGCCATTATTTGGCCCCATCGGACATGAAAAATTAAATGTAAGATTTCAGATTCAAATTTGTATAATTTTTTATCGTGCAATGGTCGAACTTTAACAATCTATCAGTCATTGTACAAAATTCCTTCCCATGATGCAACAGCAACGGCATGACATCTGCTACATGTAAATCAAGGATTTGACAAGTTGAGTGTTTTCATAGCAGATTTTGGTCAAAACAACTATGAGCAACAGCCTTGCCCAAACAGATTTTTTAAATATAATGTTTATCTCACATAAAGACACATTTCAGTGAAATATTTTTTTGGGAAAGGCTGTTGCCCATTTAAAAAATTTAATTCAAAGGTCCAAAAATGAGTGAAATTTTTTTTAATGATTTCTTCTGAAACATTTTATCAGAAATTAGCGAACAAAATAACATGTAAAATTTATCAGGCAGCTAGACCGTATATAAATTAGTTAAAAGTTTCTCTGTAAAAAAAATGAAATTATTCAATTTAATCACGCAGGTTTCTGCAAAACGAAAAAGATAAAAATCTTAATGACCGATTCAGTTGCAGAGTAGTGAAAAAATCTACTAATTGATTTTTTCCAACTGAAATCATTCATCCAAACATTTAATATAGTAAAACACCATGATGGCTTAGAAGATTTCGCACATGGTTTATCACAGACTGATGCATGTCTGTCAGAAACATAGCGATTTCACGCATTCGTACTCACAGACCTATTCAAAGCTTATCTTTTGAATGGTGAATTGCCATTTCTAGTTACACTGTGTAAATCTGTAAACCAAGTGGAAAAAATTCTAAAGAAAAAAGTCCAAGGGCGTATATTATGAAATCCTTTATCTATCTAAGTATTAGATCCTCCTGTGAAATAAAATATATTCATTTTAAAGTTGTAGTCAACACTGACAATCATATATTACTGACGTCAAAGACCTTTAAATTCTCATGTTTTACTTGTTTTGTATTTGCCACCGAATGATTGAGCTTTTCATCTTTTCATGGTAATAAAGTTTTGAAAAAACTTATTTTAGTTTAAATTTCAACGGAAACGAACACTTGCAATGCATACATATATATATAGTAGCATGCATGCATATGTCAACAATTTAGGAGAATTCCATTTACTGGTAAATATAAACTTTACGTCAACTGAGGTACTCTAGGTCACTTTTTAAACTGAGGCTTGGATTTGATATTCAAAACTTTTGTTGAAGATCTTTAGAATCTTTAGAATCGTCGAAAGCAAAAGAAATGTCACATTCATTGAGCCAAATACATTAGATAATTGTTTGATTCATATTTCATATATTTTTTGCGCATTCAGCACGAATACAAAGTGAATTAACCATCAATAAATTATGTGGCTTTCCATCTTTAAAAAGTTATTAAAATACTGGTTCCCAATATTTATAAGTACTATTTTCCTAGATGCTTAAGCTAACGCAGTGATCCAGTGTTAGGGAAACACTAGTAAGGGGCAATGTTTAAAGATCTTTTTTTTCAAATTTGGATTCCTTGTTTCTTGTGACAAAATGACGAATAAGATAATAATTTTGATCGCGGAATGTTGTTTATAGTGACAAAAATAAAGGTTGAGCACTTTTTACGATTACGTTTATCTAATAAAGTCTTGAAAATAGCTTTTACAAGAAAATAGTTTTTTCTGTTTTAGTGAAACTTGGGTCAAAATTTAAAATAAGACGCAATTAAGATAACAATAGAATAAAATTTAAAACGCAGTTTTAACCATTGGCCAGCATTGTTTTAGAAATGAATCGGAAACTCTGTTTATCGGAATTTGGACTCACCGAGCAAAATATATACTTTCGTTAAATATGAAACGTTGGAGGTCTTGTGTACATTTTCTTATATTTAATTATACATCTAAAGGTAGTATGAAGGCCGTAACAAATTTTCAATCTCCATTTGTGGACAAGACCTGTCTTTTCAATTATTCTACAAGATGTCGCGAAGTACTACTTCCAAGAAATAAAATCCTTAATATGTAAAATATATCATGCTGCAATGTGTTATTCTTGTGCATAATTCTAGATAAATTACATTCAGAATTCATGAATCAGACTATCAGAATTGATTTTATTTAACAAATAAATGTGTTTGTCAAAGATTGCAGCAACACTATTTAGTAAACCGCAAATATGGATAAGTGATAAATGACTTTGCCACACGTATTACTAGATCGTGTTCTATCAATATTAAGAGTGCTATTTTATTGAAAAGAAATGTAATTTCTAATCACATAGGTTATTGATTATGTAATAAACCGTATGTTCTCCTTGATTTTATGTATTGATAAAAGTATGTTAATGGACTCTGACTAATGAGTGATATCAGAAATACGAGAATTATGATTGTGCCAATTGCCGTCTAGACGATGCCTGGTTATACTTTACCTTCAGAAAGAAAAGTGAAACCTTCAGGATGTAATATTCATATCCGTCCGCTTCTGGAAACGTCCTGTTCGATAGTCATAAATGAACATATTTTAAATATATTTGCTAGGCCACCCCTTTCTATATTGTTGACATTGATTTAATAAACTGTTTGTCAAAATGCGCATTCAATGCATCCTAATTGGTAACAAGAAATTCTATGATACCAGTTTTGATGCACTTGTCGATTAAATTTTGCTCAAGGCTCAAAATGTTGATATAGGTAAAGCTAAAACCATTTAAGGACAGAGCTATGCACGAGGAAGATACTCCTAAGATTTCATCTAAACCAAATTTCAAGTATAAATTTTTAAACAGAGAATGTTAAATTTCATGAAAATGCACTTTTTATTTTATTTTTATTTTAGTTATTTTTAAAAAAAATCCTTTCTTTGAATAAAAAACAGTATTCATGTTGAGAATTATGACTATCTGGAGGCAAAGGACAACTTATCAAAAGCTAATCGTTCTTCATTAGAAACAATCATGGGAACCAGAACAAATGGTTATAACGTTAACAATACCGGTAGACGTAATGTTGTCTTTACGTTATATCGTTTTTTTTCCCATACGAATTTAGATAACAAATAAAACGTGTGAGAAGCGTTTTAGTATTAATAATTAACAATACTAAACCAAATATACACTTGCATCAATTTTCTTGCATACACATGAAACACTATTCCTTTTTAACACCAAATTTATGGTCAGTGTCAGGACCATATCAATAGAAAGAAAAGCCAGAATGCAGTCATGGATTGGAGCCATACATATACTGCAACACCCCACATAGGCACTCTGTAATGATATTCCTTTCAACAAAATAAGACAAATATGAAATTTCCAGTTTCTTCATTTCTCAGCTCTTCTATAATTATGGGTTTAGTTCTGAAGTATACGTCCTTTGTTTTGTAGGTATGGAAAGAATATGACAAAGACAGAAGTGGTTATATAGAGGCAGATGAATTAAAGGTAATTTGATTGTTATAAATGTATTGTTCCGTTTTTTTTTAACGGATCTGAGTTTATCCATAAAACTTAGCATCTAACATTTTTCACACTGCCACTTTTTTTTCTATACTCACAAAATCATAATAAAAAGTAAAAATGAGAAACAATTATGAAATTCTTATGTTTTCTGTGTAGTTTTAGGCAAACCATGTCCATAAAACATGAAAAACCTACGAAAACTAAAGGAATTATCTTCCACACCTAATATATTCAGGGTCCCATTTCACTTATATTCGTATATTTTTTTTGTACCAATACAAAGTTTGTTCTGTTTTCGGGTCCTCAGTGTCTTTTTCAATTAATATCTTGGAAACAGTCTTACGAATGCTTTTGGGACAGGGATTATATATCTCAAAGCAGGAAAACATTGATTATTTTCTGCTTATTTTGTTCAAACATCAAGAACTAATTATGTAAAATTAAACATTTGAAAAACGTGTTATGTTGAAATTGACAAGGAAACTTCCTTAAAGATTTTTCTTTGTATGCTTTACAAGTAGGCATTACTAAAATTGATAGTATTGATAGTATCTGATGTTCGGATTGTAATAAAACAAATAACAGAGCAAACCTTTTTTAGTTTGAGCTCAGTGCCATTTTATGAAGTATATGTTGTAAATTCAAATTGTTTAATCTTTTTTTAGCTCACCTGAACGAAAGGTCCATGTTAACTATGGCCACCACTTGTGTGTCGTCGTCCGTCCATATACTTTCAAATCTTCTCCTCCAAAACAACTAGGTCAATCTGTACCAAACGTTAGTAGAATGGTCCTTGGCAGGCCCCCTTTGAAAGGTGTTTCGGGGAGTCCAATAGCAAATAATATTTAAAAAATATTCTCCACGTAAATTGCCAGGGTAATTCAAACCAAATCTTGATGAAATGGTAGTTAGGTGGTCCCATTTTCAAACGTATGTCTAGGGGATCAAACCTCATAAAAAACGTCTTTGAAACTACTGTGGCAGTGTAGACTAAATCTGGTTGAATGGTCCTTATATGTCCCCTTCCAAAAGTTTGTGTAGTATATGGTCATTGCTATAAAAATACAGCACAAAACATGGGTATCAGCCTGTTTTCAATGATGTTTAATTTCAGTTTATGATATTTGAATGACACATTAAATCCAGGTGAGCAATACAGGCTCCTGGGAGACTCTAGTTTTAAGTTGGCTTTTTTCCAGGGCCAAGGGACCTAGCCTGAATGTACAGGTTTTTTTTTAAATCGGGACTGAATATCAGCATAACTCTTTATATAGGTACAAGTGTGATTTATTTGTAGTTCCAGTCTTCACTGAAAAGGTAGTCATTTTCTTATCACGAACAGATCTACATGCAGCTTGATAATATAAAATATTTATGTATTTTCTTCTTTTAACGCCTTTTAGTATGATGTAACCTCACATTTCTGTGTTTTTTAGACTAAACAATCAGCTGTCACGAGTTCTCTTGTGTTTGGTATTATTTGTTACCACTTATGGTAAGAAGTGTGACATTTTTTATTGTCCACAAATACAGGAAATACTTAGATTGTTGACAATTCACTGGTTATAACGTAAAGTTGATGTAGTCCAACAGGTTTCTGCAAAACAGGTAGTTGCATATTTTATGTTTTTGAATGAACCATTTTATTTTTTTCCAGACGTTTTTATACGATCTTCTAAAGAGATGTAAACGCCAGGCAGATGTATCCGAGGAACAAATGATCACTTACACAGATACCGTGGTGAGTAATAATCTTTATAATATTCGGTATTGAGCTAAACAAATAAGTTGAAGTTATCATTTCATACTGACGCTTGAACTCATTGGGCTTCATCATTTTCGTCATTTGGGTATTTTGTCATTTCTGCTGTTCGACATTTTGCGAATTCTTTCGCCTTTCATTATTTACAGTTTGGTGCATAATAGTATACATGTATCTTGTTAATCAAATCTTCTGTTATAGAATTGTTTTCCATTAGAATGCTCTGATGTTTCCTTTTAAGCATGATGTTATTGTATTTTGGAGAAAAAAACTTTTCCATAAAATAATAACATTTTATTGGATATTTGGTTTCTTTTATGACAAAGTTACAAAATATCCCCTGTGATTTAGAATATATGAATTTTAAAGCGCTTATAACCAATTGCGAAGTATTATACAATGACTAACTCCCATGATGTCGTTGTGTTGATAAACTGCTCTATTATAAATACTTATGATCAGAACGTCTTAGTTAAATAAATATTTTAGTACGAACTTTCTGACAATTGTATTACAAGAGCCAATTGACAAATGCTTGTATTAACATTTTTAGATGACATTGTTTATATGTTTTTATATGTAATTCAGAATTTCCTGATAAAAACACCATGGATTCAGTCAAAGGATTTGTGTTGCTCTATGCCTGATATTGTCAGGACGTGATAATTTACTTTGGGTGCATTAATATAAATCGATCTATGATTGTTCAACTAACATCATGTGACCTTTGATTTATATTCCACTGAAAATTTAACCTCTTCGTTTATATTTCAGTTGAAACTTTTCGATAGAAATGGAGATGGTAAACTACAGTTTAGTGAATTAGCCAAGTAAGCAATCACTTATCACCCAAAGTAAAATAACCATGTTTTGTATTTTGCAGCTTCAACTCTTTGACAGAAATAAAGACGGCAAATTGCAGCTTAGCGAAATGGCGAAGTAAGCCAAGATTTGTCGTTTTTTGTCGCGTTTTCATAGTCTCTTTGTTCTATGTCTATCCTGTTGCACGCGTTTACTCGTAGTTGTCTATTAAACAGTAATTGCTTAGCAGTGCTTCAGAAATATATACACTTTGAATGGATGATAAGATATTGTAACTCATTTATATTACTACCTTACTAAATATAAATTTGTAAACCTATATATGTTTTACTCGCAATGTAAATATGCTGTAAAGGGAATTTTGTTTAAGCTATACGGCGTCAGAAAAGAAATCGACCCGATAGACTTTAGATATATCAATGTCATATGTAGAAAATGTGGTAGATAATGTTTTATGAGTTTTAGGAACACAAAAATTTAGAAAAAATAGAACCAAAGAAATTGTAGATCTTTCAGTTTAAAAGTAACAGCGTGGTAGAGATAGTTGTTATGAGTCTTGCTAGCAAATTACTATCATGGATAATTTAGAAAATGTAAAATGTTAAAGGTCCAATGAGCAATAAGTAGGAATTTCTAAATCTGCCTTTGGGTTTTATATTTATATTTTAGCATTAGGGTCGTTATTGGATCTCCAGGGATAAAATACTTTCTCTCTCATTTTGTTTTTATCGATAGGATGATGTATATGCTATCATTTCAGTTTAATCTTGTAGCACATATATATCAACTGTGACAACGTGTAAGAAATTTAATTTTTCATTATTAAATTATTTTTATTTAAAGTTTTATTATTACTACTATCATGATAAATTGTTTCGACGTTTTTGATAGCCGTCTGTGTTGGTGCTTTTCATGTATTATATAATCATGTGGAATGTGTTGTAAGTTACAATGATTGTTTTGCTTAATAATGCATGGAAATGCTCAGTGTATGCAGCTCTATCATGTCTATAGCTGTTGGATTAAAAATTCTTTATTTAACGTTCAGTTTTCATCAGAATAATATTACATTATTCAGCATTTGATTAAATTAATTCTGTAACTGTTTTCTCGCCTTGATCTTACAATTAAATTAAGAGTGTTGGGATTTTTAAAAATCACAAATTAACAGAATTTAAAAATAACATCTGAGGTATATAATATGAATTCGTAATAATGTAATTATGTTTTGACAGTGTGAATCCAATTTCTGAATTCTGCTGTGATTAAATTCTTTGATGTGTTGTAATCCCTTGGTATATGATTTGATTGTGTCAACACTCATTATACGATAACTTACATACATAAACAACACACGATTATTAAATTGTTTTCCTGTAGATTTGTTATATATACACAAATATGTTCTTATAACAACATTTGTAGAGTTTTGGAATTAAACGTCGTACACAGTATATCCGCTTAAATGTGGCATCCGTAGATTTCCAGTCCAGTAGTTTGTTAAAAGTTATTTTCTATTGTCATATTCTAATTCGCCGAGCTCAAACAAATATAAATTATTTACCAAATAAAACTCTAACACATAAATATGGGAACTGTGCCTACTCATGTAGCAGCTTTCTTATTTCAATACTTTTGAAATAAATATATTTTCTATACAAATGTCTTGTAATTATACTCGTCATTCATCCAACAGTCCAATCATGGCCTTCATACATAAAGAACTACAACATAGAAAAATTAACATTATATATATATATATATATATATATATATATATATATATATATATATATATATATATATATATCAGTATTGGGTGGGTGGTTGGGAAATTAAACACATAAACGTCATTACAGACTTCTTCTACACAACTTATAGGCAACTTCGATTGAACGGCAACGTCATAACAACCGCTTAAATACTACTAGTGCACGTACTGCACGGACTACATGTACTTCATCTACCATAAAAGCCGCATTGTGTACAATTACATCCAATCGTATTTTACATAAACACTGACCACGTGCTTACAGTAAACAATCACACGTGTTCATAATACCCATAAACACTTGAACACCTTGTATGTGTTCCTGTATCTTTAATACATTCATTTATCGATGCCTATGTTCCAAATGTTCTTTCCTTGAAAATCACTAGAAGACTGCATAATAATTTTACTGGGATTAAATTTTATTATTTATCAGAATCATTAGTCAAAATATTGACATTATAAAAGTTGGTAAGATATTTCTGTATATAAGAAATGAAACTTTAAACACAATAATGTTTTAAGCTTAGCAACTTGTAGTAAATGTTATAAGAAAACCTATTATTTGGTCCGAAAACAATTATATACGTTCATGACTACATATGTAGTCTGATACATTTCCTCACCTTTTGATTTTGAGCAAGGCACTAACTATAGATGAGATAACATTCATTTGCCTATTTAAGTTTGATAGCCAGTCAGGTAAACGTAACATTAAAAAAAAACAAGACCTTGGCATCATTATTTCAAATTTTATTTACCCAACGACTATTTTTTGCCAAATAACATTCTCTTAACTGTCACAAATGGAATGAACTAAAAATCTCTAATATCGTTATAAAGAAACTGAACGACAATATTTTTTTCAGGTTACTTCCAGTAAAAGAAAATTTCCTGTGTCGTCCAGTATTTAAGGTAAGAATTTAGGGGGGAAAGAATGCAAGATATTAAAATAAACAAAAGACAACATAAACGGTGACCTGACGATATGTGTGACAAACTCGCAGGTTGGACGGGCAATACTCCACACTTTCAGGTTGAAAACCCTACAACAAGTATTCCCTTTTTAGAAACAAAATCCGAAATATCAAAATGTATTACAATAACATTTTGTACATCTGTATTCATAATAATCACCATCTGAAGAAATCTTCAAAGCAGCAACTTCTTTTGTACCTTGTAACTGCCTTTTACAAACAATGTGTTTACAGTTGCACTTGCTTTCCTCTTAATTGACTATTTGAAGTGTTATTTTTGCATTGTGATTTGTCTAAATTTAAAAAAAAAATATGTTTAATAATTTTTCTAGAAAATTATGTGTAAATTAATCGACAGAGGACCGTTAATACCTTCAAGAGATGTGAGTAAAGACAATTTTTGTATGGGACAGTTATATATATTTTTTCTCCCTTTATTAATCTTGGATATTATATATATCTATCCATATAGACAGTTCACATGTACGCGTTGGCTTTTATCAGAGATGCAAGTTGTTAATATAAATTTTAACAAACACTTATAATTTATACCCGCACTTAATGTTTAGATACATAATTTTTCAAACAAGACAAAAAAGAGTGAAAAAGTGATTAATACTATTTTTTTACCTAAAAAACTCTTTAAGAATAATAAATATACCAAAACAGATGAAAATTAAACTGCCCAAGACAAGATCAAATAAAGTATATTTCAAAACGTAAATTTGAAGTAGTAGAAAAATAAATTAAATGTAATTTAATATGATATAAAACCGAATTAGAAACAAAATGTTATAGAACAAAAAATACGTTTTATTCGTTACATCACAAATGGAATAACACTATGCTTAAGTTTGACTCTCATAACTTGCATCTTTCTTCTGACTACTCTCAAGGTTGCTTCGCTATAAATTATTTTCGGTCTGTGCTGCTGCTTTGTTAAACTATGGGAAAGGTAATCTTTTAAAATATGATTCCGTTACGTGCGTTTGTGAAAAAGCATGGAACCCACATTATTCTGTATATTATAGTATACGAAAATGATCTTGCATGGTCTATTAAATGTTATTTTGTTTGTCTTTTAATGATATCCATTTAAAACATAAATGGTATCCCGAAAATGTTCTTTAAGATGATTAGTAACACACCATTCTGATCTCGTTTATTCTTATTTGTCTTGATGTTATGTATCACCATATTTTCAAACAAAATAAATATAATGAAAGTTAAAAATGTCATAGTTTGTTCTTAACTTTTGTGAAGTGGTCTTAAGCAAGGCATTGTATCTTATCATGATTTTGCCTGACGTATCAAACATTGTAAAACTCAAGACATTCAAGATTTAACAAGACAGAAATGACTGTTTAAAATCAAAAGTGTGTTATTAGTGGATACACCAGAATATCGGGTACATTTGTAATCTCAAAGAAAGAATTTTCAGTGCCTTGTATGCACATGTAGCTGGCATAAATATTGTGAAAGAAACATACCTTATATTAATTGTATTGCATCTTAAAATGATCGGATAAATAATAAATATAATGTTAATAATAAAATAAAACTGAAAAGTGATATGGTAGTCAGTCAGAAATCACGAAGACTTAGCATAGTGAATTTTTTATTAAACATGTATCTTAATTTTATCACGCAGTATACTCATTCATACTGCAAATACAAGATGACTTGAATTATTAATCGAAAATCATTTGAAATATGCTAAGTGCGAGGGAGATATTTCTCATTTTCCAAACATTTAAGAATCAAACTAATGTAATTTTACGTCTAAAGAATGCGAAGATGGAAAGACCAAATCTGCTTTACTGGTGACATCTCTAGATAACATGCCTATTACGACTGCCTAGGTCTTAGGATTTTTTTGCTTTCCCAAAAAAAAAAAAAAAATTATGTCGAAAGTTCAGATTTCTATGATTTGAAATAGGACTTTGATAATATGACCACTTGAATTGTTTATTGTCACATTTTGTTGTTGATCATGAGGCCAGTGCTGTACACTTTAAAGTGTACTGAGAAGATTTAGGTCGCCAGTTTTTAAGCCCTCGTTGGGGAATGCCATCAGTTGTTCCTTTTTATATCAGACGTATATTTCAGATATACATTTGTAACGAAAAGTTCATCTTCATCGGCCGTTCTGGTTTATTTGGAGTGTGTAGATAAACCAAAACGAAAACGAAATAGTCAGACAAAATCTAGATAACTAGTTACAAATAAGATATGTTGCAATGCAGTCAATGAAGAGCTTTTAAAAACAGCTGCCATGAGTTCAGCGCACCTTAATTAAACATTTACTGTATTGTATAACTGGCCAAAACCAGGTCTTGATTTACTGCAAAGCAATATATCTCACAGTTTTGATTTTTGTCTAAAGTTGTACCTTTTAAGATTGAAAAGGACGTAAAAGGACTTTATCGACAATTGATGCTCATAGAAATGTCTAATTTAAATTTTCGTACCAATTATACCGACACTGAAACAATCTTATTTTTACAAAGAAGAGATTTAGCAGATGCTATTGACGAATACGTCGAAATGCATATATGTTTTGGTTAAAGATGTGGAATCTAAACCGCATTGAATACAATAATGTCTTTGTATATGTCGCTTTTCGTCCCGAAACCAAAGTAGTTTCTGTAGAAATTTAATTCACATGACCAAATGACTACATATTGAACTCTACTAGCATAAATTTGAATCCAAATCTTATCTCCCCAAGGGAACATAAAATTAAAAGCCCTCCTGGAAGAATATGGTTATAAATTGCTGTATTACTGAATAATTTTAATCTAACTTTCTTAATTCTAAATATAAAACAGTTAAACTGTATGTTAAAAAATATGTCTTTTGTCTGTTGCCTTCAGAATCTTTATCATAATTATTTAACGAAAATAGTTCTACATTGTTCAAGACTACATCAAAAGTTACTTTGATTCTGATTTTAAATACAAGACAGAGGCAAGACCCCATGCAAAATGCTCATTTGCTTTGAATATTTTCCATTTGAGACGCAATAGGTAAAAGATTTTGAAGTCTTTTACCATGTAGATTAATAAAAGATAAGTTAGACCGTACTGACCCGTATCAGTCATTCATAACTTTTCGAATTTAATTAGCTCACTTTAGGAAGAAAAATGGTGAGCTGCATGTACATGTGCTTTTCCTTTACCACATCGTGTTTCATTAAATTTTATTATGAGATAGATTTATTAAACACTTAGATAGCACAAACAGCACTCATTTTTCTTATTTAGAATTCTGTTAGTAGTTTGCAATTTAATGTTTTTGTTATTTAAAACTACTTCATGTGATTTTAAAATTTATTTATATACATACATTTTTTAGTTATTATAAATCTTGTGCTTTAATTTTATTTTAGTTATGATTATTTATGTGCAATATCAGTTTAATTAAAAATTGATAATAAAAAAAGCTGCACTTATAGCGTTTATTTTAATGGCATTTTTATACAGTATAAAATATAAATATATTATTTGGTGAGTTTTTTTTTTGACTAATTATTTTTTTTTCGTTTTGAAAAGATATATCGTGGGCCAATTGTATATTTACAAATGCACTCATCAACAATATTGTTTTAGCTTCCTTATATTTAGTTGCTTAAGTAGTTTTGTTTGCAAATATTTTTATATTATTTGTATCAAAAGTACATGTACACGTAGTAACCCATTTACATATTCCGTAAAGTTTGAAAAACATTAATATATTTCCTAATTGACTTTAAAGTTTTTTTACTTTCAGTAATCACATTGTTTTCATAATTTCATTCTTTTGCACCCATTTTTGCACAGCATGAATGTTTAAAAAATGTTATTCCATTATAATTGTATTTTCTATTTCCAATATTTTTAATTGTAAGTTTGGACTTTATTCAAAAGGATAATGATCTACACGTAACTCGCTCAAATAATTATTATATTTATGAACTTTCAAATTATTTCTATAGAAATAATAGATCTGTCAACCTGTCGACCTGTCATTTAAAGAACATACCCGAATTAATCAGTGTTAATACGCAAATAATTTTTGAACAATTTCTTTTCTTATACTATACTTGATCCGAAATAAACTGAAAAATCCTTAGAGTTTAATTAAAAATAACTGTAACTATTGGGAGCGACAGAATCAGTTGCCAAAACCTGCATTGAACAGACACAGAATTAAGAACTGTATTATGCTGCAAGCATGACAAGTTCGAGACTGCCTAGTGACTTATTTGAATGGAATGCATTTCTCTCTTCATAAAATTTAACGTTGCACAGACCTGACGGCAACATGTTCTTTGTGAATAAGAATAATTGATAAATAATTATATAATCAATCAATATGAAATTATTCTATTTGTCTTTTTGACAGAATGCCAATAGACTGACAACAGATGACATCGATCGAGTGTTTTCATTGTATGATCGTGTAAGTATCCTCTGCTATAAGAGTGTACTTACTGTCTTTGTTAGAGTTTGTGTTATTTTGAAACAGTTTAAAGTTTTAATGAGACAATTATTTAATCCAGATTAAATTGATTGATGCGAAGATAAGCAACATATACATTTGCCTTCCCATCTACGGGCTATTTTACACATTGCATACATTGTACCATAAAAAATAGTTACATTGACCTCTTTCAAATTTGACATATATTATCCTCTTGATTTCCAATTACGACTATGCTTGTGTTATTGTGGATTGGAATAAGTAATATATAAGCTCAGAAGTTCACCAATACAAGCATGTACACGCGGGTAATATTTCGAAAAGTTATACAAAATATGATGTCTAAATACACATAGTCAAATAATTCCATGCCGGTGAAGAGGTAAGCTTTAATATTGCAGAAAAAGATACATGTACATCCATTAGGCCTGATAACCGTAGTTATATGGGGGAGGGGGGGGGGGGTTAATTTATAAACAAAACATCTGAAACAGATAATAAAGACTTAATTTTTCACCTTGCATAATCTCAGCTTGTCGATTGGTAAAGAATGATTATACATTTTTCAGATCTAAATATTAATTAGCCTTCATGGATCAGATAAAATATCCAATCTGTAGATTTAAGGAATAATTTTAAGATTCTGTGTTTTAAATAAATGTTTTTCTTTGGTTTAGGATAATAATGGAAATATTGAAGATGAGGAATTATGCGGATTTCTAAAAGACCTCATGGAATTAGTTGAAGAGGTAGGAAGTAGTATTTAATGATGTTACTTTAGTAGACCATTTCTGGATTCCCATTTTACAAAATCTAAGATTAAATTGTCTCCCTTGTGATTATTTTTAAATGCAACGTCAGATAAATGTTTAGAATGTGTATGGGAGACAGATGCAACATTATACTGTTTAAATCAAGGCAGATTGTCAGTTTCAAAGATTATATTCAACAGGAAGTACTATAATTCAAAACAATCCGGATAACAGGGAGCATATAATGAAAACATTATAATTCTCTTAAAAGAAACTTTAAGATAGCTTTACACTATTGTTGCTATTTCTATTTGAATAGTATCACACACGAGCATTTAACAAGCTATATTTTCTGTTGAACGCAATTGTATATTCATTGAAATTTCAATTTTACTGTAGAATCCAAAGGTATGATTAATTATTTTTTCCCTCCCAAATTTGAAAATTTTTTGAGCTCTGGGTAGCGACAATTTTATTAACCTTAACAATAAATTCATTCCATACAGTTTTATATAGTTTTGTAGTATGGTGGAGAGATTTTAGCTTTCACTAAAATGTAGAATTTTCAGTAAATGTTTGATGGCTTGCAAATACAACATTTCTTATTAAATCATATAGGATAAAGTGAAGAATAAGAACTAGATTCTGGTTCAACCAGAATTGTGCAATGCTGGTAGAAAAATTCATTCCAGAATTGTTCTCAACAATTCTGGAAATACCAGAATTGTGCAAAACAATTCTAGTATTTCCAGCATTGTATCCTGGTACAATTCTGGAATTCCAGAATTGTCAACAATTCTGGTATACATATATTTACCAGAATTGTAAAAAGATGTATACAATTCTGGAAATACCAGAATTGTATCATATACAATGCAGGTAAAACCAGCATTGTAAAATGAACAATGCTAGTAAAACCAGAATTGTATGACCTACAATGCTGGTAAAACCAGAATTGTATGACCTAAAATGCTGGTACAACCAGAATTGTATGACCTACAATGCTGGTAAAACCAGAATTGTATTACATACAATGCTGGTACAACCAGAATTGTATGACCTACAATGCTGGTACAAAACCAGAATTGTAAGATGTACAATTCTGGTAAAACAAGAATTGCAAGTTGACAATGTTTGTACAACCAGCTTTGTAAGATATACAATGCTGGTAAAAGTTCCAACAATGTCGAATTTAGTTAGAATATAGAATATCAGACAAAAACATAATAATTTAGATTCTTTTTAGTATGATTGGTATTCAATGGCCTCTAAGAACATTTTATTTATATTTATCAAACATTAATCTTTTCACATCTGTAAGTCCACTTTAACTCTTGTTTTTAATGAAGGTAATAACAGACTTATTTGTTACCTTTTAAAAAATTGTGTATTTGGAATATACATAAACCTGGAGATGTATATTCGCAATAAATTTTTCTATAGAAATGTTTGATGCCCATGTATATTAGTTTGACAGGACAAGATTAATGAGTGACATTGAATCCATAAATGAAGCTTATTACGAGGATTATCCATGTGTTCATTTAATTGAGTTATGATGCATTTTCCTGATTAATCTTAATGGTTGTAAAAACAATGCACAGGAAATTACTATTAGCCCAGTCAATCTAGCATAAATTTGACCCTAACCATAAAGTAATTGCAAAAGAAGATTTTTAAGTTTTAATCTTTAGAATTATATCCCAAATATACACAGAAAAAAGTCCAACAAAATCTAACTTGAGGAAGACTAAAAAAATCACGATTTTAAAAGTCCTATGGAGATTTGCATAACTCCACAAAAAAAGGCAGAAATATCAATAAAAATTAATATAAAATTATAACTTTACCACTTTGTATTCAGCAGAATGTATTGATTCTTGATATTTTAGCCGTCTTTTGAGTATAACAAACAACTCTAAAGGTGTTTTCATATCTTTTATCAAGCTACAACCTAGATTTCGTAATTCATTAGTTGACCAATTATTAAATTTTTCAACATGTCAAGGTAAAGAATCTCAAATTTAATAAAAATGATTAAGCATAATTATATTCTTCTTTTTGTGGTTTAAAGTTTCTTTAAGCAAGGTAAATGCTGAACAAATATAATTTACAGATATAAACAATACCAAATTTTCACATTATTTTTTTCAAAATGGTCATAAAGCCACAAATTTGCAATTTCATGAGCAGTGTCTGCAATTCTGGTACATTTGTATAACTTGAATCTTCCAGCATTCTCCAGAATCTGCAATTCTGGTTTAACCAGAATCTTCCAGCATTGTCCAGAATCTGCAATTCTGGTATAACCAGAATCTTCCAGCATTCTCCAGAATCTGCAATTCTGGTATAACCAGAATCTTCCAGCATTCTCCAGAATCTGCAATGCTGGTTTAACCAGAATCTTCCAGCATTGTCCAGAATCTGCAATTCTGGTAAATTCTGGGTGATTCATGATGTTCTGTGAAAATTTGTTACAATGCTGGTTTACCAGAATTTTCCAGCATCTTCCAGTATCTGCAATGCTGGAAAATTCTGGTAACAATTCTGGAATGAATTTTTCTACCAGCATTGCACAATTCTGGTTGTACCAGAATCTAGTTCTTATTCTTCACTTTATCCAATCATATATTTATATCAGCTGGCTTAAATTTTGTAAAAAATATTATTTAAAGATAACTTTTGAAAATGACTTCTGTAAATTGTACGAACATATCATTTTTAGATTGTATTCATAATGTACATGTAAATCGACATTTGTTCGTTTATTAATATCACAACAAAAGTAAGTACACACGAAAGTATTTTTATCGCTATTTACACATGTATATAATACAAATATTGAATAGGTTGACTTAGTTTACCCTTTTCTCACCATCTTAGTGTGAATGCATGCAGCTATTTTTATAAACGTTTTTATATACATTTTATACAGGATTATGATGAGGAGGACCTTTTGGAGTGCAAAGAAATACTTCTTGAAAAATGTGATCTGAACCATGATGGAAAAATCAACAAAAAAGAGCTTGCAATGGTCCTGATGTCCTACAACAGGATATCAGTGACTGATGACCCGGATGTTAGTGAGGAACCGGTATAAATTAGAGACAATATTTAAAGTTATGTGAAAACTGTCGCTTATTGTTTGTTTTATTAAATATAACAAGTTTAAATTAAAAAATATGTATTTAACAGTTAATATGTTTTTCGGAGTTTGTATTGTAAACTAGTAATAACTTTTTATGTTATGAAATTGATTAAATAATTTTTGCATTTTAAATTATTTTGAAGCAAATTTCTGGTATTGATGCACAGTAATGCCATAATTATTCTTTACAATTGCTGATATAACTTCAATTTAAATATATATCATATATGTATTTTTTTACATTGATATTGTAAATCTCATGCATGCGTGAACTTTTTCATTATACATTTTTTCCTCATTTTGATATTATTATATCAATTTGTCAATATTATAACACTATATAGGCTGGTCCTTTCATTTCATGACTGAATGACTACATTACTCTTTAACAATGGGCAAACTGTAATAAGCGACATCTGTTTAAAGTCAGACAAAATCCAGTAAAGGTATTGACATATATATAAGTTTTTGACATTCCTATACATTTATAGCATACGTTAAAAAAATAAAACATCAAAATGTGAACTTTTGTTCAATGATATAGCGTTAAAGGATCAATGTTGACTATTATATAAGTTACTTCTGACAATCCTTCTAAATTTGGATAATTACATTTAACTGTTGTAATCTTTGGGAAAACCCAATTTATCTTGATGTGAAGCTGTATTATGTAATCTGTTTGTTTTCTGTTGTATTCTTGCTCAGTTTTTTACTTGTCACATATAATCAAAATGTTTGATAAGAGAGTAAACATTTAATTTTTGAGGGAGAAAGGAAGTAGTTTTGGATCCTTCAAATGTTTTGCCAGCCTGTATGAACCCATTGTTTTTTCAAGAAGCGCCTGCACCCTCAACTTTTTTTTAAATATACTACTATTGGATTTCAAGTAATATCCAATTCCGCTGTTTCAAGATTCGTTGAGCCGGCCCTTTTTACCATTCTTTTTAAAATTCCCATTTCGCCCCATAAAATCAAATGTTTGTTCTCTAAGTATCATTGTTTTAATTTTAGAGGGTTTGATATATGGTAGATTTTTATTAATATTTTTGTACTTATTTGAGTTTTGAGCATTGCTTGGTAGCACATATAAATGCATAGTGAAAACAAAGCTTAACTGAAAAAATTTAATAAATTAGATTTATTAAAAATAAAACTAAGGACTTGTTTATCTAGATCCATACAAGCAACATAATACAAAAAAGTCACTACAATAGAAATGTATCTATCAATTAATGCTTTTAATGTTTACCTCTGGCCATTACTATTAATTCTTAACATGTTTTAAAAAAAAAAATAAGAAATCATCTTAAAGAAAATAGACATGTAGAAAATATTTATTAATCTTTTTCTTATTTATTTAGTGTTATAAAGAAAGTATAAGCTTTCAACTTATAAGTTTTATTACGAACATGACGAAGCAGATGATTAAAAAAAAATATGCAATAATTCACCATTCTGACAGTTCTTTTGATTTTGAATGACGGCAAATGACTTTATGCAAATTATATTCATGCAAAATGAAGAACGTATTCAGTAATAATAACAAAGACAACCACTGCTTTAGAATACAATCCAGTAAATATGCATGTATTATTTATAAGTAAAACGTAGATAACGACGCATATTTAATATAAAGAAAATAAAGGAAATATGGTATTTTCTATTTAAATAAATTGATGTAATAGTTTGACACTTTTTTAATATCAGGGAAGTGGAAATATTTATCATGTATTGTGACAGTTCATGACGAAAGGGAGAAAATTCAGATTTTATTCTTTTGTGTGGTTGAAAATTTTGACATGTTGTAAACGTAGCGGTGTAGTATTTTTTCAAGACTTTAGATATAACCAAGTAAAGCAAACGATATGACAGCACGTTGATTCAACGAAAGAAATTGGTGCGATTTCATTTATTTGTTGGAATTAGTGTTGTACAAACTTTATTATGCTCATAAAATAAAATCAATTGCAGACTTAAATAATATTGAGTTGCTAATTAATTCAGCCTGTTGTTGGATAAAAAGGACAAATATATCTAAGGAGCAATCAAAAAAACGTAATCCATTGGACAGACAAACCCGGGAAGACAAATGAACAACCACAAGCACAACAAATAAACACAGAAAACTAAAAAAACAATGAACACCACGAACTCCTATAAAAACCAGGAGTGAACCCAGGTGCTCCGGAAGGATATATATTTGTATCACGCAACTTTGAATGGGGTGTGATTACATGATTATTCGGTTAGAAGAATAAATAGAGAATAATACATGGCAAAATCCGTATCACATGCCGTATCACCCAAGATTTCAATATCAGCCCGAGAGATGTTATTGATCGAGGGGTGATACGGCATGTTATAGGGATTTTGACATGCTTATACGATTTATCATATATTTCAACAGTGGTGAATAATTTTGTCTGGTTACGTGACCAATATCATTTTAAGGGGTATGATAAAGGGATGATGATATCGATATAATCACGGTAGAAATACAGCTGACAATGTTCTTTCAGTATCGTATATGCAATTTTCCTTTATTTAGTACTAATTATATGCTAAATTCGGATACCACATTTTTTGCTTGCATTTTTGGAATAATATTGAACATGTACGCCGTTGATAAAAGCAAAAAGTATTAGTGCATGAGAATCAGTCGAGGCTTCAGAGCAGTCAATATCCAGGAAGTTTACCTTCACAAATAGCTTACGTTAACACGATTTCAAAATTTATCATCTTAAACTTTTAACGCATCTGAAAATCTCGTTGTTTCCAAAATGATTGCTACTGAGGGGATGGTACCCTATCAGACTTAGTCCAACAGCCAAGGTATCACCACAATAAACTAGAGGTTCAGAGGACTGAGCCTGAATCGCTCACCTGGCATAAAAGCTGTTTTTATTGATGTACCTCAAAGAGAGAAGTCACCTCTCCCCATCATTATGAACTGTAGGAACAAATTTTTCTTCATCAAGGTCCTTCTACTTACAGATCAGCATATTCCAAAATTTGGCGGTTCTCCAGAAGATTTTTGCATGTATGTCCCATAGGGTCTTATATTGACCTAAGTCCTCTGCACCAAAGTAACAACACTTGGTCAGCACCTTATGAGGAACATTCAGGCCATGTTTGGACAAAATGAGGAAACTTTATAAAAAAACCTCCAACAGAAACTTCCTGTCAAGTTTAAATTTCCCATGGCGGTTATGCTTGTCGTCCAATCAGGATGACAAAAATTATTTCATAAAGGATTTTCCATAGATGCTTCCTGTCAAGTTTGGCTGACAATTTTGGCTAAGCAGTTCCAGATAAAAAAAAATGTTTTTTTAATCAACCAATAAGAAACACATTACGGCCATATTTGTTGCCTGATCGGGACAAAATGAGAAAACTTTGTAATGAATCTCCCATAGATGCTTCCTGCCAAGTTTCGTTCCATTTGGCCAAGCGATTTCAGAGATTTTTTTTAAATCAGCCAATAAGAAACAAGAACTGCCCAATGGCATCAATATTTGTAGTCCGAACGGGACGAAATGACGAAACTTTATAAAGGACCTCCCATATATGCTTCATATCAAGTTTCATTCCATTTGGCCAAGAGATTTCAGAGAAGATTTTTTTATATCAGCCAATCAGAAACAAGAACTGCCCATAATGGCCATATTTGTAGTCCGGTCGGGACAAAATGAGGAAGCTTTGTAAAGAACCTCCGATGGATGCTTCTTGTCAAGTTTCATTTCATTTGGCCCAGTAGTTCCGGAGATTTTTTTCATCGACCACTGAGAAACAAGAATTTGCCATGGCGGCCATGTTTGTTGCACTATCGAGACGACATGAGGAAAATTTGTAAAGAACCTCCCGTAGATGCTTCCTGTCAAGTTTCGTTTCATTTGGCCAAGCGATTTCAGAGGAGAAAATTTTTTATATATCAGCCAATCAGAAACAAGAACTGCCCATTACGGCCATATTTGTAGTCCGATAGGACCGAAATGAAGAAAATTGAAAACTTACTACAATATCTAAAATCAAACTCTTTGGCTATATGAACAGTATAAAAACATTTCAGAGAAGAAGATTTTTTTATATCAGCCAATCAGAAACAAGAACTGCCCATGGTGGCCATATTTGTAGTCCGGTCGGGACAACATGAGGAAGCTTTGTAAAGAACCTCCCACAGATGCTTCTTGTCAAGTTTCATTTCATTTGGACCAGTAGTGCCGGAGATTTTTTTAATCAACCACTGAGAAACAAGAATTTGCCATGGCGGCCATGTTTGTTGCCCGATCGAAACGAAATGAGGAAACTTTGTAAAGAACCTCCCATAGATGCTTCCTGTCAAGTTTCGTTTCATTTGGCCAAGCGATTTCAGAGGAGAAAATTTTTATATATCAGCCAATCAGAAACAAGAACTGCCCATTACGGCCATATTTGTAGCCGATCGGACCGAAATGAGGAAACTTAAAAACTTACTACAATATCTAAAATTAAAATCTTTTGCTACATGAACAGCATAAAAACATTCGACTTCTCTACACTCTGTACTACCATACCACATTCTCAATTAAATATCGATTGAAACAACTAGTTCATCAATGTTTTTTCAAGAAAAATTGCACACGCAGGTATAAATTTCTAGTTTTAGGTAGAGAAAAGGCTTATTTCGTTAAGAACCACTCTGATTCTGACAAAAAGTATTCTGAAGATGAAATTACAAACATGTTAGATTTTCTCATAAACAACAAATTTGTTGAATTTGGCAGTCGAATTTTTCAACAAACAATCGGCATTCCAATGGGAACCAACTGTTCCCCTCTCCTCGCCGATCTGTTTCTGCACTCATATGAAGCGAACTTCATTCAAGGGCTTCTACGTGAAAACAAAAAAAAAACTAGCCCAATCATTTGATTTCACTTTTCGTTATACAGATGACGTGTGGTCGTTAAATAACGATAAATTCCAAGACTTTCTACATCTCATCTACCCAGGTGAACTTGAAATTAAGGATAATACAGATACATCAAAGCCCGCTTCATATTTGGATTTGTTTCTCGAAATAGAGGGACATCTGAAGACAAAACTTTATGACAAACTTGATGACTTTGACTCTCCGATTGTTAACTTTTCCTTCTTGAGTAGCAATATAGCAGCATCGCCTGCATATGGCGGATACAGTTCTCAGCTTATTCGATATTCAAGGGCATTCGTGAGTGCCCATGACTATCGAAAAAGAGGATTACTGCTGTCACAAAAGCTTCTTAACCAGGCTTTTATCAGTGATAAGTTTATGTCATCACTTAGGAAATTTTACGGTCGTCAGCACGAATTGATTGTCCGTTACAGTGTTCCAAGATCTAAGATGATGTTGGACCTGTTTCCACTGTCGTACATTTCATGTGACTACCACCGAATTTACCTTGTTGAACTTCACGCCGGGTGCCGTATACGGAGCAGCAACTGTTTACCTTCCGGAGCACCTGAGTTCACTTCTGTATTTTATAGAAGTTCGTGTTGTTCATTGTTTTTTAGTTTTCGGTGTTAGTTTGTTGTGCTTGTGGTTGTTCGTTTGTCTTCCCGGGTTTTGTCTGTCTAATGGATTGCGTTTTTTTGGATTGCTCCTTAGGTATGTTTGTCCTCTTTATAAAGGACCCCCATATATCCTTCCTGTCAACTTTTATTTCATTTGGCCCAACAGTTTCAGAGGAGATGTTTGAAAACTTAGCCAATCAGAAACAACAATTGGCCATGGTGCCCATTTTTGTTGTCCGATCGGCACGAAATGAGCAAACTTTTTAAAGGACCTTACATAGATGCTTCCTGCTAAGTTTTATACCATTTGGCCCAGGGGTTTCAGAGAAAAAGATTAAAATGGGAAAAGTTAACAGCAGGACGGACGGACGACGTACGCCAAGTGATGACAAACTCTCACATGGTGGAATATTAGCAGCCTAGAGAATCATCAGGTCACTTTCTATTATTTCGATACCGGCGTGAAATGGTACTTTTAATGTTATAAAAATTTATTAATTATGACATTGAATCTTGCCTTCCACGTTCTGGTTTATTGTTACGGCTTTCAATTTGTAAATCATCGATGAAATATACATATAAAATATCTATCAAACTAAAATTTGTCAAGACTACTTTTTATGACAATATTACCAGTTTATTTTCACATGCAACAGTAGCTAGCCAATATCATTAATAATATTAGGGAAGAATAAGTTGGCTTGTATGGAAAGGCAAGGAACAAATATGAGAAAAAATAATGGTTAAAAAATTTAGTGAAAAAAGGCTGAAAAATATATTGTATTTTTTTTTAAAATATCAGGAATCATATACATATGGATTCGTGAAAATATTTTTTGCAAGCATTACAAAATTTAGCTTTAAAAAATAAGAGGACCGAGAATCATTGAATTGACATTATTCTTTTCCAAAAAAGATTTTTCTGGAGTATTTAAACCATCAATACTGTATGTTTTATGGAAAAATAAGGTTTAATTCCCCGGGAAGAAAAGTAAAATTACAATTGTTATAAAAGCTACTGAAAACACAATTACACAATAAAATACAAATGTTATTTTACTGCATAATACATGTTCAATTATAACCAAGGACAGAGTACAAAGAGAATATACATGTACTTTACGCTATAATAATCAAATACATTGCGTTGGTTTCTTTTACATTGCAATAAATCAAAAAGTTTACACCAAGCCATTTGCTACAAGCAAATTATGACAAGTAAAATAAACATAAAACCAGCTAGTTAATTAAACAGTAAAACATAATTTATCTGTTTACGCGTGTTTCAGATCTCTGGCTGAAAATATTACTTTATGCAGTTTTGACTGTACACTCCTTTTAAACAAAGTGTCTGTACTGTGGAACCAATCACAAAGACCTAATACACCATAATTACCAATAAATCTACAGCAAAAAAAAAAAAATAAATATTCTTTATGAACAAATTTGTTTAATATTATATTCTTCTTGCACACAATGTATTCGTGTTATTTTGATTCTTAAAATTGATTGTTAAATATGCATACATGTACTTATGCCGATTGGATATGAATATAAATCCTGCTTTGTACTAGACGGACAAACTGGTTTTTAAAGCACTAAAGAAATCCTTCAGTAAAAACCAGGCTCCTCGCTCGAGATGTTCAACAGTTTCTGTGCCGTATCAAAACCAATCGTGTTTTTCAAACAAGTTTAGTAGTAGTAGAGTTATGACACCCTAAATGACTTCAACCCAATGTCGATATTGAATCTCTACAACAATCGATAAAAACACTTACTTTAAATGGTGAAAGTCATGAAATTCGGGTGATGGTAGAAATGGTAGATGATATCCACTGTGATGGATAATGGTTACAGCAGTAGCCAGTGCATACCAAGTCCAGGTAGTTATTAAATTACTTCCACAAATAAAAGGCCCAGCTGCAACTGGTAGCAGATTGGAGAAAACATACTCAAACGGATGTGCATATACGGCTTCGAGTCCTATTGGTGCGGTCCACTCGTGGTGCATTTTGTGAACATGTTTGTAAAGTAAAGATGTATGGAGTATTCTTCAACAAAACAAACGAATATTGAGGCATTCGCAGTCGGAAACGACAGTTATCCCCCACTCCCAACATATTGTATTCGTGTACACCCTTTTCACAATCATTTCTTTGAAAACAGGACCAGATTTTGGGAAATCAAATTTCTAAAACCTTACTGTATGCAAATACAGTGTATGACAATACTGTATAGAAATAAAACACATATAAAATGAAATCGATTACCAGCTTATAATTCCCAATTTTTGAAAAATAAAAATAAAAAAAATTAAAATCTTATTACGCATTTTCATAAAGAATGTGACAATGCTATAAAGAAATTAAATGCATAACATGAAAAATGAAAGAGGAGTTTAGGTCACAAGCTTAAATTCCAAATTTTCGAAATTCGACCCCTGTGCACCCCGATTTTTGAAAATCAAAATTTTAAAACATTGCGCATCTAAATACAGTGTGTGACAATACTATGCAGACATTGAATGCATTTATTCAAAAATGAAAGACGAGTTTAGGTCACATGCTTAAATTGAAGACGAGTTTAGGTCACAAGCTTAAATTCCAAATTTTCAAAATTCTACCCTGGGTCCAAATATTGGAAAATCAAAATTTTTAAATCTTTTTGCAAATCTACATACAGTATGTGACAATACTATATAGAAATTAAATGCATAAAATGAAAAAGCCTAAATTCCCGTGTTGGCTCCAATTTTTGAAAATCAAAACTCTAAAACCTCATGGTGCATCTACATGTACATGTGACAATACTGTATAGACATTATATGCATGAAGTTAAAAGTGAACGAGGAGTTTAGGTCACATGAAAGTGTGACGGACTGACGGACAGACGGACGGGGGCGATAACAACACCCCGAAGCTCTTCGAAGTACGGGGATAATAATAGAGTAAAAAAGGCATAAAATGACAAAAATAGTATTACTGTAATTTAAAATATAACGTTTTCATCAATTATAGATTACATGACTGTATACAATAATAGCATTATTGTAACTTAAGATATAAGTAAACATTTTTTCATAAATTATTTGAGAGCTTTGGTGTATACTTAATTAATACTAATGCCACTATAGAAGCATGCTTACCCCTCCAGACCCATCGCTGTCTCCCAGTTTTGTTCATGATTTTTCAAATTGTTGGGGCTTTAGATTTTGTGCTGTCTAGTTCTGATTCTCTATGGTTTGATGCGGTTTATTCTATTGTTTGTACCTATATCGTGTTTGTATTATTTGTTTCCCGGATCCAAACTTACCAACCCATGGACTTCGCTTTCTTTATTTTAATATAATTCCTATATGTGTGTGTGTGTGTATCGTTGACTCTGATTAGTCGACAACGTGACGTCTGACATCCTTTCTCCCGATAAGTGATGTTCGGTGTATGAATATGTAACCCAGTAAAAGAATACCATTTTAAACCGTTCGTTTTTTAGTTTGTGAGTGAACTGGTCTCCTTTATACGCAGATAAGTTGCTTCAAAACAACTTTTACTATACTAACTGTGCTGCCATATCTATTCTATATTCTTTCGTAGAGATTCATTGTATGATGACATCTATTTGAAACAACACAGACGTGACAGAACTCAGTCATGTTTACAACAAATTAACTTATAATGGATGACAATGGCAACACTACCCGTCCCCTTGTCCCAAAAATGTTAAGATATGACATTACCTGTGTGTATAATAAAAGGCAACTTCAACTATCAATATACAGAAAGCGATGTGTGTAGTTAAATAAGAAACTGTAGGATTTGTCAGAGTGACGTCACATCCTCTCCAGCGTTGTAAGTAGTAATGTGATATGCTAAAGGGAATACCTATAACAAGGTAGTTAAATGTGGTCACGTGAATAAGTTTCTGAAGTTTCTTCTTATCTATCTAAAAAAAAAAATATCAATCACATTGTTATACATGTATTTCGCAAATTTTAATCTACTGTTATTGGAACTTTCAGTTATTTCTCGTTTACAATAATTAAATACATGAATTAAGGATGTACACCTCTGAGGAGTCAAAAATTTCTTTGTATTTATCTTTTTTTCTTAACCTGATTTTTGGGTTTATATGACTGTTAGAAAGTAATTTATGAATAAAAAATTATATGGTGGTGCACTTCTTTTTTTTTTGCTATGGTCATTTTAAAGTACCCCATTTTTGAAGATTCCCATTGTACATTAATTTTTACCCATTTTTGGGCTATTATCAGGAACAAAATCACTGTTCCACAATTAAACTTTTTTTCGTACTTTCCCTAAAGATGAAGTGGACCAATCTGAATACATTTTACTTTAAAAAAAACTATAGGTAGGTGTTAATATAAGAAAGTTTTATAAAATTTTGTTGTTTTTTCTTGTCCAAATGACCATGCAGTAAATTTAGTAAATTTGGGTTTTTTCTCATTTCTGTTAGAACAAAGAGCATATAATTTCAACTTTTTCGTTATAAATGATTGAAAAAATACATATCAAAGAATTTTAAAAAGAAAATATTGAAATGGGATGTACATATTTTTGGTAAAATTATTTCTTTGAACCCCTCACCTATTTTCTCAACATTGAAAATTTTATTACTCAAAAACTAATTATTGTAAGTACATAATTTTTTCACAGGGCTTAGTTTGATTATAATATTTTTTAAATTCTGAATCATTAATATTTTCCACTTGTATCACATGTTTAGGAAATAATTCCCGAACGAGATTTCAAGGAGACTGAAACATCAGAAGTTAACATTCTTAATTAATTAATTAATTAATAAAAATAAAATAAAACTAGACTGAGGCAGTCGGAAACGATAGCTATCCCCGCACTCCCAACGTTTTTTTATCCCTGTGCACCTTTTTCACAATTATACCTTTGAATACAGGCCCAAATTTGGGAAAATTAAAATTCTAAAACCTTATTGCACATCTATATACAACGTGTGGCAATACCCTAAAGAAATTAAATACATAAATTAAAGAATGAAAGAGGAGTTTAGGTCAAAAGCTTAAATTCCCAATTTTCAAAATTCAACACCTGTAGGCCATGAGTTCTGAAAATCAAAATTCTAAAACTTTATTGCACATCTACATATAGTATGTGACAATACTGTATAGAAATCAAAAGCATAAAATGAAAAATGAACGAGGAGTTTAGGTCACAAACTTAAATTGGCATATTAAGAATTTCGACCTCTGTGGGGCCAAATTTTTGAAAATCAAAATGCTAAAACCTTATATCACATCTAAATACAGTATGTGACAATCCTTTATATAATTAAATACAAAAAATGAAAGAGGAGTTAAGGTAACAAACATAAATTCACAATTTTCCAATTCAACCCCTGTGGGCCCCATTTTTTTTAAAATCAAAATTCTAAAACCTTATTGCGTATCTAGATATAGTATGTGATAATACTGTATAGAAATTAAATGCATGAAATCAAAAATGAAAGAGGAGTTTAGGTCACAAGCTTCAATTCCTAATTTTCGAAATTTGACACCTGTGGTCCCCAAATTTTGAAAATCAAAATTATAAAACCTTATTGCGCATCGACATACAGAATGTGACAATACTGTATATAAATCAAATGCATGAAATCAAAAATGAAAGAGGAGTTTAGGTCACAAGCTTAAATTCACAGTTTTAGAAAATCGACCCCTGTGGGCACCCCTTTTTGAAAATCAAAATTCTAAAACTTTATTACACATCTGCATAAAGTTTATGATAACACTGTATAGAAGTTAAATGCATAAATTAAAAATAAAAGAGGAGTTTAGGTCACAAGCTTCAATTCCTAATTTTCAAAATTGGACACTGGGCCCAAATGTTTGAATATCAAACTTCTAAAACCTTATTGCACATCTAAATACAGTTTATGATAACACTGTATAGAAATTAAATGCATAAATGAAATATAAAAGAGGAGTTTAGGTCACAAGCTTAAATTCCTAATTTTTAAAATTGGACACCTGTGGGCCTAAATTTTAGAAAATTAAAATTCTAAAACATTATTGCATATCTACTTAATGTGCATGAAAATACTATATAGTAAAAAAATGCATATATTGGAAAATGAAAAACAAGTGTATGTCACAAGCTTAAATTTACAATTTATTAAATTCGACACCTGTGGGCCCCACTTCTAGAAAATCAAAATTCTAAAACTTTATTGCGCATCTGCACATGGTGCCTGACGATACTGTACAGAAATAAAAAGCATAAATTGCAAAATGAAAGAGAAGTTTAGGTCACAAGCTTAAATTGACAGTTTTTCAAAATTCTGCCCCTGTGCGCCCCAATTTTAGAAAATCAAAATTCTAAAACCTTATTGCGCATCTGCATATGGTGCCTGACAATACTGTATAGAAATAAAATACATAAATGGGCCCCTTGTTTAGAAAATTAAAAAAATTCTAAAACCTTATTGCGCATCTACATACAGTATGTGACAATACTGTATAGAAAATAAATGCATGAAGTTAAACCTAAACGAGAAGTTTAAGTCACAAGAAAGTGTGACAGACGGACTGAGGGACAGACGAATGGACGGACAAACGGAATGGGGCGATAACAATATCCCCGAACTTCTTCGAAGTGCGGGGATAATGAAATGAAACAAAAAATGGAATCCCTTGTAAGTTGTTTGTGTTTATAACTTACATGACTTACTGTAAACACATATAATGCTATGTTCAGATTGTTTTAATATTACTACTCCATAAATTTTACGCTCGTCATTACGACTTGATGCAAGGTTTCTTTCTCAAAAATGAAACAAACGTCTTCAGTTAGATGTCACGTGTTAAAAACATGTACTGGAATACACATTTCATCTGCCTTGACACTCTACCAGATTTTTCTCAGTTGAAATGTTATAGATTGCGTTAACAAAGCAGAACAGGTCTACTTTTTCTAATTTACATTGTCAGTGCTTTAGTTTTTGAGATGTCATGTTCGGACTTTCTTTGGCTTGCTATGTTTTTTTAACTCCTTAGGTCTTTGTGGTATTTAAGGCGCGCTCCATTTAATTTTCCATGTCTTTGGATTATAGTCTTGTGGAATTTGTTCAATGTCTTATTGCTTCTGTATTACGTTTAAATATTCGAACGTAAAAAATATAAATGACTCTACAAACCGGAATATTTGCTCCCTTTTGCACTTTGTACTTCATCATCCATTTTGGCTTCTGTGTTAAATCAGCTCGCAAAAAGAATCCACCGACAGTCAAGAAAGATAAGCCAAATACAATGTTCATACCTACAAAAAGTCATCTTTATTTTAAATTACCTTTTTCTGTTCAGTCTGACGTTTCGATTTTAATTCCGACCCTTTGGTAAACGGCCAGAAGGAGTTAAATTGTATTGAAGTCTCAATTGTTGTTCCCCATCATAGTTACTTAAGTGAACAAATGCTGTGCTTATCTAGCTTTAACGGTTTTTAATCTTAACATTACTGTAGCTTATTGTTGCCAGATTATAACACTCTTGTACACATAAAAGAGGGGCCTCGGTGGCCGAGTGGTCTAGGTAGTTCGTCATGACTACTCATGATCACTAGCCTGTCAACGCTGAGGTTGTGTGTTCGAATCTAACCTGTGGCGGGGTGTGTTAGACTCCGATCTTAATTGACAAGGATTGCCAAGTCGGTGGTTCTCTCCGGGAACTCCGGCTTCCTCCACCAATAAAAACTGGCCGCCGCGGAATAACCAAATGTGCTGAAAACGGCGTAAAACCCCAACTAAACAAACAAACAAACACATAAAAGATAAAAAGACGATAGTCCGGCAGATGGGTACGATCTCGAAAAAGAGTAGACTAAAATGGCGTTACAGAGCCCCTCTTTCATTTGCCCGGGCCAGAGAAGAGAGAATAGCATAAGATGGTATCGCTCCTTTTCAATCCACTATACATAAATAAGTTTTACCTAACTTAAATCTAAATTTCAAACTTAATATGAACGCAACAACAATAACTGTACAACATGAATATCTCAATCATCCCGATATATTTGTTTAATTTTCTTCCAAAACATATTTTTACACTATACTCTTTTTAAAAACAAACCTATGATATTGATTAATGCTTCCGTTTCCATTTTTAAAATTCCATTCGTGTAGCTGAACGAAAAAGAGGACAGATTTATTTGTTTATATGATACTAATCATAAACACCGAATAACTGAGATAAAGCAATCAATGTAAAAGTTTTTATCGGTACTGATAAAAAGTTCTGATTTGCGATATCATTTCGTTTATCCAGCCCACTTATTCTCAATCTGTATAAAATGATATTTAAGCAATCTTCAATAAAGTACGGAGTACACATTACCTGGGGGGGGGGGGGGGGGTCCTCCCCTTAAATAATCTGTTCATAGGCTAGTCCCCAAAAAAAAAATTAACCCCTAAAATAGTAATTTTTTCAAAAACACCCAAGTAAAATAGATGTCTAAATAAGTAACCCATTATATATCTGCAAAAAGTTTACCCCCCACCCCCAAATACCTATGGTAATATTACACGTGCACCCTAAACTATACCTAATTTATATTTTTTTTGAAAATCACATACATGTGGCCCGAGGCATTGACGGAAAAAATAATAAGTTCTTGATACTTTTTCCAAACTCACTTGAAATCCACGAATCATAAATCTTTCTAAAATTAACCAATGAATATATTAATACAACGCATAAACATTTAAAATTACAACAAAATTCGCAGTGGTTTGGAAAGTTTCTCAAAGCCCATCCAATTTGGGGCTGATCACAAATGGCCTTTCCATCCTCAGTACAATTAGTCTGTAAATCTTTACAGAGTCGGCATGACAAAATGTTAGCTGTTGATTCTGTCACTCTGACAATTGCTTAAGTAGTGGATATCTCTAAAACCAGGATTCCGATGTAGGAGAAGTGCCAAATACTCTTCATATGGAAGGCCTCATGTTTTCCTAATATAAATAACAGCAACAAAATCAGGGCTCCTACGACTCTCTCCATGTGTAAATATTAATTATCACGTTCTTTATGAAATGGATTAAATAAATAAAATTTAAAACAAATATGCTACAAAATAAGTTTCAAGACCAATGAATATATTAATACAACGCATAAACATTTATAATTACAACAAAATCCGCAGTGGTTTGGACAGTTTCTCAAAGCCCATCTAATGTGGGGTTGATCACAAATGGCCTTTCCATACAATACAATTAGTCTGTAAATCTTTACAGCGTCGTCATGAAAACATGTTAGCTGTTGATTCTGTCACTCCGGCAATTGCTTGAGGAGTGGATATCTCTAAAAAACGTAAACTTATAATTAAATACACAGATGATTTATAAATGATAAAAAATATATAGCAATGTTTTATTAATTTTGTATCGTGTATATGCAATAATAGACAAGTCGGAATGAATGCAGAATGTATTAACATGCAAGTGTAAGACTTATCTACAGTCAAGACAATTATCAAAGCAATAGATAAGTTCAGAGGATCAAGATCCTAAGATAAAGTGAACTCACGAAAAAAGTAATAAATACTAAGAAAAAATATATAAAGAAAAGAACAAAAGGCAAATAACACTAACAGTAAATTACGATAAGTCATAAGCAATCCTAAAGGCACATACATGTAGCAGTACAAAGTGAACCATGACAAGTTTCCACAAAAAATAAAGCATTCCTAAAGGCAAATAGTACTACAAAGTAAATCTTGACAAGTTTGCACAAAAAACTAAAGCACTCCTAAAGGCAAATAGCATTGCAAAGGGAATCATGACAAGTTTACACAAAATTTAAGCACTCCTAAAGGCAAATAGAACTACAAAGTAAATCATATCAAGTCTGCAAAAACTAAAACACCCCAAAGGACAAATAACACTACAAAGTGAATCATGACAAGTCTGCACAAAAACTAAAGCTATCGTAATGGCAAATAGCCTTGCAAAGTGAATCATGACAGGTCTGCACAAAAACTAATAGCACGTCGGTAATATAGAATAGATGCCTTTTTAACGAGACCGTCAATTTAAAAGTGGATGAAATGTGGCAAAAATGTTCAGTTATGTAAGGTGTCAATTCCATTAAGTTGTGAAATCTAACTGAAGATACCTAGTCTGTTATGTAAATATTAGCCAATAACTAACGTAAAACTCTTGGGTTGATGATATCATTAAAGACTGAACATAACCTTGCCTAAACAGATGATTTTAATATAATTGTAACCTCGCTGTTGAGGAAGTGTATGCGTTTAATTCATGCTACCTCCCTACCTATAAACAAACAACAAAATTGATAACATGAAGGGTCAACAATGACAAACCAATCAATCAAATCACCCCAAATGACAGAACTCCGGACCGAAAAAAACATAAAAGAGTACAAAACACAAACATGATAACATGACTCTCTGTAATGAAACTGTGTATGAATTGCTTTTTGTGGGCACAAATTATCTTGTTAGGCGCTTTGTCATATAATAATAAAATGACGTTTTGTCATAAACGTAGGATAATGTTTTCCAATTTGTTAGCATTAAAACTGATTCGAACTTATAGACATTCCAGGACTTAGAATTCGAAAACTTTAGCGACCTGATCCGGCTGATTTATTCTCCCTCGGTTAGACCATAGTATAGTAAATCCTCGGTTGCATCCATCTGTGATTTGAAGTCCCGTTTCTAATCTTAAAGCTAACGATTTTTTTTTATCTTTTACATAATACACCATCGTTACTGAAAATACTGATTGCAACTGGTTAATCATTATTAATCGTAGGTAAAAATTGAATTAATTCTTACATTGAACTAACGGTACTCAAAGCTTTCAAAATGGAACAACAACCCCCATCATAAGAACAGCACTAAATGGAAATAAAGTTGTCAAAAATTCAAAATTAGTTACCACAGAACCGACATAAACAAAGTATTCTATCAATAAATATAGAAGAAAAAATCAAAAGATATATAAATATAAAAATAAAGAGAGAGAAAATCGCTAAGAATGGCCTAGTGTAAGACCATAAACTGGTATATCGATTGGCAGTAGTGATGCAACAAAAACAAATTACTAGCTATAGATGTTATTAATGACCTAATAAGAAAAAATGATGTTTCGTCAAGATAGTGAGTATAATTATTTTCAGGAAAAGGTGGTGTATTTTGTTGAATTTTGTTGAATTTGGAAAAAAAATCTGTTTTCGGAGGAGAATGTGCTTGTCTCGCCTTGCCTCAATAATTTGTAACACAATAAACAACGATCCCTCGATGTTACCATTTTTTTCAGTGTCCAGTGTAACGTGATGTTGTGTCATTGGCGCACACCACTTATCCTTTAATGTTAGTCAGAAATTTGTGAATGAAAATCAAATTTAACAGTTTAAATAGATTTAATATCGGTTTTAATATCGCTTTGGGAGAAGTCCATGTGTATACAAACAACGTGCATTATTTTGTCCAATTTGAGATTGGATAGACGTTTTTAGGATTCAATATTTTGGTCTTTTATTGAAATTAGAATTGAAATATATATACTTATAAGTTCATCAAGTTAGAGAGAATTGGATACTTAAACAGCAGAATGAGAGAAAGGAGTGTTGAAACGCAGTGAATATAAGTGTAACATTGGAACCCGTATTACTCGGGTAAACTGTGCTCACCTTTGAATATCAGTCTTTTTAAGTGTGTCGACGGGCGCCACGGATACGAAAAGACGAAAACATGAAACCCTAAAACACATCACTAGCTGACTGAATAGAAAGTGTCAGTATATGAATTATTTAAACCAGAATATCCTTATCATCAGGAATTTAGCGGCCCACTTCGGTCATATTTAGTATCATTGTTATCTGTACATGAAAGGATTGTCAAGTCTGTTAAATGCGAAGTTTGTATGCAATATATATTAAGGATATTTTGGGGGAAAACTTTAATAAAATGACAAACAAAAGGTTAGGACAATCATAAAGCAGACTATTGATAACTAGTTTGGGAAGTGAAGTAAAATTCACTATTGGTGTTATAGATGTTAGTGTAATTAAGAGTTTTGGAACCTATGAAGTTGTCTTTGGTCTTTAAAGCTGTTTCTGTGAATTGGTATTGATTTTACCCGTTGGGCCATTATTGAAATTGGATTAAATTTGAAATTCATTGCTTCCAAAACCAAGGTTACATGACATTAACATTTTAGTTTCTGCTGTCTCACACAAAACAAGGTCGTCAAACAATCTTTATCCAATCTGTATAACAAGCTCCTAATGACCCCCAAAGAAAACAAGTAAATAGCTCAATAACAAATTGATAAGATACATAAGTCTTTTGTTTTAGAAAACTAGAAAATGTTAGGGCTTTTTAAGATTCCAAGCCAATTATTAACATACATCAAAAAAACCCTCGGATATTATAAACCAAATAATAAAAACTTGAACATCATGAAAATATTTTATTTGGGTACCGTTTGCATTTAGTTCGTTAGTTATCAGAAATGGGTAGTGTTTTTTTAGGTGTGGGACAAACAAAGACTCTATTATGTTTTTGACATATTACAATTCTCGATCTATTGGAATTTAAATAACATGACGCACTGCGGCACTCCATATCATTTTATTTTAAAATATATTTCATGCAAGTTAAAAAAACATTCATGCCCGTCAATGTATTTGTCAAAAAGTAAAACAATTAATTTGTTATAAAAGTAAAAATGCTTTATTATTTCAAATGCAGTTGTCAGACTAAGTAATCATTGAATCATCCATTGTCATGATACTTGTTTTCAATTGAATGTATCTGGTAAGCCACTATCAGTGTAAGGCCATGTTGAATTCCAATGAAAAGTAAATACTGCTGTATTTTCATTGATATATATCGTGTCATTTAATCGACACAAATATTCGTCAGGTCCTTCCTTAACGCTTATTCTAACCTCGTATCCTTCTTGTCGCATATCGTAAAGTAGGCTACGCATTGCATATTTAAACCATAGTATTCTACTCGATTCGACCATGAGGCAATTTGTATGACCTTGACCTCCTGTCCATCGGTCTTTTACGCGCTCCAAATTAGAGCAAGCGATATGTAATTGGTGTCGATCTTCATTGAATGGGGTAGTGATGTATTCAACAACGCATACATTGATATCACATTCAATTCCGTATGTGTTGCTAAGGTGTCGTTTTGCCATAGATATTATATCGGTTTTTAAATCATCATACTGTTGAATGCCTCTGCGGCCTTGTTCTATGCGATCCACCACAGGCCAAAGCGGGGGTGAATTTTTTAGTTTTTCAGCATACTCAGTCGAACCATAATAATCTGCTTCTTTTAATACGTCCAAGATTATTTCCTTTGGAGGAACATAACTATCGTCCCTCAGGAAATCGAGTATATGATCGAAATATTTCCCATTTTTGTCAATAAAATAATTCCCATCTTTGTCAATGTCTACATTTTGCATACCGCTAAACATGTCTGCCAATTTCGAATCGGTGTACTTTCGGAGATTCTCTAGCTTGGTTGCAAATATTCTTCCGCCAACGTTTAGGTTGACAACAGCAGGGAACTGTTAATAGAAACAATTTAAAAATGATTATGTCTCAAATATGGGATAATATGGGGCTTTCAAAAAGGAATAAAGTCGTGTCGACTGGTCAGTTTGTAAATCTTTATCCGTTTGTGTACTTTGTATAATCCAATATGCAATCGGCCAAATTTTTGATTATATGATTGCCTTGGTAGTTTGTTTTACAGAATATTCCTAAAGAGTAGATCAAAGACGAAGTAAGTGGAATCCGAAAGGTTTTGAGGTTGATTTCCTTACTATTCAGTGTACTTTGCTTGAAATGAGAAAAACACTTTTAACCCCTCTTTTGCAATATAATTTGTTTTCATGCTTTTAACTTAAATGAGATTATTTTGCAGTAATCCTAGATTGTGTACATTGTACCTTAAGACAAAGATAATACACTAAAACAAGGTGAAAGCACAGCTATGTATAATATTGTATAACAAATTGTCATTGTTTACTAAATTTCTTAAAAAGTGTAAAAGTTAGACAGAGGAACCCAGTAAAGACAGAAAAATATTTGCTTATTTACCTTTATCTTAAGAAACGTATAGTTTTACACCTTTTGGTACATTTGGCATTTGAATGGAGAAAAGTAAGCAATGTGCATTCTTTAAACTTGGTCATGAAGAGGTAAGAAGGATCATTGTGGATAAATACATGTACTGACAATACACGCTCAGGACAAAGGTTTAAGCAAAGGAATATAGTTTTTATTGCTGTTTGTCATCAGTCTCAGGTCGCATGGAGACAAAATATCACCATGTTGGGGGGGGGGGGGGGGGGGAAATTCAGTTTCTTTAGAATACATTTTTATGCCTTAACAACTAGACAGGTTATAATTTCATTCGAAAGAAATGAAGCAATGATTAAAAGCTATTACACCAATTTCAGAAGCGATATAAACACTATAATAATATTTTGGTTTTATCATTATATGTGCAAATAATATCGCAAATTGATAATATTTGAAGTCCACCTTACACGATTCTTTAAAACATATTTTTGAGAAATATCAAGTGAAATATAAAATAATTACTACTGCCAATATATACATTAATTTTTGAAGTTGTTCGGTTTAAATTTGAGGCTGTTCAAAGAGAGATAATCCAACTTCTGTAAAACAAATAAGTGCACCAAAACTAAATAATAATAATAGGAATTCAATTTCCTCCGAGATGAAAAATAGAAAATATTAAAAATAGTTCTTGATATTTAAATAATATTTAATATATTGTCATTATAGGACGACTAACGAGGGGTACAGGAGTAGACAGCAGAGGATGGCTTTACCTTTGAATTGAATAGGATCTAGTCTAGATTTAACAGAAATACCCGATGTTCTATATTTAACAAATAATTTCTGTTCCAGGTAAAATATTATGAATAAGTGGATATTTTCGTCCTAGTTCCCCATTTCGGCTAGAGTATACCCTTATTTAATTCGAGTCAGTATAAAGAGAAATAATAATTTCTGTTCGGAAAAAAATTCTCCGAGATGCAGATATAGAAATACGATGAATAATGGTATTTTAAAAGTAACTGTAACCATACGAATATATATATACAGGAGTGGACAACATTTGCCATTCGTATATTATTGCTTTATTTTTCAGTGAATTATTTTTTAAACTAGTAACCTAGGCTATTACAAAGCAGGTGGATATATATATACTCGAGGTTTTATATTTAACAAACAATTTATTTGCTCAGGCAAACAGGTAAACATGAATAAGCGTATGGTTTCGTTTAAATGCCCTAAATACAGTACACACATTACACATGTTATATAAATGCGATGAAAATTTAAATCTTTATTAGAGTAATGCAATAAAGGTTTGTACGTACGTTCGTATGGTTGTATAATATTACTATTAAAATATTACTGACCCTTGTAACTTCAGAAGTTGAGCTTCCTTGTTCAGCCATGTTCAAGGTACATGTCTAAAATAACACGTAACATATCCAACTATAGAAGTCATCACGTGACTTTGGTGACGTCACAGATCACCTACACCATGCCCAAGTAAATTGTATAGAAATGCACTTGTGTGATCAGGAATCGATAAAATAAACTACTTTTAGTTCGTGCTGAAAAAATTTTGGTGCTATGTAGTACTTCCTCATATATTTAGAATTATATTTATGCTATTTGGAAACGTTTAAGTTTTTGTCTTATCCCTTCCAAATGCTTTTGAAAATGTTGTCTTATTTTCCAGTTAAGTCCATATTGTTATATTATCTAACTCCGATAAATTGGCTTTTATGTCGTTTTTAACATAAAATTGCGATTTAACCAAAACTGATGGAAAACTTTTGGTGCTATGTGCTAATTAATACATTTATAAATTTTTGAAATATCGTAAATGCAATAGTTTAATTTTTTATTATATCCCTTCCAAATTGATTTGAAAATTAGCTATTTTCGGAAAATCTGTTATTATTTTTCAAGATGTCGACGGTGACCGGAAATGGCACTAGGCGCGAAAATACAAACATTTAATGATTTTCAATTTTATATTTGCATCGAAACAAACGCTTATGTTTAAAATATAAAGTATATATATATAAATAGCTGACATAACTTATTAATAAGTGTATAGTTTCCAATTGCACTGCATATTAACTTATCCTCGCCAAGGGCGATATAGATTATGAAACAAGTTGCTTTTTTAAAAAAAAAGGCAATACGTGAACCTTAGAACATTTTTTATACTAATTATTAAAATTGGCGTTTTCTGTGGAAAAAAGATTGTTTCAAAGACAAATTTATGAAGTACAAAATACTACATTTATACATCATATCATAAATATTCCCGATTTTGTATGGTTTCAGAGGAGTTGCGGCTCAATAAAATCGGTCTCTTCCTTTAGTAGTACAGATATCTAAATGGTGTTAGCTTTCATTTTTTACCAGTGTGAAAGGTCAAACTACTAGCAATGGATGACTCTTCTAGGGTTTTTATTGGCAGAGGTAATATTTCACCTAGAACTCTCAGTAATTTTATTTACTTTTCTTTTTAAAAAACATATTTTAGGGCAAGCACAATATTTTGTTTCATGGAATGTGGAAGGATACCTACCAAATAAGACAAATTAAAACGCGTCAGACTCAACTTAGCCAAATGGGATGCTACCTTTGCTGAAAATGAAACTTAGAAGAAAAACTACTTGCTTATCATTTTATTTTGTGCTGTAAAATCCTGTTCCAGATTAGAAATAGGTTTTGATCCAGCTAATACATTCAATTTGCTGTGTATACATGTATACTTGATATACCTATCCCAAATCAGGAGCCTGCAATTTTTTTTTTTTGCTTATTACTATTGTTTCTGTTACCTTTGTTTTGTATATAAATATGGCCATTGATTTATATCTTGTCCAAATTGTATAACACTGGTCAATTTGAGGTCATTTAGCTTACTTTGCTGAGATTTCACATTCAACGCCATACTGTGACCAAAATTGCTTCCATCTGTGACATTTGGTCTTTGATGAAAAGTTGTCTCATTGGCAAGCATACCAAATATTATTCAATCATATCAGTCGCAGGATAATTCGTTTTAGGAATTTTGTTAAAATGTATATGAATTAATAAAAACTTTTCTTTCAAGTTAAAAACTACATGAACTAGTAGGAATGGTCTATTGAAAGGTATAAGAAAAGAAAACCAATGTTCAAAAGTAGATCAATAACTAACCAACTTTATTCAAAGACACAAAACCATTAATGAGACAATGCATGTCCAGATTAAGGAAATTATACTTCATACCCAACAACAGACATTTAAAGGAATAGTTCTGATCAATAAACAAAACAGATGATGTTTCCATATTAGGTACAAATATGAATGAAACAAAAACTTCAATTAAAAGTTATTATAATTTTATTTTTGTTCAGAGTAGTTGCATGACACTGTCAAAGGGCTGATTCCCCGAACGTCAACTTTTCAAAGATCAAAGAACATTTTTTCACTTCATTAAACCTGATTAAGGGGTCCATTTAAGGGTTAAACAATTACTTTTACATGTAAAAAAAATCACCTGCGTTTTGTTTTATCTGTCAGTCAGAGATCCCACTTATACAAGTAAATCTATTTTTACTCAAATGGGTAAAAAAAAATTTACGCGATCGCGTAAATGGTTAATCGGAGAGTTTTCCCGAGATCGACAATTTTTTTGAAATTGCCGCTTATTGACGTATCAGAGCATTCCCGAAATGCATTGGGGAGAATCAGAACATCACAGCCATCGAAAATATCACGTGGAGTTTTGAAAGGTAAATATGAAAGCGTTTTTATTGAAAGATTTTAATCGTAATTTTTGTTTTTTGGGCTAGTTTTCAAGAGATTGGTTTGTTGAAGAAAACTTTTATCTAGAAATACGGAGAGTTTTCTGATAAAACAGAATGGTTAAGCAGTCTATTTTATTATATAACGAAGAAGCGCACTGCGGTTATGGGTTGACGCACGTCATTTTAAGTTGACCACTGTTCCTTAATATTTACGCATGCAAGTAAAAAAATATTTCTTTTCATTTTAAAGACATTTTGGGGAGACAACTCATGCGTCCTTGTAGCTTGTTTCGTATAGCTACCGTTATCGACATTTATTGGGGACAACAATCAGGATGGGAACATGTCCCCGAACTGTCGGGACATGGGCTCCAATCATGAGTTTTATATGTTCATGGATAAAAAAAAATGGTTTCATACCTAAAGCATCTAAAGTGTTCATATTAAAAGTAATCAAAAAATGGGGTGGGGAGAGGGGGGGGGGCACATCGGCTTGTACTTAGGATGGGTACTTTTTGGGATAAAAAAGCTGGTTAGGTAAGAAAAAAAAAAAAAAAAAAACAAGCAGCAACTCGTGTGGGGGAGTAGGGGATACATTTAAAAAAAAATGTTAGTCTGTTAGTTGAAAAGTCTGTTAGGGAAATTTTAATCTTTCATTTCTTTTCAGTATGGAGTCTAGAATTTTTTGTGCACCAAACCATTTCTCAAAGATGCCTGAAACACATACATTGACATACATATAAAGGTATGGAACGTTTATCTTTCAGCCAATTCTTGATTATCAAATTATTCTAACACTGGTTGAGAGATGTGAAAAATGCACGTAAAATTAGAGAAATAAAAAAATAATGCCTAACGTTGGGGTACCCAAATCGCCCATGGTTAAATATCAGCCCCATTGACAAAACTCAGGAAAAACAATTACGTTTTGTTAAAGAAAGTTATTTTTAATAAATTTCTGTAAAATGAGTTCATACATTTTATGCTTTGTTAAAAAAAATGTGTGAGTCTTCCAAGGAAGACATGTGTCGCCTGCGGACGTCAATTTTTACAAAAGATATTAAAATGTTCTAAAAATGAAATATATATGCACACCTTTGCATTAAGGTTAATGCACAGAGAAAGTTTCATCAAATTGCTTTGAGTGGTTATGGAGTAGTTGAGGATAGAAGTTTTGAACCCCCTCTTTTTTTCAAAAAAAAATGTAAATTTTTACAAAAAAAAATAAAATTTTCTAAAAATGAAATATATATGCACATCTGTGCATTAAGGTTAATGCATTAAGGTTAATGCACAGAAAGTTTCATCAAATTCCTTTGAGCGGTTATGGGGTAGTTGAGGATAGCAGTTTTGACCCCCCCCCCCCACTTTTTGTTAAAAAAATGTCAATTTTTACAAAAAAAATTAAATTTTTCTAAAAATGAAATAAATATACACACCTGTGCATTAAGGGTAGTGCACAGAGAAAGTTTAATCAAATTCCTTTGAGCGGTTATGGAGTAGTTGAGGATAGAAGTTTTGCCCCCCCTTTTTTTTGGCAAAAATGTCATTTTTTACACACAAAAAATTTTAATTTTCTAAAAATGAAATATATATGCACACCTGTGCATTAAGATTAATTCACAGTGAAAGTTTCATCTAATTCCTTTGAGTGGTTATGGAGTGGTTGAGGATAGAAGTTTTGACCCCCCTTTTTTTCAAAAATGTAATTTTTTACAGAGAAAAATTTAAAATTTTCTAAAAATGAAATATATATGCACACCTGTGCATTAAGGTTAATGCACAGAGAAAGTTTCATCAAAATCCTTTGAGCGGTTTTCGAGTAGTTGAGGATAGAAGAAAAGTGTGACGACGCAAGACGCAAGACGACGCAAGACGCAGGACGACGCAAGACGACAGATAGTGATCCCTATGTGTCGAACATGCATTCCGCAGGCGACACAATAAAGTACCACGTGTGATTTGGGTACCTGTGGTCGATTTGGATACCCCGACGTTATACCTTACAACTCTGACTTATTTAGGCATTTCAGCAGAAACACAAGTATTTTTTATTTGGCTGAGAAGTAAATTTATTTGAGATTCTACTATTGTCAAAATTGTGCAAGGATTTTATGAACTGTCAAACAATCATTTGTATAAAGAGTGAAAAATAAAACTTATACAAGTAAATTTCACCAGGCAATGTTCTATTTAGTATTTCAATTAATTTTTTAAACCAAATTACTTTATTGTCCTTAAACATAGTTTGTGACAACAACAAAAAACAGATTAACAAATATTGAAAATTTTAGACACAAAGAACAAGAAAAAAGTGACTAGTCCCCTAAAGATTGACTTTAAGGAGTAAAAAAAATGAAACTTGTATAAGTAAATTTCATTTGACGTGTAAGATTTCATATGACGTGTAAGACAAACTATGTTTTGCACAATAAAAAATTACTTCAGAGAGTAAAAAAAATAAACTTTAGTTAGTAAATTTAATTAAGGCCTATTAAAAAAAATACCTGCGTTTCCGCTAACATGCCAAAAAAGGATAGATAGGTAGGCATTACATTTTATTTGTTTTATATATGTTACCTGAAGTTGTACTATGAAAACATTCGAACTTAAATAGTGCTTGTTTAGGCGTCGGTGTAAAGGATAACTTGATATTTGAACTTGCATTAATAATTTATCATTATTTCTATTTTGACATTGCGATCACATTTTTCGCGCGAAAGACACAATTGAAAGTTACTTCCCTTGTTGTTAACGTTACTCTATATTGTTAACGTCACTCTATTATCAACATTGTTTATAACATGTATGGCATCAACCTGAAGATCTGTGTAAAGCAGTGAAAGCTCTTGTAGTAATAAATGTCGTAAAGTGAAACTGATTCATTCTTCATCTTAATGTTTTTTGTACATAGTACCAGCGTACGGACCATTTTTTTTTCCTTATATATATATATATATATATATCATATCAGAATGCTTTATTTTGCTAGCTTGTACACTATCTACAATATTTTTTTTTTATACATGTGCATTTTAGGACAATTTTTTGAAGTTATAAGGGCTATACACTATATGTATATGATCACTGATAGATCTAACATGCATTATTGAATATTCCCAATGGCCATATTTTATACATATTTAACGTTTTCTGAGCCACGGGCCGATTTTGGGCCGATTTCAATTTATACCGTTGAGTGCCACGGGCCGATTTTGGGCCGATGTTTTTTTCTTGACGTCAAACAATAGGAATAACGTGGCATTACTATGACGTACCAAATTTCCTCGAATTAGACGAAGTGAAGAGGTTCGGTAAGGGGCATCTCCGAAACGAATTTAAAACTTTTTATAAATATGTGCAATCGATAGTTGCGTAGGAATTGACATATTGATGAACTATTGTTTAACATCCAGTGGCAATTATGAAATGCATATCATGACGAACGTAGTATTTGAACAACTGTACGTTCGGTGTCACATGCAAAGCATAATAATCCCTCTTTCCAGGGATTACACTAATCTATTTACTTACCAGTTACAAACAGACAAAGTTCCAACACACGTTTTATTCCAAATAAAAATCAGATATACCTGAGCATTACCATAATAATTGCGTTCTGGTCGTTTTAGCATGGATTATTTACCCCCACCCCTAATGGAATGGTGCAGCTTTTTTATTTATTTTTGTAAATAAACAAAATTTAATGAAATCGATTTTTTTTCTTTTGGACATTGTGTCAAAATGTTCAAGTGGATATATTGAACATTGAAATGTGTTGGATTATGAAAGTGAATGAGGAAAACTGGACTAAATTAGATCATATTAAATTGAAGATATAAAATTTTCAGGTATATTTATATTTTACACCACACCGGCAATACGTACCCTTGCAAATCATTTTTTTTTAATATATAAAAAACGAATTGTAATAGAAATGAAAAATAATACATACTAATAGATTATTTATTGGTAAACAAGTTTTGCCTGTCAGTATCTTTTTGCGTGTGTTTGCTGCGTCCGGTTTCAGTGCCTTACAATGAGGGTCCTATTTAGGGGTGGTCCCTGTTCGAAGTAAGGAAAATACTATTTTATGATTGAAATAAAAAGCGTTTCGAAATTTTCATATGAACGTATGTTGAACAAAATTTGATGGCTTGCGAATTAAAATATTCCAATTTTGTAAAAGTACTTAGTTAACTAATAAAAAGTTTTGTTTAATATTTTTCTGAACGGAAAATGAAGCAGGCCCTATACTTTGTAAATGAAATAAATACACTCCCGTTTTTGATATACGATTCGCACGTCTTGTATGGTTGTTTGACTAATATAAAAGATCCAGTATGATGTACACTAAATTAGATTTGCCTTGTTCGTTATACGAAAATAACGATTGACTATACCCTACAATGTGCAAATCCAGCTTTCTTACGTCCTTGATTTGGCGCGGCAACTGTTCACCCAAAACACATTCTATATTTATTGACTGGGTATGAAGGGAATAGTAAATTTATTGTCTCCGACGTACTAACTATTGCACCGAGGCGTAGCCGAGTGCGATAGTTGGTATCGAGTGGATAATAAACTTACTATTCCCAGAATATGCAGTCAGTAAGTGTTTTATTATACCGAAAAACATTTTACCGGTCAATAATTTCCAGAACTATTGACCGATCAATAGTAGTGGAAACTATTGACCGGTCAATAGTAATGGAAACTACTGACCGGTCAATAGTAATGGAAATTATTGATCAGTCAATAGTTTCAAGTTTAGAAACAGACAAAATAGTAAAATTATAGTCGTAATTTTTATATAGAAAAAAAATATTTATACTGAGGTATAATAATATTCAATGGAACAATTCGGGAAAACAGGCGTATACCGTTGATGATCAAAAATCCACAAATTAGGGCTGGTAAACTCGTCTATGTGAGACAAGGTTCCATTTTAATGTGCAGCTTTTACGAACGAGCTCGCAGAAAGCCCGTGCGTATTTTATCTTTTGCAAAGCCAGTCAAGATGGGAACAATAAAAAGAAAATTCAAAACTTTTGCCGTAAGAACACGGGTGGTCTTGACTTAACAGATACGATGTTGTCATTCTGTCAAAGTGACCGAAAAACAATGAAATTGTGAAAAAAAATGTATTTAACATTCTCCATAGAATGGTGATAGATACCTTTATATTATATAAAAATATTAATCCCACAGGCCACTTAAGACTAAGATTCAGGAAGACTTATCAAAGGACCATTTGAACAACAAAGACAATGAAAATGAAAAGCGAGGAAGAGAATTTGTAAGAATTAAGCTCCATACAATTCCAAACGGTAGATAGCGGGAATGCTCAGCTTGTTCGGACCGGAACGGGATTCGAAGGACCAGAAAATTGACATAACTTTATAAACACAAATTTTATTCTTCAATAACAAAACTTTTTTTTTTAATTGTAGCCACTTTTGTCCACTAATTTGAAAAAAAAATTGGAAGGGTTCCACGGAAACCAGTGTCTCGCCTGCTTTCGTTGTTGTCTATGTTTTCAGTGTAATAGTTGGATGTACATAATTTTTATCCACATGTTATTTATGGATGATGAAGAAGCTTCGAAGACGACGAAATGTAGGATCGCAATGACTCGCGTCCGCGACAAAAGTCGCAGGCTCGACAAAAATGAATGGATAAGAAGCTATGTGCTGAATGCAACACGCAACATCCACAATGAAACACCAATAAAGGTTACCCAAAATTCATCATTTATATATTCTCCTTCTTGTAATTTGGTGCGAGTCCGATCAACTGTTTTACCACGAAACTGTCCTTTTAAATTTTTCTTCATCCTTAGACAAATTTAATATATATTATTACGGAAAATATCTAATAAGTTTAAAATAATACCTTGATCACAACTGATGAGTTGAAATCTACGAAATGCGCCAATCTTGTATATAGATGCATTAAGATTAAAATCTATAACTTTTTTAATATTCAGAATCAATATTCCCTTATTTTACCCCATTATGGAGGCTGGAGTTGCGCTATTGTTAACGTCACTGGACAATCGGCTGTAAAAAAAACAGCTTGGCACTGAACGAAAATTTATGTGAATTTCTCGTGGCACTGAAAGGGTTAAAATAAAGAAATTCACAGGCATCCCTTATTCTTTCAAAATCAATATAATGTCAAGTGTGTCTAGATCTAATTTTATTTGCATTGGTCAACCCTTCCACACCTGCAATAAGCTGTAGTCAACACTATTGTTTTTAAATTTTACCATTGAACTTCTTAGCATTAGGACAAGAGTCTGATAAACTTCCATATGTAACAACTTGCTTCAGTACGGCCTAAAAAATATAAACCTGTGTTTCTGCTAATCCAACCAACCTTAGTTTTTTGGGCCTACCTTGACATATTTTTATTTTTTACTTATTTAGGAATTTAAGCAAAAACACAAGTATTTTTTATTAGGCGGAGAAGTAATATTATTTGACATTTTACTGTCCTAAATTGAACAAGCATTACATGAACTCCTGTTAAAAAATATCTGTATAATTATAAAGTGTAGAAAAACAAGACTTCTTCAAGTAAATTTCACAAGGCAAAGTTATGTTTAATACATGTATTTCATTTAATAAAAGATTTACTTTAAGGAGTAAAAGAATAAAACTATACCTGTACAAGTAAATTTCACAAGACAAAATTATAATGTTTTGTATGATAAAATTTTACTTCGAGGAGTAAAAAAACAAAACTTAAGTTAACAGATTTTATAAGACATATTTAAGTTATGAAAATTTCATGGATGGCAAAGTTCAAATATACTTTTCACTTACACTATGGAGTAAAAACATTAAATCTTATAGAATTAAATTTCCCAATTAAGACAAAGTTCAAATATTTTGTATAATAAAAGATTTACTTCAGCGAGTAAAACAAATCAGACTTATATAAGTAAATTTCAGAAAAATTATGTATTCAGTGTATATATCGGAATGCTTTACTTTGCAAGCTTGTACACAAATGCACCCTGTACACTATATAATATACTATTTACATGTAGGACAGTTTTATTTGAAGTTGTAAGAGCACTACTGGAACAGTGAAGGGTTTAATATGCATTATTAAATATTCCCAATTGCCCTATCTTGCAATATGGGGTATTAACAACAAAGAAATTCACAAGCATCCTTTATACTTTCAAATACAATGTAATGTAAAGTGTGTCTAATTTAATTTATTAACTTTGGTCAATCCTTTCACAACTGCAATTAGTTGTGGTCAGCATTGTTGCTTTTACATTTGACCATCAACCTTGTAGACATTTTAAGAACAAGAGCCATAATAGCACCATATACTTCAATCAGGAAAAAAGTTTACTTATACAAGTAATCTCTTAAGGTGAGGTTTTAATAATTTACATCACATATGTATTTCATATAGAAATATACTTCATTGAGTAAAAATTTGTTTACTTGTATAAGAAATGTATACCTTTATTGACAACATATGATTTGATGTAGATTTGTATGCAGTTGGTTTTTTTTATTATTAAATATACCTTGACGTTCGGTTAAGTAGCAAAAAAATAGGTAATATGCTCAAAAAATTACGGCCTAACACAACCAACCTTAATTTTTTGGGCCTACCATGACATATTTTTATTTTTTACTTATTAAGGCATTTCAGCAAAAACACAAATATTTTTTATTAAACGGAGAAGTAATTTTATTTGAAATTGTACTGTCCCAAATTGAACAAGCACTACATGAACTCCTGTTGAAAAAAAATTCTGTATAATTATAAAGTGTAGAAAAACAAGACTTCTTCAAGTAAATTTCACAAGGCAAAGTTATGTTTAATATTTCATGTAATAAAAGATTTACTTTAAGGAGTAAAAAAATAAAACTATACTTGTACAAGTAAATTTCACTAGACAAAATTATAATGTTTTGTATGATAAAATTTTACTTCAAGGAGTAAAAAAACAAAACTTAAGTTAACAGATTTTATAAGACATATTTAAGTTATGAAAATTTCATGGATGGCAAAGTTCAAATATACTTTTCACTTACACTATGGAGTAAAAACATTAAATCTTATAGAATTAAATTTCCCAATTAAGACAAAGTTCAAATATTTTGTATAATAAAAGATTTACTTCAGCGAGTAAAACAAATCAGACTTATATAAGTAAATTTCAGAAAAAAAATGCGTATTCAGTGTATATATCGGAATGCTTTACTTTGCAAGCTTGTACACAAATGTACCCTGTACACTATATAATATACTATTTACATGTAGGACAGTTTTATTTGAAGTTGTAAGAGCACTATTGGAACAGTGAAGGATTTAATATGCATTATTGAATATTCCCAATTGTCCTATCTTGCAATATGGGGTATTAACAACAAAGAAATTCACAAGCATCCTTTATACTTTCAAATACAATGTAATGTAAAGTGTGTCTAATTTAATTTATTAACTTTGGTCAATCCTTTCACAACTGCAATTAGTTGTGGTCAGCATTGTTGCTTTTACATTTGACCATTAACCTTGTAAACATTTTAAGAACAAGAGCCATAATAGCACCATATACTTCAATCAGGAAAAAAGTTTAATTATACAAGTAATCTCTTAAGGTGAGGTTTTAATAATTTACATCACATATGTATTTCATATAGAAATATACTTCATTGAGTAAAAATTTGTTTACTTGTATAAGAAATTTATACCTTTATTGACAACATATGATTTGATGTAGATTTGTATGCAGTTGGTTTTTTTATTATTAAATATACCTTGACGTTCGGTTAAGTAGCAAAAAAAATAGGTAATATGCTCAAAAAATTACGGCCTAACACAACCAACCTTAATTTTGTGGGCCTACCATGACATATTTTTATTTTTTACTTATTAAGGCATTTCAGCAAAAACACAAATATTTTTTATTAGGCGGAGAAGTAATTTTATTTGAAATTGTACTGTCCCAAATTGAACAAGCATTACATGAACTCCTGTTGAAAAAAATTTCTGTATAATTATAAAGTGTAGAAAAACAAGACTTCTTCAAGTAAATTTCACAAGGCAAAGTTATGTTTAATATTTCATGTAATAAAAGATTTACTTTAAGGAGTAAAAAAATAAAACTATACTTGTACAAGTAAATTTCACAAGACAAAATTATAATGTTTTGTATGATAAAATTTTACTTCGAGGAGTAAAAAAACAAAACTTAAGTTAACAGATTTTATAAGACATATTTAAGTTATGAAAATTTCATGGATGGCAAAGTTCAAATATACTTTTCACTTACACTATGGAGTAAAAACATTAAATCTTATAGAATTAAATTTCCCAATTAAGACAAAGTTCAAATATTTTGTATAATAAAAGATTTACTTCAGCGAGTAAAACAAATCAGACTTATATAAGTAAATTTCAGAAAAAAATGTGTATTCAGTGTATATATCGGAATGCTTTACTTTGCAAGCTTGTACACAAATGCACCCTGTACACTATATAATATACTATTTACATGTAGGACAGTTTTATTTGAAGTTGTAAGAGCACTATTGGAACAGTGAAGGATTTAATATGCATTATTAAATATTCCCAATTGCCCTATCTTGCAATATGGGGTATTAACAACAAAGAAATTCACAAGCATCCTTTATACTTTCAAATACAATGTAATGTAAAGTGTGTCTAATTTAATTTATTAACTTTGGTCAATCCTTTCACAACTGCAATTAGTTGTGGTCAGCATTGTTGCTTTTACATTTGACCATTAACCTTGTAGACATTTTAAGAACAAGAGCCATAATAGCACCATATACTTCAATCAGGAAAAAAGTTTACTTATACAAGTAATCTCTTAAGGTGAGGTTTTAATAATTTACATCACATATGTATTTCATACAGAAATATACTTCATTGAGTAAAAATTTGTTTACTTGTATAAGAAATGTATACCTTTATTGACAACATATGATTTGATGTAGATTTGTATGCAGTTGGTTTTTTTATTATTAAATATACCTTGACGTTCGGTTAAGTAGCAAAAAAATAGGTAATATGCTCAAAAAATTACGGCCTAACACAACCAACCTTAATTTTTTGGGCCTACCATGACATATTTTTATTTTTTACTTATTAAGGCATTTCAGCAAAAACACAAATATTTTTTATTAAACGGAGAAGTAATTTTATTTGAAATTGTACTGTCCCAAATTGAACAAGCATTACATGAACTCCTGTTGAAAAAAATTTCTGTATAATTATAAAGTGTAGAAAAACAAGACTTCTTCAAGTAAATTTCACAAGGCAAAGTTATGTTTAATATTTCATGTAATAAAAGATTTACTTTAAGGAGTAAAAAAATAAAACTATACTTGTACAAGTAAATTTCACAAGACAAAATTATAATGTTTTGTATGATAAAATTTTACTTCGAGGAGTAAAAAAACAAAACTTAAGTTAACAGATTTTATAAGACATATTTAAGTTATGAAAATTTCATGGATGGCAAAGTTCAAATATACTTTTCACTTACACTATGGAGTAAAAACATTAAATCTTATAGAATTAAATTTCCCAATTAAGACAAAGTTCAAATATTTTGTATAATAAAAGATTTACTTCAGCGAGTAAAACAAATCAGACTTATATAAGTAAATTTCAGAAAAAAATGTGTATTCAGTGTATATATCGGAATGCTTTACTTTGCAAGCTTGTACACAAATGTACCCTGTACACTATATAATATACTATTTACATGTAGGACAGTTTTATTTGAAGTTGTAAGAGCACTATTGGAACAGTGAAGGATTTAATATGCATTATTGAATATTCCCAATTGCCCTATCTTGCAATATGGGGTATTAACAACAAAGAAATTCACAAGCATCCTTTATACTTTCAAATACAATGTAATGTAAAGTGTGTCTAATTTAATTTATTAACTTTGGTCAATCCTTTCACAACTGCAATTAGTTGTGGTCAGCATTGTTGCTTTTACATTTGACCATTAACCTTGTAAACATTTTAAGAACAAGAGCCATAATAGCACCATATACTTCAATCAGGAAAAAAGTTTACTTATACAAGTAATCTCTTAAGGTGAGGTTTTAATAATTTACATCACATATGTATTTCATATAGAAATATACTTCATTGAGTAAAAATTTGTTTACTTGTATAAGAAATTTATACCTTTATTGACAACATATGATTTGATGTAGATTTGTATGCAGTTGGTTTTTTTATTATTAAATATACCTTGACGTTCGGTTAAGTAGCAAAAAAATAGGTAATATGCTCAAAAAATTACGGCCTAACACAACCAACCTTAATTTTGTGGGCCTACCATGACATATTTTTATTTTTTACTTATTAAGGCATTTCAGCAAAAACACAAATATTTTTTATTAGGCGGAGAAGTAATTTTATTTGAAATTGTACTGTCCCAAATTGAACAAGCATTACATGAACTCCTGTTGAAAAAAATTTCTGTATAATTATAAAGTGTAGAAAAACAAGACTTCTTCAAGTAAATTTCACAAGGCAAAGTTATGTTTAATATTTCATGTAATAAAAGATTTACTTTAAGGAGTAAAAAAATAAAACTATACTTGTACAAGTAAATTACACAAGACAAAATTATAATGTTTTTTATGATAAAATTTTACTTCGAGGAGTAAAAAAACAAAACTTAAGTTAACAGATTTTATAAGACATATTTAAGTTATGAAAATTTCATGGATGGCAAAGTTCAAATATACTTTTCACTTACACTATGGAGTAAAAACATTAAATCTTATAGAATTAAATTTCCCAATTAAGACAAAGTTCAAATATTTTGTATAATAAAAGATTTACTTCAGCGAGTAAAACAAATCAGACTTATATAAGTAAATTTCAGAAAAAAATGTGTATTCAGTGTATATATCGGAATGCTTTACTTTGCAAGCTTGTACACAAATGTACCCTGTACACTATATAATATACTATTTACATGTAGGACAGTTTTATTTGAAGTTGTAAGAGCACTATTGGAACAGTGAAGAATTTAATATGCATTATTGAATATTCCCAATTGCCCTATCTTGCAATATGGGGTATTAACAACAAAGAAATTCACAAGCATCCTTTATTCTTTCAAATACAATGTAATGTAAAGTGTGTCTAATTTAATTTATTAACTTTGGTCAATCCTTTCACAACCTGCAATTAGTTGTGGTCAGCATTGTTGCTTTTACATTTGACCATTAACCTTATAAACATTTTAAGAACAAGAGCCATAATAGCACCATATACTTCAATCAGGAAAAAAGTTTACTTATACAAGTAGTCTCTTAAGGTGAGGTTTTAATAATTTACATCACATATGTATTTCATATAGAAATATACTTCATTGAGTAAAAATTTGTTTACTTGTATAAGAAATTTATACCTTTATTGACAACATATGATTTGATGTAGATTTGTATGGAGTTGGTCTTTTTTTGTCCCCCGCCGCAACGCGATGCGGGGGATATGGTAATGCCGGGCGTCCGTCCGTCCGTCCGTCCGTGCTTCCGTCCGTCCGTCCGTGCATCCGTCCGTCCGTGCTTCCGTCCGTCCGTCCACCTTGTAAGCGCTCTAGCAAATTTATTTCTTGACCGATTTGGATAATATTTATACAGTAGCTTTAACTCAATGATACCTCAAGGGAGTTCGAAGATGAGTCATGTCAAAATATTTTTGTAGGAATTATGCCCCTTAATAACTTAGAAAATTGACAAAATTTTCATGTAAGCGCTCTAGCAAATTTATTTCTTCACCGATTTGGATAATATTTATACAGTAGCTTTAACTCAATGATACCTCAAGGGAGTTCGAAGATGAGTCATGTCGAAATATTTTTGTAGGAGTTATGCCCCTTAATAACTTTGAAAATTGACAAAATGTTCATCTAAGTGTTCTAGAAAATTTATCTTCTCCTTGCATTGGAATAATATTTATACACTTGGACCTAAAGGGAGGTTTTATACATAAACTCCTATCGAAACTTATAAAATTGAAAAATACTGTCTTTAAGAGTTTGTTAGGCGGAATACTTTTGATCAAAGCATTTCTGTTTATTGAAAAGGAGTAAATGTACATTTGTATAAATTCTCAATACACATGGTAAAATAAGATTTCAACACTATACCCATATTGTATAAATGTCTTCATACCACTCATTAACTTGTAAAAAACTTTAGCAATAACCACAAATTGTTTGTCCTTCTATTCTCTCTCTTTGAGAAAATTTTGTTATGTTTCACTTGTCCAAGGGTTTCTGATGCTCTAGCGGCGGGGGACTTCGGAACGCTGTTCGATTTTTATTATTTTAAAATATACCTTGACGTTCGGTTAAGTAGCAAAAAAATAGGTAATATGCTCAAAAAATTACGGCCTAACGCAACCAACCTTAATTTTGTGGGCCTACCATGACATATTTTTATTTTTTACTTATTAAGGCAATTCAGCAAAAACACAAATATTTCTTATTAGGCGGAGAAGTAATTTTATTTGAAAGTGTACTGTCCCAAATTGAACAAGCATTACATGAACTCCTGTTGAAAAAAAATTCTGTATAATTATAAAGTGTAGAAAAACAAGACTTCTTCAAGTAAATTTCACAAGGCAAAGTTATGTTTAATATTTCATGTAATAAAAGATTTACTTTAAGGAGTAAAAAAATAAAACTATACTTGTACAAGTAAATTTCACAAGACAAAATTATAATGTTTTGTATGATAAAATTTTACTTCGAGGAGTAAAAAAACAAAACTTAAGTTAACAGATTTTATAAGACATATTTAAGTTATGAAAATTTCATGGATGGCAAAGTTCAAATATACTTTTCACTTACACTATGGAGTAAAAACATTAAATCTTATAGAATTAAATTTCCCAATTAAGACAAAGTTCAAATATTTTGTATAATAAAAGATTTACTTCAGCGAGTAAAACAAATCAGACTTATATAAGTAAATTTCAGAAAAAATGTGTATTCAGTGTATATATCGGAATGCTTTACTTTGCAAGCTTGTACACAAATGTACCCTGTACACTATATAATATACTATTTACATGTAGGACAGTTTTATTTGAAGTTGTAAGAGCACTATTGGAACAGTGAAGGATTTAATCTGCATTATTGAATATTCCCAATTGCCCTATCTTGCAATATGGGGTATTAACAACAAAGAAATTCACAAGCATCCTTTATACTTTCAAATACAATGTAATGTAAAGTGTGTCTAATTTAATTTATTAACTTTGGTCAATCCTTTCACAACTGCAATTAGTTGTGGTCAGCATTGTTGCTTTTACATTTGACCATTAACCTTGTAGACATTTTAAGAACAAGAGCCATAATAGCACCATATACTTCAATCAGGAAAAAAGTTTACTTATACAAGTAATCTCTTAAGGTGAGGTTTTAATAATTTACATCACATATGTCTTTCATATAGAAATATACTTCATTGAGTAAAAATTATTTACTTGTATAAGAAATTTATACCTTTATTGACAACATATGATTTGATGTAGATTTGTATGCAGTTGGTCTTTTTTTATTATTTTAAAATATACCTTGACGTTCGGTTAAGTAGCAAAAAAAATAGGTAATATGCTCAAAAAATTACGGCCTAACGCAACCAACCTTAATTTTTTGAGCCTACCTTGACATATTTTTATTTTTTACTTATTAAGGCATTTCAGCAAAAACACAAATATTTTTTATTAGGCGGAGAAGTAATTTTATTTGAAATTGTACTGTCCCAAATTGAACAAGCATTACATGAACTCCTGTTGAAAAAAAATTCTGTATAATTATAAAGTGTAGAAAAACAAGACTTCTTCAAGTAAATTTCACAAGGCAAAGTTATGTTTAATATTTCATGTAATAAAAGATTTACTTTAAGGAGTAAAAAAATAAAACTATACTTGTACAAGTAAATTTCACAAGACAAAATTATAATGTTTTGTATGATAAAATTTTACTTCGAGGAGTAAAAAAACAAAACTTAAGTTAACAGATTTTATAAGACATATTTAAGTTATGAAAATTTCATGGATGGCAAAGTTCAAATATACTTTTCACTTACACTATGGAGTAAAAACATTAAATCTTATAGAATTAAATTTCCCAATTAAGACAAAGTTCAAATATTTTGTATAATAAAAGATTTACTTCAGCGAGTAAAACAAATCAGACTTATATAAGTAAATTTCAGAAAAAAATGTGTATTCAGTGTATATATCGGAATGCTTTACTTTGCAAGCTTGTACACAAATGTACCCTGTACACTATATAATATACTATTTACATGTAGGACAGTTTTATTTGAAGTTGTAAGAGCACTATTGGAACAGTGAAGGATTTAATCTGCATTATTGAATATTCCCAATTGCCCTATCTTGCAATATGGGGTATTAACAACAAAGAAATTCACAAGCATCCTTTATACTTTCAAATACAATGTAATGTAAAGTGTGTCTAATTTAATTTATTAACTTTGGTCAATCCTTTCACAACTGCAATTAGTTGTGGTCAGCATTGTTGCTTTTACATTTGACCATTAACCTTGTAGACATTTTAAGAACAAGAGCCATAATAGCACCATATACTTCAATCAGGAAAAAAGTTTACTTATACAAGTAATCTCTTAAGGTTAGGTTTTAATAATTTACATCACATATGTCTTTCATATAGAAATATACTTCATTGAGTAAAAATTATTTACTTGTATAAGAAATTTATACCTTTATTGACAACATATGATTTGATGTAGATTTGTATGCAGTTGGTCTTTTTTTATTATTTTAAAATATACCTTGACGTTCGGTTAAGTAGCAAAAAAATAGGTAATATGCTCAAAAAATTACGGCCTAACGCAACCAACCTTAATTTTTTGAGCCTACCTTGACATATTTTTATTTTTTACTTATTAAGGCATTTCAGCAAAAACACAAATATTTTTTATTAGGCGGAGAAGTAATTTTATTTGAAATTGTACTGTCCCAAATTGAACAAGCATTACATGAACTCCTGTTGAAAAAAAATTCTGTATAATTATAAAGTGTAGAAAAACAAGACTTCTTCAAGTAAATTTCACAAGGCAAAGTTATGTTTAATATTTCATGTAATAAAAGATTTACTTTAAGGAGTAAAAAAATAAAACTATACTTGTACAAGTAAATTTCACAAGACAAAATTATAATGTTTTGTATGATAAAATTTTACTTCGAGGAGTAAAAAAACAAAACTTAAGTTAACAGATAAAAATATTTAAATTATGAAAATTTCATGGATGGCAAAGTTTAAATATACTTTTCACTTACTCTGTGGAGTAAAAACATTAAATCTTATAGAATTAAATTTCCCAATTAAGACAAAGTTCAAATATTTTGTATAATAAAAGATTTACTTCAGCGAGTAAAACAAATCAGACTTATATAAGTAAATTTCAGAAAAATTGTGTATTCAGTGTATATATCGGAATGCTTTACTTTGCAAGCTTGTACACAAATGTACCCTGTACACTATATAATATACTATTTACATGTAGGACAGTTTTATTTGAAGTTGTAAGAGCACTATTTGAACAGTGAAGGATTTAATATGCATTATTGAATATTCCCAATTGCCCTATCTTGCAATATGGGGTATTAACAACAAAGAAATTCACAAGCATATCATAGGTTGTGCTGTATATATATTTATTAGAAACAATGCGTTTTTAATAATATTTTTTTCATGTTTTTTTTTTCTTTCTTTTACAGAATATTTTATTGCTCATGTTTTAAACAGTGTCTCTCATGATGTATGGTACATTGTATCAGGAATGTCATAAAATGTGTCCATGTGTTACTTGATATTGATAATCTTTATATTTTTAGTGTCATTACATGTATCACTTGTATTGACATGTAAATGAAATTCAAATGGTGGGAATTTCATTATCTCATTATGCTGCCATGACGGTTGTAAATATAATGTTATATTTTTAGTTTGTTAGTTATGTCATTGTGTATGTTAAAAATAATTATTAAAAGAATATACTGTCATTACTGTGGGTATTTTTTGATAACTAATAGAAATAAATTGGCCATGTTTCTATTCAATATGAAAAAAAACAAAGTATGCATCAACGGGACACTATCTGAAAAAAAAAATGCTATCATCTAAGGGTCGTTCAGGTGTTCAAGCTGGTTAGAATAGATAGGAAAAGCCACTTTTTTGTCATTAATCAATCTTACGATTCAACAAAATGGGGTGGTGGGGTGGGGGTGGGTGTTCAACCGCTTGGCAGTGCCCTTTTCTCATTCAGACTTGACAAAATGATACTTCTAAGTCTAAATATCCCATTACTGTTCCCAGATGATACATTTCAGGCACCTATCAAGCTGATTATTGATAAGCATGTATCTGTCCATGAACAGACTGCGTCTGGACCACAAGTATGGATCAATCAATTGGACATTGCTCTTTTGGACGTACAAACAATTACTTCAACTGAACAAATCCAATTCATATCCAGTGGTTAACACCATGCAGGCCTATCTATCATTATGAATTGCGTTTTACTTGTACAAGTAATAACTAAGGGAAACAACTCTGATAGGAAAGTTGACCTGAAAGCATCTTGTGATGTTTAGATAGTATCTAAAAAAATTACTTGTATAAGTAAATTAATATCACAGTATTAAAAGGGAGGCAATCAAATTTGCAATTTTTCAGTTACCTATTCAAGTAAATTTTAATTTACTTGTACAAGTGGGATCTTTGACTGTCTGTGTTGCAATAATTTTCTCTTAATTATATATGTATCAAATTAATTAATATGTTCCTTGTTAGTGTAGCTTCCATTTAGATGTTGGATTAAAATGAAGATACACATATAAATTACTAATATTTTATTTAATTTGAATAATTAATAACTCTTTCATATTATAAACACATATTTTATGACAAATTATTAGTTGATGGAACAATAAATACAATAAAATTCACAGAAACAAACCACTGAAATGTCTATCAAAACATTTAAAAAAAGCACACAATAAAGCACTGAAATTCAACAAAAAAACTTATAAATTTACTTCAAATACTTATTCCTTTAATTTTGTTTTATTCCAAATCATATTTTTTTAAATAATTTCCTCATATATATATGTATTTATATACACCCCTAATGTACCCCAATTGAACACACTTTTTAAAATTGCTAAAACAACATGTATCAATTATGATTTTTAAAAAGTTGACGTTCGGGGAACACACCTGTCAAAGCATATCAACAAATATCAACAGTTGAATTACATTGAAGTAACATTTTATAAGTAAAAATTCAATTATATTGTTAAAGTATTTGCTGTTTTAAATTTAAAATTATTTTCGGTTCTTGAAACGGAAATTTTTGTTTATCTGATTTGTCAAAATGACAAGTGTGCATAAATTTTATTGATACAAATCAACAAATCTAACCACCAAAACCCATTATAAATCAATATGTAGAAACCCCAACACCATTAATATCTAGACACAGATGTTAGATATCATAGGTCGTTAAATCTTGACCATTAAACCTTCACTTGTTATCAAACGGATACTTCTTAGAGCACGACAGATTAAAACTGCCAACTTTGCTCAAGTAAACACTTGGGATACACAAAATAGCTTTAAAATAAACATACATATTTGAAAGTGATCTATAGATAGTTTATTATCATAAAGCAGATAAATGAATTAGCGATCTGTAAAAAAGTTCTTCATGCTTTATTGCCACTTTTGAAATATTTTAAAAGCCCCGTATGGAGGGGCTCCTAATTGCAGGAAGCTAATACAGTAAGAAGAATAAGTGTTCCGAATGAACAATAATTTAGCTTCCGAATATTCCTCCATAGACCATGTTTCTAACTAACATATATGCGTGAACCCTCAGGGGTTCACGCAAAAAATCGCACCTTTGCCAGTATTAATGAAAACTAACACAGATGATGGATCATTTCATACAGACATCATTTCTTTTTAATCGAGGATTTTATTATATAATGTTTGTGTGATGAAGTTATAATAAAAATGGGGATATGCATACTATAGATACTGATATATTACTAGAGACATATTGTTTTATGTCTCGGATGTTACTAATAAAGTATATCCTTTGGTCTTCATATATCATATGTTTAAGTAAAACCTTCATAACTTTTCCATGTTTTCGAAATATCGTAATTGCAATAGTTTAAATTTTGATTATGTCCCTTCCAAATTGATTTGAAAATTAGCTATTTTGAAATATGTTATTTTTTACTATTATTATTCAAGATGGTGCCCATCCCAATCAGCTTCTACGCAATAACAAAGTAAATATATATACGAGTAAATATAATTACTCATATAATATGTCAAATGTTAAATATATAAATACCAAAAAGATAAATTATTAATTTAAAATAAATTAAAATGTTACTTATCTGACATTTGAAATTATATTTCACCACTGCATTCTTTGTGACCCCCCTTAAACACACACACACCTCTTTATTAAAATGTTACATTAATTATCAAAAAATGAAATCACGCTGTTTTTGGTCAGCAAACGGTTTACCTGTATACATACAATGTACCTGTGTACCTTAATTAACGGTTGGAACAATAAACATCCGGACAGTCAAGGTACAATATACATGTCAAATCGTTAATTAGTTATAATTACCTGAAACACACAGCATGTTAATTGCGCATAATAAATTTCTTCAGATAAAACTCAAATAAATTTTACCCCAAAAAATCGCTTTTCTCGCGGCTTAAAAAATTTTTAAAAAAATTGCACCATAACCCTTTATCATGTGTAATTATGTACTTTTGACAGTTTGTATAAATTGGAGATAAATTTCGTATTATTAATTATTGTCACAATTTCATATATTGAAATTATAATCCATGTGAAATGTTACTACATATTTCAAATAAAAAGTTTTTTAAAGTGAAGACGGGGAGAACGTGCTATAATCAATACAGAGTTATCGAAGTAGTACGATGAATGCATGACATGAACGGGACCAGTAGATTCCCGATATTGGGTAACCAGTCAAAAAGTCTAAACAGAGTTACCTAACATAATTATGACCGATATAGCTGCATATGAATATTGTTATGTTATAGATGACTGATTTCCGCTATTTCTGACCTCTTTTTCAGTCTATACTAATGCGTATTAAAATCAATAAGGTCAGGTGAAACAAAAAATGGTGTTGTATACATGTTAAACTTCACGTACGTATACATGTACATGTATTTGAGTATATTTATTGCACTTGTACATTTATGTTGATATACATGCACTCAAAGTGCGTTTATGCAGACGTTTGCATCTCTATGCCACCTGGTTCTGTCATTTCACGTTTTCGTATTTTGGAAAAAACCGAAATGGCAGCTTCCGGACACTATTACATATACATACATTACTAAGTAGTCAAATTCTGACTTATCCCTCTTATGTCCAAATTAGACTGAGGCAGAGTCCGTGCCATATATTCCAGTACAGTTTTATACCCGATGGAAGTGACTATATTATGAATCCTTCCTGCTTCTTATGCCAAAAAGAGCTGCAAGGTTACATGTCAGTTGTTTTAACTCAGATGGCTCTTAAACAAGAAATAACTATATTTTTGTCAGAAGCAGAATAATATGGTTAAACTGGGATATATTGATTTTGGTGCAATTTTATCTACATGTTTCAGCAGTGTGAAAATGGGCTATTCGACCAAATAATAAGACATAGAGAAACTTAAAAGCTGATGAAAGAATTCTGTACGTATTTAAAATGTAATTGCTAGAAACTGATTCTTTTGTTTTCAGAAATAGTTTGATAACTAAAGGTACATATAAATTCATGTATTCTATACTGTATTCTCACATTATCAATACATGGAATTCTAATCACCATGTATTGAGATATCGGTCAGTGTGTGGACACTATCTCAATTTATTTTCACTGATATTCATACATCGACTTGACAAAAAAAAACCTGTCGGAATACATTAAAACTGCGAATCACAAAAATATATAAAATATAGTTGTACTCCTTGCATTCGCATTATTCGAATTTTAAGATATTTCAAATTATATACAATCTTCAGACAAAGACCTAGATGACCTACATGTTAGATAAGGATAACGTTTACAAGCTTGTTATTTAATCATGTTGGAATTAGTTCGTAAGTTCAATATATTCATAGTTAGGAGTTATTCTTGTGATATTATAAGAATTTCAGGTTTTCGACATTGATTTTCATTTTCGTCTTTTGTACATGTACGTCTCGAATCTGTAATTTACTAATATTAAATATTTTGCGAATTAGAGCACTATTAAAGTACAATGTATCACTACAGACACTTGCACGAATTATGATAACTACCTCATCTATGTATAAGTCTTCATTCCACATATGTTATAATTCCGACCTCTTATACCAGTACAACTCGCGGTGGTACGTGCGAGATATTACTTTAGATCAGTACATGTATTTTCAGTTTTAAACTTGCATGTATAATTTGCACATCGCTGAGCTTTAAGCTAAATAATTCATATCGTTTATGTAAAATATATTTTGGCGTTGTGCGTGGGAAGATGGCAAGGAGAGAATAGAAATTAATAAATAGAAAGATTAGGACAACCATTGAGTACAATAATGATCATAATATTGTAGGTAGTCGGTATTGTGGACAATATTTACTTGTGTGATTTAGAGACCAATTAATGTTATGATACCTGTAAACAGATGCTAACATTTTCTATTTTATTATTAGCACCTTACCTGACGAATACGTTAAGATTTACACTTTGCTTCCTGTGGTTAATATATATATATATATATATATATATATATATATATATATCGTCTAAAGTAATAACCAACATTCGAACTTACTAGATGTTGGACCTATAATAGATTAACGATACAATGCAGACTAAAAAATAAATAAACATCTATAAAGTTGAAAAACAACATCAAAACTAGTAATACTGTGTGTGCAAGCAAGACACAAAAGTTTATAAGAAGATAAGTCGCCCAAAAATGGAGTTTGGAAGACTTATGGTTTCATTTTTTTGAATATCCCTTTGGAGCCCCTTAATAAATTCCCCTTTCTGGGCCTCTAAATATTTACCATGTGGGCCCCTTGTTTGAGTTTCATTTAATAAATATACTTGGCAACAAAAGTAACGATACACTAGAACCAAATATTTTGGTAATTCCTTAAAAAAAATTTGAAATTTGGATAAACTTGAAATGGTGGAAAATGGAAATTTTCCAAAAGAGGGTTAAATTAAATTTACGGAAAATCAGAAGAAAATCGACCCACATTTTGTAAAATGAAAATCCAGCGGCTGAAATCAGTAGAAAAAACTCAAATCTTTTGTCACACAGACATGATTCAGATAACGGGGTAAAAATACTGATTTTTAATTTTGGGTTGAAACTTTTTGCACAAAATCCATGCCTTTAATGAGGAAACAATCTACTGTGAAAATCCGACGTGTGGGTCTATTTTTCTGCTTAGTACATCTATTTGAAATTATGAATACATGAAAATATATGAAAAATCCATTACCCTATGTCATTTATTTTGCTGACTAGTATACAAATGAACAAACCTATATCCCAAAAATAAGCAGAACATAAATGTCCTAGATATTGACCCCACAACTTTTCTAGCCCTTCCCCCAAATGCCAAGTTGCCACAGGTTTATAAACTATATTGATTCTTCATCTATACTTAGCGACAATAGTCAACTCTTATGAATAAATGACTATTTTCCCTAGGGACAATAGTTCGAAAGTAGCGCACCTTTTCCCGCGTTTTTTATACTTCGGATGCCTTCGGTACAATAAAACACCTATTCACTGGCTATTCGCCTCAGGAAATAGTTGGTGTCAAGGGGGACAATAAACTTGCTATTGTCCTCATAGCCAGTAAATAGGTGTATACTATTGATTCTTCAAATCCATAAATCTGAATTGCAAGTTATCTCTTTAATAATAATAGTTTTATACATTTTGGTTATTTTTCAGGGAAATGGACAATTCATCTAATATATATACTAATTTTCTTAGTATCAAATATCCGTATGTATTCGTTATGAAAATTATGATACAACAGGCATGCTTGCCTATACCGCATGTACATGTACTGTGTGCATGTACATGTATATATTAAATATCCGTATGTATATATTCATTATGAAAATTATGTTACAACAAGCATGTTTGCCTAACCGAAATATTATGAGCATGTACGTGTATGCGCACAGATTAATCGCGCAGGTGCACAGGTGATATAATTTATGTTTATTTCACAACAAAATAAAGATGTTGAAACAGTAATATTTGGTATATTCTTTGTCAATATACTTCTTATTACTGGATTAGCGTATTTATAGAGTAAACTAAAGGGGTTGTCAGAAACAATCGTCTAGACAAAAAGTGCAAACTACATTGCTATAGCATAACTTCCAAGCTAGGAAAAGGGCAGATGTAATAATCACTACCAAGAAAGTACTTCTTCGTGCTGATATACACTATCTACATTTCTTACATGTGTTAGAATACACTGACAAATAGAGACAATGACGGAGAAACATGCATACACAAAATTCGGAAGTTCACCTGAAACTGGTTAGAATTCGAATATATTTTTTGAAAACATCAGTTCCTACTCTGAGATATATAAATGTGGGATATATATATTCTAAAATTTAAGTATCGAAGAAGGAGAAATTCCATAACTCACTGGTTAATTTAGGGTGAATCTGTTTCTCCTATGATCATGATGAATTTCGACAAAAACCTCAAGAAAATGGTGTTGCTAAGAAATCCGTGAATAGTGGTTGGGGAAATTACACGAGACTTTTTTCCACGTCGGAATCAAATAATTTTTAACTACTGGGCTGAGAAGTGTGGAAATTCACCAAGAATTTTGCGCGAAGAAAACATAAACGTCGCAAAAAGGCATTAAACAATTTCCAAAATCTAATCCCTTCCTGTCTTTTCACAAAACAACTAATTCCATGTTGTGTTTATGTTTTTGTTTTGTGCTCATCTGGGCTATTTTGCGTCCGAATTTCTGTCTGTTGTGTAGTGCTCATTGATTAGTGTGTCATTGTTGACCTTTACTGTTATCCATTTCGTTGTTTTTTAGATGTACTAAATTCATTCGTAACTTCTTACGTTTTATGAATAAGGCGTTTTGTGAACTAGTCTTCTGTGGAGTATCGGGAAAGGTCGTAAAATTTACGAAATAAGAACTTAAACCTAATTGTTATCAAAAACTAATGATGTATCAACGCTAAAATCAAGTATATAACCTGGAAAACATAAATATTGAAAGCATGACCTAATGAAAGACACTGCACAAGACGTAAAGTTTGCAATACGGGAATTCGCGTACTCTCTTTTTTCTCAAACATACCTTGTTATATGAATTCCTGGTATAAAGCAGAGATTTTATATTATGGTGCTCTTTATATTGGGGTGACTAAATGAGTTTTTTGACATTTTCAATCCTAATTTGCCGGATTTTGTCTAATTGCCAAGTGTACAAAAATCACATTTTAATTTCTTTCAGATTGTGGACAGTTATGTCTCTCTTGCAGTGACATAGACGATGTAAAAAGTTGTCAAAAATTTGTAACATGTGCCGATGATCAGGTGATACGCAGTTTCTTATTTTAAACGTATTTTGTTTATTAGTCAATATAGCCTTTAATTTTCAGGAACCCATTTCCGGTATCACGATTCTGATTCTAAAATTATAATTTAAGGCAAGTTATTTCCCTTGCTGGGACGAAGTACTGGTTCGCTGCAGTGCAGAGCAACCAGTAGGAAGAAAATAGAAATTATTTATTACTTTGATATACAAATATTTCCAGCTTTATACTCAAGTTTGATAACAAGTATGTTAGAAGCAAAAAGATCGTAAGTAGTTCCCAAATTTATATAAACCAAACATTACGTGCAAATTAACAAGTTTTAAAACCAGCTAATCCTTTACTCTTCATTGCAGTGAACCAGTACTACGTCCCAGCAAGGGAAATAAATTATAATTTAAAATAGAATTCTGATTCCGGAAATCACTTCTGAAAAAGGCTACACGGTTTATCCTGTTACAGCCGCTATTCACAATTATTTTCTGTTTTCAATTTTGGTTAATTTTTTTTTAATTACATTGACATATTTGGTTAGAACTTGGACTTTTTCTATACACTTACTGCATCTTTCACATATACTACGTTTTATAAATTCCGTTAGGTACTTTGTATATTAGGCCCAAAACCTCAATAAATATCAACGTTGTGACAAATACTTCGCTCGAGTTCAGTTGTCACGGTAGCCGGTCCACGCTTCAGATATTGCGCACCACGTCTCTTCCCAGCGACAAAGTTATACGAATGGAAGTGGACACTATTAACTAAAGTTCGCCGTCAGAGAAAGAGACATCATCATTTTTTTCTGTCCATTTTTTGCAGTCATTATCATTGAGGTTGACAATTATTTCCACGAGGACATAAAAAATAACACTGTATTTATTTATTCATTTCAAAGGTGTGCTTTTTGCATCAGTTTAGGACAGCTGAGAATCAAGTGAAATATGACACTGGATGTACATACCCACAGGTTTGTTATTAAACAAAGATGTATAGGATTAAAATTCCATTGAAAGATCTCACGAGATCGCACGATAAACTATATTAAGCTTTATTTTTTGTAATGTCCATCTACGTAAATGAAACTTTATCCAGCAAGACCATACATTACTAATGACTGCTGTCGTGTTCTCTTTTATTGTTTTTATGATCTATAAAACTTTTTTAAATTGTGATATCCCCTACGGATATAACAAATATTACTATGTAAGAGATATGAAATAGAAAGTGAAAAAAAATCATTACGAGGACGATATTTGCATTTTTAGTATGTCCAATCATATAAATTTTATTATCTTTAAAGTATTGCAGCAATATCAACTCTCTTTCAAATGACCAAAGACGAAGTCAACATAGTCATATCCTATGCCAGAATTGTTGTAATGACACCCTTTTATGCAACAGAAACATGATTTGCCAAAGCATCAACTCAGGATCAGGTACATATATATATAGATAAAATATCCTACAATCCGTTTTTATGTAAACCCAGTGTTCCAGACCACAGTTGACTTCTTTAACTTGAAATAGATTTGTCTGATAAATATCCTTTATTTCACCCCTGTCATTCATGTACATGTAATTATAGTGTATTTGTAATTTACCTTGAAGCTCAAACCTGTTCATCATGTAGTGGAATTGATGATCCAAGAATCTGTGGAAATCATACAATCTGTGAACAAAATGAAGTATGTATTATTATTATTAATATCATTGAAAAATATACGATTTTCGATAACAGATTATTTATATATCAGATACTTAAAACCAAAATTAAGTTATAAGAGTTATATGTAAATGGCAAGTCATAGTCCTTATGACTATGACGACGCTAGTAGCTGTCTAGAATTTGTCCTTATTACACGCGTCTATTAATAACCTGCAAGTCGTTTTTCGTAAAAATTTCAAGTTAAAAGTATTACAGTAAATCTACATTTTGTTTCAAATACATGTAGTGGTAATTAACTATTGTATTTACCGCTGATGAAATGTCATCAATATCATGCAAGGGAGGATTTTCATTTGATGTATGGCATCAACACAAACAAATACGACTTTGCTAAATATTTACAAGTTTCGTTTCTAAAAGGTTGAACCATGTTGACTTTTTGATATAGCAAACTGTTATTTGAAATGTACAGAATATTATAATCTCCAGATTTTTTCATCAAGAAAATAGTTCTAGATATTTTTAACAAACAGTAGTTGTTAGTCATGAGTTCATTGTTACCGGCGTTCAAGATGAGGAACATCAATAAAAACCGCTTTTGATTGCATCATCATCATTAGTTTCACTACATATACACATGTTAATGTAGTTCTTCTAAATAATTATGTACAATATTGTTATGTTTACTTAGAAAATATATTCTACATATGAATACCTTTGAGAGAATAGAAAATTTCTTTCAGTCCAGAATGGTCATGTACAAAAATAAACGAGTTTAAGGCTGACGCGCAATTAGGATTTATAACAAAAATTCTAGAATATAAGCAATGAAATGAGACATAAGTATCTGTCGAAATACAAGAAAAACGTTTAAGGAAAATCCAAAACATATTTTTCATTCATTGTATAATTTATTTAGGATTTAAAGTTTTTTTCTTTTCTATTTCTCTTGTAGGTTTGTTATCTACATAAGTATATGACAGAATCTAAGCGAGACTTGTATGATTTAGGATGTAAACACTCAGCGGTAAGAAAATTATTACTCCAAATGTATTCTCAATTTTATCAGAGAGGATACTAAAGAATGGATTACATGTACATGTATGTCATAAAACTAGACATCGCATATACTAAATAGAAAATAAGGGTAGTACGAAAAATCATGTATGCAATTTACGTATATTCCCTGTAATCTAGTTTTCTTTAGGTGAAGTCGGTCTTAACGAACACTAGCCAGGTTCAACAATCTAGTTTTGGTATCGAACACATTTCAGAGAGAGTTGTATTAAACTATTGTATAAATTAACAAACCGGAGGTCTCGTGGTAACATGCTCGCCCCGAGTGCGGAAGGTTGCGGGTTCGATCACTGTCCGGGTCAAACCAAAGACATTAAAATTGGTATTTGCTGCTTCTCCGCCAAGCACGCTGCATCCAGGAGTAAGAGCAAAGACTGGTCGGCTCGGAGTCAGTATAATGTGTCCGAGTGGGGTGATATGTCTTCCTGCGGAGTTACCTCGTGAGCTAGCACATTAAAAATCCGACTTAGTGTGTCAGTCTAGTACAAGCAGGGATCATATTCATTATCTTATCGTATTTCCCTATGGCTATATCAACCTGCTGAGGCCTTCAGCATTTCCCGTATTTCGGTACTGTGACGTCGTAAAGAGTTGACCCGACCGTAATATGAGCTGACCCGAATATATCAGCGACGTCATAATGTTTGACCCAACGTTGACCCGAATATATCAGGAAAACATCCGGTTATAGGCGGATGGCCATTGAAAAGTAAGAAATTACATTAAGATTGCTAGTTAACAATACGATAAATTTATCATCAAGTTTTCTTCAAACAAATATTGTAAAATATAAGCCGCTCGACAAAATATGAAACTTTTTGGCTCATTCGCTACGCTCACTCGCCGAAAAATCTTCACATTGTGTCTCGCGGCTGATATTTCACGATATACGTTTGCAGAAAACCTGATAATATGTACATATCAACATGTTCTCGTCCTGATATGCACCTGGTTGCCACTGGACGTTAAACAATAATTCATCCATCCATCCGATTCGATCACCTATGAAAACCGACCGCGGCGATATATGTATAAGAAAATGAAGCCCCAATCAACTAAGCAGGACCACTACTATTTTATCTTTTTACTTTGCTTTGGTGAAAATGCCTCTTTACCGTTGAAGTATATATTAAAGTTTACTTTTCAATAATACATTTCCTGTATTTGTGTAGCAGTTTATTTATTTTGTGTTATAGGTGTATTTTTAGTAAGATACTTGATTTCTCTATTGTTTACGATAGCTCTGCTTTCAAGGATTACAAAATATTTTTGGACGGCGCCGTGCCGAAGGACATCGAATGATATGTGAAAGATGTTGTAAAGACTCAAATAACTGCAATGCTGATCTCCAATGTCACTTACTAGGTAAACTCATAATTGATGAGACCAGTTTTTTGTGGGATGCATTATGCTCATCACCTTTTAAATTAATTTACTATCTGTATAGGGGCCTCGGTGGCCAAGTTGTCCAGGTAGTTCGTCATGACTACTGATGATCACTAGCCTGTTGTGAGTTCGAATCTCACCTGTGGCGGGGTGTGTTCGACTTCGATCTTAATTGATAATTTTTTCCTACCGAAGGTCGGTGGTTCTCTCCGGGTACTCCGGCTTCCTCCACCAATAAAAACTGGCCGACGCGAAATAGCCAAATGTGCTGAAAACGGCGTTAAACTCCAAATAAACAAACAAACAAACTATCTGTATAATATGTCATAGAGACTAATAAAACATTCATCCTTAAGGTAAAATTAAATCAATCATTATAGTAGTATGTGTAGTTTGATTTATACTTTATAAAATTAACACAATTTTGATTTAGTGTTTTTGAAAAAGGGTATGTAAGAATATGGGGTTACGAAATCATGAACACCTCCTAATACAAGCTTATATTTATCTACAGAAAAAAGTCTCAACTCCATTTGTTCATCTTCCGAAGAATGCAAAAATAATCTTCAGTGCTTATCAAATAAATGCAGCTGTCAGTCTAACAATTATTCCTGGAATGGCACTTTTTGCGTCCCGAACATATTTTGTAAGTATAACTGTCATGCGTTAATCTCCATAAATATCTTATTTCATGAAATATTTCTGAATTTGCCGGACATGTTAAAAAAATCGTTCGAAGAATTCTATAAGTATGACGAACAAAACCAAAAAAAAAAAAAAAAAAAAAAACATCACTCTAGAGGAATTGTAGACAAAAGAAAAAGAAAGTTTTTTTCCTAAAGCGAAAATTTCAGCAATCGGATATTATTACTTGTTTGCATTCTGGAGTAAGGTGTTTTTCACAGTGGGGTTATACTCCAAATATAGATGTGCAGTTTTTCGTTTTAAGTTGCCTCACTAATTTCTTGATCATGGAAAAGTTTCAGTGTTAATTATATTTATATACATGTATGTATATTCAGAAATGGCAAAATAAAGGTAACGCTTCAAACAATATAAATGGATATTGACAATAGAAACAGAGTTACCCTAGCAAAAATGTGAAAAATAGTAAAAAATATAATGCAATTTTACCAATGTTGGACAGAAAATTAAAGTCTTATGTGGCGTTTCAATGGTGTTTAGCCTTAATCTTTCAGATTCTACATAAAAATTCATTACATTTTTTAAGAAAAAAAAAGAATTTTTTCTGGCTAATTTTCTCGCAATTTAACTTACCAATTTATGTAACAAAAACGGCTATCACAAAAGTTAAGCCCACATGGTACCACACATGCCCTAGTTATTAACCCATAATAGTATTTTCAAACCTTTTCTGTTCATGTTCTTGGATTTTTTTAATTCTAAAGCCTATCCTTTTTCACTTGATATCCCTTATCTGTGGGTAATATATTTCTTATTATATGATTATCATGCTGTCAAAATTTACCAATTTGCCAAATTTAAGAATCAATATAATTCTTGGGGTGCATTTATCCGAAACTCAAATAATTAATGGAGTCTTCCCTGGAGTAATACTCGATTACGTACCGGAAATTACCCTGCCTCGGGGGTTATGTTATTATTAAATCTTGATATCTCTGCGATATGAGTATATCATTGGTTAATTTATTTGACAGAAAGCATACATTTTATATGTCTTGTATACTTTCTTTAGGCCTACAATGTATTATTAAATTATAATATGCATGAAATACATCCATAATTTGATCCGAGTCAGGGTCTTCAAAATATTTTTTCTGTTGATGTCCCTGGAACAAGTCTTAATGTCCCACATTCTCCGTTCTTCAAGTTACATTGTTCTTTGCTTATAGACCCTCGGGAGTGTGCAGATTTATCAGAAAATTTGGATGGCGTTTATGCAATATATCCCAATATACTGAATAACAGGAAAGTGTTTGTCTATTGCATAATGGATGGCGACCAAAAGTGGACGGTTTGTAACCTTTTACTTAATTACATTTTTTTTTTTTATTTATTAGTTTTGAAATAATTTTGAAGCATACATGTACTTCATGTTATTATCAGTTTCATGTATATGTATATGTATATGTATATGTATATGGAAATGCGATAGTTCAGGACACTCAATGATTACAGCCCGGCCGTTGCTAAGTGTAGTAGTCCAAAATCCACTGACGTCAACAATGCAAATAAAAAGTACATTTTAATAGAAACAATCATGAGAAACACTCACACACAAAAAATAACAGTAAAACATTAAGAACATTCCGATACGGGAAGGTAATTGTGAATGTACAACAACGATTTAAGGTAAAATCTAAAAAATAAAACATAATAGCAAACATTAAAGATACACAACTTTAAATCCATTGAAAGTTTTTTGGGATGACAAAAATACACAAATATATAGATAGCCGAACTGTAATGTACGAGCAATAAATTACTCCTATATGACCATTTTTCAGACATTCAAAGATGTTTAGTTGTAATTAAGGTATCCGGACCATAAATGACCACGTGATTATTCAAAAGTCCCGGATGTTCCATACAACGCAATTGAAATGACCTCGGCAATTATCGGCAAACTTCGGAAATGCCAATATAACTAACTTATTTTTAAAGACTCTGCATATAAGCAACAAAGTGTGTTTCAACTTGAGAAAAATATATATACAAAATTCCAGCTTTAAATTGTTTGATTCAGCCATTCACGGTCAAAAAGAGATACAATTTTCGATCATGATCTATTATGGTCCGGATACCTTAATGGTAATAGATGCTGAAATGTATATAATTATATGTTACTTAACAAGGTAAATTTACCTGACCATGTACATTTCTGTGCAAGTTGTAAATTGGTCAAAGTCTACTGTAAATTTATTATTAAATTTTATTTACTTATATATTTTGTAGCTTACTGTTAATTTAGCGTTACATTAGTTTTTTTATAATTTATATGACTTAAGGTTTTTCAAAGAAAATATAATGGGTCATTAGATTTCCACAGAACATGGAACGAGTACAGACATGGATTTGGTTCACCTTATGGTGAATATTGGTTAGGTGTGTGTTCTTTAAATGATAGTACCAACAGTAATACAATAAATAATAGAGCTTGATATTCTGGGCATTTAAAAAAGCGACATAAAGAACAGAACAGGTTCCATGAAGACATTTAGAGCCACAGATGAAAACATAATATCAGGAAAAATTCTATATGCTCAAAGCAACATACAAACACATTCAAACACAAAATATACAATTTATAAAAAAAATTAACTTTTGTGTCTTCCTATGTGGTCAATTTTGATATTGTTATCTTAAAAAATTACTCCTTTGTTTAGGGTGCATTTGCTACTGTTTGTGTACCGCCAATGAATATAAGTAGACAACAGACATGACAGATTGAAACTTTTAAAGCCAGACTTTATATTGATATTTTGTCCGTTTTTTAAAATAAATCGGTTGTAAGTAAACACTAAGTTTTACTTCATTAAAACCAAAAATCAATACTACATATAGTTAACAAATACAAGTTGTGATCCCGCAGTTAACTGTCTCTTCTTCTATTTCTTTTTAAAGGGAACGACTTCATCCACGACATTTCTTCGAATGGAGCTCACCGATTATCTGTAATTGTCGAAGATGGTATTCATGAAGCTTATTATGCAAATTACTCAAGATTTTTCATTAGTGACGAACATCAAAAATTTGCCTTAAATGTATCAGGATACAGTGGAACTGCAGGTAGTAATTGAGTACGGTTTCATCATATAGATCAAGAATAAAATATTCAGTTTCATCCTTTTTAAAAAGACTGGTTCTTAAAATCTATCTCCGCTTCTCTGTGGAAATCTGATATTTCATACGTGATTCACAATGCTACTCACAATTGTTTATAGAAATTATGATTTTTCTGTCATATTTGTAGACCAATCACGCAATTCAGGACCCCAATCATCTTTTAGCATTGATCAGTATGATAAAAACGTCTATTTTTTAGTGTAAAAAATTTCGCAGTTAAATATAAGTCGGACGAATTCACGTTTAACTTCTTAATTCCATTGTTGTACGCAGAATTAAAACAATGTATATTTTTAAATACCGATTACTGTTTTTTTTTTAAATACGCAGGGAAATGCTTTTGTCATAAAAAAGAAATAAAAAAAGTTTTACCAAGAAATCGCATTCAGTGTCTCGTTGAAAAAATTCTTGAGTCAAATTTTAATGCACAAAATATGCATATTTTGTCAGATTAGTGTACGGCAAAAATATAACTTAAAACTGTTTAGCAGCAGATGCAAACAAAACAAAGAACTTTGCTAAGCGCAGCATGATACGACTACAACCTTTCACCAGTTGTATGTGGGGAAAAATTAAAGATAGAAAACATTTGTTGACATAATTATGAAAGAACTTAACAAGGTGAATTAAAAGAAAAAATCCTCATATGAATTGGATGAAAAATAATTTTAAAAAAATCATATATAATGCGTGAAGCCACGTTGCTTTTATCCCTTTTAACCCCTTATATCTCAAAAAACTGTAACAGCTAGAGGAAAGCTGTTGGCAAACTTCTGGAAACACACATCAAGATGAATTAAAATAATAAATCCCTATCAAAATCGGATAAGAAATAAAAACAGTTTTGAAATGAAGGCGTGTCCCCCTTTTGGTCCCAGGGGGGCCAGATTTCCCAAAATAAATTCCAACCTGTATTTTATATGGGGGAACATTGTGGTAAAATATTATAAGAATACGTTCGATAGAACAAAAAGTAAATGAGCGGAAACCTTACTGTCTACGGACGACGACGCCGATAAATGTATTTTTGTCAAACAAGATTATCGGCCACAATATCGTACCAAGGAGTCCGAGCTAAGTTTGCATTTGAGTAAAACTCAATGTTTGAATGAAAAGTCATTTATTCAAAAATTCAAATGATTGAGTCGTGATATTATAATACGTTGGGACATTGTCATTTCAATATTAGTTGACACCGGGCCAACGTTGGTCCAATATAAGTATACGATTGGGCCAACTTCGGCCCAATGTAAGTATATGATTTGGACAACGTTGGCCCAGTGTAAGTATAGATAAGTATAGATTATCGGGTTTTCTGCACATTGATATCGTAAAATATCAGCCGCGAGCTACAATATGAAGATTTTTGGCGAGTGAGCGCAGCGAACGAGCCTAAAGGATTCATATTGTGTCCAGCGGCTGATATTTTACAAAATATTTACGCAGAAAACCCGATAATCTGTTTATCGTACAAATTCTGTACATTTTTGTCGCCCATGTAAGACATTTTTTACGCTTTTTCGTACTCTTGGAGGAAAGCTTGATAACGTCTGCTCGCACATTGTGACGTCGCTAATAAGTCCTGCTCTCATATTGTGACGTCACTGATAAGTCCTGCTGTCGCGGATAATGTGTCCTAATGCGTCACAAAGCCTTAATACAGAGATTACAGAGCGGCTGAGCAGGGTGATATAGACGCAGGGAAGTACGATAAAGCGCAACATTGGCCGAACGTTATACCAACATGTTGGTCCAACGTTGGCCCACTTTGCACTTAAAACGTTGGGCCAACAACGTTAGCTTGCTGACTGGGTTGTTGTTCCTATTACGAAATTAACCAATCATAAGGATGAAATTCGAAGATCATGCACTTGGGATGTAGATCTTTGACCTGGATAGAAAGTTTTACACAAGAATGATTAGTTTTGATGAATAACAAAGAATTTAGAAATGTGTTGCCAAAAACTTTTTTATTTCCAACAAATGATATTTCCGGTCGTATAAAAATTATCCAAGGATATTTTAATTTGAAATATATACAACGTTACTGTATTATTACATAATACTGAGCAACATGTAGTGATGATCAAATCTGAAAGGTTACATAGCAACATCTATTTCCTGTATTTATTTTATTTATATGTTAACTTATTGATAAATCATATACATATATCGGAATATTTTCATATTTCGGTTTTTCATCATCAGTCAAAATATTTGCTGACGGGATTATGTATATTTTTAGTCACTGCTTAATTTTATATCTTACAGGGGATGCATTGGATTACAATAGTATTAGATTTCGCCAAAATGGACGGCCTTTTAGCACAAAAGACAAAGATAACGATTTAGCCAGTTTTAACTGTGCCATCGATTTCAAAAGCGGTTGGTGGTATGCAAATTGTTTTGATTCAAATTTGAATGAGAAAGTACCACAGTGGCACAATGGTAAAAAGTATCTCCACGCAATGATGATGACAACAAGATATAAAACTAAAATATAAACTGTAAAATTTATCATTAAAATTTTATATTAGTGTCAGTTGTCTGCATTTTTAATATGATACATGAACATTCGCTATAAACATTAAGTTTCGTAACCAAACTACATTGGTCGCTACAGCAATGAATAGTGTAGATACATAATTATTTCAGGACCTCCTGAAGTACAAATGTTTGACTAATTCGGCTCCTAGTATTCTTTTGTAGTTGAAAATTTCTTTGGTGAAATTTTAATTTTTTTTTGTCCTGTTGTGTTTGTTCAAAAGTCAGAGCGCCATATATAATGTATACAGACAAATATGAAATTCGCAGAACGATAATATTTGCACTGATTAAAATACCGTTGAATTGATATCTTGATAGTTGACTGTTAATTTCCGCGACTTTCACCCTCGGTCTCATCAGTCAGATTTTTTGATACTTGTCTTGACATTTTAAGTTGATAAATTCATAAATTCTGAAAAAGGTTGGATATCAACTTCCCCATTACTGAGTTGGTTAAATTATGTACATATGTGCATGTAAATGAAAAGATTATTAATACAAAAATACAAGAATTTTCTTCCAGTTTGTTTCATGCATCCTGCATTGTGTCCTGTGGTAATTATTCGGATAACTTAAATAAGAAAAAAAAAGAAAATAAGAAGAAGAAAAAAGAAAAGTTAAGATGTTATCGTTAGATGATGAATGTGAAATGAAATATAGAGAAGTAAAACGCTTATCTAGAATTCTAGCAAAAATGCTAACCAATTAAAAGAAAAGATATGCAGTGATGTTACCCTGATGACTGGTTAAGCTTTTAATGAATATTGAGCACGAGACGATGTATACAAAAATGATATAACGTTTTGCCATAAAGGTATTATCCTGATTTATTAAGTTCTAACATTACAACTGGGGAGGTACTGCCAAACAGTTAAAGAATGGAAAGGCATGTGGGCCAGATGATATTTTAAATGAAATGTTGAAAGTATAATGTAACTTGTGTCCTTGAATGTATATGTTCTCATTTTTAATGCATTCTGGTATATTTCCTAATCTATGGAGAGATAACGTTATTAAGCTTATTTTTAAAGGCGGCTGTTTTAATGATCCTGCAAACTATAGAGGAGTAGTTCTCTCAAGTAGCTGTGGTAAATTCTTTCTGCAAATCTAATAGACAAACTTTTTAAGTCAAATAAAAAATTATATGTATACTTTATAGATTAAAAAAAAGCTTTCGACACGGTCAATAGAGAAGTTTTGCTCCTTAGGTATATTTGTCCTCTTTACTTCTAAAACTGACTGGAATTAGTTTAGATGAATGGATAACTTTTATGGAGTATTAAAAAGTATATACAAAGAGGTTATGTATGCAATCAAACTTGAAGATGGTGTTACAGACACGTTTTCTTCCACCGTTGGAGTTAAATAAGGGTGGATCTTATGCCGCCTTTTTTTCAATACACTTCAATGATAAAGTAAAGATGTTTGACACTATATGTGATCCACATATTTTTGAGGAGTCTAATAATAAGATATCTTGCTTAATATATGTAGATGATGTTGTATTCATGTCTCAATCTGTTTTATGACAAAAAACTGCCTTCATAATTTGTTGAAGTACTGCAAAAAGTGGAACTTGACAGTCAACATTGACAAATCCAAAATGATGATATTTAAAAAACCAGGAAAAAGTATAAAGGAAGATAAATGGTCACAATGATGGTAATGAATTAGAAATTGTCAATAAATATAAATATTTGGGTGTTATATTCAAACCTTCTGAAAGCTTTACAAAATCAAATGAGCATATATGTAAAAAGGATACAAAAGCTTTATTTTGTATTTACAAAACCATGAAAACACTGTACTCTAACAATGCTAATATATTACATGTGTACCTCATATGAAACTGTTTGTGTCATGTGTTCAACCTATATCTCTCTATTGTAGTGAAATATTATGTCTTGATATCTTGTTGAAAGACAAATCAGATTTAAATTCTACACATTTACTATATTTGCCATTTTAAGATATATTTTAGGTGTAAATAAAACATCACCTTTCTGTGATTGGTGACTTAGACATGTTCCCATGTTCCACTGAGGCTCTTAGACCTGCATTTGGGTATTGACATAATGTGGTAAATTACCAAAAGTTTAATCTCTAAGGTTTATATAGCCGACATTGTCATAGTTGGTATAAAATAAAGATTAAATCGCTTTTAGATAAAATTAAATTCGAACATTTCCGGGGGAAAAATAAGGGACAATTGCTGCCAAGTTTAGTTCCAATTGGCCAAGTTTTTTCAGACCAGATCTTTAAGTGAATTTCCTATAGGGTCCTATGTTGAATTTTTATTTCTTCAATTTTCAAATAGGGTCTCATGTTAAACTATGTTCGGGTGGGTCAACGGATACAATTTTGAAAGAGGTCCATTTAAGTACCATTGTTGCCAAGTTTTGTTTTAATTGGCCTAATTCTTTCAGAAGAGGATATCTTTAGAATGAAAGTTAACGACGACGACGCCGGGCGGACGACGGACGCAAAGTGATGGCTATGACTCACCTTGGGCCAGGTGAGCGAAAAAGTGAGTCAACAAAATATTGGAAATGATTATTTGCCCATTGTAACACCTTCATGAATTAAAAATTACTGCATCAGATAAATATCCACATTTCTTTAGAATGTAGGATATACAGTCCTTCAGCCAACTGACGGACCTTTCGTCACGTACACAGATAAGTAGTAAGTTTAGTATATAATCATGTTGGAATTAGTTCGTACATGTAAGTTCGATTAGTTCATAATTTGTTTATTATGGTAGAATCCACAATTAAAATTTGTTGGGGCAATTTTAGGCTACATGTCCAATAATATTTTTTTCATCTTTTGGGTGTATTTCTTTATTATACGAATTTACATGATTTTATTTCATTTCGGAGAGGGGGTGATGTTTTGAACTAGTAAATTTTATGATTACCAGCCGGCAAATGAATTAATATCTGGATTTTTCCCCTTGTATCTAATTTACGTGATGAGAAATATTCAATGGTATCACATGATACTACTTGTAAAGAGGACAACTATATTAAGGAGCAAACCAAAACAAACGCAATCCATTAGACATACAAACCCGGGAAAACAGAAACCACAAGCACAACAAATGAACAGCTGAAAACTAAAAAAAAAAAACAATGAACAACAAGAACTCCTATAAAAACCAGGAGTGAACATAGGTGCTCCGGAAGCGTTAGTAGTTCCTGCTACGGCACACGTCGCGAAGTTCAACCAAGTCAACCTGGTGGTAGTCACAAATCGGTGGAGGTACATCAAATGTTACGATATTGGGAACAGGTCAAACATCATCTTAGATATTGGAACACTGTAAAATGTGTAATGTACTTCTTAATCTTAATTCAACATGTTCAATAAGAAAAAAACTTGCACTTCATTGCTACATGTAGTTGTTAATATCCGAGCAGTAGTCTCTGTTTAATTCGATATGCAACATCTATGGAATGGAAACAAGATGAAAGAAATTAAAAAAATAATAATAATTAACCACACTCTTGAAACATGTGAAAGACATCTATATTTTACATTGCTGAATTGCAGGATAACAGCTTTCGTTCTTTTTCAGTACATATCATCATATTTTGTTTTTCATGTATAAAATGTGATATACACGTACCTTTGTGATTTTAATCAAATATTTAAATTTAAGATACAATATTATTGTTCTTTGCTTGATAAAGTAATAACGGAAATGTTTTCCACATTTTTGTACTTGAACATCTTTTTATACCCTCCGTTGCGGTCAATTTACTACTTTAGGTACATGTATAAATGTCAAGATTTTAAATACAGATGACAGTCTTTATTTTGAACTCTTATACCTGTTAAAAAAGTTGACAAATATTTTGAGTAAATTTACATGATACTCTGCGACATGTTTGCTAATTCCTCTCCAGAGGTCAGGTTTCAACCCCTTCTTTCCTATATTTTGCTTTCGTTCTTCTTAGCCATTTTGTTTCTACTGAACACAATATTGTGATTATTTTTGTTACATATATCTAAATGTTCATTCAAAAGTGTGGTCGTCGAATAAATACACAACAAATGAAGACTCATTTTACATGTACTCATTGTAAAGAAAACTTAATTATGGTCGTTTTTTGTAATAACAAGATTCATCTGCTGTTGATCATTCCTCGGTCGAAAAGGTCGTAGAGATAAAAAAATGATTGAAATAACATACATTGTACGAGATGTAAGAAAAGATACGTTGTTTTATAATCTTATCCATCTTTATCGTCTTTTAAAAGTGATCATTTTTGTCAGTCCACATTTTGAAAAATAAATGTGTAACACCACCATGACTACACTATAATTTCTATTATCATATAGTTATAAAATCAAAACAACATACATTTTTGTAGGGATATGGTCAATTCGTCTGATATTTTTATTAGTTTTCGTAGTGTCAAATATAGGTATGTATTCGTTTTCATTTATGTTATGCAACCCTCAATTTTGCATCATTTTGAAAATATATTAGCTACAAACCTGTGTATGTCACTGTCAACTGCATATATGTTGTAAAAATGTTTTGTTAGAAATTTATTTCAATATAACTGTTTTCTGAAAGGTGTGCTAAAGTACATATGTAAGAGATACATGAATTATTTAAAAGACGTCGCAAATAACGAAAACAAGTAGAAATTTATTTGTAAACTTTCTAAGTAAAGTAAAGCTATACCAAAGGGATATTCGAAGGAGGGGAAAAATCGAAACAACTGACAAACTGCGGAGAACAACGAAGATAAGACCAAAACAATACCTGTACTACAATTAAAAACTAAAAACATATGAACAACATGGACCCCACAAAAAAGCAGGGTGTAGACTCAGGTGCTCTGGAAGAGTAAGTAACCTCTGTTTCCTGCAGGACACCCGCCATGCTGCTCATGTCAAATCCGGTATGAGGAAGGGATAACATCAATGGAACAGGTCCATTTTCATTTGAGAAACGGTCTTTCCATACCTGTCAATCAAGACATAATGACGTTCATAAAACTTTAATAAGGATGACTCCAACTTCGGAGCAACATACCTCTGTCTGAGCAACTTTTCTGCCAGGAACCGGGCTCTGTCAAGGAAGTCAATGTATATGTCACAAGCTCTGGAGTAATGTTTGAGTTGTGAAATATATACTCCATACACCGGCGCTTCTGGAATATTGCAGCTCAAAAATGGGAAGTTGACGATTGGAAAGTCAAAGTCTTCCCGTTTGTCCTAAATTTTTTATTCAAAATTCCTCTGCTGTCAATTTCGAGGTCAAGTAAGATAGAGCTCGAAATTACAATCGAGGAACTACTTTGCTTTGTTGGTATGCTGATATAGTTTTACTAGAAGTTGAAAAAATAGGTAAAATAGAAACAATAGGATGCATGAATGAAACACTGAGCAAACTAACAGTATAAAAAACAAAACATCGAGATAGATAACCGGAGTAGAACTCGAGTAGTTTGGGAAAGTGATCCATGTTTACTTTGATACGTAAAATGTATGCAAGGTTAATGTACATGACCCTTGAGACAAACTAACCAGTTTAATGTAATTGATTCGGAAACGAATTACATTGTAATAATAACACATTTAATGTTGTTCCTCATCATAGAATTTGCTATTAAGTTAACCCCATAATTACCATGACGAACAGAAAGACGGACAGTTCGTATCTGTTAAATAAAATATGAAAACTACCACAAGATTTGTAAAATACATTTAATAACTAATCCTAATAATTACCAAGCAATTACTAAGCAGTGTCTCTGTTGTCCTTAATACAGTACCAAAATAGTTATCGAATTGTCTGGAAATATACATGTAATAACGAAGAAATATAAAATCCAAATGTACAATCAAATGATGCTACAATAGAATTTGAAATGGAAGTATCTCGGTTATCTCTTTCGTCCGAAACATACTCTAGAGCTATAACACGGTTACTGGTCAAAATATGCATGTACATTGTAAAGTGGCTTAGTGGAAATTGGTGGATTTGCTTAGGGTATATATTTGGTCGACTACGAAATTACAACCTTGATATGCGTCTGAATTCGCATTCTTTATATTGGGCTGATTATGACATCACAATCTGTTCGGTTGACTATGACATTTGGCTGTCAAATATTCTTAAAACGCGTTTTTATATTGCCTATGTTATAATGTATTTTATGCTCAATTTCACTTCAATTTATTCTGAATATTAAAAATTTATTTTTGAGTGGTAAAATTAATGTATACATGTATAAATGGGTCTAAGTCTTTGGATATTAATCTAAGGGATTTAACACAACATGCTGGTTTCATAATTATTTACTATAGCCAAATTGCTCTCTTTATTGCGATTTAGATGGTGGACAGTTATGTCTCTTGTGCGGTGACATAGACGAAACTAACAACTGTCAAAAGTTTGTAACGTGTGCTGATGATCAGGTGATATATACTTTTATATACGTACACGCGGATTTTTCATTGTTGCTGAAGATTAACTTTTCAAGGATTTTTTTGTTGATGTCAATTTGGCCGCAATAGAGAAATTCGCATTGACTCGTTCTTGAATGTTTTAGGTGTAATTATTTAAAAAAAATGAATGCAGGTTTTAATATAAAATTCAAGAATACTGTTTATCCGTGATTTATCTCCTAATTGGAGTACATGTAATGTCAATTCTTAATTCTATCTTAACATCTAAAGGTTCAAAGATTGCTAAATATAGGATAATAACAAAAGAGACCAACACAACATCATATTATACCTTTAGAATTTAATATATTATGCGTTTATAGATTTCTTTTTCTTATTTTACTGTTTTGTGTTCTTCGTCTTAAAGAGGCGTTGGACCATAATTGTAGCCGCATGCATGATCTGTTTTTAAAAAGGAATGATTTTTGTTAACTTCAGGGTGAAAGATTTAATGTATGTGTAAAAATGGCTTTTATTTGCCCTAGTCAATTCAATATGTTAACAACAGGTTAGAGAACATTCATGTTATTTTCTAAATGGAGGGAAGGGAAGAATTGGAAGACCTGTTTTTTTAAATCTAAGCAAAAACATGTGGCTAGAAAAAAAAGTCAAATAGTCATGATAGCTGTTGATTTTAGGGGCGGAATTGTGCTTGCTATGATACTGTAATCGTCACTGTACAATGAGTACAATTAGTATAGACGTACAATGTTTTATCACAATTATCGACCCACTCTTTCGAATAGTTGTACAAATAAAGCAATGATAAAGTAGAGGCATGCAGTTATATATTCCTAGTTATATCTTCCTACCAGAACAGAGTTCAAATTCTAACCCTATTTTTAAAGTATAAAAATAATAAACAGGAAACAACAAACAGAGAAAAAGAGTAAAAATTGTGATTTTTTTTTAAAGGTGTGCTTTCTGCATAAATTTAGGAATGATCATAATCAAGTGAAGTATGACACTGGCTGTACATATCCACAGGTATCAGTTATTTAACATATATACATCTGATTTGAATTACATCAGCTCCCGAGGTCGCTTTTTACCTATTATATTCCCGTGAAAAGAGTTTTTAAATTTTTGTAAACTTTTAATCAGAGCTCAGTAACTGTTTTCATTTTTTTTAACCTCGAACATTGTTGGTTGTTGAAATACAGGTATGTAAATGTACACACTGTCAGTATATTTTTATTAAGAATTTATATATCCAAATTGTCGTTACTTCGCTTATGCCCGTTTTATATATCTAAAAGTGTGTGAAAAGGATAAAAAAAAATCCAGTATTCAACATGAAATTAAAAATATACTTGCGTTTAAATGGTTTTTCTTTGCACTTTTTAAAATAACTTTGAAAGAGCCTATTGATTACTCTGACGGTAATAATTATAACTTACACAAAAAGAAAAGTAGAACAGAAAAAAAATTTAAGAATGGAGCGATATTTTTTACTTTTCGTATCAAGCAATATCATTCTGCAGTTTTGTTTTCAAAGTATTGCAGCAACATTGATTCTCCTATAACTAACCAAAGAAGAAGTCAACATAGTCACATCCTATGCCAGAATTGTTGTAATGACACCATTTTATGCAATAGGAATTTGAAATGCCAATATATCCCTTCAGCATCAGGTATGACAGATTATATTGTATTCCGTTTATTTATATAGTATTTATCAATCCAAATATGAGTTCCATTTGCCATAAAATAAAGTTGTCTAATCAAAATGCCCTTCCATATATTCCTCTATGACACAGCACAGGAGCTTGAAATCTTACAGAGAAGTGCGAAGTACAGATATTTTTTTAAACTATTTACAGACATTTATTGATAAGTTCCTGTGGATACTGGGATAATGCTACATGTTGTATATTAGAAGACAACGCTGTTCTGAGTTTAATTTACACAAAAATTAGAATGTGCTACTTCTATTCTTAGCATATTGCGCTGATCTTAATTCGTCATGAGAATGTAACATATTTTCGCAAATCTCTAAAAAAAAAATGATTACGAGAATGAATCATGGATAATACCTAAGACCAAATATATTGTAACTCAATCTTAAACCGAAATAGAAAAATTAATTGAATACACATATTTTTGAATTTTGATAAAGGTCAAACCTGTTTATCATGCAGTGGAATTGATGAGCCGAGCACCTGTAGAAATCATACGACTTGTGACCAGAATGAAGTATGTAAAAATATTTTTGAAAAATGTAAGCTCGAAATAACAAATAACAAATTATTTCTAAAATTACAACTTGAAGTTGAAAACCCAAATTAAAATGTTAGAAAATCTTGTTTGTGTGTGTTGAGGGTCTTCGATTCCGCTGTCAATATTTTATTTCTTTAAAAATAACAATCCAAAGATACTGATATTAGATATTGTAAATTTATACTATGTTGTATACGACGCATTCAAGGAGTTACCTCTCATCAGCAGCCTTAAAACGGAAACATTTGGAAGACCAAAAACCAAACTTATTTTAAAACAAGAAGTACTCATAACCAAAAATACCGAAATAGGAAGCCAAATTTCAGCCTTAAATATGTTTAGATTTGTGGAAATTTGTATATCCAATGCGCTAAATCAGTATCATTGAATATTTTTATATGCTTGGTTATGTTTAAAGATAATAGAAACAGCATGGAAGTGGTACACGATAAATGATGTGCTTGGTTATAAGACTTGTACGTGCAAAAATTTCATATTATGGTTTGTTGATATAAAGTGTGTATAAATAAAGGAGTACGAGTTATCATAAAAAGGATACATAAAAAGTCAACATCAGAACAACATATAGAGGACAAGACTCAGATACAAAATCAATAAAGACAGGACAACCTAACTAAGTCTGTTAGTTTAAACTTAGTTTTGGTTCTGCTGCAAGTTACTGGATTTTTGCTCGTTCTGTTGATGACCAATGAGGTTTTACACAATAACAGCATATACAAACTTTAGACAAACCATTGTTTTTGTGTATCTACATTGCAAATTTACCAGTATTGTATACATTTAGGTACAAACATGTATCTCATGTACATTAATCGCATATCTCTCTTTTTGCAATATTTGTTAATAAACAAAGAAACTATCTTTTTTGCATAAGAAGCCCTTTCCGAGATTAGTCTCCCTTAGATTCGAAGAAATTCTGCCTTTAAAGCCAAATGCTTTAAAATCATTAAGAGCACACTTTTCCAAAATTTATGAACTGCAATTTGAAATGTAAAATCACTCCAATGTTAGTTTTATTGCGATGTTTTATATAGGTGTACAGTATTATATTGCTTTATCCTATTCTTGACGTGTTTAATCGGTGGGATAAAAATACATAATATTTTTAACCACTTCCCGGTGATTAAATTTCTATGTGGGAATTACCGCCCTTTTTTCTACAGTTATTGGAACGATAAACTAGAGAAGTCCCGAAATGACGTCTATGTAAACAAACTACATAGCAACGACATTTTCTTGAGGTTTTTGTCGAAAATCATGGGAGAAACACATTCTCCTTTAATGTACGCGTGAGTTATGGAATTTCTCCACCCTCAAATGGCTCAATAGTTAAATTTTAGATTTTAACACGCTCGAAAAAGCTCGCGTGTTTAAAATCGGAAATTTATCATCTCGGGTGGAGAAAATTAACTCACTCGTGCCTGAAGGAGAATCTAAAATTCTCTAATTCTGTGCTCATTTATACATCTCTTGACCCGTTTAATAAAATCTGATATCATCACACGTTGGTTAAACGCTCGTGAAATTTCCCGCCAAAAAACGTTCAGAATACCTCTCTCAGTTTTACAGTGTCATTAGAGAAAAAGATTCTAAAACTCTTGACGCGTTAATTATGAAATTTATCCACATCGGACAAGTCTCGCAGTTTAAAAATGATTTTTTTTATTATCTCGGGTTAATAAATTTCATAATCAACTGATCATCGTAGTAGAATCTACTAGTATATGTAACAGGATAATTTTGTGAAAGATTACCTTAGTTTTAAGGAATCACTGTGTATACATTTATCACTATTCAGAACAATTTAAAATACCAACAAATTAAAAAGAAAATTTACGGAAAAGGATTATTTGTAATAAACATAAGATTTCAAAATCTTTGCAACATCTTAAATATGAATAATAGTGTGGAATTTATTACAATACTAGAAGTGGTTGTAAATATCGTAATCAAATATTATAATGGAAAAAAATGTAGAAATATTTTATTTTCATAAAATAAAATGACAAAAAAGTTTCTATTGTCATTCAAATATTTTTTGTTTATTTCAAATAATAACTATTTACTATTGTAGGTTTGTTATCTCCATAAGTATATGACGGAATCGGAACGCGCTTTGTATGATTTGGGGTGTAAGCACACATCGGTAAGAGTAATTTACTTCAAAATGTATTCTTGAGTAGTTAACATATATTTAAAAGAATGGTGTATTAGAAATCGGAATTCCGGTCTTGCTGACTATTATTCAGTAATATAGTCTCCGTCATTAATAAATATAGACCACCAGCTTTCTAGCTTTTTTGTTAGAAACGCATGGTTTTCATGAACACTCGTATGCTAATCATGTCTAAAGATATTAAAAGTACTGATTATTTTGTATTTCCTGCAGTCATTTTAGAGAGAGACGTTAATTGTTCAATTTAGTATTTTTTATGAATATTTTTTTTTGGAAGACCATTGTAGCATGAGGAAAAGTGGTGTCTTTATTTATTTTAGCTCTGCTTTCAAGGATTTCAAAATGTTTTTGGACGACGCCGAACGGAAGGACATCGCATGATATGTGAAAAATGCTGTAAGGATTCTAATAACTGCAATGGTGATCTCCATTGTCATCTAGGTAAAATTACAGTAAAACTTATCTATTACAAAGAATAACGTACGTTTATAACAAATTTTAATTTCCGGATGCAAATAGGTTCGTATATACAAAATTGCGACTTCAAATTGCAAAATTTACAATCAGAAATATTGTTTTATCGACAGTTTGACATGGACAACAATGTGAGACTTAAAGAGGAAAAGACATTAGACATATTTTGTGAAAAATCATGCGAATGTCCATTTTAATAATCATTTATGCAAAAAAGTAATCAAGCTTCCATTTATTGGTAGAAAAAAGTATCAATTCCACATGTTCCTCCTCCGAAGAATGCAAAGGCAGCCTCAGTTGTTTATCAAATAAGTGTAGTTGTCCGCCAAAAAATTATATTTGGAATGGTACTTATTGTGTCAAAAAAGTATTCTGTAAGTATTATTATATATTTCATCATCACAAAAAGCTTTGAGTCGATATTTATTAAATATGGTATAACAAATCAAGACAGTGCGAAGTATGGAATACCAGTGTTGTCCAGTATCTTCCAATAATTCAGAGAGAAGAAAATAATTGACATTACTGGAACCAGTATTTTCCAGTCTTTTCCGGAGTTGTAGATACTGGAAGATACTAGTAACAATACTTGTTCAAAAAATATGTGCAAGTATAATACTAGTATGACGTTTGTATTCTTCACCCCCTCTCCCCGATAATTTCAATCGTTTAGGGGAACAAAGCAAAGATATGTAGAGGAATTTTATGTATAGTCCGAGATTTCTCTGGTGTTGATGAATAGGCTGATTACACGCAAGAGGCAATACAAACTAAGGAACTAATAATTGATATTAAAACAAAGCCATGCAAGTGAAATCTTTTAATGATAAACGGAATAGCAGGGAAGGTAAAAAAAAATGAGCAATCGTAGTCCTACAGATATAAATTTAATACTGTTTTTTGTTCGCTTTGAAGTGTATATGATTTCATATTTTGCAACTTTGTTGTAACTGATGAGGCATGAACATAGACTTCTGACTCTCTGGTGAGTGTTCTTTTCGACAGACGTGGTGTCGAATGAATAATTTGTACATGTATGTCACTGTATCTGATATCCATTCTTTAATGTATTTACTCTGTCAATGTTATGGTACCAGTATTTTGAAAATTAAAACGGAGTGATTATAGTCCAAAAAGGTACACAGTGGCTTGATTCTTTGTACAATATCCTATCTTACAGATCCACGTGAATGTGCAGACTTGGAAGCAGACGTTTACGGAATATATGCAATATATCCTAACAAACTCGATAACAAGAAAACGTATGTTTACTGCATAATGGAGGGAGACAAAAAATGGACGGTTTGTTAATAAACACATATTATTAACTTGTTAACGATTTAGTTTTAATATGAAATAATAATATTTTTCATATTGTCTTTCTCTATAAATTCTGTTGTTCCAGTACCGTATTGATTTAATATGTAATTGCAAATGTATTAATTTTTAATTAGTGTTCGTCTGCCATCTGTATAAACACCGACCACAGCTCGTATTCATTAACTTCTTGTACCCGGTTACCTTATATAGACATGGATATGTTCAATCAGAACCCTCTTGTGTACAAATTATTATGATTTCCAGACGAATTATTGTGTATATTTTGTCTTTCTTTGTTCTTTTCAGGAGTTTTGAGTAGTGTTGAGGCTTTTCTCATTGTATAGGAAAAGAATGTCACATGTCGAACATGAATGTTGCTGATCTTAGTTATAAAATATTGTACACTAAACGTTATGGACGTTAATCATAGTTTTTTTTAATATTTTTATTCACGCAAATCGAGTTTTATAATAGCGCAGCATAGCATACGAAAGTTAACGTTATGTTTTTTTTTTTAAGGTATTCCAAAGAAATTACAATTGGTCATTAGATTTCGACAGAACATGGAATGATTACAAACAAGGATTTGGTTCCCCGACTGGAGAATATTGGTTAGGTTTGTGTTCTACAAGTAAAAGATTTTTTTTTCATAGTGAATCTTGAAAAAATATTGTGTAGATGACTAGAAGAGATCAGAAAAGAAGAATTGCATAAAGAAAATAACGCTTATGATATGGTGAGATATATAGGTTTACCATGTCTCGTAGAAAGATGCAAAAATGTTTTAACTTTTGGAATATATTATGTGCAACAAATAAACAATTCCGACAAAACTACTGACCTCACTCTTACCATTAATTTCTAAATTACATGTGTCTCTTAACATCGAAATACAGTGTTGTAGGTGTGTAATTTTGTGAGGATTTACTATTTGTTCCAGCTATTGTCTTTAAATGGTGAATTACAAAATATTTATTAGTTATTTTTTTTCTCAGGGAATTGTATTACTTATATTTTATGCTTTGTTAAATGGGAATAGATACTGAGATGATTAATTGAGACTATCCGTGTTTCTTAATATGTACATTGTTTATAGATATTTTTGTTTCTACGGAGCAACTGTCTTTCTTCTTAAAGGAAACGACTACATACACTACATTTCTTCAAATGGAAGACATGAATTATCTGTAATTGTGGAGGATTTTCGTAGCAGTTTTTATGGAAACTACTCAAGCTTTTGGATTGATGACGAACATAATAACTATGTCTTAAATGTAACAGGATACAGTGGAACCGCAGGTATGGCACAAAATTTAGAGAATAATAATTTTTTTTAATATATAGTTGGGTCAATAAGTATTCGGAATTCATTGATCTGAAAAATGTTTATGTTTCGTGATTTACATAAAGAATTGTTGCGACACTTAAAATAAAACAAATCTATGACCATAAATGTAGGTTCGTTAACTGAAAATATACAAAATGTTAATAAAACTGTGTCCCTTTTATTTAAAAATTGTATGATTGGGCAATTGATATCAAACGTTCACGTAAATGTCGTTATGTGGTCTCCTTTGACAATTGTGTCCGGGGGTCCTGAAATTCAGCAAAAAAATATTTGAAAATATTCTCCTCTGAAACGAGTCGGAAAATTGAAACCAGCGTTTGATGGAATGGTCTTTGAGTCTAAAAAATGTGGTGGTCAGTGAAGTGACGGTTCTTATTATAAGTGATCCCATTTCATAATTGTTTCTGGGGACCCCAACCGCTGACATAGAAAACTAGAAAAAATCCTCCGAAGTTGATGGACAGAGAGCAGACTTTGGTGGAATGGTTCTCAAATGTCCTCTTTCAAAATTGTGTTCAGGAATCAATACCTTGGTTCAGTAATTAATTACATTGTAGAAAAACTTAAATAATTTTACATTGCAAATACGTATATAATTATACAAATAAAACTTGTGTTTATCAAATTTAAAACAGAATATTTAAAGATATTAGAAAACATATCTGACATACAGTATCGTTTAACATATTCTACAAAAATAACGTTGGTCAAGAGTCAACTAGTTTACTTGTATTTCCTAACTGCAAAAAACAATATTTTAATACTTATTTTTTCTTTATATTAATACATATACCAAGTAATCAATTTACGTAAAATAGTAAATTAACTCTAATCAAAGGATCTAGCAATAAATTGTGCCGAATTTAATAATTAACCTTTCTGTTTCTGTTATATGCAGATTTTTAAGGCCACTATATCAGTATATTACACGACAAATGTTAAGTGATATCAGTCTTTTGTGATGTTCAGTTTATTGTTATATTGACACATCTATCATATTTCGGATGCTTATTCTCGCGTTTTAAAACTTAAAATTTGTTAAATTGCACTAGATTTATAGCCACTGTCTCCAGAATGCACTTAGACAGAAAGAATGTTTAGGTATCATAGCAGTTTCTATCGTATCCGTGATTTATCTATCAACATTTTAGTTACTAGTAGTTAGTTATTATATTTATATCTCCAAGGCGATGCATTGGATTACAATGATAGTACTTTCCGGCAAAATGGACAACCTTTTAGCACAAAAGACAAGGATAACGACAGAGGTCCAGAAAATTGCGCTTCCAAATACAAAAGCGGTTGGTGGTATGCAAGTTGTTTTGATTCAAACTTGAATGAGAAAGTACCACAATGGCACCATGGAAGAAAATATCTCCACACAACGATGATGACAACGAAATATAAAACCAATATTTAATCTGTAAAATTTAGTTTTTAATATTTGATTTAATTACCCACTATATCTTTGAAATCATTCCCTATGAATTTTTACAGCCTTGATGAAAATTAATTGCATATTGATTTCAAGAATAAAGAGTTATACACAATACAAAAAAAATAGACTTACATTCATAGTAAACAAAAACTTTATGGTGTCTTGTGTCAGATTTTCTTTGTGTGTGTGTTTTTTTATCTGCTTTAGTTATATTTTTGAATTATTTTTTCTCTATATTATTGTTTTCAAAAATTCGTCTTTCCTCTCATTACAACGGGTTGAAGACAAAGTCTACCAATGTGCAATATCACTTAATCTCATTGCAAGGTATTGAGGACAAATTATACTGATGTAAGACACCCATTTAGATAGGAGTGGCGAGTAAGTTAAAACCAATATATTTTGTTTGATATAATTGGATCACCTGTTCCAACCAAAAATTACGAGCATCAGCAAAAAGAACAAGCCGGCTTTATTATTCATATTGATTTGTTAACGTCAAACCACGTCAATAGTTACATTTTTTGTACTAGTTATAAATGATGAGCACCTAATACTGAGAATATCTGTGATGTGTTTGAATGCTAAAATTACAAAACGTACAATGTGGACAATCTGTGCACCACTTTTAGCCGTTTGGACTTCCGGATTTGCCTCACTTTCTATATAACGGGTATCGCTAACGGAGCAGGTCTAGCTTGCCGTTCTGGAGCACTTGATTTCAGTCCCGGAATTTTCGGGAAATACACATTGCTAGTGCTTTAGTATTTTTTGTGTTGTCTAGTTCCGAGTCTTGTTTTTTATTCTTTGGTTGTGTTTTTTTTTTTTGCTTGTTTGCTGTGCTACATTGTAGTGTTCTTACGAACTAGCTTGGTCTTTGGATTTTGTTCTTGTGCAATTTGTCCTTCTTTTGTCAATATTTCGAATTTTCTGGAATGAAGAAGTACACGTATCTCCATGACGGATACGCATAGATACAGTCATAGATGAGTTTTTGCCATTGCAAGTTTTGGCTATGAATATCTAATAATTGCTTATTTTTTGTTTTATTCAAACAATTATGTGCTTCTAATAATGCGTATTATACAGGGTACAAAAAAGGATTTAACCCCAACACTGTTCAGTTTCTGTACCAATTCGGACGGTCCTGACTGTTTGTTGTGTTTTTGCTATCTTATGTTATTTTTCTGTCTGGGGTTCTGTCTGTTCGACGAAGTTGATTGATTGTTAACCTTTCCTGTTATCCATTTTATTGTTTATCTATAAACGTTGTATCAAAATTAATCATATACTATCCCAGAATTATATCATTTTGGTTTAGCAATATCCTTAATAATTTAAAATAAAACCCAGGGTACATGTGTATACATCTATATAAAATCATTATGGTTAATAATCTTATGACGAATTTCTTATGAACTGTAGAAAAAAAAACATACAAGTATAGTTATTTATCAGGTCATTATTTTCTTAATCCTCAAAGATTTGGGAAGATGCAAGTGTACAGCTATTATTTCTTTTAGAATATTTTTTACAATTCTACCCGTTTTAAAGGCTCATACAAATTCAAATTTAACGACAATTTACATTGTATATTTATACATGTTTAGTAAATGTTGCAATTTTGTACACGTTGAAATCTTGAAATTTTGCAAGAATCAAAGATAGCCTCGCAAGAATTTTGTCTACAATATTTGGGAATCTTATTGAGTAGGGTACTTGGATAAATATTGCTTTCTTAATGTGTGTACGCTAGAATAGTTGACCATAGCGGTTGGTCCAGAAAGGCAAGCTATACACAATGGACAAAATTTCGATATTTGCAAATGTAAAATATTTACTAGAAGAAACCCGCGATTCTCGCGGGAGGTAAGTCGATATCTGATAGGTAAAAAAGTGGGGAAAAGCTGAAGTCTGTTAACAATACTGATGCTGCAGAGTAAAACAAGAGGGAGATTGCGAACAAAAACCTATATCATTGATAGCACAGTTTCAATTTTATACGTCCAAGTAAAAATTTTCCAAGACGGATTAATTATTTGGACCAACCTATTAGCCATCGGTATTTTGTACACGCCATGTGAATTTTGGAAACGCTTTGAGCAAGACTGAGTCCGTACATAAAATGTAAATAAAAACAAAAAAAAATTGTTTTGACGTGGGTGTCATCAGTAAAAAGTACTTCATAGAAAATACATAAATGGCAAGGTAGATAGTAAAACTATGTAGTAAAAATAAGTAAAACAATATATTTGACGTTGTGATGTATAGAAAATGTACCATATAAGATAACTGTACCGCAAAACGTTAATCCCTTTTGGGATTCTGTGGCCGGAGCTATTTTTCTGACTTGGCCGCCCACTGAATCCCTTATCAACCACTAATAACTCTATTCGGGAAAATCAAAACTGGACCCCACTCTCATTCCGGCATTCAGTACGGTTTGAATTTCATCTGGCAGTCCCAAAACAGGTAAGTCTTCATTAGTAGACATATTTTACTTTTCAGATTCATACATACACTGTGCGTTTCGACTTGTCACTTAATTGTTACAAATTTATTTCAACACTTGCACATTAAAAAGTCAGTCGCCATTACAAGCTTCTTGCCGGAAGTAGATTTATGCATCTATACCACTGCGCAGACGCAAACTGGAACCTTTAAGATACATTTACACACACACAAATTTCGTCTTTAGTGACAATAAATATAATTTGTCATTGGAGATTTGCACTGTTACAAATAAAATACACTGTTTTGTCTTGGCTCACACATTAAAATTGTGATTTGAGATATTTTTACATATTAAATTGTTCATTTGATGTAATCTTGGGTCACACATACTGTGACTGGATTTATAGTGACTTGAGAATTTGACACATAAATAGTTACATAGATCCACATTGTATTTGTCATTGATACAACATTTTAAGTATTTGATACAAAATTGTACCTGTATTTGTACTAAACAATTTTTCAAGATGGCTTCTAGTTTTCCAGGGTTATCTGAGGCTACAACAGCTGACTTTTCAGAAATAGAAGGTGTTACAACTGAGATGGCAGACTCAATCATTGCAAAAAGAGATGATACAGGCATTGACATCTCGGAAATTGTTGAAATTACAAAGATAGAGGCTGACTTCTGGAATAAAATATTGGCACCGCCCTCAAGTGTTCCCGAACAATCAATGCCTTCATGGGCAGCACAGCTGATAAACACTGTGGATAAACTAAGAGGCGAGGTTGGCGGAGTAGGTGTTCGACTGGACTTGCTTGAGAAACACGCCCACATCACCAAAACCCATATGCTTAGTACTAACTCCAAGTTAACAGACCTAGCACAAAGGCTAGAACAACTAGAGACAGGAGGGGCGGACAGCTCTACAATAGTATTTAAAGACCCTGTCCAACAGAAACTGATCGGTAATGTTGGAATGTTGGTGGATCAGAAGAACAAAACTGTCAATGCGGTGTCAACACCTTTGAAACCAAAGTATACTGTATCCCAGACGAGCACTCCGGCTCAACCTACACAGAAACCAAACCTTATTCCAGCACATGGGTTGTCTCCATTGCCCATTCACACTCAAGATCAAGAAAAGATGACAACTGCGTGTGTGCTAGATACCCCCTTCAATCCACCTCAAACACAGAAAATGAGTAGTGGTCAAAATGTTGTGCTGGCCATTTATCAGATATGAGTATTGGTGGGACTGTCGGCTTTGGCGACCCTCAACAAGGAAATAATTTGCCCAACAATGGTTCTGACATTCAACCTCCACCTACACAGGCCGATCAATTTTCAGGCTATACCATCGTTGGTGGTCATGGGTATAACAAGGTGATAGGAGGCACAATCACGAGTACAAAAAATGACTCTCAGGGGTATCCAAGCTCATCTGTAGGCAACCTGGGGCCAGCGGTTCCTGTTGCTCATACAGCTGGGACATTTGTAACCCCAAAGATTCAACCAGAGTATCCTTTGTTGACTAGTGGGCCAGACCAGGAAGTAAGACAGGGCATGTCGTTCCACAACCAACTCTTTCCCGTTCTAGATCACGGAGAAAAAAGGGAAAATCAAGGCGGGAAACCTCCTCATCGCCCGACTCATCTATGGATAGAGAGTATACCAGATGGCAGGACTTTGACTCCGAGAAAGGGGATAGAGCCCGGAGTAGGAGTCCACAACTTCCCAAGATGCAGACTTTCCGTGGTCGTGGCCCTCCCTCTTGGGAGGCATTCATTTATCAATTTGAACTAACTGCTGGTAGACGCGGATGGGCAGATAAGAAAAGAACATGTAGACTTTTGGATTGTCTGACAGATGTATCCCTGGAGTATGCTAGAAAAGTCAACCTTGATGATGATTACAAGGGTCTCAGGAAATTATTAAAAGGACGGTTCAGAGGAAAGAAAGAGGAGCCTGTTGCAGCAAGACGACAACTACACTATTTGCGACAACAGGAAGGTGAGTCTCTTGAAGAGTTTGCGGAACGAGTACACTCTATGGTTATGGATGGTTACCAGTGTTGTGAAAATGATATTATAGACCAAATAGGGACTGAATCATTTCTCAAGGGCTGTCGTGATAAGGATGCTGCACGGACAGTAATAGAACGCAATCCCTCATCAGTGAACCGGGCTTTAAAATTAATGAAGGCTTCAATTGCTAACAATAGAGCAATATTTGGTGCCCGTAGTTCTAGTTTTGCTCACAGGCAAGTGACGTTTGCGGACAGCAGTGCCAACCCCGAGACTGACAAGGTGTCTGAGACGAATAACCTAGAGAAAGGTTTACAGGACTTGACTTCAGTGGTCACTAAGCTTGCCAACGTAATACTTGCTTGGGAAAGGCCAACTGATAGGGGTGAATGTCCAGATAACGGCAGGCCAGGGGGCAGAGCTTTCGGCCAGCAGTTTGAACGGTTTCGATCACCAACCCCGCAAAGTTACCAGAGATCTGGTTCCCAGAATTCTCAACAAGACAAGTACAGGAGCCCACAGTCAGATAGATATAGGAGTCCGCAACAGTCAAGGTTCCCCTCTCCTAATAGAAATGTACGTTTCCGAGGTGCGGACCAGTTCCGTCAACGTTCCCCCTCTCCGGGTTTTGACAAGAACAGCTCATTCGACAGAGACCAAGGGCAACATTTAAACAAGGACGGGCCAAGCCAGTCGGTCAGCGCTTGGCCCCACAGACAATTGACCGAGATCAAGCACCTGGTACTCCTTCCGAATTAGTTGTTAGGTACACCAGTGGGAAAAGTTCGGTCATTCCGATCCTACTGCAGGACAAAGCAGTTGATGCAACAGTTGACACGGCTGCGATGATCACAATAGTAAACGAAAAGCTGATTTCTGCCAGAAGTGGTATGTCGGAAAATGTGATTTTAAAGGGACTAGGCGAACAGCCAATCACTGAGAAGATAATCCGGAACATAGCTATTAAACTAGGTACATCTTGTCTCTCTTGGGATGTTTGTGTTGCACCAATAACTGACCAAGTGATTTAGGCAGTCATCAACCTTGAGAATAATGTAGTTTCCATAAATGGTGAGGAGATTGTGGCTAAGACGGTTCTTGGTCAGCCAAAAGTTGATGGTTCTACCAAGGCACTGATCCGGAGAGCTGTACTGTTCCTCCAAACTCTGTTATGGCTGTAACTGTTGATATTTCTGCTCCTCCAACTGGTGATTATATACTTGAGCCAACGCACAATAGTTCCAAGGTACTTGCTTCCACCACTACTGGACAAGGGTCCAGATGTCCTGTGAATATCATCAATGACTCCAACCACTTTGTTAAACTGAAGAAGGGACTTTGTATTGCTACAGTTGAGCAGATCGAGAGCCCTGAGTGTGTCCAAGATAACGACACTTCGGAGATGGAGGTTCGTGCAAGTCGGCATGCAGATGGGAGGGGGCCTGTGGTTCCATCCATGAATACTTCAAAGGAACTTCCAGATCATTTGATAGATCTATATAGTCGGTCTATAGCTCACCTTAACCAGGAGCTGCAAATTTCCTTGCGCAATCTCTTGTATGAATATCAGGATGTATTTGCAAGACACGATCTTGACTTGGGTTGTCTAACAGAGGTTCGCCATAAAATTGACACAGGGACTGCAACACCCATCAAACAGAGGATGCGTCGGACCCCTCTTGGTTTTCAGGAACTTGAACAGCAACATCTTGACAAAATGCTTAAAGCCGGGGTGGTTCAGCCATCTACATCAGATTGGGCATCCCCTCCTGTATTAGTTCGGAAACGAGATTGGTCCGTCCGGTGGTGCATCGACTACAGGGCCCTCAACGAAAGAACCATCAAGGACTGTTTCCCGTTGCCAATAATCGAGGATTGTTTGGATTCCCTACAGGGCACCGTTACATTCTGTACACTTGATTTAGCCAGTGGATACTACCAAATAGAATTGGAGGAGAGTCACCGAAAGAAAACCGCCTTTATCACCAGGTATGGACTCTATTGGTTTGTGCAATGCCCCTGCGACTTTCCAGCGAGCGATGCAGCTTGTACTTCGCGGTCTGACATGGACACAGGTATTGGTCTATCTGGATGATGTGGTGCTTGGGAGAAGTTTTGATTATGATCTTGTAAATTTAAGGAGTGCACTGTCGTGTTTTCGACGATACACCCTAAAGTTAAAGCCAAAGAAGTGCCAGTTATTTCAGCCCCAGGTGGAGTTTTTAGGAAAATTAGTAAGCTTTTCGGGGATCTCTATTGCACCCGCAAAAGCAGAAGCTGTTCAGAAGTGGCCTGTTCCGAAGGGTAATCTCCCTGTTGTTATCCATTGGCGTGATCAGGGATCGGGAGAGGCCGCAAAACAGACTCTAGCCCTCATTCACCAACACGCATACCAAGATTTGCACTTCCATCGACACTTTTTTGACGGTGGCACCCAGAAGCTCCGGGAATGGCAGTCGTTACCCCATGTAATGTTCGGAATTACCGGCAAATTTATTAGAGACAGGAGTGACAATACGGATGTAATTAGCAGGATTTCTCCTGACCAGCTTTTGCTCGAGACTGACAGTCCGTATCTGTCCCCATACCGATATTGCAGAGTGAACCATCCATGGAACATACTGATGCATACCACCAATCGGAATGCCATCACATTTTTTGGGCTTGGCAGAAATTAGGATCTTTGAATATTGTGTTAAAATTTCTATTTCATAGTCCTGGAGTCACCAGGCTAGTTTTTGACTTTGATTGGTATTTTATATATTAAACATGATACTAGGAATTTTGAGAAAAATACATATGATTTTCTGTGTTCAATGAGTCCAGCAGGGGCAGTTCCGTGTTTCGCTGTGCCATTGAAATTGTTGATTCCACCATTCAAATTGGGATGTACATAAATTTTATTTCTTGTAATAATAATGTATCTAATAATTTCATTCTAAATGTTGTAAATAGTACTAGTCTTAACACGATGTCAGTAGTTTATTTCAGGGGATCATTGTAAACTTTGACTCTGATTGAAACCAGTGTGTGCCTGGTTCCACAAGGATGGGGCGGGTGTCATGCCCACTCCTGATATCAACACTTTACTGTAGTATCTGCATCACGGTACACATGATCCGGTGACGTCATTCACTCTTACCTTCTACCTGGATTCACATGCTTAATCGCTGTCTGCTGGATTCTAGGTATTTATATTAATTATTAGAGTTAATCATTGTCATATATAGTTTATTTAACTTTCATACTTGCTCGGGTACGACAATTTGTATGACCTTTTAATGTAATATATTACTTAATTTTAGTTCATATATTTTTATACATTATTCATAATCAGTTCTACATGTGTATATATTATGAATAAAAGGTGAAGTTTAGTCAGAAATTTATTACATGTCTAGGTGACTACAATTACAGGGATGGAATAATGATAATAAAACAATAAAAAATTCACTCTATAGCTTCTCTATATGAAAACTGTTACTATTTGTTTTTTTCCTTTTTCCTGCACATTGAAGATTTTGACTACAGAACAAGAAGAACATTTACAATTAGTTCACTCAAGGTTCTCTATATCAAGTTTTTCACCAGTTTTTTCCACTTTTCCTGCACATTGACAATTTTGACAACAGTTAGAACAGCAAAAGCATTTATGACAAGTACATTGTTGCTGACAGTAACTGTTACACAACTGACTTAAAACTATGTACAACAACGCCATATTTTATCTAGTCTTTTGGACAGCTGCTGCATTTTTTTCCTGTACTGTACTGGATTTTGACACCCTGCAGCAAATACAAATTCCGGATATGCCTTGAATTCCCTGCCTGGTTTCCTTTTGAACAATTGTTCTTTGAACAGCATTTTTACAAACATTTTTATGTCTGATGATATATTTACAACAGATTTCTTAATAAAATCGGCTTCTTTTAAGTCAATTGCTCCAATGAAAATTTTGTCCAAAGCTTTACCCATGCTGCCAACCATTTGACTATGTCGGTATATAGTTTCCTCTGTTAGATTTCCTCTGGCATCTCTGAGAGGATCTATAAATATAAAAAAAAAAAATTTGTAATTTTGATACGAAAGGATAGTCAATTATCCTCATTGTTGACTGCTGCTTGAATTAATAAATGTTAACTATGTTTTACAATTTTATAAGAATAACAAAACAAGGTTTTTTAAAGTAGTTTTGGGGTATTAAATACCTTTAAATTCTTTATTCAGGAATTCATTGACCAGGTCCCCTTCCAAGTTCCGTCCTGGTCCTCCTGCTAAATTTACTGTCCTATTCCACATTGAATCAAACCTCAATCTTTCTGGCAATCAACCAGCAACACCTAAATGAAAAATATAAGAAAAATATTCCAAAATGTCGAGATATGCACATATTCTTTTAAAACAGATTTACTGATTGACAGGAGAATACTTTTAAAATAATACCTAAGTCCACAGTTAGTTTTCAGTTTAATATATGTTCCAAATGAACATTGCCCCCCTCCTTTTGCACCAACCAAAGATGTGATTATCTTATTCATTCACAATATAAACTTACTAGCCAGCAATCTATGTCCTAAGAGGACATATTTAGGATGATGTCTGTTGTGAAAACTCAGCATATCAAGGCGCCTGTGACTCATCATAGCCATGCCATCATTTTCTCTCACTGCGTCCCTCCTCACCAAATCTAATAATCCCATGTATGTCAAAGCAGATATATAGTTAAATTTGAAGTCGTCTTTCTTCTTCTGGACACCTTTTGCCTCCTTCCCAGACCCTGCATTCCTTGGAACAGAACCATTTTCCACCTGTAAATGAAAACATGCTTAATTTGATGCATTTAATGTACATGTACATTCTGGATATATTTTCAAAAGATACACCATGAATGAAACATTGCAAAAGTATATGATTCGAAGCAATAATATTTTTTTAGACTTTGTTTTTTTTTTTTTTTAGAGATAATTGAATTTAACATCCCTAACCAAAGACAAAGAAAAATTTTGCAAGGGTATACTTTGCTGTAAAAACCTGATTTGTTAACATTGTATTATTATATATAACTTTATTGTCATTAAACATATTAATAATAATATCTTTGGCAAACACAATACTAAACATATGAAAATTTCAACACATGATACATTTTCCAAAGAAATAATTTGAAGGATTAACTGAAAGGTAATGGGTGAAAAAGAATTACATACATATAGTATCATATTGAGCAATTTAAAAATTTCAAGCATGTCACGAGGGCGTAAAAGCATGAGAGACCATGCATAAACTAAGAAAAAACACTGATTGTGAAAAATTATAGTTTTTCATTGGTCATTATATTTCTTCAGAATATACTTAAAAACACACTTACGTAGTGCTTTTTTCAGACCCATACACTTATAGTGAAACCATTCCTTTGAACAATTATGATTATCACAAGCCACCATTGGTTCACTTTCTCCTAAGTCTATATAACAACAGTATTTGTATTTTTTCCTTTTTCTGCACTCTTCTGAACAAAAGTACTCGTCATCTGGAACCTCATCCTGGTCTATATTTAGACATTCCAGATGAAACCAATTGTTGCCTGGGCATCCAATGCCCGAACATTCAATCATTTGAACTTCATCACACAGATCTAGAATTAAAAAGAAAAATTATATAATAAAATGAGAAAACAGGAAAGGTAAAAAAAAACAACAATGCATGCAGTCACCAGCTCTCCAGAAGAAGAAAAAATGTTTACATAAAATCATCAGAGATTCAGGGTAGTCTGACTTCGCACAGCTGAACAGAAATGGTTTCATTAGTATATAAAGCACTCTATTTTGTTCAACTGGTATATAAAAAACTTATTGTCTCTCTCACAATTCATAAAGACCTTACACCTTTATATTAAATTTTATTAAACAACTTAATACCCATACCTTCTTTACAGTGACAGTAGTTATAATCAGTTGCTGTGTCCTCTTCCTGTAAGATAATATTTGTATTCACATCTTTCCAAATTAACTCTACAATTTTCTCCGAAACTGTTCCAATGTACTTTGCTTTATCAGGAACAGCTGTCAGGTCCACAGGTTCATCCTCCAGTTTTGTCATTCCTGTGACCTCCATTGCTGCCAAGATGGTATAGCCATAGGTCACAAACCTGATGAACTCCGAAGCATGGTTAAAAGTCTCACCTATGTCTTTTTTTACAGACCTATGTCCAAACACATTTTTCAAATGGAACAACGTGCCTTTATCAGTTGCAGAACTTCCACTAAAGAAAATGTTCATGAGATCCTGTAAAAAATTGTAATAACAGTAGATATAGAGAACTAAGGGTGCTTTATGTTCACTTTATAAGTAGTAACATAAGATATGAAATGAGGCAACTTCTATGAATGCAATCATGTTATTTATGAATAATAGTACCTGCATTAAAAGCATTCTCTTGTGAAATTCCTGGACTTGTGGTTCCAATCCCTGTAGTTTGTCTAATATCGTTGCCCCATTAGACCTGGTCATATGAGCATCATTGTGTCGTTCACATGAGAGGCCATCTCCACAGCACACAATTTTGAAAACTTATAATCTCTACATGGAACATACTGTTGTAAATTTTCCAATATTTTTATTGTTCCAGCTGTTATTGACGGATTTTCCTGGCATACTCCGAGGTTAATCTGAAGATATATGTCATAGATTTCACACTCATGAAAACGCACTTGGAACAAAATGAAGATTTATATTCTAATTACTAAACTCTTTTTAAAATGCATGTAGTTCACCTTTAATAAATATGCTACTTACAACATTACTTTTGCTGGAAGATTCCCTCCAAAACTGATGACGAATATGTTGCTGTACAAAGGATGAAAAGTTATTATCTTTGAAGAATGGAACCTCTTCAACCAGGATTCTAGATATAATAACTTTCATCCTATTCTGTACTTCCAAGATATCCTCTTTCATTGGTAAAAATTTAACAATGGGTATTTTTGCTGCCTTCTGCACTGTGTTCCCGTCTAGGTGGCATGACGTTATCCTATTTTCCAAGCAAAAAGACAAGGCCCACAGCATCATCTTATTTTGACGTTCGGTACTCTGATGGCCTGCCTTTACCATTTCCCCCACATTATCCCATACCAGAGTAAAACCCGGTGACATGTTATCTTGAAAGTTGAAAAAACGAACTTTTTAAACATGTTTATGCGACATAATTCATTTATCTCATCATTCCGTCCCTAAGAAATCTAAAGAGATAACGTCATTTGCGCATATATATTGTAATTTTTTATATAAAAAAAAAACAATACAGAATTTACAATTCGTACAGACGATTACTAAACCAAATTATTATCGGTACAGATATACCCATTTTGAATTTTGTATTTGTTGTCAGGGCACAAGATCTCTTTAGTTTCCATGGTATAGGGGCATGTCACACATCTGGACCTTTTACATGGCCTGGTTCCCCGGTAGTCAGTTTTTTCTGAGGAAATGTTCGACTTGATCGAACTACTGACTAAGTGGTTTTTTTAGACTTTTCCCCTTACGGTAAGCTGTGATGGGAACAGCCTCAAAAATTTCGCACATCAACGGATCTTTCATCACTATGTTGTTAAAATTGTTCATTAGGATGTTCCGGATGGCGACATTATGGGGATGGTAAGTAAGGACCAGTGGAACACGTTTGTTGTTAGATTTCCGACCAGACTTTAAGGGGTTGGATCTAGTCACATTGGAAACAGATTCAAATGCCCTGTCAATGACCGTTTGGGGATAACCTCTCCTTCGGAAGAAGGTGGACATCTTGTCATACTGCTGTCTGAAATCCTCTTCATTGCTGCAGATGCGTCTAAGAAACTGAGATTTAGGGATGGCATCTTTGCAAGACTTAGGATGACAAGACGAATAGGTCAGGTAGCAGTGTGCGTCGGTAGGTTTATAAAAGACCGAAGTTTCGATGCTGCTGTCAACCAATTTACATGTCAAGTCAAGGAACGACAATTCCGTTTCACTAACAGAGAATCAAATAAAATTTGGGCTTTCATATGTTTAAATCTATTTTACCTACTATTAATACTGACGGCGGTGTTACTTTGTTTGGTACGAAAAGGAAATGTAACTGGAGAGTCTGACAGCCATGCGTTTCCAAGCCTCGCAGTGTATTGAAATGTATAAAATTGCTATTCCGCCAAACCTCAAATAAAAGTTTCACAATAAACCACTAATTTACTGACAAACAAATGTACAGACAGGCGGCAGTAGCAATTAAGACATGCAGTTCGTTCCAATGGGACTCCAAGCTGTTTATATAATTTTTTTTAAAGTTTTCATATTTTATAAACCACGTTAATATAGAAGAAAGATTCTAAACATATAATTCAAAAATATAAATACAAATACAAAAACCTAATAGTTCCATATCAGAAATAATTATAATTTGGGAAAAACAACACTGGCAAAGTAAAAATGACCCCAGAAATAATAATTCTAATAAAACATACTTGGTGGTAAAGACATTAAGTGGAAATGTTTAACGTAAGTTTCCATTTTAATTTTGAAACTGAAATCTTCGATTAAACTTTAAAATTTAAACCGAACCTTCTAAGACGGGAACTTGAGTTTTCAAATAAGCAAGCTCCAAACCAAATTGCGAAATTGTAATTCTTTACAGATTAGCGAATAAATATTAACAACATGACTAAAGTGCAACAGTTGGAATTTTGAAAATCCTTACATGACAGATTCTATACTGGTTTAACGGGATTGAAGACTCTCCAAAATCATAGATAACACGACTTTGTTTGATTAAAATGCATAAAAAGTCGGCAAAAAGCTTATTTATTGCAAATTCGTCTAGTAAATATTAGTCCCGAACGTTTGTTGAAAAACGTTATTTCTTTGACGAAAATTAGGGATTAAATATCGATCGCTCAGAATGTTTACAGAAATATGACAAATGAAGAAAACAAGACTGCAAAGTAACATCAAGTAAATATAAAGAAACATCGCACAAGAAAATTCAGAATACAAAGATACAACGTTTAGTTATTCAGGAAATACCATTTTATATGGTGTTTCTAGCAGCGAGAATCCGAAACCTCAGTGTTGTAGATATGTAACATGCTTTAGTTCATCATGCTACTTACGGGATTCGTGGGCCAAGAGTGGGTTCATCCTGTAGCTGAATAATTATTGTTTTGTTAGAAACATTCTTACTTACGACTAAAAAGAAATAAACAAATAAATAGGTGACAAATTAATGTTTTCAACAGACATGACAGAACTGTCGATATCTTTGCGATGTAATTATGGTCGTAATCATGAAGCATTTGATCGTTACAAAGTTCCTATTTTACAAATGACTTCTGATATTGTAAGACCTCTGTTTCCTTTCCCGAGTTCAGACTACACGTACCACTAAGCCGATTTTGTTGACTCCCATGGAACACATTACCGATGCCATAAAGCATTAAATAGGAAAGTAACTGCTTACCCCTTCTATGACCTTCCCGAGTAACTGGATTCGCTCTTTTGCTTTACAGTAATTCTCTGTGGTAGGTTTTGAGTCTTTGTGTAGTCTTGAATATTTGTTCATGGTTTAAAACTTTACCAACATTTTCGCAAGATACACTATAGTTGAATAAAACTTTTACTTAAGATAAATGGTGCCCCGGTTTAGATATTTCTATCACAGAATGGCAAAATAACACAAAAATGTAAACCAGCTTACGAGGTAACCCTTTGCAGGAAGACTTGTCGTCAAACCTGAACACATTATTCTCACACTGAGCCGATCAGGTTTTGCCCTTTCTCCTGAACGACGCGTGCCGTGCGGAGGAGAAAATACAGTTTTTAAGGTTTTAAGGAATCGAACGTCCGAACTTCTGCAATCGAAGCGAGCCTATGAAATGAGACCACCAAGCAGTTTAAAAGGCTAAATCAATTAGGCATAATGAATGCAAGATTGGAAATATTATTGGAATAGCAGTTGCTTTAAGCTTTGAGCACAACTAATGAGTCGTAAATGTACGAAATGTGCACATCTTGCGCATCAAAATTGGTATCACAGTCACTGAGTCGATACCGCCGCTGTTGGACTCTAAGTCAACGATGGAATCCCCAGCTCAGCTGATTATATTTCGAAACAAGCCCAAAATTGATACTTTAAATTAACTGTTACAAAATATAAAACTTGTAAAAACTTGTAAAAAAGGAGCATCTCCCTCGTGCATAGCTCTGTCCATAGATAGATTTGACATAACCCCTTTTGGTCTTTTTGGCATTCTTGAATTTGCTCCAACCTTTTGGACTGTTGGTTTTGTTTTTAACATTTTAGGCTTTGGGTACAACTGATGAGAAATCCTTGAAATACTGTATTCACATTGTCTGAAGCCAATATCCTCATGTTAATAACCTTTGCTGTATTTATGAATATTAAGACAAACGTCTATTTACTTTGTAAAATGTAAAATTTTAATTCAATAAGAGTTGTATTGACCTAAGAATATTACAGAGGCGTAGCTTCTGTTGAGACTGGTAAGTAGATACGTATACTTTCACCAGTGTTATTCCGTATAAACAAAATTAGTCTTATTTCAGTTTTGAAGAATTCTTAATAACTGTATGGACTATAACTTCAAGTCAGGTAAAAATGCAGTTTTATATAATGATTAGGGACCGGTAAAAATTTATCAAGGCATGGGACCGGTGGAATTTGGCATGGGAAATGCACTTTTTTAAAACAATTTCCATAGGACCTGAATTTTTTTTTCAACTTAAAAGTGCATCGGACATTGACTATTTTAATCAAGTGATAATGTTTGTAACCTTGTACATGTATAAATGTTTACTATATAACATATATCGGTATGCAAGTGTTAAACATCAAGGTCGACTCTCATTCGAAAGTGATAATAAGGTTTTGGAATCCTTGCATTACCTCCCATTTCCAAGAGTTATCCTTCTTTAAAGTAGGTATAACAGTAGGTAGAACAAATAAGGGGAAAAGATTTTTTTTTTCATTAAAAAAACAAAGAACTCAATGGTGTCTGCATCACTCTGAAAAGAAGTGTTATATAATCCATCTCATTTTTATTATTCACTATTATTATATAAATACCCAGATTACTAGCAATTATCTGAGAGAAAAAAAAAACAATTTGAATTTTTGCCTATTAATATGGCAAGCCGTTTACTATTTATTCTAACTTCAAGATATCTCATATAATATATAAGATATCTTATATAATCTAGTTTTTATAAGATATCTTATAAAGTATATATTATATACTTAAGATATCTCATAAAGTATATAAGATATCTTATAAAGTTTATAAGATATCTTATAATTTCAAAATTAAAAAATAATAGAATTACTAAGAGTTTATTCCTTGTATTGCACATGGTAGATCTCATTAGCTGAAATTTGGCCTACTATTTCTGTACTTCTTCTTTTAAAATAATTTTGGTTTTTGGTCTTCCAAATGTTTCGGTTTTAATGCTGCTGATGAGAGGTAACTATTTACTATATCTAATATTAATATCTTTGAATTGTTATTTATATATATTTTTTATAAAGTATATAAGACATCTTATATAAAAAATATTTATAAATAACAATCCAAAGATACTAATATTATAAAGTTTAGAAGATTTCTGATGAATATTTTTTATATAAGATATCTTATATGCTTTATAAGATATCTCAAATATTTTATAAGATATCTTATATAGTTTATAAGATATCTCATATAATTTATATCTTATAAAAAATTTATATGAGATATCTTATAAAAAATTTATATGAGACATCTTATAAATTATATGAGATATCTTATAAACTATACAAGATATCTTATAAACTATATGAGATATCTTATAAAGTTTATTAGATATCTTGAAGTTAGAATAAATAGTAAAACGGCTTGCCATATAATAATTCAATACCGAATACCTACTGTAAAGTATAACTAATGATACCAGAAATAAGCAACGCATGACCGAACTACGCAGTAAATCACGAGTGCACGATTTATTTACAGCTGTATAGTTCGGTCCTAAGTTGTTTATATCTGGTATTTCAATTCAGCGATTAGTTATACTTTTTATTACATTGTACAGAATCTAGCATTTTAGTTGAAATAAAACGGACTATGTCTTTTGATATCTCTCCGCAGCAATTGTGACGTTACTACCTAGTGTTCTTTTCACATGTGATTTACCAGATTTTCTTTCACCCGGATACTAACGTAACGGTAAATCGCCGTTTCCAATGTAATAAGGATTACTACTGTAAAATGGACGTATCTCAAGGATTCTAAAAATGGGGAATACAAGTTGAGAGCATATTGGGCAAACTGCACATGAGACGATATCAAGTTTTTTGACTTGTAAAACTTCAACAACGGTAAAACATTGTCATGTAGTCAGTAGTATGATTTGAATAATGCATGGTTGTCTGGTTCAATGGTTCAACTTTATGAAATTGCATGAGACATCGACATTTTTTGTTACACAATAGAATGAGACATCACATTTTCTTCATTTCTATAACCATTAATTGATGCGTTATTGTGTGTACATATCAGCCTGACACCTGACATCTGACCCTTCAAAATGGTATACACATGTATTATGAAAAAAGGTTTCCTTTCTATCAATCGAATAATAGATACAGGTTGTCACAATAAGGCATATATTATCCAAATATGGTTGGTCTTTACCATTACAGTGGTTGAAGAAAACTGAGCTTACTCTGAAAATGTGCCGTATGTTGCTAGAGATGAAATTGAGGTCAAAGTCTGATGACAAGATGTCTTACCAAGAACTATCTGTGGAATTAATATGAACGTTTTAGGTATTATCAATACTGAGAAACATTGAGAAACATTGAGTTAACGCCGCCGTCGCCGGAACAACATATCTATGTATCGCCTTAAAGCGAGACAACTACATGTAAAACAATAAATTTTATGTCAACTGATTTATTCTATTATACAGACTACCGGGCCTTTGGACTACTAGGCTTTCAAACTACTAATCTTTACAATTCACACTTCATCTACGTGTATAGCTACTCATCGAAATTCAATTCTGCGAATCTACGAATCTACAACTCTTGATCTAGTAAAACTTATAATTCACCCGTGCGCTACATGCACTGTTGAATGTCATGTTTGGTCAATGGAAAATTTGTAGCTTTTTATTTATACACTATATTTGTTTTCTTAACGGTTTATCTGATTAAATAGGTATCTCTAACTCTTACAGAATGCCCCTAAGTTGTCACTTTCAGAGACGAAAACGCGAAAAGGTGAAAACGAGAAAACGGGAAAAACACGAAATCGCAAAAAATCGAAATCCCGAAATCTTGAAAACTAGAAGCGAAACCATTTCGCGTTTTCGCCTAATAGAGTATGAAGGGCGAAAACGCGAAAACACGAAATGGCCTTTACCTGCCACCATATACATACTAGTTTGAAATGTCTATTTTAGTTGTACAATCTTTGACTTTTAGGCCATACCATTTCCGGACTATTGGGCTTTCGGACCAATGGACGTTCGGACTATTGGGCTTTCGGACAAATAAACTTTCGGTCCAATGTGATTTCGGGATATAGACATGGACCCTTACGTACTTCATAGTATTTGATTGATCCACTTAAATTGATGTATTCAGTGATAAGCATAGTCATATTTCAACACATTGGAAATGTGCATCAGAAGTAAATTTTGAACATATGTTAAAAAACGATAAATTCAATCCAGAAACGAGTAATTGTAAAGGTGCGTTTACACGATACGATTTTACTTTCGATTTTCCATCCGATTTAATAACGTCGCCCAGGTAAATCGTACAGTGTTCTGTTCACACGATACGATTTTCCATTCGATTTTGAACAGATTTGAACAGGTGCTTTTAATATATTTCGAAAGGCAGCAATTAATTATCAAAATTAAAAAATATATGATATAATTGAATTAATGATTAGCGATTGGTTAATAACTTTTAACCAGAGGCTCTCAGGAGCCGGTAATCGCTCATCTGATTCACATTAGGCAAGAAAAGGTGAAAACCAAAATGTGAGAGAACTTTCCAACTGAAAAAATTGACAAATGACATAATATTTGTCATTTGAAGTCTAATGATATGTCAAAACCCGTTTCCAAGGACCATTCTACCAAATTATGATTCCCACAAGCCCGGTTATTTCAAACAAGATTAAAATGTGAAATGTGGACAGTCGGACGACGAGAACGACGGCTGACGCCGGACGCAAACTGATGGCAATTGTTCACATGACCCCTTGAACAGAAAAAAACAAATTGCAATATTTCCGAATATTTATATCATCACTTTGGCATACTTTTATTTTGATACACTAAACCGGTTGGATATCAAATATTCTTGAAATTCTGCTTATACAGAGGGTAAAAAGAGGAACGACAGCCTGTTAAAATAACCCCCAAATAGAAAGATTTTGTTTTAGAATAGAAACAATGTACAATCCAAGTACGCTTTGGGAACCTTATGTCACGATATTTAATGCATTTATACGAGTTATCCCCCATTGCATAAAAGAAAACAACATTGATGCAACATTTTCTAAAAATGGAGTGATGCAAATGTAAAAACATGAAGCTTCGAATATATTCATGACATATATGTATATAGATCTAACTCCTATGTTTATTTTGCCATCAATTCGATATAGAACCCGTTTCCTCTCAAGATTGTCAAGATACAGTTGGGATGTTACGACCCATATATAGAGATGGTTCATTCTCATAGAGATCAATGAAGTCCAAATCCTCTGATATCTTCTGTTCTTCATTATTGTCAAGAATTTCAACTGCTATCCTGTCAGCCATGTCTGAAGAATGAGTGTCGACAAACTCGCATACGCGTTGGATTGCACGTCGCAGTCGTAAGTTCAAATAGGTAATTTATAAGTAAAGGTCTGTTAAAAAAGGGGGGAGTCCGATATGAGATGCATGTAAAAACAAATAACGAACCATAATGTGACGTACAGTAAGTGTCAATAATTTAGTTTCCACAAGAACATTTTCCAATATATTTAATTTAATACCATCTTACATGAAAAATTCTCAATAATTCCTTTTTGGTTCTACATATTTTAATCAAATTATTTGCAGAATTTATTGCTGTTTCTTTTGAAAATTTTCTCAAACAATTCTGATTTGTAGTTTTGAAATGCTAATGAATAAAAATATATAAATTTTAAATATTGAAGTTCAAACAGGTATATTGAATTGTCCTTTTCTAAATTAAAAATAATGACAACTCTTAAAATGATCTTTCGCAAAATTAAGTAAAAATTATTTAAAAAAACTACAATAAAGTCTGCGATCAATGGTAAAAAATTCATCAAAATATAACCAAAAATGAATTAGTGAGAATTTCTGGAAAAATAACTTAATTTTCAGGAAAAATGTACGAACATTGTATTATGGCCACCTCACTATCTGAAAAAATAATTTTCTTAAATTTTCTAATTTAATACTTAGTTTGACATTACATATACAGGAGGCGCAGAATAGCCAGGTTTATGAACAAAAGATAACACTGTTCCTTTTACGAATTAAAAACTTTTAAAATGATGTGAAAATCGGAATATTGTAGATTAAAATTATTTGCTTGATATTTTCAATCGACTAATCAATTTAGTCAATTTGGCGTTCACACTATCCGATTCCAGTCAAAAAATCGAATGGAAATAGCGTACGTTTCGACTTCAAAACGACGTTTCGACTTGACATTCGACTTCCGATTTTAGTGTTCACACGGTACGATTTTAGTCGAAAGCAGGTTCACAGGTAAAAATCGAATGAACATCGAATGGAAAATCGTACCGTGTGAACGCACCTTAACAGTGAACTGTTACGAAGTGTCCCATACAAAGTAACTGATATCTCGAATGCCCAATATTGTATTCAATAAATTATTTGTTTTTCAGAGACTGAAATGGGGAAATTGTTCCTTTAATGGAGAGGTCACTTGACAATCGTGATATGGGAATTTTTTGTGACCCGAGTTTTACATTGATACAATGTCACACTTGATCAAATTTTGCTTGTCGACATGCTGCGTTGACAGAGATATCCAATATTTCTGAACCGTTAAAGAGAACTGATTTTATTGCATGGTGTAATAAAATGCATTCGGTTTAATTAAAAAAAAATAATAAAAAAGACTTCTTACCTGCCGTGATAAGTCCTACCAACATGAAGTCAGTGCACTTTGAACTATTTTTAAATACAATTGCAAAACAACAAGAACTTTTTTTTAAAATTGATGACCAAGCAAATGAAATAATATCTATTATTACATATTATGTCAGATACATTGATGTCTTCCTTGTATCAGTATTATATTAAAGGTACAATATGATGTAAGGACAGAACATAAAATAATTAAAAGATAAAACACCACATTAATAATAATAATAATAATAAAACATTTGAGTTGCTCTATCTAGAAATAAAGAAAGACAACTCTGAATTTCATTTTAGCCAAGAACACCTAAAAAAAAAACGAACAACTGGACAGTCATGCCCGCCCTTAACAGTCCCTTAGATTAAATGTATTATACAATGTTTATTTGCCAAGCTGTTAAGATATCGGGTTATATCAGCAATTCATTTTGTTTAAATTCTATAGATGAAAGGCAATTAGAGATAATTTTGACGGTAACATTTGCTTTTCATCTATTAGGTTTAAAATGTTTAAGGGTTGAAAATTTGAACTAGAAAAAGAGCAACATAAACACCTTTTCACCTATCATCATACTTTTAAAGTCATAATACCTACTAGGCAAACTCATAATGTCATAAAACCATTCAACCACAATATACTTGAAGAAAAATACACACTTCACAGGACAGGCATCTAAAAGCATGGTTGTGTTTAATTACTTTGCTCAGACTCAATCTTTGCACCTAAGAAATCGGCAAAAGAATAAGTACTTTTTTTATCAAGAAGAAATAAATTCAAAATGATTGCCAGTTTTGGTGCAGAGGATGTGCACATTTCGTCGATTTGCCACTGACCAGTTGTGGTTAAGGCCTATAATGTTGATAACCAAAACAATAATAGCAAATTCAAAATATGCCAAATGACAAAAAGGGTAAATTGCAAACAATCTAAGGATAATTCATGTGGGAGATACTGGTTAGTTCTTGTAACAGTAAAGTTTTTTTTTGATAAATTGTCAATTTTGGGCTAGTATCGAAAAATTATCAACTGAGCTAGTGATACCCTTAAGGTTTCGGAGTCCATCAGCAGAGGAATCAACTCTATCCTAAGATACCAATTAAATTTACAAGATATGCACATTCGCTGATTATATAAGAATCTTAAGTTGCTCTCAAGGCCTATGATGTTGTAAATAAATAAATTGTAAATAAATAAATACAAAAAAAAAAAAAAAAAAAATACAAAAAAATACCAAAAAGCCGTCCGAGAGTCTGAACAAATTATAAACAAATACTAAAATGACCAAAATAGTAGAGACAAATCCGGTGCGTCTTTTTACCACCGATCACCACCAAACACCACCGAACACCACCGAACATCTAATAAATACCACATAACACATATATATATTACCATCGAACACCAATTTTATAAAAATATGGCATATTTTTATCAATAATTCGAAGAATTAAGAATATAAGACAAAAAACCAGCGAGTAAATTGATCCTGTTTCCTGAACGTGCTTTACATTCAATAGGAAGAACACCGCTGAACAGCTTAAAACACCACCGAACACATTTTTATTACCACCGAACACCAAATTTATCAAAATAAAGCATATTTAACAATACAAGACAAAAAAAAAAAAAAAAAAAAACAGCGAGTAAAATGGTCGTATTTCCTGAACGGTGTGTAGAAAAACCGCAAAGGACCTCCTTAGTGCACTAAGAACTAAGGACATGATAGAGCGGTTTATACGCACAAAGAAGGTTGCAAATGAATTCTCAGTTTAAGTAAACCTTATTTGATCATTTTTTATAATAATTACTTCAAGATTAACGAAAAACCCAATTGTCGGGGTTGACAGAACATCTAACATAGGTAGTTTTTTCGTTACATCTCTTGTCTACAAAAACCACAGGGTCATTCGTAAAGAGACTAAAGACCACCCGATATTCGCAGGTCCGATGCTGTTACATAAAGATGCCACATACTCGACATGTCTATCATTTTTTTCACACTTATCCGCCACGATTAAAATTAATTGACAACCTAGAACTACGCATCCCACCAGAGATAGAGTTCGGACCAGACGACGAAAGGCATAGCTGATGCATTTCCGAATGCGTCCAGACGACTTTGTACAAAGCACCTTAAGGACAACATAAAACACTACCTTCAAAATCGTGTCGGCGTCGACTCGACTGAGAGGAACGACGTAATGGAATCTGTGTTCGGTGATCTTGGTTTAGCTAATGCTGACAATACAATTGACTTTGAAACAAAATCAGCAGATCTGAAACAAAAAGTCAGTAAATATCCACAATTCATAAATTATTTCGAGAAAAGATTAAAAGAAAATATGGACACTTTTGTAAATGTGCCACGTCGTAACAATAACGAGATGTCTGAAAAGCTGCGGACAAACAACAACGCCGAAAGCATCAACCATGTGTTCAAAATAGCCGTTAACTGGAAACCACAATCATTGCCAGATCTAATAAAAACATTGTTTGATTGCATAAACATCCAGTTTCACCACTTACGCGGCTTGCTTCACTATTCAGGTGACTACCTGCTGAGTTTGAGCGAGGAGCATTATCGAATATCTGATCAACTTTGGCGGTGCAAGACAGCAGATGAGAAATCTGTTATTTTTCAGACATTTTTAAATGACAAAAGAAGAAAGAGACAGCACGCCACAAGTACAGTTACATCAACCGACGGGACATATTCAGTACCGACGAAGGCAAAAACGATTGCCAAGAAACCGGGACAGCAGAAGAGAGCCAGAAACGCGAGAACAAGTAAACGTTAGTTGACTGTGTTATCGTTTGTTAAAAAATTAGAAGTATTGTTGTTTTTTTATATATATTCTATGTAAAAATAAAGTATTGTAAATCAAATTTCTATTTTATTGATTTTAAGAATTGGAAACATAATACATATAATGCATTAATAATAAGACATAATATATACATAATATAACACCGAAATATGGAATAACAACTTTTTAGTTGCGTTTCCACTTTAAAGGTAATCACGGGCCATAAACACCTGACATCTCACCATTGACACACGCCGTTTCCCATTTGGCGCGTACCTGTGTCCATTCAACCGAAAAATTACTTTTATACCACCGAACATTACATTTTAATAACCAAATAATAATGATTAATAAGATAAAAATGGTTATCTTCCACATTTTAAACAATCGTAATAACCAAATAATTAACATTGTTATAACAAAAGGAGACACATTTACACATTGTACTAGCTAACAGAGGAGTGCTGTTAACTATGCTATTTTAAATTCTTAAATTTATTAAACTTTTAAATATTAATAAAATATTATTTATTTTTTAAAAATCTGTTGTTCGGTAATAATCAAAATGTATTCGTTGTCGTTTTAAGGTGTTCGGCGGTGTTATGTCTATTGAATGTAAAGCATGTTCAGGAAACAGGATCATTTTACTCGCTGGTTTTTTGTCTTATATTCTTAATTCTTCGAATTATTGATAAAAATATGCTATATTTTTATAAATTTGGTGTTTGCTGGTGATAAAAATGTGTTATGTGGTATTTATTAGATGTTCGGTGGTGTTCGGTGGTGTTCGGTGGTAAAAAGACGCACCCAGCCAAATCCATTTCAGCACAGAGCTATGTACGATTTTATGCACAAGACACCTTAATTCTTTTTAATTCCATGCACATGTAAAGAATGTATAGACAGTTTTTTGAGTGAAATGTAGTTTTTATACAAGAGAAATACATTTTACATGTATAATTCTTATTGCACCAGTTCTGGAGAATATCAAGTCACGCCATATCTGATAATGAACAACCTCGAGCATGAATTCGTCTATTCAGGTAAACTGGATATAGCTGGTTTCATCTGCATAAACATAGACACAACTACCAGCATTCACTAATCTATTATTAGAAAAACTGAATACGAACTTTGAATTCAAAATGAGAATTTAACTGACATAAAAAAGACCGACATATTACTTCTTACACCCAAGTTCTATTGTTACACTTCATAGTTTCTATTTCTGAAACAAGTGTAAATTGAATAGATCTATTCCCAGATAACAATACTCTGTTGGGCCAACGTTGGCGATCGGTTGGCACAGTTGGCAGATGGTTGGCGTTGGCGGCACAACATTGGCCCAACGTTTGCCCAACACAAATCACCCAACGATTATTCTAATGCTGTTGGGCCAACATTGCCAAAGGTTATTCTGACACTGTTGGCCCATAGTTCCGAGCCGACTGTTATTTTTTAATTAATGAGCAATTTCATACAATTTTTTTAAGTGTATTCTCGCATATTTTATATGTACAAATACATCAAATATAAGAAATTGGCGTAGATTTCCTTAAAAAAGTATTCGTTAATTTGTCCTGCACCCGATGTTCGTTTTTTAATAATTGCACAATATTCATAACTGCTTTTTAAAACCATAAATTAATATATAGTAGATATAAAATATATGTTTTATCAGAGATGAAGTTTTATAAAATGATCTAGAATGTGTTGCTGATAAAAAAATCATTTGAAATAATCTTATTAATTTTTCTGTGTTGTGAATATTTGTTTCCGGTCAATAGATATTTATCTTTTGTAATTGTGTAAGACAATGAGAATGTGGTCTAGATGCTGCAATAAAGATAAACAGCTGTTTTTGATTATACAAGGATATAGAGTCTTTGTTCTCTCATTGATATAAATGGTCTAGATGCTGCAATAAAGATAGATGTTTTTGATTATAGAAGGAGTGTCAGTTCTCTCATATATAAATTTCGCGCCTTTCATTATCGTCTTTGTCTCTGGAACCATATAACAACAAGGTCGACATATTCACCTGGTGATTTCAATACACAGAATACACCAAACTGAATAAGTTTTATCATCTTTTTAAAACACAATGTAAGTAAAATTGTATTTTATACTTTTATTTGTTTTTTGAAAAAGTTAATTCAAGGATTTGTAGGTTAATCATAATCCTTGGTTTTTTTAAATTGTCTATAATCCTGATGATTTTTTTATGATAGGCGGTCGATAGGAGCCATATACTAATTATAAGATTGGTTATTTGTTTAGACAAGTTAAATAAATGTAAAAGGATTGAAACATGCAACATATTAAATTGTCTGAAAGGCGGAAAGAATATGTTGCTGATAAAAAATATCGTTAAAATTTTCTTTCTGTGTTTGGGATATTGATGTTGAAGTTAAACTTGACTGTATTTGATGTTGATATGGGCAAAAATAGTCTAGCTTTTCTAATGTATAATTATATGTGAAAAAAAGATTCGCCTGGCTGGTTATCCTAATTTTAGTACCTTCTGTATGATAAAGTTTTCATTTCTTTTAACAATCTTTTGAAACTTATATTTTGTAAGTCAAGAAATGTTCTTTAAATACATAAAACTAGCCTGTTTTGATTTCTATTTGATTTCTTTTTTGGTTTAAAAGAAAATGTGCATTTAATGATTTTGTCTTTTATTAAGTTAGATTAACAATCAGAGTTCATTTTTAATAAATAATATTTTTTTTTGTAGTTTTCTGGACAGAAAGCGAATTTTATAATTTTATATTGAATTTTTAATTAAGCTAGTTTATACTGTGAGAAAACCAAGCAACATATTTAAAAAAAAAGAAGCATCTGTAATAAAACAAAGATATCAAGTTAACATAAATGACTTCTATTACTTCTTCTAGGTCGATCATCTTAGAACCATAGGCGGCAATAGTTGCATAGAATGCACCAGACACACGTTAAAATACTTTTCTCTAACCATCTAGATAGATAACGAGCAGAAAAGAAAAAAAGGCAGAACAGGAACAGCAGACGGAAAATACCCCAAATTAAATAAATCTGTCTCAGATATCATGTTTTTTTCTTCCCTATTTTAAGGTCATTAGATCAGAGGTATTCAGGTTCAACTTATGTTGGTATTTTTTATTTCCTAATCAACCCATGTTGGCACACTGGTGGCAGATTGTTGGTAGAAAAGTAAAAGGTCATTATAAAAAAGGTTGGCATTTGGTTGGCAGTTTGTAGAATTTGTTGGCAAATTATTGTTGGTCCAACGTTGGCCCAACGTAATTCCCTACTGAAATAGTTGGCAGATTGTTGGCAAATTGTTCACTTTGTTGGCAAACTGTTGTTGGGCCAACGGAGGGCCAATGAGCAAAATTACGTTGGCACAACGTAATTTGCAAACGTTGGCCCAACAATGTTGCCAACGAAATGCCAACGTTGGCCCATCACATGATTGCTATCTGGGATGTTACGAATAACAATGGATTTTGACGACAGGGTGTGACGAGCGGGGTTTCTGGAAACCCCTGCTTCTACATCCCGGACGCACAGTCCATTGTTTTTCATAACAATACAATTTTTTTTTAGTAGCATGACAGAAGTGATTACTAATAGTGTTCACTACAAATTGTCTCAATACATATTAAAAAAAACATATTTTCAGGAAATCCCAATAAAAGAAATATTCATATAATTCTCCTTTGCTTGAAGCTAAAATGAATTTTTCTATAAAATGTCCATTATGTTTAGAATTGAAATAACAGAATGGTATGTAGGAGCGGATCCAGCCATATTTGAAAGGAGTGTTCCAACATGAAAGTCATTACTAAAAAAGGGGGCGTTTCCCATAAAAAGCAATAGCTGCCCCCCCAAAAAAGAGGGGTTCCTACATATTTAATCTGTATTATTGTATGTTAAGCGTGTCTGGCCGTCGGGGTTTCTAATCCAGACACACTTATACCTCAATATGTTCGAATAATAAAGTTTGTTTAATGTTGAGAAGGGGGGGGGGGGCTTTTTTTTATATAAAACATGTAAAATACAATTATGATTATCTTCAATAGACTGATAATTTCTTTGGGTTACAAATATTGCGTTATCTTCAGTCTCTTCTACCAAATTCAACGCCTGACCCAAAATATCGTCCGTCTCATACCCGTCCATATTGATAACTGCATACAAGGAGAGTGATGTATTTTTTTTTATAAGAATGCACGATACGGCCAACCTTGACCTATGTAAAGCTACTGTCCATGCTAGCACATGCATTTAACGGGAATATGCGAAACGACAACTTGGAAATTTGTAAAATCTACTCACTTGTCAAAGTTTGAATAAAGATTGTCAAAGTAAGGTTAATAGTGGGGTTTCATCTACAAAAATATTCTTTTTTTTTATTATTCAAGGTTTGATAATGTCAATAAAAATACTATCCGTTCTTTTTAATTTAATATGCAATGTAAACAAATATATGGTTTAGCATCGGGTGTAAGTTAGTTATACACTTCGGGATACGGCGTGTCTGATAAGAAACTCCGGCCTCCCGCCGTCGGGGTTTCTTATCCAGACACACCTATCCCTCAGTGTATAACTATCACATATTAGTGTTTCAAAAATTTGTACAGGTCAGTAAAAATTGAATATTATTTTCACATTTATGATTATATAAAGATATTACTTTTTTAAAATAAGTTTTATTAATTTTTCTTTGTTTTTATCGTCGGTTTTAATTACATGTATTATAAAGAGGACAAATATACCTAGGGAGCAAATTAAAAAACGTAATCCATTGGACAGACAAACCCGGAAGACAAATAAACAACCACAAGCACAACAAATAAACACTGAAAACTAAAAAACAAACGGAACAACACGAACTCCTAAAAAACCAGGAGTGAACCCAGGTGCTTCGGAAGGGTAAGCAGTTCCTGCTTAAATGAGACCCAAATGGGTTTTCTTTGCAAATAAAGATTATCTTATAAATGAAAAGACATTTCTTTTTTTTCGAAAAATTCGCTTTTGGTAGAATTCTCAAAGCTTTATCACTCTGCATATTTGTTTATTTTCTCATTCCATTCAAAACAATAAAGATGGCTACAGCAAACCGAAAGTTGTACATTTAGCTTAAAATGCATTTATTTTTAACTTTCAAAATTAAAATCCAGGCCAGGAAAACAAGGATTTTTGGTATGCATTATTTAAAAAAATTATTGGCCTTTCGTTTATTAAATGAATAATAATTAAGATCATTACGTATTTCTTATTTTTTATTAATTTTTAGTATGAAGATTCAAATATTTGTATTGGTTTTTTTGGTTGCTATGGTAACAGCCGGACGACTTGGATTTAAACGTAGAATGGGACGGGAAATTCAAAGTAAGAAATAATGTATGATAATATAATGGTATGTTCTACTAAAACTGTATTTTTAGTTTTATTATATAGCAACGTAATATTCCCTGTAGAACGTAACCAAAAGTTGGCGTGCAATATTCGCCGATATTGCACGGAGAGCAATATTGCATTGTAAGGACGATGTGTTTGATAGTTTTTCGGTTTAATGCCGGGATCTGGGTGGTGTTGCCATACAATAAAAGGGTTATTGCACTTAACTGGGAAAGCTCGTGCAATATTACACTCTACTAGGGACAATATTTCCCAGTATTAGTGCAATAACCCTATAATATTATTATAGATATATGGTAAAATATTACTACTCGCAAAGTTACTGCAAGATGTCTTGATGAAGACTGTACTCGGGATATCTTAATGCTTAACAATTTTTTTTTACATCATACAAATATATCTATGTTTCATGGAAGTCTGTAATCTATATATATATATCTTTATTCTCAACAAACCATTTACAATGGTACAGAGAAAATATACAAACAATAATGAAATACACACATGGAGGTACACTCTAGAATATATTACAGAATACATGTGATGATGATAAAATTTAATTACAGTTTTTTAATACCCTTGATCTACCCTGGGGAATCTATTTTTCGCAATATGATTCTAATAAATTTCCATATCGACAGACTATAATCAAATGGTCTGAATGATGACTTTTTATATGCCAATAAAACTCAACAGTCAGCCATGATTGCTTAACGTGCTTTTCCATGACAACACCGTATTACCCTACAACAGAGCGAAGAAATTTTGCATACATAACACCGAGTTGAATTTTAATTATATAAAATATATGCTTGCATTTAATAATTTCATACAGCTGGTACAACGTCTCCATGCACACATTCCACACTTCAGAAAGATTCTTTTTCATAAATAAAATCGAACCTTAAAAGCTTAAAGGGGAAACAAAGCTACATCTTTTGTGTAAAGGGCAGTTTCAAATTAAAATGAACATCTACTGCAATTTTAAATTTCTTTTCTATATATTCCAACTTTCAGACATGGAAAAATCTTACTGATCGATCTAAATATACTCATTGCTTTTTAGGGTGTAAATATGAACATCCAAAAGACTGGGGAACATGTGACAAGACAACAAATATGGTTACCATAACAACCAACCTAAAGGCAGGATCACCTGACGACTGCGCACCAACACAAACAAAAACTATATCTTGTGAAAAGATGGAGCGCATGAAAGAATGGCATGCACGGAAAGAGCAGAAAAGAGAGAACTTTGTCCAACACAGAGAGGAAAAGATGCGTTTGAAAAAGCACAAGAAAGGATTAAAACAAAAATTTGGTCGTGAGTGTAAAGTGTAAAATTTAAACTTTTTTTTTATATTACCACAAAACTGGTAGACAAGGGACAAATGCTTTGTGACATTTTATTGTACTTACTGTGCAGGAAAAGTGGAACGTGTATCATAGAATATTTATCATATTAAACTTCATATATGACCTCAATCTATATAATCCCTTGTGCTAAGATCGGAAGTCTCATACTGAAACGAGGTGTAATGCAACATATACCATATAATAACGTATTGTTATATATAATCCTCATAACATACTTACAAAGACAAGGGTTCTATTCAGCATAACCAATGCATTAATGCATTTAAGTTGAAGAGAATTTTCAGGAAGTGACTTGCACGCCAGATTTGAAAAAATATTGGGTATCTCTTGCAACAGAATTATTAATTGCCAGTCCCCACTCGACTCAATCCCCTCTATTTGTTCCACTCGAAACCATTAATATTTAACCTTAAATATTTACCTAATTTTTATCGTGAAATATTAAATGTAATCCATTTTCATGTTAATGGATGTTATATTGCCAAGAAGGACACTCGGATCCAAAACTATTCTACTATAAAGATTTATAATGAATACTCCATTTTTTTTTCATATTGACAGGGGAGTGAAACAAGGGACACTACTTAAGCCCACTTTATTTAATTGTTTTATTAATGACCTTCATGCTATTTTTGACACTACATGTGATCCTCTGTATCATCAAAATACTTCAAGAAATAGTCTTAGTTTTGCAGATAATTGTGTATTTTATTCAGATTCACATAAAGGACTACAATCTGCTCTCAATTAACCAGATAACTATTGTTTTAACCTATTGTTTTAAATGGCAACTTACAGTCAATACAAACAAAAAAACTCAAAATTTTGGTATTTCAGAAGAATAACGCTTCTTTTCCACAATTATTTTATAAAAATCAACCGTTAACAGTTGCATATGAATATAATTTTCTTAGGAATATTTTAGATAGTAAAGGAAATTTTAAGAGATCTGTGCGTATACATGTACGTCAAATTTTGTTAAATTTCTAGATGATCTATCTTGTAAATTATTTGATACTTTAATAAGGCCTATTTTGCATTATAAAAGTGAAGTCTGGTTTATGGGAAATTATTTAAAAGTATCTAAATCACGTGAAACCATTTGTTATACACTATCATTGGGTGACGTGACACATTTTGTTTTGAAAAGGTTCATCATAAATATTGTAAATCCATCTTGGGTATTCGAAAAGCGGCATCAAGATTCTTTACACGAGGATGGTATTTGCAAAGTAGGTATTTGCCGAATATAAGTTAGATGAAAATGATTTTGAATTCTGTAATAGGCTAAAACTACTTAAAAAATACTTTAAAAAGCTGTTTATGAACATTGTGAAAAGCAGGTATTGGAAAAACTTTCTTTGACTAATGATTCCTCAAAATTTATATAAAATACAAAATTCTGTATAGTAAATTAAAAAATCCGAAATCAATTTGAAGAATATTTAAAAAGGAGAGAAATTTCATGAGTCGTCAATTATTGACAAAATTTCTCATAAGCGATCATAATCTGGAAATGGAACTTGGACGTTACAAAACTATTCCACGGAATCAACGAATTTGTAAATTTTGTAAAATTATGGAAGATGAATATCACTTTTTAGCTCAGCTGGCCTAAAAGTCCAGGTGAGCTATTCTCATCACTTTGCGCCCGTCGTCGTCGTCGTAAACTTTTCACATTTTCATCAACTCCTATGAACCGCTGAGCCAATTTAAACCAAACTTCAGTTGAATGGTCCTTGGATGGTCTCCTTCAAAATCTGTGTTCGGTTTTTCTGGGCGCCATCTAATATGGCGGCCATGGTCGGACATAGTTTAACCTTGGACCCTATGGGAATTTTAACATTTTCGTTATCTTCTCTGAGAATATTAGGCCAATTTGAACAAAACTTTGTGGAATGGTCCTGGGTGGCCCCTTTGAAAATTTGTTTGGTTTCCCTTAACGCCATCCAACATGGCCGCCATGGCTGGACTTAGTTGAACATAGAGCCTATGTGAATTTTACATTTTCGTCAATTCCTCTGAAACCGCTGAGCCCATTTAAACCAAACTTAGTGGAATGGTCTTTGAATGTTCCGCTTTAAAATTTGTGTTCGGTTTTCCCATGCGCCATCCTATATGGCTGCCATGGTCGGACATAGTTTAACATGGGAGCCCTATGGGAATTTTAACATTTTTCTGAGACCATTATGTCAATTTGAAGCAAACTTTGGTGGAATGGTCCTTGGGTAGCCCCTTTCCAAAATGAGTCAGATTTCGTGGAATGTGAACCAAGATGGCCGATACAGCCGAACTTAGTTTAACATAGGACCCTATGGGGAATTCACTCTTAATCCTGATACAGAAGTTTTGCCCAATGTTTGTAACTTATAAGGCGATCATTAGAAGCACGAACATGAAGTTCTCATTGACCAAAAACATAGTTCTATATTTGTTAGTGCAAGATATATTGCATTGCATTGCATTTAATTTGTGTTTGTTGCTTATTCTGTAATATGTGTATGTGTGTATTGCTTAACCAAACAGGATTTTTTAATGCAATAACGTATTATCTATATTACATGAAAGGAGATATATTAACCCACTTACAGTGAAGAAAATTGTTTGGTCTGGGTGTCCTAATTGTTGAAAAATCTGTCTTAAAGACATTAAGTTGGCAAATTTGAGTTAAAACTGTCTCACAATGAAGAAAATTTGTTTTGTAACGTATTTCTAAGTCATTATCAAAAATTAATAACAAGAGACAAAATAACAGGCTATGCCTCGAGTTTTAAAGGCATCAAACAACTTTTGAAAGTGACCCTAAAAGTGAAACAATTGCTGGAGAAAATTATCCTAATCCTTCGTTGCATTTCCATATATAAACCAACAGGGGAGGGGGTTTAGACGTCATAACTTTTTGGGGTCCTATATATGTATCACGTCTTAATTCATGACGGAACACACGTTAAAAACATCAGGGGGTTTCAATGGCACATTGTTATTCAGTTGTTTTTATTTATTAATATTCCATTACCTGCAATTTTTCAGTTGGATGCAAATTTGATGTAACTATCACAGAGTGTAATCCTGAAACAGACATGGTGACAAAGACATTGAAACTAACGTCAGGTGACCCAACAGTCTGCCAATCAGAATCAATTGCATACTCATGTGGTTTGCACGACAAGATAATGAGATTGAAACAAGGACGTGGAGGCAGACGAAGGAGAAGAAATGTACGACGTATTGTAGATATAGTTTTCGGATAAATCGACGAGTAAATCTTAGTCAATGAAAACGTTCAAATTCAGCAACTTTTATTATTTCTTAAAAATATGAATATATTTTATTTACAATATTTTGAACTCCTAAGAAAAGATAATTTATATAATAAAAATTTTGAGATGCAGTTTTATTTTCATCTAATTCTGACTTCATTTTACTTACATCCCATTATATTTAGAATAATGCAAAGATTATCTAGCCATGGGTCAGATACATGTGCAAATATCTGGAATATTTTCCTCTAAATGCATTATTATGTCTCGTACATGTAATTAGTATCAAGTTTCAAATCAGTGTTTTAACCTTCTTTACATATGTGTAATTAATATTTAAATGACATTATTGTACCATTGTATTTTCAATAAAACTTTTAGTCACGATTCTTCTTAAATTTATTATCATTTTGATTTTATTGATTACCTAGAAAGAAATATATAGTTTTAAGGATTCAACGGAAAACAAAACATATATAGATGTATTAAATATATATTTAAAAGTCAGGAACTAACACTAAAGTGCAACAGTTGTAATTTTGAAAATCCTTACATGACAAATTCTATACTGGTTTAACGGAATTGAAAACTAGGCGAAATCATAGGTGACATGAATTTGCTTGATTAAAGTGCCTAAAAAGCCGGCAAAAAGCTTATTTATTGCAAATTCGTCTATAAAACATTAGTTCCGCAAGTTTGTTGAAAAAAGTTATTTTTTTGACGAAAATTAGGGATTAAATATCGATCGCTCAGAATGTTTACAGAAATATGACAAATGAAGAAAACAAGACTGCAAAGTAACATCAAGTAAATATAAAGAAACATCGCATAAGAAAATTTAGAATACAAAGAATACAACGTTTAGTAATTCAGGAAATACCATTTTATATGGTGTTTCTAGCAGCGAGAATCCAAAACCTCAGTGTTGTAGATATGTAACATGCTTTAGATCATCATGCTACTTACGGGATTCGTGGGCCAAGAGTGGGTTCATCCTGTAGCTGAATAATTATTGTTTTGTTAGAAACATTCTTACTAAAAAGAAATAAACAAATAAATAGGTGACAAATTAATGTTTTCAACAGATATGACAGAACTGTCGATATCTTTGCGATGTAATTATGGTCGTAATCATGAAGCATTTGATCGTTACAAAGTTCCTATTTTACAAATGACTTCTGATATTGTAAGACCTCTGTTTCCTTTTTCGAGTTCAGACTACACGTACCACTAAACCGATTTTGTTGACTCCCATGGAACACATGACCGATGCCATAAAGCATTAAATAGGAAAGTAACTGCTTACCCCTTCTATGACCCTCCCGAGTAACTGGGTTCGCTCTTTTGCTTTACAGTAATTCTCTGTGGTAGGTTTTGAGTTTTTGTGTAGTCTTGTATATTTGTTCATGGTTTAAAACTTTACCAACATTTTCGCAAGATACACTATAGTTGAATAAAACTTTTACTTAAGATAAATGGTGCCCCGTTTTAGATCTTTCTATCACAGAATGGCAAAATAACACAAAAATGTAAACTAGCTCACGAGGTAACACTTTGCAGGAAGACTTGTTGTCAAACCTGAACACATTATTCTCACACTGAGCCGATCAGGTTTTGCCCTTTCTCCTGAACGACGCGTGCCGTGCGGAGGTGAAAATACAGTTTTTAAGGTTTTAAGGAATCGAACGTCCGAACTTCTGCAATCGAAGCGAGCCTTTGAAATGAGACCACCAAGCAGTTTAAAAGGCTAAATCAATTAATTAATTAGGCATAATGAATGCAAGATTGGAAATATTATTGGAATAGCAGTTGCTTTAAGCTTTGAGCACAATTAATGAGTCGTAAATGTACGAAATGTGCACATCTTGTGCATCAAAATTGGTATCACAGTCACTGAGTCGATACCGCCGCTGTTGGACTCTAAGTCAACGATGGAATCCCCAGCTCAGCTGATTATATTTCGAAACGAGCCCAAAATTAATACTTTAAATTAACTGTTAGAAAATGTAAAACTTGTAAAAACTTGTAAAAAAGGAGCATCTCCTTCGTGCATAGCTCTGTCCATAGATAGATTTGACATAACCCCTTTTGGTCTTTTTGGCATTTTTGAATTTGCTCCAACCTTTTGGGCTGTTGGTTTAGTTTTTAACATTTTAGGCTTTGGGTACAACTGATGAGAAATCGTCCTCATGTTAATAACCTTTGCTGTATTTATAAATATTAAGACAAACGTCTAATATTTACTTTGTAAAATGTAAAATTTTAATTCAATAAGAGTTGTATTGACCTAAGAATATTACAGTGGCGTAGCTTCTGTTGAGGCTGGAAGGTAGATACGTATACTTTCGTAGTATATTAGTCTTATTTCAGTTTTGAAGAATTCTTAATAACTATATGGACTATAACTTCAAGTCAGGTAAAAATGCAGTTTTATAATGATTAGGGACCGGTAAAAATTTATCAAGGCATGGGACCGGTGCAATTTGGCTTGGGAAATGCACTTTTTAAAACACAATTTCCATAGGACCTGAAAGTTTTTTTCAACTTAAATGTGCATCGGACATTGACTATTTTAATCAAGTGATAATTTTTGTAACCTTGTACATTGCCTGCTTAATGTACATGTATAAATGTTTATTATATGACACATAATATTACATATATCGGTATGCAAGTGTTAAACATCAAGGTCGACTCTCATTCGAAAGTGATAATAAGGTTTCGGAATCCTTGCATTACCTCCCATTTCCAAGAGTTATCCTTCTTTAAAGTAGGTATAACAGTAGGTAGAACAAATAAGGGGAAAAGATATTTTATTTTTTCATTAAAAAAACAAAGAACTCAATGGTGTCTGCATCACTCTGAAAAGAAGTGTTATATAATCCATCTCATTTTTATTATTCACTATTATTATATAAATACCCAGATTACTAGCAATTATCTGAGAGAAAAAAAACAATTTGAATTTTTGCCTATTAATATGGCAAGCCGTTTTACTATTTATTCTAACTTCAAGATATCTCATATAATATATAAGATATCTTACATAATCTAGTTTTTATAAGATATCTTATATACTGTATAAGATATCTTCTAAAGTATATAAGATATCTCATAAAATATATAAGATATCTTATAATTTCAAAATTAAAAAATAATAGAATTACTAAGAGTTTATTCCTTGTATTGCACATGGCAGATCTCATTAGCTGAAATTTGGCCTCCTATTTCTGTATTTTTGGTTATGAGTACTTCTTTTTTTAAAATAATTTTGGTTTTGCTGCTGATGAGAGGTAACTCTTTGACATGCGTCGTATAAAGGCATAGTATAAATTTACTATATCTAATATTAATATCTTTGGATTGTTATTTTTAAATATTTTTTATAAAGTATATAAGACATCTTATATAAAAAAATATTTATAAATAACAATCCAAAGATACTAATATTATAAAGTTTAGAAGATTTCTGATGAATATTTTTTATATAAGTTATCTTATATGCTTTATAAGATATCTCATATATTTTATAAGATATCTTATATAGTTTATAAGATATCTCATATAATTTATAAGATATGAGATATCTTATAAAAAATTTATATGAGACATCTTATAAATTATATGAGATATCTTATAAACTATATGAGATATCTTATAAAGTTTATTAGATATCTTGAAGTTAGAATAAATAGTAAAACGGCTTGCCATATATTAATTCAATACCGAATACCTACTGTAAAATATAACTAATGATACCAGAAATAAGCAACGCATGACCGAACTACGCAGTAAATCACGGGTGCATGATTTATTTACAGCTGTATAGTTCGGTCATAAGTTGTTTATATCTGGTATTTCAATTCAGCGATTAGTTATACTTTTTATTACATTGTACAGAATCTAGCATTTTAGTTGAAATAAAACGGACTATGTCTTTTGATATCTCTCCGCAGCAATTGTGACGTTACTACCTAGTGTTCTTTTCACATGTGATTTACTAGATTTTCTTTCACCCGGATACTACGGTAAATCGCCGTTTCCAATGTAATAAGGATTGCTACTGTAAAATGGACGTATCTCAAGGATTCTAAAAATGGGGAATACAAGTTGAGAGCATATTGGGCAAACTGCACATGAGACGATATCAAGTTTTTTTACTTGTAAAACACGGAGGACAACAACGGTAAAACATTGTCATCATACTTCATGTCAGTAGTATGATTTGAATAATGCATGGTTGTCTGGTTCAATGGTTCAACTTTATGAAATTGCATGAGACATCGACATTTTTTGTTACACAATAGAATGAGACATCACATTTTCTTCGTTTCTATAAACATAAATTGATGCGTTATTGTGTGTACATATCAGCCTGACACCTGAAATCTGACTCTTCAAATCGCGAAATTTCGCGAAAACGCAAAAACTCGAAATCGCAAAATCTTGAAAACTAGAAGAGAAACCATTTCGCGTTTTCGCCCAATAGAGTATGAAGGGCGAAAACGCGAAAACGCGAAATGGCCTTTACCTGCCACCATATACATACTAGTTTGAAATGTCTATTTTAGTCGTACAATCTTTGACTTTTAGGCCATACCATTTTCGGACTATTGGGGTTTCGGACCAATGGACGTTCAGACTATTGGGCTTTCGGACCAATGGGATTTCGGGATATAGACATGGACCCTTACGTACTTCATAGTATTTGATTGATGCACTGAAATTGATGTATTCAGTGATAAGCATAGTCATATTTCAACACATTGGAAATGTGCATCAGAAGTAAATTTTGAACATATGTTAAAAAACGATAAATTTAATCCAGAAACGAGTAATTGTAAATGTGCGTTTACACGATACAATTTTCCTTTCGATTTTCCATCCGATTTAATAACGTCGCCCAGGTAAATCGTACAGCGTTCTGTTCACACGATACGATTTTCCATTCGATTTTGAACAGATTTGAACAGGTGATTTTAATATATTTCGAAACGCAGCAACGTCCGAAATTATCTGTACGGCGTGTAATCGGCAATTACATTATCAAAATTAAAAAATATATGATATAATTGAATTAATGATTAGCGATTGGTTAATAACTTTTAACCAGAGGCTCTCAGGAGCTGGTAATCGCTCATATAATTCACATTAGGCAAGAAAATGTGAAAACCAAAATGTGAGAGAACTTTCCAACTGAAAAAATTGACAAATGACAAAATGCCTCTATAATATTTGTCATTTGAAGTCTAATGATATATCAAAACCCGTTTCCAAAGACCAATCTACCAAATGATTCCCACAAGCCCGGTTATTCAAACAAGATTAAAATGTGAAATGTGGACAGTCGGACAACGAGAACGACGACTGACGCCGGACGCAAACTGATGGCAATTGTTCACATGACACCTTGAACAGAAAAACAAATTGCAATATTTATATCATCACTTTTGCATACTTTTATTTTGATACACTAAACCGGTTGGATATCAAATATTCTTGAAATTCTGCTTACACAGAGGTTAAAAACCTCCAAACAGAAAGATTTTGTTTTAGAATAGAAACAATGTACAATCCAAGTACGCTTTGGGAACCTTATGCCACGATATTTAATGCATTTATACGAGTTATTCCCCATTGCATAAAAGAAAACAACATTGATGCAACATTTTCTAAAAATGGAGTGATGCAAATGTAAAAACATGAAGCTTCGAATATATTCATGACATATATGTATATAGATCTAACTCCTATGTTTATTTTGCCATCAATTCGATATAGAACCCGTTTCTTCTCAAGTTGAGATGTTACGTCCCATATAAAGATCGTCCATTTTCATAGAGATCAATGACGTCCAAATCCTCTGATATCTTCTGTTCTTCATTATTGTCAAGAATTTCAACTGCTATCATGTCAGCCATGTCTGAAGAATGAGTGTCGACAAACTCGCATACGCGTTGGATTGCACGTCGTAGTCGTAAGTTCAAATAGGTAATTATAAGTAAAGGTCTGTTAAAAAAGGGGGGAGTCCGATATGAGATGCATGTAAAAACAAATAACGAACCATAATGTGACGTACAGTAAGTGTCAATAATTTAGTTTCCACAAGAACATTTTCCAATATATTTAATTTAATACCATCTTACATGAAAAATTCTCAATAATTCCTGTTTTGTTCTACATATTTTAATCAATTTGCAGAATTTATTGCTATTTCTTTTTAAAATTTTCTCAAACAATTCTGATTTGTAGTTTTAAAATGCTAATGAATAAAAATATATAGATTTTAAATATTTAAGTTCAGATGCAAACAGGTATATTGAATTGTCCTTTTCTATATTAAAAATAATGACAACTCTTAAAATGATCTTTCGCAAAATTAACTAAAAATTATTTTAAAAAAAAACTACAATAAAGTCTGCGATCAATGGTAAAAAATTCATCAAAATATAACCAAAAATGAATTAGTGAGAATTTCTGGAACAATGACTTAATTTTCAGGAAAAATGTACGAACATTGTATTATGGCCACCTCACTATCTGAAAAAATAATTTTCTTAAATTTTCTAATTTAATACTTAGTATGGCATTACATATACTGGAGGCGCAAAATAGACAGGTTTATGAACAAAAGATAACACTGTTCCTTTTACGAATTAAAAACTTTTAAAATGATGTGAAAATCGGAATATTGTAGATTAAAATTATTTGCTTGATTTTTTCAATCGACTAAGCAATTTAGTCAATTTGGCGTTCACACTATCCGATTCCAGTCAAAAGGCCGAATGGAAATAGCGTACGTTTCGATTTCAAAACGACGTTTCGACTTGACATTCAACTTCCCATTTTAGTGTTCGCACGGTACGATTTTAGTCGAAAGCAGGTGCACAGGTAAAAATCGAATGTAAAATCGTACCGTGTGAACAGTGAACCGTGTGAACTTAACAGTGAACTGTTACGAAGTGTCCCAAACGAAGTAACTGATATCTCGAATGCCCAACATTGTATTCAATAAATTATTTGTGTTTTAGAGACTGAAATGGGGAAATTGTTTCTTTAATGGAGAGGTCACTTGACAATCGTGATATGGGAATTTTTTGGGACCCGAGTTTTACATTGATACAATGTCACACTTGATCAAATTTTGCTTGTCGACATGCTGCTTTGACAGAGATATCCAATATTTCTGAACCGTTTAAGAGAACTGATTTTATTGCATGGTGTAATAAAATGCATTCGGTTTAATTAAATAAAAATAATAAAAAAGACTTCTTACCTGCCGTGATAAGTCCTACCAACATGAAGTCAGTGCACTTTGAATTATTTTTAAATACAATTTCAAAACAAGAACTTTTTTTTTAAATTGATGACCAAGCAAATGAAATAATATCTATTATTACATATTATGTCAGATACATTGATGTCTTCCTTGTATCAGTATTATATTAAAGGTACAATATGATGTAAGGACAGAACATAAAATAATTAAAAGATAAAACATCACCACTGACCACATTAATAATAATAATAATAATAATAATAAAAAACATTTGAGTTGCTCTATCTTGAAATAAAGAAAGACAACTTTTAATTTCATTTTAGCCAAGAACACCCCCCCCCCCCCCCCCCAAAAAAAAAAAAAAAAAACCATCCAAACAAAAAACAAAACAAAAAAAAACAACTGGACAGTCATGATCTCCCTTAACACTTCCTTAGATTAAATGTATTATACAATGTTTATTTAAGATATCGGGTTATATCAGCAATTCATTTTGTTTAAATTCTATAGATGAAAGCAATTAGAGGTAATTTTGACGGTAACATTTGATTTTCAACTAATAGGTTTAAAATGTTTAAGGGTTGAAAATTTGAACTAGAAACAGAGCAACATAACCACCTTTTCACCTATCATCATACTTTTAAAGTCATAATACCTACTTGGCAAACTCATAATGTCATAAAACCTTTCTGTATGAAATAAACTAGAAGAAAAATACACACTACACATGACAGGCATCTAAAAGCATGGCGGAGTTTTATTACTTTGCTAACACTCAATCTTTGCACCTAAGAGATCGGCAAAAGATTAAGTATTTTTTTTATCAAGAAGAAAAAAATTCTATATGGTTGCCGGTTTTGGTGCAGAGGATGTGCACATTTCGTCGATTTGCCACTGACCAGTTGTGGTTAAGGCCTATAATGTTGATAACCAAAACAATAATAGCAAATTCAAAATATGCCAAAATGACAAAAAGGGTAAATTGCAAACAATCTAAAGATAATTCATGTGGGAGACATTGGTTGGTTCTTGTAACAGTAAAGTTTTTTTTTATAAATTGTCAATTTCGGGCTAGTATCGAAAACTTATCAACTGAGCTAGTGATACCCTAAATGTTTTGGAGTCCATCAGCAGAGGAATCAACTCTATCCTAAGATACCAATTAAATTTACAAGATATGCACATTCGCTGATTTACGAATCTTAAGTTGCTCTCAAGGCCTATGATGTTTTAAAGAAATTATATATATTATATATAAATATACTAAATAAATAAATGATTTGGAAAATACGTTGAATGTATTAAAAAGTCATGAGATTTCCGAATACAATTAGGTTCTATCCGGGCACTCTGGTTCAAAACCTTGGTTCCATCCGGGTCTTTTGGTTTTGAACCATGGTTCTATCCGGGTTCTTTGGTTCGAAACCATGGTAACAGGTTCAACATCCGGGTTGTTTGGTTATAGGAACCCAACTTCTTGGTTCTATCCGGGTTCTTTTCTAATATTCCCGTTGAACTTTCAGAAGATGTCCGCAAGTATCCGAATAAAGAGATAAAGTCAGTCAGGGAATCTACATATTTAAGTCAGAATTTTTCTTACTCTTAACAGTCAGAAAAAAAAATCCGGGAAGAGTTATCTCTCTTTAGTTAATGGTATATTATTCTGACTTGTACAAGTAAGTTTGTTCAAGTTAAGATTTTTCTTCCCTTCTCTTTGCTCTTAACTTACTTGTTACAGTCAGAAAATGATGTGTGCATAAACTTGCGAAATAAAAAAAACTAAAGGAGCCGGGTAATAATAAAATACATTTTTTCTTCTTTGCAAAGTTCCGACTTTTTTTAATTTCTTATTGTTCATTTTCGAAATCTGCCTTTAGCCTTTTCCGAAAATTGTAATTATATACAATTTCAGGAATAACATTGTAAAATACAGGTCAAAAAGTGTAATTTATGATTTAAAGATCCCGTGCTATGTATACATTAGCTGATCCATATGGAACTTCATTGAAACAATTCGGTCACCTTTTAACAAATTAAACAAAGGAAATATTACCATAAATGATGATAACAGATTTACCATAAAAATGAATGTTTTGTTATATTCTGCTGTGAATATTAATATAATTTTAAAGGATTGTGTGATAAAAATAGCATTCTCTAACAAAAAACCTTCTCAAAATCCTACTAACATATCCCAACGTTAACTGAAAAGGAACAGCAGGTATATGAATTGGTCACAGGGAAGATACGTTTCGCGAAAAAGGTAAGATGAAAAATTTCTGCAGAAGGACCACAGTAATCTTCACAAAAGGGATGCTCCGAGCAGTATTTAAATACGATAGCTTCATATTGACAGCTGAGCACTATTATGCTTGGCTCAATAAAGCATAGTAATATATAATATCTAGACCGTTTAATCTACAGAACAATAGGTTATATAAATTAGGTTAAAATTCTACTCAATTAAAAGATGAAAAATATTTCATGACCTCTTTTTTACCACTGTAGTGATGACAAAAACTGTGACAGATAGGGGTAATTAGCTGACATAAAAAAGCACTCAAGTTCATTTACAAGAAATAAAATCCCTATATAAAACTGATTAACAATATCTGGACAGAGTCGACAAATTATCCAGTTTTGTATATAGAGTGATCTCTGACGCTAGTCAATTGAGTAACAGGGTCATCTGACGTCAGAGGAATCTCTGACTAGTATATTTTATGGATAACTTTACATGAGAATAACAAACTGACATCGTTGCAAAATTGATAGACTACCCCCGGTTTTTTGGTGGGGTCCATGTTGTTTATATGTTTTTAGGTTTTAAGTATAGTGTTTGTATTGTTTTGGTCTTGTCTTCGTTGTTCTCCGGAGGTTGTCAGTTGTTTTCGATTTTCCCCTCCTTCGAATATCACTTTGGTATTTCTTGACTTTACTTTCAATTTGATTTAAAAGAAAATAAATGAAACCGAATTGAGAAAATCAGTGCGCACAATTTAAATGAGATTGAACAAACTGACTTGATCCGTTAAGAATCTACAGGTGTATTATGACTTTCAGCTGGGTATTTTCGAATCTGATTTAAATAGATAAGAAATGAAACTGACTTGAGATGAGTAACTGAGACCCAACAAACTGACTTCATGAAATAAGAATCTTCATTTGTTTTACTGCAAAACGGATATTTATTCGAATCTTACTAATACAAATCAGAAATGCAACTGACTTGATCAAATAAGAATCTACATGAGCATGAATGTGAGCTGAATAGTTCCGAATCTGACTTCAACAAATAAAAAATGAAACTGACCTGAGAAAAGCAGTGGCCTTAATTTAACTGAAACAGTAACAAACTTACTTCATTATATCAGAATATGTTCCTGTCTGATTTCAACAAAAAAGAGGTAAAACAATACAATACTGACATCAGAAACCGGGAAAGATATTTTTTTTCAAACTGAGTGGACAACGTTTTTTGAGAAACTAACATCAAACTATGTGAAGATTATTTGCAATCTGAGTTTAAAAAAAGAAACGAAACTGATAGGGTGTGCACCGGTGCCAAATTGACGAAATCAAATCGAAATCATGAAAATACATGTAGTTTTAAACTTAATACATCTATGTAGATAATCTGAGATTCCTCTGAATTCAAACCACGCTTTTTTGTTAATAGCTAGGGCTCTCATACGTCAGATTCCAGTCCATTAAGCTATGATGGATGGATGAATTATTGTTTAACGTCCAGTGGCAATCAGGTGCATATCAGGACAAGAACATGTTGATATGATAATGAATTTGTACTAGACCGACACGCTAAGTCGGATTTTTAATGTGCTAGCTGATGAGGTAACTGTCCGCAGGAAGACATATCACCCCACTCGGACACATTATACTGACTCCGAGCCGACCAGTCTTTGCTCTTACTCCTAGATGCCGCGTACTTGACTGAGAAGCAGCAAATACCAATTTTAATGTCTTTGGTTTGACCCGGCCGGGGATCGAACCCGCGACCTTCCGCACTCGGGGCGAGCACGCTACCACGAGACCACTGAGGCGGTCCATTAAGCTATGAGATTTCGGAATGAATTTGCATATATTAATTGAGGGTTTCAAATTAATTTTCTGCTGCAAAAACGTTTTGCTTCGGTCACCATTGAATAATAGTTTTAAAAATGTTGCTTGTCATTTCTGGTCAGGCAAGATGAAAATAGATATCATAAAGATTTGTTAACTGTTAGTTTTTTGTATTAGAGGGCAATTCATCAAAATATAAACTGTTTCGAAGATATAGAGTTAAACTAAATAAGAATTTCTTGGTTGATGATATATGTACATGTAAGACTCGATTTCGAACAGAATATTCAAATTTCCACGTATTTTTATAGAGTGAGCTCTGATAACCCAGCCAAATGTATTAACCGCAATTTTTTTATACTTTTTATAACTTAACTTTTCAACTTAATTACGTGTAAACATTATATAAAGCTATGAAAATGTGAGAAAGATCACTCAGTGTCGGATTTACGGAGCACAGGGAGCACGTGTCCCCCTCTCCTAAGTTAAGGTCACCAAAAAATGTTATATGTAAAATCAATAAAAATACAAATCGACTTCCTTGATTATGTTTATAATTATCAAATCTTAAGAAAGTGATCATTACAAATGATCTCTTGTAGTACATGTAATTGATAATAAATGACAAATAGTTGTGAAAACTAACACGCGTGTAACTTTTTACAACGGGATAATACAGATAAGAAGAATGCGATGGAAAGGTATGAAAGTAAAATTAATTTTCCATCAACGTGCATTGAAGTTTTTCATTTAATTACTTCACCGACGATGGCTTAAACTTTAAAATCTGGTTTCATTTTTATTTAAATATTTGAATCAGTATATGTGAAATTCATATAGGTACAATGTATAAACTAATCATACAAGTATAGCTAGGTCGTTTTTTTTTATTTTTAGATTAGTGGTAGTGCAAAAAGGCATTTAAAATATTTTAAACAAAATGTTAACTTTCATTCCTTTTTTATTTAATATTTCTTTATTTTTGTTTAATCTGTTCCGAATTATCCATACATCGCGGTGCAGCAAGGGGCAATAATTATTCTAATGTGGGGTGGATGCCACCCCCTACCCAAATTCTAGATTCGCCCTTGTCACATCAAAATGTGAGACTACAAAATAAGAAATGAATCTTACATTAAAAAGTGAGTATTATAAGTTTAACTACGAAGTTACCAAGTGAGGCCTTTGAATATGACATGTATGAGCTGGATATGAATCTATGACAATATTTTACGATCGAAAATTCGGGCCTCTGATAAGGCAACTCCAAGTTAATATTATCTGTTGGTCAGATTAAGGCATTCAAACACCTGAGGGTGGAAAAAAAAACCTAAAACTGCATCCGTATTATAATCGTTCGCATGTCGGAATTACTAACGGTAACATACGTACATGTACGTAGTATGCATTAATAAAGTCCATTTCCGTTCTTACGCTTTTATTTCATTTAAAAAAATGATCATGATGATAACGATAATATTCTTTGATACCAATTTTGATGCACAAGAACGACTTTTTACACATACAATGTCATTTTCCTTTTCTATATATATATATATATATATATATATATATATATATATATATATATATATATATATATATCAAAGCCAAAGTTTGATTCACTATGTTTGTCTTTCTTCAACTAAAGAGTTACCAGAATTTCTTACTATGTAAGCATCGGCTTAATTTCCCCGGTAAGGAAAGTGTTGGGGGGACTTGCAGCAGTTTTGAATGTAGAGAATACCACAATACAGATTCATATTTCCATGATCTTTATTGTCAAGAAGTTCATATCTTTTCTATTCGTAAACTTTTCCTCATTCTTGGACGATCGAGGCATATTTTATTTTTTTTATAATTTTATATTTTCTTTATTTAATTATTGTTGTTTTTTGTTATTGGCTTTTGTGAACAGGTTTATATTTTCGCGGCAATCAGCCAAGATACATCGTACATCAAGAAGAGGGCTTCGTAGAAATATCTCGAACCACCTTAATCTCGCTGGTTGGAAGAAAAAAATCTAAAGACATGATGTTGAGAGAAATGAAGAAAAAGGTCATAAAATGAAAATCAAAATGCAAAAAAAACCATGAATTTAAAATCTCATTATTATTAGATTCATACATAAATATTTTTTATCGGCACGTGTCAGAGGGATCAATAAGTCCCGTGTTAATTACCTTATCACATGTTTATTGTGTTTAATCATCCAGAACAAATTCTGAACTCACAATCTGGCATAAACTAGGCTTTTTACTTGACGTTTTTCATTAAGTCAAGGGTAAACTTCGTTAAATTAAAACACAAAATAGGAGTTGAAACTATATGTTTAGCATTGATTAGCAGTTGACCATTGAAAGTTACTTATCTCAACAAACTATGTTTCAAATTTTAACAAGATATATTGAGCCCATCTAAGTCGACACGTTTTTTTAATTTACCCGAAAATTGCTAATTTTGTGATTTTTCGTGCATATTTGATTTTTTTATGGACAAGGCGACTTAACTCCAGAACAACATCTGACTTTCATCAGGTAACAGTAAATGAGTCTAAGGAAATGTCACTAGATAAGTCTAGTGAGTCTTGTACCAGTCTTTTTAGCAACTTTAAAACTCTGATCACAGATACAAAGAACTTGGCAATATTTCGAAACCATTTTTCACCATTTAAGTAACGATGATTAAAGTTTTTTAGAATAATTATGAATATTTACACTGGAACAAGAAGAAAAATTGTTTTCATATACTTTTTAATAAAGTTTCATTTTATAAGTAGAAAGGCTACATAAACGGCGCGGGATAGCTAGTTAGGATGATATCAAGATTTTATGTATTTTATCTAAAATCATGTAGTACTGGTAATCTTTATTGAAAAAAAAACAAGACGGATAAAGAATTATATATTTTTTTAAATATGAATTAAAATGTAGTAAATTTAATTTTTTTTTTTTCATTTTTATTTTATTTTAGCTTTTTATGGGAAAGGGGGGGGGGGTTAAATTCGATCGAGATAAATTACCATAATTTTTTGTGAAATAACAGTTTTACTTTTCCGCAGAAAAGAATATGTCGTGTCTGCAAAAAATACATACTACTTTTCTGCAATTTACCCGGTCATCAAAAGTGAGAAAAAAATTAGTAAGATAATATGGGTGCGCTACTTCCCAATTTTATTCCTGTCACCCTAGTATCTTTGCTCTAATGAGTATTTTACAAAAAAAAATCAAACGAAAACATTATCAAAATTCGATTTGCCAAAGTTTCACCGTTTCACAAACTTAACAAACAGACTATTTTAAAGTTGTTCGGCGACATTCGGATTTACATTTCAAGCTGCATAAGAAACTTTGTTGAATGTTCTTCAAGCACCTTTTGAATAATTTAAAGAATCTAGACTTTGTGGATTGTTTTATTGTGGAGTATCCGAAAATGCTTTATTTCCACTATCCAGTATATGATTCATGTTAAACTTTTAACTGTATGTTTGAGGAAAAACGGACATGGAGTGCCGTTATAAATCACAAGTATATACTCAAACAAAGCACAAATGGTCTCCAAGCCATGCCCTGACCGATGGCCCCAGAATAATTCATGAGTAGTTATGTCCAGCGGTACAATATCATGTCAGAATATCAACAAATAAATAAACAGAAAGGTAACCGAGATTCTCAACTTGGGACACGAGCATAAATGGTTAAGCAGTTAAAACGAATGATGTATGGAAGGTCCTTTACTAAGACCGCCGAAATTTTTCCGATCATCCAAAAAACATGGCTGCCAGAGCAGGACATAGTTTAACATTGGACCCTATATGGGAAAAAATGTTAAAGTTCATCTCTTCTGAAACTGCTTGAGCAAATTTAACCAAACTTTACAGGAATGATGTATGGAAGGTCCTTTACTAAGATTGCCAATATTTTCCCGATCCGCCGTAAAACATGGCTACCAGCACAGGACATAGTTTAACATTGGACCCTATGGGAAAACATGTTAAAGTTTATCTCCTCTGAAACTACTCGAGCAAATTTAACCAAACTTTACAGGAATGATTTATGGAAGGTCCTATACTGAGATTGTTGAAATTTTTCCGATCCGCTGTAAAACATTTCTGCCAGCGCAGGACATAGTTTAACATTGGACCCTATGGGGAAACAGGTTAAAGTTTATCTCCTCTGAAACTACTTGAGCAAATTTAACCAAACTTTACAAGAATGATGTATGAAAGGTCCTTTAATAAGATTGCCGAAAATTTTCCGATTATGTCCAGCGGTACAATATCATGTCAGAATATCAACAAATAAATAAACAGAAAGGTAACCGAGATTCTCAACTTGGGACACGAGCATAAATGGTTAAGCAGTTAAAACGAATGATGTATGGAAGGTCCTTTACTAAGACCGCCGAAATTTTTCCGATTCGCCGTAAAACATGGCTGCCAGTGCTGGACATAGTTTAACATTGGACCCTATGGGAAAACATGTTAAAGTTCATCTCCTCTGAAACTACTTGAGCAAATTTAACCAAACTTTACAGGAATGATGTATGGAAGGTCCTTTACTAAGTTTGCCGAAATTTGTCCGATCCGCAGTAAAAAATTGGCTGCCACCGCAGGACATAGTTTAACATTGGACCCTATGGGAAAACATGTTAAAGTTCATCTTTTCTGAAACTACAAGAATGATGTATGAAAGGTCCTTTAATAAGACTGTCGAAATTTTTCCGATCCGCAGTAAAACATGGCTACCAGCGCAGGATATATTTTAACATTGGACCCTATGGGAAAACATGTTAAAGTTCATCTCCTCTGAAACTCCTTGAGTAAATTTAACCAAACTTTACAGGAATGATGTATGGAAAGTCCTATATTGAGATTGTTGAAATTTTTCCGATCCGCTGTAAAACATTTCTGCCAGCGCAGGACATAGTTTAACATTGGACCCTATGGGAAAACATGTTAAAGTTCATGTCCTCTGAAACTATTTGAGCAAATTTAACCAAACTTTAAGGAATGATGTAAGGAAGGTCCTTTACTAAGTTTGCCGAAATCTGTCCGATCCGCAGTAAAAAATTGGCTGCCACCGCAGGACATGTTTTCCCATAGGGTCCAATGTAAGACATTGGACCCTATGGGAAAACATGTTAAAGTTCATCTTCTCTGAAACTACATGAGCAAATTTAACCAAACTTTACAGGAATGATGTATGGAAGGTCCTTTACTAAGTTTGCCGAAATTTGTCCAATCCGCCAAAAAACATGGCTGCAAGCGCAGGACATAGTTTAACATTGAACCCTATGGGAAAATATGTTAAGGATCATCTTCATGTTGTATGGAAGGTCCTTTAGAGGGATTGCTCATTTTGTTCGAATGCGACAAACATCATGGCTGACAGTAGGAACATAGTTTAACATACATGCCTATGGATAAAAACATATTTTGATCATCTCCTGTAAAACTATAATAGCAAATTGAATAAAACTGTACTGGAATGATGTATGGAAGGTCCTTTACAAAGTTGGCTCATTATGTTCAAATCCGAGAAAAACATGGCCGCCAGGGGGGAAATACTTTTAACTTTGGACCCTATGAGAAAAATATATTTTGATCATCTACTCTGAAACTTTTGAAGCAAATTCAACCAAAGAATTAATGGAAGTTTGTAGAAGCATTTTGTCAGGTGAGTGATACAGGCTCAGCCCACTGAGCCTCTAGTTATTGTAGGATATCGATAGAGAAAAAATATTCAAACCTGAACGTAATGCTTTATTATAATTTTAATTAAATGCACCAAAAATATGTCTATGATGTGTACAATGTATAATACGTGCAAGGAAAATCAAATGGGTATAAATTCGGGATTTAAAAAATACATGGGATAAAACTTAAAATTACTAATTATTAAAATTAATATTTTGTTTATATTACCTATGTTTTTACAGATGATCAACCCCTCTTTAAATGTAAATCACACAAGTTTTTTAACCCAACGTTTCCCGGAATATGTATCTTTTTTTAAGTCTTCACTTTTCTTCATACGCTTTTCTTTGAATAGGCAGTGAATTTATTGACTGGGTAGCCCAATATGGCTTGGGATCTTCAATGAAAGGTTTGAGCAAAACTTTGCTATGAAGCAATCCATTCTAGAATAATGTACCAAATGTTTAAAAACCTGGCTAGTTCTTTTGGAAACCTCCCAAAAAGAAACAGACGTAACCACCATAGAATTAAAATCTAAATACAACACAATAAGGCATGTCAGCTTAGGGGCCGGTCAATATTTATAAGGGGGGAGGGCTTGAGAATCATTGGGGGTCAAAATGTTTGAAATAAAATTGAGGGGAGGGTCAAAATGTAGAAATAAAATTTTCTATACGCAATTTTTTTTTGGGAGGATAAAAAATTCTGAGAAGTACAGTCACTTTATCTGTCTGTACTGATGGTATTACTTTCCCACATACCAAGGGTAATTACACACAGCTGGTCATAAGTAGTGGTCTTTCAAAAATCTTATCTCCATCTGTGTATGGTACAAACTTTATTATCTTTTACAGTGCTTATCATTGTACCACATTGGATTTATACACATTATTTCTGAAAAAACGGATAAAAACATTGATTTTTTAAAAGTAAAACAATTGCAGTATTTTTTAAAAGCTAAAAAGATCATACAATAATCAAACTGGGGAAATTAAAAATTTGACCAATGACGAAAAATAGAAAAAAATTAGCTTTATTACCTTCTGTTTCAATGTTTTAATAAAAATGATCTCCGAGAACAAATGTGTAATATAATAGATAACTTACTGATAACTTACTGATGAAAATAATGATTGCATACCTTCAATCAGCTTAATTTTTGACTAAATGGCTTTGCACGTTACATAAAATACAACTTTTTCAGGATCTGGTTCAAAAAATGTCTCAGGTTTAGAGAAATAATTTCATACACAATTTTAAATACTTTCATCCTCTTGATAGAATGTTTGATATTTTTCTGGATCTTCTGATTATATCTTTTACTAAAACTAAATGCTTGAATATTGATAGGAATTATAAGATGGCAACTATTAATTCCTCTATCTGCCATAATATGTCACCCCCCCTCTCTGTCTGTCTCTCTCTCTCTCTCTCTCTCTCTCTCTCTCTCTCTCTCTCGTGTCTACAAATTTGATTTGCCTGGTCTAAAGTTTTGGAATAGCCCCAATTGCCATTATATCTTTTACTAAAATTAAATTCTGGAAAATGGATAGGAATTATGTTATATCAAAATGTTGATTTATCAATACAAACTTGTTATAGTAAACGTTTGTATTGATAAATCAAAATTTTAATATAACAATTTGAAGATGGCAACTATTAATTTCTCTATCTGCCATAATATGCCTCCACTAATTGTTTTTATTTTATACAATAGTAATTAATCAACACATACACAGTCACTTCATACCAACCAGCCTTATCAGGAAGGTTTATGACCTCGTATTTAGCAAGAGATGATAACAAGTAATTAATAGCCTTTCTTCCTTTTGTGGCGCATTTGCAAATAAACAAATAAAGTATTATACGCACCACCCTCTTTCGGGTTTAAATTATTACTTTTTGGAGTCACTTGTATATTTTCATGACATAATATCCTGCAAAGTGATTTCAATCAGTAAATTTCAGTATAAATTCTTGCTTGTTATAGTCACTGTAACAGTTGTTTTAAATTACAAAATTAAAACGTCATCGCAAGGTTTAAAATTTTAACAATTTTTTTATGGCAAGCACTGAATTGACCATCTTTTTAATTGGCAAAATTTCCAGTAATATGTTAAAATGTGTGAATCATCCGTAAAAATTGAGACCTGCTGGAGTGTAATAATAATAAATTGTGTAAGAGAAAGAAATTGAATAAATTCATCTGACATCTCTCCTTTTCGAATCATCTGATCGACAGACAGACAGACTTTTTTCTTTTAAAGTTCTGTCGTATAGGAACTGGCTTTTTTTTCATATCGGTTTCAAACATTTTTCAATGCGCAAATCAGTTTTCATGATCAGGATATTTTGCTATTTTAATACTTGGTAGAGAGAAGGGATATTTATATATATATTGTATCTGCTATTACAAGTTTCAAGGTGAATAACATCAATTCGGCTTTATAGAGAAATCAGATAAGTAGGGCCACTTTCCCCAGTATTTGTTTCACTCTTAAACATTGATTTTTAATCTGAAATATTTTTCTACTTTTTATCTTAATCGGTTGTAAGCAGTGCACCTTATAAGAAAAAATTCTACCCACAAAGGTCGTGTGTTTATATGGGCGATTTGGGTAAATTTGTATCATTCTTGGAATATTGCCAAGAAGGAATTTCAGACCCAAAATCATTCTATTGTCATATAAAAAGAGATTCATAAACTCATTTACACCAAAAACAAGTTTTGGTTCTGTGTGTCCTTCACGTGGAAAAATTGTATTCAAGAAGTTAATTCGGCAAATTTGTGTTAAAAATGTCTCCCATGTTTAGGTAAGAAGATTTTTTTTTAGTAACTTATATGTTAGTTATTACATGTATTCGCAAATCTTAAGGGAACACATACTAGGCTATGCCCACAGAAATTTTTTGAGGCCTCAGACGGCTTATTGAAAATAACCCTAGAAGTGAAATAAATATGGCGAAAAAGGCCCTACTACTTTTCAATATAATCTGCAATATGAGATTTCATTAAACTGATGACGCGCGTAATATCGTTTAACCACCAACGGTTTAATAAATCTTTAGCATGATATTAATAAAAATAAACTCACCTAAATTTTGACAGCATATGAAATATTTAGCAAATACATAAAACGTTTAGTTTAGTATGATTTGAGCTATTTATTTTTAAAATGTAAAATTTTTTGATGCATTTTGTAGACTCTGGACTAAATAAGTCACAGGTACATGCACTAAAGATGAAAATTTTCAAATATTAATATTCCCAAATATACTTCAAAACATCTTTTATCCCTTTTAAAATGCCTCATAATTTTTTACCCCCAAAAGATAGGTGGAGCGTCTGGAGTTTTATCCCAAAGATCTCCGAAATTAGTAAATTTGTAAACCCTCCAAAAAAGAAAAAAAGTATGCCCTACGGACTGGTATAACTTGAGAGTAGTTCACCCCCATTCAGAAATAGTCCGGTGAATAGAACTAGTCTACGTACTGGCAAATCTCCATTGTAATCCCGCTGGTATTCCATATTCTTTTGTCTCACAGTTTATGTCGTTCAGATTACGATAAATGTATAAAACCATATTTTAGTCTACCATAATGACGATACGCACGGTTTTATAAATTACACAAGTGTAAATGTATGGCTCAGTATTTGTAATGTTATTTGATGAAATAGTTCCCGAGTGTATTAGATACATTGTTGATAAATTTAGAAGAACAAATATTGTCTACGAAATATATTATAAATTAACGCACAGCGGATTTTGCAGCGGACTACAATATAACTTGCTTAGAACGCACACACTTAGGAAATTATATACGATCATTCTTGGATTTTTTAGCTTGAGCAGAACAATGTGAATATTAAATATCATTTGTTGCTATACATGCTGTTGCATACCCAACGATGAAGTTTAATAAATAAATTGCTTTCTGTACGTGTAAAGTTACCGCAAGCGGATTCAATGTTACCATATATTTGATTTTCGAACAAATCCAGTAAAAATATAATAATATAGATAATTGTACTCCTTTTTTAATATAAAATACGCCATTTTCAGTACATTCGGCAATTTTGCGGCAACCAGTTTTTATTGATGGAGTAAGCCGGAGTACCTAATAGTCATAACGAACTACCTAGACCACTCGGCCACCGAGGCCCCAATATAAAAGGTAATAGATATCGTAAAAAATAAGAAAATGAAAGAAAATAACTGGTCTACAAAGTAAATAGTTTAGGTTACTATATCTGCAACGTTTAACGAACGCCGTCATGACGTTGCCTAAAAATTGCCCACAATTGGTGCCTTATTGTAATTTTAAACAGTCGAACACACATATATTTATTTTTTTTAATCATCAGAGCTTTTGTGTATGTAGCAATATAATATTACTTTTTCACGAAACTGGAGGATTTACACAATGCTTTTTATGGACTTTTACATCGAAAAATCAGAAAACTGCAGGATACTTTAAATTATTTCGATTCGACCTTAACATAGATTCTTCGAAAAATTAATGTAATGTAGAATCTTCAATCATAGAACTCGTTATCACTCAGAAACATCTCACACATTAAAGACTTCAATGTAAGAAAAATTCAATCTGACCACTTTAATTTAATGGACCATATCGACATTATAATAACCAACGTAATAGATCTCCTGGGATTTAACAGTCCATTCTCGATTGATCTGTTTAGTAATAAATGGATTGTGTCCGTTGTTTGGTAAAATGAACATCTATCTCTAAAACCGTTTAAATTGCAAATTATACCACAGATGAAATCATTTCACAATCCCAAAGTGTCCTGAGTGCACTAATAAGTCCTGACTTTGACGTTAACTAATTGCTTATTAACACGTGGTTTTTTTTTAAAATTCGATTGTAAGAAAATTTGGAACTGAGAAAACCTATTCTAAAATATTTTTACCAAAAAATCCAATTATTTACTACATGGAAACAGAGGAAAGATTTAAACTAATTTTAAACCCATCAACACCCAATGATAAAGAAATTGTGATTTATTTGTATTTCAGTCATTAGAACTGAGGAAGGGAGGATGTAAAGCTATTTTCATATCATGTATTTGTTCGTTTAATTTGTCATGAGATGAATTTGTATTGATATAACCCGCTTAGTTTTATATGTTTGCAAAAAAGTTTTAGCTGAATTGAATCAAAATAAATTACACCATACTTATTGTAATTAAAAAAATCTTGATAATATTCTAAAAATAGTGGCAGTTCAAGGAAGTGTACTATTTTAAATTTTTTTATTTTTTAGTATAAAAACAAACAATAAAACATTTTTTTAAAAATTAAGAAAATTATGAAATATGAAAATAAGTGTTAATTTGAAGAAGAAAAATAACTAAAAAAATATAAACATGATGTACAGTACGTCACTTTTTATCCTGAAAGGCAAATAGGCATGTCAATTCATTTATGTTTGGTGGCGAACATTTAATACATTTACTGTACGCAAGTTAATTGTAAGTCACGTGTCAAATGGGTCGTAAGTTACGCGTCACCGAGTTTTTAGTTGAATCTTCAATATGTGTGTACAGAGTAGATCTAGAAGGACGTTGTTAACTTATACAAACTAAAGTATTGTTAAATATTTCATATTAATTAGTTGAGATACATTTCTGTAGAACACATAATTTATAGCGGTACTTTATTTATTTTATACACACATCGCCAGAGTCCGATTCTGAATGTTTTTATAGAGACAGATCCCACGATAAGTCTTTTTGGTCATGTCTAGTTTTTATAATATGTTTAACACATGTAAGAATATATCACATGATGTGAAAATGCATGCTTGCAATATTGTAGTTAGTCGGTAGTTGTAATTAAATGAATAAAGATGTAATTAGGTATTGTGAGCTTTTGGGCTAAGCCCATCAGAAGAAGGTTTGCCAAACACCCCAATAAAAAGGCAACTCAACAGGATGTTCTAATAAAAATCCAATCCTTATAATATTTTGCTAGATTATTTCAACTAAAGATTAATCTAATACTTCATGCTGCATAAAATTAATAAAAAAACTCTTTTCTCCGAAAAAAACTGCTTTGCTAGAAGTGTGAAAAAAATAAATTGATTTTATCCAGACCTACAAAAAAATATATTATCAAGCACAAAAATCCGTTTTGAAAAAAATTATTGCAGCCAAATTTTCCCTTATTTTAAATAATCTTATGCAATTATCAATGGTACTCCTGCTCATCGATCTTCAAAGGGTGAGTTCCCCCGCCAAATCAACTGGGGCATCTTGAAGGTAACAAACGTTTTAAATAATTTTAAAATTGGTAGTAATGTCGACTAATGTCACCAAAGATTGCAGTATAAAGACAATAACAGTGCACTGACTTGACATAATATTCGATATACAAATTTTATGAACACAATCGTGTAAAATTTGTATTTCTGTCAAATTTGAATACTTTGACGTGCTCAGATGGTGATCGATCCATGTATCTATGGGATTTGTGTGATCTCTAAAAATCTGTTCCCTTCTAATAGATCATACGGTAACAATAAAGGTAGACACTGATGAGTAACAATTATCATTCATTAAATGCATTAATTTCATGCGTGTCGTAGTTAATATTTGGTAAATCTATATATATACTGAGGAGATAAATTTACGATAGCCTATTGTTACAAATTTATCTTATTTTATAAGTTTTAAACTTTGCCACATATTAAATGTGCCTATACGCCTAAACCTAAAGTATGAATAAGCCAAGATACAATCAAATATTCACAGAGAATATAAAAGGGGACAATTGGATATTTTGTTCAAACTGCATGCCCCTTTTGCATGAATGAAGTTTTATTATTTAATTGGTCTTGAAACAACTGAAGTTACCCACTATTTATTTTAGAGTTGAGTCAAATCTTTAAAAGCATTTTTTAACTTAAGTTTTTTTTTATGCATGACTTAAATGGAGCGGGCAGGGTTTCAATAAAGTAAGATTTTGCTAAGAAAATTCTTAACTTGACTCGTTTTATGCATACCACTGTAATGTTGGCGGAGTTTACATAACTAAGTAATTTCTTAGCAAAACCACACCCTTTACTTATATTTGGCTATACTCATACTACCATGTAATAATAGGGAGTAGACACCCCCTTTCCATCCGGGGCCAGTTACGCACTCGATAAATTATGCGAGACGTTAACTTACTGTATTACTGCAGCCGTGAATAAAATCTTTAAATAAAAGCAAATTTTGACATGAAATAAGGAAGTTATCTAGATGTATATTTTTTAAAGTAGCAGTCATTATTTACCAGGTGAAATATTTTGTACATCCATGAGAAGGAGCAAAACTAGGCCTTCACCCTAACATGCCTACGGAGCTACTTTTTACACTGATCCCTGCATTAAGATATTTTTATCCTCTCAAATGTTTATCTGCAAAGAAACTATGAGGAAATATTACTTCATTTACCATAAAACAGTATTTAAAGCATACATTTACATGTATACAAAAATTCCAAGTGCAACAAAATAAAAGCAAACCACTATATATATATATATATATATATATATATATATATATATATATATATAACTCGTAAATGAGATCTGTGAGTTACCTGTACATAAAAGTACACATATATCTGATTTCTGATTAATAGCTTGTTCTTTTGTTTAGTTGGGATTTTACGCCGTTTTCAGCACATTTGGCTATTTCGCCGCGGCCAGTAATTATTGGTGAAGGAAGCCTGAGTACCCGGAGAGAACCACCGACCTTTTTTAGAAATATTGGCAATCCATGCTAATTGAGATCGGAGTCGAACACACCCCGCCACATGAGATTCGAACTCACAACCTCAGTGTTGACAGGCTAATGATTATTCGTGGTCATGACGAACTACCTAGACCACTCGGCCACCGAGGCTACCGAGGCCTGCGAGCCCCCCCCCTCCCCCCACACACACTTGATTAATAGAGAATCTTAGATAAAATAACTCGATCGAAAAATTTTAAAAAGCAGAATGGAGTACAAAATGTTATATGAATTGAACTTTTAATATATTGAATGTATGATGATTTACGCTTTAATATACAATGTTTGAAGAATATTTAAAAAGCAGAGAAATTTCATGAGTCGTCAATTGTTAACAAAATTTCGTATAAGCGATCGTAATCTGAAAATGGAACTTGGACGTTACAAAAATATTCCACGGAATCAACGAATTTGTAAATTTTGCAAAATTATGGAAGATGAATATCACTTTTTAGCTCACCTGGCGTAAAAGGCGTCCGTCGTCGTCGTCGTCGTAAACTTTTCACACTTTCATCAACTCCTATGAAACTGCTGAGCAAATTTAAACCAAACCGTAGTTGAATGGTCCTTGGATGGTCCCCTTGTGTTCAATTTTTCGGCGCGCCTTCCAATATGGCCGCCATGGTCGGACATAGGTTTACCTTGGACGCTATTGGGAATTTTAACATTTTCGTTATGTTCTCTGAGAATATTATGCCAATTTGAACCAAACTTTGGTGGAATCGTCCCTTTTAAAATTGGTGTTTGGTTTTCCCGAACGCCATCCAACATGGCCTCCATGGCTAGACTTAGTTTAACATAGAGCCTACATTTTCGTCAACTCCTCTGAAACCGCTGAGCCAATTTAAACCAAACTTAGTGGAATGGTTTTTGAATGTTCCCCTTTAAAATTTATGATCTGTTTTCCCATGCGCCATCCAATATGGCTGCCATGGTCGGACATAGTTTAACATTGGACCCTATGCGAATTTTAACATATTTTTATCTTCTCTGAGACCATTAAGTCAATTTGAACCAAATTTTGGTGGAATGGTCCTTGGGTAGCCCCTATCCAAAATGTGTCAGATTTCATGGACTGTGAACCAAGATGGCCGACACAGCCGAACTTAGTTTAACATAGGACCCTATGGGAAATTCACTCAAATATCTTCTCGTCTGAAACCACTAAGCCTATTAGAACTAGATTTGGTAGCAATGGTCCTTAGATGGTCCTCTAGAATTTTATCCGATGACCCAGACTGTCAACCAAGATGCATATGGCCGCCACAGCCGAACTTATTTTGACATAGGGCCTTATTGAAAAATTCACTTAGCCAGTTGGAACAAGACTAATGGTCCTTAGATGGTTCTCTTTTAGAAATGTGTCCATTGACCTGGACTGTCAACCAAGATGGCTGCCACAGCCGAACTTAGTTTAAGGATGTTTTGCGGCTCAGTTTCCAAATAAGAAGCTTTTGATAACACTGGTAAATATTGATAGTGGACTAATAAAGGAAATAAAAGAGCAAAAAACCAACAAAAAAAAAATAAAGGTCCGTGTTCTTGTTTCCGAGATATAAGCCATTGAAAATTTGGTAGGAAAAGTATGCTGTCTTGTTTTTACATACCTTTATCATTGACAAGTTTTATTTCTCAAAACCCATTAAATAATAATAAGGATGTTGCACGAAATGGCCTTTACCGGCCACCATATACATACTAGTTTGAAATGTCTATTTTAGTCGTACAATCTTTGACTTTTAGGTCATACCATTTTCGGACTATTGAGCTTTCGGACCAATGGACGTTCTGAATATTGGGCTTTCGGACAAATAGACTTTCGGACCAATGGGATTTCGGAATAGAGACATGGACCCTTACGTACCTCATAGTATTTGATTGATGCACTGAAATTGATGTATTCAGTGATAAGCATAGTCATATTTCAACACATTTGAAATGTGCATCAGAAGTAAATTTTGAACATATGTTAAAAACGATGAAAATCGTGATATGGGAATTTTTTGTGACCCGAGTTTTACATTGATACCATGTCACACGTGATCAAATTTTGCTTGTCGACATGCTGCTTTGACAGAGATATCCAATATTTCTTAACGGTTTAAGAGAACTGATTTTATTGCATGGTGTAATAAAATGCATTCGGTTTAATTAAATAAAAATAACAAAAAAGACTTCTTACCTGCCGTGATAAGTCCTACCAACATGAAGTCAGTGCACCTTGCAAAACAATAAGAAATTTTTTTTAAATTTATGACCAAGCAAATGAAATAATATCTATTATTACATATTATGTCAGATACATTGATGTCTTCCTTGTATCAGTATTATATTAAAGGTACAATATGATGTAAGGAGAGAGCATAAAATAATTAAAAGATAAAACACCACATTAATAATAATAATAATAATAATAAAAACATTTGAGTTGATCTATCTAGAAATAAAGAAAGACAACTCTGAATTTCATTTCAGCCAAGAACACCTAAAAAAAATAATCAAAAAAAAAAAAATAAAATAAAAAAAACAACAACAAAAAAACAAAAAAAAACAAACAACCTGACAGTCATGATCTCCCTTCACACTCCCTTAGATTAAATGTATTATACAATGTTTATTTGCCAAGTTGTTAAGATATCGGGCTATATCAGCAATTCATTTTGTTTAAATTCTATAGATGAAAGGCAATTAGAGATAATTTTGACGGTAACATTTGATTTTCAACTAATAGATTTAAAATGTTTAAGGGTTGAAAATTTGAACTAGAAAAAGAGCAACATAACCACCTTTTCACCTATCATCATACTTTTAAAACCATTCAACCACAATATACTTGAAGAAAAATACATACTTCACAGGATAGGCATCTAAAAGCATGGCGGAGTTTAATTACTTTGCTCAGACTCAATCTTTGCACCTAAGAAATCGGCAAAAGAATAAGTACTTTTTTTATCAAGAAGAAATAAATTCAAAATGATTGCCAGTTTTGGTGCAGAGGATGTGCACATTTCGTCGATTTGCCACTGACCAGTTGTGGTTAAGGCCTATAATGTTGATAACCAAAACAATAATAGCAAATTCAAAATATGCGAAATGACAAAAAGGGTAAATTGCAAACAATCTAAGGATAATTCATGTGGGAGATACTGGCTAGTTCTTGTAACAGTAAAGTTTTTTTTGTTTTATAAATTGTCAATTTTGGGCTAGTATCGTAAAATTATCAACTGAGCTAGTGATACCCTTGAGGTTTCGGAGTCCATCAGCAGATGAATCAACTCTAGGTTGCTCTCAAGGCCTATGATGTTGTAAATAAATAAATTTTAAATAAAACAAAAAAAAAAAAAAAAACAAAAAAAAAACAAACAAAAACAAAAACAACAAACAAAAAAAATACAAAAAGCCGTCCGAGAGTCTGAACAAATTATAAACAAATACTAAAATGACCAAAATAGTAAAGCCAACACCAAACACCACCGAACACCGCCGAACACCACCGAACATCTAATAAATACCACATAACACATATATATTACCACCGAACACCAATTTTATAAAAATATGGCATATTTTTATCAATAATTCGAAGAATTAAGAATATAAGACAAAAAACCAGCGAGTAAAATGATCCTGTTTCCTGAACGTGCTTTACATTCAATAGGAAGAACACCGCTGAACAGCTTAAAACACCACCGAACACATTTTTATTACCACCGAACACCAAATTTATCAAAATAAGGGATATTTAACAATACAAGACAAAAAAAAACAGCGAGTAAAATGGTCGTATTTCCTGACACGGTGTGTAGAAAAACCGCAAAGGACCTCCTTAGTGCACTAAGAACTAAGGACATGATAGAGAGGTTTATACGCACAAAGAACGTTGCAAATGAATTCTCAGTTTCAGTAAACCTTATTTGATCATTTTTTATAATAATTACTTCAAGATTAACGAAAAACCCAAACAGAACATCTAATATAGGTAGTTTTTTCGTTACATCTCTTGTCTACAAAAACCACAGGGTCATTCGTAAAGAGACTAAAGACCACCAGATATTCGCAGGTCCGATGATGTTACATAAAGATGCCACATACTCGACATATCTATCATTTGTTTCACACTTATCCGCCATGATTAAAATTAATTGACAACCTAGAACTACGCATCCCACCAGAGATAGAGTTCGGATCAGACGACGAAAAAGGTCGACAAAAGGCATAGCTGATGCATTTCCGAATGCATCCAGACGACTTTGTACAAAGCACCTTAAGGACAACATAAAACACTACCTTCAAAATCGTGTCGGCGTCGACTCGACTGAGAGGAACGACATAATGGAATCTGTGTTCGGTGACCTTTGTGCTGACAATACAATTGACTTTGAAACAAAATCAGCAGATCTGAAACAAAAAGTCAGTAAATATCCACAATTCATAAATTATTTCGAGAAAAGATAAAAAGAAAGAATGGACACTTTCCTAAATGTGCCACGTCGTAACAATAACGAGATGTCTGAAAAGCTGTGGACAAACAACAACGCCGACAGCATCAACCATGTGTTCAAAATAGCCGTTAACTGGAAACCACAATCATTGCCAAATCTAATAAAAACATTGTTTGATTGCATAAACATCCAGTTTCACCACTTACGCGGCTCGCTTCACTATTCAGGTGACTACCTGCTGAGTCCGAGCGAGGAGCATTATCGAATATCTGATCAACTGTGGCGGTGCAAGACAGCAGATGAGAAATCTGTTATTTTTCAGACATTTTTAAATGACAAAAGAAGAAAGAGACAGCACACCACAAGTACAGTTACATCAACCGACGGGACATATTCACTATCGACGAAGGCAAAAACGATTGCCAAGAAACCGGGACAGCACAAGAGAGCCAGAAACGCGAGAACAAGTAAACGTTAGTTCACTGTTTTGTCGTTTGTTAAGAAATTAGAAGTATTGTTGTTTTTTTTATATATATTCTATGTAAAAATAAAGAATTGTAAATCAAATTTCTATTTTATTGATTTTAAGAATTGGAAACATAATACATATAATGCATTAATAATAAGACACAATATATAACACCGAAATATGGAATAACAACTTGTGAGTTGCGCTTCCACTTTAAAGGCAATCACGGGCCATAAACACCTGACATCTCAGCATTGACGCACGCCGTTTCCCATTTCGCGCGTACCTGTGTCCATTCAACCGAAAAATTACTTTTATACCACCGAACATTACATTTTAATAACCAAATAATAATGATTAATAAGATAAAAATAGGTATTTTTCACATTTTAAACCATTGTAATAACCAAATAATTAACATTGTTATAACAAAAGGAGACACATTTACACATTGTACTAGCTAACAAAGGAGTGCTATTAACTATGCTATTTTAAATTCTTAAATTTGTTAAACTTTTAAATATTAATAAAATATTATTTATTTTTTTAAAAATCTGTTGTTCGGTAATAATCAAAATGTATTCGTTGTCGTTTTAAGGTGTTCGGCGGTGTTATGCCTATTGAATGTAAAGCACGTTCAGAAAACAGGATCATTTTACTCGCTGTTTTTTAGGCTTATATTCTTAATTCTTCGAATTATTGATAAAAATATGCTATATTTTTATAAATTTGGTGTTCGCTGGTAATAAAAATGTGTTATGTGGTATTTATTAGATGTTCGGTGGTGTTCGGTGGTGTTCGGTGGTAAAAAGACGCACCCAGCCAAATCCATTTCAGCACAGAGATATGTACGATTTTATGCACAAGACACCTTAATTCTTTTTAATTCCATGCACAAGACACCTTAATTCTTTTTAATTCCATGCACATGTAAAGAATGTATAGAGTTTTTTGAGTGAAATGTAGTTTTTATACAAGAAAAATACATTTTAAATGTATAATTCTTATCGCACCAGTTCTTGAGAATGAATATCAAGTCACGCCATATCTGATAATGAACATCCTCAAGCATGAATTCGTCTTTTCAGGTAAACTGGATATAGCTGGTTTCATCTGCATAAACATAGACACAACTACAAGCATTCACTTATTTATTATTAGAAAAACTGAATACGAACTTTGAATTGAAAATGAGAATTTAACTGACATAAAAAAGACCGACATATTACTTCTTACACCCAAGTTCTATTGTTACACTTCATAGTTTCTATTTCTGAAACAAGTGTAAATTGAATAGATCTATTCCCAGATAACAATACTTTGTTGGGCAAACGTTGGCGATCGGTTGGCACAGTTGGCAGATGGTTGGCGTTGGCGACACAACATTGGCCCAACGTTTGCCCAACACAGAACACCCAACGGTTATTCTAATGCTGTTGGGCCAACATTGCCAAAGGTTATTCTGACACTGTTGGCCCATTGTTGGCTCAATAGTTCCGAGCCGACTGTTATTTTTTAATTAATGAGCAATTTCATACATTTTTGTTCAGTGTATTCTCGCATATTTTATATATACAAATACATCAAATATAAAAAAAATTGTTGTAGATTTCCTAAAAAAGTATTCGTTAATTTGTCCTGCACCCGATGTTCGTTTTTTAATAATTGCACAATATTCATAACTGCTTTTTAAAACCATAAATTAATACATATTAGATATAAAATATATGTTTTATCAGAGATGAAGTTTTATAAAATGATCTAAAATGGGTTGCTGATAACAAAAAATCATTTGAAATAATCTTATTAATTTTTCTGTGTTGTGAATATTTGTTTCCGGTCAATAGATATTAATCTTTTGTAAATGTATAAGTGAGAATGTTGTCTAGATGCTGCAATAAAGATAAACAGTGTTTTTGATTATACAAGGATATAGAGTCTTTGTTCTCTCATTGATATAAATGGTCTAGATGCTGCAATAAAGATAAACAGATGTTTTTGATTATACAAGGAGTGTCAGTTATCTCATATATAAATTTCGCGCCTTTCATTAGCGTCTTTGTCTCTGGAACAATATAACAACAAGGTCGACATATTCACCTGGTGATTTCAATACACAGAATACACCAAACTGAATCAGCTTCATCATCTTTTTAAAACACAATGTAAGTAAATTTGTATTTTATACTTTTATTTGTTTTTTGAAAAAAGTTAATTCAAGGATTTGTAGGTTAATCATAATCCTTGGTTTGTTTAAATTGTCTATAATCCTGGTGATTTTTTATGATAGGCGGTCGATAGGAGCCATATACTAATTATAAAAATGGTTATTTGTTTAGACAAGTTAAATAAATGTAAAAGGATTGAAAAATGCAACATATTAAATTGTCTGAAAGGCGGAAAGAATATGTTGCTGATAAAAAATATCGTTAAAATTTTCTTTCTGTGTTTGGAATATTGATGTGGAAGTTAAACTTGACTGTATTTGATGTTGATATGGGCAAAAATAGTCTAGCTTTTCTAATGTATAATTCTATGTAAAAAAAAGATTCGCCTGGCTGGTTATCCTAATTTTAGTACCTTCGGTATGATAAAGTTTTCATTTCTTTTAACAATCTTTTGGAACTTATATTTTGTAAGTCAAGAAGTGTTCTTTAAATACATAAAACTAGCCTGTTTTGATTTTTATTTGATTTCTTGTTTGGTCTAAAAGAAAATGTACATTTAATGATTTTGTCTTTTAATAAGTTAGATTAACAATCAGAGTTCATTTTTAATAAATAATATTTGTTTTGTAGTTTTCTGGACAAAAAGCGAATTTGATCATTTTATATTGAATTTTTAATTAAGCTAGTTTATACTGTGAGAAAACCAAGCAACATATTTAAAAAAAATAAGCATCTGTAATAAAACAAAGATATCAAGTTAACATAAATGACTTCTATTCCTTCTTCTAACTCGATCATCTTAGAACCATAGGCGGCTATAGTTGCATAGAATGCACCAGACACATGTTAAAATACCTTTTCTCTAACCATCTAGATAGATAACGAGCAGAAATGAAAAAAAGGCAGAACAGGAACAGCAGACGGAAAATACCCCAAATTAAATAAATCTGTCTCAGATATCATGTTTTTTTCTTCCCTATTTTAAGGTCATTAGATCAGAGGTATTCAGGTTCAACTTATGTTGGTATTTTTTATTTCCTAATCAACCCATGTTGGCACACTGGTGGCAGATTGTTGGTAGAAAAGTAAAAGGTCATTATAAAAAAGGTTGGCATTTGGTTGGCAGTTTGTAGAATTTGTTGGCAAATTATTGTTGGTCCAACGTTGACCCAACGTAATTCCCTACTGAAATAGTTGGCAGATTGTTGGCAAATTGTTCACTTTGTTGGCAAACTGTTGTTGGGCCAACGGAGGGCCAATGAGCAAAATTACGTTGGCACAACGTAATTTGCCAACGTTGGCCCATCACATGATTGCTATCTGGGTTGTTACGAATAACAATGGATTTTGACAACAGGGTGTGACGAGCGGGGTTTCTGGAAACCCCTGCTTCTACATCCCGGACGCACAGTCCATTGTTTTTCATAACAATACATTTTTTTTCTTCAATAGCATGACAGAAGTGATTACTAATAGTGTTCACTACAAATTGTCTCAATACATATTAAAAAACATATTTTCAGGAAATCCCAATAAAACAAATATTCATATAATTCTCCTTTGCTTGAAGCTAAAATGAATTTTTCTATGAAATGTCCATTATGTTTAGAATTGAAATAACAGAATTGTATGTAGGAGCGGATCCTGCCATATCTGAAAGGGGTGCTCCAACATGAAAGTCATTACTAAAAAAGGGGGCGTTTCCCATAAAAAAGCAATAGCTGCCCCCAAAAAAGGGTTCCTACATATTTAATCTGTATTATTGTATGTTAAGCGTGTCTGGCCGTCGGGGTTTCTAATCCAGACACACTTATACCTTAATATGTTCGAATAAGAAAGTTTGTTTAATGTTGGGAAGGGGGGAGGGGCTTTTTTTATATAAAACATGTAAAATACATTTATGATTATCTTCATTAGACTGATAATTTCTTTGGGTTATAAATATTGCGTTATCTTCAGTCTCTTCTACCAAATTCAACGCCGGACCCAAAATGTCGTCCGTCTCATACCCGTCCATTTTGATAACTGCCTTCAAGGAGAGTGATGTATTTTTTTTTTATAAGAATGCACGATACGGCCAACCTTGACCTATGTAAAGCTACTGTCCATGCTAGCACATGCATTTAACGGGAATACGCGAAACGACAACTTGGAAATTTGTAAAATCTACTCACTTGTCAAAGTTTGAATAAAGATTGTCAAAGTAAGGTTACTAGTGGGGTTTCATCTACAAAAATATTCTTTTTTTTATTAATCAAAGTTTGATAATGTCAATAAAAATACTATCCGTTCTTTTTAATTTAATATGCAATGTAAACAAATATATGGTTTAGCATCGGGTGTAAGTTAGTTATACACTTCGGGATACGGCGTGTCTGATAAGAAACTCCGGCCTCCGGCCGTCGGGGTTTCTTATCCATACACACCTATTCCTCAGTGTATAACTATCACATATTATTGTTTCAAAAATTTGTACAGGTCAGTACAAATTGAATATTATTTTCACATTTATGATCATTTAAAGATATTACTTTTTTTAAATAAGTTTTATTAATTTTTCTTTGTTTTTATCGTCGGTTTTAATTACATGTATTATAAAGAGGACAAATATACCTAGGGAGCAAATTAAAAAACGTAATCCATTGGACAGACAAACCCGGGAAAACAAATGAACAACCACAAGAACAACAAATAAACACCGAAAACTAAAAAATAAACGGAACAAGAACTCCAATAAAAACCAGGAGTGAACCCAGGTGCTCCGGAAGGGTAAGCAGTTCCTGCTTAAATGAGACCCAAATGGGTTTTCTTTGCAAATAAAGATTATCTTATAAATGAAAAGACATTTCTTTTTTTTCGAAAAATTCGCTTTTGGTAGAATTCTCAAAGCTTTATCGCCCTGCATTTTTGTTTATTTTCTCATTCTATTCAAAACAATAAAGATGGCTACAGCAAACCGAAAGTTGTACATTTAGCTTAGAATGCATTTATTTATTAACTTTCAAAATTAAAACCCAGGCCGGGAAAACAAGGAAATTTGGTATGCATTATTTAAAAAAATTATTGGCCTTTCGTTTATTAAATGAATAATAATTAAGATCATTACGTATTTCTTATTTTTTATTAATTTTCAGTATGAAGATTCAAATATTTGTATTGGTTTTGTTGGTTGCTCTGGTAACAGCCGAACGACGTGGATTTAAAATGTGGATGGGACTGAAAATGCAAAGTAAGAAATAATGTATAATAATATAATGGTATGTTCTACTAAAACTGTATGTTTGGTTTTATTGTATAGCAACGTAATATTCCCTGTAGAACGTTACCAAAAGTTGGCGTGCAATATTCGCCGATATTGCACTGAGAGCAATATTGCATTGTAAGGACGATGTGTTTGATAGTTTTTCGGTTTAATACCGGGATCTAGGTGGTGTTGCCATACAATAAAAGGGTTATTGCACGAAACTGGGAAAGCTCGTGCAATATTACATTCTACTAGGGACAATATTTCCCAGTATTAGTGCAATAACCCTATAATATTATTAGAGATATATGGTAAAATTTTACTACTCGCAAAGTTACTGCAAGATGTCTTGATGAAGACTGTACTCGGGATATCTCAATGCTTAACAATTTTTTTTACATCATACAAATATATCTATGTTTCATGGAAGTCTGTAATCTATATCGACAGACTATAATCACGTGGTCTGAATAATGACTTTTAAAACTCAACAGTCAGCCATGATTGCTTAAAGTGCTTTTGCATGATAACACCGTATGACCCTACAACAGAGCGAAGAAATTTTGCAAAACATATCAAAATTTCCGTCTTAACACCGAATTGAATTTTAATTATATAAAATATATGCTTGCATTTAATAATTTCATACAGTTGGTACAACGTTTCCATGCACACATTCCACACTTCAGAAAACTACAAAAAAGATTCTTTTTCATAAATAAAATCGAACCTGAAAGGCTTAAAGGGGAAACAAAGCTACATCTTTTGTGTAAAGGGCAGTTTCAAATTAAAATGAACATCTACTGCAATTTTAAATGTCTTTTCTATATATTCCAACTTTCAGACATGGAAAAATCTTACTGATCGATCTAAATATCTACTCATTGCTTTTTAGGGTGTAAATATGAACATCCAAAAGACTGGGGAACATGTGACAAGACAACAAATATGGTTACCATAACAACCAACCTAAATGCAGGATCACCTGACGACTGCGCACCAACACAAACAAAAACTATATCTTGTGAAAAGATGGAGCGCATGAAAGAATGGCATGCACGGAAAGAGCAGAAAAGACAGAACTTTGTCCAACACAGAGAGGACAAGATGCATTTGAAAAAGCACAAGAAAGGATTAAGACAAAAATTTGGTCGTGAGTGTAAAGTGTAAAATTTAAACTTTTTTATATTACCACAAAACTGGTAGACAAGGGACAAATGCTTTGTGACATTTTATTGCACTTACTGTGCAGGAAAAGTGGAACGTGTATCATAAAATATTTATCATATTAAACTTCATATATGACCTTGTGCTAAGATCGGGAGTCTCATGCTGAAACGAGGTGTAATGCAACATATACCATATAATTACGTATTGTTATATATAATCCTCATAACATACTTACAAAGACAAAGGTTCTATTCAGCATAACCAATGCATTAATTAATTGACAAGTTGAAGACAATTTTCAGAAAGTGACTTGCACGCTAGATTTGAAATATTACTGGGTATCTTTTGCAACAGAATTATTAATTGCCAGTCCCCACTCGACTCAATCCCCTCTATTTGTTCCACTCGAAACCATTAATATTTAACCTTAAATATTTACCTAATTTTTATCGTGAAATATTAAATGTAATCCATTTTCATGTTAATGGATGTTATATTGCCAAGAAGGACACTCGGATCCAAAACTATTCTACTATAAAGATTTATAATGAATACTCTATTTTTTTTCATATTGACATGGGAGTGAAACAAGGAACACTACTTCAGTCCCACTTCATTTCATTGTTTTCTTTTTGACCTTCATGCTATTTTTGACACTACATGTGATCCTCTGTATCTTCAAAATACTTCAAGAAATAGTCTTAGTTTTGCAGATAATTTGGTATTTTATTCAGATTCACATAAAGGACTACAATCTGCTCTCAATTAACTAGATAACTATTGTTTATTAAACTATTGTTTTAAATGGCAACTTACAGTCAATACAAAAAAAACTCAAAATTTTGGTATTTCAGAAGAATAACGCTTCTTTTCCACAATTATTTTATAAAAATCAACCGTTAACAGTTCCATATGAATATTATTTTCTTGGGAATATTTTAGATAGTAAAGGAAATTTTAAGAGATCTGTGCGTATACATGTACGTCAAATTTTGTTAAATTTCCAGATGATCTATCTTGTAAATTATTTGATACTTTAATAAGGCCTATATTGCTTTATAAAAGTGAAGTTTGGTTTATGGGAAATTATTTAAAAGTATCTAAATCACGTGAAACCATTTGTGATACACTATCATTGGGTGACATGACACATTTTGTTTTGAAAAGGTTCATCATAAATATTGTAAATCCATCTGGGTATTCAAAAAACGGCATATATATAATTTAGCAGTGAAAACTGGGCTGGGAAGATATCCACTAGATTCTTTTTATAAAAACATTATTCTCGTATTCTCACTTGTGAAATAGATCCTTTGGTAAAAGAGCCTTTCAATTTAAATAAATCTTTACACGAGGATGGTATTTGCAAAGTAGGTATTTGCCGAGTATGAGTTAGATGAAAATGATTTTGAATTCTGTAATAGGCCGTTTCATCTTGCTAAAACTACTTAAAAAATACTTTAAAACGCTGTTTATGAACATTGTGAAAAGCAGGTATTGGAAAAACTTTCTTTGACTAATGATTCCTCAAAATTTGTATAAAATACAAAATTCTATATAGTAAATTAAAAAATCCGAAATCAATTTGAAGAATATTTAAAAAGGAGAGAAATTTCATGAGTCGTCAATTATTGACAAAATTTCTCATAAGCGATCATAATCTGGAAATGGAACTTTGACGTTACAAACTATTCCACGGAATCAACGAATTTGTAAATTTTGTAAAATTATGGAAGATGAATATCACTTTTTAGCTCAGCTGGCCTAAAAGTCCAGGTGAGCTATTCTCATCACTTTGCGCCCGTCGTCGTCGTCGTAAACTTTTCACATTTTCATCAACTCCTATGAAACCGCTGAGCCAATTTAAACCAAACTTCAGTTGAATGGTCCTTGGATGGTCTCCTTCAAAATCTGTGTTCGGTTTTTCTGGGCGCCATCTAATATGGCGGCCATGGTCGGACATAGTTTAACCTTGGACCCTATGGGAATTTTAACATTTTCGTTATCTTCTCTGAGAATATTAGGCCAATTTGAACAAAACTTTGTGGAATGGTCCTGGGTGGCCCCTTTGAAAATTTATGTTTGGTTTCCCATAACGCCATCCAACATGGCCGCCATGGCTGGACTTAGTTTAACATAGAGCCTATGTGAATTTTACATTTTCGTCAACTCCTCTGAAACCGCTGAGCCCATTTAAACCAAACTTAGTGGAATGGTCTTTGAATGTTCCCCTTTAAAATTTGTGTTTTCCCATGCGCCATCCTATATGGCTGCCATGGTCGGACATAGTTTGACATGGGAGCCCTATGGGAATTTTAACATTTTTCTGAGACAATTATGTCAATTTGAAGCAAACTTTGGTCGAATGGTCCTTGGGTAGCCCCTTTCCAAAATGAGTCAGATTTCGTGGACTGTGAACCAAGATGGTCGACACAGCCGAACTTAGTTTAACATAGGACCCTATGGGAAATTCACTCAAATATCTTCTCGTCTGAAACCAATAAGCCAATTATAACTAGATTGTGTAGCAGTTGTCTTAGATTGTCCTGTAGAATTTTGTCCGATGACCCGGACTGTCAACCAAGATGGCCGCCACAGCCAAACTTAATTTTACATAGGGCCTTACGGAAAAATTAACTTAGCCAGTTGGAACAAGTTATGGTCCTTAGATGGTTCTCTTTTAGAAATGTGTCCATTGACCTGGACTGTCAACCAAGATGGCTGCCACAGCCGAACTTAGTTTAAGGATGTTTGCGGCTCAGTTTCCAAATAACAAGCTTTTTATAACACTAGTAAATATTGATAGTGGACTAATAAAGGAAATAAAAGAGTAAAAAAAAAAATTAAAGATCCGTTCTTGTTTCCGAGATATAAGCCATTGAAAAGTTGGTGCGAAAAGTATGCTGTCTTGATTCTACATAGTTTATCATTGACAACTTTTATTTCTCAAAACCCATTAAATAATAACAAGGATTTTATAAGGTTTTACAAATGGCTTATTATTCTTCATACAACAGATTTATGAAAAGAAAAATGGGTGTTAGCGGGAAAAATAATTTATGGCATTCAAATGGATAAAACCAGATGATTCTGAACATCTGAAAAAATTCAAAAACATGACCAGCGAACATCCTTAACATACAGAAAGACCAACCAAATTGACTACAGCACTTAATCTTTTAGTCCTGATCAAGGTAAAGATAAATCCAGGTGAGGGATACAGGCTTATAGCCTGAAGTATTTTATTGTAAAAGTAATGATAATTTCCGTTCTTGCTGTATCAATTTTATGAAAACTAAGTTTCCTCATTTTGATCAATTCGAATCTAAAGAAAATTGAAAATTATTCTTAATCCTGATACAGAAGTTTTGCCCAATGTTTGTAACTTATCAGGCGATCATTAGAAGCACGAACATGAAGTTCTCATTGACCAAAAACATAGTTCTATATTTGTTAGTGCAAGATATATACAGTGAATAAAATTGTTTGGTCTGGATGTCCTAAATGTTGAAAAAACTGTCTTAAAGACATTCTGTTGGCAAATTTGAGTTACAACTGTCTCACAATGAAGAAAATTTGTTTTGTAACGTATTTCTAAGTCATTATCAAAAATTAATATCAAGAGACAAAATAACAGGCTATGCCTCGAGATTTTGAGAGGCATCAAACAACTTTTGAAAGTGACCCTAAAAGTGAAACAATTGCTGGAGAAAATTATCCTAATCCTTCGTTGCATTTCCATATATAAACCAACAGGGGAGGGGGTTTAGACGTCATAATTGTTGGGGTCCTATATATTCATCACGTCTTAATTCATGACGGAACACACGTTAAAAACATCAGGGGGTTTCATTGGCACATTGTTGTTCAGTTGTTTTTATTCATTAAAATTCCATGACCTGCAATTTTTCAGTTGGATGCAAATTTGATGTAACTGTCACAGAGTGTAATCCTGAAACAGACATGGTGACAAAGACATTTAAACTAACGTCAGGTGACCCAATAATCTGCCAATCAGAATCAATTGCATACTCATGTGGTTTGCACGACAAGATAATAAGATTTAAACAAGGACGTGGAGGCATACGAAAAGGAAGAAATGTACGACGTAGAGGACATATGCATTTCGGATAAATCGACGAGTAATGAAATCTTAGTCAATGAAAACGTTCAAATTCAGTAACTTTTATTATTTCTTAAAAATATGAATATATTTTATTTATAATATTTTGAACTCCTAAGAAAAGATAATTTATATAATAAAAATTTTGAGATGCAGTTTTATTTTCATCTAATTCTGACTTCATTTTACTTACATCCCATTATATTTAGCATAATGCAAAGATTATCTAGCCATGGGTCAGATACGTGTGCAAATATCTGGAATATTTTCCTCTAAATGCATTATTATGTCTCGTACATGTAATTAGTACCAAGTTTCAAATCAGTGTTTTAACCTTCTTTACATATATGTAATTAATATTTAAATGACAATATTGTACCATTGTATTTTCAATTAAAATTTTAGTCATGATTCTTCTTAAATTTATTATCATTTTGATGTTATTGATTACCTAGAAAGAAATATATAATTTTAAGGATTCAACGGAAAACAAAACATATATAGATGTATTAAATATATATTTAAAAGTCAGGAACTAACACTAAAGTGCAACAGTTGGAATTTTTAAAAATCCTTACATGACAGATTCTATACTGGTTTAACGGGATTGAAGACTCTCAAAAATCATAGATAACACGAGTTTGCTTGATTAAAGTGCATAAAAATCCGGCAAAAAGCTTATTTATTGCAAATTCGTCTAGAAAACATTAGTTCCGAAGATTTGTTGAAAAAAGTTATTTCTTTGACGAAAATTAGGGATTAAATATCGATCGCTCAGAATGTTTACAGAAATATGACAAATGAAGAAAACAAGACTGCAAAGTAACATCAAGTAAATGTAAAGAAACATCGCACAAGAAAATTTAGAATACAAAGAATACAACGTTTAGTAATTCAGGAAATACCATATTATATGGTGTTTCTAGCAGCGAGAATCCATCATGCTACCTACGGAATTCGTGGGCCAAGAGTGGGTTCATCCTGTAGCTGAATAATTATTGTTTTGTTAGAAACATTCTTACTTACGACTAAAAAGAAATAAATAAATAGGTGACAAATTAATGTTTTCAACAGACATGACAGAACTGTCGATATCTTTGCGATGTAATTATGGTCGTAATCATGAAGCATTTGATCGTTACAAAGTTCCTATTTTACAAATGACTTCTAATATTGTAAGACCTCTGTTTCCGTTCCCGAGTTCAGACTACACGTACCACTAAACCGATTTTGTTGACTCCCATGGAACACATTACCGATGCCATAAAGCATTAAATAGGAAAGTAACTGCTTACCCCTTCTATGACCCTCCCGAGTAACTGGGTTCGCTCTTTTGCTTCACAGTAATTCTCTGTGGTAGGTTTTGAGTCTTTGTGTAGTCTTGTATATTTGTTCATGGTTTAAAACTTTACCAACATTTTCGCAAGATACACTATAGTTGAATAAAACTTTTACTTAAGATAAATGGTGCCCCGGTTTATAGATCTTTCTATCACAGAATGGCAAAATAACACAAAAATGTAAACTAGCTTACGAGGTAACACTTTGCAGGAAGGCTTGTCGTCAAACCTGAACACATTATTCTCACACTGAGCCGATCAGGTTTTGCCCTTTCTCCTGAACGACGCGTGCCGTGCGGAGGTGAAAATACAGTTTTTAAGGTTTTAAGGAATCGAACGTCCGAACTTCTGCAATAGAAGCGAGCCTATGAAATGAGACCACCAAGCAGTTTAAAAGGCTAAATCAATTAGGCATAATGAATGCAAGATTGGAAATATTATTGGATAGCAGTTGCTTTAAGCTTTGAGCACAACTAATGAGTCGTAAATGTACGAAATGTGCACATCTTGTGCATCAAAAATGGTATCACAGTCACTGAGTCGATACCGCCGCTGTTGGACTCTAAGTCAACGATGGAATCCCCAGCTCAGCTGATTATATTTCGAAACAAGCCCAAAATTGATACTTTAAATTAACTGTTACAAAATGTAAAACTTGTAAAAACTTGTAAAAAAGGAGCATCTCCCTCGTGCATAGCTCTGTCCATAGATAGATTTGACATAACCCCTTTTGGTCTTTTTGGCATTCTTGAATTTGCTCCAACCTTTTGGACTGTTGGTTTTGTTTTTAACATTTTAGGCTTTGGGTACAACTGATGAGAAATCCTTGAAATACTGTATTCACATTGTCTGAAGCCAATATCCTCATGTTAATAACCTTTGCTGTATTTATGAATATTAAGACAAACGTCTATTTACTTTGTAAAATGTAAAATTTTAATTCAATAAGAGTTATATTGACCTAAGAATATTACAGAGGCGTAGCTTCTGTTGAGACTGGTAGGTAGATACGTATACTTTCACCAGTGTTATTCCGTTTAAACAAAATTAGTCTTATTTCAGTTTTGAAGAATTCTTAATAACTGTATGGACTATAACTTCAAGTCAGGTAAAAATGCAGTTTTATAATGATTAGGGACCGGCAAAAATTTATCAAGGCATGGGACCGGTGGAATTTGGCATGGGAAATGCACTTTTTTAAAACACAATTTCCATAGGACCTGAATTTTTTTTTCAACTTAAAAGTGCATCGGACATTGACTATTTTAATCAAGTGATAATGTTTGTAACATTGTACATGTATAAATGTTTACTATATAACATATATCGGTATGCAAGTGTTAAACATCAAGGTCGACTCTCATTCGAAAGTGATAATAAGGTTTTGGAATCCTTGCATTACCTCCCATTTCCAAGATTTTTTTTTTCATTAAAAAACAAAGAACTCAATGGTGTCTGCATCACTCTGAAAAGAAGTGTTATATAATCCATCTCATTTTTATTATTCACTATTATTATATAAATACCCAGATTACTAGCAATTATCTGAGAGAAAAAAAAAACAATTTGAATTTTTGCTTATTAATATGGCAAGCCGTTTACTATTTATTCTAACTTCAAGATATCTCATATAATATATAAGATATCTTATATAATCTAGTTTTTATAAGATATCTTATAAAGTATATATTATATACTTAAGATATCTCATAAAGTATATAAGATATCTTATAAAGTTTATAAGATATCTTATAATTTCAAAATTAAAAAATAATAGAATTACTAAGAATTTATTCCTTGTATTGCACATGGTAGATCTCATTAGCTGAAATTTGGCCTACTATTTCTGTACTTCTTCTTTTAAAATAATTTTGGTTTTTGGTCTTCCAAATGTTTCGGTTTTAATGCTGCTGATGAGAGGTAACTATTTACTATATCTAATATTAATATCTTTGAATTGTTATTTATATATATTTTTTATAAAGTATATAAGACATCTTATATAAAAAATATTTATAAATAACAATCCAAAGATACTAATATTATAAAGTTTAGAAGATTTCTGATGAATATTTTTTATATAAGATATCTTATATGCTTTATAAGATATCTCATATATTTTATAAGATATCTTATATAGTTTATAAGATATCTCATATAATTTATATCTTATAAAAAATTTATATGAGATATCTTATAAAAAATTTATATGAGACATCTTATAAATTATATGAGATATCTTATAAACTATACAAGATATCTTATAAACTATATGAGATATCTTATAAAGTTTATTAGATATCTTGAAGTTAGAATAAATAGTAAAACGGCTTGCCATATAATAATTCAATACCGAATACCTACTGTAAAGTATAACTAATGATACCAGAAATAAGCAACGCATGACCGAACTACGCAGTAAATCACGAGTGCACGATTTATTTACAGCTGTATAGTTCGGTCCTAAGTTGTTTATATCTGGTATTTCAATTCAGCGATTAGTTATACTTTTTATTACATTGTACAGAATCTAGCATTTTAGTTGAAATAAAACGGACTATGTATTTTGATATCTCTCCGCAGCAATTGTGACGTTACTACCTAGTGTTCTTTTCACATGTGATTTACCAGATTTTCTTTCACCCGGATACTAACGTAACGGTAAATCGCCGTTTCCAATGTAATAAGGATTACTACTGTAAAATGGACGTATCTCAAGGATTCTAAAAATGGGGAATACAAGTTGAGAGCATATTGGGCAAACTGCACATGAGACGATATCAAGTTTTTTGACTTGTAAAACACGGAGGACTTCAACAACGGTAAAACATTGTCATGTAGTCAGTAGTATGATTTGAATAATGCATGGTTGTCTGGTTCAATGGTTCAACTTTATGAAATTGCATGAGACATCGACATTTTTTGTTACACAATAGAATGAGACATCACATTTTCTTCATTTCTATAACCATTAATTGATGCGTTATTGTGTGTACATATCAGCCTGACACCTGACATCTGACCCTTCAAAATGGTATACACATGTATTATGAAAAAAGGTTTCCTTTCTATCAATCGAATAATAGATACAGGTTGTCACAATAAGGCATATATTACCCAAATATGGTTGGTCTTTACCATTACAGTGGTTGAAGAAAACTGAGCTTACTCTGAAAATGTGCCGTATGTTGCTAGAGATGAAATTGAGGTCAAAGTCTGATGACAAGATGTCTTACCAAGAACTATCTGTGGAATTAATATGAACGTTTTAGGTATTATCAATACTGAGAAACATTGAGAAACATTGAGTTAACGCCGCCGTCGCCGGAACAACATATCTATGTATCGCCTTAAAGCGAGACAACTACATGTAAAACAATAAATTTTATGTCAACTGATTTATTCTATTATACAGACTACCGGGCCTTTGGACTACTAGGCTTTCAAACTACTAATCTTTACAATTCACACTTCATCTACGTGTATAGCTACTCATCGAAATTCGAAATTCAATTCTGCGAATCTACGAATCTACAACTCTTGATCTAGTAAAACTTATAATTCACCCGTGCGCTACATGCACTGTTGAATGTCATGTTTGGTCAATGGAAAATTTGTAGCTTTTTATTTATACACTATATTTGTTTTCTTAACGGTTTATCTGATTAAATAGGTATCCCTAACTCTTACAGAATGCCCCTAAGTTGTCACTTTCAGAGACGAAAACGCGAAAAGGTGAAAACGAGAAAACGGGAAAAACACGAAATCGCAAAAACGCGAAAACGCAAAAAATCGAAATCGCGAAATCTTGAAAACTAGAAGCGAAACCATTTCGCGTTTTCGCCTAATAGAGTATGAAGGGCGAAAACGCGAAAACACGAAATGGCCTTTACCTGCCACCATATACATACTAGTTTGAAATGTCTATTTTAGTTGTACAATCTTTGACATTTAGGCCATACCATTTCCGGACTATTGGGCTTTCGGACCAATGGACGTTCGGACTATTGGGCTTTCGGACAAATAGACTTTCGGACCAATGTGATTTCGGGATATAGACATGGACCCTTACGTACTTCATAGTATTTGATTGATCCACTTAAATTGATGTATTCAGTGATAAGCATAGTCATATTTCAACACATTGGAAATGTGCATCAGAAGTAAATTTTGAACATATGTTAAAAAACGATAAATTTAATCCAGAAACGAGTAATTGTAAAGGTGCGTTTACACGATACGATTTTCCTTTCGATTTTCCATCCGATTTAATAACGTCGCCCAGGTAAATCGTACAGCGTTCTGTTCACACGATACGATTTTCCATTCGATTTTGAACAGATTTGAACAGGTGCTTTTAATATATTTCGAAACGCAGCAATTAATTATCAAAATTAAAAAATATATGATATAATTGAATTAATGATTAGCGATTGGTTAATAACTTTTAACCAGAGGCTCTCAGGAGCCGGTAATCGCTCATCTGATTCACATTAGGCAAGAAAAGGTGAAAACCAAAATGTGAGAGAACTTTCCAACTGAAAAAATTGACAAATGACATAATATTTGTCATTTGAAGTCTAATGATATGTCAAAACCCGTTTCCAAGGACCATTCTACCAAATTATGATTCCCACAAGCCCGGTTATTTCAAACAAGATTAAAATGTGAAATGTGGACAGTCGGACGACGAGAACGACGGCTGACGCCGGACGCAAACTGATGGCAATTGTTCACATGACCCCTTGAACAGAAAAAACAAATTGCAATATTTCTGAATATTTATATCATCACTTTGGCATACTTTTATTTTGATACACTAAACCGGTTGGATATCAAATATTCTTGAAATTCTGCTTATACAGAGGTTAAAAAGAGGAACGACAGCCTGTTAAAATAACCCCCAAATAGAAAGATTTTGTTTTAGAATAGAAACAATGTACAATCCAAGTACGCTTTGGGAACCTTATGTCACGATATTTAATGCATTTATACGAGTTATCCCCCATTGCATAAAAGAAAACAACATTGATGCAACATTTTCTAAAAATGGAGTGATGCAAATGTAAAAACATGAAGCTTCGAATATATTCATGACATATATGTATATAGATCTAACTCCTATGTTTATTTTGCCATCAATTCGATATAGAACCCGTTTCCTCTCAAGATTGTCAAGATACAGTTGGGATGTTACGTCCCATATATAGAGATGGTTCATTCTCATAGAGATCAATGAAGTCCAAATCCTCTGATATCTTCTGTTCTTCATTATTGTCAAGAATTTCAACTGCTATCCTGTCAGCCATGTCTGAAGAATGAGTGTCGACAAACTCGCATACGCGTTGGATTGCACGTCGCAGTCGTAAGTTCAAATAGGTAATTTATAAGTAAAGGTCTGTTAAAAAAGGGGGGAGTCCGATATGAGATGCATGTAAAAACAAATAACGAACCATAATGTGACGTACAGTAAGTGTCAATAATTTAGTTTCCACAAGAACATTTTCCAATATATTTAATTTAATACCATCTTACATGAAAAATTCTCAATAATTCCTGTTTGGTTCTACATATTTTAATCAAATTATTTGCAGAATTTATTGCTGTTTCTTTTGAAAATTTTCTCAAACAATTCTGATTTGTAGTTTTGAAATGCTAATGAATAAAAATATATAAATTTTAAATATTGAAGTTCAGATGCAAACAGGTATATTGAATTGTCCTTTTCTAAATTAAAAATAATGACAACTCTTAAAATGATCTTTCGCAAAATTAAGTAAAAATTATTTAAAAAAACTACAATAAAGTCTGCGATCAATGGTAAAAAATTCATCAAAATATAACCAAAAATGAATTAGTGAGAATTTCTGGAAAAATAACTTAATTTTCAGGAAAAATGTACGAACATTGTATTATGGCCACCTCACTATCTGAAAAAATAATTTTCTTAAATTTTCTAATTTAATACTTAGTTTGACATTACATATACAGGAGGCGCAGAATAGCCAGGTTTATGAACAAAAGATAACACTGTTCCTTTTACGAATTAAAAACTTTTAAAATGATGTGAAAATCGGAATATTGTAGATTAAAATTAATTGCTTGATATTTTCAATCGACTAATCAATTTAGTCAATTTGGCGTTCACACTATCCGATTCCAGTCAAAAAATCGAATGGAAATAGCGTACGTTTCGACTTCAAAACGACGTTTCGACTTGACATTCGACTTCCGATTTTAGTGTTCACACGGTACGATTTTAGTCGAAAGCAGGTTCACAGGTAAAAATCGAATGAACATCGAATGGAAAATCGTACCGTGTGAACGCACCTTAACAGTGAACTGTTACGAAGTGTCCCATACAAAGTAACTGATATCTCGAATGCCCAATATTGTATTCAATAAATTATTTGTTTTTCAGAGACTGAAATGGGGAAATTGTTCCTTTAATGGAGAGGTCACTTGACAATCGTGATATGGGAATTTTTTGTGACCCGAGGTTTACATTGATACAATGTCACACTTGATCAAATTTTGCTTGTCGACATGCTGCGTTGACAGAGATATCCAATATTTCTGAACCGTTAAAGAGAACTGATTTTATTGCATGGTGTAATAAAATGCATTCGGTTTAATTAAAAAAAATAATAAAAAAGACTTCTTACCTGCCGTGATAAGTCCTACCAACATGAAGTCAGTGCACTTTGAACTATTTTTAAATACAATTGCAAAACAACAAGAACTTTTTTTTAAAATTGATGACCAAGCAAATGAAATAATATCTATTATTACATATTATGTCAGATACATTGATGTCTTCCTTGTATCAGTATTATATTAAAGGTACAATATGATGTAAGGACAGAACATAAAATAATTAAAAGATAAAACAATACATTAATAATAATAATAATAAAACATTTGAGTTGCTCTATCTAGAAATAAAGAAAGAGAACTCTGAATTTCATTTTAGCCAAGAACACCTAAAAAAAAAACAAACAACTGGACAGTCATGCCCGCCCTTAACAGTCCCTTAGATTAAATGTATTATACAATGTTTATTTGCCAAGCTGTTAAGATATCGGGTTATATCAGCAATTCATTTTGTTTAAATTCTATAGATGAAAGGCAATTAGAGATAATTTTGACGGTAACATTTGATTTTCATCTATTAGGTTTAAAATGTTTAAGGGTTGAAAATTTGAACTAGAAAAAGAGCAACATAAACACCTTTTCACCTATCATCATACTTTGAAAGTCATAATACCTACTAGGCAAACTCATAATGTCATAAAACCATTCAACCACAATATACTTGAAGAACAATACACACTTCACAGGACAGGCATCTAAAAGCATGGTTGTGTTTAATTACTTTGCTCAGACTCAATCTTTGCACCTAAGAAATCGGCAAAAGAATAAGTACTTTTTTTATCAAGAAGAAATAAATTCAAAATGATTGCCAGTTTTGGTGCAGAGGATGTGCACATTTCGTCGATTTGCCACTGACCAGTTGTGGTTAAGGCCTATAATGTTGATAACCAAAACAATAATAGCAAATTCAAAATATGCCAAATGACAAAAAGGGTAAATTGCAAACAATCTAAGGATAATTCATGTGGGAGATACTGGTTAGTTCTTGTAACAGTAAAGTTTTTTTTTATAAATTGTCAATTTTTGGCTAGTATCGAAAAATTATCAACTGAGCTAGTGATACCCTTAAGGTTTCGGAGTCCATCAGCAGAGGAATCAACTCTATCCTAAGATACCAATTAAATTTACAAGATATGCACATTCGCTGATTATATAAGAATCTTAAGTTGCTCTCAAGGCCTATGATGTTGTAAATAAATAAATTGTAAATAAATAAATACAAAAAAATACAAAAAAATACAAAAAAGCCGTCCGAGAGTCTGAACAAATTATAAACAAATACTAAAATGACCAAAATAGTAGAGATAAATCCGGTGCGTCTTTTTACCACCGATCACCACCAAACACCACCGAACACCACCGAACATCTAATAAATACCACATAACACATATATATTACCATCGAACACCAATTTTGTAAAAATATGGCATATTTTTATCAATAATTCGAAGAATTAAGAATATAAGACAAAAAACCAGCGAGTAAATTGATCCTGTGTCCTGAACGTGCTTTACATTCAATAGGAAGAACACCGCTGAACAGCTTAAAACACCACCGAACACATTTTTATTACCACCGAACACCAAATTTATCAAAATAAAGCATATTTAACAATACAAGACAAAAAAAAAAAAAAAAAAAAACAGCGAGTAAAATGGTCGTATTTCCTGTACGGTGTGTAGAAAAACCGCAAAGGACCTCCTTAGTGCACTAAGAACTAAGGACATGATAGAGCGGTTTATACGCACAAAGAAGGTTGCAAATGAATTCTCAGTTTAAGTAAACCTTATTTGATCATTTTTTATAATAATTACTTCAAGATTAACGAAAAACCCAATTGTCGGGGTTGACAGAACATCTAACATAGGTAGTTTTTTCGTTACATCTCTTGTCTACAAAAACCACAGGGTCATTCGTAAAGAGACTAAAGACCACCCGATATTCGCAGGTCCGATGCTGTTACATAAAGATGCCACATACTCGACATGTCTATCATTTTTTTTACACTTATCCGCCACGATTAAAATTAATTGACAACCTAGAACTACGCATCCCACCAGAGATAGAGTTCGGACCAGACGACGAAAAAGCGTTAACAAAAGGCATAGCTGATGCATTTCCGAATGCGTCCAGACGACTTTGTACAAAGCACCTTAAGGACAACATAAAACACTACCTTCAAAATCGTGTCGGCGTCGACTCGACTGAGAGGAACGACATAATGGAATCTGTGTTCGGTGATCTTGGTTTAGCTAATGCTGACAATACAAGTGACTTTGAAACAAAATCAGCAGATCTGAAACAAAAAGTCAGTAAATATCCACAATTCATAAATTATTTCGAGAAAAGATTAAAAGAAAAAATGGACACTTTTGTAAATGTGCCACGTCGTAACAATAACGAGATGTCTGAAAAGCTGCGGACAAACAACAACGCCGAAAGCATCAACCATGTGTTCAAAATAGCCGTTAACTGGAAACCACAATCGTTGCCAGATCTAATAAAAACATTGTTTCATTGCATAAACATCCAGTTTCACCACTTACGCGGCTTGCTTCACTATTCAGGTGACTACCTGCTGAGTCCGAGCGAGGAGCATTATCGAATATCTGATCAACTTTGGCGGTGCAAGACAGCAGATGAGAAATCTGTTATTTTTCAGACATTTTTAAATGACAAAAGAAGAAAGAGACAGCACGCCACAAGTACAGTTACATCAACCGACGGGACATATTCAGTACCGACGAAGGCAAAAACGATTGCCAAGAAACCGGGACAGCAGAAGAGAGCCAGAAACGCGAGAACAAGTAAACGTTAGTTGACTGTGTTATCGTTTGTTAAAAAATTAGAAGTATTGTTGTTTTTTTTATATATATTCTATGTAAAAATAAAGTATTGTAAATCAAATTTCTATTTTATTGATTTTAAGAATTGGAAACATAATACATATAATGCATTAATAATAAGACATAATATATACATGATATAACACCGAAATATGGAATAACAACTTGTGAGTTGCGTTTCCACTTTAAAGGTAATCACGGGCCATAAACACCTGACATCTCACCATTGACACACGCCGTTTCCAATTTGGCGCGTACCTGTGTCCATTCAACCGAAAAATTACTTTTATACCACCGAACATTACATTTTAATAACCAAATAATAATGATTAATAAGATAACAATGGTTATCTTCCACATTTTAAACAATCGTAATAACCAAATAATTAACATTGTTATAACAAAAGGAGACACATTTACACATTGTACTAGCTAACAGAGGAGTGCTGTTAACTATGCTATTTTAAATTCTTAAATTTATTAAACTTTTAAATATTAATAAAATATTATTTATATTTTAAAAATCTGTTGTTCGGTAATAATCAAAATGTATTCGTTGTCGTTTTAAGGTGTTCGGCGGTGTTATGTCTATTGAATGTAAAGCACGTTCAGGAAACAGGATCATTTTACTCGCTGGTTTTTTGTCTTATATTCTTAATTCTTCGAATTATTGATAAAAATATGCTATATTTTTATAAATTTGGTGTTTGCTGGTGATAAAAATGTGTTATGTGGTATTTATTAGATGTTCGGTGGTGTTCGGCGGTGTTCGGTGGTAAAAAGACGCACCCAGCCAAATCCATTTCAGCACAGAGCTATGTACGATTTTATGCACAAGACACCTTAATTCTTTTTAATTCCATGCACATGTAAAGAATGTATAGACAGTTTTTTGGGTGAAATGTAGTTTTTATACAAGAGAAATACATTTTACATGTATAATTCTTAATTGCACCAGTTCTGGAGAATATCAAGTCACGCCATATCTGATAATGAACAACCTCGAGCATGAATTCGTCTATTCAGGTAAACTCGATATAGCTGGTTTCATCTGCATAAACATAGACACAACCACCAGCATTCACTAATCTATTATTAGAAAAACTGAATACGAACTTTGAATTGAAAATGAGAATTTAACTGACATAAAAAAGACCGACATATTACTTCTTACATCCAAGTTCTATTGTTACACTTCATAGTTTCTATTTCTGAAACAAGTGTAAATTGAATAGATCTATTCCCAGATAACAATACTTTGTTGGGCCAACGTTGGCGATCGGTTGGCACAGTTGGCAGATGGTTGGCGTTGGCGGCACAACATTGGCCCAACGTTTGCCCAACACAAATCACCCAACGATTATTCTAATAATGTTGGGCGAACATTGCCAAAGGTTATTCTGACACTGTTGGCCCATAGTTCCGAGCCGACTGTTATTTTTTAATTAATGAGCAATTTCATACAATTTTTTTAAGTGTATTCTCGCATATTTTATAAGTACAAATACATCAAATATAAGAAATTGGCGTAGATTTCCTAAAAAAAGTATTCGTTAATTTGTCCTGCACCCGATGTTCGTTTTTTAATAATTGCACAATATTCATAACTGCTTTTTAAAACCATAAATTAATATATAGTAGATATAAAATATATGTTTTATCAGAGATGAAGTTTTATAAAATGATCTAAAATGTGTTGCTGATAAAAAAATCATTTGAAATAATCTTATTAATTTTTTTGTGTTGTGAATATTTGTTTCCGGTCAATAGATATTTATCTTTTGTAATTGTGTAAGACAATGAGAATGTGGTCTAGATGCTGCAATAAAGATAAACAGCTGTTTTTGATTATACAAGGATATAGAGTCTTTGTTCTCTCATTGATATAAATGGTCTAGATGCTGCAATAAAGATAAATAGATGTTTTTGATTATAGAAGGAGTGTCAGTTCTCTCATATATAAATTTCGCGCCTTTCATTATCGTCTTTGTCTCTGGAACCATATAACAAGGTCGACATATTCACCTGGTGATTTCAATACACAGAATACACCAAACTGAATAAGTTTTATCATCTTTTTAAAACACAATGTAAGTAAAATTGTATTTTATACTTTTATTTGTTTTTTGAAAAAGTTAATTCAAGGATTTGTAGGTTAATCATAATCCTTGGTTTTTTTAAATTGTCTATAATCCTGATGATTTTTTTTATGATAGGCGGTCGATAGGAGCCATATACTAATTATAAGATTGGTTATTTTGTTTAGACAAGTTAAATAAATGTAAAAGGATTGAAACATGCAACATATTAAATTGTCTGAAAGGCGGAAAGAATATGTTGCTGATAAAATTTTCTTTCTGTGTTTGGGATATTGATGTTGAAGTTAAACTTGACTGTATTTGATGTTGATAAGGGCAAAAATAATCTAGCTTTTCTAATGTATAATTATATGTGAAAAAAAAGATTCGCCTGGCTGGTTATCCTATTTTTAGTACCTTCTGTATGATAAAGTTTTCATTTCTTTTAACAATCTTTTGGAACTTATATTTTGTAAGTCAAGAAATGTTCTTTAAATACATAAAACTAGCCTGTTTTGATTTCTATTTGATTTCTTTTTTGGTTTAAAAGAAAATGTGCATTTAACAATGTTTAATGATTTTGTCTTTTATTAAGTTAGATTAACAATCAGAGTTCATTTTTAATAAATAATATTTTTTTTTGTAGTTTTCTGGACAGAAAGCGAATTTTATAATTTTATATTGAATTTTTAATTAAGCTAGTTTATACTGTGAGAAAACCAAGCAACATATTTAAAAAAAAAAGAAGCATCTGTAATAAAACAAAGATATCAAGTTAACATAAATGACTTCTATTACTTCTTCTAGGTCGATCTCTTAGAACCATAGGCGGCAATAGTTGCATAGAATGCACCAGACACACGTTAAAATACCTGTTCTCTAACCATCTAGATAGATAACGAGCAGAAATGAAAAAAGGCAGAACAGGAAGAGCAGACGGAAAATACACCAAATTAAATAAATCTGTCTCAGATATCATGTTTTTTTCTTCCCTATTTTAAGGTCATTAGATCAGAGGTATTCAGGTTCAACTTATGTTGGTATTTTTTATTTCCTAATCAACCCATGTTGGCACACTGGTGGCAGATTGTTGGTAGAAAAGTAAAAGGTCATTATAAAAAAGGTTGGCATTTGGTTGGCAGTTTGTAGAATTTGTTGGCAAATTATTGTTGGTCCAACGTTGGCCCAACGTAATTCCCTACTGAAATAGTTGGCAGATTGTTGGCAAATTGTTCACTTTGTTGGCAAACTGTTGTTGGGCCAACGGAGGGCCAATGAGCAAAATTACGTTGCCACAACGTAATTTGCAAACGTTGGCCCAACAATGTTGCCAACGAAATGCCAACGTTGGCCCATCACATGATTGCTATCTGGGATGTTACGAATAACAATGGATTTTGACAACAGGGCCACTGGAAACCCCTGCTTCTACATCCCGGACGCACAGTCCATTGTTTTTCATAACAATACAATTTTTTTTAGTAGCATGACAGAAGTGATTACTAATAGTGTTCACTACAAATTGTCTCAATACATATTAAAAAAAACATATTTTCAGGAAATCCCAATAAAACAAATATTCATATAATTCTCCTTTGCTTGAAGCTAAAATGAATTTTTCTATAAAATGTCCATTATGTTTAGAATTGAAATAACAGAATGGTATGTAGTAGCGGATCCAGCCATATTTGAAAGGGGTGTTCCAACATGAAAGTCATTACTAAAAAAGGGGGCGTTTCCCATAAAAAGCAATAGCTGCCCCCCAAAAAAGAGGGGTTCCTACATATTTAATCTGTATTATTGTATGTTAAGCGTGTCTTTCTAATCCAGACACACTTATACCTCAATATGTTCGAATAATAAAGTTTGTTTAATGTTGAGAAGGGGGGGGGGCTTTTTTATATAAAACATGTAAAATACAATTATGATTATCTTCATTAGACTGATAATTTCTTTGGGTTATTAATATTGCGTTATCTTCAGTCTCTTCTACCAAATTCAACGCCTGACCCAAAATGTCGTCCGTCTCATACCCGTCCATATTGATAACTGCATACAAGGAGAGTGATGTATTTTTTTTATAAGAATACACAATACGGCCAACCTTGACCTATGTAAAGCTACTGTCCATGCTAGCACATGCATTTAACGGGAATATGCGAAACGACAACTTGGAAATTTGTAAAATCTACTCACTTATCAAAGTTTGAATAAAGATTGTCAAAGTAAGGTTAATAGTGGGGTTTCATCTACAAAAATATTCTTTTTTTTTATTATTCAAGGTTTGATAATGTCAATAAAAATACTATCCGTTCTTTTTAATTTAATATGCAATGTAAACAAATATATGGTTTAGCATCGGGTGTAAGTTAGTTATACACTTCGGGATACGGCGTGTCTGATAAGAAACTCCGGCCTCCGGCCGTCGGGGTTTCTTATCCAGACACACCTATCCCTCAGTGTATAACTATCACATATTATTGTTTCAAAAATTTGTACAGGTCAGTAAAAATTGAATATTATTTTCACATTTATGATTATATAAAGATATTACTTTTTTAAAATAAGTTTTATTAATTTTTCTTTGTTTTTATCGTCGGTTTTAATTACATGTATTTTAGAGGACAAATATACCTAGGGAGCAAATTAAAAAACGTAATCCATTGGACAGACAAACCCGGAAGACAAATAAACAACCACAAGCACAACAAATAAACATTGAAAACTAAAAAACAAACGGAACAACACGAACTCCTATAAAAACCAGGAGTGAACCCAGGTGCTTCGGAAGGGTAAGCAGTTCCTGCTTAAATGAGACCCAAATGGGTTTTCTTTGCAAATAAAGATTATCTTATAAATGAAAAGACATTTCTTTTTTTTCGAAAAATTCGCTTTTGGTAGAATTCTCAAAGCTTTATCACTCTGCATGTTTGTTTATTTTCTCATTCCATTCAAAACAATAAAGATGGCTACAGCAAACCGAAAGTTGTACATTTAGCTTAGAATGCATTTATTTTTAACTTTCAAAATTAAAATCCAGGCCAGGAAAACAAGGATTTTTGGTATGCATTATTTAAAAAAATTATTGGCCTTTCGTTTATTAAATGAATAATAATTAAGATCATTACGTATTTCTTATTTTTTATTAATTTTTAGTATGAAGATTCAAATATTTGTATTGGTTTTTTTGGTTGCTATGGTAACAGCCGGACGACTTGGATTTAAACGTAGAATGGGACGGGAAATTCAAAGTAAGAAATAATGTATGATAATATAATGGTATGTTCTACTAAAACTGTATTTTTAGTTTTATTATATAGCAACGTAATATTCCCTGTAGAACGTAACCAAAAGTTGGCGTGCAATATTCGCCGATATTGCACGGAGAGCATTGTAAGGACGATGTGTTTGATAGTTTTTCGGTTTAATGCCGGGATCTGGGTGGTGTTGCCATACAATAAAAGGGTTATTGCACTTAACTGGGAAAGCTCGTGCAATATTACATTCTACTAGGGACAATATTTCCCAGTATTAGTGCAATAACCCTATAATATTATTATAGATATATGGTAAAATATTACTACTCGCAAAGTTACTGCAAGATGTCTTGATGAAGACTGTACTCGGGATATCTTAATGCTTAACAATTTTTTTTTACATCATACAAATATATCTATGTTTCATGGAAGTCTGTAATCTATATATATATATCTTTATTCTCAACAAACCATTTACAATGGTACAGAGAAAATATACAAACAATAATGAAATACACACATGGAGGTACACTCTAGAATATATTACAGAATACATGTGATGATGATAAAATTTAATTACAGTTTTTTAATACCCTTGATCTACCCTGGGGAATCTATTTTTCGCAATATGATTCTAATAAATTTCCATATCGACAGACTATAATCAAATGGTCTGAATGATGACTTTTTATATGCCAATAAAACTCAACAGTCAGCTATGATTGCTTAACGTGCTTTTCCATGACAACACCGTATGACCCTACAACAGAGCGAAGAAATTTTGCATACATAACACCGAGTTGAATTTTAATTATATAAAATATATGCTTGCATTTAATAATTTCATACAGCTGGTACAACGTCTCCATGCACACATTCCACACTTCAGAAAACTACAAAAAAGATTCTTTTTCATAAATAAAATCGAACCTTAAAAGCTTAAAGGGGAAACAAAGCTACATCTTTTGTGTACAGGGCAGTTTCAAATTAAAATGAACATCTACTGCAATTTTAAATTTCTTTTCTATATATTCCAACTTTCAGACATGGAAAAATCTTACTGATCGATCTAAATATACTCATTGCTTTTTAGGGTGTAAATATGAACATCCAAAAGACTGGGGAACATGTGACAAGACAACAAATATGGTTACCATAACAACCAACCTAAAGGCAGGATCACCTGACGACTGCGCACCAACACAAACAAAAACTATATCTTGTGAAAAGATGGAGCGCATGAAAGAATGGCATGCACGGAAAGAGCAGAAAAGAGAGAACTTTGTCCAACACAGAGAGGAAAAGATGCGTTTGAAAAAGCACAAGAAAGGATTAAAACAAAAATTTGGTCGTGAGTGTAAAGTGTAAAATTTAAACTTTTTTTTTTATATTACCACAAAACTGGTAGACAAGGGACAAATGCTTTGTGACATTTTATTGTACTTACTGTGCAGGAAAAGTGGAACGTGTATCATAGAATATTTATCATATTAAACTTCATATATGACCTCAATCTATATAATCCCTTGTGCTAAGATCGGGAGTCTCATACTGAAACGAGGTGTAATGCAACATATACCATATAATAACGTATTGTTATATATAATCCTCATAACATACTTACAAAGACAAGGGTTCTATTCAGCATAACCAATGCATTAATGCATTTAAGTTGAAGAGAATTTTCAGGAAGTGACTTGCACGCCAGATTTGAAAAAATATTGGGTATCTCTTGCAACAGAATTATTAATTGCCAGTCCCCACTCGACTCAATCCCCTCTATTTGTTCCACTCGAAACCATTAATATTTAACCTTAAATATTTACCTAATTTTTATCGTGAAATATTAAATGTAATCCATTTTCATGTTAATGGATGTTATATTGCCAAGAAGGACACTCGGATCCAAAACTATTCTACTATAAAGATTTATAATGAATACTCCATTTTTTTTTCATATTGACAGGGGAGTGAAACAAGGGACACTACTTCAGCCCCACTTTATTTAATTGTTTTATTAATGACCTTCATGCTATTTTTGACACTACATGTGATCCTCTGTATCATCAAAATACTTCAAGAAATAGTCTTAGTTTTGCAGATAATTGTGTATTTTATTCAGATTCACATAAAGGACTACAATCTGCTCTCAATTAACCAGATAACTATTGTTTTAACCTATTGTTTTAAATGGCAACTTACAGTCAATACAAACAAAAAACTCAAAATTTTGGTATTTCAGAAGAATAACGCTTCTTTTCCACAATTATTTTATAAAAATCAACCGTTAACAGTTGCATATGAATATAATTTTCTTAGGAATATTTTAGATAGTAAAGGAAATTTTAAGAGATCTGTGCGTATACATGTACGTCAAATTTTGTTAAATTTCTAGATGATCTATCTTGTAAATTATTTGATACTTTAATAAGGCCTATTTTGCATTATAAAAGTGAAGTCTGGTTTATGGGAAATTATTTAAAAGTATCTAAATCACGTGAAACCATTTGTTATACACTATCATTGGGTGACGTGACACATTTTGTTTTGAAAAGGTTCATCATAAATATTGTAAATCCATCTTGGGTATTCGAAAAGCGGCATCAAGATTCTTTACACGAGGATGGTATTTGCAAAGTAGGTATTTGCCGAATATAAGTTAGATGAAAATGATTTTGAATTCTGTAATAGGCTAAAACTACTTAAAAAATACTTTAAAAAGCTGTTTATGAACATTGTGAAAAGCAGGTATTGGAAAAACTTTCTTTGACTAATGATTCCTCAAAATTTATATAAAATACAAAATTCTGTATAGTAAATTAAAAAATCCGAAATCAATTTGAAGAATATTTAAAAAGGAGAGAAATTTCATGAGTCGTCAATTATTGACAAAATTTCTCATAAGCGATCATAATCTGGAAATGGAACTTGGACGTTACAAAACTATTCCACGGAATCAACGAATTTGTAAATTTTGTAAAATTATGGAAGATGAATATCACTTTTTAGCTCAGCTGGCCTAAAAGTCCAGGTGAGCTATTCTCATCACTTTGCGCCCGTCGTCGTCGTCGTAAACTTTTCACATTTTCATCAACTCCTATGAAACCGCTGAGCCAATTTAAACCAAACTTCAGTTGAATGGTCCTTGGATGGTCTCCTTCAAAATCTGTGTTCGGTTTTTCTGGGCGCCATCTAATATGGCGGCCATGGTCGGACATAGTTTAACCTTGGACCCTATGGGAATTTTAACATTTTCGTTATCTTCTCTGAGAATATTAGGCCAATTTGAACAAAACTTTGTGGAATGGTCCTGGGTGGCCCCTTTGAAAATTTGTTTGGTTTCCCTTAACGCCATCCAACATGGCCGCCATGGCTGGACTTAGTTGAACATAGAGCCTATGTGAATTTTACATTTTCGTCAATTCCTCTGAAACCGCTGAGCCCATTTAAACCAAACTTAGTGGAATGGTCTTTGAATGTTCCCCTTTAAAATTTGTGTTCGGTTTTCCCATGCGCCATCCTATATGGCTGCCATGGTCGGACATAGTTTAACATGGGAGCCCTATGGGAATTTTAACATTTTTCTGAGACCATTATGTCAATTTGAAGCAAACTTTGGTGGAATGGTCCTTGGGTAGCCCCTTTCCAAAATGAGTCAGATTTCGTGGAATGTGAACCAAGATGGCCGATACAGCCGAACTTAGTTTAACATAGGACCCTATGGGGAATTCACTCAAATAACTTCTCGTCTGAAACCACTAAGCCAATTATAACTAGATTTTGTAGCAATAATCTTAGATTGTCCTCTAGAATTTTGTCCGATGACCCGGACTATCAACCAACATGGCCGCCACAGCCGAACTTAGTTTGACATAGGACCTTATGGAAAAATTAACTTAGCCAGTTGGAACAAGTTATGGTCCTTAGATGGTTCTCTTTTAGAAATGTGTCCATTGACCTGGACTGTCAACCAAGATGGCTGCCACAGCCGAACTTAGTTTAAGGATGTTTGCGGCTCAGTTTCCAAATAACAAGCTTTTCATAACACTTGTAAATATTGATAGTGCACTAATAAAGGAAATAAAAGAGCAAAAAAAAATTAAAGGTCCGTTCTTGTTTCCGAAATGTAAGCCATTCAAAAGTTGATGGGAAAAGTATGCTGTCTTGATTTTACATAGTTTATCATTGACAAGTTTTATTTCTCAAAACCCATTAAATAATAACAAGGATTTTATAAGGTTTTACAAATGGCTTATTATTCTTCATACAAAAGATTTATGAAAAGAAAAATGGGTGTTAGCGGGAAAAATAATTTATGGCATTCAAATGGATAAAACCAGATGATTCTGAACATCTGACAAAAATTCAAAAACATGACCAGCGAACATCCTTAACATAAAGCAAGACTAACCAAATTGACTGCAGCACTTAATCTTTTAGTCCTGCTCAAGGTAAAGATAAATCCAGGTGAGGAATACATGCTTATAGCCTGTAGTATTTTATTGTAAAAGTAATGATAATTTCCGTTCTCGCTGTATCAATTTTATGAAAACTAAGTTTCCTCATTTTGATCAATTCGACTCGAAAGAAAATTGAAAATTATTCTTAATCCTGATACAGAAGTTTTGCCCAATGTTTGTAACTTATAAGGCGATCATTAGAAGCACGAACATGAAGTTCTCATTGACCAAAAACATAGTTCTATATTTGTTAGTGCAAGATATATTGCATTGCATTGCATTTAATTTGTGTTTGTTGTTTATTCTGTAATATGTGTATGTGTGTATTGCTTAACCAAACAGGATTTTTTAATGCAATAACGTATTATCTATATTACATGAAAGGAGATATATTAACCCACTTACAGTGAAGAAAATTGTTTGGTCTGGGTGTCCTAATTGTTGAAAAATCTGTCTTAAAGACATTAAGTTGGCAAATTTGAGTTAAAACTGTCTCACAATGAAGAAAATTTGTTTTGTAACGTATTTCTAAGTCATTATCAAAAATTAATAACAAGAGACAAAATAACAGGCTATGCCTCGAGTTTTAAAGGCATCAAACAACTTTTGAAAGTGACCCTAAAAGTGAAACAATTGCTGGAGAAAATTATCCTAATCCTTCGTTGCATTTCCATATATAAACCAACAGGGGAGGGGGTTTAGACGTCATAACTTTTTGGGGTCCTATATATGTATCACGTCTTAATTCATGACGGAACACACGTTAAAAACATCAGGGGGTTTCAATGGCACATTGTTATTCAGTTGTTTTTATTTATTAATATTCCATTACCTGCAATTTTTCAGTTGGATGCAAATTTGATGTAACTGTCACAGAGTGTAATCCTGAAACAGACATGGTGACAAAGACATTTAAACTAACGTCAGGTGACCCAACAGTCTGCCAATCAGAATCAATTGCATACTCATGTGGTTTGCACGACAAGATAATGAGATTGAAACAAGGACGTGGAGGCAGACGAAGGAGAAGAAATGTACGACGTATTGTAGATATAGTTTTCGGATAAATCGACGAGTAAATCTTAGTCAATGAAAACGTTCAAATTCAGCAACTTTTATTATTTCTTAAAAATATGAATATATTTTATTTACAATATTTTGAACTCCTAAGAAAAGATAATTTATATAATAAAAATTTTGAGATGCAGTTTTATTTTCATCTAATTCTGACTTCATTTTACTTACATCCCATTATATTTAGAATAATGCAAAGATTATCTAGCCATGGGTCAGATACATGTGCAAATATCTGGAATATTTTCCTCTAAATGCATTATTATGTCTCGTACATGTAATTAGTATCAAGTTTCAAATCAGTGTTTTAACCTTCTTTACATATGTGTAATTAATATTTAAATGACATTATTGTACCATTGTATTTTCAATAAAACTTTTAGTCACGATTCTTCTTAAATTTATTATCATTTTGATTTTATTGATTACCTAGAAAGAAATATATAATTTTAAGGATTCAACGGAAAACAAAACATATATAGATGTATTAAATATATATTTAAAAGTCAGGAACTAACACTAAAGTGCAACAGTTGTAATTTTGAAAATCCTTACATGACAAATTCTATACTGGTTTAACGGAATTGAAAACTAGGCGAAATCATAGGTGACATGAATTTGCTTGATTAAAGTGCCTAAAAAGCCGGCAAAAAGCTTATTTATTGCAAATTCGTCTATAAAACATTAGTTCCGCAAGTTTGTTGAAAAAAGTTATTTTTTTGACGAAAATTAGGGATTAAATATCGATCGCTCAGAATGTTTACAGAAATATGACAAATGAAGAAAACAAGACTGCAAAGTAACATCAAGTAAATATAAAGAAACATCGCATAAGAAAATTTAGAATACAAAGAATACAACGTTTAGTAATTCAGGAAATACCATTTTATATGGTGTTTCTAGCAGCGAGAATCCAAAACCTCAGTGTTGTAGATATGTAACATGCTTTAGATCATCATGCTACTTACGGGATTCGTGGGCCAAGAGTGGGTTCATCCTGTAGCTGAATAATTATTGTTTTGTTAGAAACATTCTTACTAAAAAGAAATAAACAAATAAATAGGTGACAAATTAATGTTTTCAACAGATATGACAGAACTGTCGATATCTTTGCGATGTAATTATGGTCGTAATCATGAAGCATTTGATCGTTACAAAGTTCCTATTTTACAAATGACTTCTGATATTGTAAGACCTCTGTTTCCTTTCTCGAGTTCAGACTACACGTACCACTAAACCGATTTTGTTGACTCCCATGGAACACATGACCGATGCCATAAAGCATTAAATAGGAAAGTAACTGCTTACCCCTTCTATGACCCTCCCGAGTAACTGGGTTCGCTCTTTTGCTTTACAGTAATTCTCTGTGGTAGGTTTTGAGTCTTTGTGTAGTCTTGTATATTTGTTCATGGTTTAAAACTTTACCAACATTTTCGCAAGATACACTATAGTTGAATAAAACTTTTACTTAAGATAAATGGTGCCCCGTTTTAGATCTTTCTATCACAGAATGGCAAAATAACACAAAAATGTAAACTAGCTCACGAGGTAACACTTTGCAGGAAGACTTGTTGTCAAACCTGAACACATTATTCTCACACTGAGCCGATCAGGTTTTGCCCTTTCTCCTGAACGACGCGTGCCGTGCGGAGGTGAAAATACAGTTTTTAAGGTTTTAAGGAATCGAACGTCCGAACTTCTGCAATCGAAGCGAGCCTTTGAAATGAGACCACCAAGCAGTTTAAAAGGCTAAATCAATTAATTAATTAGGCATAATGAATGCAAGATTGGAAATATTATTGGAATAGCAGTTGCTTTAAGCTTTGAGCACAATTAATGAGTCGTAAATGTACGAAATGTGCACATCTTGTGCATCAAAATTGGTATCACAGTCACTGAGTCGATACCGCCGCTGTTGGACTCTAAGTCAACGATGGAATCCCCAGCTCAGCTGATTATATTTCGAAACAAGCCCCAAATGAATACTTTAAATTAACTGTTAGAAAATGTAAAACTTGTAAAAACTTGTAAGAAAGGAGCATCTCCTTCGTGCATAGCTCTGTCCATAGATAGATTTGACATAACCCCTTTTGGTCTTTTTGGCATTTTTGAATTTGCTCCAACCTTTTGGGCTGTTGGTTTAGTTTTTAACATTTTAGGCTTTGGGTACAACTTATGAGAAATCGTCCTCATGTTAATAACCTTTGCTGTATTTATAAATATTAAGACAAACGTCTAATATTTACTTTGTAAAATGTAAAATTTTAATTCAATAAGAGTTGTATTGACCTAAGAATATTACAGTGGCGTAGCTTCTGTTGAGGCTGGAAGGTAGATACGTATACTTTCGTAGTATATTAGTCTTATTTCAGTTTTGAAGAATTCTTAATAACTATATGGACTATAACTTCAAGTCAGGTAAAAATGCAGTTTTATAATGATTAGGGACCGGTAAAAATTTATCAAGGCATGGGACCGGTGCAATTTGGCTTGGGAAATGCACTTTTTAAAACACAACTTCCATAGGACCTGAAAGTTTTTTTTCAACTTAAATGTGCATCGGACATTGACTATTTTAATCAAGTGATAATTTTTGTAACCTTGTACATTGCCTGCTTAATGTACATGTATAAATGTTTACTATATAACACATAATATTACATATATCGGTATGCAAGTGTTAAACATCAAGGTCGACTCTCATTCGAAAGTGATAATAAGGTTTCGGAATCCTTGCATTACCTCCCATTTCCAAGAGTTATCCTTCTTTAAAGTAGGTATAACAGTAGGTAGAACAAATAAAGGGAAAAAATATTTTATTTTTTCATTAAAAAAACAAAGAACTCAATGGTGTCTGCATCACTCTGAAAAGAAGTGTTATATAATCCATCTCATTTTTATTATTCACTATTATTATATAAATACCCAGATTACTAGCAATTATCTGAGAGAAAAAAAAACAATTTGAATTTTTGCCTATTAATATGGCAAGCCGTTTTACTATTTATTCTAACTTCAAGATATCTCATATAATATATAAGATATCTTATATAATCTAGTTTTTATAAGATATCTTATATACTGTATAAGATATCTTCTAAAGTATATAAGATATCTCATAAAATATATAAGATATCTTATAATTTCAAAATTAAAAAATAATAGAATTACTAAGAGTTTATTCCTTGTATTGCACATGGCAGATCTCATTAGCTGAAATTTGGCCTCCTATTTCTGTATTTTTGGTTATGAGTACTTCTTCTTTTAAAATAAGTTTGGTTTTGTTGCTGATGAGAGGTAACTCTTTGACATGCGTCGTATACAGGCATAGTATAAATTTACTATATCTAATATTAATATCTTTGGATTGTTACTTTTAAATATTTTTTATAAAGTATATAAGACATCTTATATAAAAAATATTTATAAATAACAATCCAAAGATACTAATATTATAAAGTTTAGAAGATTTCTGATGAATATTTTTTATATAAGTTATCTTATATGCTTTATAAGATATCTCATATATTTTATAAGATATCTTATATAGTTTATAAGATATCTCATATAATTTATAAGATATGAGATATCTTATAAAAAATTTATATGAGACATCTTATAAATTATATGAGATATCTTATAAACTATACAAAATATCTTATAAACTATATGAGATATCTTATAAAGTTTATTAGATATCTTGAAGTTAGAATAAATAGTAAAACGGCTTGCCATATATTAATTCAATACCTACTGTAAAATATAACTAATGATACCAGAAATAAGCAACGCATGACCGAACTACGCAGTAAATCACGAGTGCATGATTTATTTACAGCTGTATAGTTCGGTCATAAGTTGTTTATATCTGGTATTTCAATTCAGCGATTAGTTATACTTTTTATTACATTGTACAGAATCTAGCATTTTAGTTGAAATAAAACGGACTATGTCTTTTGATATCTCTCCGCAGCAATTGTGACGTTACTACCTAGTGTTCTTTTCACATGTGATTTACCAGATTTTCTTTCACCCGGATACTACGGTAAATCGCCGTTTCCAATGTAATAAGGATTGCTACTGTAAAATGGACGTATCTCAAGGATTCTAAAAATGGGGAATAAAAGTTGAGAGCATATTGGGCAAACTGCACATGAGACGATATCAAGTTTTTTTACTTGTAAAACACGGAGGACAACAACGGTAAAACATTGTTATCATACTTCATGTCAGTAGTATGATTTGAATAATGCATGGTTGTCTGGTTCAATGGTTCAACTTTATGAAATTGCATGAGACATCGACATTTTTTGTTACACAATAGAATGAGACATCACATTTTCTTCGTTTCTATAACCATAAATAGATGCGTTATTGTGTGTACATATCAGCCTGACACCTGAAATCTGACTCTTCAAATCGCGAATTTCGCGAAAACGCAAAAACTCGAAATCGCAAAATCTTGAAAACTAGAAGAGAAACCATTTCGCGTTTTCGCCCAATAGAGTATGAAGGGCGAAAACGCGAAAACACGAAATGGCCTTTACCTGCCACCATATACATACTAGTTTGAAATGTCTATTTTAGTCGTACAATCTTTGACTTTTAGGCCATACCATTTTCGGACTATTGGGGTTTCGGACCAATGGACGTTCAGACTACTGGGCTTTCGGACCAATGGGATTTCGGGATATAGACATGGACCCTTACGTACTTCATAGTATTTGATTGATGCACTGAAATTGATGTATTCAGTGATAAGCATAGTCATATTTCAACACATTGGAAATGTGCATCAGAAGTAAATTTTGAACATATGTTAAAAAACGATAAATTTAATCCAGAAACGAGTAATTGTAAATGTGCGTTTACACGATACAATTTTCCTTTCGATTTTCCATCCGATTTAATAACGTCGCCCAGGTAAATCGTACAGCGTTCTGTTCACACGATACGATTTTCCATTCGATTTTGAACAGATTTGAACAGGTGATTTTAATATATTTCGAAACGCAGCAACGTCCGAAATTATCTGTACGGCGTGTAATCGGCAATTACATTATCAAAATTAAAAAATATATGATATAATTGAATTAATGATTAGCGATTGGTTAATAACTTTTAACCAGAGGCTCTCAGGAGCCTGTAATCGCTCATATAATTCACATTAGGCAAGAAAATGTGAAAACCAAAATGTGAGAGAACTTTCCAACTGAAAAAATTGACAAATGACAAAATGCCTCTATAATATTTGTCATTTGAAGTCTAATGATATATCAAAACCCGTTTCCAAAGACCAATCTACCAAATTATGATTCCCACAAGCCCGGTTATTCAAACAAGATTAAAATGTGAAATGTGGACAGTCGGACAACGAGAACGACGACTGACGCCGGACGCAAACTGATGGCAATTGTTCACATGACACCTTGAACAGAAAAACAAATTGCAATATTTATATCATCACTTTTGCATACTTTTATTTTGATACACTAAACCGGTTGGATATGAAATATTCTTGAAATTCTGCTTACACAGAGGTTAAAAACCTCCAAACAGAAAGATTTTGTTTTAGAATAGAAACAATGTACAATCCAAGTACGCTTTGGGAACCTTATGCCACGATATTTAATGCATTTATACGAGTTATTCCCCATTGCATAAAAGAAAACAACATTGATGCAACATTTTCTAAAAATGGAGTGATGCAAATGTAAAAACATGAAGCTTCGAATATATTCATGACATATATGTATATAGATCTAACTCCTATGTTTATTTTGCCATCAATTCGATATAGAACCCGTTTCTTCTCAAGTTGAGATGTTACGTCCCATATAAAGATCGTCCATTTTCATAGAGATCAATGAAGTCCAAATCCTCTGATATCTTCTGTTCTTCATTATTGTCAAGAATTTCAACTGCTATCATGTCAGCCATGTCTGAAGAATGAGTGTCGACAAACTCGCATACGCGTTGGATTGCACGTCGCAGTCGTAAGTTCAAATAGGTAATTATAAGTAAAGGTCTGTTAAAAAAGGGGGGAGTCCGATATGAGATGCATGTAAAAACAAATAACGAACCATAATGTGACGTACAGTAAGTGTCAATAATTTAGTTTCCACAAGAACATTTTCCAATATATTTAATTTAATACCATCTTACATGAAAAATTCTCAATAATTCCTGTTTTGTTCTACATATTTTAATCAATTTGCAGAATTTATTGCTATTTCTTTTGAAAATTTTCTCAAACAATTCTGATTTGTAGTTTTGAAATGCTAATGAATAAAAATATATAGATTTTAAATATTGAAGTTCAGATGCAAACAGGTATATTGAATTGTCCTTTTCTATATTAAAAATAATGACAACTCTTAAAATGATCTTTCGCAAAATTAACTAAAAATTATTTAAAAAAAAAACTACAATAAAGTCTGCGATCAATGGTAAAAAATTCATCAAAATATAACCAAAAATGAATTAGTGAGAATTTCTGGAACAATGACTTAATTTTCAGGAAAAATGTACGAACATTGTATTATGGCCACCTCACTATCTGAAAAAATAATTTTCTTAAATTTTCTAATTTAATACTTAGTATGGCATTACATATACTGGAGGCGCAAAATAGCCAGGTTTATGAACAAAAGATAACACTGTTCCTTTTACGAATTAAAAACTTTTAAAATGATGTGAAAATCGGAATATTGTAGATTAAAATTATTTGCTTGATTTTTTCAATCGACTAAGCAATTTAGTCAATTTGGCGTTCACACTATCCGATTCCAGTCAAAAGGCCGAATGGAAATAGCGTACGTTTCGATTTCAAAACGACGTTTCGACTTGACATTCAACTTCCCATTTTAGTGTTCGCACGGTACGATTTTAGTCGAAAGCAGGTGCACAGGTAAAAATCGAATGTAAAATCGTACCGTGTGAACGCACCTTAACAGTGAACTGTTACGAAGTGTCCCAAACGAAGTAACTGATATCTCGAATGCCCAACATTGTATTCAATAAATTATTTGTGTTTTAGAGACTGAAATGGGGAAATTGTTCCTTTAATGGAGAGGTCACTTGACAATCGTGATATGGGAATTTTTTGGGACCCGAGTTTTACATTGATACAATGTCACACTTGATCAAATTTTGCTTCTCGACATGCTGCTTTGACAGAGGTATCCAATATTTCTGAACCGTTTAAGAGAACTGATTTTATTGCATGGTGTAATAAAATGCATTCGGTTTAATTAAATAAAAATAATAAAAAAGACTTCTTACCTGCCGTGATAAGTCCTACCAACATGAAGTCAGTGCACTTTGAATTATTTTTAAATACAATTTCAAAACAACAAGAACTTTTTTTTTAAATTGATGACCAAGCAAATGAAATAATATCTATTATTACATATTATGTCAGATACATTGATGTCTTCCTTGTATCAGTATTATATTAAAGGTACAATGTTATGTAAGGACAGAACATAAAATAATTAAAAGATAAAACATCACCACTGACCACATTAATAATAATAATAATAATAATAAAAAAAAACATTTGAGTTGCTCTATCTTGAAATAAAGAAAGACAACTTTTAATTTCATTTTAGCCAAGAACACCCCCCCCCCAAAAAAAAAAAAAAAAACCATCCAAACAAAAAACAAAACAAAAAAAAAACAACAACTGGACAGTCATGATCTCCCTTAACACTTCCTTAGATTAAATGTATTATACAATGTTTATTTAAGATATCGGGTTATATCAGCAATTCATTTTGTTTAAATTCTATAGATGAAAGCAATTAGAGGTAATTTTGACGATAACATTTGATTTTCAACTAATAGGTTTAAAATGTTTAAGGGTTGAAAATTTGAACTAGAAACAGAGCAACATAACCACCTTTTCACCTATCATCATACTTTTAAAGTCATAATACCTACTTGGCAAACTCATAATGTCATAAAACCTTTCAACCACAATTGTATGAAATAAACTAGAAGAAAAATACACACTACACATGACAGGCATCTAAAAGCATGGCGGAGTTTTATTACTTTGCTAACACTCAATCTTTGCACCTAAGAGATCGGCAAAAGATTAAGTATTTTTTTTATCAAGAAGAAAAAAATTCTATATGGTTGCCGGTTTTGGTGCAGAGGATGTGCACATTTCGTCGATTTGCCACTGACCAGTTGTGGTTAAGGCCTATAATGTTGATAACCAAAACAATAATAGCAAATTCAAAATATGCCAAAATGACAAAAAGGGTAAATTGCAAACAATCTAAAGATAATTCATTTGAGAGACATTGGTTGGTTCTTGTAACAGTAAAGTTTTTTTTTTATAAATTGTCAATTTCGGGCTAGTATCGAAAACTTATCAACTGAGCTAGTGATACCCTAAATGTTTTGGAGTCCATCAGCAGAGGAATCAACTCTATCCTAAGATACCAATTAAATTAGAAGATATGCACATTCGTTGATTTACGAATCTTAAGTTGCTCTCAAGGCCTATGATGTTGTAAAGAAATTATATATATTATATATAAATATACTAAATAAATAAATGATTTGGAAAATACGTTGAATGTATAAAAAGTCATGAGATTTCCGAATACAATTAGGTTCTATCCGGGCACTCTGGTTCAAAACCTTGGTTCCATCCGGGTCTTTTGGTTTTGAACCTTGGTTCTATCCGGGTTCTTTGGTTCGAAACCATGGTAACAGGTTCAACATCCGGGTTGTTTGGAACCCAACTTCTTGGTTCTATCCGGGTTCTTTTCTAATATTCCCGTTGAACTTTCAGAAGATGTCCGCAAGTATCCGAATAAAGAGATAAAGTCAGTCAGGGGATCTACATATTTAAGTCAGAATTTTTCTTACTCTTAACAGTCAGAAAAAAAATCCGGGAAGAGTTATCTCTCTTTAGTTAATGGTATATTATTCTGACTTGTACAAGTAAGTTTGTTCAAGTTAAGATTTTTCTTCCCTTCTCTTTGCTCTTAACTTACTTGTTACAGTCAGAAAATGATGTGTGCATAAACTTGCGAAATAAAAAAAACTAAAGGAGCCGGGTAATAATAAAATACATCTTTTCTTCTTTGCAAAGTTCCGACTTTTTTTAATTTCTTATTGTTCATTTTCGAAATCTGCCTTTAGCCTTTTCCGAAAATTGTAATTATATACAATTTCAGGAATAACATTGTAAAATACAGGTCAAAAAGTGTAATTTATGATTTAAAGATCCCGTGCTATGTATACATTAGCTGATCCATATGGAACTTCATTGAAACAATTCGGTCACCTTTTAACAAATTAAACAAAGGAAATATTACCATAAATGATGATAACAGATTTACCATAAAAATGAATGTTTTGTTATATTCTGCTGTGAATATTAATATAATTTTAAAGGATTGTGTGATAAAAATAGCATTCTCTAACAAAAAACCTTCTCAAAATCCTACTAACATATCCCAACGTTAACTGAAAAGGAACAGCAGGTATATGAATTGGTCACAGGGAAGATACGTTTCGCGAAAAAGGTAAGATGAAAAATTTCTGCAGAAGGACCACAGTAATCTTCACAAAAGGGATGCTCCGAGCAGTATTTAAATACGATAGCTTCATATTGACAGCTGAGCACTATTATGCTTGGCTCAATAAAGCATAGTAATATATGATATCTAGACCGTTTAATCTACAGAACAATAGGTTATATAAATTAGGTTAAAATTCTACTCAATTAAAAGATGAAAAATATTTCATGACCTCTTTTTTACCACTGTAGTGATGACAAAAACTGTGACAGATAGGGGTAATTAGCTGACATAAAAAAGCACTCAAGTTCATTTACAAGAAATAAAATCCCTATATAAAACTGATTAACAATATCTGGACAGAGTCGACAAATTATCCAGTTTTGTATATAGAGTGATCTCTGACGCTAGTCAATTGAGTAACAGGGTCATCTGACGTCAGAGGAATCTCTGACTAGTATATTTTATGGATAACTTTACATGAGAATAACAAACTGACATCGCTGCAAAATTGATAGACTACCCCCGGTTTTTTGGTGGGGTCCATGTTGTTTATATGTTTTTAGGTTTTAAGTATAGTGTTTGTATTGTTTTGGTCTTGTCTTCGTTGTTCTCCGGAGGTTGTCAGTTGTTTTCGATTTTCCCCTCCTTCGAATATCACTTTGGTATTTCTTGACTTTACTTTCAATCTGATTTAAAAGAAAATAAATGAAACCGAATTGAGAAAATCAGTGCGCACAATTTAAATGAGATTGAACAAACTGACTTGATCCGTTAAGAATCTACAGGTGTATTATGACTTTCAGCTGGGTATTTTCGAATCTGATTTAAATAGGTAAGAAATGAAACTGACTTGAGATGAGTAACTGAGACCCAACAAACTGACTTCATGAAATAAGAATCTTCATTTGTTTTACTGCAAAACGGATATTTATTCGAATCTTACTAATACAAATCAGAAATGCAACTGACTTGATCAAATAAGAATCTACATGAGCATGAATGTGAGCTGAATAGTTCCGAATCTGACTTCAACAAATAAAAAATGAAACTGACCTGAGAAAAGCAGTGGCCTTAATTTAACTGAAACAGTAACAAACTTACTTCATTATATCAGAATGTGTTCCTGTCTGATTTCAACAAAAAAGAGGTAAAACAATACAATACTGACATCAGAAACCGGGAAAGATATTTTTTTCAAACTGAGTAGACAACGTTTTTTGAGAAACTAACATCAAACTATATGAAGATTATTTGCAATCTGAGTTTAAAAAAAGAAACGAAACTGATAGGGTGTGCACCGGTGCCAAATTGACGAAATCAAATCGAAATCATGAAAATACATGTAGTTTTAAACTTATTACATCTATGTAGATAGTCTGAGATTCCTCTGAATTCAAACCACGCTTTTTTGTTAATAGCTAGGGCTCTCATACGTCAGATTCCAGTCCATTAAGCTATGATGGATGGATGAATTATTGTTTAACGTCCAGTGGCAATCAGGTGCATATCAGGACAAGAACATGTTGATATGATAATGAATTTGTACTAGACCGACACGCTAAGTCGGATTTTTAATGTGCTAGCTGATGAGGTAACTGTCCGCAGGAAGACATATCACCCCACTCGGACACATTATACTGACTCCGAGCCGACCAGTCTTTGCTCTTACTCCTAGATGCCGCGTACTTGACTGGGAAGCAGCAAATACCAATTTTAATGTCTGGTTTGACCCGGCCGGGGATCGAACCCGCGACCTTCCGCACTCGGGGCGAGCACGCTACCACGAGACCACCGAGGCGGTCCATTAAGCTATGAGATTTCGGAATGAATTTGCATATATTAATTGAGGGTTTCAAATTAATTTTCTGCTGCAAAAACGTTTTGCTTCGGTCACCATTGAATAATAGTTTTAAAAATGTTACTTGTCATTTCTGGTCAGGCAAGATGAAAATAGATATCATAAAGATTTGTTAACTGTTAGTTTTTTGTATTAGAGGGCAATTCATCAAAATATAAACTGTTTCGAAGATATAGAGTTAAACTAAATAAGAATTTCTTGGTTGATGATATATGTACATGTAAGACTCGATTTCGAACAGAATATGCAAATTTCCACGTATTTTTATAGAGTGAGCTCTGATAACCCAGCCAAATGTATTAACCGCAATTTTTTTTATACTTTTTATAACTTAACTTTTCAACTTAATTACGTGTAAACATTATATAAAGCTATGAAAATGTGAGAAAGATCACTCAGTGTCGGATTTACGGAGCACAGGGAGCACGTGTCCCCCTCTCCTAAGTTAAGGTCACCAAAACATGTTATATGTAAAATCAATAAAAATACAAATCGACTTCCTCGATTATGTTTATAATTATCAAATCTTAAGAAAGTGATCATTACAAATGATCTCTTGTAGTACATGTAATTGATAATAAATGACAAATAGTTGTGAAAACTAACACGCGTGTAACTTTTTACAACGGGATAATACAGATAAGAAGAATGCGATGGAAAGGTATGAAAGTAAAATTAATTTTCCATCAACGTGCATTGAAGTTTTTCATTTAATTACTTCACAGACGATGGCTTAAACTTTAAAATCTGGTTTCATTTTTATTTAAATATTTGAATCAGTATATGTGAAATTCATATAGGTACAATGTATAAACTAATCATACAAGTATAGCTAGGTTGTTTTTTTTTATTTTTAGATTAGTGGTAGTGCAAAAAGGCATTTAAAATATTTTAAACAAAATGTTAACTTTCATTCCTTTTTTATTTAATATTTCTTTATTTTTGTTTAATCTGTTCCGAATTATCCATACATCGCGGTGCAGCAAGGGGCAATAATTATTCTAATGTGGGGTGGATGCCACCCCCTACCCAAATTCTAGATTCGCCCTTGTCACATCAAAATGTGAGACTACAAAATAAGAAATGAATCTTACATTAAAAAGTGAGTATTATAAGTTTAACTACGAAGTTACCAAGTGAGGCCTTTGAATATGATATGTATGAGCTGGATATGAATCTATGACAATATTTTACGATCGAAAATTCGGGCCTCTGATAAGGCAACTCCAAGTTAATATTATCTGTTGGTCAGATTAAGGCATTCAAACACCTGAGGGTGAAAAAAAAAAACCTAAAACTGCATCCGTATTATAATCGTTCGCATGTCGGAATTACTAACGGTAACATACGTACATGTACGTAGTATGCATTAATAAAGTCCATTTCCGTTCTTACGCTTTTATTTCATTTAAAAAAATGATCATGATGATAACGATAATATTCTTTGATACCAATTTTGATGCACAAGAACGACTTTTTACACATACAATGTCATTTTCCTTTTCTCTCTCTCTCTCTCTCTCTCTCTCTCTCTCTCTCTATATATATATATATATATATATATATATATATATATATATATCAAAGCAAAAGTTTGATTCACTATGTTTGTCTTTCTTCAACTAAAGAGTTACCAGAATTTCTTACTATGTAAGCATCGGCTTAATTTCCCCGGTAAGGAAAGTGTTGGGGGGAGGGTACTTGCAGCAGTTTTGATTGTAGAGAATACCACAATACAGATTCCTATTTCCATGATCTTTATTGTCAAGAAGTTCATATCTTTTCTATTCGTAAACTTTTCCTCATTCTTGGACGATCGAGGCATATTTTATTTTTTTTATAATTTTATATTTTCTTTATTTAATTGTTGTTGTTTTTTGTTATTGGCTTTTGTGAACAGGTTTATATTTTCGCGGCAATCAGCCAAGATACATCGTACATCAAGAAGAGGGCTTCGTAGAAATATCTCGAACCACCTTAATCTCGCTGGTTGGAAGAAAAAAATCTAAAGACATGATGTTGAGAGAAATGAAGAAAAAGGTCATAAAATGAAAATCAAAATACAAAAAAAAAAACCATGAATTTAAAATCTCATTATTATTAGATTCATACATAAATATTTTTTATCGGCACGTGTCAGAGGGATCAATAAGTCCCGTGTTAATTACCTTATCACATGTTTATTGTGTTTAATCATCCAGAACAAATTCTGAACTGACAATCTGGCATAAACTAGGCTTTTTACTTGACGTTTTTCATTAAGCCAAGGGTAAACTTCGTTAAATTAAAACACAAAATAGGAGTTGAAACTATATGTTTAGCATTGATTAGCAGTTGACCATTGAAAGTTACTTATCTCAACAAACTATGTTTCAAATTTTAACAAGATATATTGAGCCCATCTAAGTCGACGCGTTTTTTTAATTTACCCGAAAATTGCTAATTTTGTGATTTTTCGTGCATATTTGATTTTGTTATGGACAAGGCGACTTAACTCCAGAACAACATCTGACTTTCATCAGGTAACAGTAAATGAGTCTAAGGAAATGTCACTAGATAAGTCTAGTGAGTCTTGTACCAGTCTTTTTAGCAACTTTAAAACTCTGATCACAGATACAAAGAACTTGGCAATATTTCGAAACCATTTTTCACCATTTAAGTAACGATGATTAAAGTTTTTTAGAATAATTATGAATATTTACACTGGAACAATAAGAAAAATTGTTTTCATATACTTTTTAATAAAGTTTCATTTTATAAGTAGAAAGGCTACATAAACGGCGCGGGATAGCTAGTTAGGATGATATCAAGATTTTATGTATTTTATCTAAAATCATGTAGTACTGGTAATCTTTATTGAAAAAAAAACAAGACGGATAAAGAATTATATATTTTTTTAAATATGAATTAAAATGTAGTAAATTTAATTTTTTTTTTCATTTTTATTTTATTTTAGCTTTTTATGGGAAAAGGGGGGGGGGTTAAATTCGATCGAGATAAATTACCATATTTTTTTGTGAAATAACAGTTTTACTTTTCCGCAGAAAAGAATATGTCGTGTCTGCAAAAAATACATACTACTTTTCTGCAATTTACCCGGTCATCAAAAGTGAGAAAAAAATTAGTAAGATAATATGGGTGCGCTACTTCCCAATTTTATTCCTGTCACCCTAGTATCTTTGCTCTGATGGGTATTTTACAAAAAAAAATCAAACGAAAACATTATCAAAATTCGATTTGCCAAAGTTTCACCGTTTCACAAACTTAACAAACAGACTATTTTAAAGTTGTTCGGCGACATTCGGATTTACATTTCAAGCTGCATAAGAAACTTTGTTGAATGTTCTTCAAGCACCTTTTGAATAATTTAAAGAATCTAGACTTTGTGGATTGTTTTATTGTGGAGTATCCGAAAATGCTTTATTTCCACTATCCAGTATATGATTCATGTTAAACTTTTAACTGTATGTTTGAGGAAAAACGGACATGGAGTGCCGTTATAAATCACAAGTATATACTCAAACAAAGCACAAATGGTCTCCAAGCCATGCCCTGACCGATGGCCCCAGAATAATTCATGAGTAGTTATGTCCAGCGGTACAATATCATGTCAGAATATCAACAAATAAATAAACAGAAAGGTAACCGAGATTCTCAACTTGGGACACGAGCATAAATGGTTAAGCAGTTAAAACGAATGATGTATGGAAGGTCCTTTACTAAGACCGCCGAAATTTTTCCGATCCTCCAAAAAACATGGCTGCCAGAGCAGGACATAGTTTAACATTGGACCCTATATGGGAAAAAATGTTAAAGTTCATCTCTTCTGAAACTGCTTGAGCAAATTTAACCAAACTTTACAGGAATGATGTATGGAAGGTCCTTTACTAAGATTGCCAATATTTTTCCGATCCGCCGTAAAACATGGCTACCAGCACAGGACATAGTTTAACATTGGACCCTATGGGAAAACATGTTAAAGTTTATCTCCTCTGAAACTACTCGAGCAAATTTAACCAAACTTTACAGGAATGATTTATGGAAGGTCCTATACTGAGATGTTGAAATTTTTCCGATCCGCTGTAAAACATTTCTGCCAGCGCAGGACATAGTTTAACATTGGACCCTATGGGGAAACAGGTTAAAGTTTATCTCCTCTGAAACTACTTGAGCAAATTTAACCAAACTTTACAAGAATGATGTATGAAAGGCCCTTTAGTAAGATTGCCGAAAATTTTCCGATTCGCCGTAAAACATGGCTGCCAGTGCTGGACATAGTTTAACATTGGACCCTATGGGAAAACATGTTAAAGTTCATCTCCTCTGAAACTACTTGAGCAAATTTAACCAAACTTTACAGGAATGATGTATGGAAGGTTCTTTACTAAGTTTGCCGAAATTTGTCCGATCCGCAGTAAAAAATTGGCTGCCACCGCAGGACATAGTTTAACATTGGACCCTATGGGAAAACATGTTAAAGTTCATCTTTTCTGAAACTTCTTGAGCAAATTTAACCAAACTTTACACGAATGATGTATGGAAGGTCCTTTACTAAGACTGTCGAAATTTTTCCGATCCGCAGTAAAACATGGCTACCAGCGCAGGATATATTTTAACATTGGACCCTATGGGAAAACATGTTAACGTTCATCTCCTCTGAAACTCCTTGAGTAAATTTAACCAAACTTTACAGGAATGATGTATGGAAAGTCCTATATTGAGATTGTTGAAATTTTTCCGATCCGCTGTAAAACATTTCTGCCAGCGCAGGACATAGTTTAACATTGGACCCTATGGGAAAACATGTTAAAGTTCATGTCCTTTGAAACTACTTGAGCAAACTTAACCAAACTTTACAGGAATGATGTAAGGAAGGTCCTTTACTAAGTTTGCCGAAATTTGTCCGATCCGCAGTAAAAAATTGGCTGCCACCGCAGGACATGTTTTCCCATAGGGTCCAATGTAAGACATTGGACCCTATGGGAAAACATGTTAAAGTTCATCTTCTCTGAAACTACATGAGCAAATTTAACCAAACTTTACAGGAATGATGTATGGAAGGTCCTTTACTAAGTTTGCCGAAATTTGTCCAATCCGCCAAAAAACATGGCTGCAAGCGCAGGACATAGTTTAACATTGGACCCTATGGGAAAATATGTTAAGGATCATCTTCATGTTGTATGGAAGGTCCTTTAGAGGGATTGCTCATTTTGTTCGAATGCGACAAACATCATGGCTGACAGCAGGAACATAGTTTAACATACATGCCTATGGATAAAAACATATTTTGATCATCTCCTGTAAAACTATAATAGCAAATTGAATAAAACTGTACTGGAATGATGTATGGAAGGTCCTTTACAAAGTTGGCTCATTATGTTCAAATCCGAGAAAAACATGGCCGCCAGGGGGGAAATACTTTTAACTTTGGACCCTATGAGAAAAATATATTTTGATCATCTACTCTGAAACTTTTGAAGCAAATTCAACCAAAGAATTAATGGAAGTTTGTAGAAGCATTTTGTCAGGTGAGTGATACAGGCTCAGCCCACTGAGCCTCTAGTTATTGTAGGATATCGATAGAGAAAAAATATTCAAGCCTGAACGTAATGCTTTATTATAATTTTAATTAAATGCACCAAAATTATGTCTATGATGTGTACAATGTATAATACGTGCAAGGAAAATCAAATGGGTATAAATCCGGGATTTAAAAAATACATGGGATAAAACTTAAAATTACTAATTATTAAAATTAATATTTTGTTTATATTACCTATGTTTTTATAGATGATCAACCCCTCTTTAAATGTAAATCACACAAGTTTTTTAACCCAACGTTTCCCGGAATATGTATCTTTTTTTAAGTCTTCACTTTTCTTCATACGCTTTTCTTTGAATAGGCAGTGAATTTATTGACTGGGTAGCCCAATATGGCTTGGGATCTTCAGTGAAAGGTTTGAGCAAAACTTTGCTATGAAGCAATCCATTCTAGAATAATGTACCAAATGTTTAAAAACCTGGCTAGTTCTTTTGGAAACCTCCCAAAAAGAAACAGACGTAACCACCATAGAATTAAAATCCAAATACAACACAATAAGGCATGTCAGCTTAGGGGCCGGTCAATATTTATAAGGGGGGAGGGCTTGAGAATCATTGGGGGTCAAAATGTTTGAAATAAAATTGGGGGGAGGGTCAAAATGTAGAAATAAAATTTTCTATACGCAATTTTTTTTTGGGAGGATAAAAAATTCTGAGAAGTACAGTCACTTTATCTGTCTGTACTGATGGTATTACTTTCCCACATACCAAGGTAATTACACACAGCTGGTCATAAGTAGTGGTCTTTCAAAAATCTTATCTCCATCTGTGTATGGTACAAACTTTATTATCTTTTACAGTGCTTATCATTGTACCACATTGGATTTATACACATTATTTCTGAAAAAATGGATAAAAACATTGATTTTTTAAAAGTAAAACAATTGCAGTATTTTCTAAAAGCTAAAAAGATCATACAATAATCAAACTGGGGAAATTAAAAATTTGACCAATGACGAAAAATAGAAAAAAATTAGCTTTATTACCTTCTGTTTCAATGTTTTAATAAAAATGATCTCCGAGAACAAATGTGTAATATTAATAGATAACTTACTGATAACTTACTGATGAAAATAATGATTGCATACTTTCAATCAGCTTAATTTTTGACTAAATGGCTTTGCACGTTACATAAAATACAACTTTTTCAGGATCTGGTTCAAAAAATGTCTCAGGTTTAGAGAAATAATTTCATACACAATTTTAAATACTTTCATCCTCTTGATAGAATGTTTGATATTTTTCTGGATCTTCTGATTATATCTTTTACTAAAACTAAATGCTTGAATATTGATAGGAATTATAAGATGGCAACTATTAATTCCTCTATCTGCCATAATATGTCACCCCCCTCTCTCTCTCTCTCTCTCTCTCTCTCGTGTCTACAAATTTGATTTGCCTGGTCTAAAGTTTTGGAATAGCCCCAATTGCCATTATATCTTTTACTAAAATTAAATTCTGGAAAATGGATAGGAATTATGTTATATCAAAATGTTGATTTATCAATACAAACTTGTTATAGTAAACGTTTGTATTGATAAATCAAAATTTTAATATAACAATTTGAAGATGGCAACTATTAATTTCTCTATCTGCCATAATATGCCTCCACTAATTGTTTTTATTTTATACAATAGTAATTAATCAACAAATACACAGTCACTTCATACCAACCAGCCTTATCAGGAAGGTTTATGACCTCGTATTTAGCAAGAGATGATAACAAGTAATTAATAGCCTTTCTTCCTTTTGTGGCGCATTTGCAAATAAACAAATAAAGTATTATACACACCACCCTCTTTCGGGTTTAAATTATTACTTTTTGGAGTCACTTGTATATTTTCATGACATAATATCCTGCAAAGTGATTTTAATCAGTTAATTTCAGTATAAATTCTTGCTTGTTATAGTCACTGTAACAGTTGTTTTAAATTACAAAATTAATAGGTCATCGCAAGGTTTAAAATTTTACCAATTTTTTTATGGCAAGCACTGAATTGACCATCTTTTTTATTGGCAAAATTTCCAGTAATATGTTAAAATGTGTGAATCATCCGTAAAAATTGAGACCTGCTGGAGTGTAATAATAATAAATTGTGTAAGAGAAAGAAATTGAATAAATTCATCTGACATCTCTCCTTTTCGAATCATCTGATCGACAGACAGACTGACTTTTTTCTTTTAAAGTTCTGTCGTATAGGAACTGGCTTTTTTTTCATATCGGTTTCAAACATTTTTCAATGCGCAAATCAGTTTTCATGATCAGGATATTTTGCTATTTTAATACTTGGTAGAGAGAAGGAATATTTATATATATTGTATCTGCTATTACAAGTTTCAAGGTGAATAACATCAATTCGGCTTTATAGAGAATCAGATAAGTAGGGCCACTTTCCCCAGTATTTGTTTCACTCTTAAACATTGATTTTTAATCTGAAATATTTTTCTACTTTTTATCTTAATCGGTTGTAAGCAGTGCACCTTATAAGAAAAAATTCTACCCACAAAGGTCGTGTGTATATATGGGCGATTTGGGTAAATTTGTATCATTCTTGGAATATTGCCAAGAAGGAATTTCAGACCCAAAATCATTCTATTGTCATATAAAAAGAGATTCATAAACTCATTTACACCAAAAACAAGTTTTGGTTCTGTGTGTCCTTCACGTGGAAAAATTGTATTCAAGAAGTTAATTCGGCAAATTTGTGTTAAAAATGTCTCCCATGTTTAGGTAAGAAGATTTTTTTTTAGTAACTTATATGTTAGTTATTACATGTATTCGCAAATCTTAAGGGAACACATACTAGGCTATGCCCACAGAAATTTTTTGAGGCCTCAGACGGCTTATTGAAAATAGCCCTAGAAGTGAAATAAATATGGCGAAAAAGGCCCTACTACTTTTAAATATAATCTGCAATATGAGATTTCATTAAACTGATGACGCGCGTAATATCGTTTAACCACCAACGGTTTAATAAATCTTTAGCATGATATTAATAAAAATAAACTCACCTAAATTCTGACAGCATATGAAATATTTAGCAAATACATAAAACGTTTAGTTTAGTATGATTTGAGCTATTTATTTTAAAATGTAAAATTTTTTTGATACATTTTGTAGACTCTGGACTAAATAAGTCACAGGTACATGCACTAAAGATGAAAATTTTCAAATATTAATATTCCCAAATATACTTCAAAACATCTTTTATCCCTTTTAAAATGCCTCATAATTTTTTACCCCCAAAAGATAGGTGGAGCGTCTGGAGTTTTATCCCAAAGATCTCCGAAATTAGTAAATTTGTAAACCCTCCAAAAAAGAAGTAAAGTATGCCCCACGGACTGGTATAACTTGAGAGTAGTTCACCCCCATTCAGAAATTGTCCGGTGAATAGAACTAGTCTACGTACTGGCAAATCTCCATTGTAATCCCGCTGGTATTCCATATTCTTTTGTCTCACAGTTTATGTCGTTCAGATTACGATAAATATATAAAACCAAATTTTGGTAGCTGAAAAGCTTGTTAGAAAAACCTGCAACATTGGCAAATTTATATGATGACCCCCCCCCCCCCCCCCCCCCCCCCCCCCATTCTCCGGTTGAGGTAACAAAAAATTTACGATGTTGTACCACGAATGAAAGTCTTTAAATCTTCATTAACTAGGAAAACATGAGATTAAATTGGAAATTGTGCCTGGCCCCCCACTCGTCGATCCTCTGGCTCCGCCTATGTGAAATTAGAATTTAAGATTACGGTTTACAAGAAAGTCTACATGTCTACCTACATGTATTTTGACTCGCGGTAACTTACTTTTTTTTATAATTCTACAGAGAATTCGTATTTATTTCAGTAAGTATTAAGGCAAACCATTCAGTTGGATGAATAAATTTTCAAATATTATTAGAAGTTTCTAGGACAAAATCTTCATATTTTAGTCTACCATAATGACGATACGCACGGTTTTATAAATTACATAAGTGTAAATGTATGGCTCAGTATTTGGTAATGTTATTTGATGAAATAGTTCCCGAGTGTATTAGATACTTTGTTGATAAATTTAAAAGAACAAATATTGTCTACGAAATATATTATAAATTAACGCACAGCGGATTTTGCAGCGGACTACAAGATAACTTGCTTAGAACGCACACACTTAGGAAATTATATACGATCATTCTTGGATTTTTTAGCTTGAGCAGAACAATGTGAATATTAAATATCATTTGTTGCTATACATGCTGTTGCATACCCAACGATGAAGTTTAATAAATAAATTGCTTTCTGTACGTGTAAAGTTACCGCAAGCGGATTCAATGTTACCATATATTTGATTTTCGAACAAATCCAGTAAAAATATAATAATATAGATAATTGTACTCCTTTTTTAATATAAAATACGCCATTTTCAGTACATTCGGCAATTTCGCGGCAACCAGTTTTTATTGATGGAGTAAGCCGGAGTACCTAATAGTCATAACGAACTACCTAGACCACTCGGCCACCGAGGCCCCAATATAAAAGGTAATAGATATCGTAAAAAATAGGAAAATGAAAGAAAATAACTGGTCTACAAAGTAAATAGTTTAGGTTACTATATCTGCAACGTTTAACGAACGCCGTCATGACGTTGCCTAAAAATAGCCCACAATTGGTGCCTTATTGTAACTTTCAACAGTCGAACACACATATATTTATTTTTTTTAATCATCAGAGCTTTTGTGTATGTAGCAATATAATATTACTTTTTCACGAAACTGGAGGATTTACACAATGCTTTTTATGGACTTTTACATCGAAAAATCAGAAAACTGCAGGATACTTTAAATTATTTCGATTCGACCTTAACATAGATTCTTCGAAAAATTAATGTAATGTAGAATCTTCAATCATAGAACTCGTTATCACTCAGAAACATCTCACACATTAAAGACTTCAATGTAAGAAAAATTCAATCTGACCACTTTAATTTAATGGACCATATCGACATTATAATAACCAACGTAATAGATCTCCTGGGATTTAACAGTCCATTCTCGATTGATCTGTTTAGTAATAAATGGATTGTGTCCGTTGTTTGGTAAAATGAACATCTATCTCTAAAACCGTTTAAATTGCAAATTATACCACAGATGAAATCATTTCACAATCCCAAAGTGTCCTGAGTGCACTAATAAGTCCTGACTTTGACGTTAACTCATTGCTTATTAACACGTGGTTTTTTTTTTAAATTCGATTGTAAGAAAATTTGGAACTGAGAAAACCTATTCTAAAATATTTTTACCAAAAAATCCCATTATTTACTACATGGAAACAGAGGAAAGATTTAAACTAATTTTAAACCCATCAACACCCAATGATAAAGAAATTGTGATTTATTTGTATTTCAGTCATTAGAACTGAGGAAGGGAGGATGTAAAGCTATTTTCATATCATGTATTTGTTCGTTTAATTTGTCATGAGATGAATTTGTATTGATATAACCCGCTTAGTTTTATATGTTTGCAAAAAAGTTTTAGCTGAATTGAATCAAAATAAATTACACCATACTTATTGTAATTAAAAAAATCTTTATAATATTCTAAAAATAGTGGCAGTTCAAGGAAGTGTACTATTTTAATTTTTTTTATTTTTTAGTATAAAAACAAACAATAAAACATTTTTTTTAAAAATTAAGAAAATTATGAAATATGAAAATAAGTGTTAATTTGAAGAAGAAAAATAACTAAAAAAATATAAACATGATGTACAGTACGTCACTTTTTATCCTGAAAGGCAAATAGGCATGTCAATTCATTTATGTTTGGTGGCGAACATTTAATACATTTACTGTACGCAAGTTAATTGTAAGTCACGTGTCAAATGGGTCGTAAGTTACGCGTCACCGAGTTTTTAGTTGAATCTTCAATATGTGTGTACAGAGTAGATCTAGAAGGACGTTGTTAACTTATACAAACTAAAGTATTGTTAAATATTTCATATTAATTAGTTGAGATACATTTCTGTAGAACACATAATTTATAGCGGTACTTTATTTTATACACACATCGCCAGAGTCCGATTCTGAATGTTTTTATAGAGACAGATCCCACGATAAGTCTTTTTGGTCATGTCTAGTTTTTATAATATGTTTAACACATGTACATGTAAGAATATATCACATGATGTGAAAATGCATGCTTGCAATATTGTAGTTAGTCGGTAGTTGTAAATAAATGAATAAAGATGTAATTAGGTATTGTGAGCTTTTGGGCTAAGCCCATCAGAAGAAGGTTTGCCAAACACCCCAATAAAAAGGCAACTCAACAGGATGTTCTAATAAAAATCCAATCCTTATAATATTTTGCTAGATTATTTCAACTAAAGATTAATCTAATACTTCATGCTGCATAAAATTAATAAAAAAAACTCTTTTCTCCGAAAAAAACTGCTTTGCTGGAAGTGTGAAAAAAATAAATTGATTTTATCCAGACCTACAAAAAATATATTATCAAGCACAAAAATCCCAGCCCCCCCCCCCCCCTAAAAAAAATTACAAACCTACTCACAAATCTTTAAACAAAATATCAATACATATCGTTTTGAAAAAAATTATTGCAGCCAAATTTTCCCTTATTTTAAATAATCTTATGCAATTATCAATGGTACTCCTGCTCATCGATCTTTCAAAGGGTGAGTTCCCCCGCCAAATCAACTGGGGCATCTGGAAGGTAACAAACGTTTTAAATAATTTTAAAATTGGTAGTAATGTCGACTAATGTCACCAAAGATTGCAGTATAAAGACAATAACAGTGCACTGACTTGACATAATATTCGATATACAAATTTTATGAACACAATCGTGTAAAATTTGTATTTCTGTCAAATTTGAATACTTTGACGTGCTCAGATGGTGATCGATCCATGTATCTATGGGATTTGTGTGATCTCTAAAAATCTGTTCCCTTCTAATGGATCATACGGTAACAATAAAGGTAGACACTGATGAGTAACAATTATCATTCATTAAATGCATTAATTTCATGCGTGTCATAGTTAATATTTGGTAAATCTATATATATATACTGAGGAGATAAATTTACGATAGCCTATTGTTACAAATTTATCTTATTTTATAAGTTTTCAGCTTTGCCACATATTAAATGTGCCTATACGCCTAAACCTAAAGTATGAATAAGCCAAGATACAATCAAATATTCACAGAGAATATAAAAGGGGACAATTTGATATTTTATTCAAACTGCATGCCCCTTTTGCATGAATGAAGTTTTATTATTTAATTGGTCTTGAAACGAGTCACCCACTATTTATTTTAGAGTTGAGTCAAATCTTTAAAAGCATTTTTTAACTTAAGTTCTTTTTATGCATGACTTAAATGGAGCGGGCAGGGTTTCAATAAAGTAAGATTTTGCTAAGAAAATTCTTAACTTGACTCGTTTTATGCATACCACTCATGTAATGTTGGCGGAGTTTACTTAACTAAGTAATTTCTTAGCAAAACCACACCCGTTACTTATATTTGGCCATACTCATACTACCATGTAATAATAGGGAGTAGACACCCCCCTTTCCATCCGGGGGCCAGTTACGTACTCGATAAATTATGCGAGACGTTAACTTACTGCATTACTGCAGCCGTGAATAAAATCTTTAAATAAAAGCAAATTTTGACATGCAATAAGGAAGTTATCTAGATGTATATTTTTTAAAGTAGCAGTCATTATTTACCAGGTGAAATATTTTGTACATCCATGAGAAGGAGCAAAACTAGGCCTTCACTCTAACATGCCTACGGAGCTACTTTTTACACTGATCCCTGCATTAAGATATTTTTATCCTTTCAAATGTTTATCTGCAAAGAAACTATGAGGAAATATTACTTCATTTACCATAAAACAGTATTTAAAGCATACACTTACATGTATACAAAAATTCCAAGTGCAACAAAATAAAAGCAAACCAATGTATATATATATATATAACTCGTAAATGAGATCTGTGAGTTACCTGTACATAAAAGTACACATATATCTGATTTCTGATTAATAGCTTGTTTTTTTGTTTAGTTGGGATTTTACGCCGTTTTCAGCACATTTGGCTATTTCGCCGCGGCCAGTAATTATTGGTGAAGGAAGCCTGAGTACCCGGAGAGAACCATCGACCTCTTTTAGAAATATTGGCAATCAATGCTAATTGAGATCGGAGTCGAACACACCCCGCCACATGTGAGATTCGAACTCACAACCTCAGTGTTGACAGGCTAATGATTATTCGTGGTCATGACGAACTACCTAGACCACACGGCCACCGAGGCTACCGAGGCCTGCGAGCCCCCCCCCCCCCCCCCCCCCACACACACTTGATTAATAGAGAATCTTAGATAAAATAACTCGATCGAAAAATTTTAAAAAGCAGAATGGAGTACAAAATGTTATATGAATTGAACTTTTAATATATTGAATGTATGATCATTTACACTTTAATATACAATGTTTGAAGAATATTTAAAAAGCAGAGAAATTTCATGAGTCGTCAACTGTTAACAAAATTTCGTATAAGCGATCATAATCTGGAAATGGAACTTGGACGTTACAAAAATATTCCACGGAATCAACGAATTTGTAAATTTTGCAAAATTATGGAAGATGAATATCACTTTTTAGCTCACCTGGCGTAAAAGGCGTCCGTCGTCGTCGTCGTCGTCGTAAACTTTTCACACTTTCATCAACTCCTATGAAACTGCTGAGCCAATTTAAACCAAACCGTAGTTGAATGGTCCTTGGTTGGTCCCGTTGTGTTCAATTTTTCGGCGCGCCTTCCAATATGGCCGCCATGGTCGGACATAGGTTTACCTTGGACGCTATTGGGAATTTTAACATTTTCGTTATGTTCTCTGAGAATATTATGCCAATTTGAACCAAACTTTGGTGGAATCGTCCCTTTTTAAAATTGGTGTTTGGTTTCCCTTAACGCCATCCAACATGGCCTCCATGGCTAGACTTAGTTTAACATAGAGCCTATGTGAATTTTACATTTTCGTCAACTCCTCTGAAACCGCTGAGCTAATTTAAACCAAACTTAGTGGAATGGTTTTTGAATGTTCCCCTTTAAAATTTATGATCTGTTTTCCCATGCGCCGTCCAATATGGCTGCCATGGTCGGACATATTTTAACATTGGACCTATGCGAATTTTAACATTTTTTATCTTCTCTGAGACCATTAAGTCAATTTGAACCAAATTTTGGTGGAATGGTCCTTGGGTGGCCCCTTTCCAAAATGTGTCAGATTTCATGGACTGTGAACCAAGATGGCCGACACAGCCGAACTTAGTTTAACATAGGACCCTATGGGAAATTCACACAAATATCTTCTCGTCTGAAACCACTAAGCCAATTAGAACTAGATTTGGTAGCAATGGTCCTTAGATGGTCCTCTAGAATTTTATCCGATGACCCGGACTGTCAACCAAGATGCATATGGCCACCACAGCCGAACTTAGTTTGACATAGGGCCTTATGGAAAAATTCACTTAGCCAGTTGGAACAAGACTAATGGTCCTTAGATGGTTCTCTTTTAGAAATGTGTCCATTGGCCTGGACTGTCAACCAAGATGGCTGCCACAGCCGAACTTAGTTAAAGGATGTTTTGCGGCTCAGTTTCCAAATAAAAAGCTTTTCATAACACTGGTAAATATTTATAGTGGACTAATAAAGGAAATAAAAGAGCAAAAAACCAACAAACAAAATTAAAGGTCCATGTTCTTGTTTCCGAGATATAAGCCATTGAAAATTTGGTAGGAAAAGTATGCTGTCTTGTTTTTACATAGCTTTATCATTGACAAGTTTTATTTCTCAAAACCCATTAAATAATAATAAGGATGTTGCACGAAATGGCCTTTACCGGCCACCATATACATACTAGTTTGAAATGTCTATTTTAGTCGTACAATCTTTGACTTTTAGGCCATACCATTTTCGGACTATTGAGCTTTCGGACCAATGGACGTTCTGAATATTGGGCTTTCGGACAAATAGACTTTCGGACCAATGGGATTTCGGAATAGAGACATGGACCCTTACGTACCTCATAGTATTTGATTGATGCACCGAAATTGATGTATTCAGTGATAAGCATAGTCATATTTCAACACATTGGAAATGTGCATCAGAAGTAAATTTTGAACATAAATTTAATCCAGAAACGAGTAATTGTAACAGTGAACTGTTATGAAGTGTCCCAAACGAATTAACTTTATCTCGAATGCCCAACATTGTATTCAATAAATTATTTCTTTTTCAGAGACTGAAATGGGGAAATTGTTCCTTTAATAAAGAGGTCACTTGACAATCGTGATATGGGAATTTTTTGTGACCCGAGTTTTACATTGATACAATGTCACACATGATCAAATTTTGCTTGTCGACATCCTGCGCTGACAGAGATATCCAATATTTCTGAACGCTTTAAGAGAACTGATTTTATTGCATGGTGTAATAAAATGCATTCGGTTTAATTAAATAAAAATAACAAAAAAGACTTCTTACCTGCCGTGATAAGTCCTACCAACATGAAGTCAGTGCACTTTGCAAAACAATAAGAACTTTTTTAAAATTTATGACCAGGCAAATGAAATAATATCTATTATTACATATTATGTCAGATACATTGATGTCTTCCTTGTATCAGTATTATATATAAGGGACCATATGATGTAAGGAGAGAGCATAAAATAATTAAAAGATAAAACACCACATTATTAATAATAATAATAATAAAACATTTGAGTTGATCTATCTAGAAATAAAGAAAGACAACTCTGAATTTCATTTCAGCCAAGAACACCTAAAAAAAAATCCAAAAAAAAAAAAAAAAAAACAAACAACCTGACAGTCATTCCCTCCCTTAACAGTCCCTTAGATTAAATGTATTATACAATGTTTATTTGCAAAGATGTTAAGATATCGGGTTATATCAGCAATTCATTTTGTTTAAATTCTATAGATGAAAGGCAATTAGAGATAATTTTGACGGTAACATTTGATTTTCATCTAATAGGTTTAAAATGTTTAAGGGTTGAAAATTTGAACTAGAAAAAGAGCAACATAACCACCTTTTCACCTATCATCATACTTTTAAAGTCATAATACCTACTAGGCAAACTCATAATGTCATAAAACCATTCAACCACAATATACTTGAAGAAAAATACATACTTCACAGGACAGGCATCTAAAAGCATGGCGGAGTTTAATTACTTTGCTCAGACTCAATCTTTGCACCTAAGAAATCGGCAAAAGAATAAGTTCTTTTTTTATCAAGAAGAAATAAATTCAAAATGATTGCCAGTTTTGGTGCAGAGGATGTGCACATTTCGTCGATTTGCCACTGACCAGTTGTGGTTAAGGCCTATAATGTTGATAACCAAAACAATAATAGCAAATTCAAAATATGCCAAATGACAAAAAGGGTAAATTGCAAACAATCTAAGGATAATTGATGTGGGAGATACTGGTTAGTTCTTGTAACAGTAAAGTTTTTTTTTATAAATTGTCAATTTTGGGCTAGTATCGTAAAATTATCAACTGAGCTAGTGATACCTTTGAGGTTTCGGAGTCCATCAGCAGATGAATCAACTCTAGGTTGCTCTCAAGGCCTATGATGTTGTAAATAAATACATTTTAAATAAATAAAACAAAAAACAAACAAACAAACAAACAAAAACAAAAACAACAAACAAACAAAAATACAAAAAAGCCGTCCGAGAGTCTGAACAAATTATAAACAAATACTAAAATGACCAAAATAGTAAAGCCAAATCCGGGGCGTCTTTTTACCACCGAACACCACCAAACACCACCGAACACCGCCGAACACCACCGAACATCTAATAAATACCACATAACACATATATATTACCACCGAACACCAATTTTATAAAAATATGGCATATTTTTATCAATAATTCGAAGAATTAAGAATATAAGACAAAAAACCAGCGAGTAAAATGATCCTGTTTCCTGAACGTGCTTTACATTCAATAGGAAGAACACCGCTGAACAGCTTAAAACACCACCGAACACATTTTTATTACCACCGAACACATTTGTATTACCACCGAACACCAAATTTATCAAAATAAAGCATATTTAACAATACAAGACAAAAAAACAGCGAGTAAAATGGTCGTATTTCCTGACACGGTGTGTAGAAAAACCGCAAAGGACCTCCTTAGTGCACTAAGAACTAAGGACATGATAGAGAGGTTTATACGCACAAAAAAGGTTGCAAATGAATTCTCAGTTTAAGTAAACCTTATTTGATCATTTTTTATAATAATTACTTCAAGATTAACGAAAAATCCAAACAGAACATCTAATATAGGTAGTTTTTTCGTTACATCTCTTGTCTACAAAAACCACAGGGTCATTCGTAAAGAGACTAAAGACCACCAGATATTCGCAGGTCCGATGCTGTTACATAAAGATGCCACATACTCGACATATCTATCATTTTTTTCACACTTATCCGCCATGATTAAAATTAATTGACAACCTAGAACTACGCATCCCACCAGAGATAGAGTTCGGATCAGACGACGAAAAGCGTCGACAAAAGGCATAGCTGATGCATTTCCGAATGCGTCCAGACGACTTTGTACAAAGCACCTTAAGGACAACATAAAACACTACCTTCAAAATCGTGTCGGCGTCGACTCGACTGAGAGGAACGACATAATGGAATCTGTGTTCGGTGACCTTTGTGCTGACAATACAATTTACTTTGAAACAAAATCAGCAGATCTGAAACAAAAAGTCAATAAATATCCACAATTCATAAATTATTTCGAGAAAAGATAAAAAGAAAGAATGGACACTTTCCTAAATGTGCCACGTCGTAACAATAACGAGATGTCTGAAAAGCTGTGGACAAACAACAACGCCGACAGCATCAACCATGTGTTCAAAATAGCCGTTAACTGGAAACCACAATCATTGCAAGATCTAATAAAAACATTGTTTGATTGCATAAACATCCAGTTTCACCACTTACGCGGCTCGTCTCACTATTCAGGTGACTACCTGCTGAGTCCGAGCGAGGAGCATTATCGAATATCTGATCAACTGTGGCGGTGCAAGACAGCAGATGAGAAATCTGTTATTTTTCAGACATTTTTAAATGACAAAAGAAGAAAGAGACAGCACGCCACAAGTACAGTTACATCAACCGACGGGACATATTCACTATCGACGAAGGCAAAAAACGATTGCCAAGAAACCGGGACAGCACAAGAGAGCCAGAAACGCGAGAACAAGTAAACGTTAGTTCACTGTTTTGTCGTTTGTTAAGAAATTAGAAGTATTGTTGTTTTTTTTATATATATTCTATGTAAAAATAAAGTATTGTAAATCAAATTTCTATTTTATTGATTTTAAGAATTGGAAACATAATACATATAATGCATTAATAATAAGACACAATATATAACACCGAAATATGGAATAACAACTTGTGAGTTGCGCTTCCACTTTAAAGGTAATCACGGGCCATAAACACCTGACATCTCACCATTGACACACGCCGTTTCCCATTTCGCGCGTACCTGTGTCCATTCAACCGAAAAATTACTTTTATACCACCGAACATTACATTTTAATAACCAAATAATAATGATTAATAAGATAAAAATAGGTATCTTTCACATTTTAAACAATCGTAATAACCAAATAATTAACATTGTTATAACAAAAGGAGACACATTTACACATTGTACTAGCTAACAAAGGAGTGCTATTAACTATGCTATTTTAAATTCTTAAATTTATTAAACTTTTAAATATTAATAAAATATTATTTATTTTTTAAAAATCTGTTGTTCGGTAATAATCAAAATGTATTCGTTGTCGTTTTAAGGTGTTCGGCGGTGTTATGCCTATTGAATGTAAAGCACGTTAAGGAAACAGGATCATTTTACTCGCTGGTTTTTTGGCTTATATTCTTAATTCTTCGAATTATTGATAAAAATATGCTATATTTTTATAAATTTGGTGTTCGCTGGTAATAAAAATGTGTTATGTGGTATTTATTAGATGTTCGGTGGTGTTTGGTGGTGTTTGGTGGTGTTCGGTGGTAAAACGACGCACCCAGCCAAATCCATTTCAGCACAGAGATATGTACGATTTTATGCACAGGACACCTTAATTCTTTTTAATTCCATGCACAAGACACCTTAATTCTTTTTAATTCCATGCACATGTAAAGAATGTATAGACAGTTTTTTGAGTGAAATGTAGTTTTTATACAAGAAAAATACATTTTAAATGTATAATTCTTATCGCACCAGTTCTTGAGAATGAATATCAAGTCACGCCATATCTGATAATGAACATCCTCAACCATGAATTCGTCTTTTCAGGTAAACTGGATATAGCTGGTTTCATCTGCATAAACATAGACACAACTACAAGCATTCACTTAATTATTATTAGAAAAACTGAATACGAACTTTGAATTGAAAATGAGAATTTAACGGACATAAAAAAGACCGACATATTACTTCTTACACCCAAGTTCTATTGTTACACTTCATAGTTTCTATTTCTGAAACAAGTGTAAATTGAATAGATCTATTCCCAGATAACAATACTTTGTTGGGCCAACGTTGGCGATCGGTTGGCACAGTTGGCAGATGGTTGGCGTTGGCGGCACAACATTGGCCCAACGTTTGCCCAACACAGATCACCCAACGGTTATTATAATGCTGTTGGGCCAACATTGCCAAAGGTTATTCTGACACTGTTGGCCCATTGTTGGCTCAATAGTTCCGAGCCGACTGTTATTTTTTAATTAATGAGCAATTTCATACATTTTTGTTCAGTGTATTCTCGCAGATTTTATATATACAAATACATCAAATATAAAAAAATTGTTGTAGATTTCCTAAAAAAGTATTCGTTAATTTGTCCTGCACCCGATGTTCGTTTTTTAATAATTGCACAATATTCATAACTGCTTTTTAAAACCATAAATTAATATATATTAGATATAAAACATATGTTTTATCAGAGATGAAGTTTTATAAAATGATCTAAAATGCGTTGCTGATAAAAAAAAATCATTTGAAATAATCTTATTAATTTTTCTGTGTTGTGAATATTTGTTTCCGGTCAATAGATATTAATCTTTTGTAAATGTATAAGTGAGAATGTTGTCTAGATGCTGCAATAAAGATAAACAGTGTTTTTGATTATACAAGGATATAGAGTCTTTGTTCTCTCATTGATATAAATGGTCTAGATGCTGCAATAAAGATAAACAGATGTTTTTGATTATACAAGGAGTGTCAGTTATCTCATATATAAATTTCGCGCCTTTCATTAGCGTCTTTGTCTCTGGAACAATATAACAACAAGGTCGACATATTCACCTGGTGATTTCAATACACAGAATACACCAAACTGAATCAGCTTCATCATCTTTTTAAAACACAATGTAAGTAAATTTGTATTTTATACTTTTATTTGTTTTTTGAAAAAAGTTAATTCAAGGATTTGTAGGTTAATCATAATCCTTGGTTTGTTTAAATTGTCTATAATCCTGGTGATTTTTTATGATAGGCGGTCGATAGGAGCCATATACTAATTATAAGAATGGTTATTTGTTTAGACAAGTTAAATAAATGTAAAAGGATTGAAAAATGCAACATATTAAATTGTCTGAAAGGCGGAAAGAATATGTTGCTGATAAAAAATATCGTTAAAATTTTCTTTCTGTGTTTGGAATATTGATGTGGAAGTTAAACTTGACTGTATTTGATGTTGATATGGGCAAAAATAGTCTAGCTTTTCTAATGTAAAATTCTATGTAAAAAAAAGATTCGCCTGGCTGGTTATCCTAATTTTAGTACCTTCAGTATGATAAAGTTTTCATTTCTTTTAACAATCTTTTGGAACTTATATTTTGTAAGTCAAAAAGTGTTCTTTAAATACATAAAACTAGCCTGTTTTGATTTCTATTTGATTTCTTGTTTGGTTTAAAAGAAAATGTACATTTTATGATTTTGTCTTTTAATAAGTTAGATTAACAATCAGAGTTCATTTTTAATAAATAATATTTGTTTTGTAGTTTTCTGGACAAAAAGCGAATTTGATCATTTTATATTGAATTTTTAATTAAGCTAGTTTATACTGTGAGAAAACCAAGCAACATATTTAAAAAAAAAATAAGCATCTGTAATAAAACAAAGATATCAAGTTAACATAAATGACTTCTATTACTTCTTCTAAGTCGATCATCTTAGAACCATAGGCGGCTATAGTTGCATAGAATGCACCAGACACATGTTAAAGTACCTTTTCTCTAACCATCTAGATAGATAACGAGCAGAAATGAAAAAAAGGCAGAACAGGAACAGCAGACGGAAAATACCCTAAATTAAATAAATCTGTCTCAGATATCATGTTTTTTTCTTCCCTATTTTAAGGTCATTAGATCAGAGGTATTCAGGTTCAACTTATGTTGGTATTTTTTATTTCCTAATCAACCCATGTTGGCACACTGGTGGCAGATTGTTGGTAGAAAAGTAAAAGGTCATTATAAAAAAGGTTGGCATTTGGTTGGCAGTTTGTAGAATTTGTTGGCAAATTATTGTTGGTCCAACGTTGACCCAACGTAATTCCCTACTGAAATAGTTGGCAGATTGTTGGCAAATTGTTCACTTTGTTGGCAAACTGTTGTTGGGCCAACGGAGGGCCAATGAGCAAAATTACGTTGGCACAACGTAATTTGCCAACGTTGGCCCATCACATGATTGCTATCTGGGTTGTTACGAATAACAATGGATTTTGACAACAGGGTGTGACGAGCGGGGTTTCTGGAAACCCCTGCTTCTACATCCCGGACGCACAGTCCATTGTTTTTCATAACAATACAATTTTTTTTTCAATAGCATGACAGAAGTCATTACTAATAGTGTTCACTACAAATTGTCTCAATACATATTAAAAAAAACTATTTTCAGGAAATCCCAATAAAACAAATATTCATATAATTCTCCTTTGCTTGAAGCTAAAATGAATTTTTCTATAAAATGTCCATTATGTTTCGAATTGAAATAACAGAATGGTATGTAGGAGCGGATCCAGCCATATCTGAAAGGAGTGTTCCAACATGAAAGTCATTACTAAAAAAGGGGGCGTTTCCCATAAAAAAGCAATAGCTGCCCCCAAAAAAGGGTTCCTACATATTTAATCTGTAGTATTGTATGTTAAGCGTGTCTGGCCGTCGGGGTTTCTAATCCAGACACACTTTTACCTTAATATGTTCGAATAAGAAAGTTTGTTTAATGTTGGGAAGGGGGGGAGGGGCTTTTTTATATAAAACATGTAAAATACATTTATGATTATCTTCATTAGACTGATAATTTCTTTGGGTTATAAATATTGCGTTATCTTCAGTCTCTTCTACCAAATTCAACGCCGGACCCAAAATGTCGTCCGTCTCATACCCGTCCATTTTGATAACTGCTTACAAGGAGAGTGATGTATTTTTTTTTATAAGAATGCACGATATGGCCAACCTTGACCTATGTAAAGCTACTGTCCATGCTAGCACATGCATTTAACGGGAATACGCGAAACGACAACTTGGAAATTTGTAAAATCTACTCACTTGTCAAAGTTTGAATAAAGATTGTCAAAGTAAGGTTACTAGTGGGGTTTCATCTACAAAAATATTCTTTTTTTTTTATTAATCAAAGTTTGATAATGTCAATAAAAATACTATCCGTTCTTTTTAATTTAATATGCAATGTAAACAAATATATGGTTTAGCATCGGGTGTAAGTTCGTTATACACTTCGGGATACGGTGTGTCTGATAAGAAACTCCGGCCTCCGGCCGTCGGGGTTTCTTATCCATACACACCTATTCCTCAGTGTATAACTATCACCTATTATTGTTTCAAAAATTTGTACAGGTCAGTACAAATTGAATATTATTTTCACATTTATGATCATTTAAAGATATTACTTTTTTTAAATAAGTTTTATTAATTTTTCTTTGTTTTTATCGTCGGTTTTAATTACATGTATTATAAAGAGGACAAATATACCTAGGGAGCAAATTAAAAAACGTAATCCATTGGACAGACAAACCCGGGAAGACAAATGAACAACCACAAGAACAACAAATAAACACCGAAAACTAAAAAATAAACGGAACAACAAGAACTCCAATAAAAACCAGGAGTGAATCCAGGTGCTCCGGAAGGGTAAGCAGTTCCTGCTTAAATGAGACCCAAATGGGTTTTCTTTGCAAATAAAGATTATCTTATAAATGAAAAGACATTTCTTTTTTTTTTCGAAAAATTCGCTTTTGGTAGATTCTCAAAGCTTTATCGCCCTGCATTTTTGTTTATTTTCTCATTCTATTCAAAACAATAAAGATGGCTACAGCAAACCGAAAGTTGTACATTTAGCTTAGAATGCATTTATTTTTAACTTTCAAAATTAAAACCCAGGCCGGGAAAACAAGGATTTTTGGTATGCATTATTTAAAAAAAATATTGGCCTTTCGTTTATTAAATGAATAATAATTAAGATCATTACGTATTTCTTATTTTTTATTAATTTTCAGTATGAAGATTCAAATATTTGTATTGGTTTTGTTGGTTGCTCTGGTAACAGCCGAACGACATGGATTTAAAATGTGGATGGGACTGAAAATGCAAAGTAAGAAATAATGTATAATAATATAATGGTATGTTCTACTAAAACTGTATGTTTCGTTTTATTGTATAGCAACGTAATATTCCCTGTAGAACGTAACCAAAAGTTGGCGTGCAATATTCGCCGATATTGCACGGAGAGCAATATTGCATTGTAAGGACGATGTGTTTGATAGTTTTTCGGTTTAATACCGGGATCTAGGTGGTGTTGCCATACAATAAAAGGGTTATTGCACGAAACTGGGAAAGCTCGTGCAATATTACATTCTACTAGGGACAATATTTCCCAGTATTAGTGCAATAACCCTATAATATTATTAGAGATATATGGTAAAATATTACTACTCGCAAAGTTACTGCAAGATGTCTTGATGAAGACTGTACTCGGGATATCTCAATGCTTAACAATTTTTTTTTACATCATACAAATATATCTATGTTTCATGGAAGTCTGTAATCTATATCGACAGACTATAATCACGTGGTCTGAATAATGCCTTTTAAATGCCAATAAAACTCAACAGTCAGCTATGATTGCTTAAAGTGCTTTTCCATGATAACACCGTATGACCCTACAACAGAGCGAAGAAATTTTGCAAAACATATCAAAATTTCCGTCTTAACACCGAATTGAATTTTAATTATATAAAATATATGCTTGCATTTAATAATTTCATACAGTTGGTACAACGTTTCCATGCACACATTCCACACTTCAGAAAACTACAAAAAAGATTCTTTTTCATAAATAAAATCGAACATGAAAAGGCTTAAAGGGGAAACAAAGCTACATCTTTTGTGTAAAGGGCAGTTTCAAATTAAAATGAACATCTACTGCAGTTTTAAATGTCTTTTCTATATATTTCAACTTTCAGACATGGAAAAATCTTACTGATCGATCTAAATATCTACTCATTGCTTTTTAGGGTGTAAATATGAACATCCAAAAGACTGGGGAACATGTGACAAGACAACAAATATGGTTACCATAACAACCAACCTAAATGCAGGATCACCTGACGACTGCGCACCAACACAAACAAAAACTATATCTTGTGAAAAGATCGAGCGCATGAAAGAATGGCATGCACGGAAAGAGCAGAAAAGACAGAACTTTGTCCAACACAGAGAGGACAAGATGCGTTTGAAAAAGCACAAGAAAGGATTAAGACAAAAATTTGGTCGTGAGTGTAAAGTGTAAAATTTAAACTTTTTTATATTACCACAAAACTGGTAGACAAGGGACAATTGCTTTGTGAGATTTTATTGCACTTACTGTGCAGGAAAAGAGGAACGTGTATCATAAAATATTTATCATATTAAACTTCATATATGACCTTGTGCTAAGATCGGGAGTCTCATGCTGAAACGAGGTGTAATGCAACATATACCATATAATAACGTATTGTTATATATAATCCTCATAACATACTTACAAAGACAAAGGTTCTATTCAGCATAACCAATGCATTAATTAATTGACAAGTTGAAGAGAATTTTCAGAAAGTGACTTGCACGCTAGATTTGAAAAATTACTGGGTATCTTTTGCAACAGAATTATTAATTGCCAGTCCCCACTCGACTCAATCCCCTCTATTTGTTCCACTCGAAACCATTAATATTTAACCTTAAATATTTACCTAATTTTTATCGTGAAATATTAAATGTAATCCATTTTCATGTTAATGGATGTTATATTGCCAAGAAGGACACTCGGATCCAAAACTATTCTACTATAAAGATTTATAATGAATACTCTGTTTTTTTTCATATTGACAGGGGAGTGAAACAAGGGACACTACTTCAGTCCCACATTATTTCATTGTTTTATTTTTGACCTTCATGCTATTTTTGACACCACATGTGATCCTCTGTATCTTCAAAATACTTCAAGAAATAGTCTTAATTTTGCAGATAATTTGGTATTTTATTCAGATTCACATAAAGGACTACAATCTGCTCTCAATTAACTAGATAACTATTGTTTTAAATGGCAACTTACAGTCAATACAAAAAAAAAAAAAAAAAAAAAACTCAAAATTTTGGTATTTCAGAAGAATAACGCTTCTTTTCCACAATTATTTTATAAAAATCAACCGTTAACAGTTGCATATGAATATTATTTTCTTGGGAATATTTTAGATAGTAAAGGAAATTTTAAGAGATCTGTGCGTATACATGTACGTCAAATTTTGTTAAATTTCCAGATGATCTATCTTGTAAATTATTTGATACTTTAATAAGGCCCATTTTGCTTTATAAAAATGAAGTTTGGTTTATGGGAAATTATTTAAAAGTATCTAAATCACGTGAAACCATTTGTGATACACTATCATTGGGTGACGTGACACATTTTGTTTTGAAAAGGTTCATCATAAATATTGTAAATCCATCTTGGGTATTCAAAAAACGGCATATATATAATTTAGCAGTGAAAACTGGGCTGGGAAGATATCCACTAGATTCTTTTTATAAAAACATTATTCTCGTATTCTCACTTGTGAAATAGATCCTTTGGTAAAAGAGGCTTTCAATTTAAATAAATCTTTACACGAGGATGGTATTTGCAAAGTAGGTATTTGCCGAGTATGAGTTAGATGAAAATGATTTTGAATTCTGTAATAGGCCGTTTCATCTTGCTAAAACTACTTAAAAATACTTTAAAAAGCTGTTTATGAACATTGTGAAAAGCAGGTATTGGAAAAACTTTCTTTGACTAATGATTCCTCAAAATTTGTATAAAATACAAAATTCTATATAGTAAATTAAAAAAATCCGAAATCAATTTGAAGAATATTTAAAAAGGAGAGAAATTTCATGAGTCGTCAATTATTGACAAAATTTCTCATAAGCGATCATAATCTGGAAATGGAACTTTGACGTTACAAAACTATTCCACGGAATCAACGAATTTGTAAATTTTGTAAAATTATGGAAGATGAATATCAATTTTTAGCTCAGCTGGCCTAAAAGTCCAGGTGAGCTATTCTCATCACTTTGTGCCCGTCGTCGTCGTCGTAAACTTTTCACATTTTCATCAACTCCTATGAAACCGATGAGCCAATTTAAACCAAACTTCAGTTGAATGGTCCTTGGATGGTCTCCTTCAAAATCTGTGTTCGGTTTTTCTGGGCGCCATAGATTAACCTTGGACCCTATGGGAATTTTAACATTTTCGTTATCTTCTCTGAGAGTATTAGGCCAATTTGAACAAAACTTTGTGGAATGGTCCTGGGTGGCCCCTTTGAAAATTTATGTTTGGTTTCCCTTAACGCCATCCAACATGGCCGCCATGGCTGGACTTAGTTTAACATAGAGCCTATGTGAATTTTACATTTTCGTCAACTCCTCTGAAACCGCTGAGCCCATTTAAACCAAACTTAGTGGAATGGTCTTTGAATGTTCCCCTTTAAAATTTGTGTTTGGTTTTCCCATGCGCCATCCTATATGGCTGCCATGGTCGGACATAGTTTAACATGGCAGCCCTATGGGAATTTTAACATATTTCTGAGACCATTATGTCAATTTGAAGCAAAATTTGGTGGAATGGATCTTGGGTAGCCCCTTTCCAAAATGAGTCAGATTTCGTGGACTGTGAACCAAGATGTCGACACAGCCGAACTTACTTTAACATAGGACCCTATGGGAAATTCACTCAAATATCTTCTCGTCTGAAACCACTGAGCCAATTATAACTAGATTGTGTAGCAATTGTCTTACATTGTCCTCTAGAATTTTGTCCGATGACCCGGACTGTCAACCAAGATGGCCGCCACAGCCGAACTTAATTTTGACATAGGGCCTTACGGAAAAATTAACTTAGCCAGTTGGAACAAGTTATGGTCCTTAGATGGTTCTCTTTTAGAAATGTGTCCATTGACCTGGACTGTCAACCAAGATGGCTGCCACAGCCGAACTTAGTTTAAGGATGTTTGCGGCTCAGTTTCCAAATAACAAGCTTTTCATAACCCTGGTAAATATTGATAGTGGACTAATAAAGGAAATAAAAGAGCAAAAAAAAATATTAAAGATCCGTTCTTGTTTCCGAGATATAATTCATTGAAAAATTGGTGCGAAAGGTATGCTGTCTTGATTTTACATAGTTTATCATTGACAAGTTTTATTTCTCAAAACCCGTTAAATAATAACAAGGATTTTATAAGGTTTTACAAATGGCTTATTATTCTTCATACAACAGATTTATGAAAGGAAAAATGGGTGTTAGCGGGAAAAATAATTTATGGCATTCAAATGGATAAAACCAGATGATTCTGAACATCTGACAAAAATTCAAAAACATGACCAGCGAACATCCTTAACATAAAGAAAGACCAACCAAATTGACTGCAGCACTTAATCTTTTAGTCCTGCTCAAGGTAAAGATAAATCCAGGTGAGGGATACAGGCTTATAGCCTGAAGTATTTTATTGTAAAAGTAATGATAATTTCCGTTCTCGCTGTATCAATTTCATGAAAACTAAGTTTCCTCATTTTGATCAATTCTAAAGAAAATTAAAAATTATTCTTAATCCTGATACAGAAGTTTTGCCCAATGTTTGTAACTTATAAGGCGATCATTAGAAGCACGAACATGAAGTTCTCATTGACCAAAAACATAGTTCTATATTTGTTAGTGCAAGATATATACAGTGAAGAAAATTGTTTGGTCTGGGTGTCCTAAGTGTTGAAAAAACTGTCTTAAAGACATTCTGTTGGCAAATTTGAGTTAAAACTGTCTCACAATGAAGAAAATTTGTTTTGTAACGTATTTCTAAGTCATTATCAAAAATTAATATCAAGAGACAAAATAACAGGCTATGCCTCGAGATTTTGAGAGGCATCAAACAACTTTTGAAAGTGACCCTAAAAGTGAAACAATTGCTGGAGAAAATTATCCTAATCCTTCGTTGCATTTCCATATATAAACCAACAGGGGAGGGGGTTTAGACGTCATAACTTTTTGGGGTCCTATATATTCATCACGTCTTAATTCATGACGGAACACACGTTAAAAACATCAGGGGGTTTCATTGGCACATTGTTGTTCAGTTGTTTTTATTTATTAATATTCCATGACCTGCAATTTTTCAGTTGGATGCAAATTTGATGTAACTATCACAGAGTGTAATCCTGAAACAGACATGGTGACAAAGACATTTAAACTAACGTCAGGTGACCCAACAATCTGCCAATCAGAATCAATTGCATACTCATGTGGTTTGCACGACAAGATAATGAGATTTAAACAAGGACGTGGAGGCATACGAAAGAGAAGAAATGTACGACGTAGAGGACGTATGCATTTCGGATAAATCGACGAGTAATGAAATCTTAGTCAATGAAAACGTTCAAATTCAGTAACTTTTATTATTTCTTAAAAATATGAATATATTTTATTTATAATATTTTGAACTCCTAAGAAAAGATAATTTATATAATAAAAATTTTGAGATGCAGTTTTATTTTCATCTAATTCTGACTTCATTTTACTTACATCCCATTATATTTAGCATAATGCAAAGATTATCTAGCCATGGGTCAGATACGTGTGCAAATATCTGGAATATTTTCCTCTAAATGCATTATTATGTCTCGTACATGTAATTAGTACCAAGTTTCAAATCAGTGTTTTAACCTTCTTTACATATATGTAATTAATATTTAAATGACAATATTGTACCATTGTATTTTCAATTAAAATTTTAGTCATGATTCTTCTTAAATTTATTATCATTTTGATGTTATTGATTACCTAGAAAGAAATATATAATTTTAAGGATTCAACGGAAAACAAAACATATATAGATGTATTAAATATATATTTAAAAGTCAGGAACTAACACTAAAGTGCAACAGTTGGAATTTTTAAAAATCCTTACATGACAAATTCTATACTGGTTTAACGGGATTGAAGACTCTCAAAAATCATAGATAACACGAGTTTGCTTGACTAAAGTGCATAAAAAGCCGGCAAAAAGCTTATTTATTGCAAATTCGCCTAGAAAACATTAGTTCCGAAGATTTGTTGAAAAAAGTTATTTCTTTGACGAAAATTAGGGATTAAATATCGATCGCTCAGAATGTTTACAGAAATATGACAAATGAAGAAAACAAGACTGCAAAGTAACATCAAGTAAAAATAAAGAAACATCGCACAAGAAAATTTAGAATACAAAGAATACAACGTTTAGTAATTCAGGAAATACAATTTTATATGGTGTTTCTAGCAGCGAGAATCCAAAACCTCAGTGTTGTAGATATGTAACATGCTTTAGATCATATTACTTACGGGATTCGTGGGCCAAGAGTGGGTTCATCCTGTAGCTGAATAATCATTGCTCTGTTAGAAACATTCTTACATACGACTAAAAAGAAATAAACAAATAAATAGGTGACAAATTAATGTTTTCAACAGACATGACAGAACTGTCGATATCTTTGCGATGTAATTATGGTCGTAATCATGAATCATTTGATCGTTACAAAGTTCCTATTTTACAAATGACTTCTGATATTGTAAGACCTCTGTTTCCTTTCCCGAGTTCAGACTACACTTACCACTAAACCGATTTTGTTGACTCCCATGGATGACATTACCGATGCCATAAAGCATTAAATAGGACAGTAACTGCTTACCCCTTCTATGACCCTCCCGAGTAATTGGGGTCGCTCTTTTGCTTTACAGTAATTGTCTATGGTAGTTTTTGAGTCTTTATGTAGTCTTGTATATTTGTTCATGGTTTAAAACTTTACCAACATTTTCGGAAGATACACTATTCTATTCTACCATATAGTGACCGCCTTCAACAAATTGAAGATTATGTCACTATTGTTGAATAAAACTTTTACTAAAGATAAATGGTGCCCCGGTTTAGATCTTTCTATCACAGAATGGCAAAATAACACAAAATTGTAAATTAGCTCACGAGGTAACACTTTGCAGGAAGACTTGTCGTCAAACTTGAACACATTATTAAAATACAGTTTTAAAATTTTAAGGAATCGAACGTCCGACCTTCTGCAATCGAGATGAGCCTATGAAATAAGACCACCAAGCAGTTTAAAAGGGTTTATCGTATTTCCCCATGCCTATATCGACCTGCTGAGGCCTTCACAATTTCCCGTATTTCGGCACTGTAACGTCGTAAAGAGTTGACCCGACCCTAATATGAGCTGACCCCAATATATCAGCGACGTAATAATGTTTGACCCAACTTTGACCGAATATATCAGGAAAACATCCGGTTATAGGCAGATGGCCATTGAAAAGTAAGAAATTCCATTCAGATTGCTAGTTAACAATACGATAAATTTATCATCAAGTTTTCTTCAAACAAATATTGTAAAATATAAGCCGCTCGACACAATATGAAGCTTTTTAGCTCGTTCGCTACGCTCACTCGTCGAAAAAGCTTCACATTGTGTCTCTCGGCTGATATTGTACGATATACGTTTGCAGAAAACCTAATAATATGTACAAATTAATTAGGCCTAATGAATGCAAGATTGGAAACATTATTGGAATAGCAGTTGCTTTAAGCTTTGAGCACAACTAATGAGTCGTAAATGTACGAAATGTGCACATCTTGTGCATCAAAATTGGTATCACAGTCACTGAGTCGATACCGCCGCTGTTGGACTCTAAGTCAATGATGGAATCCCCAGCTCAGCTGATTATATTATAAACAAGCCCAAAATTGATACTTTAAATTAACTGTTACAAAATGTAAAACTTGTAAAAATTTGTTAAAAAGGAGCATCTCCCTCGTGCATAGCTCTGTCCTTAGATAGTTTTTACATAACCCCTTTTGGTCTTTTTGGCATTTTTGAATTTGCTCTTCAACCTTTTGGGCTTTAGTTTTTGTTTTTAACATTTTAGGCTTTGGGTACAACTGATAAGAAATCGTTGAAATACTGTATTTAAATTGTCTGAAGCCAATATCCTCATGTTATAACCTTTGTTGTATTTATAAATATTAAGACAAACGTCTAATATTGATAAGCGTAGCTTCTATTGAGGCTGATAGGTAGATACGTATAATTTCACCAGTGTTATTCCGTATAAACGAAATTAGTCTTATTTCAGTTTTGAAGAATTCTTAATAACTGTATGGACTATAACTTCAAGTCTGGTAAAAATGCAGTTTTATAATGATTAGGGACCGGTAAAAATTTATCAAGGCATGGGACCGGTGCAATTTGGCATGGGAAATACACTTTTTTTAAACACAATTTCCATAGGACCTGAAAGTTTTTTTTCAACTGAAATGTGCATCGGACATTGACTATTTTAATCAAGTGATAATTTTTGTAACCTTGTACATTGCCTGCTTAATGTACATGTATAAATGTTTACTATATAACACATAATATTACATATATCGGTATGCAAGTGTTAAACATCAAGGTCGACTCTCATTCGAAAGTGATAATAAGGTTTTGGAATCCTTGGATTACCTCCCATTTCCAAGAGTTATCCTTCTTTAAAGTAGGTATAACAGTAGGTAGAACAAATAAGGGGAAAAGATATTCTATTTTTTCATTAAAAAAACAAAGAACTCAATGGTGTCTGCATCACTCTGAAAAGAAGTGTTATATAATCCATCTCATTTTTATTATTCACTATTATTATATAAATACCCAGATTACTAGCAATTATCTGAGAGAAGAAAAAACAATTTGAATTTTTGCCTATTAATATGGCAAGCCGTTTTACTATTTATTCTAACTTCAAGATATCTCATATAATATATAAGATATCTTATATAATCTAGTTTTTATAAGATATCTTAAATACTGCATAAGATATCTTCTAAAGTATATAAGATATCTCATAAAGTATATAAGATATCTTATAATTTCAAAATTAAAAAATAATAGAATTACTAAGAGTTTATTCCTTGTATTGCACATGGTAGATCTCATTAGCTGAAATTTGGCCTCCTATTTCTGTATTTTTGGTTATGAGTACTTCTTCTTTTAAAATAATTTTGGTTTTGCTGCTGATGAGAGGTAACTCTTTGACATGCGTCGTATACAGGCATAGTATAAATTTACTATATATAATATTAATATCTTTGGATTGTTATTTTTAAATATTTTTTATAAAGTATATAAGACATCTTATATAAAAAATATTTATAAATAACAATCCAAAGATACTAATATTATAAAGTTTAGAAGATTTCTGATGAATATTTTTTATATAAGATATCTTATATGCTTTCTAAGATATCTCATATATTTTATAAGATATCTTATAAAAAATTTATATGAGACATCTTATAAAAAATTTATATGAGACATCTTATAAAAAATTTATATGAGACATCTTATAAATTATATGAGATATCTTATAAAGTTTATTAGATATCTTGAAGTTAGAATAAATAGTAAAACGGCTTGCCATATATTAATTCAATACCGAATACCTACTGTAAAATATAACAAATGATACCAGAAATAAGCAACGCATGACCGAACTACGCAGTAAATCACGAGCGCATGATTTATTTACAGCTGTATAGTTCGGTCATAAATTGTTTATATCTGGTATTTCAATTCAGCGATTAGTTATACTTTTTATTATGTCTTTTGATATCTCTCCGCAGTAATTGTGACGTTACTACCTAGTGTTCTTTTCAGATGTGATTTACCAGATTTTCTTTCACCCGGATACTACGGTAAATCGCCGTTTCCAATGTAATAAGGATTACTACTGTAAAATGGACGTATCTCAAGGATTCTAAAAATGGGGAATACAAGTTGAGAGCATATTGGGCAAACTGCACATGAGACGATATCAAGTTTTTTTACTTGTAAAACACGGAGGACTTCAACAACGGTAAAACATTGTCATCATACTTCATGTCAGTAGTATGATTTGAATAATGCATGGTTGTCTGTTTTAATGGTTCAACTTTATGAAATTGCATGAGACATCGACATTTTTTGTTACACAATAGAATGAGACATCACATTTTCTTCATTTCTATAACCATAAATTGATGCGTTATTGTGTGTACATATCAGCCTGACACCTGAAATCTGATTCTTCAAAATGGTATACACATGTATTATGAAAGAAGGTTTCCTTTCTATCAACCGAATAAAAGATACAGGTTGTCACAATAAGGCATATATTACCCAAATATGGTTGATCTTTACCATTACAGTGGTTGAAGAAAACTGAGCTTACTCTGAAAAAGTGCCGTATGTTGCTAGAGATGAAATTGAGGTCAAAGTCTGATGACAAGGTGTCAGTCGCCGTTGACTTACCAAGAACTATCTGTGGAATTAATATGAACGTTTCAGGTATTATCAATACTGAGAAACATTGAGTTAACGCCGCCGTCGCCGGAACAACATATCTATGTATCGCCTTAAAGGCGAGACAACTACATGTAAAACAATAAATTTTATGTCAACTGATTTATTCTATTATACAGACTACCGGGCCTTTGGACTACTAGGCTTTCAAACTACTAATCTTTTACAATTCACACTTCATCTACGTGTATAGCTACTCATCGAAATTCGAAATTCAATTCTGCGAATCTACGAATCTACAACTCTTGATCTAGCAAAACCTATAATTCACCCGTGCGCTACATGCACTGTTGAATGACATGTTTGGTCAATGGAAAATTTTTAGCTTTTTATTTATACACTATATTTGTTTTCTTAACGGTTTATCTGATTAAATAGGTATCCCTAACTCTTACAGAATGCCCCTAAGTTGTCACTTTCAGAGACTAAAACGCGAAAAGGCGAAAACGGGAAAACGGGAAAAACACAAAATCGCGAAATCGCGAATTTCGCGAAAACGCAAAAACTCGAAATCGCGGAATCTTGAAAACTAGAAGCGAAACCATTTCGCGTTTTCGCCCAATAGAGTATGAAAGGCGAAAACGCGAAAACACGAAATGGCCTTTACCTGCTACCATATACATACTAGTTTGAAATGTGTATTTTAGTCGTACAATCTTTGACTTTTAGGCCATACCATTTTCGGACTATTGGAGTTTCGGACCAATGGACGTTCAGACTATTGGGCTTTCGGACAAAAAGACTTTCGGACCAATGGGTTTCGGGATATAGACATGGACCCTTACGTACTTCATAGTATTTGATTGATGCACTGAAATTGATGTATTCAGTGATAAGCATAGTCATATTTCAACACATTAGAAATGTGCATCAGAAGTAAATTTTGAACATATGTTAAAAAACGATAAATTTAATCCAGAAACGAGTAATTGTAAATGTGCGTTTACACGATACGATTTTCCTTTCGATTTTCCATCCGATTTAATAACGTCGCCCAGGTAAATCGTACAGCGTTCTGTTCACACGATACGATTTTCCATTCGATTTTGAACAGATTTGAACAGGTGCTTTTAATATATTTCGAAACGGAGCAACGTCCGAAATTATCTGTACGGCGTGTAATCGGCAATTACATTACCAAAATTAAAAAATATATGATATAATTGAATTAATGATTAGCGATTGGTTAATAACTTTTAACCAGAGGCTCTCAGGAGCCAGTAATCGCTCATCTGATTCACATTAGGCAAGAAAAGGTGAAAACCAAAACGTGAAAGAACTTTCCAACTGAAAAAATTGACAAATGACAAAATGCCTCTATAATATTTGTCATTTGAAGTCTAATGATATGTCAAAACCCGTTTCCAAGGACCATTCTACCAAATTATGATTCCCACAAGCCCGGTTATTTCAAACAAGATTAAAATGTGAAATGTGGACAGTCGGACGACGAGAACGACGGCTGACGCCGGCCGCAAACTGATGGCAATTGTTCACATGACCCCTTGAACAGAAAAACAAATTGCAATATTTCCGAATATTTATATCATCACTTTGGCATACTTTTATTTTGATACACTAAACCGGTTGGATATCAAATATTCTTGAAATTCTGCTTATACAGAGGTTAAAAAGAGGAAAGACAGCCTGTTAAAATAGCCCCCAAATAGAAAGATTTTGTTTTATAATAGAAACAATGTACAATCCAAGTACGCTTTGGGAACCTTATGTCACGATATTTAATGCATTTATACGAGTTATCCCCCATTGCATAAAAGAAAACAACATTGATGCAACATTTTCTAAAAGTGGAGTGATGCAAATGTAAAAACATGAAGCTTCGAATATATTCATGACATATATGTATATAGATCTAACTCCTATGTTTATTTTGCCATCAGTTCGATATTAAGTAAAAATTCTTTTAAAAAAAACTACAATAAAGTCTGCGATCAATTGTAAAAAATTCATCAAATATAACCAAAATGAATTAGTGAGAATTTCTGGAAAAATTACTTAGTTTTCAGGAAAAATGTACGAACATTGTATTATGGCCACCTCACTATCTGAAAAAATAATTTTCTTAAATTTTCTACTTAGTTTGACATTACATATACTGTAGGCGCAGAATAGCCAGGTTTATGAACAAAAGATAACACTGTTCCTTTTACGAATTAAAAACTTTTAAAATAATGTGAAAATCGGAATATTGTAGATTAAAATTATTTGCTTGATTTTTTCAATCGACTAATCAATTTAGTCTAATTCGACTTCCGATTTTAGTGTTCACACGGTACGATTTTAGTCGAAAGCAGGTTCACAGGTAAAAATCGAATGAAAATCGAATGGAAAATCGTACCGTGTGAACGCACCTTAACAGTGAACTGTTACGAAGTGTCCCAAACGAAGTAACTGATATCTCGAATGCCCAACATTGTATTCAATAAATTATTTGTTTTTCAGAGACTGAAATGGGGAAATTGTTCCTTTAATGGAGAGGTCACTTGACAATCGTGATATGGGAATTTTTGTGACCCGAGTTTTATATTGATACAATGTCACACTTGATCAAATTTTGCTTGTCGACATGCTGCGTTGACAGAGATATCCAATATTTCTGAACCGTTGAAGAGAACCGATTTTGTTGCATGGTGTAATAAAATGCATTCGGTTTAATTAAATAAAAATAATAAAAAAGACTTCTTACCTGCCGTGATAAGTCCTACCAACATGAAGTCAGTGCACTTTGAATTATTTTTAAATACAATTGCAAAACAACAAGAACTTTTTTTTTTAAATTGATGACCAAGCAAATGAAATAATATCTATTATTACATATTATGTCAGATACATTGATGTCTTCCTTGTATCAGTATTATATTGAAGGTAGAATATGATGAAAGGACAGAACATAAAATAATTAAAAGATAAAACATCACCACTGTCCATAGAAATAATAATAATAAAAAAAAAACATTTGAGTTGCTCTATCTTGAAATAAAAAAAGACAACTCTTAATTTCATTTTAGCCAAGAACACCCCAAAAAAAAAACAACAAACAAACAAAAAACAAAACAAAAAAAAAACAACAAACAAACTGGACAGTCATGATCTCCCTTAACACTTCCTTAGATTAAATGTATTATACAATGTTTATTTGCAAAGCTGTTAAGATATCGGGTTATGTCAGCAATTCATTTTGTTTAAATTCTATAGAAGAAAGGCAATAAGAGGTAATTTTGACGGTAACATTTGATTTTCAACTAATAGGTTTAAAATGTTTAAGGGTTGAAAATTTGAACTAGAAACAGAGCAACATAACCACCTTTTCACCTATCATCATACTTTTAAAGTCATAATACCTACTAGGCAAACTCATAATGTCATAAAACCTTTCAACCACAATTGTATGAAATAAACTAGTAGAAAAATACACACTACACAGGACAGGCATCTAAAAGCATGGCGGAGTTTTATTACTTTGCTCTCACTCAATCTTTGCACCTAAGAAATCGGCAAAAGTTTAAGTATTTTTTTTTATCAAGAAGAACAAAATTCTATATGATTGCCAGTTTGGGTGCAGAGGATGTGCACATTTCGTCGATTTGCCACTGACCAGTTGTGGTTAAGGCCTATAATGTTCCAAACAATCTAAAGATAATTCATGTGGGAGACACTGGTTGGTTCTTGTAACAGTAAAGTTTTTTTTTATAAATTGTCAATTTCGGGCTAGTATCGAAAAATTATCAACTGAGCTACTTATACCCTAAATGTTTCGGAGTCCATCAGCAGAGGAATCAACTCTATCCTAAGATACCAATTAAATTACAAGATATGCACATTCGTTGATTTCCGAATCTTAAGTTGCTCTCAAGGCCTATGATGTTGTAAATAAATAAATTGTAAATAAATAAATAATAAAAAAAAATAAATAAAAAAATAAAAAAAATAGAAAAAAGCCGTCCGAGAGTCTGAACAAATTATAAACAAATACTAAAATGACCAAAATAGTAAAGCCAAATCCATTTCAGCACAGAGCTATGTACGATTTTATGCACACGACACCTGAATTCTTTTTAATTCCATGCACATGTAAAGAATGTATAAACAGTTTTTTTTAGTGGAATGTAGATTTTATACAAGAGAAATACATTTTACTTGTATACATAATTCTTATCGCATCAGTTCTGGAGAATTAATATCAAATCACGCCATATCTGATAATGAACAACCTGAATGATGAATGCGTCTTTTCAGGTAAACTGGATATAGCTGGTTTGATCTGCATAAACTTAGACACAACTGCAAGCGGTGCACTAATCTATTGTTAGAAAAACTGAAAACGAACTTTGAATTGAAAACGATAATTTAACTGACATAAAGTAGACCGACTTCTTACACCCAGGTTCTATTGTTGTACTTCATAGTTTCTATTTCTGAAACAAGTGTAAATTGAATAGATCTATTCCCAGATAACAATACTTTGTTGGGCCAACGTTGGCGATCGGTTGGCACAGTTGCCAGATGGTTGGCGTTGGCGGCACAATGTTGCAAACGAAATGCGAACGTCGGCCCAACACATGATTGCTATCTGGGTTGTTACGAATAACAATGGATTTTGACAACAGGGTGTGACGATCGGGGTTTCTGGAAGCCCCTGCTTCTACATCCCGAAAGCACAGTCCATTGTTATTCATAACAATATAATTTATTTTTCAATAGCATGACAGAAGTCATTACTAATAGTTTTCACTACAAATTGTCTCAATACATATTAAAAGAACATAATTTTCAGGAAATCCCAATAAAAAACATATTCATTTAAAATCTCCTTTGCTTGAAGCTAAAATGATTTTTTCTATAAAATGTCCATTATGTGTAGAATTGAAATAACAGAATGGTATGTAAAAGCGGATCCAGTCATATTTGAAAGGGGTGTTCCAACATGAAAGTCATTACTAAAAAGGGGGCGTTTCCTATAAAAAAGCAATAGCTGCCCAAAAAAGAGGGGTTCCTACATATTTAATCTGTATTTTTGTATGTTAAGCGTGTCTGGCCGTCGGGGTCTCTAATCCAGACACACCTATACCTATATATATATATATATATATATATATATATATATATATATATATATATATATATATATATATATATATATATATATATATCTTTATTCTGTCAAACCTTTGCAGCTACCAAATGGTATACAGACATCCAGACACATATGTTCGGATATGAAATCTTTTTAATGTTGGGAGGGGGGGGGGCTTTTTTTATATAAAACATTTAAAATACATTTATGATTACCTTCATTAGACTGATAAATACTTTGGGTTATAAATATTGCGTTATCTTCAGTCTCTTCTACCAAATTCAACGCCTGACTCAAAATGTCGTCCTTCTCATACCCGTCCGTATTGATAACTGCATACAAGGGGCGTGATGTATTTTTTGATAAGAATGCACGGCTTCCGGCCGTCGGGGTTTCTTATCCAGACACACCTATCCCTCAGTGTATAACTATCAAATATTCTTGTTTCAAAAATTTGTACAGGTCAGTACAAATTGAATATTATTTTATCATTTATGATCATTTATAGATCTAATTTTTTTTAAATAAGTTTTATTAATTTTTCTTTGTTTTTATCGTCGGTTTTAATTACTTGTATTATAAGGAGGACAAATATACCTAGGGAGCAAATTAAAAGACGTAATCCATTGGACAGACAAATGAACAACCACATGCACAACAAATAAACACTGAAAACTAAAAAACAAACGGAACAACACGAACTCCAATAAAAACCAGGAGTGAACCCAGGTGCTCCGGAAGGGTAAGCAGTTCCTGCTTAAATGAGGCCCAAATGGGTTTTCTTTGCAAATAAAGATTATCTTAAAAATGGAAAGACATTTCTTTTTTTTTTCGAAAAATTCGCTTTTGGTAGAATTCTCAAAGCTTTATCGCCCTGCATTTTTGTTTATTTTCTCATTCTATTCAAAACAATAAAGATGGCTACAGCAAACCGAAAGTTTTACATTTAGCTTAGAATGCATTTATTTTTAACTTTCAAAATTAAAACCCAGGGGCGGGAAAACAAGGATTTTTGGTATGCATTATATAAAAAAATTATTGGCCTTTCGTTTATTAAATGAATAATAATTAAGATCATTATGCATTTCTTTTTTTTTATTATTAATTTTTAGTATGAAGATTAAAATATTTGTATTGGTTTTGTTGGTTGCTATGGTAACAGCTGGACGACGTGGACATAAACGTACAATGGGACTGAAAATGCAAAGTAAGAAATAATGTATAATAATATAATGGTATGTTCTACTAAAACTGTATGTTTGGTTTTATTATATAGCAAGCTCGTGTAATATTATTACATTCTACTAGGGACAATATTTCCCAGTATTAGTGCAATAACCCTATAATCTTATTAGAGATATATGGTAAAATATTACTTCTCGCAAAGTTACTACTAGACGTCTTAATGAAGACTGTACTCAGGATATCAAAATGCTTAACAATTTTATTTTACATCATACAAATATATCTATGTTTCATGGAAGTCTGTAATCTATATCGGCAGAATATAGTCACATGGCCTGAATAATGACATTTTATATGGCAATAAACCTCAACAGTCAGCTATGATTGCTTACAGTGCTTTTGCATGATAACACCGTATGACCCTACAACAGAGCGAAGAAATTTTGCAGAACAAATCAAAATTTCCGTCTTAACACCCAATTGAATTTTAATTATATAAAATATATGCTTGCATTTAATAATTTCATACAGTTGGTACAACGTTTCCATGCACACATTCCACACTTCAGAAAACCACAAAAAAGATTCCTTTTCATAAATGAAATTGAACCTTAAAGGCTTAAAGGGGTAACAAAGCTACATATTTGTGTAAAGGGTAGTTACAAATTAAAATGAACATCTACTGCAATTTTAAATGTCTTTTCTATATATTCCAACTTTCAGACATGGAAAAATCTTACTGATCGATCTAAATATCTACTCATTGCTATTTAGGGTGTAAATATGAACATCCAAAAGATGTGACAAGACAACAAATATGGCTACCATAAAAACCAACCTAAAGGCAGGATCACCTGACGACTGCGCACCAACACAAACAAAAACTATATCTTGTGAAAAGATGGAGGGCATGAAAGAATGACATGCACGGAAAGAGCAGAAAAGAGAGACTTTTGTCCAACACAGAGAGGAAAAGATGCGTTTGAAAAAGCACAAGAAAGGATTAAGACAAAAATTTGGTCGTGAGTGTAAAGTGTAAAATTTAAGTTTTTTTTCCCATATTACCACAAAACTGGTAGACCCAAAATCGTTCTATTGTCATATAAAAAGAGATTCATAAACTCATGTACACCAAAAACAAGTTTTGGTTCTGAGTGTCCTTCACGTTGAAAAATTGTATTCAAGAAGTTAATTTGGCAAATTTGTGTTAAAAATGTCTCCCATGTTTAGATAAGAAGAATTTTTTTTAGTAACTTATATGTTAGCTATTACATGTATTAGCAAATCTTAAAGGAACACATACTAGGCTATGCCTACAGAAACATTTATAGGCCTCAGACGGCGTATTGAAAATGGCCCTAGAAGTGAAATAAATATGGCGAAAAAGGCCCTACTACTTTTAAACGTAATCAGCAATATGAGATTTCAGTAAACTGATGACGCACGTAATATCGTTTAACCACCGACGGTTTAATATTTTTTAGCATGATATTAATAATAATAAACTCGCCTAAATTTTGACAGCATATTAAATACTTAACAAATACATAAAATGTTTAGATTACGATAAATATATAAAACCAAATTTTGTAAGGGCAGATTTATGGTTGCTGAAAAGCTTGTCAGAAAAACCTGCAACACTGCCGGAATTATAGGATGACACCCCCCTCCCCTTCTCCAGTTGAGGTAACCAAAAATGTGTACTAAAATTACTAAACACACCGCTTCACATTGTTGAACATATTCATATTTATCCAAGCAAACTTTTAAGAAAGAGACCATAACATATGCAGTGATCTTTTGTAATGGTTGATTGAAAAATAGATGTGAAAATTAACATGTATGCAACTTTTTACAAATATGATTAAAAAAAGAAGAAAAGTTAATTGGATGGAGATGTATCGCAGCGAAGAAAGTAAAATGAATTTTTCCATCAGTGCCCGTTGAAGATTTGCAAGTACATGTATTTAATAACTCGCACACCCTTCATATACAATGGCTTACACATTGATTCATATATAAACACAAGATTATTTAAAATTGATCTGTCTTTTTTTTTTTAAAAATATTTGAAATTCATTGGTAATTGAACTTATCTGGGTAATTAAACTAGATAAGATGTAGTACCATGAATGAAAGTCTTTAAATCTTCATTAACTAGGAAAACATGAGAATCTTAAATTGGAAATGTGCCCCCCCCCCCCCCCCCCTTTCCCCACTCGTCGATCCTCTGGCTCCGCCTATGTGAAATTAGAATTGAAGATTACGGTTCATAAGAAAGTCTACATGTCTACATACATGTATTGTGACTCACGGTAACTTACTTTTTTTATAATTCTACAGAGAATTCGTATTTCTTTCAGTAAGTATTAAGGCAAACCATTCAGTCGGATGAATAAATTTCAAATATTATTAGAAGTTTCTAGGACAAAATCTTCATATTTTAGTCTACCATAATGACGATACGCACGGTTTTATAAATTACATAAGTGTAAATGTATGGCTCAGCATTTGGTAATGTTATTTGATGAAATAGTTCCCTAGTGTATTAGATACATTACTGATAAATTTATAAGAACAAATATTGTCTACGAAATATATTATACATTAGCGCACAGCGGATTTTGCATCGGACTACAATATAACTTGCTTAGAACGCACACACTTAGGAAATTATATACCATCATTCTTGGATTTTTTAGCTTGAGCAGAACAATGTGAATATTAAATAGCATTTGTTGCTATACATGCTGTTGCATACCCAACGATAAAGTTCAATAAAATAAGTTTATTTTTAAATAAAAGTATTTTTGGCTGGAAATTTTATCATCTTAAGTATCCTGTTTCATCACTAATTATTGATACAATTTTAGCATTCCGGTCAGACAGATATGCAATAATTTGTTATCATGCGGTCAAGGAATGTATTCTGTCCACGAGTTTCACTTATGATCACTTAATGATTGGTCAAATTTAATTAATTAGTTAAGACTTTATCCAATCAGAGGAAAGCGCATGTTGGATTCTAACATGTGCGGTCCGAATGCGGCATTCCAGAATTTTCGTTACAAGATCGTAAACGCCATTTTGAATTTTTAAGAAAATTTAGTTATATTTCAATTATTTTCATACTTTTTGGATCTGTGATTCCAGATACGTTTTTTGATATTCATTAATCGTGGATGCTTTTCATTTCCTTGGTTCAAAGGAAAGTTTTTCAACCAGTATTTCCGCGATTTTATGGAATTTCGATAACAGATACGTTTAGAACTTGGATGCAATTTTAGCGTTACCAAAGACTGTGATCCTGATTCTGATTTACCCGATATTTATTTGTTCGTTGTTTTGTTAAAGGAATAATTGATTGATTCAGTTTTTACCGAGGTGACATTGTTTTGCTTGGACTCTGTAATCAAACTGATGCTAACAAGAATTTGCTGACAAACATTATACACCAAAGACCATGAAGACGTAGTTTACGGAGGTTGAATTGGAAGTGGTGTCCGATTGTTGGCCCAGCGATTTATTCAACGACTTGGTGCCTTTGACTTTGTTGATCATCGTAGTATTGACAGATAAAGGTATAAGCCATCTATAATAATTTTATTTCAATTTTTTTCGTTATAATCCGTTTGAAATCTTCTTTTTGTTTACAATGGTACACAAAGTACTTATTTTGGGTCATTCATTTGTGCACAGATTGGAATCTTTTACGTTAAATAATCGTGAGCACGATTGGTTAAATTTAGGTTATGATGGGACTGAGATTCAGATTGAGTTTGCTGGTTTAGGTGGCGGAACTTTGCGCCCAGGTCCAAAATCTATACAAAAAGAAGATTTCATGCGTAATGTCTCTGATTATGAGCCAGATTCAGTTTTTCTGCAAATCGGAGGCAATGATTTGAATCAAGAAAGAGACCCCGAAAAATTAGCACGTGACATCTTATCTTATAGTAATTACCTGATCACGTGCTACAGGGTCAATCATGTGATTATTGGTCAGCTGATTCCTAGGTATAACGGAAGTGATGACTATAATGTCAAGGTCATTGCTGTTAATAAACATCTAGTCATGATGACCAAGTTACATAATAATATTACTTACTGGAAACATAGAGGCGTCTGGAAAAATACTTTGTCTCTCTTGTGTCGGGACAAAGTTCATTTTAATCAGGATGGTATGTTGTTATATGCAAAAAATGTTAGAGCCACAGTTGGCTATTTTCTCAAATAGAATTTAATTACTGAATTTACATTTACAGTACATTTACCATGCGTACAAACAGTATGGCTATTTTCATTTACTGCTAGGTTTCAATGAATCGTTGAAACTGCACTATCATTTTGTATTTTCCATTCATTGTATTATAATTATATTTCATTTTTAACTGTTTAATAATTGCAGTTATCTTTATATCAGCAATGGTTACTGGTAATCCACGGTTATACAATATTTATATACATACACTGTATATATTTTGTATTTATGTTTCTATCATATTATGGGTTATATACATACACTGTATATAAAATTGCCTTTAATTCTCATAAATAGTGTTTTATACATGCACTGTATATTATACACACACATATTTTTGATTTCACATGTACATCATGTACCATTTATACATATACATACAATGTACATTTATTGCAGATTATCAATTTTTATCACTTACATATAACGTATTTGTGACTGTTATACACTTGTATATATCATGCTTAAAACAAAGCGAGTTTAATTTTATATATACATGTACATGTGTATTCAACATAGGTTAATATTATATGGCTGAACAATATACACCGTATACAAATTTATATAGCATAATTTTAATGTATTTTTGGTTCTTGTTTTGTCAGTATGCCGAAGCAAAGACCACGACCCAGAAGAAGGGCTGCTTCCGTTAACCTTAATGAGAATCTAGCGTTTGATGAAATTGAGTCACAAACTCGTTTACCTCAGCCAACTAAAGCTACAAAAAGGAGAAAACGTGCAGATACTGTTACTGACATAAGTAATGGAGACATTGAAGTCACATCTACTGACCTTCCTGTTACAAACTCAGCAAGTCCAAATCTTAATTTGCCAAGGACAACTCCTTTACCATCAAGCAGTTACACTATGCCATCCGCAGAGGACATTGCAACAAATTTGATTCAACAATTACAAAATTCTGGTTTCCTACTTCCTGGAGCTGATAAGACGGTGAACACACAAACATTGTCTGCAGCATTCACCACTCCTCCTCAAACAGACACGTGTAGGACCAATTCCAACCAACAAATTCCAGTACAGTTACAACCGCCACTAATATCAGATCCTATACTAAACACTTCTGTAACAACTCCTGGCCAGTCCAACATCCATACCGAACCAGAACCGTCAATGATGAACCAAGATATAACAGACCTAGGTATTGACAATGATATTATGGGCTCTACAGCCAGATATATGCTTAACAATACTCTACCGCATGGTTACCATGTTAATGATGTTACAAAACAGAAAATATGGAATCATTGTTATGTAGATTTTTATGCATTGTTGCCCAATTTTAATTTAGATGAGGAAGATGACGATGATATTTTATACAAAAATCGTCGTATAAAAATTTCTAAAACTTCAAAGCCAAAAGAACTTCTCACCATGCATCAGTGGAATGAGGCTTTCGACATATTTATTTCAATTTATTTGTTGAAATATCAAACTTTAGCTTTACCATTAATTAAATATGGTTCCAATATTCGGCTAATGTCAAAACAATTTGGCTTTAAACTGGCAAAGTCGTACGATGAAACTTTTAGGAGAGTACGCAAGATAATGAAATTTGATTGGACAGTCATAAATGATGACTTGTGGAGAACAGCTTATTATCAGCATTTCAAACCAAGTTCATCTCAAAAGGGTTTCCAATCAAAGAGTAATCCTCCCTTTCAGAAAAAGGTCCAGCAGTCCTCAAGATTTCCCGTTGGATACTGCTGGACCTATTGTGACTCTGGGGGATGTGCAAGCAAGTCTTGCAAGCTCAAACACCAATGTGTTGCTTGCGAAAACTTGCATGCAACAGTTACCTGCAGGGAATACAAAAACAAAAAATCTACCAACACCAGTAAGGGCAAAGAATTTAGATAAACTTTTGACAGGGTATGACCAGAAGTTAAGGGAGCAATTGGTGGGAGGTTTCACCTTTGGATTCAAAATTAATTCTTCTTTTTCTAAGCGGGAACAAAGCTTTCCAAAAAATCATAAAAGTGTAACGGAAAATGTACAAATTGTAAATTCAAAATTGGCAAAGGAAATTTCACTGGGTAGGATTAAAGGTCCATTTTTGCACCTCCCTTTTTCTAATTTTATTTCATCACCTTTAGGTTTAGTGCCGAAAAAAGAAGATGGGCAATATCGTTTGATTCATGATCTGTCTTTTCCAAAAGGGGATTCTGTTAATTCCCACATTCCCGAAGAATTTACTACTGTTTCATACCAAAATATAGAGACCGTTATTGATCTGGTACAGTTTTATGGGTATAATTGTCTGATGAGCAAAGCTGACATCAAGGATGCTTTTAGATTAATACCTGTTCATCCTGATGATTATCATCTACTAGGTTTTCACTGGAACGATCAGTTTTATTTTGATATGGCGCTTCCTATGGGAGCTTCCTCTTCTTGTCAGTTATTTGAAAGTTTTTCTACAGCATTACAGTGGATTTTAAATATAAGATTGAAAATTCCTGGAGTCTCCCATCTTTTGGATGATTTCTTTTTTGTAGGAAAAGCTGATTCCAATGAATGTTCAGTTGCTTTGAATACTTTTTTAAGTTTGTCTGATAAATTAGGTGTCCCCATAAAGTCAGAAAAACACAATCTCCCACCACCTGTATTACCATATATGGCATAGAGATTGATTCCACCAAGATGATAGCTCGCCTACCGGAAGATAAAATTTTAAAAATCACTTCCCTTTTACATGATTTCAAAAAAAAGGCGAAAGGTAACTTTGAGAGAACTTCAATCTTTACTAGGTCTATTGAATTTTGCTTGCTCGGTTGTTGTACCAGGACGTGCATTTCTTCGTAGGCTATTTGATTTGACAGTAGGACACACTTGCCTGAATTTCAGGATAACTTTGAACTCTGAAGCGAGAGATGATCTTAAAGCATGGTATGAATTTATTTTACATTTCAATGGCAAATCTTGTTTTCTTTACAAGGATTGGTTGTCTTCTGAATCTTTAAAATTATATTCTGATGCGGCAGGTGTTCATGGTGGGTTTGCTGCTGTTTTTGGAAGCGAGTGGTTTGTTGGAGATTGGTCGGAGAATATGAAAGAGTTACACATTACAGTTAAAGAATTATTCCCTATTGTTGTAGCATTAGAGATTTGGGGCCCTGCTCTTTCAAATCACAAAATATTGTTTTTTACTGATAATCAGGCTGTTTCAGAGATCATAAACAAAACATCATCAAAAGATAAGACTTTGATGAGATTGGTTCGCAGATTGGTGATGGCTTCCTTAAAATATAATGTATTTTTTCGCGCGAAACATATTCCTGGGAAATCCAACGTTGTTTGTGACCTACTCTCTCGTTTTTCATTTCAAGAGGCACATCGAATTGCTCCTTGGTTAAACAAAACTCCAGTTGCGGTGCCTTCGCATCTTGTGAACCTGTAAAACATATGCTTTTACAAGCATCTTTATCACCTGCTACAAGATCTTCGTATAACAGGATGTTGTCTGTGTATAAACAATTTTGTTGTGCTAAATTTCCAAATGTTAAAGTATTTCCGTCATCAGTTGTAATGATTGCAGATTTCATTGCCCATCTTTTTATTCAAAAATATCAGTCATCCACTATAGCCTCTTATATTTCAGCTATTAGTTTTATTCACAAGATTAATTTTTTTGAGGATCCCACTGATACATTTTTAATAAAGAAGATATTGAAAGGGGCTCAAAATCTTAGGAAAAGTGTGGACACAAGGCTGCCGGTCACCAAAGATATTCTTTTAAAACTAGTTCAGGCTTTGCCATTTGTAATTTCAAATGACTTTAATAGAATTATGTTAAAATCTATGATGACTTCAGCATTCTATTTCTTTCTGAGAATAGGTGAAATTACTGTAAAGCATAATACGGATCAGTCTCATGTACTGCAGATATCTGACATTATTTTAGATAGGGAACAAGGGCAAGTTACAGGTTTACGGGTTTCCATAAGAAATTATAAACACAGCGATTTACAGCCCAAGACAATTTCAATTGTAAGAAATAGTTTAAATTTAACATGTCCTGTTGCAGCCTTAGTACAGTACTTATCACTGGTGAAGCACAGTAACGGTCCACTGTTTAAATTTGTTTGTGGTTCTCCAGCGACTTATTCTTATTTTAATTCTTCTTTGAAATCTCTGCTAACATTTGTTGGTCTGAGTCCCCATTTATATAAGGGCCATAGCTTCAGAATTGGAACAGCTACTTCAGCAGCTGCACGTGGTGTGTCTCAATCCGTGATTCAAAGCATGGGAAGATGGAAATCAAATGCAGTCAGGAATTACATCAGAATGAATAATTTTTGATTCGGTAGTATGTTTTCACAAAGTATAGTTCAATAAGGCTTGCTCTACATTTCTTGAAGTTCGATGAGAATGTTCACTTAATCTTATTTTGATTTCAGTTGGAAATATGTCCCGCTTGCGTACTCTCCAAAACATTTTTCCACTTCAAAATTTTTTTTCTCTTATTAATCAGAGTTCAATAAGGCTTGCTCTGTATTGTTTATTGTTATGATATGTTAATTGTATAATCAGTTTTTATTTGATCAGAGTTCAATAAGGCTTGCTCGGAAAAAATTTGTTTTCTTTTGTTTTAAATATAGATACATATATGTCGCTGTGTTTGCTCCTCAGATGTCAATATGGCTTGCTCTGATTCATATTACAACTAAAATATTTAATAAGGGTGTTTGGTTTTGTCAGAGTTCAATAAGGCTTGCTCTGATTTAAGATTTATATTCCTTGATTTTGTTTATTTGAAATATGTTTTTCATCAGGGTTCAATAAGGCTTGCTCTGGTAATAATTTTTCTTCAACTTATGAACTTTATTTTGCCTATTTTTGTGAAATAGTGTAGAATTTTATGTAAGTCCACGGTTTTATATGTATACAAACTTTTAATAAAGAGTTTTGTCCTCCTTATCCAAGAAGTCTTCGGGTGGGGAATGCCCTTTGGACATTTGTGGCGCTTTTTCGTCCCCACCTTTCCAATTGATTATGTCATTTATTCTTCTTTGTCAAATTTAATATTTGTTTTTTATAAGTTATGTTTTAACTATTACAAAAACTTACATAACATTATATCATATTTGATAACATAACATGATTTTAGAATAAATGACCTTAAACTCATATGAATTGGTTTATTTATCCAATTGCTAATAGAACTCCGACTTCTTGGATGAGATGAGGGTAATTGCTTGCTTGTAAATTATGTTAAATGTTGCCGAAGTTTTGTTTAATGTTGTTGGTTTATGGTATTGAGTGTTTTGGTGGAAGTTCAGGGTTATACAAGGTGGTTCAATTACATTTTGAAAATTTGGCAGACAAAAATACATTTTTTCTCTACCTGTAAAGTTATGTACTTTGTTATCCGCACTGACAAGCGGATTCAATGTTACCATATATTTTATTTTCGAAAAAATCCAGTAAAAATACAATAATATAGATAATTGTACTCCTTTTTTAATATAAAATACGCCATTTTCAGCACATTCGGCAATTTTGCGGCAGCCAGTTTTTATTGATGGAGTAAGCTGGAGTACCTAATAGTCATGACGAACTACCTAGACCACTCGGTCACCGAGGCCCCAATATAAAAGTTAATAGATCGGTAAAAAATAAGAAAACGAAAGAAAGTAACTGGTCTGCAAAGTAAATAGTTTAGGTTACTATATCTGCAACGTTTAACGAAAGCCGTCATTTCCAAAAAAAATGCCCACAATTGGTGCCTTTTTGTAATTTTCAACAGTCGAACATGGTAACACACAGATATTTTTTTTAATCATCAGAGCTTTCGTGTATATAGCAATATAATATTACTTTTTCTCGAAACTGGAGGATTTACACAATGCTTTTTATGGACTTTCACATCGAAAAATCAGAAAACTGTAGTGACACAACTGGAAACCGGGTGTGCCTTGTGACTGGGTTGTGTGTTGGCCTGCAACCACACACACACAATAAAGCAATACGACAAGTCTGCACCGACTCTTGAAATTATAAAGCAGTATATATACTAAACAAAAATTAATTGAATAGACTTGATAAATAATTCTCTAAGTAAGTGTGAAATACAATTAACAGGTTATGATCGATTATAGAAAATTATGCACATAGATAATAATTAACAATAGAATATAAAGACGCATTTATGGAATTAAAAATATACGAATAATAGATAAATTGAAGTGAAATGTCTCTAACTGAAATAAACAAATCGAACACACTTGAATTAAATCTTTTTAAATATCTAAAAATAAAACATAATGACATTAAACAAAATCCCTTAGTAAATTATTGAACTTGCAATAAATAATTATTTTACACAATTTTCATCCAATAATGTCCGAAAAGTTCAAATTAAAATTTTGTCGATTTTGTTTCACTGCGACAGTAGGATACTTTCAATTAGTTCGATTTGACCTTAAAATAGATTCTTCGAAAAATTAATGTAGAATCTTCAATCATAGAACTCGGAAACATCTCAAACATTAAAGACTTCAATTTAAGAAAAATTCAGTCTTACCACTTTAATTCAATGGACCATAACGGCATTATAATTACCAACGTAATAGATCTACTGGGATTTGATAGTCCACTCTCGATTGATATGTTCAGTAATAAATGGATTGTGTCCGTTGTTTGGTAAAACGGACATCTATCTCTAAAACCGTTTAAATCACAAGTTGTACTAAATTATACCACAGATGAAATCATTTTACAATCCCAAAGTGTCCCGAGTGCACTAATAAGTCCTGACTTTGACATTAACTATTTGCTTATTAACACTTGGTTTTTTTTTAAAATTCGATTGTAAGAAATTTGGAACTGAGAAAACCTATTCTAACATATTTTTACAAAAAAAAATCCCATTATTTACTACATGGAAACAGAGGAAAGATTTAAACTAATTTTAAACCCATCAACACCCAATGATAAACAAATTTTGATTATTTTGTATCTCAGTCATTAGAACTGAGGAAGGGAGAATGTAAAGCTATTTTCATGTATTTGTTCGTTTAATTTGTCATGAGATCAATTTGTATTGATATAACCCGCTTAGTTTTATATGTTTGCAAAACGTTTTAGCCGAATTGAATTAATTGAGTTTAAATCAAAATAAATTACACCGTACATATTGTAATTAAAATTTTTTTTAAAAATATTCAAAAAATAGTGGCCGATCAAAGAAGTGTACTATTTTAAAATCTTTTATATTTTACTATAAAAACAAACAATAAAACATTTTTTTAAAAATCAAGAACATTATGAAATATGAAAATGGTTGTTAATTTGAAGAAGAAAAATAACTAAAAAAATATAAACATGATCTACAGTACGTCAATTTTTATCCTGAAAGACAAATAGGCATGTCAATTCATTTATATTTGGTGGCAAACATTTAATACATTTACTGTAAGCAAGTGTAAGTCACGTGTCACATGGGTAGTAAATTACACGTCGATGAGGGTAAGGCACCGAGTTTTTAGTTGAACCTTCAAGATGTGTGTTCAGAGTAGATCTAGAAGGACGTTGTTAAATTATAATATCCAATGGACGTTCTAATAAAAATTCATTCCGTATAATAATTTGCTAGATTATTTAAACTAAAGATTCATCCAATATTTCATGCTGCATAAAATTAATAAAAGAAAATCTCTTCTCGGAAAAAAACTGCTTTTTGAAGTGTGAAAAAAAAAATAAATTGATTTTACCCAGACCTACAAAAAAGATATATATTATCAAGCACAAAAATCCCTGCCCCCCCCCCCCCCCCCAAAAAAAAAAAACAAAAACAAAAACAAAAACAAAAAAAAAAAACAAAAAACAAAAAAAAAAACTTACAATCTTACAAACCTATCAAATATGTATTATATATCAATAAGTTTTCTCTTGTTACATGTGATACGTATTTCATATTGTTGAACAATATATTTGCTGCCAAATTTTCCCTTATTTTGAATAATCTTATGCAACTATCAATTGTACACCTGCTCATCGATGTTTTAAAGGGTGAGTTCCCCCGTCAAATCAACTGGGGCATCTTGAAGGTAACAAACATTTTAAATAATTTTAAAATTGGTAGTAATGTCGACTAATGTCACCAAAGATTGCTGTATAAAGACAATGACATTGCACTTACTTGACATAATATTCGATATACGAATTGTATGAACACAATCGTGTAAAATTTGTATTTCTGTCAAATTTGAATATTTTGAAGTGCTCAGATGGTTATCGATCCATGTATCTATGGGATTTGTGTGATCTCTAAAAATCTGTTCTCTTCTAATGGATCATACGGTAACAATAAAGGTAGACACTGATGAGTAACAATTATCATTCATTAAATGCATTAATTTCATGCGTGTCGTAGTAAATATTTGGTAAATCTATATATATACTGAGGAGATAAATTTACGACAGCCTATTGTTACAAATTTATCTTATTTTATAAGTTTTAAACTTTACCACATATTAAATGTGCCTATACGCCTAAACCTAAATTATGAATATGCCAAGATACAAACTTTTAATATAAATCAAATATTCACAACGAATATAAAAGGGGGTATTGGATATTTTGTTCAAAATGCATGCCCTTTTGTATGAATGAAGTTTTATTATTTAATTGGTTTTGAAACGACTGAAGTCACCCACTATTTATTTTAGAGTTTTTATTTTAGAGTTAAGTCAAATCTTAAGCATTTTTTAACTTACGTTTTTTTATGCATGACTTAAATGGAGCGGGCAGGGTTTCATAAAGTAAGATTTTGCTAAGCAAATTCCTAACTTGACTCGTTTTATGCATACCACTCAGGTAATGTTGGCGGAGTTTACTTAACTAAGTGATTTCTTAGCAAAACCACATTCTTTACTTATATTTTTACCATACTCATACTACCAAGTAATAATAGGGAGTAGACACCCCCCTTTCCATCCGGGGCCAGTTACGCACTCGATAAATTATGCGAGACGTTAACTTACTACATTACTGCATCCGTGAATAAAATCTTTAAATAAAAGCAAATTTTGACATGCAATAAAGAAGTTATCTAGATGTATATTTTTTAAACTAGCAGTCATTATTTACCAGGTGAAATAGTTTGTACATCCATGAGAAGGAGCAAAACTAGGCCTTCATCCTAACATGCCTGCGGAACTACTTTTTACGCTGATCCCTGCATTAAGATATTTTTACCCACTCCAATGCTTATCTGCAAAGAAACTCAGAGGAAATATTGCTTCTTTTACCATGAAACAGTCTTTAAAGCATACATTTACATGTATACAAAACTTCCAAATGCAACAAAATAAAAGCAAACCACCATATATATATATATAAAACTCGTAAATGAGATCTGTGAGTTACCTGTACATAAAAGTACATATATCTGATTAATAGCTTGTTTTTTTTTTTTTTTTTTTTTTTTTTTTTGTTTAATTGGGATTTTACGCAGTTTTCTGCACATTTGGCTATTTCGCGGCGGCCAATATTTATTAGTGGAGGAAGCCTGAGTACCCGGAGAGAACCACCTACCACTGGTATTATTAGTGATCGTGACGAACTACCTAGACCACTTGGCCACTGAGGCTACCGAGGCCTGCGAGTTCCCCCTCCCTCCTTGATAAACAGAGAATCTTAGATAAAATAACTCGATCGAAAAATATAAAAAATCAGAATGGAGTACAAAATGTTATATGAATTGAACTTTTAAATTATTGAATGTATGATAGTTTACGCTTTAATATATAGAACAAGATGCCTACAATTGCTTTTACCATTTCCCTTACAGGATCGATTCCCCCCCCCCCCCCCCCTCAAAATGTGACCTTCTTGCGGATTGTAGTTTTTAAAAATGACAAAAAGGGTAAATAATAAGATGAAAACCAATTCGTCTGGAAATTTTCAAAGTGAAAACAAAAATGTATTGTCCCATTACTAAATTAAACAAAATGATGATATGACATATAATGAAAAATATTTGAGCATTTAAAAAAATAATAATAAGATCGTACAAACAATATAAAAATAAGGATTCTGTGAAATGGATAGAAATTTTTTTTTTTTTATCTTTTTCTAAGAATTTAGAATTTTTATAATCTTCGAAAAAATTCTAGATTTAAGCTTATGTAACCAAAAATGAAATATAACAAAGGAGCTTTTTAAATTTTTTTTGTACAAAGAAATACAACCTTCAAAGATATTTTTGCCCAATTTGCAGAAAAAAATTAGCTTTCAGTAATTGTTTTGGAATTTTTGGGTTGGTCAAACCAAATAAATTTCCAGGCTTTATCGAGGTCTACGATCAAATTACGGTCTTCAGTAGAAAAAATGTATAAGGAAGACGGAGTTATCTTCCTTCTTTCCGATTTTCCTGTAAAGCTACTTGCACACGTCATAATGCAATTAAATGTACACGACAGTAACCATCTTCAGACGCCGTGAACCCTCTCTTATTGGTCGTGAATCTACACCAAAATTTTCTGTTTAACGCAAAAATGTGTAAAGATGGCGTAAAAATTATGAGAGAGGTTAAAAAAAACCGATTTAAGCCAGTGCAAAGAATTAAAGTCAGACTAAAACATGTTGATTTTTCGTCAAAAACATGGAATAAAATCTATAAACCACTCACTCATTGTGTAAGTCCAAGAGTTTGTAATAGCACAGGGGACTTCCGAAGTCTTGACTATCAATATTTCTTATTGGAGGCAATAGTAACGCGACAATTTTGAAATCTCTTTACATCGCCGAAAATCGACGAATTTTTTTCTGACGTATATACGTAGGTGAGTTCTGATTTTTTTGCTCAAACAAGTCGATCCCCTGACTGAACAATACGCTTTAAATCAAATATAATAATCATAAATCATGGTACCATATAACTATATCTTTTGCAAAATATTTAAATTAAACAAAATATCAAATCATAATAATTATTTTTTATGTTAAATGATTATTCCCGTTATATAGAATGTTAAATTTTACCAAAATAATAGATACTATAACAAAATGAAATTAACTTTAGCAAAAATGTTATTTCAAAAGGGGAGATGATAAAATATTAATCTTGCCAATAATACTCTTCACAATGACGGGCGTTTTTTTAGAACATTTTCACACAAAACTCAGTTTTCTAAGAAAAAGAAATTCTCCTGAGGGCAAACTTGGGAATTAATTATAAGTTATATCTCAAACATTACCAACATTTTATGGTTTCAGAGTTAAAGGTCTCTTCCTTTAGTATTAATGATAATCAGCGTAATTTTGCCTCAATATATATAATTTGATCTCGTAATCTATGAAGCCAGTTAAGGGTCCAAAATAATTTAAGTACCCACGACATTAGCATTTGATACATGTATAAATATATTTCGTGTCAAGCAAATTAACACTGATTAAGCGACTATGTCACGAAAACAATTTGAGAACAATCCTTGACATTTTACACTAAAGTTATCATGATTTATTTAAAAAGAGGAAAACGTAAATAAATTGAAGATCGTGTTCGATTACACATGCGCAGTTGAACGCAGCAATAGAATCCAACTCTTCTGGTCGCTGTTTATAAAATTTACTAAAGAATGAATACACAGTTAGTGTTAATATGTTTCTTCATCGGGACTATAAACTGCTTTCTTACAAATATCACCGGCAGATTCCCCCTGGTAGACGGGGGTAATATACCCTTGACAGTAAATTTAGATTTATCTAAATTTAATGATGAAATGCAAAGAATTGTTACAGAGGATCTGGTTAAGGAAATTAAAGGTAAGATATGTATATTGTTATGTTTTTTAATTTATATGGGACAACCACGAAAATTCGACAGATTCTGTTTTGAAATTTTTCATATAGTTATACATATTATAATCTAACTTACGTTGGATTCGCTAATGCGATGCATTATCCTATTTTCAAACTAGTCTTAAATTAAATCACTTTAACAAATAGTTTAATATAGTTTCAAACTTATACTTTCATAACCTTTCAACATGTTTAATTAAGTAATTGTTTAGTCCAACAAAAAGTTTTATTTTGTAAAATTATGTACCTTCTTTGCAGAGAAATTAAGATCTAAAATTGGTTTAGTAAGGTAAAAGGCCTGCGATATTTACAGACAATATACATTTTGTCAGAAGATATCGCATTTAGTTTCTTTGTTTATTAACGAACAAAACATCAAAGATAACCCCCGAAAAATACTTTCATGTGCATTAGACTTACGTTTATAGTTTTATGCTAAATATATTTTAAATATCATTTTACGAACAAATGTACCCTTTCGACCTATCCTTTTATGTAGCACAGTTTGTAATTTAAATACCAGGGGGTACCAATTTTTGCATTTATGTTTTACACTGTTCTAAATATATTTTCACATCAAAGGTCTCCGTTGTTGTTATTTTCAGTGATAATTTGAAAATTGGATAAATGCTTCAGCTGCTCCCCACAAGCGTATGTACATGTATGTCATGTATTTATGTATCGTTTCAGAACAAGTTGAAGCTTTTGTAAAAAGCCCAATATTCAAACAAATGGTGGAAGCAATCTGTATAAAGGAAAATAAAACTAATTCTGAAAAATCATCTGGTAAGTATTCACCTTTGGCTTTTTTTTAAATAACATGTAATAAGCTGACACCATTATCACATCAGTCTTTCTTACACAAAACGCTGTTGTAATTTACTACAATTTTATATTGAAATTATATTACTACTGTACAAATTATCCAACTAAATTCAAAATTTATTGCCATTTAGGATACAAATTAAATTAAATAACCTCGAGTATCAAAGGAAGGAAGCACTTTTAATTTTTTGATTGGTGCTAATTTCCAAAATTAAAGTTATCTATCAAGTATCACGTTTGATGCGTGTACATTACCCCATCTAAATACAAATAATTATTGTTGAAAAATCTGTTCTAAACTAATACATGTATTAGCTATGACAGAGATTGACGATTTGCACAGAGCGGAATTTGCAAATTTACTTGTATTCAATTAATAACTAGAATTAAATAAAGAAACTAAGAAAATGATATAACAGCGAATCATATTTTTTTATTTTTCAAATTATACAAAATACTGAGAATATTTAGCATTATCAATTGTTATGCATGAGAGAGATAAGGCGTGATTTTTATAATCATTAAAGCTAAACTTAACCTACTGGATGGAATATATTAAAAGAATAAATATTAGCCATTTCATTATCAAAGTGAAAGGTAAAAGGGTATTAAATTTTAGCCAAAAAAAAAGAAAATAATAAATATTTTTTGCTTATTATCGTATTTTTTAATTCCATGAATGAAATAATTTTATTTTCTATTGAAGGCCTATTATCAATAACTCAATTCGAGAATGTTACATCAACTGTAGGGATGTCTGCGGCATTGAAGTGTAATACGTATGGAGAACCTACACCAAAAATAAAATGGAAAAAACAAGGACATGATGTATATTTCGAGGATGGATTTCAGGTAGTAAGATTAGAATAATACACTAACATTGTACATGCTGTATCTACCACATATTTATCCGTACGAAAACAACAATGGCGAAAGGCGATAAAGTATCGTTATCTGTTCTGAGACTGAGTCTGAGTGAAAATGAAGTTAAACCCCTTCACTGTTGTAACGTAAGACTAACATAAAACTGTTTGTCCATTGTCTGAAGTTTGTGATAAATAGATTAATGTAATGCCCTCGGGGTCGATATCAACGTCTCGGTGTGATATGGAAGAACGCATGGATTGCATTTAATCTATAAATAATAAATATATAAGGTAACGAGGTTAATATTTCTTTCTTCTGAGTAGGAGAATACAAATCTGAGCTTAAGAAGACCTAATATCTTACTCTTAATACATGTAATATCCCTTTTTAGCTCACCTGACCCAAAGGGTCAAGTGAGCTTTTCTCATCACTTGGCGTCCGGCGTCCGTCGTCGTCCGTCGTCCGTTAACTTTTACAAAAATCTTCTCCTCTGAAACTACTGGGCCAAATTGAACCAAACTTGTCCACAAGCTTCATTAGGGTATCTAGTTTAAAAAATGTGTCCGATGACCACGCCTGCAAACCAACATGGCCGACATGGCTAAAAATAAAACATAGGGGTAAACTGCAGTTTTTGTCTTATATCTCAAAAACTAAAGCAATTAGAGCAAAACTGACAAGGAAATTTTGCAATTTTAGGTTATTATCTTGAATATTATTATAGATAAAGACAAATTGTAAACAGCAAAAATGTTCGACAAAGTAAGATCTACAAATAAGTCAACATGACCAAAATCATTGATTGACCCCTTATAGGAGTTTTTGCCCTTTAAAACAGCATCCAGCGTAAACTTCCCTTTAAAGATCTTTTCCTCTCAAATCACTTGGCCAATTGAGACCAAACTCTGGTGGAATGGTCCTTGAGTGGCCCCCTTCTAAAATTATGTCTGGCATCCCCGACTTCCAACCGAGATGGCTGCTGTTACTAAAAAAAGAAAAAAAAAGGGAGGGTGACTTTCAAAAATCTTCTTATATGAAACTACAAGTCCAGTTGGAACCAAAGTTGGCAGTAATAGTTATTAGGAGGTTCTCTTTCAGAAATATGTCCAATGAACCGGACTGTTAACCAAGATAGCCGCCACAGCCGAACTTAGTTTAATATAGGGCCCTATGGGAAAATTCATTGATAAAATCTTCTTGTCTTAAACCACTTGACCAATTGGAACCAGACTTGGCAGCAATAGTCCTTAGATGGTCCCCTTACAGAGGTGTGTCCGATGACCCTGACTGTCAACCAAGATGGCCGCCACAACCAAACTTAGTTTAACATAGGGTCCTAAAGGAAAATTCATTGAAAAATCTTTTTGTCTGAAACCACTTGACACATTGGAGCCAGACTTGGCGGCATTGGTCCTTAGGAGGTCCTTTTTCAGAAATGTGTCTGATTTCGTGGACTGTGAACCAAGATGGCCGCCACAGCAGAACTTAGTTTAACATAGGACCCTATGGGAAATTCACTCAAAAATCTTCTCGTCTGAAACCACTAAGCCAATAAGAATAAGACTTGGAAGCAATGGTCCTTAGATGGTCCTCTTTCAGAATTTTGTGCGATGACCCAGACTGTCAACCAAGATGCCCGCCACATCCGAACTTAGTTTAACATAGGGTCCTATGGAAAAATTCAATAAAAATCTCCTTGTCTGAAAGCACTTGACATATTGGAGCCGGACTTGGTGGCATTGGTCCTTAGGAGGCCCTTTTTTTCAGAAATGTGTCTGATTTCATGGACTGTGAACCAAGATGGCCGCCACAGCAGAACTTAGTTTAACATAGGATCCTATGGGAAAATCACTCAAAAATCTTCTTGTCTGAAACAACTAAGCCAATTAGAATTAGACTTGGTAGCAATGGTCCTTAGATGGTCCTGTTTCAGAATTTTGTGCGATGACCCGGACTGTCAACCAAGATGGCCGCCAAAACCCAACTTAGTTTAACAGAGGGCCTTATAGAAAAATTTATTAAAAAATCTTCTTGTCTGAAACCACTTGACATATTAGAGCCAGACTTCGCAGCATTGGTCCTAAGAAGGTCCTCTTTCAGAAATATGTCCGATCACCCGGATTGTCAACTAAGATGGCTGCCACACCAAACTTCTTTAAATATTGGACACTATAGGAAAATTCATTTTAAAATCTTCTTGTTTGAAACCGCTTAGCCAGTTGGAACAAGACTTAACAGAAATGGTCCTTAGATGGTTCTCTTTTAGAAATGTATCCGTTGACCTGGACTAAACCAAGATGACTGCCACAACTGAAATTAGTTTAACATAGAATCCTATAGAAAAACTAGCCAAATTGACCGCAACACTTAAATTTTTAGGTCTGCTCAAGGTGAAAAGTTAAATCCAGGTGAGCGATACAGGCTCTTGAGAGCCTCTAGTTTATGCTAAAGACACTACAACTATGTTTAACAATTTAATGAATAAATTTGGTTTAAATAGCGCATTTGGCAATCGACACATTTTAAGTTTTCAAAAGAGGAGAAAATTCGCTATTTCAGGGCTTGTGACCAATACAATGAGCAAGGCTGCTGATAAGTAACTATTCCAAACAGTGGTATACTTTTCATAGGCTGAAGTCATCATTTAAAACATACTACGGTTATCATCACAAAATTATAGATCACTATGAATGGATTCGACACTAGCAACATGGTGGGTCACTTATAAAAGGACCACCTGTGTTGAACACCAGTTTTTTAAAAGTATCCATGTTGCTAACCATTTTTAAATTTTTGTGGTGTGTTTATTTGTTCACGTCCATATATATCTCGGTTTTGTCTGTTGATGGATCTGTGACTGTCGGACTTTCATAACTTAATCCTATATATCGCATGTATAGACGTGTAAATCACCTCCAACACACTTTCATCTCTTATGAACCATAATAAGAGTGATTATCCAGTGGATTCATCTACCTTGTAGTCTCCAATCTAATTGTATTTGTATTACATTGCTAGCTCACAATGCGTTTTCGTTATATATTTTTTTCTAATTCTTGTGAAAATAAAGTGGCAAGTAGAAAATTGCTCCACTTGAAACGAGGAGATACATGTATTAACTTGAAACCATACTATATGTACAATTTAAGTTAGTAATTAGACTTTTTAATTAAGAATTTTATGTACGAGTATATTGTTTATCATGATTATCTTTTTAATTTTCGCTTCTTACAGGATAATCAAAACGTTTTAGTTACACATATACTCAGAGCAGATTTCAGGACTGTAGAAGGTACCCTGTTTATCTTTACCTTAGATTCCAGTTATGCTGGTTTGTACACGTGCGAAGCATATAATGAAGAAGGGAAAGTAGAGAAAAAGGCTTACCTTACAGTAATATGTATGTAGTTTTCTTCTGATTCAATGGGAACATTTTTTGCATGTTGATTAGAACCTTTGCCTGTCGCATACTATCAAAGGACCTATTACATATAAAAGTTTGGTGAATTATTGCTGTTGATAATACAGCCAAACCTGCTATAGAGGGCACCTCTATATAGCAGATCACTCTCTATATAAAGGGCCCATTGAAAAAGACCCATTCATGAACAAAGCATGTAAAATTAACCTCTGTATAAAGGGTACATGCTCATTCTGGTCCCTTGGGTGCCCTTTATAGAAAGGATTGACAGATATAACATTTTTAATTGTCAGTTGAGCCATAATTTCGATATAAAACAGTACACCGCTCACGACCCACTAACGTATGAGAAAATATAAGGATACAAGAGTAACGTCTGTAAGACAGCACTCTACATTCCTTAGTTTCTAGAAATTTTAAATGTTTATATTTTATTTGTGACAGCTAGTGAACTACTGCTGTCTATCATTAAACATGTGATAAAATGCCAAGCATACAATTAGGTTTCTATAAGTGTAAACAATTAAATTCAACTGACCAAAATGATCGAAACAAATGTGGTCACGTAAAGATACCTTTTAAAACATAGTCATCGGCAACGTAGACAGAAGTTTGAGACCAAGCCGATTTTTGTTTAGATTAATGTCAGACGAGCTTTTTGTGTCCGGAATGACCTTTACTGTCCCTGTCCATTCAAAATTAATTGCTTGGAAGTTAATGGCAAATAAACTTTAGATCTGTTAATCAGTTTCTGAATATGTTTTGAAACATGCAATAACGATTATTCATATAAAATTTCAGGAAAAGAAGACATAGATGCGAGTCTTTGATGCACGAAACGTCTGGTATGAGGACGTTTATTTTCCGAATTCTTGATGTCACATGTAATGATTAACGACAATTTTAATTTTAATTATTTTAGTGAATGTTTTGCATGCTTTATGAATGATTCAATAAACATGATTAATCAAACGAATACAGTAATATGAGCTCCATCTGGAACTTAATGGGGACCAAAATGGAACTGGGAGGACAGATGTACAATGTACTTCTCGTTTAATATAATCCACATTGTAGAAAAGGGCTTGTGTAGCTTCATTTATGTGATTTAAATTAAAAAGGCTTTGTATTTTGCTAGTGGTATTAAATACTAATTCAGAGAGGTCTTTTAAAATACTATTAAATTTTGAAGTTGTACAAAAAACTACCAAAGCAGTCAGGTAAAATTGTAAGTAGGGTCATTAAATTTAAGTCATCAATTTATGCTACTTCCGCCATATTAAACGGACTGAGATAAATCAAAACAAGTGTCGTTAATTTTAGGAAATTTTGATTTTCGAAACATAAACAGAAACCACTCCATCTAATTTCGTTGCCCTGGCCAGTGATTAGTAAATGAGAGAACATTCAAATACCTTCTTGCGTCGAAGACCATTTTCGAAAGAACTATAATTACCGTACTTTTGTGAGCAGTTCTGCTATATAAATGATACTATAAACTACTTCACAATATATACACTAGAACATAGTATAAAAAGCAAAATGAGAAGTCCTTTGTTAGTTCACTCTGAAAGTCACTGAAATATTCTTAAAAAGTCATTCTTTAATACCAATTTTGATGCACAAGATGAGCACATTTTGCCGATTTACGACTCAACATGATCACTACATTAGTTGTCACGGCCCAAGGCATAAAATCTTGAAAACCAAAACAATAATCCAAAAGGTTTAAGAGCAAATTCGAAAAATGCCAAAACCAGCTGAGAACAGAGCTATGCACGAAGAAGATGCTCCTTAGTTTTTGCAAATTATGTATTTTTGTAAGTTAATTTAAAGCTTCCATTTCGTGTTAACCAAATCTTGGATATAGCAAAAAAGTTTTATCGTAGTAATATCATGACTATATTTATTTTCTATTTACCATTGTTTACTAGTGCCAATGAAGAGATCGACGGGGTGTTAGATTCCTCCGGTCTCACATTTTTCTCAACATTTCTATGTCAATGAAAATAACGTCGTGTCAAATTTTGAACAAATTGCTAATTATTTCAATTAATGGATTAAATATTATCTCCTTCTAATTGATTACGGAGTCATTGTCATTGTTTTGATATATATTGTTTGAAATTAACATTAGCAGATGTATGTATATTGTAAGATCTCTGTACGTGTTTGAATTTAATTCGTTTATTCTCCTTATTTCCGGTGTCATCTCTCCTTTCTCCTGCCACCTTCTCTCGATATTCCAACAAGTCCGACAAAGGCACGCCACCACCATCAACATGTTCCCCATTTTTACAAAACTGTAGTACACATATATAATGTCGATGCGAGTATTTCAGTTTACACCCCTTGTTATTTTGTTCATTGATGAACATATTAAAGCACACTGTACTTCTGTAAGATAACAGGAAAGGTGAACAATGATATAACACTCAATCAACGTCACCCAAAAGAAAGAAAAAGAATTCCAGTCATAACAAGAAGCCGCACGCGATGTCGTGCTAAGGATACCCCCACTCGTCAATATACCGTCAAACAGGACGTTGGGGTCCGACAGAACTGAACATATGAGACAACGTACAACTCATCATGTCAAAGCGACATACAAAATATGAAATCATTCTGGCCTGTAGAAGCTGGGAATGATGTTCATAGATGATTTAGCATTTTTGCTTTTGATTAAGATATGTTATGGAGACATGAAATATGCATGTTAAACCCATAAGAATTCGTACAAGGTTTATTGAAGACACTCGCCTATCCTGTTTTTATCCCCCGTCCTGAACTGGTTATAAATTTAAAGCTGCATTATGTCTTAACAACAACATCAAATTGTAGAAAAGAGAAATCCCGAAAGATCAAAATCTGAAGAAATGATGCATACAGTTCATATGAAGGCTCTTGAGAACCTGAATCGAACAGATACGATATTCAAAGCAAGAAATGTAGAATTAAACGCCGACTTGTTAGCTATTTTTTCTGTTATGAAACTAAAACTGTGCAGCTCCGGTTCACCTAACTAGGAGATAAAAGAATATATTCAAAACGTTCACTGTCAAGCGGTGCATTCCCTTGCACCGCAGCACCTTTGATAGTCGGAAAGGGATGCGGGGTAAATGCTCTATGAGACAACTATCCTGAAAAACCAAACTGACTGACAAAAATAGGGCACTGTTCTGCCTTGAACATGTTCAATGTGGAACCATTCCTGAACAGTAACCTTAAGAGTCCCTAAAATAAAAGTGTAAATTTCTACAGATATCTGACACAGCACCCTATATTCAAAAATACAATAACAGGAAAGAGACAAGACTACCATGAGAGTATGGACACTGTATATTTGATACAATATGCATACTTGGTTCATTCAGAAAAGGGTTTCTTGCGCTGTAAATAGATAAAGACTACTCAGGTTAGATTGAAATCCATTAAAAAAGACAAGATATACTAGCCTCCCAGGGCTGTTTAAGAAAAGCTAAATGCCAGAATGACCTTGAAAATCAATGCTTAATGTTACCAATGTCGTTCCTGTCAACTTTGATTACAATTTGCCCATTTAATTTACTGCGCAAATGACAAAAAAAAAGATTTCCAACATGGTTTTCATAGAAACCGAGCAGCCGCAGACGTCGGGTAAGCGTCTGGATGTCAGCCATAAGTGGGTCGTTTGTAGGGGCTATTGCTGTAATCCTGCAAAGTTTCAAAATATTTCATAGTGCAGTTTAAGTGATTTTGTTTAAATTGGCCCATCAAAATAAAAAATGGCTTTTGGTGACTATGTTGTTGATCCAACCGGAACCAGAGATTGTTGTTTGTAGAGTATTCGTGTAAATGTTGTAGTTTCAGAGGAGAATATGAAAATGTGAAAAGTTACCACACAACACAGAGCGAACGCAAATTAATGACTTAAGATCGCATTGCCATATTGGCCAGGTGAGCTAATAAATATAAAGAAAGGGAAAGTAACCAACGAAAATATTTAAACCAAAATACACCAACAGATGATCATTTAGTAACATATTCTAATGAGAATGCTTGGAACAGTACAACACAAAAACCAAACATTTGTAATTTGAACGAGCTAAAAGCAAAAACCAACAGGCAACTCAATGTGTTTCGGAATATAACACTGTTAATCATCAAGAAAATGGGGCATTTAAATATAGATTCTCCTTCAGGTACGAGTGGGTTATGGAATTTCTCCACCCGAGATAGTTAAATTTTCGATTTTCAACACGCGAGCCTTTAGCGAGCGAGTTAAAATCTAAAATTTAACTATTGAGGGTGGAGAAATTCCATAACTCACGAGTAAATTGAAGGAGAATCTGTTTCTCCTATGATTATCGACAAAAACCTCAAGAAAATGTCGTTGCTATGTAGTTTGTTTACATAGACGTCATTTCGGGACTTCTCTAGTTTATCGTTCTAATAACTGTAGAAAAAAGGGCGGTAATTCCCACGTAGAAATTTAATCACCGGGAAGTGGTTCAAGATATTATGTATTTTTATCCCACCGATTAAACACGTCAGGAATAGGAGAAATATTTATAAATATCAAAAATATAATTATAGTGACATAAATAAATATATTACTTCGACTGCTAATTCTCTTGAAAATGTGAATATATTAAGTATAACAACCCCAACACATTATTTATTATCACATCTCAGTATGTTTTATCTATATAAAAATCAAGACAATAATTTTACTGTTTTGTCTATTTCCTAACCCAAAACTATTTACTGGGAAACAGTGATTTAGGCTTGAATATTTTCCATTACTATTCAACGTTCTATGTCGTTTTAATAAAAAACTTATTGGTTGCATATTTAATTAAATGCTCCCCCCCCCCATACTTCCCCGAGACGTAACAGAGGTGCAAATACTTGGTATTTCGGGGACAATAATATTCTCCCCCATATCTGGTCAATAAGTATATACTATTAGCCTTTCTCTCTAGTAGAAATATGCTATTATTTCAATACTGACATAAAACTGATATGTTTTGTACAGAATATACCTCAGATCTATCCCCAGATGGTTTACCTTTTAAGCAGGTAAACGGATCATCCTTTTCCAATTACATGTATTCATTTTGTATTTCCACCAATCTACTAACAAATTATGTGGTTTTCTTGGTTGATAGTTTACCTTTGTATAAACTGGTATACAAATAATTATATAAAAAAAGACATCTTCAAATATGCTTTAATGTTTTACATAGGTGTGAGTGTTCTATATGGAACTTCTGTTGCTCCCATCAATTAATGGTGATGGAGGATGTCTAGCTTATCCTTAATTCTCAATCTTATAATGCTATATGATATTTTCTGCAAGATCATCACAGAACAAAAGGTACAGGCTAGATTTTGATATCATTGAGAAAAAAAAAACAAAAGGAAGTAGGGCGTGTACAATCGCATTAGTTGCTGAAGATTTCCATAAGGTTTCATGGAAAGTCATTCACAGGTATAGGAGGAGTTGTGGATAGAAAAAAGTATGATGCCAATGACATATGCATGCTATGACGGATGGATGGATGAATTATCGTTTAACGTCTAGTGGCAACAGGTGCATATCAGGACGACATGCCATGACGGATAGTGATCCCTATGTATTGACACTGATAGGCAGCCGATACAATTAAACAGTGTTAAGCTTACAATTCATGCTTAAGTTTAATATCAAAGAGAAAATCAAGATCATTTGCAATACCAAACATTTCAAACTGTATTTGCCATACATATTTTGAAATGTTTCAAAGCCACAACCTACATGACCTACTATACAACATCTGTACAATACTGTAAATGTATGCAATTGCTCATTAGGTTCCTCTGCTTCTCGTACGCGTTCATTTTATAAGGACTAAACAGTGAACACTTGTTACAAATCAACAATGACTGACCACTACAGGGACAATGAATAAAAAATATGTTTTCTACATTGAAATTTAAATTTGGAACAAACTGTTTGTTACATTTATAAATACTCCAATGTTTACAGAATGAGGTACTGTTATTGTTCTATTGGGGTAGATTCCGAAGGACACATATATAACATCCAACTTTTTCATTTTTTTAACCTGTTGGTTTTTGTACTCCTTTAATAAGTGTTTTCGTACATGTACTTTTTCGGTAAAATTTTCAACATGAAAGGCTTATGCACTTCAAATGTGAACATATGACCCTGTATATGTATGCTTAATAAATTAACCAATGTATATATTGAACACTGGCCTTTTTTCGGGTGCTGAATCATCTGGAAATGACTTTAAACCAAACTGCAACTTTTCCTTATAAATATCTATTTAATCCTTGGCAAACTTTTGAAACCCAACTTTAAGACGATAATGTTTTAAATCCTCAATGGTTTTATCAAACTTTTTTGAACATACTCCGTAATTTAGTATCATCCATAAATATATAATATTTATGTCACTAAGGAAGGTCTTGGTATTAAAATCAAACATGTCTATAGTACTCTCACCTGGACTCATCACTTTGAGGATTATACATGAATATTTTTAAAGACCCAAAAGATGTTAATATTGAAGGAATTAAACGAGATTCTTTTTTCTGTAAAAAGGCATTTACTATTGTCTGGGCTATTGCCTTAGAAACAGGGTCTTCTTTTCCCAACGTATCTCTTCCCTGTTTGAAAGATTTCAAGTTTTCTGACCCTTGCAATTTTATTCGTTTAGGAGAGTGTCCTGAATAATCTTCAGGTTCTTGCATAGCGTTGTCATCTTCACTATCCGCTTCAGCACTGTCACTGATACCAGAATCCACTTTCATGCTTGATCCACTATCCACATAAATATCACTGAAGCCGTGCCAAACATTTGGATGCCCTACAATATATATGATCATTGTAAAGTATGAATTCTAAAAGAATGACTACATACTGTACATGTATGTAGTATTTTTAGTCATCCAATAGAAATCTTATGAATTTAATAAGGGAATACGATATTGTAGCAGGGGTAGATAATGACGTCGCCAAGAGATACACATTGTAACGTCATAGTAATTAATATACTTCAAGAAAAACCTTATAGGATCCTAAAATTTGAGGTTTTCTAAAATGTCTCCGTAATGTGTACATTGATCCGAAATTTTATGCCCTGCCCATGAATGTGGATGGGCATATAGAGTCACCCTTGTACTTGTGGTTAAGTTTTGCGTTTAGGTTCATTTCTTTGGAACTAAGCATAGTGTATAATGAAGCTTCATCAGTGGATGTGCATTGGGTAGTACTGAGCAGTCATACAATAATTGGGTTATTAGTTATGACCTACAGTTTATGCTTGGGCGACTCTGGTTAAGTTTTGTGTTTAGGTTCATTTCTTTGGAACTAAGCATAGTGTATCAATGAAACTTCATCAGTGGATGTGCCTTTGGTAGTACTGAGCAGTCATGCAATAATTGAGTCATTATGACCTACATTTCATACTTGAGCAACCACTGATACAGCTAATTAAATGAAAAGATATTCTAGCTATACACACCAACCAAGCATCTGATGCTTTGATTACAACTTCTACAAAGGGCATATACAGGTTGGGAATAACCCCTAATTTGGATATAATACTATACTCCAATTTGGATATCTGGATGAAAACTTGCGCGCATTCAAAAATGGTTTAAAATATAAAACCTCTTGTATATTTGTTAAAATTAGATCACTTGCACTGTAAAAGATTACTGTGTGTAAATCTAAACCAATCAATGGTAAAGCCATCCTCTGTGAATACCAATTTTTTCCACTCTTATACATGTATTTCATTGTTAGTCATCTTATATTGACAATAAATTAAAAGAACAAACACTATTCTTTGTATTTGCTATCTTTTTATCTCGAAGAAATTTGAAATCGATTATCATTACTTAAAATTTGTTTTGGTGTACTTAGTTTTTTTTAATGATTTAAAAAGAAAGAAATTGGATTAGCTCTCTTTGAACAGCGTAAATGGAAGCCAAAGTTTGAAAATTAACGTGTATAATTACTTTTGTATTTTACTTAAGTTGGTTAAAAAAAAGACTCATTTACGATTGATTTCAAATACTGAAATTTTTGGATTTTATTTGCATAAAGATTATTATTATTAATGCATGTATCATAGTGTTTATACGGCTTCTAAAATGGGTATAACATCTGTTAAATATTGCTTTGTTTCTTTTAAATGCAATTTTATTCTGTCTAGTTCGTATCGTATTTTCATGACAGTTAATTGGGCCTAAAAAGATTTTAGAGAAAACAAAATAGCGCATACACAATAAAAGAATAACAACTCTAAAAGTCTCTAGATGTCCCAATTGGTGTATACCATTATACTTCAATTGGGGGATTATAGCACAATTGGGGTATTATATCCCAATTACGGGTTATTCCCATTCTGATATATGCAATTTCATTATCATTCTTGCTAATATTATATGCAACAAAATCTGTCTGACTTCATAAATGATAAGTCCTGTTTCATGCTGCTCTAATAATAATATCATTTTAATCACCTTATTTATTAGCAATCAATTAAGAACTCAGTCTTAAACAAGTCATACCAGCCAGACTATATTTATTTTATGAGTTACTTCCCTTTATATTTAGATGTGAATAAGATAGGACTTCAACAAGTCATGTTATGCTACTTTCACTGCATTTTACAATACATGGCTTCCCTATGTACAGCATGATACGGCCGCAACATGTCGACAGTTAAAGAATTAACGTAAGTCGACATATTATTATAAGCTTTACCCACTAAAGTGTTTTATAATATAATATACATTACACAAAAATATTGGACCTACATGAACCACAAAAACCAGATGAAAAACAAACAAGAGGCTCTCAAGAGCCTGAATCGCTCACCTGTTATCTTTTGTGTACCAGTAGGTCTTGCATCAATAATTATTTTTGCTATTTAATATATACCGTCACAATTTTCTCCTTAATATTGACCAGCTAAAATATAAAATCCTGAACCCAAGTAGATATGGTTGCTAGGGACTTTTTCATCGGTTGCTATGGACTTTTTCAATGCATTGACTCTTGACCTTCAATTTTGACTTGAACAAGTAAATTGTAGGGTCCTGAACACAAATATATATGGTTGCTAGGGACTTTATCATCGCTTGCTATGGACTTTTTCAATGACCTTGACCTTTCGTTTTTACTTGTACAGGTAAATTATAAGGTCCTTAACCCAAATATATATGGTTGCTAGGGACTTTTTCATCCGTTGCTATGGACTTTTTCAATGCATTGACTCTTGACCTTCAATTTTGACTTGAACAAGTAAATTGTAGGGTCCTGAATACAAATATATTTGGTTGCTAGGGACTTCTTCATCGGTTGCTATGGACTTTTTCTTTTTTTTTAAGAGATATAACAGTTTATTGCACTATTGCTGTTAACAAATCTTTTGGAGGTACAGCATTTCCTCCAGAAGCCCTTTTGTTAATTTGATAGATTTTGGGTTGTCTATCAAGGTAGTTAGTTACATGAAATTCAAAAGTACTCGAATATAATCAACGAGAGAAAAACAAATTCTGTAAGACACATTGAATTATTACAATTTTGAAGTTTTCCGTAAAAAAAAATCGTTTCTTTTCCGTTACCGAAACTTATTTTGTTTGCTCCTTCGTATGTCGTTCTAAATATTGACATTAAATTTTAGCACATGTATCGCAAGGACAAACAATTTTCGGTTGTTCTTTTGTTGTTTGCGGAAGCTATGCCTGAATTAAATTACTTGTAAGTACGATGGAAATATCAAAATGATGCTTTAATTTGTGTACATTGACATGCTTATCATTTTAACGAAACGTAAGATAAAATTATTTGGAAAAGCTGACAAATTATAGATGTCCCAGGGGGTATCATGAGCAAATAAATATATCAGCGAAATTGACATTAGATAATATCTATGTCATTTTACACACACAATCCTTAAATAATGTATTCAATACAATGTATAATGTAAAATAATAAATGATAACACATACACTGTCTTGCATACTATACATATTAAATATTTTGTATAAATTTATAAATAATAGAGCAATTTGCATATATATGTACGTTACAAGTCTTGTAGACATACACCAACCTTTTTACTAAATAGACTTTGTTTTGTTTTTGTTACATTCATTCCTTCCCTTGATATAAATTCATTTTTAAAAACCTGAAATACATCTATTCTCTTTTCTCTTTGTTCTGATACATAATATCCTTTATAAATAGAAAACATAAGTATTGTGAGCATGTAATTGATTTCGTGGTAACCATTTTCTTCAATTTTGTACCCATATAATAAATAATTCAAAGAGAGTATATGGTGACCTATCTTTAACATATTAAATAGAGTCTTAACCTTTGCCCAGAAGTTATCTAAATATTTACAGTCTAAAAAGAAATGTTGATAGTCTTCTTTTACATTACATATTTTACACAAATTTGACTCTTTGATTCTCCAATTATGTAATGTTTCTCCACATGGAAGAATGAAATGTAGTAACTTCCATCTAATCACCTTTAGTTTATTTTCTCTAATATAATAAAAGATAAAGTTCAAGATAGCTTTCCTTTTTATGTTTGAATTACATGTTGGAAGTATAGTATCCCATTTAGCAAAACCTATCGGTTTTTCATATTTCTTCTCTTCTAGCGCTAAATAAATTTGTTTTGTACACAGTTTATTTAAAATTATATTTTTACCATTACCTTCTAAATATAGATTTTCTTTTGTTGATACTTTTGTTAGTTTTGATTCTTGGGTTTTTAAAGTTACTAGCCATTCTTTTGGAATTGCTTTTATCAATTTACTAAATTCCGAGAACCAATTAACATGCGACGTCAATTTTTGAAGAATTAAATTCTGATTAATTTCGCCTTGATCATCAATTAGATCATTGATAAAGCCTATATTGTCTTTAATCCATTTTGGATAAACAAGACTTTTGCCATTTAGACATATGTTCTTATTACCCCATAGTGACTGCTGTCTAATTTGCCTAAAATTAAGATTCTGATTATTAATTGTAACTTTGGAACTTAACCAGGCTTGTATGATTTTCAAGTAGAATTCTGGTATAGTGTTCTTAATATCTTGAAATATATTTATATTTGATGTGTTCATATAGAAAATGGAGAAGTTTTGTCCATATTTATTCAAATAGAACTTAGGAATTACTTTCCAATTGGAATGTTTATCTTCTTCATTTATTAGTCTTTTGACCCAAGATATTTGGATTGCTTTAAGGAAATTGTCTATGTCAGTCATTTTTAATCCTCCTTTCAAATAATCTTTGCTTAGGTTAGTGCGTTTTATTTTGTCTGGTTTATTATCCCATATATAGTTATAAATTAAAGTTTTAAATTTAGAAACATATTCTTTACTTATGTCAGTCACTGAAGCAGCATATGTTAAGTTTGGTAGTATGAAAGTTTTAACAACTGTAATTCTTCCTATTATTGTTAAGTTCCTCTTTTTCCAATTATTAATGGTCTTTTCTGATTTAATGTATTGTTTTTCTAAATTTAATTTTTTACACTCTTCTTTATCATAGCCAAAATATACTCCTAGACATTTAACAGGTCCTGTATTCCAATTAATATTTTCATATTTATCTCGTGATGATTTAAGTTTTCCTAACCATATACCTTCAGTTTTATTTCTATTTAATTTTAATCCTGAAAGGGTTCCAAAAGTTTCTATGATATTTAATGCAAGAGTTATTTCCCTTTTTGAGCTAGCAAATAATGTTGTATCATCAGCTAGTTGACTTAATTTTAAACAGTGATTGGTGTTGTCTAACTTAATTTGAATACCTTTAATATTTTGACTTTGTCTCAGTCTGCAAGCTAATATTTCAACTGCTATTACAAAAATTAGAGCGCTGACCGGACAGCCTTGTCTTATCCCACGTGTTATTAAATAGGGAGCTGAAATCCATCCATTGTTTATTATACAACCTTTTATATTTGTATATAGAGTTTTTATCCAGTTTAACATTGATTGTTTGAAGCCAAACTTTTTTAAGGAGTTATACATAAATTCCCATTCCAAAGAATCAAATGCTTTAGAGAAATCAAGAAAGAGAATTGCCCCATCTACATTAAACTTTTCCGAATAATCAATTATATCTTGAATTTGCCTTATATTAAATCCTATATATCTATTTTTTACATATCCATTTTGATCACTATGGATTATCTTGCATAATATTGGTTTTATCCTTTGTGCTAAACTGTAGGCTATTATTTTGGTGTCAACATTTAGTAAAGTTATTGGCCTATAGTTATCTAATAAATGAGGATCATTCTTTTTGTAAATAAGAGTTATAATTCCTATTTTTTGTGACTCAGTTAATTCCTTTTTAAGGTAGCAAAAATTAAAAACACTAGTTATAAAGTCTTTAAGATATTTCCAGAACGTTCTATAAAATTCGACTGATAAACCATCTCTGCCACAAGTTTTGTTTAGTTTCATAGCAAATACTGATGCGGTACATTCTGTAATAGTTAATTCCCCCTCTAACTGTTCTGCTTCATCTCTATTTAAACTTTTAGTAATTTCTGTATTATTTATATAATCTTGTACAGCTGCGCAGTCTGGATTTGTGCTGCTATATAAATTTTCATAGTATTTTCTCGCTATTTCTAAAATATTACCTTGGTCTTCTGTAATATTGCCATTTACATCTTTCAGTTTTGAAATTGATTTCTTAGCCTGTCTTGTTTTTTCAATTCCGGAAAAATATTTAGTATTTTTTTCCCCTTCCTCTATCCATTTTATACGTGATCTTATTTGAGCCCCTTTTGCTTTATTGGTATACATATTTTGTAGGGTTACTTCAATTTCTTCTATAGTTTGTCTAGTTTCGTTAAAATTTACATCATTATCTTTGCTTCTATCTGATTGTTCATATAGTTTTTTTAGTCTATTTTCTAATAATTCTATTTCATCAGCTGTTTTCTTTGCTCTTCTTTTACAATAGCTGATTGTTACTTCTCTTACCTCAATTTTAAAAAGGTCCCATAGAATCATTATATCTTTATTTGATTTATTCTGTTTGTATTTTTTTTATTAATTCTATTATTTCTTTTTTATAACCTTCTTCTTGTAAAATGCTATTATTTATTTTAAAGTATCCTCTTCCTTTGTCAGTATTGATTAAGTTAAGTTTTAGGGAAATTGCTTGATGATCTGTATATTTGATCATTGCTGGTCTTATATCAGAGCTTGTGATTTTGGGTCTTAGGTCCATATTTACAAGGAAGAAATCAATTCGGCTTGCACATTGTATATTATTTTTTCTTCTCCATGTATATTGGCTTTTAGTGGGATTTAAAATTCTCCAAATATCCACTAATTTTAACTTTTTTATCATATTTTTTATACCTTGATTATTATGTTTTTTTGGATTATCTTTCTTTGTTGATTTTCTATCACTGTCAGTCAATGTTTCATTCATGTCTCCTCCAATTATCAGTATACCTAGACTTTGATCTTCTATTTGTTTAGAAATTTTTTTGAAGAATGTGTTTCTTTCTTTTTCAGTATTTGGCGCATAAATATTTACAAGAGTAAACATATTGTTATCAATTTCTACATTTAATAGTAGGAATCTTCCTTCTTTGTCTTGATATTGATTAATTATTGTATGATCTAGTTTTTTATTTATAAAAATAGAAACTCCTCTTGAGGATTTTGTACCAAAGCTGTGAATTAATTCTTTTCTGTCAAATTCTTTATTTAGATAAGATATATTATCAATTGTAAAATGTGTTTCTTGAAGAAATAAAATATTTTCCTTTTGACATTTACTCCATTCTACTAGTCTTAGTCGTTTGTCTTTATTACCTAACCCTTGACAATTCAAAGAACAAATATGTAGATTGTATGTCATATATAGAATTTGTTACGCCTAATATAAATATAAATAGAAATAGTATATACATAACATTGCTATGATATTGTTTACATAACACACAAAAGTTTGATAACACACATTGCATTTCATCCCAATAATTCATGTTTATACATATATAATTTTGTTTTACATCGATAATTGCATATACATGTTGACCTAATATTAGCCTTTGTTTTTCTTTCAGGGAAACACCTACTGCTATAAATAGAACATCTAGAGATTTTAGTTTCCAATGACCTTCACCTACATGTACGAGTGTCAACGGCGACGGCTGGGTCTTTATTGGATAAATTATATGAACTTTTGTATTACAATTGGAGTTTCTTTTCGCTTGGGCTGATGTCGCAACACCATATGAAGTGCAACTTGTGATTTGTGTGATTGGATTACTTTCTATATTTTCATGGATATAATATTTATTTCTACCGATCGTAAAATTCGTCAGAAAATTGAATTTACTGAACATCCCAGTTAGTTTAAATGGATCGTCAACAGAAAAGACAATTATTGATTTTGTGGAGTTATCATCTGCCGGTTTAAAATTAACACCTGAGGATAAATATCGGTCAAGTATTTGTTGTGATTTAAATTTAAAGACAGAGTATATATTTAGAAAGAACACATGGACTTTGTTTACAGATAGTGATTCTTTGGCAATTCGATTGGAAGGGAGATAAATCAAATGTTTTTGTTTACACTTGAGTAAATGGATAATAATTTTCATACACATTTTGTAATATGGTATAATATATTCTTTTAATGAATTTTGAGAGTCTTCTTCTCCATGTTTGGTCCATGTATATGCAATCCTTACTACATCATACATGTACATTACCATACAATATTCAAATACATTTTTTTTAATTAGATTTTTTTCTATAAGATAAAAAAGAACATTACAAAGAATGCCTTGAATTATATACAATAATGACTTATGGATCGTATAATTCATCAATGTACAATTTTCATTTATATATTTGGTATTTTTTTCCTTAAGATAAAAAAGAACAAGACAAAATATGACTTGCTATACATACAATTCTGACATATGTATCACACAATTTTTCAACATAAATCTTTTTTTTTTCTTTTGATTTTTTTTTCTATGGACTTTTTCAATGGCATTGACTCTTGACCTTCCATTTTGACTTGAACATGTAAATTGTAGGGTCCTGAACCCAAATATATATGGTTGGTAGAAAATTTTTCATCGGTTGCTATGGAATTTGTCAATGACCTTGACCCTTGACCTTTATTTTTGACTTGTACAGGTAAATTATAAGGTCTTTAACCCAAATATATATGGTTGCTAGGGACTTTTTCATCGGTTGCTATGGAATTTTTCAATGACCTTGACCTTTGACGCTCCATTTTACTTGTACAGCTACCATTTAATTTATTTCAAGTAACGCCTAAAACATCTGTGACAATGTCAGATCATTATTTTCTGTTTACATGTAAATAACCTTTCAAGGGCAAAAACTCCCATAAGGGGTCAATTGACCATTTTGGTCATGTTGCCTTATTAGTAGATCTTACTTTGCTGAACATATTTGCTGTATACCGTTTGTCTTTATCTATAATAATATTCAAGCTAATAACCTAAAACTGCAAAATTGCCTTAACATTAACAATTTAGGGCCAATAACCCAAAAATGGGTTGACGGATAGATCTTGACCTCATAAACATTTTTACTACTTGTCAGTTTTGCCTAACTGCTTTAATTTTCAAGATATGAGCCAAAAAGTGCATTTTCACCTATTTTCTATTTTTAACCAGGGCAGCCATGTTTCTCGATGGACAAGAAAATAAAACATAAAATTTATACTAGATACACGAAGTATCTATCAGCCTAAGTTTATCTGAAATTGATTCTGTAGTTTCAAAAATGACGAAAAAAATGTGAAAAATTGTCTTTAAAGGGCAAAAACTAATATAAGGGGTCAATTGACGATTTTGGTTATGTTGACTTATTTGTAGACCTTAACTTGCTGAACATTTTTGTTGTGTACAGTTTGTCTTTATGTATAATAATATTCAACCTAAAACTGCAAAATTTCCTTAAAATTAACAATTAACAATAACCCAACAAAGGGTTGTCTGATTCATCAGAAAATTTCATGGCTGGTAGATCTTGACCTGTTGAACATTTTTACCCCATGTCAGTTTTGCTCTAAATGCTTTGGTTTTTGAGATATAAACCAAAAACTGCATTTTACCCCTATGTTCTATTTTTTGCCATGACGGCCATGTTTCTCAACAAGAAAATAAAACATAAACTTTAATCTAGATACCCAAAGGCTCATTCAGACTAAGTATGGCTTAATTGGTTCAGTGGTTTCAGAGGAGAAGATCTTTGAAAATGTTTACGACGGACGACGGACGCCAAGTGATGGCAAAAGCTCACATGTCCTTTTAGGACATGTGAGCTAAAAAAAGTTAGACTTCCAGTCACCTTGCTTTTTTGGCTCCTTTAACCACCTATATATCAATAAACAGCTGCGCCATGAGCGAATGATACGCCCGTCGTCCAGAAAATTAAATTTCACCAATTAACTTATAGCCCCTTTGATTTTGTTCCTTATTTTTGATGAAAAAGTCACATCCTACTCGAAATTTCATAAAAAAGTATAAAGATCTTTGGACTATCACAACAAACAACTGGATGTGTAAAGCGTGAAGTAAATCGGACAATGCGTTCTTAAGATACGTATTGACATGTGAAAAATTCCCCCTTTTTCAATGAAAAAAGTTCCATAACCCGAAATTTGAACAAATAAAATTCCATAACCGTCCAAAGTGTGAAAATCGACAGTTTTCCGTGATTTTTCAACAAATAAAGTTCCATAACTCTGAAATGTCATATCAGAAATTAATTAAAAAAAAAAAACAAAATGGAGCTTGCTTAAATAGAAATAAACAAGTCACCAAAGTTTCATGAAAATTGCTCAAAGCGTTTTTAAGTTATTGTCCGAAAACTGAAAACAGCACCTCCCCCCCCCCCCTTTTTATGAATAAAGTCTCCAAAAGGTTAAATCAGAATTTTTTAAAAATCGATAGAGAATTTATATCAATAGATATAAACAATTCATCAAAGTTTCCTGAAAATTGCTCAAAGCATTTTTGAGTTAGAGTCCAAAAATCCCCCCTTTTTTATGAATAAAATCCCCTAAGTATGAAACCTAAACCGGAATTTATAAAAATCGAAAGGGAATTTGCTCCAATAGATACAAACAATTCACCTAAGTATCATGAAAATTGCTCGAAGCATTTTTGAGTTGGAGTGCGAAAACTGGAAAATCCCCCCTTTTTTTTGAAGTCCCCCAACTCGGAAACGTTAAATCAGAATTTTTTATATAAAAATCTAAAGGGGGCTTACGTCAATAGATATAAACAATTCACCAAAGTTTCGGGAAAATTGGTGAAAGAGTTTTTGAATTATTGTCCGAAGTGTGGACGATAGACGGACGGACAACGGTGTACCATAATACGTCCCTCTTTAAACACGGGCGTATAAAAACTGTAAAAGATAGGAAAAATTTATTCGCATACTTCTGAAAGCACTCATAAAGATGAATTTTTAAAAAATCTCCATTAAAATTGGATGAATAATAAAATTGTTTAGGTGTCCTGCAAACTGGTTCATTTTGACCCCTTTAATCCCTTTTATCGCTTCAATAACAAAATTTACCAGTATACAAAAATGTCTGGATTAACTTAATTGTATTCTTAACGACAAATCATTTAAAAATTAAACAAAATCAGAAAAGAAATAAAAGAGATAATTAATGGCATGTCCCTTTTTCGGCCTCTTTTATCCTAAAAACGGTAAAAATAAGTTTCCCAGTTTTCATCAAGGAACACTAAAAACCAAAAATCATAAAAATTGACAAATATTTAAAAAGTTACACCACAAGGATAAAAAAAAACCATAATGTCCCCCCCCCCCCCCTCCCCGCCAAAAAAGGAGAGGCCAGATTCCCCCAAATAAATCCCAACCTGTATTTCTTATGGCTCAGGACCATTTTTGCAAAACATATGGTTACATTCAATAGAAAAAAAGTAAATGAGCGGAAACCTTACTGTCTACAGACGCCGACGACGATTTAAAGGCTCATTCCATAATACATCCGCAAAATTTCACAGTCGTATAAAATCAGATATCAACTTCTTTAAGATAAAATGTAAGTTAGGGAAATTTATTTTGAAATTTCAAATCTGAAGTTCCTCAACCATAAAAAACTGCAAAATAAGTAATTGACGTCACTTTGCTTACCACAAAAAAATGTTGAAAGGAAAATAAAATATTATAATAGAGACACAAATATATATATAAATATATAACAAAATTTTAAAGAATACATTTATAAAAAGAACGAATGTGTAATTTTCATGTAAATATGTATAAAGTCAGTTTGTTGATATAGAATGCTTTCATATCTTGTATTATGAAACAAAAACAGAATTGAGCAACTCTGTCATGTTCTGAGTCATCTTTATCTCAACACATGTACATTTTTCTAACTTTATAAATCTATAAATTCCGTACAATGTACCCTCGTGCCTGAGCTTTAACTGATTCAATTTCATTTGATTCTATATTAACTGTATCAAAGTCATGTTAAGCTTGTATGTCAGTATAAGTGATCCTACAATAATTTGTTGGTACCTTTGACTGGTCATTCTCCCTTCTAAATTAATACAATTAGGGCTATTCCATTAAAATGAATGTGGGAGGGTAGGAAGGACTTACAAAATACCCCACAACCAACACAATTTTTGTGTCGCCTGCGGAACGCATGGTCGACACATAGGGATCACTATCTGTCGTCTTGCGTCTTGCGTCTTGCGTCGTCTTGCGTCGTCACACTTTTCTTCTATCCTCAACTCCTCCTAAACCGCTCAAAGGAATTTGATGAAACTTTCTCTGTGCATTAACCTTAATGCACAGGTGTGCATACATATTTTATTTGTAAAAATGTTAACTTTTTTTTGTAAAAATTGACATTTTTGCAAAAAAAAGGGGGGGCAAAACTTCTATCCTCATCTACTCTATAACCGCTCAAAGGAATTTGATTAAACTTTCTCTGTGCATTGACCTTAATGCGAAGGTGTGCATATATATTTCATTTTTAGAAAATTTTAATTTTTTTTCCTAAAAATAAACATTTTTGAAAAAAAAGGGGGGGTCAAAACTTCTATCCTCAACTACTCCATAACTGCTCAAAGGAATTTGATGAAACTTTCTCTGTGCATTAACCTTATTGTAGAGGTGTGCATATATATTTTATTTTTAAAAATTCAAAATTTTTTGGGGTAAAAATTGACATTTTTGAAAAAAAAGGGGGGATTCAAAACTTCTATCCTCAACTACCCCATAACGGCTCACAGCAATTTGATGAAACTTTCTCTGTGCATTAACCTTAATGTAAAGGTGTGCATATATATTTTATTTTTACTTTAAAATTTTTTTTGGTAAAAATTGACATTTTTGAAAAAAAGGGGGGGGTTCAAAACTTCTATCCTCAACTACTCCGTAACGGCTCACACCAATTTGATGAAACTTTCTCTGTGCATTAACTTTAATGCAAAGGTGTGCATATATATTTCATTTTTTGAAAATTTTAATATCTTTTGTAAAAATTGACGTCCGCAGGCGACACATGTCTTCCTTGGAAGACTCACACATTTTTTTAGATATCTTTACATACATCTGACAGACACAAACTAAAAATAACCCAGGAGCCATGTCCTATAATAAAACTTCCCGCCTACCCTCCCACATCCAATTTAATGGTATAGCCCTAACTGGAAAGGTGTACATTGCAAGATTAGTACATGTACAAAAAGGCTTACCCTTTCCAGTATGTAAAATGCAGCTTACTGCTAATTTAAGGACATTGTACATTACATCTACCTGGACAATGCAACTTACATGTATTTCTTGGAACTGGTTTTTATCCCAAAGATAGCACTTGCCAGGAGCAAGAGGGACAAACAAATGCTCAGCTAGTAAAAACGCATACTGTGCTTCTGAAACGTCATCTTTTGACATAAAAGGTGCTAGACACCTCAAATGCTCATCTGAAATAAAAATATGTAAATCCTTGAAAGCTAACCAAATACAAATTTAAAGCACATTGTCCATCCAACATTTTTATGATAAGTGTAAAAGGTCTCTGAGAGTTGCTTGTTTTTACTATCTGTACTGTATATGTATTTTTATTAGGGATATTGCTTCATCATGTTCATGTAAAAATATTCATCTAGATTGTAGTCATACATAGTTTTTTCCAGCATACCTGTTTTTGTCCTAAAAAAATTGTAGCTTCATAAATCCTGGTTTAAGCTAAAATTAGAGGAGATATTAAATAAATAAAAAAACTGTATTTCTTCTACGGAATTGACTAATTTGAAAAGAATAATAAAAAACAAGACTGATGAATATTATCAGAACTTAACCAGTAACAGAATTGAAAGTTTAAACGAGGATAACAATTTTTTTTCTTTATAAATCCTTAAAAAATAATGAATTCACCATAGAACATTATTTATTACATCCAAATAAAAATATTAGGCAAAAAATCACAAAATTTAGAATTAGTGACCATAAACTTTTAAGACTGGTAGATATTATAAAATACCTAGATCTCAAAGACTATGCAAAATATGCAATGTTATAGACGACAAGCCTCATTTCTTCCTTAATTGTAAAATCAACAACAATCTCCGGAAAAACCTTAGTCTTAATTTTACTGATCAGTATCAAATCTTAAATTATAGTGATACTGATAAACTTGTCAAAATTTTATACCCATCAATGCCAAAACAAATTAAGACTTTAGTGTCTTTTATTAACCAGTCATTAGAAGTGAGGAATAGAAGACCCAACCAGTCTCGATTCTGTAATGTCTAAAACTGAATATTCGGCCAAAAAAAAAATAAAAAATACACATGTTTCCGCTAACCCTACCTACCATAATTTGTATTGCCTACCCTAACACTTTTATGCCATTTTTGAAATAGCACTGTTTAGGTCAGACTATTTCCTAGTAGTAACAAGCTAAAAACTGTTTGTAAAATAAAATAATATTGCTATTTTATTTTCAGCACGTTAGCGGAAACTAATGTATTATTTGTTTGGCCTTATTAATGTTTATGTGTAATTTTATGATGTGTGTGTAATGCTATGGCCTTGTATGTGTGGTCTTTTGTTGCATTTATAAAAGTAAAGGTATTAATTAATATGATAGAATACAAAATTACCTTGGTTAACAAATAACTCTGATTTCACTAATGCTACCTTCACATACACAGATTTTTCTTACCAATCCTTATGTGTGGCACACATTTATAAAAGTACACAGATCCTTACGGTTTGGCCACTTTTACGAGCGATTTAAGAGTTGTTACAAGTAATTACGAGCCATTTACGGTTTATTAATGGCAAAATTCTACGATATTTTCCGAGTTACCACGGATAAATACAAGCAAGTTACAACATTTTACAAGCTTTTTATGGTTTATTACCAGTACATTACGGAATCTTCCGATTCATCTAAGCTTTTACATTTAAATTACGAGTTACGAGTTAGTTACGAGTATTTATGAGTCCTTATGCTTTTTGCAAAAAAGTATGCAATTCTACGTGTATCATTATTCAAAAACTGACATCCATCGAGACAATTTTTATACCTTTCCTAAATCGTAAAGTATATGTATGTATTCGTAAAGTACTCGTAACTATACGTAAAGTGATTGTTATAACTCTTAACAATCCGTAAAGCCATTTTAACACACAGCGAACGAAATCGTAAACATCACCTAAGCACTCGTAATAATCCGTAAACAAATCGTAAACTAATCGTAACACATCGTAAAACAAATTGTGAAATTCATATGGAAGTCTTCTTTTGATAGTATCTAGATCAAGTTTAAATTCGAGTATAGTAAAACAAAGTACTAAGCAAATATTGTGTTGGATCTGTTTAACATGCATCGTGGTGCAATGTGTAATTATTCAACTATAAAACATGCCTTATGCATGGCATGTGTTTTTGTTTTTTGTTTTGTTTCTTTTATGTATGAAAAATACTGCATAGTTTTCCTTTTTTATATTCTAAATAAAAATAAGAAAAAACATCAAATTATAAATGTAATAGGCTCTAACCTGAGAAGGAACCCTTCCTTCAGCTAACCATATCCCTACCAAATCATAGCTCTACAGTACAAGAGTGGGCGCTAAAGTAGATAAAGACCAGAAAATCAATGGACATTTTTATTGAACTAATGAAGTCAAAATACACGTAGCTATTCAAAATCTCTTCTTGAACTGTTAAAGGTTAGATTTTCAATTCGTGGAAAGATCAGGATTTATGACCTCCATGAGTTCGTTGTTTGAATCTCGTAGCAAGTAGCGACTCTATTACATGTACAGGTAATAATGATTTATTCACTGCATCCTCATAATTTCTGGCCATGTTAAAGACGATTAGTTACTGAAATCTATTAATTCAAAGCATCGGTAATAATGAAGTCGTCCATAAACATGAGACTTTGTCGTTTTAAAAGATATTCCCCAAATCAACGTTGATCAATATTCACGATTCGGCAGTTGTGTAGACTTTCACCTGTTTCTGGCAAAAAAAAAAAAACTTTTCTTAAATTGAATTTGATCTAGTTCCCGAATGCATTCCAAGCAATAGAGCAACATTTTGATTTTTAATCGTTAAACATGTGATTCGATTCACTGCTACGACGTGTTGACATTTTGTCAGACGATAATAGTACGCAACGCGCTTTTTCGACGTTGTTAAAATTCGCCGGATTAAACGCTCAAGTGATCAGAACTTTTCAATTCAAGTTATCTCCCTGTGACCGCAAACCTTACCTTAAGAACGTGACCATAACATCTATGGTTGATTAACAACTAGTTGATGTAAATTTTTACAAATCTTTATACACATCCTTTTTTTAAATTAATATTATTGAAATTCAGTAGTAATTAAAAATATCTGGTTTATTTTAAGTTTTTTATTAGTGCAAATGGGGATTTACAATATTTACTACCACGATTCCCCTTTCATTTAATATTCGTTTAAACTGGTCCGACATATTAGAAGTAAATCAACATTTTTTCATTTTTGTTTATATCATGGAGACTTCTAAAATATAAATTTACAACCTTTAATTTAATAAAATTTGATTTATGTTATTTAAAAATTTAATAAATTAAAAAAAAACTCTTCTCCCAGTTGACTGTATTTTTGAGCACCTTGCAATGCCTTGGTAGCCGTGTAAAAAAATAAAGTTTGAGATCCATTTTGAAATTCAATAAATGACAGCAAGAGCATAGAATGGAGACGGGGAATGTGTCAAAGAGACAGTAACCCGACCCTAGCAGAAAACAGCCCAAGGCTATATAACAAAGGGTCTTCAACGCAACCAAAAAATCCCACATCCGGAGGCGGGCTTCATTTTGCCCCTAAACAAGAATGCATACTAGTTCAGCGAAATGGACGCCACGCTAAACTCAGAAACATACAAATGAACCAAAATTCCAAAACACACACAAGACTAACAAAGGCTAGAAGTTCCTGACTTGGGACAGGCGCAAACATGCAGTCGGACTAAACATGTTTTGTGAGATATCAACCCTCCCCTATAACTCTAGCAAATGTAGAATAAACAAACACACACAGTTAAAAAGAAATCCGATTCCGATGTTAGAAAAGGTAACGGAAAAAACTAAGCAAAATGACAATGACAATATAAATTAACAAAGGACTACTAGGAGTTACTTTCATGCCAGCTACAGACCTCAATTAAACTGATCGAGAGATTATGTCTTTATCATATAGAAAATCAGCCACATTCCCTCCCGTTAGGAGTTTGGTATCGTGCCATCATAAATTATACGAGAAGAACATAACCCGTATCATCCCAACAACTGGTTTTATAATAAATGTGTTTGATTCTGATGCAAAGACCCTTTGGGTGAATTAATAACTTGTTCAATACATGTAAAGTCAGAGAACTCAAATTGCACTGGCTAACGAAAATGCGGCCACTGCATTCATTATACAGTGACTTTTGAATATTGAAAACTGTTATCTTCTTCTACATATAACAGAGTAAACATTACGGTCTTAGCGATGCGCCCTACGACTTCAATGATTTTGCAGGACATTTTGGAAGGCACAGAATTATTAATTATTGAAAATTTAACGAATGACTTAATTTGGCCCCCTTTTCAATTCGCCAATGGTACGAGTCATCATACTCAGAGACCAGAGTTCAAACTAAAAACTACTGCTGCAGTAAAAATGTGATAAGTGCTTTCAATTTTTCAGTAGATACATTAGCAAATGGTCGTACACGTTAAATAACCATATTTTGTATTTTTGTAATCACCAAGAAAGGCTATACATTAGATATGATGCTGTTCCCCCCACCCCCATCAATGAAAATCGTCAAATCTTCATTAACAAAAAAATTTTCAATGACGTATTAAAAATCTCATAATACAAAAAATACTGAAAAGCAAAGAAAGGATATTCCTTTAGGCTTACATGTATCAGATACAAACAGATACATCCCTTACATATACTAAAATGTATAAAAAAAATTTAAAAAAAACACTGGCATAAGATATTCATGGAGGTTCCAATAATATCATTTAAGAGACAAAGAAATTTAGCAGATTGCTTACATCAACTAAAATAAATTAAAAATTAAATCCGATTGATATTTGATTCGTAAAATAAAAAAAATGAAAAATTACTCCCCCCCCCCCCAAAAAAAAAAAAAAAACCAACAACACAAAAAACAAAAACAAAACAAAACAAAACAAATCATTAGCATAATAGGTGCTTCAGACCTTTTATATCATCGAGAATCTAAGTATATATTCTAACGATGAAACAAAATTATTCTGCCGAAACAAAATCAAAAACAAAACAAACCAGTAATATTGAGTTGGGTTTAAGCACAACTAGGCATGGGTGCCTATATTTGCGCCAAGTTTCATTAAGTCCGCTTGAACGGTTTTTTTTAGTTTTATTTAGATCCGCTTCGGACAAGTTCATGGTTCAGAAGAGAGTAAAAGAAACAGAGCAAAAACAATAAGTCCCCCAAACTATGTTTTGGAGATTTGAATATAAAATATGGAATTCAACATGATAATTTTTTTTTCAAATGCGTGCGCAGTTTAAGGAACTAAATACATAAAAAAAAACACGTGATTTAGCTGTTATATAAATTTAATTTCTCGGGCATGAATAGTTCATATAGTTTGAAAAGTGTTCTGATACAAAATGGTGATACCATTGGTATTTATATATATATTTATTTTGGCAGTGAAATGTTTTCCAACAAATATCACAGGGAGATTTCCAATGCTAGACGGAAATGGGTTGCCGTTGACAGTAGATTTAGATGTGTCTAAATTTAACCGAGAAATGCAAGAGATATTTACTGAGGATTTAATCAAACAAATAAACGGTAAGGTGATGTCTTATAACATGGAACTAATAGATATTATTTGAAATTTTTAACTAATTTAACTGTTCTGTTGTTGTAACTAACTTTTTTTTATAAATATGTCTTATTTTCACATGTCAAAATAATTTTGCTTAATTTTAGATTGAGCTTTGAAACGTAGTATTCAGCCACACATACCCAAAAAAGGAAGAAAAAATTCTCAAACTCTCTCTTTTGATCTTTTATGCTGTTTGTACCTGAAGGTCTAGCTGCTATAATTGGATGGAGTTTGATTTTATTACTTTTTTTGCTCAAACAGCGTATTATTGCCATTAACAGGTATACGAATTCCTTTGCATATAGTATAGGGGTTTAAGGCTTGGCTCATTTTTGGAATTACAAATTTATAAGCTGCCCTTTGACATCTTTGATGCAGTATGAATGGTGTTTTTGCGTTTCATGATATGGTACCTTGAGTACAACTTTTAGACGAAATAGGCAAAATGGTACGTGTAAATACAATATACATGCGTGTCATCATCAAGAGTTTAAAAAAATAAGCTGTCTGCAACTATGATAAAAAGTTGCAGATTTCTCCCAAATTATTTTTGTCAAGTGCAACTACCTCGCTTTTTTCACTTTTACAGTTTGTCCGTACGTTTATATCGCCTTAAGGCCTAGAGATGCCAGGCACCATACGCTGGGCTGCCACGCCTTTTCAGATACAACGATTGGTTTTATTAACTTCACGTGATGAATAAAGAAAGTGTAAACGATGCACACTTATGCGTGTAAGATTTTCCTGTTTTAATATATGCAATATATGTTCGGTAGTACTGAATGTATCAGTGTGATAAATAGTCATCTTTAATATGCACTACATATATGTATATTACGTGTAAAACTGCATGCTGAGCTGGTGAAAATTCTAGATATACTTCTGAATGTATTTTTTCAAATTTAGGGTAAAAATAAAACAATAATTCGGAAAAACTGGTAATCAATTAAGAGATTTACGGAATACATAATATTAGAGTATGACATTAGCTATATCTAATGGAGTAGGGCCACTTTCTCTGTTTTGTTTCACTCATGACCAATAGAATCTTAATTTAATCTTAGATATTTACTTACCTTTTGTCGCAAACAATTGTATGCAATGCATTTTTATGTAAACAAACAGACATTCCGTGCTTAATCATTAATAAGTACAAGTTTTCTACCCACAAATGTCATAGATAGATGCTATCTGGGTCAAGTACCAAGCTTTGTGTATAACCTTTTGGAATATTGCCAATAAGGATACTCAGAACCAAAACGATTCTGATGCCACATAAACGCACAGCAAAAAACATCATTTTGATTCTGAGTATACACTGCGGAAAACTGTCCCGGATGTGTGGTCTGCGCATGTGTAGGCGGAACTGGAAGTGGTTTGCGCGCATGCGTAACCGGAAGTAGTGTGTTTTCCCCATGATTTGTTTACGGAAGTGACGCAAGTCACGTGCTGGGGCCCAGATGTGTCGTCTGCGCATACGTACCCGGAATCGGAAGTACCCGAAAGTCAGGTGCATGCACAACCGGAAGTGATGGATTTTCGCGCTATTTGTTTACGGAAGTGATGTAAATCACGTGCCAGGACCCGGATGTGTGGTCTGCACATGTGTACCCGGAAGTGGTTTGCGCAACCAGAAGTAATGTGTTTTTCCCACGATTTGTTTACGGAAGTGACGTCAGTCACGTGGTGGTACCCTAATGTTGATGCTTGACCAGAATTAAGACTGATACTCTCACTGTTATGTCTAAGTCTGAGAGTAATCGAAGTACACTGTTGGATTATCTTCCCCTTTTCCCGCCCGTTTCCCCACGGCTGATGTTTTCTGTGAGGACCAAAGGTAGGATTAGAATATGTCCTCTTACCTCCAAGTGATGCTGTCAACATTAGATCAATGGAGGGCTGTCCTTAGCAACCGCCTTAGCCACGGCGGTCCATTTCATTGTTCTATGGTGCACTTAGTTTCTCTTCTCTTGCTTCATGCCGCTCTTCGCTGCTCGTCGCTGTTCATCGCTAGTCATGATCTTACTCGCGTGCTCATTTCCGTTCTTTGGGGCTACTTGTCATTGTTTTCGCTACTGCTGCTGCTCCTGCTGGTTGTTGCTGTTCGTGATCGCTGTTTTTCTCTTGCTCTTTGCTGCTCATCGCTAATTATGACCTTACCGGCGTGCTTATTTCAGTTTTTTGGTGCTACTTGTCACTGTTTTCGCTGCTGCTGCTCCTGCTGGTTGTTGCTCTTCGTCATCGCTGCCCTTCTCTTGCTCATCGCTGTTTTTCTCTTGCTTTTTGCTGTTCATCGCTTCTCCTGATCTTACTCGCGTGCTCATTTCAGTTCTTTGGGACTACTTGTCACTGTTTTCGCTGCTTCTTCTGCTCCTGTTGCTTGTTGCTGTTCGTCATCGCTGCTCTTGTCTTGCTCATCGCTGTTTTTCTCTTGCTCTTTGCTGCTCGTCGCTACTCATGACCTTACTCGCGTGCTCACTTCGGTTTTTTGGGGCGAAATTTCAACCTAGTGCGACACAAAAAGAATGCACAGGGTATTGCGAAGAGCAGCGAAGAGCCGCATGGAGCAAGGGAAGAGAAACGAAGTGCATCATAGAGCAATGAAATGGACAGCCGTTGCTAAGGCGGTTGATAAGGACAGCCCTCCATTGATCTAATGGTGACAGCATCACTTGGAAGTAAGGGACATAATCCAATCCTACCTTTGGTCTTCACAGAAAACAACAGCCGTGGGGAAAAGGGCGGGAAAAGGGGAAGATAATCCAATAGTGTACATCGATTACTTTTAGACAGACATAAAGGTGAGAGTATCAGTCCCTAGAGACCTATACAGACCGATGAAAGACTCAGCGACGACCCCGAATCACGGGAAAAGGGAGATGGTTCAATCTTAATTCTGTTCAAGCATCAACATTAGGGTACCACCACAAGACAGACGTCACTTCTGTAAACAAATCGTGGGAAAAACACATCACTTTCGGTTGCGCAAACCACTTCCGGTACACATGTGCAGACCACACATCCGGGTCCTGGTACGTGACTTACGTCACTTCCGTAAACAAATGGCGCGAAAATCCATCACTTCCGGTTGTGCATGCGCCTGACTTCTGGGTACTTCCGGTTCCGGGTACGCATGCGCAGACGACACATCTGGGCCCCGACACGTGACTTGCATCACTTCCGTAAACAAATCATGAGGAAAACACACTACTTCCGGTTGTGCATGCGCGCAAACCACTTCCGGTTACGTCACTTTCTGTTTTGGTCACGTCATTTCTGGTTCCGGTGACGTCACTTCCGGCTCAATCACCACCACAACCACCACCACCACCACAAATACTATCTGAACTCTGCCCATATACTACTTACCAGTCATATTCCTCTGCACTAAAGTTGCTGTTTTACATAACTGATGTTCTGAGAAGCAGCTCTGATAACAAGTACATTTTGATTTGCTAAATGTACACGTATGATTATTGGAGTAAATTTTCTATAATAGATATTTCCTCTGCTGAAATTATTTTTCATGCGGTCTAAAAAGTTTACACAGTATATAGTAAGTAAAGTCAGGAAATACCAAAGGGTTATTCGAAGGAGGGAAAATTCGAAAAAACTGATCAACTCCGGAGAACAACGAAGACAAGACCAAAACAATACATGCAGTACAATTAAAAACTAAAAACATATGAACAACATGGACCCCAAAAAACCTTGGGTAGACTCAGGTGCTCCGGAAGAATAAGCAGTCTCTGCTTCCTGCAGGACACCAACCACGTCAAACGTTTTTATTAATTTGTGGGTGTATGTTTTTTTTTCTTCCTTTATCTTGTTGACAGTATATAAACTGGAAACTATGAAGTAGGCCACCGTTATTTTCTCATAACAAAGACCAAACGGTAAAAGATAAAATAAAACGATTTTCATAATATTACAGAAACTTTGGAGGATTATATTGAATGCCAAGACTTTAAACAGATGGTTGAAAACATTCTAATCCAGAAAAATAAAAGAAAAGAAAGGATCTCTTATACATGTAGTAAGTAGTGTGTATTTTATCTTTGTACTTTTAATTTGCTTTGAAATCTCTAGAACAGTCTATGGTATCTGTTTATCATATCTGTTTATCATAAACTTTATTGTTACATAAAATAAATATCCGCCTCTATTGTTTCCATTGAGAAGTAAGACTGAATAAAAATTGAACTGCTAATTTATATTAGAAATTATGAAAATGACGTTGTGTTTTTTGTCATTCAAATCTATGTACCGCTAGATCGACTTACAGTCGTTCATCGTCATTTCCCTTACTTAATTATTTCAAACAGGTTCTTTTTTATTGATTTATTATTTGAATATCAACATGATTAATAATTAAATTTTATATCTACTTATTTTGAAATGAAATATTTCCATATTTTTATTCTCCTGATTTTATTATCTATTATTATTCAGTATTTATCAACAGTTACTGGCGAGCTTGTGTAGATCATTTAAAGCTGAGCGATCGAGTTCGATTGCCTTTTTACATGTTTGACATTACTAGTTGTAATTTATGGACATTAAGTTGCAAAACTGTTTGTTATGTTTGCCTAACTCTCGCTTCTACTGTATGGTTCTGATAAGAATCTCCTTTTCTCAAATGTGACAACCGTACACATTCTTTATCACAAAAATAATTCTATACTGCAACAAGTAATTATCATTAGATAATTATATTTAGTAGACACCCCTGAAACTTACAAAAATGTAAAACTTAGTTTTAAATCATGAATAAAAAAGTCCTTTTATTATCAGGCATGCAAGCGTTTCGATTTGTAGTATTTTCAATTCGAAATTTTCGAAAGTACGTATAACAGTGACATCTGTATAAATACATTGTTAAAAAAATCAATTTACAAATGGAAATACATGTGTAACAGATACATGAGATATGCAAGATATATGGATGGATATTTTATTTTCACAGTCATGTAATTTTAAGAAAAGCAACAAAAGCGTTGTTCTGCTTTTGTCACAAGAACGTAGGCAAGAATTTATTATATGTAACTACCGCCCCTCTTATCTTTCATGTATGTTTTAGAATCATGTAGTGACACCGAACAGTGTCATTATGGCAAGTACTCTGCAGAAGACCACCGTTGCATATGTAGTGAGGGATACCTAGGAGAGCATTGTGAATACTCAGGTAAAATAGACAATCAGTTTGAGAAATTGTCATGTATTGTGAGCATCAGCCCATTCAAGGGCGACCTCTTTTTGTACATTTCGGATTCCATATCAGACTCAGTTCTTGTGTTTCAAACATTAATGAAAATGAATGTTAACTTTTATAACTTTATTTCACAGACTTCAAAGTTAGATCATTCACCAATCACCCAACCACTATATAGAGTACGATTTGGAAAAGTCTGTACTGATGAATGTTGGTAAGCAATCCGCCGGAGTGAATGTTTACTCGACTTCTCCAGTTTATCTTTACGGGTTCTTGTACATAGAAAAAGTCTGTGGAGGTTTTCTAGCCTTTCCTCAAAAGCATTTTTCGAATAAATACATGATCCCGTCATTTTCCCCCTTTTTTTTTACCTTGTAGCACATTATTAGCGTTACTACGATAAATAGAAACAAACGTAGACGTTAAATGTTTGAATTTTTTTCAGATATTACATACAAATATTCGTAATTATTATGCTCTTCGTAAAATTGTTTTGTATTTTTCGTTCAGAAACTATTTGTCATATTCTTAATTTGAGTGCACTATTTTAAATAATGCACTATTCTACGTTATTATCAGTGGGCGGAGCTTTAACCATGGCGTCACTCTACGGGCGTGACTATTATTAACACATCACTTACTTTGAAGATGGGAGACCATTATTCTCATTATTGACGATTAAAAATATTACAGCATGTAGACGAAAAAAATGCACTCTGCTGTGCATGGTACACGATTCCGTCACCTTTACTACGATTTACAAATATTCTGTGCTCCATACAACATTATTATATAAACAAATTAAATTATAAAAGAGACCATGCATAGACCATGAAGATAAATTTTTCTAAACATTATACTATAAATGGTTTTGGTGATCTCAATAATTCTTGAATATTTATGTATTCGTCCGACGGTTAAGAATAAAGATTTTACAGGAAATAAAGAACCTTTTTTTAAATATAAAACAATGTCCGCAGTACTTTTAATTTAAAAAAAAAGTTACAAGAACCTCCAGGGTTAACAACTTGACAACTACAATTTTGTGTTTACACATGAGACATATAAAAAAACTTAATTACATCAAATAACTTTCTTTTTGTTCCAGATGGAAGAGCAACTAAATTCACTATTATTTTCCATGAAGCCTGGAAATCAACTAGTATGGAACCAAAACTTCTTGCAACAAGTGAAAGTGCTATACATCTGAATCTATCATATTTTAGTAATAAACAACTTAAGGCTGTTCAATCACCCAACCACTATATAGAGTACGATTTGGAAAAGTCTGCACTGATGAATAATGGTAAGCAATCCGCCGGAGTGAATGTTTACTCGACTTCTCCAATTTATCTTTACGGGTTCTTGTGCATGGAGAAAGTCTGTGGAGGTTTTCTAGCCTTTCCTCAAAAGCATTTTTCGAATAAATACATGATCCCGTCATTTACTCCTTACGACGAATCAAAAGTGATGGAAAGTGTTTTTGCAGTGACTCCGTTGTACACAGACACTGAAATATCCATTAATTTAAAACTTTCGAAAGGAGTCATTAACGTCAGAGGGATTAATTATACAAGTAATCAAACAATCGAGTTAAAACTTGAACAATATGAAACGTTTCAAATGTCTCATACTTCTGATATATCAGGAACGTTAATTACATCGAGCAAGGCTGTTATGGTAGTAAGTGGAAATAAATGTAACAAAATCAACAATGCGAACAGAAATTGTAATCCATTCATTGAAATGGTATTGCCAGTGAACCAGCTCGATAAAATATACGTTATTCCATTTCTTAAGTCTCGTACTGTAAGCACGATTCGAATACAGGCGTTTGAAAGTTGTAGTGTTCAAATACGTAACAGTAGCCACCATCTTAATGTTAGCCTAAATGAAAGAGAGGTTGTAGATTTTTCCCACAGTCAGATTTCGTACATTGATGCCTCTAGCGGTATTATGGTAATGATGTACCCACATGAGGTGAAGGGTGTTAATCAGTACCTCTTCGACTATAACTTCATGGTTCCAAAAGGAAGCTTTACGAGTTATATCAGTATCACTGCTACAACCGAATCAATCGGTGGTTTCATTTTAGATGGCCAAGAACTACTGCTGCCAACAGTCTATTCCATCTATCAAAACAAAAGTAGCTTTAAAACCTTCAGTGTGCCAACCATGAGTGGTAACCATCGACTGTATCACAAACATGGTGTCCGATTCGGTCTTTGGGTATACGGAGAGACACATCAAGATGCATACGGATATCCTGCTGGGATAGCCTATAAAACAACATAGAAATAGTCGTATCAGTGTTTATTTTATTTAAAACATTAAGCATCCAATAATTATTTCATTGATAGGTTCAATATATGTTAGTGAAATAACAGTAATGAATTTTATAGAACTGATTCAGTAACAGATAATATACTAGTCAACAAAAGTAACGATACACGAGTTCGGAACCAAATATCTTGGTAATTCCTTTAAAAAACGTTAGTATAAGGGCACCAGTGGTTTACTACTTCATTTATTGATCTTATGCGTCTCATTTTTAAATTTTGGATAAAATTTGAATTGGTGGAAAATGGAAATTTTTAAAAGATGGTTAAATTAAATTTGCGGAAAATCGAGAAGAAAATCGACACACATTTTGTAAAATGAAAATCCAGTGGCTGAAATCAGTAGAAAAAACTCAAATCTTTTGTCACACAGAAATTATGATTCACGTAACGGGGTAAAAATACTGATTTTTTAAATTTTGGGTTTAAAAATGTGATTTTTGACATCTCAAAAATTGGAATGTTTTATTTCAAACTTTTTGCACACAATCCATGCTTTTGATGAGAAAACATTCTACTATGAAAATCAGACGTGTGGGTCGATTTTTCCGCTTAATACAGTATTTGAAATTAAGAATATATGAAAAATGCATTACCCTGTATCGTTTCTTTTGTTGACTAGTATATATCTATATTCTTTCGTGCAAAGACCATGAAGACGAAACAATTTTTGATATTCTGAGACTTTATCAACCGTTATTACCTGCATTCAAATTGTGGATATATCAATCGAATGTGATATGGAAAGGTTGGCTAAAGTTGCCGTTTTCACAACGCATCTCGGTTATTGCAGTTTTATGAACGTTTCTAACAATTCACAAAGTTTTCGTATTTATTTTCCAAACCAATAATACATTCTACTGTTTAAAACCTACTATGTAAATAAAATTCTTTGTTTTTTTTATTTTCCTTACCTTGTTTATTAAGGCATATATCGTGAGGGGTTATTTGGATGTCAAAATTTACAAATTCCGTATAGAGAAGTCTTTGGAAAGAAAAAACTTTTGAATAAATAATTTGTCAAAATTTTCTCGGTGTTTTAGAGAAAATGAAAGATTTGTAATCAACAAGTCAACTGTGACAGCAATCTAGCAACAAGTGATATGAATTATAGGGGATGAAAATCCTTAAGTGCATTTCATCGAAAGCTCTTTGTCACACTATTTAGTGGTGGCTAGTCTAATTGTGAATATTTTGGTCATAAATATCGGTAAAACAAAATGTTGAAACAATGCGATGAAAAAGTCAATTAAATCAAGTAAAAGACGAGACAAGCTCACAGTTTTCGATGATTTTCATTTCTTCGGTTTATATATGGAACATCCGTATAGGAATTCTAACAAAATGTAATCAGCTGGAGTCTGCACTTCTGTTACAACCATTGGAAATTAAATCTTATTTTATCTCTCAGTCATTCTTTCCGAACTGCATTATTCTAAGATGTATATAGTAAAATGTTCAGTTAACTATTTTTGATTTTTTACACCTGACCTTATCTGTATTAAGAGGACAAATATACCGGAGGAACAAATAAAAAAACACTAAATCCATTAGAAGTAACGTTTCAATTTGTAAGAGGAGAGTTGGTTACAATGTATTGACTTTGGATATTCAAATGAACCAGTCTTTATTGGTTTATTTTACCATCTCTACTAAAGCAAAGTTGAAATAGAAATATTTAGTTAGCAAACAAATGAAGATATCCAGATGACTAACGGCCGGTCTTTTGAAGCCGAGCAAAAAAAAAAAAAAAATTAAACCACATGATTAAGGCCATACATTTCCAGGTAAGTGAAACGCCTCACGATCACGTGAAATGTATTTCGGAAATCAAGAACTGTCACTATTTGCTAAGAAATATATTCTACAGTATGGTGTGGGTACAATTCAAGTATTTGACCTAGTATACATGGTACAATCATAAATTTTGTCCGCGTAAGCTAATATTCAAACCATAGTTATACAAACAGTAATTGTTTTGTGAACCATTTGGAGTTTTATTTTTATATCTTCTTGATTTGTTCCTACACTCTTTCCTGAAAAGATCTTCGCTGATGAATTCATATTCCTATTCCAATTTTCTAAATCGACAAAGTGTGCACATCTTGTGTACCAAAATTGGTATCAAAGAATTGTATTTTAAACACGGAGTCAATGCCACTGCTGGTGGACTCCAAGTCCCGGATGGCATCTCAAGCCCAGTTGCTAGTATTTTGATATTAGCCCAAAACTGATACTTAAAACTTACTGTTATAAAATTGTAAGATTTGTGAAAACTAAGGAGTATCTTCCTCGTGCATAGCTCTGTCCTTAGATGTTTTTGGTTTTAAATTCTTTTGGTCATTTTGTATTTTTGAATTTGTTCTTCAAAGTCTTGGTTGTTGTTTTGGTTTTCATCATTTTAGGCCTTGAGTACAACTGATGAGTCGTAAATCGACGAAATGTGTACATCAAAAAGTATCAAAGAATTGTATTCCAACTTCCATCCTTAGTACCAATGCCATGATTTATTCAACATTACTCAATTCAGACAATGTTCGATTGCATTTCGATCCCATCCCAAGTCATGGTGTTGAGGAAATTCGAAAGGCTATCCAGATCTCATAAATTCAGAGACATAAATAAAACCGAGATGGGCAAGGACAAGTCAGAGACACACCAGAAAACAAAAAAACAAAAAAAAAACAAAAAAAAACATGGGGAAGGACTAAGCTGATCCGAACGAGTATGCAGTGTTGCTTGTGTCAAGTCCAGTAAATCGCCATGCTTGGTGATGGGGAAACAGCAATACTACGTCAAATGGAGCAGGTAAGTTTTCATTTGGGAAATTGATATTTCATAACGATCTACAAGTTCGTGAAGACGATAATAGAATTTTTGAAGTGATAACTTAAGCCCAGAGACAATATATCCCAGTTTAAATAGCATTTGCGTCAGCAGCCGAGGCTCTCCAGGAAATAATCATATCGGCCACGTGCCCTGGAATAGCGAATGGCAATGTTGTTGAAAAATATAAACACAAAACGCCGATGCTGCTGGAATGTTGCTACTTGTGAACGGAAGGTTGACAACTGTAAAAATGAAGTCATTAGTTTTGTTCTCTTTGTCATCAATTTCAAGGTAAAGGTCATGGCTGGTTGACTCTCTTGTGTCAGTAGTATCCTTTATTTCACGCTCATTGAGATGTAAATAATCACCTTGTAAATCAAAATATTATATGAAGTTAAAGGTTTGCGGTAGTTTTGTTTATCCTTATTTATGGGAAGGTCTTCATAAAACGGATGACTCGTATGAGTGAATAAACAAATTTGCAGCACACTTTGTTCCGATTAAAATATCGATCGTCTGTTGATATAGCCGCCCACAAAATTGTACAAACACGTCGAAATATTCTAACGTTTAAATGATCTCATCTTCGATTTACTTACAGTTAAATTATGTTTGTTGTTGGATAAATTAAGATTCGTCTTCTACCAAAACGAGAAACATACTTTTTTGTTCCTCATTTACTTCGAGGAATACAGTGTAAAGATGGATCAATTTTTGAATTTTATATATTAGTTTTTCACGTGGAATGGTGGTATAAAAAGTAGAGAAATTGGATGTCTTAATGTTGGAACAAAAAGAAAGAATGCGTTTTTTAATTTAAAAGATCCATCAATTATTTGACTTTTTTATATCAAAATCTAAAATATCCAGAATTTTGCATGAAGTCAATGATGTAGCCTTGACCCGAGGGTGAGATTTGATCGTTCTCTAACGAGGCTCCGCCGAGTTAGATAACGATCAATCTTACCGAAGAGTGTCTGATATTTCCTTATCTCATACAAGCATAACCGGTGTTTGATTTTTTTTCTCACTTTGTTTGCGATAAAAATAGTGTGGGGACTGACGTTGATCAGCTGTTAGTGACGTAACGCTATGCGTAGGAATATGCCGTATCACACAGCTAAATGAACGATGCACACAGTGAAATAGGATTTGAAAAACGAAGTTTAAAAGCAAATTATAGGATGTAACAATTATTTTTTACGATAAAATGTAAAAACAAAAAAAATTAATTCATCAAAACAATGAACTATGGCTAAAACAATAGAATAACGCTGTTATATTGACGGTCAAGGTCTGTAGTTTAATTTTGCCCGGTGCGCTTGGGAGAGGAGAAATTAATGTTCAAGTTGAAAGTGCCTTCATTGATCGTAGATCCATAGAAAACGGAATTCAGAAAGTCAGATGGAGTTTGTTTGAAAACGTATGAAGTAAGAGGATATCGATATTTTTTGCATATTAGTCATAAAACGCCCCGACACTTTCATGACTTTGGTGATCGTTTTTCACTGGAAACCACACGTGTTTCGTGATATCTCACACAGGCAAAAATTGGAATTGTCTTGTCCCAAAAGTGAGAAATATAGTAACATTGCTGATTAAAGTGGTCATGAACATTCGTAGGTATCTCAAAATGTATTAATACATATCGGATGTTTTCAATTAAAAAGGGAAAACCATCGTTTCTCGGAAACGATTTAGTGCTTAGCTGACGGGGTAGGCAGTTGAATTACAATCAGAGACATTTAAAACGAAAGTACACAACATAATTTCTTTTTCACACATGGATATTAACATTGATATTTGTCAAACCTTCTTTGCACTACATTGCACATTTGGTTCATTGCTGATAATTGAAGGTGTTGTAAATTTGGCGAAAGTGTACCGGAAATAAATTATTTAGAGGTACGTGAAAATTGGGGACATTCTTCCGATACATCAATCTATCTAGGTGACACCATATCAGATTTTGAAATAGATTTGTGGGCTTTTATGATGGTAGAGATTGATCGCTGTACATGTGTATGTCTATACCAAGCCTGTATATCGACAAAAACTCTAAATTTATTTTTCGAACTTAGCTTGTTTGACAGTTTCATTTATACTGTGTACTTAATATTAACATGTTGTACTCTGCAACTTTCATACGTCAAGAGGGTAAAAAGTATAGATTATAGATTAATGTAAAGCATTTTTCATGGTATTGCTCTTGTTATCAGCGCGAGACTTTGATATCTGGGCCGAGGGATGATATCACTGTAGGGTTGATAAGAAGGGCAATATATGAAAAATACCATACATCAATCTATTTATCACATATTTGTCACTATCAAGAGAGAATTTGACTGCCGAATTAGATTTTCCTGTCTTTAAGAAAGACTGTCAGTTTTAGAACAATCCTGAAAGTATATAAGCCACAGTGCAACAGCTAGTATTATACATGTATGATTATTGCTTGAATATTGGTAACTTCATATTGCACGAGCTTGCGAGTTCAATATAATATACTGCGAGTGACAATATTCATACAATAACTATTTCATTATATAGTAATAAATGTTTTGTTCTATTTTCGCAGTTCTACCAAGAGCATTAATCTCCAAGTCAAAATAAATTACTTATTGAACTAGTGTAAATATAAATGACATTTTTCTTTTAATTCATTTATATATACAATATTGTTACAGATGTGCAGTATTTTCTTAATTCCTTTTCAAACAAATCATTTAGAAGATCCTATGATATGTGTATATGAAATTGTAGGACTGCGACATGTGGATATTGCGAGGATAGATTAATATGGCGCGGTATTGGTGTCAAAAAAAAATTATGCGTAACCTTAAAGAAATATGCTTAGCCTAAATTAATTATGCCTACCCATAAATCGGAATTATGCCTAAATTTGATTAATTAAGGCCATCCCAAACCACATGTTCAATTTAACCTAACCAAAAATTGATTGTATTATCCAATACGATTTTACTTAACATATTGGATTTATTAAGAACATTTGTATCATTTATATAATTTGTAATTCCAATACTACTATTAGATAAAATTATCTCGTAGTTGTTTAGTGTTTAGGTTTTAAGAACCAAGGCATATCCTCATCAGGCACCCCTAGCATTTTATCTATAAGAAGATATGAACATGTGTTGCCGTCAATCACACAACAATTATATCTTAAAAGAAGTAGAGTTGGGTACGCCACCGGTGGTTTTTTTTCTATAAAAAAGTGTCTTGCAATTATTTCGTTTAAAAGAATTTTATTTTTATATAGATAATGTATGTAAGTGTAGCTGATGTGAGATAATCTTTTATATTTTTATGTCTTTTATATTCAATAATTGGCGGTCTATTAAAGAATATGTTGCTCTATTCATCAGTTTGGATATAATACCAATGCTTCTTAATAGTGCTTCCTAATTGCCTGAGTCGGGTTATATTTTGTTGTATATACACGTGGGGTGTTTATCGTATTATATTGAATTGCTATTTCTCAGTCAAATGACAGTTAAACTGTTTTGCGTATTAAAAGTTTAATTTCGGACCGTTTATAACCCCTTTTGATTAGATTTATAATATTTCAATTTAAAGGTTTGAGGTCTTATTGTTGGTAGGTCAAACAAATCTAGTTATTTTTCCCAATATAAATCCTTTAAACACGGAAGAGGGGGTGTGCTGAAAATCTATGCATCTACTGAAAGTAGGTTTTCTATATAACTTTAAATCTAAAGTATGTGTATTTTGAAACCTATACTCTTTAAATACAGTTACATCTAAGAATCCCAAGCTATATAATAATGGTCTGATCTTTCAAATTTAAACTTAAGGATGCTCGCTGGTCATGTTTTGGTCTTTTTGTCAGATTTTCGGAATCCTCGGGTTTTATCCATTTCTTAAACATGAAATGTTTTGCCCATAAACCCCCACTTTTTCTTTTATAATTCAATCATATATACCTTAAAATGGTATTTGACAAATTTTATGAAATCCTTTTTATTTTTTCATACATTTTTGAGAGACTGAAGTTGTCAATGCAAAGACAATGAACAATCCAGAGAAAATCCATTTCCTGCAAATTTTCAAGGCATTATAGTTCTAAAATGAGGATATGAACCTATATTTTTTTCTTGCTTATTTGTTTACTATTCATATGTTCTCTCAAACTAAAACACCTGTTTCAAATCCTATTTATTTCCTATTATACCAGCGATTATCCTTAAGTAATTAATGAATGAAGAGTAATTCTTTTTTTATTACCATTTAAAAATAACGAAACCCTTGTTTCGATACACTGACAGCAAGATGATTTTGTTTGGATCCAGGCATAATTATAAATTTTTGACGCTAATACTGCGCCATAGATTATGTTTCTGACTACATCTGTTAATTCTTAATAGAATCATTGATCATGTGGGACTACAGGCGTCTAGATTATTACAGAAACACTTTGGCTAACCACAATCTTGGAAAGATTGTATAAATATCCCATATGATTAAGAGCCTACCATCACAGCAGAAAGATAACAAAGCCTGACGATAAGGTAAAATTTATTTCGGAAATCAACAAATATATCCGTCGGATTAAAGGGCAGTTACATTTTACAATATGCCGTCAACACAAGGTACGTATTTGATCTAGCATAATAGTAGAATTTGTCGTTTAAGCTGTTATTAAACTTGAGAAAGATGTTAATTTCCCTCGAAGAAGAAATGCTTTCGATAATTCTGTTATTTTCTTTTATCACGTGATGCTTTTACATTCCGATATGTGACAATTTCGACCGAATCAACTGTTTTCGAAAATATTTAAGATTCATGTTTATTTTGTTCAAGATAGTGTTTTACGCCGTTTTCTGCACATAATTCTGAACGTGCAATTAGCTGTGCTTAGACATTAATTTTATCAATCAAAATTGTTTATATTTAAAATATATGTTGATATATTTTTAGAACGTATGCATGGTATAAAGGATCAATGTTTACAAGAATCTACAATGTCACCATTATCATTCTTCAGAATACCCTTGTAATAATCTATCCTTATAAGTTATTGTCAGCCTTTTAATAATAACCCAAGTTAAGGTTAGGGTTAGGGCTACATATGTAGTTAGTTTCTAGAAGATTATCAATAAAAGCTATATGAAATTCTCTTATCTTAATAGCAGATGCAACGAAGAGGCTTATAATCAAATAATGATATATTTCATGTATTTCTCGTCTTTTTTTTTAGTTCTGTGGATAAAAATTATAATATTTTTCGTGACAGTGGTGCCGAATATTCGTATGTATCTATCTGCATGTAAAACATATTATGTAACACTTCTTATCGTAAAAAACCTTACAAACAAACAATTTTAAAAATTTAAATCTAGTGCCTTTACGTATGGTGCTTTTCTAGTTGAATAGACCAACTTGTTGAAGGTATAGTAGGCACATTTAGAACTTTTAATGGTACGTTTTTTCATTGACATATATCTTATTTCATTTTTTTTCCTTTTAATGGAAGTATAATATTCATGCATGGTTCAAATAAATGTAGCACGTTCCATTATGAATTACCGCATCAAACCGTCTAAATACTTTACGTTTCCGAAAATTCTTTCAATTTATCTACACGAATGTGTCATTTGTTTAGATTCAGCACCTGATTTCATTTTATTGACACTAGGCTATTACTATTCTTATCCAATTTCTGTTATTTCCATATTTATCATGTTTATATCTTAAAAATCTATTCTATTACCTTGTATATTTACCGTAAATGTTTGAATTTTAATCTTAAATGTTAAAACGTGTGGTCAGTTTTGTCTGTCCTGCAGTGACACTGATGATGTAAAGAACTGCCAAAACTTTGTGACTTGTGATAATGATCAGGTATACATGTATAAAATAAGTTTGATCGCATAATTATGAATTGTTTATTTATTAATTTATTTTCAGTTTATTTTATTTAATTGCATATAACATTTAGTTAATTACACTTCTCTTGAGCATCAAAATTTGAATCATGAAATATTCACATAATATCGACTCGGAGCGAAGGGTAATATGTCACTCAGACTTGGCAAATATAACCGTCACAAGACTCTAATATTGTCATTATTATACTGAATGCCATTTATTTAAGATAATCAATGAAATATATACAACCAGAGTTCGAAAAAAGCTTGTTATTACGGTGTTCCTTCGGCGATAACAAACGCAATATTGACTAAGATGTTTACCATTGTTACGTTATAAGGCACGTGGGCATATTACTGCAGTTATATACCGATTTCGATATCACCGTAGTTCTTATGCTGTTTTACGCTATTGTTTCGGCTTTCAAAATTTTAGGCCTTGAGAACAACTGACGATTTGAAAATATGCAAAATGAGCAAATCGTGTTCATCAAAATTGGTATCCTATTTGATTAAAACTGAGTAGTATCTCTTCGTGCATAGCTCTTTCCGTAGATAGTTTTGGTTAACCGTTTTGGTCATTTCGGCATTTTTGAACTGTCTTGGTTATTGTTCTGGTTTTCAACATTCTAGACCTTTAACAAAAATAATGAGTCTTAAATAATCACATCCCGTGCATCAAAACTGGTATCTATTATTTATGCATAATTAGTAATTGTTGCTAATTTATTTAACTTTTTAAAAATATTTTCTCTATTCTGTTTTCTCTTTTACGTCCTTCAGTCATTGTTATTTTTTTATACATTTTTAAATAATTCAACTGATTGACTAATTTTTCGTCTATAATAGACTGCATGTTTACTTTCTATTGTAACGTCGTAAAGGTAGGCCCTAGAGAAGGTTAACGATTAATTTATAAAGATTGACTGTGATTTTGTTCCGGGTTACCGGGTACAAAGGCTGCCTAAGGATACATTATTCCTTTGTCACGCAACTCCTCTCAGGTTATTTGGAATACGGAACTGAAAGTTGGCTCAATAATTGCCCTGTCAATGAAGATTGGGCCAAAGGTTTCGAAATTTGTGTAGTGCCCATGGGGGCTGGGCCACACAGGTAGCCTAAGGGTATATTATTCCTTTCTCACGCCAATATAGATTGTGCCAAAGGTTTCGGAATTTGAAAAGCGCCAGTGAGAGCTGAGCTACACGGGTGGCCTAAGGCTACATCACTCCTTTATCGCCCAACTCCTCTCACGTTATTTGGAATATGGAACTGAATGTTTGCTCAGTAATTGGCCTGCCAATGTAGATTGAGCCAAATGTTTCAGAATTTGAATATAGCTCCCCTGGGGGCCGGACTACACAAGTAGCCTTAGGATACATTTTTCCTTTGTCACACAACTCCTCTCGTGTTATTTGGAATACGGAACTGAAAGTGGGCTCAGTAATTGTACCCCTTATGTAGATTGTGCTAAAGGTTTCAGAATTGTTTTAAAATGCGGTTCCAACTTTGGTAAATTTCCTGGAAGTCTCAAAGACCATTATATTTTTTATTTTTGACAAGAACCAAGTACTTTCTGGATCACATCAGCAGTAAAACATATTGGGATCATCTATGTGTCAAAAATATTTGATTGCAACTTTGGTAAATTTCCATAAAGTGTCTAAGACTTTTATTTTTGGAATCTTACTTAGCAACTATAGATGTGTTTTTATCACATTAAAACTTATCAGGATCATTTGGATTTCCAAAATATGTGATTTAATTTTTGTTAAATTTCCAAAAAGACTCAAAGACTAGTTTATTTGTGATTTCTACTTGGCAACCATTCATTGTATATAATTGGAATCATGATACCAACAACACTAGTTTGGATTGTATGGATTTCAAAAATATTCGATTCCAGTTTCGTATTATATTGAATTGCTATTTCTCAGTCAAATGACAGTTAAACATTTTTGCGTATTAAAGGTTTAATTTCGGACCGTTTATAACCCCATTTGATTAGATTTATAATACTAGTATAAGGACTATTTCTCTATTTGTCTTCAGATCGTTTTCGTTTTACCCATTTTGCCTTTTTGGCATTTGAATTGCTCTTCTGAGTTAATGTTTTGTATTTTTGTTTTGCATCAAAACTGGTATCATAAAATATTTAATAAGCATCTTGTAAAGTTCATAAATTAAACATAACATCAGAACAGAATGTGCTAATTGCGTTTGTACCTTTGTTTTAATTACAGAGGTATGCAGTACAAAGAAACCATGCTTTAATGGTGGAAGTTGCGTAACTAACAATAACACGCACAAATGTTATTGTAGGAAAGCTTATTTAAGACTTCAAAGGAACAGGAACCCGCTGATACACTTTCAGAGTTGGTTAAGGCTATTAGGTCAATGATACAAATCCGAATTAAAAGCCTCCAAGGGTCTATGAGCACTAAAGCTAAATCCATCTTTAAAGACTCTAAGGTTGTTGAAAACTTGACTCGCCTCCATGAAAAAATATGTAGTTGTCCTAGCTGACAAAGACCCAATAACATCGTTTTTGTCTGCAAGAACTATTATTTTGAGTGTCTTAGAAACGAATTGGGAATAGATAACACTGCGGGTAACCCAACTTATACACCGACCACACTCACTAAGCAGGAGGTCCTTGATAACCACAAGACCGTTCTTCATTCCTTTGGCATTTCTACAAAGGGTCAAGAAATGGGCCTTCCTGCTCTTTATTGGATTCCTAAAATACATAAGAATCCGTTTAAACAAAGGTACATTGCTGGGTCAGCTTATTGCTCTACAAAACCTCTTTCAAAGATTTTAACATTCATATTGACATGTATTAAAGAGAGCCTTCAGAATTACTGTGAAACATCATATTCCACCAGTGGCGTCAATCAGATGTGGATTCTTAAAAACTCCAAAACTTTACTTCAATATCTAAAATCAAAATGTTTGGCTACATGCAACAGCATAAAAACATTCGACGTCTCTACACTACCATACCACATTCTCAATTAAAAGATCACTTAAAGCAACTAGTTCATCAGTGTTTTTTTCAAGACAAAGGGACACGCAGGTATAAATTTCTTGCTCTAGGTAGAGAAAAGGCTTATTTCGTGAAGAACCACTCTGATTCTGACAAAAAGTGTTCTGAAGATGAAATTACTAATATGTTAGATTTTCTCATAGACAACATATTTGTTGAATTTGGCGGTCTAATTTTTCAACAAACAATCGGCATTCCAATGGGAACCATATGTGCCCCTCTCCTCGCCGATCTGTTTCTGTACTCATATGAAGCGGACTTCATTCAAGGGTTACTACGTGAAAACAAAAAGAAACTAGCCCAATCCTTTAATTTCACTTTTCGTTATATAGATGATGTGTTGTCGTTAAATAACGACAAATTCCAAGACTTTCTACATCGTATCTACTCCAGTGAGCTTGACATTAAGGATACTACAGACACACAAAAGTCCGCTTCATATTTTGACTTGTTTCTTGAAATAGACTATGAGGGACATTTGAAGACAAAACTTTATGACAAATGTGATGACTTCAACTTTTCTGTTGTTAATTTTCCCTTCTTGAGTAGCAATATACCAGCATCGCCTGCATATGGCATCTACGTTTCTCAGCTTATCTTATTTTCAAGGGCAAAAGCTTCGTAACCAGGGTTTTATCAGGGATAAGTTGATGTCATCACTTAGGAAATTTTACGGTCGTCATCACGAATTGATTGAGCGTTACAGTGTTCCAATATCTAAGATGATGTCGGACTTATTCCCGCTGTCGTAACCTTTCATGTGTCTCCACCGATTTGTGACTTCCCCAGGATTGACTTTGTTGAATTTCACGACGGGTGCCGTATACGGAGCAGGAACTGCTTAACCTTCCGGAGCACCTGCCTGGGTTCACTCCTTGTTTTTATAGGAGTTCGTTTTGTTCATTATTTTTTAGTTTTCTGTGTTTGTTTGTTGTGGTTGTTCATTTGTCTTTCCGGGTTTGTCTGTCCAATGGATTACGTTTTTTTTATTGCTCCTTAGGTATATTTGTCCTTTTTTAAGGAGAATATTGTCAATATTCAGGTTTGTTTATCATATTTAATATAAAAAAAACCATACAATACTGAATTATTTATATTCGTGATAAACACAAATATCTGTCGTAAGAGTACCTGTACGCTCGTAATACTGAAATATATTTTATGTTTATAATTGCCGTTATAACGTTTGATCAACTGATACTGTTATCAGTGTTTTGTCATGTTCAGTCTGATGAGAGATCGTCCCACTGTCCTTCAACAAATAAACAGATGTCGAATCAGGGGCTTTGAACGGATATATATAGTCTACAGACCTTGGTTGGCATTAATGTTAAATCCTAAGATTTCAGCTTTAAATCCTGAAACATGTGTCTGTACATTAAACATCATGCCTAAAATTTAAATGAAAAAAATTAATAAAATAGTTTTATTGAATACCGTACATGTATAATTGCATGACATAAACTTTTTATAAGATGCTGTAAAGATTTTAAACCAAGTTATAGTTTTGCAAAACAGCGACAAGAAATTATTGCAGATTTTCATAATATTAGTGCGTTTCAGGGATGAAACAAACTAAATTCATACGGTCATAAAAATGCATGTATTTTTTTCCGAATTCTTTCTCCCATTAGAATAATTAATTCAGCGACGTACTACATATGAATCTTTGACTGAAAATTATTAATATGAGTTTTCTCTAGGACTGAATTTAAGCAAAAACAAAAATAATCTGATCAAGGAGAAGGTACATTTAACATTAATTTTTATAATTTAGAGCTTTTGTCACTGATCTTAACATCAAATTATGAAAAATAGAAAAAAAGTGTTAATATGACCCAAATGCCAACGCATGAGAGGTGATAAATGTACGCTTAAAAATCACGTCTGCCACCATGATCGAAACGAAAAATGGAAAATATTTCGGTCTTAAATGATGTATTTATCATCAATAACAGAGCGGCACATATACATGTACAGTTTACTTATTTTGATCTTGATCATAATATTTCTGTGACCAACAACAGTGCTTTTCTTGTAAACAATCTTCGAAAATCTGTGATGCCGAGAAATGGCATTCAAAAAGCCGGCCTAGAAATACATCCCAATACACCCATCCAAGTTTACGGCTTCTTAAATTATCCACACGTCTGTGATGGACTCTTTGTTATACCATCAAGAATTATGTCAACTGACTTTATTATTCATTCATATGAACCTTATGACACAACCAGACATTTGGAAAGCGTTATTACAATAGCACTTGTCTTTTCGAGAGCAACAATTACTGTCTCTTTAAAAATGACGCGTGGCTCGATTCGTTACAATGGAATTGGTTATACAAATGGACAGTCAATAACTGTTGTATTGGACAAACATAACACATGGCAGATTTCCACAAATGATGACCTTACAGGTACGACAGTGTCATCATCGGGTCCAATTGCTGCGGTCAGCGGAAACAAGTGTAACAACATCAATGATTTGAATGGAACTTGTCAGCCTTTTATTGAAATGTTATTGCCCATTAATCAACTTGATCAACAGTAAATTTATACCTTATCTTATGTGAAGAGTCAACAATACGGTGCGTGTTCTTGCAGCCAATTATTCGACTGTATTTATTCAAACAGATGTTAGAGTGTCCACAAAACGACTCAAGTCGAAAGAATTCATTGATTTGTTTAATTCCGAAGCATTTTTCATCAACGCAACAAGTAATATAATGGTAATGATGTATCCACACGAAGTACAACGACAAAGTGATTCCTTCATGATGACAATCCCAGGTATAAATCAATAATCTCTTTGACTATGATTTTGTAGTCCCTACTAAACCAGAATTTTACAATTACATAAGTATCGTCGTTAGGTCCGACAGCATGCAAGCATTTGTTCTTGGTGGAAGTGAAATGTCTTTAGCTTTAACATTCGATCTACGGTTGGAACATTTAGTACTATTGTTTTGTCTATACCTTTAGGGCATGATCGTATTAGACACCAGTCACGTGTCAGATTTGGGTTATGGATTTATGTGGATAAATATGATTATACGTATGGCTATCCTGCTGGGATTGCATTTAAATCTACTTAAATCTGCGAAGTAAATAAAAAGGAATGCGATTCATTTATTTTTAGCCTGTAACGCAACAACCTATCATGGTCTTCTTTACACTGTGGTATGCAGTACTGGACGAAAGCTTTTGTTTACTTCTCAGTTTTGTCAGTCGTTTTTTATTAGACAATTTGGAACAATGTTTCGACAACGTTTCGATGCCTTTGTTTCGGAATCATTTATTGTGTGGGTTGATGCTAATTGTTAGAGACCACAAGACGATGATACGCACATGTAGTATATTTTTTTCTTGTTTAGTATGATGCAGGATTGTCCAATTTTCATATGAAAGGTGATATATCTGTATCATTGTCCAAATGCATAAGCACAATTTATTCCTGTTGACTGAACTTTGTACCTCCCATCCAGTTTAAACTCTTGTAGTCAGCTATTTAATCATACCCTGTGTAAGTTTTGAGGTGTGATTAACAAAGCAGAGTATCTAGATAGATAGGCCGGTTGGGAATTTAGGTAACAATAAAATCGGTTTAACTCAATCATTACAAAGTATCTGTACCAAGTCAAAATACCCCGGCTCTGTATAATGTGTACGTCTTGTGCTTCTTGCTGTTTTCAACTAAAGGATGTGCTTTTTAAACGCTGTCTTAACGTATATATCCCCTTATTGCAATTAATCCTTTTTTTATAACATTTCCAAAATTACCTATACCCAATGTCATGCAAACATACATTGTTTTAAATTGTAGAATGCTGCTTTTTATTATAAGTAGATAGTTTGTGGTGACCCTAAGATGTTAGTTAATGTAGAGGTATAGGGAAATCTTTTGTCATTTTTAGGACGTCCTGAATTTTTGCAGCAGTTTAGGTTGATAAGGTCATTTTTATGCTTAGAATTTTTATTAGCATAACATGCTATGAAAGTTCTTGAATTTCTATACAAATACTTAACAGCTACAAAAAAGTGAGTTAATTACTGCTTATCTGTTTGCTTTTTTTTTCTTTGCTTTTACTCTTTTGGTCATTTTTAATTTTGAAACTACTTTAGATTACTTTTATTGTTTATTATTTTGGTTTTCTTTTCGATTTTAACATTGAGCACATGAGATATGATTTGATTTGTTGCAAGTGGCATCGATATCTGTAGAACAGAATTTTTATTACTTCCGTGAAAAGCTTTTTTGATTGCCTACGATTTCCCACTACTGCAGTGATTAACAAGAGGTTTTGATTTGCTATATATCATAAATGTGTCCAACAGAAACGTTTTAAACTTCAGAACTGTATATAGTCAACAAAACTTACATTGGTAATTTTAACCGTCCAAAACTCATAATCTATCCCTCACTAGAGATAGCCTAGTACGTCTTTTTCACGTATTTCACAAGCCTGAAAGCTACATGGACATGAAGATCGACCTTTATATAAATCTATATATTTTACAAATAGTTATAGGGTATTCCGATTTACAGAAAAGTTTTTGATTTTATTTTGATAATGAAACATGAAGGTCAGCTTATACATGTATTCCAATATTTAGACAGTAAATACATGTAAGAATACCACGGAGACGGCTTATGCTTCAGTAGCCATTTTCCGTTAATTCAAGGCATAGACTTTAAATACATGTATGAAGGCTTTATGTGGATTATTGTAATTGTACAAGTATATTTATCAACATACACTGTTTAAAACTGCTAGACATTTTCTTTCATTGTCTGAAAAGTGAATAACCTATATTTTTTGTCTGCGTTTCTGTTGTCATGATCTACCTTTCTCGCCTAGCGGAGTTCAACATCCACCTTGATGTTCAATGTATAGTTTTTCGAAATTCATTGCGACAAGCAGTTGTTACTGATCGGATGAGGTGCAATATATTTTGTTTTGTACCTAGTCCCTTTGCATAGTTGTTGGTTACCTTTCTGTACAAAACTGCACGATATAATTGTTGAATGAACTCTTGTCAAAATTCTTTTTTTTAAGGATGTTCGCTCGTCATGTTTTTGAATTTTTGTCAGATGTTCAGAATCATCTGGTTTTATCCATTTGAATGCCATAAATTATTTTTCCCGCTAACACCCATTTTTCTTTTCATAAATCTTTTGCATGCAGAATAATAAGTCATTTGTAGAAATCTTATAAAATTATTGTTATTATTTAATGGTTTTTGAGAAATAAAAATTGTCAATGATAAAGATATGTAAAATCAAGAGAGCATATTTTCCCCGCCAAAATTTGAATGGCTTATATCTTGAAAACAAGCACACGGACCTATAATTTTTTCCCTCGTTTAGTTCCTTTATTAATTAACTATCAATATGTACCAGTGTTATGAAAAGCTTGTTATTTTGAAACTGAGCAGCGAACATCCTTAAATTTCTGTACTTATACATATGTACAGAGAATTAATTATATATCTTATAAACCAAGGATAACCCAACGAATTTGTGTTGTCAACACAATAAAGAGTTCATTTATTTGGTTGTTTCACTGAAAACTTATAAAAAGTTTAAATTAAATTTGCTTTTCTCAAAACAACTGTTTAATTGTACCACAAAAACTAAACACTTAGTATTACTAAACAGAGACAGTCGTAAACGACAGCTGCCCCTGCACTCCCCACATTTTGTATCCATGTGCACCTTTTTCACAATTATACCATTGAATAAAGGCTCAAATTTTGGAAAATTAAAATTCTAAAACCTTATTGTACACCTGCATACACTGTATGACAATACTATATAGAAATAAAATGTATAAAATGAAAAATGAAAGATAACTTTCAGTCATCCACTTATAATTTCCAACTTTTGAAATTCAACACCTAAAGGCCCAAATTTTTGAAAATCAAAATTCTAAAACCTTATTGCACATCTATATACAGTGTGTCACAATACCGTAAAGAAATTAAATGCATAAATGAAAAATGAAAGAGGAGTTTAGGTCACAAGCTTAAATTCACAATTATGAAAAGTCAACACCTGTGGGTCCCCGAGTTCTGAAAAGCAAAATTCTAAAACCTTGTTGAACATCTACATATAGTATGTGAAAATCTTTTATATAGATTAAATACATAAAATGAAAAATGAAAGAGGAGTTAAGGTCACAATCTTAAATTCACAATTTTCAAAATTCGACCCCTGTGGGCCCCAATTTTTTGAAAATCAAAATTTAAAAAACTTATTGGGCATCTGTATACGGTATGTGATAATACGGTATAGAAATTAAATGCATGAAGTAAAAAATAAAAGAGGAGTTTAGGTCACAAGCTTCAATTCCTAATTTTCGAAATTTGACACCTGTGGGCCCCAGTGTTTTTTAAATAAAAATTCTAAAACCTTGTTGCGCATCTACATTCAGTACGTGACAATACTGTATAGAAATTAAATGCATAAAATGAAAAATAAAAGAGGAGTTTAGGTCACAATCTTAAATTCCAAATTTTCAAAATTATAGAAAAGTATGAATTTTATCTGTTGGTAAAAAAAAAACATGAAAATATCAAAGAAGTAGATATTCAAAAGACGTAAGAAACGTACATTAACATGTAAGTTGTAATATTGACCGTCTGGAAACTCCAGTTAATGTAATTTATCACCAGCTAGTGTTGTCGACTAATACCAAGTACCCAAAGTAGACTAAATAATATATTCTAACTTGCTCAACCAATTAAATTTTCTGTTTCAAATCAAATTTATGTTTTGCAAATAAGCTATAAAATGGATAAGAGATAACACCATCCAATCGACAGACCCTTAGACAAAACAATTATAATATAAAGAGCACAAAAACAAACAGTGAAACAATAACCAAGTTAGTCTGATTTGGTACTGACACTGGATAGTGGTGAGGTTAAACCGATTTTATGGTTCCCAACCAACCAACCCCCTGATTTATCCTGAACCTCTGGGTAACAAAAATTAGCAAAGTCAATACAGTATGATTACTTACAAGATGATCCAGTAAGAAAAGTTAAACTTGGTTAAAATGTTTTAACTGTAAAATTAGGTAAGACTCTCCGAGCTGGTGGTCTGATATTTTCGCTCTATTAACTAAATATTGAGAATAATACTCAAATAAAAGATTATAGAGAACATCTATTCAATAGAAATCGACCAGTATAAATCTAAATCGACAGTCAATGAGAGAAAGTTTCACAGAAATACATAAAATTTCATATTTGTAGCCTGTAATGCGAAAAGACCTTACATGCAAATTACACCCGATTTTCTGCGGAATATTTGCCAGACGTTTGCATTCTATTCACGATGTTAAAAAAACTGGGATTGGAAAACCATTTTATAATAATGTAGCGGCTCGGGTTGGTAGAGCAGAATAATTTATAACTTTCATAAGTTTCAGTATTTATAATAACAGAAAACATATATGATTAAAGATATTTCAGTAATATATTTGTAAATGCAGTGTTTTGTATTAATTTTAGAATTTATTTAAATGCATGCGTGTATATGTCTTGTCTAATTGTTTACGTATTGTATGTATTTTTTGTACTTGCAGGGTTGTTTTTCTGTTATAATAAAAACTGAAACTTATGAAAGTTATGAATTATTCTGCGCTACCAACCCGACCTCTACAAAATGTAATATGGTTAATGTGTAAACCTCCTGGAGGTCAACGATTTTGGGGACAAAGTCATTCCGGATAGAGGCGATGAGAGATAAAAATATAGGAAGAAAACCTGTGTTTCGATTAGCAGTGTCACTTTAACTGATCTATTTATTGTCTTATCTTGTACTTCCGGGTCAAAGAATAAGGGAGGCGTGAAGACACAGAGACTTGAGTTAACTTTATTGGTATTCGTAAAAGCATTTAACGTTACTAAATACATGTGCCTATAATTGCTTTCAGGTATAGACTTTAGGTGTTTTTTCATGCTACTGATTCAGACAACTGAATTAATATTGTGTATACTTTGCCAGGACATGTACTAGTGCATTTATTTTTTTTTTCCTTTCGTTTATTTACCAAATGTGGGGCGTATTTTCTAATTTATGATTATTTATATTGTGTAAAATTATGAATTGATACAGAATAATAGCATTTGGCGAGGGAAAGTCCGTACCCCATTATCCATGATCCCCTCTTAGTGGACTTCTGGTTCATTATCTAGGTCGTTCTAGTTTTTGTCTTTGTTTATATTTTGAAATTTGGATATGTATAGGTTTACACTTTGACTGGTTTTTAGTCACACATTTTAGACATGATTTAGATTTTATACTTCAACTTAGCTTACAAAGTGCCTATTTAGTTTGAGATTCATTGGTGACTAAGTGGTTTCATATATGATATGGGCATTTTTTTAACATTTAATTGCTTGTGTCATATGTTGTAGTGAGTTGTATATATATTTAGGTACTATTTAATTACCTTACCTGCCCTACAATATTCCTGTTTTGACATATATATTTTAGATAGGCCCCATTGGTATCTGATGTACCCTGTTAATACTTATACTAGTACTTGATATTTATATTTGAAATTTATATTTAACCCCTTTATTAGTAGATTTACATTACATTTAGTAAGTTAGCTGATAGTGTATTATGTCGTGTCCGTTATAGTGTTCGCTTCTATTACGTGTGCGGTTTTTTTTTAAATTTTATTTTGCATCAACAATGAAATGTATATACATTCATTCCGACAACAACATTTAACACTTATGTCTAGTGATATTTGTTGATTGTATAGCATGAATATATGAATAAGTATAATGGTTCTAAGTTAACCATATTTGAAACTCCAGTTTATTGTTGTATATAACAAGTATAATAATCATCTAGATATTACACAGGATACGGAATTAGAAAATCAAGTTTGAATTAAAATTGTAATTTTCAACTTTACAAGGATGGAATACACCAAGATAGGTTCGTTGGTGTAACCTCTCCGAGGACGATTACAAATCAAAGTTTTAGACTGATGGAAACATATTTATAATGGACACCTTGGTCAGTGTGCGTTTCGTATATACGCTACACAGGGGTTAATTTACATTTATTGGAATTGAATTGTTATTGACAGCTGCCTTAGTCAGTGTTGGTATCGCTGCGCTAAAATAAGTGTAGTGTGTTATACTCATCTGCAAATTATAAGAATAATGGATACAGCAAGTGGAGGAAAGGATGTTCCTGAGGAAGGAGAGCTAACTTCTGAAGAAACGTCAGCCTTATTAAAAGCATTTGCAAGATTATGAACTAAACCTAAGACTACAACTGCAACAGGATTAAAGCAATGACTTACACAAATTGCGGAAGCAAGCATGCAAACACAGGAAACAAAGGAGACGAAACCAAAGTTAGAAACAAAAGTTGATCAAACAGAAAGCAACTACTAATACTGTTACATCTGTAACATCTTCATCTAGTTCAAATTCAACCACTGTTACGACATCAGCTCCTTCGTACACACCACACTTTTTGGTAAACTTGGAAAAGGAGAAGCACCATATGATCTGTGGCGGTATGACGTTGACAGTTTACGCAAATCCAAATTTGCATCGCATGTGATAGAAATGGTAGCTAAGCGTTCACTGCGGGTGATGCAGCCAGAGTAGCTATGAGGCTTTGGCCTGATGCCACATTAGATTAGCTTCTTGAAAAACCTGAAGGTAATTATGGATTACCAATACAGCATAACAAACTCTAACTAGAACTGCTCTAAGTTAACTTGGTGGGAGGTTATGTTTGCACTTAACTGTGGTACTTTGTAGAAAGAAAGATGGCAAATTGCAAATATGTGATTATCGTCAGCTGATTGAAAAGACAATTAAAGATACTCATGCCCTCCCACGCATTGAGGAAATACTAGACGTTCTTACCGGAAATAAGTATGTCAATCTTTTTGGCATGAAATATGGATACTAGTACCATAATGTTGAGATTGAGAAACACCATAAAAAGAGGACAGCATTCACATTAGGTCCACTGGGTTTTTATGAACAAAATACCATTGGCTTGGCCAATAGCCCAGCAACATATCAGAGACTAATGGAACAATATTAATGGATTTGAATTTAAAGAATTTGTTTGTCTACCTGGATGATATTATTATATTTTCAGATACTTTCCAGGAACATCTCAACAGAATTGACAAAGTTTTTGACAAACTCGGGAATGCTGGATTAAAATTAGCATCAAGGAAATGCTCATTTTCATGCGCAAAGTAAAATACGTAGGACATAATGTCTCACAGCCTGGTATTAAGCCAGATCCAGATAAAATTTAGAAAGTTCGCTCATGGTCTACAGCTACATTGTCTGAAGAAGTTAGAAGATTCCTTAAATTTGTGGGATATATAGACGTTTTATCAAGGATTTTTTAAAAAATTAACGCCCACTCATAAATTTAATGCCAGTACCCAAAAAAAGGAAACGTCAAAAAGGTAACAGAAATAAAGAACATAACAGGAAATCATGGAATTGAACCAATGAACAAGATCAAGCTTTTGAAACCTTAAAACAGTGTCTCATGAAACCACCAGTATTTGGATACCCAGACTTTGCTAAACCTTTTGAGCTCCACATTGATGCATCATCTCATGGTTTAGGAGCTATTCTTTATCGAGATCAAGATAACCACAAGAGAGTTATTGCCTATGGCAGCAGGAGTTTAACAAAATCCGAGAAGCATTATCCTGCGTATCGACTAGAATTGTTAGCACTGAATTTGGTGATTACTTCAAAATGTCAAAGTTTCTTATTCTGTCGGATAACAATCCACTGACATATGTACTAACGTCTGCAAAATTGGATACAACAACACAAAGATGGATTGCAGCACTATCTTCATACAATTTCGAGATAAAATAGAGATGTGGAATTAACAATGCAGATGCAGATGCTATGTCAAGACTACCTGAGTTATTACAGAAAGAACAGACAAAACAATATCATCAGATTCAGTTCAAGCAATCTGCAATGCCATCCCACCATTTTCAGCCACAGAAACCATTTGTTTATCATCAGAAGTATTGGACAACATTGGCAATCGTCCATTTTTACAGCCAATAAATGTTTCAGTTATACAGAAGCAAGATAGAATAATAAAGTTTTGGATAAACCAGGTCTCCTCTGGAATAAAACCATAAAAAAGAACATATATTTGTACCACATTCACCAGAACATAAAGCCATGTAACAAAACTTTGATAAATTAGAAATTAAAATCAACTGTCTCGGTGTAATGATCCAGTTTTTATATTGGATTAAATAGAAAATATTCCTTAATATTAATATATTCAGAGCATTATGAATTGGCTACTTATATCTGAGTATTGACTATGATTTGAGTAAACTGATTATTTCTGTGAAATTACCAGAACCTGGTCCCACAGACAGGTAATAACATGCATATTTGTCCGTGTGAATTGTATTGTCTATTTTGAATGTATTTGTTCAAAATGTGTTTCATAATGTTGATTTACACATAGTCTTGTGCTTTATTAAGTTTGGTTCAATATCACATTTAAAGAGCTGCTTGAACCTTAAGCACAACTGATTAGCTATAGGTCGACGAAATGTGAATATCGTGTGCATTAGAATTGGTATCATTGAATACTTGAAGCTCACAAATATTAGTCTTTAATTATTAGAACATTGTCTATATTTCTACAGAAAACATATACACATCCTGTAACGTAAAAGTTAACAACTCAAACGATGAACGAACGATGTACGGACGTTGTACGGACGATTCACGGACGCTGAACGAACGATGTACGGACGATGTACGGACGCTGAACGAGCGATGTACGGACGATGGCCTTATACCATAAACGATACCATGAACGCTCTTTTAGCGTATAACGTATAGTTTAGCGTTTCGTTTAGCGTGCATGGTATGGTTTATCGTACATCGTTTCGTTTAGCGTTGATCGTTTTGATTACTTTATGGTATGGTATGGTTTATTGTGCATCGTATCGTTTGTCGTATATGGTATATTTTTGCGTTTTCCATATAAGGTAATTTTTAGCGTTTGCCATATATGGTAATTTTACGTTTGCAATATATGGAAGTTGTTTGCGGGACAAGAATTTATTTCAATATTCCATGTATGAATGCATGATAATCAAATGATAAAAATTTTAAAAGAATGAATAAATAAATATTCGTATATTAAAAAATATTTCTTACCACATTTTAAAAATGCTGTAGCCTGGCCTGCTAATTTTATTTTAAAAAGATATAAATAAATGACACCAGAAGTGTTGAAATTTGTCAATAGCGTCTTTTACTGCTTTTTTTATTTTTAAACGATATTATAAACCATACGCTAAACGAAACGCTAAACGCTGTTTTACACCAAACGCTGAGATTTACATGTACTACAATAAAAAACTAAAAACATATGACCAACATGGACCCCACGAAAAAAACTGGAGTAGACCCAGGTGCTCTGGAAGAGTAAGCAGTCTCTGCTTCCTGCAGGACGCCATGCTATCCATGTCAAATCCGGTATGAGGAAGGGATAATATCAATGGAACAGGTCCATTTTCATTTGGGAAACGGTTTTTTCATATTTGTCAACCAAGTCATGATGACGCCCATAAAACTTTAATAAGGATGACTTCAGCTTAATATCGACATTTTCAAAAATTTTACACCAATAAAAGTTCGTTCCAACAATATTTTGATTCGAGTTTCAAATATACTCTAATTCACACTTTTTATTTGTCTCGGCCAACGAAATCTCATACACGTTACACGATTCAAAATCCGCGTTTCTAACCACACACACATGATTCGCACGATTCACGCGTTAGACGCACTCAATCTGCACGTTACACACACGCGGTGTACATGTTACACGATTTTGTTGGTGATTTATATACCTTCAACTAAGTTTATATCAGTAATATCATGAATATATTTATAAATGCAGTGTTTTGTATTAATTTTAGAATTCATTAATATATGTGTATGTCTTGTCCAATTGCTTATGTATCGTGTGTATTTTTGTGCTTAGAGGGTTGTTTTTCTGCTATAATAAGTACTGAAACTTATGAAAGTTATGAATTATTCTGCTCTACCAACCCGACCCGCTACAATAATTGTTTTGTAAGACCGGTATTTAGATAACAGATGTTGATAGCTATTATCAAAATTTTGAAAGCATATCGCAGATTGTGAAATCCATAACCTTGAATAGAAGTATTTTTAGTAATGATACGGTTTTCGTTTGTTAAAATATTCTAAAAACAAATTCATGCAAAACGTACATGTACAACCTGTGATATGTACACATGTACGTGCATCTTTAAAAAATGCATATTGTTTCAGCTGAAAAATTTACAGAAAAAATTATATTAAAAAAGTTTAGATGTTGTCGTAATGGCACAAATCGAATTTATTGGCTTGCAATCAATACAAAGTTATTTGCCTTGATTATGAATAGCAAGACATGCGGGGTAAATTATTTCACGTTACAAGTACAAGGTTCAAGAAGGAAAACTTTTTAAAATTTTTTATTTAAAATAAGTAGTCCAGTGAATTGAAATAAACAAAACTTGAAATTGTGTCTTATGCCCCACCTAAAATGTAGGTCATCATGCATGATTGCTCAGTACTATCCAAGGAAAATCCACTGATGAAGTTTCGTTGACAATATATGCTTAGTTCTAAATAAATGAACCTAAACGCAAAACTTAACCAGAGTCACTCAAACTTAAAATGTAGGTCATAATGACCCAATTATTGTATGACTGCTCAGTACTACCCAAGGCACATCCACTAATGACTAATGAGTTTCATTTATACACTATGCTTAGTTCCAAAGAAATGAACCTAAACGCAAAACTTAACCACATAGTTCGGGCGGACAGACGGACAAGATTAACTCTATATGCCCAATCCACATTCGTGGGCGGGCCATAACAAAACTTAAATAGAAAAATAACAATAGGGGATTGGCATGTCAATCAAATAAATATCCAAAACAAATAATGCTATAAATATTACAACAATGTATAAGCCCATTCAATATCATAAAACTTAATTGACAAGGATTGTCAATTTTCCTACCGAAGGTCGGTGGTTCTCTCCGGGTACTCCGGCTTTCTCCACCAATAAAAACTGGCCGCCGCGAAATGGCCAAAATGGGCTTAAAACGGCGTTAAACCCCAACTAAACAAACAAACAAACAATATCATAAAATGAAGCAATTATAACTGATATTTATATCTTAATTCTACGAGTTAATTATGAAAATTATATCTTAATTCTACGAGTTAGTTTTGAAATTTATACATTAATTCTACAAGTTGTAAATGGATAAGTATATGATTAGACTGATAAAACTCTTTTTAAAGTTCATGTAATTAATTGAGATTTTTAAAATCACTCGATCCTAGTAACAGCATTAACATTTAGATTTATACACTGAAATTCTTCATAAAATACTTTTGGAAACTAATTTGAAGTAAAATATCCCGATCAAATTAAGTTATGTGATACCTATTTTGATGCACAAGATGTGCTCATGTCGTCGATTTGCAAATTATTAGATGTGCTCAAGGCCTATGCTGTTGAAAACCAAAACAATAATCCTAATAGTTAAAGAGAAAATTGAACAAAGGAGTGGAGTAATGCAGCGGAGGAGATGCTCCTTCGTTTTCATTAAATTTAATATTTTTGTAAACATTAGAGATATCTATCTACTTGATATCGGTAAATGCATAGTACTACTCATAAATATCATACCTGTACTTTATAAATAAATATATGTATAGTCCTACTTCAAGTTGACCTTCTAAAGCTTGTCAATCATATCATTTATCAAGGGAAGTTGTGAAAACTCTTAGTTGTCTGGTTTAAAGAAATGGAAGTTCGGTTAGATGGAAAGAAAGCTGTTGTTACTGGTGCAGGAAGAGGTAGGATTACAATTATTATATTAAATGTAGAAAGATTGATATTGTTTATTGGTGTGTTTGTGTGTGTGTGCTACTGTTTACCTTTGCCCTGAGGTTTGTTTGTTTTAAATACAAAATTTAAGCAAATTAAAGTTACGTAATGGTATTTCATTATTGATAATGAAAATATTTGTAGATACATGTGTATAGACTATAGCAGTATTTTTATTTTTATGACTTGATATTTTGACAGATAATTTCATCTTATACAAGTACCGTAATAGTACCAAACGTACATGTATTCATCTATTTACTAATTTTATGTATCGAATTTTAAGCTTGTTGATGGCTGTGATTTTTTTTCTGTGTTTAAAGAAACATCTTTGTCGTCAAGACCGTTATCATATTTTCTGCACAATGGCTATGACTCGTGGTGCAAAGCTTATTTGAATGTGCGAAGGAACATACATGTACCTGTATTCTGTAAACAATTATGCAGTTGAAATGTTCTCATTAGCGTTTATTCAAAGAATGAAACCGACTAACTTCGTTTACAGCGTGTGTGACTCAATAGACTTGCAACCAATTATGTCATTTGTTTCAAGCCATTACTGTCCATTTGATATCTTTATTACTTTCCAATATATGCTTAAACAACAAAATTGGATAACAGGAAACATGAACAATCACATAACAATCAAATAACACTACCAAAAAGACAGAACCCTGGACAAAACACAACGTAAAGATCACAAAGAAAAAGACAACAGAGACGGGGAAATCCAGCATTGTGTCCAGCTTGGTACTGACACTGAACAATGGTGATGTTATACCGGTTCTATGAGTAGCCAAACCTCCCCATTCACTGTCCTGACACTCTGGTATATAAAAATAACATAAAAGCCAGTACGGTATGTGTAACGTCGTGTGGGGTGTCAAACATGGGCCGACATAAAACTACAAGTGCATGTAACCACGTGTATTAATTAACTGACTTTATGGAGCAATACAATATCGGGATGCAGATCCCAATCCGGATTTACAATCATTAAAGTGTATACGTTACGTCTCCCTCCGTTTGAAGTGTTTTTAATAACAATATTATAAATTGACTAAGTAAAATTATTTAAATGTCCAGAGATACATATCAAATACGGTAATAAATTTTAACCATTAAACAGTCTGCAAATACCCCCTGGGCTACTATAATCAAAATGAACATGGGAAAATGAATATTTAAACTTGACTTTTTCTGGCAATCAAAATTATATACAAATAAAATCATGAGCTATCAACAGTTATTAAATCAGCAGGATACTGTTCAAAGATCCAGTCTAGACGGTGGTTTAACGGTGTATTTTCGCTCGGTTGACGACTTAGCTTCTGTTGTAAATGTGTTGGATTTACTATTAGTGTTGGATTTACTATTGTCATTCAGATTATCTAGGTAAGTATCATCTTCAAATTCGACGTTTTCCTGTGATACTCTGTTTGCTCTTTCTGTAGTGATTCGCAAATGTTTTCGGTTTCGGCGGTATTGTCTATTGCCGGATTCGACTATATATGACCTCGGACTATCGTGTCGCTTGGTGACTTTCCCCGGCTTCCATTCTCTGGAGCCTTACGTAGGAGCGATTCTCACTTGGTCATCTTTTTCCAAGGTCGCTAACTCTTTCACATTCTTGCGGTCGTAATAAAATTTCTGTTTGGCTTTCACATTTTCGAATTTTTGCTGGATGTTTGAGTTAAAGTTCTTGTGTTTCAAAAGATCGGAACGTGTCGGAAGAGTGTTACGAGATCTGCGTCCCATAAGAAGTTGTACGGGTGATAAGTTTATGGTTTCCAAAGATGTAGTTCGGTAATCCAAAAGACTTAAATGTTTATCGTCCGATTTTCTCCACAGTTTCTTGACCGTCTGAATGGCTCTTTCTGCCTCACCGTTCGAACTTTGGAAGTGTGGACTAGAGGTAACATGTTCTATTCCATACTTTTCACAAAACGAGCGAAATTCCTGCGAATTAAATTGTGGTCCATTGTCAGATCTTAACTTTCGGGGAATGCAATGACAACTGAACACTGATTTCATTGCGCTTATCACTGACTTTGTATTTGTTGATTTCAATTCTAGTGCCTCAAAGTATCTAGAATAGTAGTCTACAATCATGAGGTATTGTTTTCCTTCAAAGTCGAATAGATCACAACCGACTTCACTGTATGGCAGATCCGGTGTAATCGTCGGTTTGAGTGGCTCTTGAGTTTGTCGGTTTTGATACTGCGCACATTTCGAACAATTCTCTACTTCGTTTTCGATCGCCGAGTTCATTGTAGGCCAAAACATTACTTCCCTTCCGCGTTGCTTGCACTTTACAATCTTTAACTTAAGCATGTGATCTCGTAGACTAGGTGGTATAACAATTCGCATTCCTTTGTAAATAATGCCATTTGTGATCGATAGAGTGTCTCTCTAGAATCCCAGTATTCGCGTACACTGGACGGAGTATCAGATCTAAGTTCGGGCCATCCGTTAGCGATAATGTAAGTCAAGTCAGCTAACTCCGTTTGAGTTCGTTTCGCGATGCCGTCATAGCGTTCCGGCGTAACATCTCGATAACGCGTCGGCTGCTGTCATCTCTTTTCCTTTACGGTACCGAACCTTAAGATCGTACCACTGAAGTTTGAGAAGCATCTTTTGAAGTCTCATTGGCGTGGAACATAGAGATTTCTGAAAAATCATTTCTAGGGGTTTGTGGTCTTTGTAAACCGTGGTTTCTTTACCAAATATAAAGCAATGAAACTTTGTACATGCGTGACCGATTGATAACATTTCGTTTTCAATCTGAGCGTACCGCTTTTCGGTATCCGTTAAGGAGAGGGAAGAGAATGCTACGAGTCGTCCGTCTTGAATAAGTACCGCCCCGAGCCTGTCCTTTGAAGCGTTGCACGGAACTTCTACTGGCTTATCGACGTCATAAAACGCTAACACGGGCTGTCTACTACAAAGTTTTTTAAGTTCTTGAAAACAACTTTCCTGTTCAGGATTCCACGCGAATTCTATGTCTGATTTCATAAGAATTCTGAACGGCGCGTCGACTTGGCTAAGATTAGGAATTAATTTCGCTAGATACTGAAGTAACCCAAGGAAACATCTTACACCGTCCTCGTCAGTTGGTCTGGGCATGTCGACGAGCGAGCGAACTTTCGAAGAGTCCGGTTTAACACCGTCTTTCGTGATCAAGTGGCCTACATAAGAAACCTGTGATTGTCGGATTTCGCATTTTTCGAAGTTCAACTTAAGATTGTACTGCGTGGCTCTCTCGACAACTTTTCTGAATATCTGATCGTGGTGTTTAACGTTCGTACCTCCGATAAGAATATCGTCCATTACGGCAGCAGCTCCGTCTACGCCTTCGAGCATCTGATTCATTATTCTCTGGAATATTTCAAGCGGGATTAATACCGAATGGTAATCTTAACCATCTATACCCTCCCGTTGGCGAATTAAACGTTGTCAGATAAGACGATTTTTTATTTAACTTAATTTGTAGAAATCCTGATTTAGCGTCAAGTTTCGAGAACACTCGTGCATTTGGTATATTAGATATGACATCTTCGATCGTTTTCATGGGGTAATGCGCTCTCTTAACCACTTTGTTCAAGTCGGAAGGGTCCAGACATATGCGAATCTTATCGTTGCGCCTTGACACGCCCATGGAACTTACCCATTCCGTCGGCACGTCTACTTTCGTAATATATTCGTTCTCTTCCATCTCTTTGAGCTTGTCAATTATTTTCGACTTCAGTGCTGCAGGTTGTTTGCGAGGCGCGTAGATGACAGGTTGCGCGTTTTGCTCGATCTCGATATTGTGCTCACCGGGTAAAGTCCCTGAGGTTTTGATAAGTTCGGGGAAATCTTTGAACTTAGCTTCCGCTATCGTGTCGGAACATCTTATGAATTCTCTCAATCAGATTGAGTTTCTCGGCCACGTCTCCGCTGATCACGTTTTCCAGCGGAATATCTACAATTTCGAATTTCACGTCGGTTACGATGTCTTTGTGTCTAACCGGTAACTATACACTAAGTAAAGGCTGAATCTTGTGATTTGAATAAGATCTGAGTAATCTGGTTGACCTTGTGCCGATGTCACCGATCCCTAACGTGTCGAACACGGACTTGACGATTATGGAACACTTAGTACCGGTATCTATACGGAATCGTACGGTTTTGCCATTGATTGTCGTTTTCACTACCCATTTGTCGTTGGACTCGGTTTTGTCATCCTGTGTGGTATACAAATGAAGAATTCTGTCGTCGTCATCCTGTTCTGATTCACTTTCTGTGTCGACATCTCGAATAGCATTCACTCCGGATTTCAAACGTTTCTACACACTGATATCCAATGATCCTTTTTGTGACAATATTTACACATACTTCCCATAGCGGGACACTTTCCTGAACTGTGGCTGTCCTTCGAATTTAGCCCGCATCGGCTACACTTGTCGTTCCTGTTACGGGTTTTCTCATAATCGTTGATCTTCTGTTTCGGTTTCTCCTTGCGCCTGTTAATCTTCTATCGTGTTTGTCGGCGTCCTTCAGATATGCGAAACATTTGCTGAGTGAATTGTTCGTCTTCACCTCTGATGAGCTTGAGTTGCTTTTTTGAGTTTTCGTACTGACGTCCAATACTGAGGGCTTTAGCGAGAGTCAAATCATTGATCTAAAAGTCTTTCCTGGACTTTAACGTGTCTCACGCCAGTCCATTATAATAAGTCTGCGATCCTTCACGAAATTGTCAAAAGACTCACCTTCGCTTTGTTTCCGCTGCTTTACTTTGAATCTGGCGGCCCGTTTGTTCTTTCGTGGGCGCACATAATCCTCGAATTTACTAAACACTCGTGCGGGTACGTCCTTGTGTGCCTCCTCGGCCCATTCGAACGTCTTGTAGACTTCTCTGCCCTGTTTTCCTACCCAACGTCCTAGCCATCCTGCTCGATCTTTGTCCTTAGCGGCCGATAAAGGTCCTTTAAACACAAAGTCTGCGTTCTCTTTAAAGCGACAGAACTCCTGATACATGTCTGGAGCGTCCCAGTCTAAGCATGGTTGATCAAATTGTCCGATGGTAGCAATGTTTTACCTCATGCGTCTGATGCAATGCCACTGGTCCGATAATTTTAGTAAGAGTCTGACTTTTTTCTCGAAAAACAGATAGTTCAAAAGTCCTTTGCAATATTTTCACTGATTCCAAGCAAATTTATGAACACCTGACACCATGTAACGTCGTGAGGGGTGTCAAACATGGGCCTACATAAAACTACAAGTGCATGTAACCACGTGTATTAATTAACTGACTTCATGGAGCAATACAATGTCGGGATGCAGATCCCAATCCGGATTTACAATCATTAAAGTGTATACACTACAGTATAATTACCAACAAGGTGACGCTTGCTAGAAGTCAGAATTTGGTTGGACGGTACATAATTTACATAGCAGGTTCAGAATTTGCTCGTTTTAACAGAAAAAATAGTTACGGCTCTCACAGCTAAAGGTCGGATAATGTCGCTGTATTACAACGAAAAGTCAGAAATAACGCACCTTTGTTTTAGCCATCTAAAAAAAAACACAAGGTGGTAGAATTTTATGAAATTTCAATATTGATTGATTGATTGTTGCTTCACGTCCAGTGGCAAATATTTCATGCTTCTTCAGGACGAGAACCAGTTCAATTTATCAAATAATTCAATTAGGGGTGGGATGGGACACAAAGGGGAACCAATTTTGACTGCCACTGTAAAAGGAGGATGGTTGGGTAGGGTCGGATAATTTAGCCTTCTGTAGCGGCCATCAGCCTACAGAAGGGGTCTTTAGCGTGCAGGGAGTGTGGCATTCTCCAAACACGTTACCCACTATGGTCCGCGGTCAGGCTTTCCGTATTATGACCTGACAACCCCCCAACGAGAGGGTCTCCCCTATCCGCCACCTGGGGACGCGCTAGACAGCTCTATGGGTTGAGCCCCCGTGATCCATCACAGGTGCCTAGAAATTTCAATATAAACAGGCGGTGGTAAGATTCCCTTATGAAAACCTTAAGATCTTCCAGGAAGATGGAAGTATGAAAGCTTTCAAAAAAACTATAACAGTTACAAATATCTGAATTAATCCTGCAAATGGCTCCTCTAATGGTCAAGTAAAGTCATCGAATATCTTTTTTCCTGTATTGTGCTAGAAGCATATCATCTTGTCCTGGTACTCTTGTTCTCATATTCAACAGCACTTTGTTTTGTCTGTTGGTTCGACGTGTTTATGACATCATGTTACCATGATTACGCGCCACAAAAGATCTTCAGATTTGGTAATAAATGTCCCCTTTCCACGCCTTTTCTTCATATAAAATGTATCTCAAAATACCGAAATAAATTTATAATAAACATCATTTCACACTACAGGACATAACAATATACATGTACTACATGCATGTTCATCATTGGAAAAATATAAAGACCATTGTTTCGCCGCGAAACAGGTGACAACTGCTTGTTATACATCGCATTTCTACCTGTTTCATATAAGCCTTATTTTTTACGCAATGTACTGATTGTATATCAAATCGATTGATATACTTATTATCATAACGCAATGAAAAGGGGATCGGAAGAAACTTTGAGACAATGTGTTTTTATATTTTTATTAATGAAAAATTAGCAACTTAGTACAAAATATAACTACTCTGTTAATGTTTTGCGACCATCTTGTGTCAAATGATATATATATATATATATATAGAATCTTACATCGCAAGCCGTTTGTTATCGTATTTCTAATTCAAATCTCGAGTCTCGTAGAAATACGATAATCAAATGTCCGTGAGGTAAACTACTGTTTCTCTAATTTTTTCAATAGTTTTAAATTAGCCGTAGTATTCATAATTGACTCGTTAAGAGATACCTTTATTATTCAGAATATTGCTGTTGGCGTTGCTTTGTTTACGCGTTGCTATGGAATCTTCGAAAACACAATGGGAATTTCAACGACCAATCCCTGACCGAGAATAACAAATCACACGTGGATTATCACATTTTTCTCATACCGATCGGATGCCCTGAAAACAGGCAAAAATTAGAGAAAGCTACTTACAGTGTATATTTACCACCCAATGCAGGAACTATTTCAATCTGTCCTTCAGCATTTTACGTTATTATTTTGACTTTCAACATTTTTACATTAAAAACAAATGATCAGTCAAAAATCGAAGAAGGGCGCATGAAAATTTGCGTCATAGAATATATTTTACATGATACATGTATAAACTTTCGCCAGATTGTCAAAGTCTCCTGTGTAACTGAGTATATTATAAAGAATTCTTACGAAATGCCTTTTGACCATTGATTTATCAGGAATTGGTCGTGGAATTAGCAAAAAGTTGGTTGAATGCGGTGCAGAGGTGTATGCTACCAGTCGAACACTATCTTATCTAGAAAGTCTTCAGCAAGAGGTACAGTTTAACTGTAGTTCAAAATGTTTATATTTTGTATGTGAAATCCTTATCAGGCTACCCTGTTATCCATGGTGTTCCTTATTTAATAAGTACAGAGGCACCTTGTGCATGGATTTACTGTGTTGAATGCTTTCTTCCTCTGTATCATACCAAAATATTTATTGTCAACAAGAGGTTTTTTATCATTCATGAAAGAAATAAACGTCATATCACACTATTATAGCATCAAAATTTTGTCAACTGATTCAGAATGTGGCTGACATTGTTTCTTCCTCATCATCAAACGCTTTGTTTTTATCTAGATTATTGCATGTTGCTCATATGGTTGGTTGGAATGATTTTGTTTTGATTTAAATTCGACAGAGGGAAACGTATAAACGAATACATTTGTTAAGTGTAACAGCCTCTTAGAAGTATTGAAACTCTATTTGTAATAAAAGAAAACATATTTATGTGTTAGATACGCCTCTAATATTAATTATTTTAAGTACATGTATATCTATGGTCACATAAAAAAACAATCTGATGCAGGAAGTCGGAAACGCCAGGTATCCACGCTCTCCCTACATGTTATATCGCTCTACACCACTTTTAAAATCTTGCTTGAATTATGGGCTCAAGTTTTTGAACATCAAAATATATATACAATACTGTATACAAATTAAATGTATGAAGTTAAAAATGAACGAGGAGTTCTTCGAAATTGAGCGGATAAATAAAAACACCAACAACTTTCTCTCAATTATTTCGCACTTTATTTTACAAAATTGAACAAGGTGATTTCCTTTTAAGATCATTGTTGTGATAATATTGGTATCCAAGTACATATGCACGCAATGTAGACAATGAATTATATTTTACCATAAACAAACCAAGAAATACAGGTTTTCTTTAGGTACCAGAAATCCATATAATTCAGCTAGACCTGTGTGACTGGGACAAAACAAGAGAGGAACTAGGGAAACTGGATGGCATCGACTTTCTTATCAATAATGCTGGTACTTCCATACCATGTAATTTTCTGGAGGTCTCGCAAGAGGATTTAAACCTGTAATTTGGTTTTGACTTATTTTATTAGAAAATGTAGAATAGCAATTCAGTTTATTTTATTTTCAAAACGTTTTAATTTGATAAGTCTGGGTTACCTTATATATATTCATGTACAAATTAAATCATTATGGAGGGGGGAAAGTAGCAATAGATATATTGTGCTACAACTTCTGATGAACTAGACGACTAAATGTATTTCAGTTGAATGAAACTAAAATTGGGATCAGTTCTAACGTCACTACTATTCTAAAGCGGAGACTGTCCTAGAACGGTTCTACGGTAGAACACACCTTGTCATAAATAGGTCTGAGTTAGTACTGTCCAGAATGGTTTTGGTCAAAACTGTCCAGGACATTTCTAGGCTAAATTCATAAAATACCATAAATTGCTGTCTGTACCGGTAATATTTTTAATTTCAGAGTTATTAGTTTTTAATATGTCAAAATTGTCATAAATGGTTGTATAAATTACAATTTATTTCAGACTCAATGAGTTTTAGAATACGATCACTCACTAAGGTAGTTTGTAATATATCGCAACAATTTGAACATCTAACTTCCGATTTGGATTTTTAGATAAATAAGAATAATTATTCTTTCATTGTGAGTGCAATTTTACATTTCTGAACTTTTTAAACTAGTTAAAAGTGTGTATTGGTAGAATTGCCTAGGACGGTTCTAGGTCAGGACACACTTGGTAATAAATGGTTCTAGGGTAGAACTGTCTAAAACGGTTCTACGTCAGAACTACCCAGAATGGTTCTAGGTCAGAACTCATCCTGTCATAAAGGGCTTTAAAAGTTTCAGGACGTACATGTATGTCGCAATGGTCGAGGTCAAAATAGGCAATGTCGCTAAAACATTTGACGTATTGCTATCTAAGACAACTGCTCAAAAGTATAAATATTGTACATGTATTATGGAATGAAAATATCTATGAAAATATAGTATGAACAATACGAAGGAAAAATATACTGAGTTTGATTTAAAAGAATATAATATTAGCTTTACAGATGTTTCTTTAATTAAAACGGACCTTACAATATACTTTCTTGTTGACAGTTGCTTTGAGGTTTTAATCAATGATACAAAATGCCAAAATCAAGCCAGCTTCAGACGTCTACTTTATTAACTGTTTAGACTTTCAAACTTTACTATACGTATTAACAACACATATTTGAATATCACATGCTAAAATTCACACAGATTCACAGCTAAACATATAAATATACAAAAATATTTCTAAAACAGTATTCTGTTTAAATAACATTCCACACTTATTTTTTTTTCAGAGTGATGAATACAAATTTCAAGGTTGCATTTAATGTTTCACAGGTACATTATTAATGAGTTTATGTGCAATACAGGTCGCATGGAAAATACTTTACAATGACGATCATCAGCAATAAAGTTTGGGCCTCTTCTATTCTGCACATGGCAAGAAGATGACTTTGGTCATTTGTTAGGTTACGATCACGATATGTATACTTAGATTTTAGATTTTATACTAAAGGTCACATGTTCAAAATCTAAATTTCAACCAATTGAAATGTAACCGACTAACACCAGAAGGGGAATCTACATGTAACTTTCACCAGATGGAAAAATGTATCTTCATATATTGCAAATGATCAGCAATACCATAATATTAACTTTAGATACCTTTGTCCTCGGGTTTATTGATTGTTTTGTATCCTGGTGCACTTTATCTGTGAATTAATTTTTTCACGGAGATACCATTCTTCGAATTGACTGAAACTGTCTAATGTTAATTCCATTCACCAGATGGGAAAATGTATCTTCATATATTGCAAATGATCAACAATACCATAATATTAACTTTAGGTACCCTTGTCCTCGGGTTTATTGATAGTTTGTTTTGTATCCTGGTGCACTTTATCTGTGAATTCATTTTTTCATGGAGATAGCATTCTTCGAATCGACTGAAACTGGATAATGTTAATTCCATTTCATTTTCGATATCAGATAACAATTTACCGTTGCTGAATAAAAAAAGAGGAAATATTCATAATGCATCGCTTGTACCTAGCTGTATACTGTAGCAAATTCAATCCCACGTTATTTATATTATGGGTCTGCATATTATAGTTATTCATTTTTTGTGTGGTCTGCTTTGTTTTTATTTTTATAAAATTTGTTGCCGGTGTTACTTTATTGCTATGATCGTCTCTTGCATATATCCTCTCCTTTAACTATTGGTTTGGTATCTTTTTTGTATCTTTACAAGGGAAGTAAGATCGACTCAGTATTTAGAATATTTTTTTTAAAACGGAGTCATCATAATTTATCTTAATAAACTGCCATGACTTATTTAAAATATAATATGACTATATAAACGCGAGAATAAAGCGTATCACTAAATGCAGTTCATAGGTGCAACACGGCGTTGAACCTAAATCTTTAAGTTAAAAAACCTCTTGGTTGTTCAAAACTATTATTCTAACCAAATATTTTAATCAGTTTAAATGCTATCTTAAATGAATACTTTGAACTGTTATAAAGATATTGCTTGCTCGTGTGTTTATGCATGTTTACATTGTACAGATTATTGCCAAAAAAATGGTTGACACCGGCAATGGTGGCTCTATTGTGAATATTTCAAGCATCTTCTCTAAAGGTGCGACGGATAGCGGCAGTGTGTATTGCATATCAAAAGCTGCACTAGATATGCTAACTAAATGCATGGCACTTGAGTTAGGACCACATAAGGTAAGTATAGGTATTAATTAATTAATTGGACGCGTAGATTATTTTTTTTAAAATAACGGCGGAATTATTGAAGGGAAACAATTAGATATTTATATAATTACGACGTATACGTGATTACTTTCATTCTCATTACCATGTCGATGTTGATTAATCTCTTATATCAGTGTTTGGAGGGGTTTGGTATGAATGGTAGCGTAATAAAATGGACAAAAATCGTCCATTAGTAAAGAGAAATCCAACAGACTTGTTTAAAAGGGAGCATAAATAAATGAATACAACGACAATAACATATAAATACTATTGACAAAAGGAACTTGGTTCAGACAAGCAGTGAAACCAAGGGCTTCAAAATTATATATGTACAGTTGTAAGTCAGTCGTATAGTAGTTATTGAAATACAAGTTCCTTATTCATGTAATGGTTTGAATCATTCAATATTCTGGAAAAAAAGTTTTTTGTTTTGTCTGTGACAAATTATCTGGCATAATGTTAGCTATATTTTTTGTCTCAACTTTGGCAACTTCTCTGGCCTGATTTTAGCAAAAAATACTATAGTTCAAGGTTTTGGTTATAATTACAAGACAAGTGATACATCGTTAACATCAGTATCAGTAGATTACATTTGTGTAGATATTATTTAACTTCATCCATTTGGAAGCCATTCATTGCAAGATAACAAAATTTCCGAGGACATATGATTGATAAGCCAGTAGTGTTTGGTATGGACTTTCATTGATAAACTAGAGATGTTTCACTGGCCTCTTTAGATGTTCTTTCCATGAAACGTCTGATTGCTGTTTCATATGAATTTTCATTATTGTTTTAACTCTGTTGCCAGACACATTCATTGACAATAAAAGTTTTGTATAGTAAAATTATCAGACATCCGTTTCTATTGAAGTGGCCATTGTAATGAAATTTGGGTCATTCTAGAAAGCTAGTCACATAGTCACGTCGCATATATAGCAAATTCATTTGAATCAACAGACCAACTGTTTGTCGTATGTTTTATCTGAAACATTACCAGTGGACCCTTTTTTCGGTATAAGTACCTGTATGTCATACAAATTCTTAAGTTTTTCATTTCCGTAATAGAATTGTCAATTAATAATTACATGTATTAAACTTTTGTAGATACGGGTAAATTCGGTTAACCCCACCGTAGTTTGGACAGACTTGGCTTTACAAAACAAGGAATTAATAGAAAAATTTTTTCCCGTTTCTTTAACTCCACTTGGGAAATTCGCTGGTGAGTGTTTGCCACTTGTATGTTTAACTCTATATGCAAATTATTTATAAAAAATATTAATTCATATTTGTCTCGAGGTATATAAATGGGGTTCATGAGCTGTGACAGGCATAGAACAATTAAAATGTATGAAAGACAAAAGCCGAACAAAACTTGAAGCAAAATAATAACAAAACTAAAACGGTTTTAAACAAGATAAAATTGCCCAAGGTTTCGGCCAAAACGGACTACTTCACGAGCATGTATAAATAAAAGATGTTGACTTTCTTAAATCCATGCAAAACTGAATCCGTACATAAAAATAAATAGATATTGACTCTTTGAGCCAATATAGATAGAGCAAGACTTAATCTGAACATAAAAAGTACTTATTATGTCCGAACTCAAGTCAATATCTTTTTATTTCTACCTGTTCATGAACAAGTCATATTGGCCGACACTTTAGGCAATGTTAGCTTTTTACCTCTTTGTAATACGTTGTAGTTGTTCTGTATCCTTTTAACGGCTCACCAATTACATCTATATTCCTTGTATTATATTGTGTTATAAGCTGAAACAGAGATATACGTTTGTGTATATCAAATTACATAGAAGATTTAGAAAGTAAAATGTAATGCAAATTTCAAGATTAAATAATATTGCTAAAATATTTGAACGACATTCGGTTTGAGGGATCCTTAAGTGCATGACGTCATATAGCGTGTGCATGTCAAAAGGAAGTCATGTTCATGTTATAACCGAAATTGACTTTGAGGAGCCAGAATTAAGCACCAAAAGTATTTAAAATAAAACCACCGTAAACCGTACAGATGTAAAACATGTTTTCACTTTTTTACTTAACCTTCCCTACTTTGAAATTAACATTTAGAACTATCATACATTAAGTACGAACAACAGAAACATTTCATTACATGCCGTAGTTCCTAACATTTTTATTATGTAAGTAACATTACGATATGCTAGGCAATTTCCAAGAGGCAAAATAGTACCTTGAACTCGTCTTCTATTGAAGAAAGACAATATATTAACATAATGTATATCAGAAATATGAAATTCACAAGTCTAGTTTCTCGTGTATATTCACTCTACATCTAGCATTGAGTAGCCTTCTAACCATGCTACATTGTAACTGTGATTAAAGCTTAGCTAAATGTTGATCACGTTATCGAATTCAGTTAACGTCAAGCTCGCATGTTGAAAATCGAAAATTTAACTATCTCGGGTGGAGAAATTCCATAACACACTCGTACCTGAAGGAGAGTCTATATTTAAATAGCAGATGAATATCGTTGATTTTTTTGAAATTTGAAATCATGCAACGAAATATGATGATGATCTAAACCTAGCACTTTACTACAAAATCGTCCCGTACAAGAAATGAAGAATTTCGAAAAAAATTTAAATACAACACATATATTTCATTGCTTCAGTTTACCTAATCATCCTGTAGATGATTAGGTAAGAAGGCCATTAACACTCCTTCACACTTTTATTGATTTCACTCATTCACTAAATGGTTAATCCAGGATCTTATATTCTTTTAACGATCCCAAACTTTCCGATACTTCCTCTTGGTAAAAGAGAACGCATATATCGTTAGATTTTTTGTTTCGTTGATTGATATGTTTACAAAATCCACGAAAATTGGTGTACAAAGAATAAAAATTGTTTTGCAGTAGCTACAAGGACAGACGACATGATACACACAAAAACAGGGAAAGAGAGATAAATAATGTTAAAAGTTGCCCGTTATTTTCACATTTCAAGTAATATTTTAGATTACAGAGCGTATCAATTTAAACACCTTTTTAGATTTTAGAATTCAAATACGTGTATTTTATATCGTTATATGTAATTCTTTGACAAATTAGAGTAATTATTATAGGATAACTAATTCAAGAATTTGAATATCGCAAAATATTCATCGAGTGACCGAAAACCACCTTAATTTACGAATGCGCGCAGCATGAGGGAACTATTGGTGTTTTCCGGTCACGAGTTGAATATTGTCTTGAATTAGTTATACTGTTTATTACATTGATAAAAAAGACAAAAAATGCTTTAAAAGTGTTATATTTTCCTTAGATCCCTTCCTGAATCTTTCGACGTCACAAACGTCATTTGTTGGTAACGCCCTTAAATAAAAACCGATCTTTCACTGACTGAAAATATCGAATTTATTTTCAATGGAAATTACGATAAATCACCATCATCAATGTAATAAGCATAATTATTATATGTACATGTCAAAGACATATTTTGTTACATTCATATGTAGAAAAGATAGAAATCAAAAATGTTTTTTTTTATTCTAACCCAGTTTTGTATTCATAATATTTTTACTGAACATATTTTGATTCGTAATAAATATGTTATATTTACGTTGGTTTACAAATTTTCAGAAATAGAAGACGTAGCAAATGCTGTTGTTTTCTTGCTTAGTGACAAGAGTGGAATGATTACAGGAGAGACAGTTCTTGTTGACGGTGGATTTAAAACACATTAGTAAATTTGATACTTTTATTTCGTGTCATTTTATTTGAATTTATAGGGTTTTTTTAAAAGCCAGAGAACTAAATATATCTGAACTCTACTTCAAGATTTATTTTTGCACCTTACTTCAGGACTATACTAATAAACGTAAAAGCATTTTGTATTTGAATATTTTTTTCCGAAATTGCATGAAGGGCATTTGAAAACATAAGTTGACTAATGTGAGGACTTTCTACTTTCCGATGTACGTCATAATTACTACTTATATTATAAGTAAGAGACTATTTTGGTGTCACATTCGTTACTGATCAACAGTTTTACAAGTATCATGCAGAGATAGGTTGTTGTTATCCGTTCAAAATAGTTTATGGTCTTCGATATTGAATTCAATGCTTTTTCAAGGGATGTAACTGCTATAACTTGAAAATACAAGGACTTCTTGTTGCCGAGACTTTGAATTTTTTTTCTGTTTGGCATAATTGGATGAAAATTTGAGTAAAAGTTTTCTTGGCTTGTATATATGTAGGAATTGATTGATACTTGGTCTGGGAGCTTGATAATAATGAGTTGTAATATAAACTTTAACGGTTTTCTCCTAGAGGGGCAGGGGTATTTGTGGCCCACTAGGCAACAGTACCTATATTTTTCATTGCAGTGACAAACGTAGCAAAACTGTAGGGAATATATACTGATGTGTCTGCCTTTCTGTCTATTTCCTTGTGCATTTTTGATTGGTTTTCTTGATGTTTTCTTCATATCGTCGATGTACCGTATAAGTAGACGAAACTTAACCACAGTGTACAACCCGCGCACCCGAGACCATCGGTAACACCGGATACGTTTAAAATTGAATGGCTCTGTATGTCTTTTTATGGAAAGCAAAAGAGGTCAAAGTTTAATTGTATGGCTTTTTATACTTGGTCAATCAATCAGTTGAAATGTATACACTCGGTTTTACTGATTGTCTCGGATGCGCCGATTGTATACCGTGTAAAATATTTCTACTAATAATATACAAAAAAATCATAAAGGCCATGTGAGCATTTGCCCTCATTTGATGTTCGTCATCTGTCGTCGTAAACTTTTTGAAAAAAATACATTACACTCTGAACTTGCTGGGGTAATTGGCCCTAGTCATCACTAGGGTGTCTAGCAGAAAAGTGTCAAAGGATGCTGCAAGTCAAATCACATGGCCTACGTTACTAAAAATAGAGCATATGGACCAGACAGTAGCTTTTGAAACTTATCTCAGACGAATTGCCTTTTAGGGAAAATTTGGCAAGGTAAAAACGACCAGTAGGACAAGATATACTTGCGTTTCAATTTTCGTAGAAACCGGATTACCGTCTTGGGAGTTATTACCTCTGAATTGTCGATTTTTAGCTTTTTTGTTTTTGTTTTTTTTAATATAAAAATCTTCATTATAACTACTGGGCCAATTGGAACCAAAATTGGTTATAATAGTTATGGGATGGTTCCCTTTAAACTTTTTATCTGGCATGTTCGTCCGTCATCCAGGATTGCCGTCACGGCCCGACATAAGAAAACTTGGCACCCTATGAGGAATAAACAATTTGAAGATCTCCTCTGAAACTGCTGGGCCAATTGGAACCAAACTTTGGTGGAATAGTCATTGGGTGGTGCCCTTCTAATTTTGTGTCTGTTGTCCCCGACCTTCAACCGAGATAGTTGCGGGAGATAATTATAAAAAAGGGGGAAGGAAATTGTTAAAAAAATTTTCTCTGAAACTACAATATAAACCAAACTTTACTTTAATGATCTTGAGATGGTCCCCTTCCAAAACGGTGTCCGGTAATTCCGACTTCCGCGACCATGATGGCCACGGCCGCTGAACTTAGTTTCACACTAACCCCTATGTGAATGCACCTTTACCACCTCCTCTAAATGCACTGGGCAATTTGGCCTAAATGATCATTAGGGGTGTCCAGTTTCAAAATTGTGTCGAAGGATGCACCGAACCAATAATGCGCTTACGTATATACTCCTTGCAGCCTATAGTTTGTTTGAAATATTGTTTGTAGTATAGAGTACTTGTAGGCTTGATATGTCGTGTTTACATTTTTCCGAATTTGAGGCAAATAGCTGTATATACCGCCGTCCACAGGTTGAAGATCGTATGGTAGAGTCTCACGGGTTGACTTGTTTTACTAGGATTTATGGTCTACACCCGGGATAAAAGAACGCTTTTTTTTCTCATTGACATTTTATTAAAACATTAAAAATCTGAAAATATTTGCAGATTAAGCACTCTAAAGTCCCACGTAGCCGAATTTTATCATGTGTACTGTGAATAAAATGACTGTTGAACAAAACTTCCAATTCTTCACTGATTTCCGTATTAGAAAAAGTTTGTAAGAATAGCGGCATCGCTATTTGTAAAAAAAGTTTGTACCAGGAACAAGTGCTTTATCTTAACTCGAAATGTAACTCGATAAATGACATTAGAAATCAATATCTCGAGTTCACTAGAACTCCAACTCGAATTATAACTCGAACTCTAACTCGAACTTCAACTCCAACTCTAACTCGAACTGTAACTTGAACTCTAACTTTAACTCGAACTCGATGTTTAGTCACACCTTAATGGAGGGGTGTAATAGAATTCTGAAACAAGCAAAGAAGTGTCAAATAAATTTTTGAAAGCAGGATATAGATGTTCTCGTCATGATATGACAATTACCACTGGATGCTGAATTCATCATAAAAGGAGGAAAGGAGATCTGAAAACAAAATAACTTTGAGAAAAAAGGGAGGGGTCATATCCCGATACCAAACCCCCTTTTTTATTTTAATAAATGGAAATGAATGACAAATCAGTTTACAAATTTAAGACTACTTCAATCAAATAGTTCAGTTCCCAAGGTAGTTAAATACGGATTAAAGGTCAATATACATGCTGTTAGTGTAATTGTCAGTATATGTATATAATAAAATGTCGGAATTATTTTGTTTCAATTAATAACCCTATTTATGCAATTTTTATTCCGGTGTGGTCATTTGCAAAACTATGTTAATGAGTGGATAAATATAGATTCCCCTTCAGGTACGAGTGAATTATGGAATTTCTCCACCCGAGATAGTTAAATTTTCGATTTTCAACACGCGAGCATTTAGCGAGCGTGTTAAAATCTAAAATTTAACTATTGAGAGTGGCGAAATTCCATAACTCACGAGTAAATTGAAGGAGAATCTGTTTCTCCTATGATTTTCGACAAAAACCTCAAGAAAATGTCGTTGCTATGTAGTTTGTTTACATATACGTCATTTCGGGACCTCTCTAGTTTATCGTTCCAATAACTGGAGAAAAAAGGGCGGTAATTCTCACGTAGAAATTTAATCACCGGGAAGTGGTTAAAGATATTATGTATTTTTATCCCACCGATTAAACACGTCAAGAATAGGAGAAACATCATTTATTCGCCTGAAGAACAGCATATGTATATTTTTATCTTGAATGTCCTAAATAATTTCATGCATATAGTCGACATGGCACACATGCTGATATTTACTTATAATGATAAAATCAGATAACATGATAAATGTAGCCGGATATATATCCTCCATGTATCATATCTTATCATTGCATAACATGAATTAGTGAAATTCATAAGACTTCTACTCTTAAAATTATTAAAAATTTGCACTGCCCAAGTGATATATATAAGAACAAAATTAATAAAGATTTCTCTTGTCTGATCACTATATGTACTTTTTGTTTACATCTAAGAAGTATTTGATGTACAATTTTATGGCATCCATTCAATTTTATTAACACTGGAGATACATGTTGTTCAGATGACATGCAGTAAATTCCGGGGCGGGGGGGGGGGGAGACACCTTGTCAAAAAGTTAACAGGTGGATTCTTCCAGCACATTTGAACTCCGTGCCCTTTCCAGACAAAATTTGACCATGTTACATACCCCATTACAGACAGTCTGTATTTAAACATAATACCCCTTTTCTGACATGTGGATATTCGTAGGATGTATCTTCATCTCAATGCAATAAACCAATTAAATGGGCAATTAAGTTGTTAACAACTGATTACATACAAGTCAATCCTGCCTAGGTTGTTTCCTTCAAATTATAACCCCGTTCCAGATGCTCCTAACATATAACTCCATTCCAGATAGTCAGATATTACCCCTTTGGAGAGAAGAGAAAAAAATGTAAACCCCTTTACAGTCGTTCTGCGAAAAAATCCACCCCTTTTGTCAGAACATACCTAGCACCTCATATATAGTAAGTGTCCCCCCCCCCACTCCACCACTTTTGAAATACCCAAAAATATCAGTTACCATTACGCAGCGATTGCTTTTATCGAATGCCCGATTGCTGTACGAAACTCATTTAAGAGAGAGGTTTGGCGATATGATCAAATGGATTGTGATAAATTTGCTAACGAAATAAATAAATTAAATTGGGAAGCAAAACGGGGCAGTTTTAATGATGTTGATGATATGTGCACTGAATTTAACCAAATTTGTCTAGATGTCGCGAAAGAATGCATCCTCACAAAAACAATAAATGTTCGTTCTTTTGAAAAACCTTGGTTTAATAGCAGAATTAAAAAAGAAATTCGAATACGCGATCGCTTAAGAAAAAAAAGTACTTAAATTTAAACGACAATCAGATATTATAAAATATAAAAGAAAGAAAAATAAAGTTAACAATTTAAAAAAAAATCAGCAAAAGAACACTTTGAAATGAACTTAAACAATATTTTATTAGAAAATTCACCCAACCCAAAAACATATTGGAGAATAATGAAATTATTAATAAAATCAAACAAGGGAAGTAACTTAATCCCAGCTCTCAAGAATATCACAAATGTCCAAAACTTAGATGACACTGTGTATGATGATGTAGGTAAATGCGAAATCTTAAATATTTTTTTTTTTCAGTATCAAATCTGTATGAGGAAAATATACCATTACCTGACTTTGATTACAGGACAGAAAATTATCTAAGAGATATGAGCATAACGGAGAACGAAATAATTGACATTATTAAAGTACTTGATCCGAAGAAAGCGGTGGGTCCAGATCATACAAGTCACAGAATGTTAAAAATTTGTCCAGAAATAATTTTTAAAACCTGAAAATTATTTTTAATAAATCTCTCCAACAAAGAAAATACCCTAGTAACTGGAAGATTAAAAGGGTGATATTTCCTTGCCTTCAAATTATCGTCCAATTTCATAATAAGTTGTCTTGGTAAAGTTATGGAAAGGGTCGTTTACAAACATGTTTATAATCACCTTGTAAATAATAAACTGATATATGAATAAAAGTCAGGTTTCTTACTAAAACACTCCACTGTTCATCAACTATCAGAATTATATAACTCAATACTAAATTTTCTTGAAAGAAGAGAATTTAGTTGTTTTGTCTTTTGCGATTTTTCAAAATCCTTTGATAAAATCTGGCATAGGGGACTTATACATAAAATTAATTCATACGGAATAAAAGGAAATTTATTAGATTGGTTTAGAAGTTACGTTCATGAAAAAAAACAATTAGTGATCCTCAAAGTATCATCATCTACTTTGTTATCTAAACCGGGGGTCCCAAGGGTCTGTCTTGGCCCCTTTTTTTTAATTTGCATTAACGATATTGGAGAAAACTTCTTTTCTTAGCCAGATTATTTGCAGACGATACGTCTATAGGATTTTCTAGTCAAAATAATGAAGAAATTAAGATATTAATATCTTAATATATATATAATATTTATTTGAACTTAGCAATTGGTCTTCTGATTTAATTATACCTTACTGTAGACTCTCGTTAACTTATGGCTCGTTTTTACCTTCTACAGTGAGAGATTGGAATAAACTTGATATATCTTTCCGTGAATCAGATACAATTTCAAAATTTAAGAGCGCCATGCGCAGGAATCATAAAAATGACATCGTATCTAAACACTATTTTTATGGTCCACGTAAGTTAAACATTATTTTAACCCAAATCCGATGTGGGGCCTCATTTCTGAATTATGATCTTTTTATCGAGTCAACATAATAACTAGTCCAGTATGCGAATGTGGAGCATTGTGTGAATATGTTTAGCATTTTTTTTTTGTTTGTCCAAGATACAATAATATCAGAAAAGATATGCTTGACAATTTGTCCCGGCTTTCCGTAAATATGGATGTTAACTTGCCTATTAAAGATAGTGATGAACTTACCTATGACAAAAATACAAATATTTTCAGACAAGTATTTATATTCATAAAGAGTCTAAACGCTTCCTCATTACTTAATTAAAAATAATAATTGAAGCTTTGATATGTCATCGTTTACATGTACCCGTCTTACTTTGTATTACTTTTTTCAAGAATCTATTTATATATATATATATATATATATATATATATATATATATATATATATATATATATATATATATAAAAATAAAAACTATAAATCGTAATTCCGGACGTTTCAGCCGGTCGCCGGCTTTCCTCAGCGGAATTTATTATGAGAGTAACTCTTGGTAACATAGATGCGTACATGTAACCATGTAACAATAGGTGACGTTTTGTGTAACAATAGAGAGAATGAATTACGTTACAATAGAAAATTACTTCCGTTACAGTTCTAGAATTTCAGAATGGAAAAAATTGCCCTAGAATAATAAATGTTTAAACTGTTCGTCTAGCAACGGGATTCACTCAAAAATGTTAAATATAAATGGATTACTAAATCTTGATACAAAAAGGAAAAGTTTCCGACTCTCCATGTCCTTTAAACGTCAATTTGAGAATTTAGTCCATTTGGATGTAGCGTATTAAGTTTTTTAATCCAAAACGATTCTCGCACTTTCCGATAAGTGTCACTACCGTATAATTTTTCAACGCCTTTAATCTTTAAATCCTCTGATGAATGGTTTGTGGAGTTGAAATAATATGCATGCTCTATTATAATTTAGATTATATAACAATTGTAACCGGGAGAAGAATCTCATAATTGGATAATAACTTGTGTCTTATCCATTTTTTTTGTTTTGAACATGGTATAAACTAAACTCCCCCCCCCCCCCCCGATAAAAATCTAATATGGTTGCTCCCTTGTACAAACAGTGCAAGTTCCACCAAGAAATTTGAGTTTTAAAATCTAATTTTACCAGTGTTGGGTTAGTGTTCAGACGTGTATATATATATATATATATATATACAATTAACAAAACATCTCATTTAAACGTCCCAGTATAAATAATATATCTTCCGTATGTACATGTATTTGCGTAATTCATTCAAATGTAAATTTTTGCGGTAAAGTTTCCGGACTTACAGACGAGTGATTTTAGTGATTCATGAGAATGATATAGTACATTGTACACACATCCTGGACATTTATTTTATTTTAAAAAAATCGATTTAAAACATGTAGATGTGTTCTACCTGTACTATACTACACAACAGTATAAAGATCACTGTACATTTCAGTCGGTTATCAGTGTTATAGCAGTTAAAATGTCGAATTTATTGAGTTTCGATAACCCGGTCTTCGCAAATTTTGCATTTTATGCCGGTGTGGTAATTTGCAAAACTATGTTAATGAGTGGATTAACAGCAGTTAATAGAATGAGGAACAACGTAAGTTATTATTATTTTTTTTATCTTGTCCCATATAATGACTCCTAGAGTGTGCTGTACAGATAAAACATGTGGAACGGGTAGGGTATACCCTACATTTGTATATTTTCGTAACTTTAAATTGAAAGGTTTTCACAAATTTTTTTCCTATCAAGAATATAATTAAAATTAATAAAAATGTATTTGAAAAATAAGAAAACTATAAATGCATGTCTATAATTCAAAGTCAAAAAGACATTCCGCGTTAAATTTTACAAAAAAAGGTTTGGACCGTGGATACGAACATTCTTTAGGAATATTTTTACTTATACACGTAAAAATCGATTTATTAAATGCTTAATGGGGTGGGGGGGGGGGTTAAATTGTTTAAAAAAAAGAGATTCAAACACACTTTCCGGTTGATTTCGATTGATGTACTCGTCAGTTCTGCTCGAAGCCAAAGAATTGACGTAGTGAGATTTTTCTTCGTCACTACGCTTGTTCTATATTAAAATGATAAAAATTCAAAACAATAAAGTAAAATTTTTACAATACAGTATTGTCACTAATGGTTAACTGTCCATTAAATTCACAATTTCGTAATCCAAAATTTCGGTCGTCAAACGGTGTCCGTTTACTTCACTAATCGGTATCCGATTCGCCCTACTTAAAACACAGTCTATCTTTTTATACAACTTCGGGGATTAAACTAAATTCCATGGCAATTTCAATAAACGGAATCTTAATTTTCACAAATAGAGAATTATACATGTGATAACATATTCCTATTATCTAAATTTTAAAAACATCCGGATTAGGATTAGCACTGATATATATAATTACATTTAATCACGAACATACAATAAGCACAAATTATCAAAATAACAAATAGAACAAAAGAAAAGATTACCGAAACGAAAGACTTTAAAAATTAGCTGCCAAGCGTGGGAAAATTTGTCCTTTGAAAATACACGAAAATGTCCACTACGACAGAATGCTGGAAACCGAAAATATATCTTTAATACTTGTACAAATTCTAAAGATAAAAAAAAGGAAATGTATATACAAAAATTTCTAAGGCTCTTCCTTTTGATGCAGAGGTAACACTTAGCTGAGTTTGCGCATGGATTCCTGTTTGTTTTAATTGTTTTGATTTTTGATGTTTGTGCTTATTAATTCATCACTATATCTTTAACCGGTTTTCCAACATTTTGATTTCGCGCACTGCTGATGAGTTGTCAGTCAACGAAAAGGCCATACAATGCATCAATTTATTTCGGTATTTTGTGATAAAGTTCACAGGCGCTTGGGTATAGGTTGATGTATTGAAATTATGTAAATTTGTGGAATAAAATCGTTATTTTTTTATTTGACAACATATGATACCATAATACGCATGTCCGATCTAGTTTTTAGTCATTTTAACATGTTTGATACAACCCCTTGTTTGTGTATCTATATTTTATAACACAAATTTATATAATTTCAATACACCAACCTGTACCCAAGCGCCTGTGATACAGTTTATATACATGTGGCTGTATTTCAGTATTCTTTTCTAGGCATTTGCTAATCCAGAGGATTTTTTACTTTCTAAGAAACCTTTAGAAGAAAGAAAAGCTCCACCAAATGCAACAGTTGAGCGAATTAGAAGGTACATGTAAACACGCTTAATATATGGAATTCATTGATGAAAAAAAAATTCAACTCGCTCTCAGGCTCCTTACACAGAGCATGTAAGCAAAGAAATTACCGGTCTTTTCATAGAGAAAACTACTCATGTGTGTATAAATGATTTTTCCTTTTTGGATAAATGCTTACATAAAATATTATACAAACCCTTACTCCATTCGTAAGTATGTACTTTATTGCCAAGGCAAGATGTTTTCAGAATGTTTATATATTTGTAACGTTTTTATCTGTTCTTTTGTGTGTAATCTGTGTGTCCTCATCATCAGTGGTACAGATGTTACGATAATCGACAATTCTTTTAAACCGCTTACGGCGACCAATTTGAATTGATCGTGGATACCAGATTTATTTATGCATTGAAGACCTCAGTGACTTTACGATGAAAAGCTAGCAATCCGTACAGTTGAGGGAGTAGTGGAACACAACTCGTCATAAGCCGGATCCTAAGTCATAATCTCAGTGTTACCTGTCCTCGTGAATTACAAATTTATATTTTGATGTCAGACGTCATAAGTTTTACACATATATGTACATGTGATTTTCGTAGTAATATAAAACACATCGTTGTTCTTTTTAATTCCATAAATGTGTATTATTATTATTGTCTTTTAATCATTTATTTATTTATTGTTATTTGTTGTATATATATTTTTATTTTATTCATTGATAGTTTTAATCTGTTTTTGTGGAAAAGGAGGGGGACTGAAAGGGAATGGTATTTGTTTCTTTTTAGGGTTGATATACACATACCAGCTAATTTTGTCCATATGGTAATGTGGGAACAGAAAAAAATCATTATCCAGGGCAAAAAGTCCATAGCAGGGCAAAAAATTCATATCAATATCAAAATCCATATTTATATCAAGCGTCTCGTGAATTTTATCAGAATCATAACCCGTGGGGCAAGATATCCACGAATTTACGTATCCCACGAAATGCCTTTTTTTCTCTATCCACGAAAATGGATATCCACGAAAATAAATGAATCCACAGTAATTGAATCTTTAATTTGACGTCATTTTATTATTACCGTCGGACGACGGATAATTAATAATTCTTGAAGATTTGTTGGTTACTGGTAAAATTAATTGATCACACCAGACTTATATATGATTAACACTTAATGCCACCCCGTTTCCCATATCAGTCTATACATTTATATCATTCGTCGACCCATATTATGGATATGGAAAGTGGTTTGTAATAATTTGTATATATTCTTTTATATAAATCTCAGTTATTTCTCTTTCATCGTCTGAAAGTTTATATTAAACCAACATATATATACATGTATGGTTTAAAAAGGACAATTCTTACCAAAGTCCTGTCGGATCGTGTTTGAAACTAATTTCGTCTGTGGAGACACTCCTATTTGGCAGTCGTTTACCATTTTGAAAAGGGTACGCAATATTACAATTTCATTAATGTTTGACGAATCTAACAGGGACCTGTCAGTTAGTATATGTGCATAAAAAATTTAACTTATTTTCTTTTCAGGTGTCACTTGAATGATTTAGAGAACGTAATTCCTTTTGTTCTAATTGGACTATTGTATGTATGCACTAAACCTGATCCTGGGACAGCATTGATGCATTTCCGCGCATTTGCAGGATTCAGGATTTTTCATACATTTGCTTATCTCATTCCGCTGCCGCAACCATCCAGGGCCCTCGGATTTTTACTTGGTGCTGTCGTTATTGGATCCATGGCTGTTACTGTTTTGAAGGCTGGTTCTTACTAAAAACTGAACATTTATAAATAAGAGAGGTTTTCTTTTAAACGGGAACAACTGTTATATGTACAACGTTTGGCCTTTTCTCCTTTTGTTGATAAAGTAACAATTTGTACGATATGTATTTTAATATTAAAGTATAAAATCTGGTATTCTAGATGTTAGAATCACAAAATTAAATGCATACCCAGTTCCCACTGTATCGTGCGTTCCATTGTAGCTTGTTAAATGTAAATTTTGACGTCGTTAAGTGATGAGCACGATATACATGTACATTTAGTAAGATACCAGCAATTGGGTTAAAAAAGGTAATATTTGTTTAAAAAAAAAGAAATCTTCCTGATGAAACTTAATCCGAAATGCGAATTGTACGCAATGTTTCTGAGTTTATTTAACTTCCATTTAGGCGATTCCGGTGATACCCCCCCCCCCCCCCCCGCTTTTGATGCACAAGGCTTAACATTTTGAAAGGCAAAACAATCCAAAAAGTTGAAGAGCAAATTCAAAAATGCCAAAATGACCAAAAGAAGTAAATCCAACACCATATAAGGACAGAGTTATTCACGAGCACAGATATCCCTTAGTTTTGAACATTTTCACAAATTTTACAATTTTGTAACAGAAACTTTTAAGTATCAGTTTCGGACTAGTATCGAAATACCAGCAACTGAGCTGGGGATACCCTCGGGGACTTGGAGCCCATCGGCAGCGGAATTGACTCAGTGGTAAAAATAAAATTTTATTTGATACCAATTTTCATGCACAAGACGTGTACATTTCGTCGATTTACGAATCACCAGTTGTGCTCAAGGTTTAAAATGTCGAAAACAAAACAACAATCCAAAAGTATGAGGAGTACATGTATATTCAAAATGGCCAAAATGACCAAAAGGGTTAAAGAATTTAATTAAAATACATTTACTTTACATGTTCAGTAGAAATGAATAGGTTGTAAAACTATATATATTATACTTGTTTATTTACTCATCAAAATAGTTGCTATTTTTTCGATTTCCGATTGACACGGGAAAAGGTCAAACGGGGAATAAAAAAAATATATTTCTCTTGAAAAAAAAACGTTATCTTATTTTCTTGTTTCTCTGCTAGACATTGAAATGGTTTAACATACATGCTCAATGTACATGTAACTGTTGTTTGCACAAATATTTTTATACATGTTTAAACTTCACATTTCTAACGAAAATAGATAAATACATTTTTGCAAATGAACAAATATTCTCAACAAACACGACAATCGATCATTGTTCAATTAACTTAACTGAATCGGGACAGACACACTGTCGGAAGAACCAGGGTAAAACTATATGCCCATTCAATTTCTTGGTCGAGTCTAGGTGAAAAAATTACATTTAATATCGGAAAGGCACTTTTATACCATGATCATATAATACTCCACTAAATTTACTAATTATTGATTCCTCCAAATCACATCTAGTTCATTTAAGTCACAACAGGTCTCTCTCATTCACAGTATTGCACTAAATGTCCTTGTTGTTGGCAATTCAAAGACTTTGCCAGTGGTTAATTAAAAGTTATTTTAATGTTTGGTGAGCAATTAGAAGCTTTTTGAATAAACAAAAATGATCCAGAAACAACCAGTTCGCTCTAATTGAAATTCGGTCTGCTGCACTCTTCACTTCTGTCTGTCAAAAGTCGCGCCAACATAATATTACCGATGAAAAACGCTGTATTCTTAGAAGGTTTATATTCTGTTTACAAGCTGCATACGGGAATATAAATGTCTGACATACCTTCAAAAATCATTAGACAAGCAGATTGTTTCCTCCAATCCACAACCGGAAATTCCTCCAAACGTGTTTCTGTCACAGCATTTTGTTGTGACTTAGATCGATTGGTGGCCGTGACAAAGTGAAAAGTTTAGGAAAAAGTTATAAACATTTATGGAATACGGATGACGATGTAGTTGTTGCTATTCGCGGAATTTCTCTCACAAGGTTTGTAGAAAGAATTAAAATTATAGTACACTAAATTTCTTACGCAAATTGATAATTGTGTTTCAAAATTTTTCTTTTGATCACTTTTTTTATCACCCTACGAACGTATGCATTAATGAAAAGTTAGATTTGTAAGTCCTTTAACAAGTTGGGAATAACCCCTTATTGTTTAAGGAATAATTCACGGAGACTCCAGTATATCATTGTTTTATCAAGGGCTGGCCATTTATGCCTTTTATTTTACCCCGAGCGATAACAAGGGGTAAAATAATGGCATAAATGGCCAGCCCGTGGTAAAACAATGATAAACTGGAGTCTCCGTGAATTATTTTCGATTCTAATAGGACAGTTACGGTGTTTTTGTTATATTGCCGTGGCCTAAGGTGAACTCCGATTTCCGCCATATTTGGCTATTTCGCTAATTTGACACGCAGCGTCACATGTACAACAAACCAGTTCGATGCGCTGTTTTGGTTCTGTTTTTCTGTTTAGATGTAAATGAAGAGGATAATGTTAATTTATCGATTATACCTATCGAAGATTTGGTTTAAATTCACATTGTCAGATTGTGAGAATGGATTTTTACACTACGGTAATCTTTAGGACGCGGCCTAATGATAATGATTGTATGGCATAATGTCCTGCAAAATTTGCATAGGGTTTTTTATAGTCAACTACTTAAACTTTTCACCTTCTAGTTCAAGGAACGTTCCAACGGCAAACGGCGAAGCCATGTTTAATAACAGTGTAGTTCCGTATGCAAACGACACTGGAGGGGGAAGGCAGTGCTCCTCGGGATTTTGGGGGAAATCATAATTTTAAAATTAATTAATTGTTAAAAACTTTTGATAAAACATTGTTAAAGTCCGTTTATTATGTTTTGTTATATTTATTTAACTTTTGTTCCCGCTACACCAGAATTAATGAAAATTTATTTATAACAACTACAACAACATTCAGAAACCCCTATGCTAAATATAGAAATTTAATCAACGGTTCTTAGAGTTGAAAAAATAGCGTGGGAGTAACACTAGAACAGCCAACTAAGTCGCGTGCAGCTTATATGGCAACTATTGTTTTACCACGCTTGTTGTCCCAAAACCTTTGACAGCCGTCATATTAGAATGGGATATAGCACCTCAATTGGGCTATAATACCACAATTGGAGTATAATTATATACCCCAATTGTGTATCTAGAGACTTTTAGAGTTTTTATTCTTTTATTGTGTATTCGCGCAGCTTTTTTTCTGTAAAAACTTTCTAGGCCCAATTAACTGTCATGAAAATACCATACGAACTAGACAGAATAAAACTGCATTTAAAAGAAATAAATCAATGTTTTAAAGCTATTATTCCCTTCCCGTCTCGCATGCGAGACGGGATAAGTAATCAAAAACTAAACAGAGGGAACCAGTTGTTAAAACAGGACCAGAATAAGTCTCCTGATTAGCCGTCCCAACATCATGAGATGGACGCATGCATAATCAACGGCCTCTGATTGGTCAATCAACTTGAATAGCTGATCTGCAGATGCAACTCCGTACATGATTACGGGATAGCATCACCTAAACTATGGGATTAGCTGTCGTTTTCGACTGCTCAACTTATATTTCATGATTTAATTCCTTGAAATACGTCGTATACAGCATGGTATAAATTTACTATATCTTATATTAGTATCTTTGAATTGTTATTTTAAAGACAATTAGAAATACAAATATCATATAGAATCTTCCTAATGTACTAAATATCTTCAAGTAACCACCACATGTATCCCGCTGTGCCTGTCCCAAGTCAGGTCGTGGTAATTGGTTAGTCTTTGTACTTTATATTAATAGCCTTATTGTATTTACAAGTATGATTGTTAAATTTTACAAATTTCACACAATCATACATTTGTCAATGTTTGTACATTTAACAAAATGAATATTGTCATAGATATCGTCAAATGTCACCCCTTACGTTTCGGAAGTTTACTTTAAAGATAAAGGCTATTACATATACTTGTATCTGTATGGCAATTTAAAAAAAAAATCAAGTATAGAAAATTAAAATCTTCGAATATCCTTTAGTGAAAAAGGCAGCCCAAAAAGCAATCAAAACACAGACTTTAAAAAAACTATGTATTAATATATCTATTGAAAGGTAGTAATAATACATATACTAAGGTAAAGTTTAATGTGATGACATTACGAACGTTTATAAATAATACATAAAAAAGAATGCTCTTTATTAATAAAAAGCTAAGAGACGGCTAGCTTTTTAGAAAAGCTATTACGGTGTCTTCCCGTTTAGCCAACTTTTGAAAATCAGGTATAATACAATATTCCCGTTTAGACAACTTTAGATTGTTTATAATTAGTGGGCTGTTTATTCAGTAATTATGAGGTGTCATCTCAAATTGTGACTGAAAATTTGTTCCTGTTTGGATTAACATTATATGTAAATAGGACAGTAATATGGGGGAAATTGTTAGGATTTGATTCAAATATTTATGAAAATATTGAAATTATTTTAAAATTAATTGAAGCAAATGTTTGGTGAATTACAATATTATTACATTTATAAAATATTTTTGAAAGTTTAAATGTGATTTAAAGGTATTTTTTACACTTATCTTCTGTAAAATTAATTAAAAAAAGAAAGAAAGAAAACACATTTTTTATGAAATTGTGAGGAAACTTGAGAAAGTGTGGCAAAACAAAGACAATAATTCTTTTTATAGTATACAATGATGAAATATAGAAATCAGAAAAAAAGGATATGAGAATATTGGGGAAATTTAAAAAATATAAGAGCAAATAGAAATGATAAGCCAATATAGATCTTCAATAGGTTGAATACACACCAATCAGTAATCATTAAATCACCAGACAAATACACACAAAAACTTACAGAATATAGAACCACATTTGATGCACATTTATGAAAATGAAATTAGTCACTTAACAACAAGAAATAAAAAATAATTATAACAAATATGTTATCTAGTTGCAATAAATGTTCGGCTTCCATTTAAGCTGTTCAAAGAGAGCTAATCCAATTGCTTTTTTTTAATAATTAAAACAACAGTGGACACACTGGAGTGTCTCGCCTGACTTTTAGTGTTCATAATTGAATTTATGTTGAAAGTAAAAAAAAAAAGTTTATATAAGCTTTACATTAAATTAACATTTTAATGATGAATGAACACGACGTCAATTAATCTTTATGAATTGACTGGAGTGAACTGTATTCTATATTAAACATTCATGCATGAGTGACCTTATTTTAACATTTTCACACCTTCCAATGTTTTTGTTAATCACTGTTTAGTAATTATCCCTTAAAAGTTTTTATTATTAAATATCATTATTAATGTTATTTAAAGATTTGTATAAAATAATGAGACTATTTCAATATAAGTAATCAGCAGTTAAATATTAAAATACATTCCATACAGCAAATATAGTTGACCTATTACTTATAGCATCTGAGAGAAGATCAAACAACAGAAACTTTACATTGACCAATGAACCACAAAAATGAGGTCAAGGTCAGATGAAACCTGTCAGACAGACATGCACACCTTACAATCATTCCATACACCACATATAGTTGACCTATAACTTATAGTATCTGAGAAGAGGACCAAACAAGAGAAACTTAATATTGATCAATGAACCATGAAAATGAGGTCAAGGACAAATGATACCAGCCAGACAGACATGTACACCTTACAATCATTCTATACACCAAATATAGTTGACCTATTGTTTATGGTATTTAAAAAAAACAGACCAAAACACAAAAACTTAGCATTGACCAATGAACCATGAAAATTAGGTCAAGGTAAGATGAAACCTGCCAGACTGACATGTACCCCTTACAGTCATTCCATACGCCACATATAGTTGACCTACTGCTTATAGTATCTGAGAAACGGACCTAATCACGTAACTTTAGCCTTGATCGATGATCCATGAAATGAGGTCGAGGTCAGGTGAACCCTGTCTGACGGATATTTAAACGTTGCAATGAACCTACATACCAAATATAGTTATCCTATTACTCATAATAAGTGAATTCACATGACAAAATAAAATATACATTTTTTCAAGCAGTCGCTGAACCATGAAAATGAGGTCAAGGACAATGGACATATGACAGACAGAAAGTTCATAACATAAGGTATCTGCATACAAGGTATGAAGCATCCATGTCTTCTACTTTATGAAATATAAAGTTTTATACAAATAGTTTACGCCGCCGCCGCCGCCGCCACCGGATAGTAATACCTAAGTACACCAAAACAAAGTAATGATAATTGATTTCAAATTCTTCGAGATAAAAAGATACAAAATAATGTTTGTTCTTTTAATTTATTGTCAACATAAGATGACTAACAATGATATACACGTATAAGAGAGGACAGCATTTGACATTCACAGAAGGTTGCTTTGCCTTTGATTGGATTAGATTTATGACAGTGCAAGTGATCTAATTTTAACAGACAAGTTTTCATCCAAATACTCCAATTGGGGTATACCATTATACTCCAACTGGGGTATTCTATCCCAATTAAGGGTCATTCCCAACCTGTTTAAAAAGATTTTTCATTGGAGTTTAAATTCTTGATTTTTTTAATGGCATTTATGCATTTGACTTAAAAAAACATGTTTCCCTCTTTAATGTTTGTTTCAATATTTCGTAAGTCAGAAAGTTTTGTTTTATCAATAGTCTTTATCAGTGTTAATTGCCAATTATATTCTAATTTGCCAAGCTCAAACGAATATAAATTATTTATAAAATAAAAACTCAACACATAAATAGCAGCAAGTCTGTCTACAGCTGTAGCAGCACTTTTATTAACAAATTCCAAAATTATCAAATCAACTTCATTAAATGTCTAAAATTTCTATGTCTATATATTCAACACTCAGTCGTGTCACATAGCTATCTACAAAAGAGAAACTACACATTATGTCAATGTTAAAATAACTATTGTCTTGCTTTCAAATATATAAAACAGTTGTATAATGTGTCATCAGTGTTTAGGTAATCAATATTTGTTATATGGTTCTAGTAGTATTTTGGTCTTTTTTTTTAACATATGTTTTATCTTATGGACTTGTACCAGTATGCAATATTTGCATCATACTACAAAATAGTGGGTGGGCAGGTGGACATTAACACCATTACGAACTGCTGCTACACGGGTTGGTAGACAAAACTTTGATTAACTAAATGTCATCATAAAACTGCTTAAATACCACTTGTACACGGAATGCGCGAACTGCACGTACATCCTAACTCCTAAAACCCTAATTGCGGCTATAGACAAATGAAAGACCACCCAATCATGACGGACATAAACACATACCATGTGCTTACAATAAACACATGCACGTAAATAGTAAACATTAAAACGTGGTCCCAAATCTATTTATGTTCACCGTGAACTTTCATAAATATATAGACCATGACCATTTTAGCTTATAAACGAAAGTTACGGTTCATCTGTTATGTTAGCCGTCTAGGGTTCATTGAAGTTATTTTTAGCAGCTTTAAATAAGGTTAACACTGTACAAATTTTAAAAAGGTGATTGTTGTTTGTAACCTTACTAAAAAATGTCGGATTTATTAAGCTTTAAAAACCATGTTTTTTCCAGTTATGCATTCTACTCTGGTGTTGTGATATGCAAAACTATGTTTATGAGCGGATTAACAGCTATCAACCGGTTTCGTTACCAGGTAATATGTTTGAGTATTCCCTTGATTTTCTAAAATTTATTTTTTGTCAGTTTGTGGTTTGCTTTGTTTTTCCTTTGTTTTCAGTCAAAGGATATACAAAGTACACGTACCTTAATGATATTGCATGACGTATATTAAAAAACGGTTGCAGATTTTAGATCTTAAGAATACTTGTTTTTTTTTAATTTTGGTTCATTTGTATGTCTCGGGGTTTAGTGTGCCGTCCATTTTGCTGAAATAATATGCATTATTGTTTAGGGGCCAGCTGAAGCCCACCCATTGGTAGTGTAACAGGGTTTCTCAGGGTTTCCATTAAAACCAAGTCAGTAGGTTCAATACTTTAATTAATCAGACGTAAATCAAGATGGTGACCCTAAAATATAAATAACAATATTCAGTACCAAGAAATATAATAAAGAGTACTTTTACATACAAATTTCCTAGTTTTAACAAAATAATTACTGCTTTGTCTAATACTTCAAAATAAATACAAAATAAGTGAAAATATGTGAAAACTACGTAATAACTTTTAAAAATATGCATTATATGAAAAGTGTTATTTTCTTTATATTGTCTGACCATTTTAAAGTGTAATAACAAAATTTAATATTGCACATAAAAAGAGACATTACAGAAAAGAGTGCAAATATTTCCACGAACAAAATTTACACACAAACAATTACAATTAAAAACACACACACATTTAACATGAATCTTACCTCACATGAGGTGTAAATGCCTCTGCCTTTCAAAAATGCATTAGGCACTGGTAAACACAAGACGGTCTACATCATCTGTTCTGGAGGATGACTATCGAAATTGGCCTGCATAACAAAGTTTGTTTATTAAAGTCAGATTGACTAAAATACACATATATACACAAATTATACATTTTCTGGCATCCTAAAAATTGCACATAGATCAAATTGGTCAAAATACTAAATTTGTACAATAAGCTTAATTATCAAAGTTTAATTTTTAAAATATTATATAATATTCTTTTATTCAGTTATTTATAGAATCACCCTCTGATACTCTAATACTCCATTCTAGGCTATAATTATCAGATTTACATTATTCTGAAGGAAATAATTGTTAATTATAAATTTTCAGTAATTTAATAATATTTATTATATTAAACATATTTTATAACCTTTAAAATTATCATTTTATCATGTCACATTCATTTCTCTCAGAATCACACATTCAACCATTCATTCTGGCAAAAGGTTAGTAGTTTGGACAAGTTTAGGACTAGAATTAGTAGAAAAAAACCTTATAAGAGTATTTTCTTGGCTTGAGTTTGTAGTTATAGTAGGACATTTAAATATCAAAACAGGGAAACAGCCATTTTTCTTTATACATTTTTCCTTCCACCAATTGCCTCAGAACAAAAGGAAAATTGTAGAAAGTATGTACAGCCAATCGGAATTAAGAATTGAGTAGCTTTATGGGTGACTGTTGTACCCAAACAGTGAGATCAAAAGTATATGAATCAGAAAGAATAAAATCCAGATATAGTGAGACAACAAATCCAAACCAAAACCGTTAAGTCAGTCAAGTCCAAGTCAAGTCATTATGTCTTAATGACTACAATAAACTAATCAATTACTACTAATTATAATAATTTACAATAAGTAAATAATTACAAAAATGTAATTAAATGAATTACACTATAATTTAATACAAAGCATTTAAATAACATTTTATTCACAAAACATAGAAATACACAAAATATGTAAAAAAACTGAGTCTACTACGGTAGCCCTGAGCTGTTTCCTGCTCTTTGGTCGGGTTGTTGTCTGTTTGACACCTTCCCCGTTTCCATTCTCTATTATATATGTAATACACAATCAAGCCATGACATGTTGGGTGCATATTGTACCCAAACTGAGGTATAATGGTATTTTTGGACGACAACATGACCTTATTCGTAAATGGTTTGACCGCAAACAGAAATTACTTGTTAAATATAACACAGGTATATCTGTTAAAACTATGACACTTACACTGTAATAGGATACTGCGTTTAAACATAATACATTCAGACACAAATATTTGCGGATGTATTATGCTATGAACCTTTCGTCGGCGTCGGTGGATAGTTAGGTTTTCTCTCATTTTCTTTTGTTCTGTTGTTCGTATCCGTATGATATTTTACCACAATGGAACCACACAATAAATACAGGTTAAAATCTGACCCTGTTTTTTTACCTGAGGGTCATAATTTTATATGACCGCCACCTGGGGACGCGCTAGGTCGCTCTGTCGGTTGAGCTCCTGTGATCCATCACAGGTACCTAGATGACGAAACGAACAACCAGCTCTTATAAACTTTGTAGGTATAAAATTAATATACATGTAATAATAATTATATGTTGCGATGTGGTTTTACACATAAAAATATAAGAATAGAATTTGGATAAAAATGACCACATTTAAAAGGTAAAAATATATTAAAATATATACCCTAAGGTATATAATAAAACAATAAAAAAGAAAAGACAATATAATATTCTATTGTCTTTTTTTTATTGTTTTATTATACATTTGTGCATATATTTTTACCCTTTAAATGGGGTCATTTTTATCTAATATCTATTCTTATAAAAGGAATATAAACTAATCTGTCGTATTATTTTTTACTACTATTTCTAGTAGAACAACAGCCCCTTGTAGGGTCTCAGTGAATGAAATGAAGGTTTGAAAAGCGTTGTTTCTCCTTCTGCTTTAAGGACGCTCGCTGGTCATGATTTGGTCTTTTTGTCAGATTTTCGGAATCCTCGGGTTTTATCCATTTCTTAAACATTAAATCTTTTGCCAATGAACCCCCACTTTTTCTTTTATAATTCAATTATATATACCTTAAAATGGTATTTGACAAAATTTTATGAAATCCTTTTTATTTTTTCATACATTTTTGAGAGACTGAAGTTGTCAATGCAAAGACAATGAAAAATCCAGGGAAAACCCATTTCCTGCAAATTTTCAAGGCCTTTATTTTTTTCTTGCTTATTTGTTTACTATTCATATGTTCTCTCAAACTAAAACACCCATTTCAAATCCTATTTATTTCCTATTAGACCAGCGATCATCCTTAAGCCATTTATACCTTAAATTCTCGTCTAGCGTACATTATATTGTATAGAATTTTATTTATTGTTCATCCAAATCTGTATTATCTACATGTATATGGTAAGTTTCCTGTGTCCAATGTGCTTGTGGTCGTCTGATGCAGGATGCTGTCATGGCTGTTGGCGCCAACTTTGTTATCCCCGCACTTTCGAAGTAAGATAGCGGATATTGCGATTGTCTTCGTCCATCCACCCGTACGTTACTTTCTTTTGACATAAACTCCTCCTTCGCTTTTGGGTCTAGGATTTAATAACTCCTGAACTAGAAGTTCAGGGATACTGCGATTGTCTCCGTCCGCCACACTTTCCTGTGACATTAATTCCTTCATTTTTTGGGTTAAGGGTTTTAATTTCTATATAGAATGGTTGCATACAACCTCAAGATGCGCATTAAGTTTTAGAAATTTGATTTTTTATACTTGAGGCCCACAGCGATCGAACTTAAAAAATGTGGAATTGGTAGAATACTCCTTGGGTACTCCCTTCCAAAAGTATTTCCGGTGTCCCAAACTTCCAATTTACACATATGTTGATATCAAAAATAGAAAAATCGGGGAGGTGAATTTCTTTAGCCTTCTTCTATGAAACTACATGACTGATCAGATGGAACAAAAGTTGGCATCACTATTCTTAGATGGTACTCTTTCAGAATTGTGTTCGATGACCCGGACTAGCAACCAGTATGGCAGCAAAGCAGAACTTAGCTTTTTTAATAGTAGCCTTTGGGAGAATTCGTTTTAAAATCTTTTTGTCTGAATTCACATGGCCAATTGGAACAAACTTGGTGGCAATGACCCTTAATTGTGTTCGAAGACATGGGCTATCAAAGAAGGTAGCTTCCCCAACATACCTTAGTTTAACATTTTAAAATGTTCTTTTTTGAACCACTTGGTCGAGTGGAACCAGACTTGGTAGAAATGGTTCTCAGATTATCCTCCTTTAGAATGGAGTTCTATGACCCGGATTGTGAACCAAGATTTCCGCAGCAGCCGAACTTAATAATGATATTTATCATATGACCAAGACCGTCAACTAAGATGACCATCAGTGCCTAAGATAGGATGGGATGGGAGACCTCCCTTCATAAAGTCTTCTTTTGTGAAACTTGATTGAGTTTAAAAAAATTTCGGAGGCAATGGTAATTACATGTAGATGACCTAATATGAAAAAAATGTCAATTAATCCCAGTTACCAACCAAGCAGCCATTCAGTTACTGTTTTTATGTCTGTTCATTTATTAATCCCAGTTACCAACCAAGCAGCCATTCAGTTACTGTTTTTATGTCTGTTCATTGACAAATGGAGTCCATGTGAGAGATACAGGCTCCTGGGGGCCTCTAATTTCATTTTTCATTGGATGTAATTTAGAATGATTGCATAAAATCTGAAAATTGGCAATAAGGTCAACCTCGAAATTGTCTTTAAGGCTCGTACAAATAAAATGTACATTTTCCAACAATGTATATTTATTCTTATTTTAGGCATTTATTAACTCGGAGGATTTAGTCGGAATAAAGAAGCCGGTAGCTGAGCGCAAAGCGACAACGCACGAAGCAGTAGAAAGAATAAGACGGTAAATCCATATTTATTTACAGAGATTGATTAATTGCAAGCTGTACCTTCATATCACTGTCTCTAGGTTTTGTTTGTAGGTCATTTAAGTTATTTCTAAAAAAAAAAAAAAAAAAAAACAACAAAAAACGTGTTTCTAGAATCTTATATCGTTTGTAGATATCTATTTTTGAATTTTTTTTCTTTTCCATTGAAACATTTTCATTTTAGACCACCTTTTTCACATTTTTTCTAAAGAAATTTCATATTTCTGAGTTCTAAAAGAAAAAAATATTTTCAAAAAATTATATTCTACGGACCAAACTGAATCAGCTGTGCTAAAATTGTTTGATATTAAAATCGATTAATTCTAACCCTTTTAATTTGTTTCATAGGTGTCATCTGAATGACTTGGAAAATGTCGTCCCTTTTGTACTCATTGGAATGTTGTATGTTTGCACGAAACCGAATTCAGGAGCAGCAATGATACATTTCCGTGCCTTTGCAGCATTCAGAATTTTTCACACATTTGCATATCTGATCCCGCTTCCTCAGCCATCAAGAGCAATTTCGTTCTTTGCTGGTGCCATGGTAACCTTATCTATGGCAGTTGCAGTCCTAAAAGCTGGTTCATGTTAACTGATATCATTTCATTTTCCACTGTACACATTGAAAAGTAATATATAAACATGTATTCGTGTGCGTATATAGAATTGTGAACTTAGTAATGATATTTATCCATTGACCATGACTGTTAACTAAGATGAATGGTATTTATCCATATATGTATCGAAATACTGTCAAAATGAGAAGTATCCAGTTTCCAAGCTGGGATCCCATTATATTTCTTACTTTACACTCAAATTATGTGAACGAGGAATTATAAATTTGAATGATGAAAATAAACTTTTTAAGGTGACCCGAAAGTTGATATATAAAAATATATTATGCTAGAACATCATTTTAGGGGCATAAGGTACATGTAATCCTGAAACAAGCTATATGTCTCTTTGACACATTCCCCGTTTCCATTCTCGGTTCTATAGCTCATTTCCCTTTGATCCTACTATGCAAAACATAAAAATTTTAGAATGTACCGATTGTATCAAAAGTGGGTATATTGGGAACTAGTACGATTTACGCTTTCGCATACCTATATGTATACGTTAAAAGAGAATGTATTGTATGTTTTGATCCCCTCTTCTTTCAAGGTTTTATGAAATGCTATGACGACATAATACATGTGCTAGTAAACTGTTTGTTTGGAAAGACTAGAAAATGTGTTGCATATACATGTACGTATTTTATGCAAAAGGAATATTAAGTATCGGGTGCCGTGGTAGGTCAGAGATAAATTTCTTTCTTTTTTTGTATAAAGTATGTCCTCCATTTCGATATTGATATCGGCTGCTATGGTTTATCGTTTATGTCTGACTCAGCGTTCTGCTTTTAAATATTTGAATTCTGTAAGAACACGCATTTATCAGTATAGAATCATGGTAAAGAATTGATTTTTACTTCGAATTATTGTAAGATTTTGTGAGATTTATTAAAAATACTCAATATACAGATACAAATGAACAAGTGTTTTAATTGTACAAAATACTAGTATACAAGACTAAAAAAACAAAGCAGAAAATTTTCTAATAAATTGTGAAAGACGTTTTCATACACCAATTGCCAATGTTACATAAAGATAACAATCCTTCCATTTTAACATGACTAGAATACCTTTAAAAGTACCTTAGTAAATATTTCTTTCTTAAATTAACCTTAGTCGGAATTTTACATTTAAATAGAAGATGAAATTCATCATCAGTATTGTTATTACATAAAGTACATTATAAGACCGTCCGCAAACATTTAGCAACATACAATTTTCAATGTGGATTAAATTTGAATGTTTGAATAAACTGGTCCTGAAATATCCCTTTCAAATATTGTTTGTCAACAAAACTTATTTAAATGGCGGACGAGTCAAGTTGTGAATTAAGTGAAGGCAATCAAACTGTCGATTTCGATGGTTCAAATGATGTTTCGTTTGGTTCTGTGGACAGAGGCCAGTTAGGATCCATTCAGGAGTTGAATGATTCCATTGGAAATGCTACAAATGCAATGAATGATACAAATGTCAGTGGTAATAGACACCCAATTGAACTCACACAAAGTAAACAAACTCAATTAGACCCGAGTAATGATGTGTTTAGTCAATTCTCACAGCCTTACGAGTTCTCACAGATACCAAACCAGTCCTTCATTGAAAACCTAGATAAACAATTGCTTAATAGACCAAAAGAACTGTATATTCAAACACTTATGGATATGACTGGTGCTGATGATAATTTACTGACCTGGTATAGAACTTTGCTCTCTAGTCGTGCGAAAAGTTTTCCTAACTGTCCCCAGGGTAAACTTACTACTCGAAAAACAACAAAATCCTGCACAAGTAGCTACAGATATTCCAGAGACTGCTTTATAATCCAACAGTTTATGTTAGGTGACCCTACAGACATTAATGAAGTGTTTACTAGATCCAATACACACTCGTCTAGGATGGCCTCGGAGGGGGCTACACCCAACTTAGCTCCGACCCAAGACTTTAACGTTTTGTTACACACGCTTGTAGATCGAGTGTCCGCTTTAGAAAATGAATCGAAAGAACAGAAAAAGACAATAAATCGTATGTCAGCAAGCTTAAAACAAGCGAATGCAAACATCTCGAACTTAGAAATTAAAATTCAACAACTTGAAAACGAGCTATGTCCAAAAATCACTGGGTTAATTGCGAATAGAAAAATAATGGAAGATAAGCTGAAAGCGTTCGGGGAGTTTGACTTTGACATTTATGAAAAAAGAATGGGGAAGATCGAGAATGCATTAAAACATCCTGATCATAATCGAAAGTCTGCATACAAGTATAAACCCCATGGTGACCCTGAAACAAACATTACAATAACAAACCAACACAAAGATGAACACTTTTTATATTTGAATGTAAACGCAAATGACCGTGAAGCTCTATCGTCAAGTATGAATGAACTGTTAGATGTCGATACGAGTAACGGACCAATGGTCAGTGATCAGAGTGATAAAGCCGGTAGCAATACACATCCTAGCATTAACGGGACCGATCAGTCGGCGCGTAGTAGCTTAGTTCAGGAAATCTCTAATGAAGACATGCCGTCATCAACGAACTATAAAATCCCAATGCGAGTTAATCAAATTACTCCCGAGCTACAAGAAATAACACATGTAAATAAAGAAAGCGATTGTAATGACATTTTCGTTGGTGTAACGCGAAAGCTAAGACTGAGGGGCTTTTACATTGGAAACATTGACTCTAAATCGACAAAAGCTGGAATTGTTCATTACGTTGAAAACAAAGGAGTAAAAGTGAGTCGCATAGCTCTATTTAACGGTAGAAATAACACACTGTCCGCAAAGATAAACGTCGAAAACAAAAGTGCTTCGTTATTAGAACAAAAAGGGTTTTGGCCAGCAAACGTGTACTGTCGTAGGTGGATGTCAAACACTAAATGGCAAAAACGTTTCGAACGCGGCGCTTATGAAGCAAATGACTTCGGTATATCAGACTATTATGACTATAACGAATACCATCACGATGTGGACTAATCGATCAGACTTTTTCATGTTTTTTCTAGTGTTAGCGATGACGATGTTATCTATCGTTACGTGGAACGTCAGAGGAGTTATATCAAGCTCCCTTGGACTTTCTAATTTATTAGACAAGTACCAGTGTGATGTTGTTATACTAACCGAACTGCGTTTAAGTCAACGATGTTGTAACTTTTTAGACTCATTGCACCCGGAGTATTATGTTTGCATACCTGATACCGATAGCTTTGATACGTTCATTGGAAGTGGTAAACTGGCCATCCTTGTAAGGAACGATCTCAAGTTTTCTATTAATCCAATCGAAACCGATAAAAGCCAGCGTGTACACGGACTTCAACTACTAGGCGAAAACAGTGACACCCTGTATGTTTTCGGAGTATACTTATCGAGTGATACGGACTTAGAAAACTATACCTCCTGTCTTAATTATCTGCAAGATATATACAGCTTTTACTCCCAAAAAGGCAATGTGATTATAGGTGGTGACTTTAACGCCCAATACGATACAGTACCAATATCATCAACACTCCAAAGAAAATCGTTGCTATTGAGAAACTTTTTGAATGATAACTTTTTAGTGTCTTTAAACAAACGATCTATATGCAGCGGACCAAATTACACGTTCACGCCTTTTCAAACAACCTTAGATTACATTATTGTGTCAGAACATTTTGTTGACTGTATTCAGAGCTGTCAAGTCTTGCGTACCATGGAAATTGAATTAGCATCTGATCATCTTCCAGTTTATGCTGAGACATTAATACCGGTCCGTCGTTACGAGCCACCAAGAATGTCGTATAAAATAGCATGGAACAAAGTACAATTTGATAGACTTGTCCATTTTCAACTTCTTGTTGACACGAACTTACGAGCATTAATGGCAAATTTTGGGGATCTGAAAACTGAAAGTGATATAGAGCATTTCAATAATGAATTGGCGAACGTTCTTGTGTCCGCATCGCTTGAAACACTACCCATATCTCAATACAATGGAAAACTTAAGCCATACTGGACTAAACTGGTCAAGGACGCGCATAAAAGAGCACGTCAATTACGTGAATTCTGGATCCATGAGGGAAGACCTAGAGGTGTAAACTTTGAATCGTATAGAAACTATAAGGCTGCGAAAAGCACTTTCCGAAAGTTACAAACCGAGGCATATTATGAGTACCAAAACAAGATTGCGGAAGAAATAAATGAGGCGGCCGAATGTGATCATCGTGTCTTTTGGAAATTATGGAAAGGAAAAACAAGGAAAAAGCGTTCACTGTGCAACGAAATTAAAGTGTCAAACACCACGTACCGTTCTCCATGTGACATTGCAAATGCGTTTGCGGATTATTTCAGCGACATCGCAGACTCTTCCGAAAGCACATATCAGGATTCGTTTGGTGATATAAACGATGATGGCGAAAACGACATTTTAAATGTAGAAATTACATTCTATGAGGTTCGTCAAGCTGTTCAAGCTCTTAAACGAAATAAAGCTCCGGGAGTGGACAATGTTACAAGCGAACATTTAAAATATGCAGGTCAGCAATGTCTCATAGCAGTCACGAAACTCTTTAATGCAGCACTAAACATTGGATATATCCCGTCAACCTGGAAAAGGGCGCTTATTGTACCAATTTACAAAGGTGGAAATAAACCGTCACATGCCTGCAATTCGTATAGACCGGTAGCGTTATTGTGTTCGCTTTATAAACTGTTTGAAAGTGTAGTCAATCAAAGAATTGAGTCTTGGAAAAATCTTTATTGTGAAACATTTCCAAACAAGCAACAACAAGGGTTTACGAAGAATCTTAACTGTGTAACTACATCGTTTGCGTGTTCAGAATCGATAAGAGCTAATCTTGAATTGAACAGTGTTGTCTTTTCTGCATTTTTGGATATCAAAAAGGCCTTTGATACCGTGTGGCATGCAGGTCTTATCAACAAACTGAAAGAGATTGGAATCAAAGGCCCTGTCCTCCGAATAATCCATATCTGTTACCTGGATATGTATAGTGCTGTGACTATAAACAACGTCTGCTCTCTGTGGTTTCCTGTAAAACGTGGCGTGCGACAAGGAGGCGTACTTTCAACCTTGTTGTATAAGCTGTATATTGACAATCTATTACATCGCCTGGAATCTTCAAATGCGTCCCTTAAACTTGGAGACACACTGTGTGGAAATCCGTCCTTCGCTGATGATATTGCGCTTCTCGCTCTGAGCCCTCAAGCACTACAATATCTTATAAACATATGCTTCATTTACTCTCAACAGTGGAAATTCAATTTCAGTAGTATCAAAACTGACATTGTTATATTTCGAATGGGAAGACCTGTGTTAGACTTTCCGTATATATGGACTCTGGGCAACGAAAATCTAAACATTTCGAAAATCAAAACTCACCTTGGAATAACACTGTCATCTGACCTTAAACCCAAAGAATCTGTACAAAGAGCATGTGAAAAATGGAGGCGAACTCTCCATGGTATTTTTGGTGTATGTGGCTTTCAGAGGGACATCAATCCAGTTTCAAGTCTGCACTTGTACAAAACCGTTATCCTGCCGTCTGTGTTGTACGGATGTGAACTGTGGTCAACTTTGTCAAACTATGATATACAATCTCTTCGTCGTTTCCAGCACTATTCGTTAAAACTTATCCAAAATTTACGTAAACAAACACGATCTGATATGGTTGAAAGTCTTTTGTGTGTCCACGATATTACGTTTGAAATCGATATAAAGAAACTGTTATTCTTCCAGAAACTGGTTTCCTTAAGTTCTGACACTGTAACTAAGAAGATTTTCCTACACCGATTGTATGACTTTCTCATCGATCATGCCAATAGCACTGGATTTATTCCTGACGTTTTCAAACTTTTTAGCAGCTATGGACTATTAACTTACTTTGAAACTTACGTTGCAAAGAAGGAGTTCCCGAACAAGACAGAATGGTGTCGTATCGTTAAGAACTCTGTATCGTCCTACGCTAACAGAGAGCGATTAAACAGGATGGAGATAGACAGTGACTTTATCCGTTTCAAGAATATTTTATGCTATGGAAGTGTGTTTAAAGGGTGGCTTGCAGCAAAGACTTCTTATGAACTTGAACGAGCATTCTTTATGGCAAAAGTTGTAACATGTGTACCACAAACGGACTACAAAAACTGTCTCAGATGCGAAAGTGACTACAAGGACCCAATAGAACATTCTGTTTTATTTTGTTCGACAACGGCTAACTTACGAGAAAAGTATTGGTACAGCATTTTAGAGATTTTTGGAATCCAAACCTACCTTTTTCTTGACAATTTGTATTGTAATGATTCCAGAAGACTGTTATATATCCTGCTTGGTAAATGTGATGAACTATCCGAAAATTGCCCAGACGATGATACACCGATTGAAACTTTTATAAACATTTCTTTCAAATTTGTGTGTGACGCTTGGCACACATTCTCTCATTGAACAGTAAATATAGACCTGATTTGAATATAATGATATTTCTATTTTAATTTTAATTTTAAGCAACCTTACTGACTATAACATATCTCTCATTTTCAAGTACTTTTGTTAACTAGAACTACATGTACATATATTATGCATTTGTATTTATATAATCTACTGTATCGTACATATATATCTCTGTAAAAGAGGAATTAAAGTATGAATGAATGAATGAATGCATCTCTTGCTTGAATTATCCGTCTGTTTGATTAAAGCTCCATTTTTGGGGAAATTATTATTCATAGTTAGAAAATGCGCAAGGCAGTAAAATAATTAACATAAAACGCGATAAAAGAAGAAGAAAGATTTTTAAAAAGAGGACAAACAGAGAAAATAATACATTTTCAAATAGAACTAAAAGACGAATTTTAGTTACATTATCAAAGCCATTAATCCCAAGTGTTAACCAAATCCATTATAGAACTTCCAATTCAATTTCTTATTAAACTTTGAATTCCCTGTTGCATAATAATAGTAATCCTCTTAATTTTATAGTGAGACAGAGTAAGATCCGACGTTTCAGTTTTAATTAACTCTGTCACAGAACTGCAAGATTGAACAAACGTATATAATCCCACGCGATCTTAAATGAAATTATGATATAATGGAATTTCTAAAGAACACAAAAGACTTTGGGAAAATATGTTTAATTTAAAAAGATTTTTTTCGTTTCTTTGTTAATTTGATTAACGACTTTATCACAATAGAATGTATTTGAAGACATTTTTATCCCCGCACAAGAAAGTTCGGAGACATACCGATTGTCTCCGTCCGTCCGTCCGTCCGTCCGTCCGTCCTTCACACTCTCTTGTGACATCAACTACTTCTTCACTTTTAGGTTAAGGGATATCAATTTCTGTATAGAATGGGTGCATGCCATCTGTATTTTTTTTTAATTTCGAATTTACAAATTTGTAAATTCAAGCTTCTGACCTAAACTCATCTTTCAATTTTCAATTTATATATAATTCTGCATTTTATTTCTGACTGTGTGTAAATGCACAATAAGTTTATAGAATTTTAATTTTACAAAATTTGATCCAAAGAGGTCGAATTTCAAAAACTTGTGATCTAAACTCCTCTTTTATAGTTCCATATATGCATTTTATTTCTTTACAGTATTGTCATTTACTTTGTGTAGATGCGCAATTAGGTTTCAGAATTCTTATTTGCGGAAAGTTTGGTAAAAAGGGTTCGAATTTCTAAAATTGTGAATCCAGATCACTCAGGTTACCCAGAATGCCTACCTTTCTTATTTTTGTAACGTTGCAGCAAACATCTGGATAAATTTGCTGGAATATACTAAATTATATATTCTGTTCTACGTAATAGTATATTAATGCATATCTTTTGAAAGGGGTGATTTCTTTACGTCGGCAATTTTGATATGTATACCACTCTGTTTTTGCGGTTGTGCATGTAGGTTAATTTAGTGCCATAACTTGTAAGCACACAGAATGATTTCTCTACGTCGGCAATTTTGGTATGTATACCCCTCTGTTTTTGCGGTTGTACAAGTGGGTTACTTTAGTGCCATAACTGGTAAGCACCCAGGAAATTTACATATTTCTGACGTATGCCCCCCTCCCCTCCCATCCCGTGTCCTGTAATTGAAAAAACACCCAAGGTTCAATTCGGGTACCACGATGTTACGTAGGTAAGTAAAACGTGTATACATATGTCATGAATGTACAGGTAACATTTCCCATATTTAATTTTTAATAATCGCATTGCAAAAACACAGGAGTGTGGACGTTTTTATAGCAACAAAAAGTATAATCCTTAACGACACTTATTGTTTTCAATGACAGCTAAATGCTACCAATCAATCAAAGCAAGGACAATCTTAGAAAAGAGCCGGTTTGTCTAACATAACTAAGACCGGAAACAAATGACCCGTCCGTCAGGGCCAATTATTTTTGATTTATTAATGGTTTTGACGTCACAGTTTACAGGCAGTTTGTCATAGCTTAGGAAATTGTATAGTATTGAATTTGAGTCTAAGTATGACTTACAATATCAAGGTTGATGTATTACAAATGTTACATTGAAAATTAACATTAAAAATATCCAATATTGATTATTCTGTTAGAACATTTTGAAGAAATGTCTCATCAACAGTTCTTTGCAACCGATAAAAATATTTTTTCAGATATCGGACATTTTTTTTTTTTTTTTTTTTGTATTTCATTTGTTAGTGTAAGAATTATTTTTGACATTTGACAATATTATTGTCGGAAGGGAGAGGGGGGCATTACATGCTTTTCTTGTAATCAAACGGCGACCCCTAGACGTAATATTTTCCCCATTTTCAAACTTATATTATAATAATTTAATATTGGATGTAGACGCGTCATTTGATTGGTCATATTTTTTTTTGTCTATCATATCATAAACGAATTTTCTACTCTTCTGTGACGTCATTTAAGGGAATCCCAGCGTTCGAAATAACTTCGTGCACACTTTCAAAAAAAATTTAGTGTACACCACATGATTGAGGTTATTTCTTCATAGACTGAAAAAAAATTACAGTCAATACTTAATTGTCTTGTGAACAATTACCTCATATCCTTATATTTTTATATTTATAAAATATGTCGAAAAACTAAGAATGTCCTGCTCACTGTGCTATACCATCATATTAGACAAACCAACATAAGGAACAATCAGCAAGACATTAATCAAACGAACAGATATATAAAAAAAATTAAAAAAACATATAACACTATAAAAAACTATTGACAAGACGAAATCAAACGTTGATACATGTATCGCTTTTTTAATGTTATAAAATGTACATTATTCAAATGTAACTGTCAATATTTCTATTTAAAAAAATCTGATGAATATTGTCTTTGGTTAAAAGCATTTGTCGACAAAGGAAGCTGCGAAACAGTCGATCTAAGCACTTTGAGAAAGACAAAAGACTTTTATTATTATTTCATGGACCATTATGAATATTTGGGCGAGGCATCTTTGCTTGATGATATCGTGTTCAATAATCAAATTTCTAAAGTTTTCTGTGCTCTTTTATGTTATTTCTGTCCGTCCGGGGTTCTGTTTGTTGGGTAGCGTTGATTGGTTGGCACATGTATGTCATTGTTTATTTTTCCTGTTAATTTAACAGGTGGAACAGTTATTACCATGTTTTGAATTTCTTGGATGACGTCAATAAATCCACGAATTTAAAAACACATGTATGAAACATATTATTACTTAAAGGTTATGATAAATTTGTAGTTAAACACGTTTTTATTCGGAAATTTTATAATTTAATATGGTGTTTCTCCAATCTCCGAAAATAAGATTTATCAGTTTTATTTGATCAAAGATGATTACTGTCTTGATTATAACCTTAATGTTACATTTTCGAAACAAAGGTTTTGAAATTATATATTTGGATTCATTTATACTTTGATCAAATGTAGGGTTAAAAGAATAATTAAGAGATTGTTTTTCTTATGAATAAAAATTGGAAATGACCGAGTTTTAAGAGTCAAAGGTGATTTAGCAGATGTTTAAATAAACACTACAGAATTACATCTACAGCCGATCAAAAAATTGAAATAAAAAATAATTTCAGTTTCTGCCTATCAACGAACTATTCATTTCTTCAGTGAAGCAAAGATACAATTTAACAATTACGTGTAGAAAGGACAATAATATGGAGTTGAATAAATTTCATGCGAAATGATTACTGATCATTAACCAGGGTTTTTATCAGGAATAAGGTGATGCCTTCGCTTCAAAAAAAGATCTACATATCCATATGAATTTCCTTACAGGAGATGTCACAAAATTGTTACATGTAATTGCACCATTGTCAAAAAAATCACCTGATGATAATATGTTTTTTATTTTGTTTTAAAGATTGTATTACAAATAAAACATATATTTTTTTTTATTTCTCTTCATAAGTTCAACTTAGCCAGTACCATCATAAGATACAATGTCCAACGTGTCTTATGATAGTCCTAAGATGTCTCATAAGACAGATTTGTTAACATATTTAAGACCCCTTGTTTTAACGAGCTCATGCATATTAAATGATGGATATTTTTTAAATTGTAATGAAAAAATAATTTTACCTAATTTGTAAATGAAAATTAAATATCTGTACCTGAAATAATTATTGATAGTGATGCATGTATGCACAATAAGATAAAAGATATTATTTCATATGAAATTGTATTATTTATACATGTGGTCTGACATATTTTGAGTAAATTCGTAGTTAGTGAGAGAATTTTTTTTTTTTTTTTTTAAATAAATCACTTTAAATAAGTCTATTAATTAAAACTCTGCGTCTTGCATACAACCAGGTGGATTCGAAACAAGGTATATCAATACTACAAATGCATTTTTCAATTGAATCTTGGCAAAATATAATTTTGTTGACTTTGGATCACAGCTAGGTTTTTGACAGATTATCGGAATGTCTATCGAATCAAACAACGTGCCGCTTCTTGTCGATCTGTTATTATTTGAATTTACTGATGTTGTTGGATGTCAGTGTATACCCCACATATAATACCTTGTATATGTTTTTGATATTATTATATTTGAACAGGTAGTACGCAAAATAAAAACAAAATATAATAGTAGACAAAAAATTAGATTTCATGATTCAAGCAGTCAAGTACATTAAGTACATTCTAAAATAATCATTTGATCCCATTATTCTGATGATTCCCCAACGATACCTGTTCTTGGGAAACTATCCCTTAAAAAAGAACTCTCAGTTAGAATCAAAAACAGTTGTTGAAGATTGAATAATTATTTCCCAAAAGTACGTTCCTCATTTCTACCCATGCATTTTTATAAAAATAAATGACACAAATGTTCCATCCATACCAAGGAGTTGTTGTATAATAACGTACAAATGTTCCATCCATACCAAGGAGTTGTTTTATAATAACGTAAAAAATAACAATCCAAAGATACTAATATTAGATATAGTAAATTTATACTATGCTGTATACGACGCATTTCAAGGAGTTACCTCTCATCAGCAGCATTAAAACCGAAACATTTGGAAGACCAAAAACCAAACTTATATTAAACAAGAAGTACTCACCAAAAAATACCGAAATAGGAAGCCAAATTTCAGCTAAGGAGATCTACCATGTGCAATACAAGGAATGAACCCTTAGTATTTCTATTATTTTTTAATTTTGCTAAATACTGGTAATTTCTGTAACAAATCAATGAATAACCATGTCAGACAAGTCTGACGACTGGGTTTGCGAATACCCTCGGGGACCTAGGGTCCACCAGCAGAGGCATCATTCCAGGAGTTTCAAAATAACAATCCAAAGATACTAATATTAGATATAGTAAATTTATACTATGCTGTATACGACGCATTTCAAATGTTCCATCCATACCAAGGAGTTGTTGTATAATAACGTACAAATGTTCCATCCATACCAAGGAGTTGTTGTATAATAACGTACAAATGTTCCATCCATACCAAGGAGTTGTTGTATAATAACGTACAATTCATAAAACTATATTTTTTTCTGAAGAGCCAAATGGTTATAGAGGTGAAGTATATAATTACGCTTTTTTTTCTGGCAGAAGATATAAAGATTCTACAACGATGACCAGTTGATTATGAAATTTATCAACTCCAGATAATTCAATTCTCATTTTTAAGGTGCGAGGCCTGTCCCAGCAGTTAAAAAAAATCGAGAGTAGATAAATGTAATAATCAACGCGTCAAGAGTTTTAAAATCTTTTTCTCTAATGACAATGTAAAACACCGAGATGTCTTCCGAACGTTTCAAGCGGGAAATTTCACCAACGTGTGGTGATATCAGAATTTATCAAACGGGTCAAGCGATGTATAAATGCGCACAGAATTAGAGAAAAAGATTTTAGTCATAAAACACTGATTAATGCCGATTCTGAACAGAACTTTTTGCCCAGTTTTACAACAACAGTGCGCTCTGAGGTCCGAAGTCCAAAGTACAAAAGGATGTTGGTTGAAGAGTCTCGGATCACCTACAAAGGGATGAAACGAAACTAGCTCAATTTTTTAATTACATTTTCTGTTGTAGATGATTTAATATCTCCTTTCAATCCAAATTCAAAACGTTATTACATATTACCTCCCCCATTGAATCTAAAATGATCGTACGATGTACTTCCTTCTTTAAGCTAAAGATCTTTCTACAGATACAATTGCAATACTTCTGAATTCAGTAGTTCCTGAAACGCTAAATTAATCATATAATAAAAAATATGTGAAATTACGTAAATGGAGGTTGTCTGTACAATAAATTTTCCAACATGGAACTCTTTCAAATAAAAGAATGGTAAGATGTATATTACCATATTAGGCTTGTATAAGATACAGAAGGAAGTAACTAACATTTTTACGAGATAACATTTCAATCCAAGCAAAATAATTTAATTTCTTTGATATACGATATTATAGTATTTTCTGGGTATCAAATTGTCCATAATCAAAATGCTAATGATTGTTTTCTTGGCATATACGTAGATGGTTCATCCTCGTATCGATTGGTTGTTTCCAATCATTGTATCAGAAAAAAAGGTGCTGAGATTTCCTTTGTTAATATTAATCAACGGAGCATTTATCATTTAATTCAATGACGCGAAACTTGGAAACTGCGATGACAATCATTATGGAAAAATCAGCGCTTTCCAAAAACAGTGACTATTCAGAAGCCTGCGAGTTTTATTAAAATTATATGATTGAATCTTTGTAGAAAGTTTTTGTATTCTGATTTCGAATTAACTTTTGGAAATTTGTCTTAAATATTTTGTAATTTATTTTTATTGAGATTTTTATTGTGACCAAGAGAAAAGCTAGTTCTTTGGAAGGACCTGCAGAGCAAAGTAAATGTAATATGGAATATGTATCCTGGGTCTGGATATTTTTATTTTGTCTTGCTTACGTCTTTATACTTGAAGGTAAGCTTATATATATGTATATGCATGTATGTATATTACTTGGAATTGTAGTGACAAAATAAGTTAAAAAAAGAAGTTATTAAACTCCGATAGAAAGTTTCCAGAGAATTACCTCAGTCGATAATATTTCAAAATGTATTCTTTTAATTATTATTTTTGTATTTTTCATTTTTTCATCAAGTTCCAAATATTATATTTGACACGGTTGCATGAAAAATAAAAATAAAACAAAACATACTACTGAATAAAAATTTTGATTTTTTGTTTCAAACATACACAACTAGGTACATGTAGTATTCATTTGACCGCAGTACTTCGTATGATTCTCCAACAATACCTGTTCTTGGGGGGAAATATCCCTTAAAAATAACACTCAAATGTGACATGTTCAGCCGATCGCTCGAATATACAAGGGGCAATCAAAGTTCGAGTAAAAGAGGGTCTATAGAAAAGACTTTAATGAAAATTGAATTTGACATACATATATTTATTTAAGGCCACTAATAAATAATTAACGACCAAAATAATATTTTGTTTCTTTAAAGGACCATTCTGTACTTGTTTAAGGATAATTTTCAATTTTTAAACAGGTTTTACGATATAACTTACTTTCAGGCAGTTTACGCTTCATAAATCGTGGACTGCTAATTAATACGTTGGTATTACGTCGATCACAGTACCCGAAGTAGTGTAACATGTTCAACCATTTACAACCAATCAAATTGTCGATTACAATTCAAATTAAATTATTATTAATTTCTAGTTTATGTTTTGGATCGTGACGTTTGCAAAAAAATATTAAGAGACCAAGATTAAACCAAGACACGCGGGCATTGCACACTATTAATACCGGTCAAGACAAGTTCAGATAAGTTCAGTAGATGTAAATTGCGTACTTTATTTTTACCTGAATATAAATCGTCTTTTTATGTTTCGATTTAGTTGAAGACAAAATACCTTGTTTTGGTCCTATTGCATATCTATATTTCGTCTGAAAATGTACAGCTTGTTAAAATCAGAACAAACAAGATAACACAAGACAAAACTTGCCGTTTAGGATCAAAATGGCTTACTGCTGAATATTTTATGTCTCCGTTAGCTGTGATACATTTATCTCCATCAATTATTTATATAAATATTTACTCAACTGCGCAAGTCAAAATCTTTAAACACTAGCAACTACCATTGACCACTGCGGGTAAAGGTTAAAGATACTATACTCAACCAGAAGTTTATTAAGAATTTATTTCTCAATGTACATGATATAAACTGTAAAGGTTGGGGTGCAAAAGTAGTTTTCTTTACAAGAGAAGAAGATACTCAACTATATGTTGTTTTTCTTATTTGCATAATTTAATGGATAAAGATGCCATCTTGTGGCAATGAAAAGGTCACTCGAGTGTACCAACAGAATTTTTGAGATAATCATTCCAATTTCTTTGTTTTTTGTTTTTGTTTGTTTGTTTTTTGTTTGTTTGTTTGTTTGTTTGTTTGTTTGGGTTTTTGTCGTTGAATAACAGGAATTTAAAAAATAAAATTTGAAATGTATGAGTAAAAATATTAATAAATGTCCGTTGGCAAAATTCCCGGTCTTTATATGTAAATAGAAAGAGTCCGTTTAACCAAGATAAATCGTGGTGGATTTTGATGGATAAAAAAGAAATGTTTCAGTAATTATTAACTAAATAATAAATATGATAAAATTGTATGAAATAGAAAGAAATAATGCACATGGTTTTAGGATATATACATGTTATGGTCAATTGTAGCATGTACACGTATGCTATATGTCACGGCAAATGCGAGCAATCTTCAAAATGAATACGTGGGTAATCATGAAAAGGTCATAGACGGACAAGAGAATTAATTGGAATCATGTCCAGTAATTGAGTGGTTCATGGAGATCAATTGCAGTTATTAACTGTATGATATTTTAACCCTGTCCACAATGTATTTTATTACAAGTGATTACAAGATATACATTGCTACTATAGAACGGATTAGTAAAATAAGGAAAACGGAAATTTTTGTATAAATGTCATATTGGCCATTTATCTTTTGCATTCAATTTGCCATTAGATTGGAGTATGTTTTATAACTCGTGCCTTTTTGCATAATAAACAATTACGATATAATAATATGACTAAATGCTAACACCAATGTAATAAACGTAAAAATTGTTCCTATTCAAGCCTGAATAAACAAAGATGTATATGAAGGGGGATTCAAATGGAATCCTTACTTCACTGGTACCTAACTTGTAAAAAGTAACGGGTGGGGGGGGGGGGGGCGGGGGGGGGGGGGCGTAAATTTGTTTGCCGAGAGGAGCTAGGCGAAATTATAGGTGAGGAGTTGGGATTGGGTCCAGAATATGCAGATACTAGTAATTTCAGAGGAAATTGCAAAGTTTTCCCAAATTGGCTAATATTTAGCTCACATGACCCGAAGGGTCGTATGAGCTATTGTCATCACTTGGCGTCCGTCGTCCGTCGTTCGTCGTCCACAATCCACATTTTAATTTTCTCAGGAACCACTGGACCAATGGGGACCAAACTTTGGTGGAATGGTCCTTGGATGGTCCCCTTCCAAAAGTGTGTCCGATGGTACCGACTTCTGACCAAGATGGCTGCCACAGTAGAACTTAGTTTAACATAGGACCCTCTGGGAAATTCACATAAAAATCGTCTGAAACTACTTGCCCAATTAGAACCAAACTGTGGTGGAATTATCATAAGGTGGTCCTCTTTCAAAACTGTGTCTGATGGTCCAGATCTCCACCAAGATAACCGCCATACCCGAACTTAGTTTAACACAGAACCTTAGAGAAACTCACCTAAACATCTTATTGTCTGAAACTACTGGCTCAATTAGAACCAAACGGTGATGGAATGGTCATAAGATGGTTGTCTTTCAAAATTATGTCTGATGGTCCCGACATGCGACCAAGATGGGCGCCACGGTCGAACTTAGTGTAACAGAGGACCCAATGGGAAATTCACTTAAAAATCTTCTTGTCTGAAACTACTCGCTCAATTAGAACCAAGCTGTGGTTGAATGGACATAAGGTGGTCCTCTTTTAAAATTGTGTCCGATGGTGCCGATATCCGACCAAGATGGTTGCCACAGCCGAACTTAGATTAACATAGCACCCGAAGGGAAATTCACATAAAAATCATCTTGTCTGAAACTGCTTGCTGAATCAGAACTAAACTGTGGTGAAATGGTCATTAAATGGCCTCGTGAAAAATTATTTACAATGGTTTCGACCTCCGACCAAGATGGCCACCACAACCGAACTTAGTTTAACATAGAACCTTATCGGAAATTTACATTAAAAATCTTATCTGAAACTTCTTGGTCAGTTAGACCCAAACTGTGATTAAATGGTCATTAAGTGTTCCTCTTTTAAAATTATGGTCGATGGTCCCGATCTCTGACCAAGATGGCCACCACAGCCGAATTTAGTTCAACATAGGAACCTTTGGGAAATTTACATAAAAATCTTCTTTCTCAATTAGAACCAAACTGTGAATAAATGGTCATTAAGTGGTCCTCTTTTAAAATTGTGTATGGTGGTCCAAACGTCAGACGAAAAGATGACTGTCACACCCCAACTTAGTATAACATAAAACCTTATGGGAAATTTACATAAAAATCTTCCTGTTTGAAAGGAGTTATTCAATTAGAAACAAAATTCGATGGAATAGTCATTGCATTGTCATCTTCCAATATTTAATCAGCTGTCCTCTCTCTGACCAAGATGGCCACCACAGCCGAACATAATTTAACATAGGACCCTATAAGAAATTCACAAAAAAATCTTCTTGTCTAGAACCAATTGGTCAGCTAGAACCAAACTTTGATGGAATAGTCATTTGATGTTCCTATTCAAAAATTGTGTCCGGCAGCTCTGCCCTTTGATCAAAATCACCTTATTTTATCATAAGATCGGATATACTGGTAATTTGTTTCCACAATTCATATTTAAATCTCCTGCTCTGAAACCACTGGGTCAATTGAAACCAAATTTAGGTGAAATGGTTCCTTTTCCAAAATACGTGTCCAGCAGACCCAAAATGGTCACTTTTACTAAAAAATAGAAAAGTAAGACACGAATTATTTTACCTTTAACCTTAACATGCCAAATTGACTAAATCAAATTATTATCATGACACTGTAATTGAATGCTTCTTTCAGATGTCCCAAATATCCCAAGGCAAGCTGCTGTACAGTACAATAAGTGTTATAGTTTACATTGCCACAGCCACATATTTTTCAGTACTTTAACATTTAATCCGGTATGAAATGGTCGCTATATGTAATAGGCAATGCACCATCAGGTCAGCGATACAGCCTCTAGTTGTTATTGATATTATATTAGGGAAATTTTCTAATATGTCAAATACAGGCAATATAACATCTTTCTTTTTTAAGTTGGGGCGTATTCCACTTACGCCCCATCTGGATCCGCCACTGATCAGGAAGTACTACCTGTCAAATTGGTTGCAGATGGTTGTTTAACGTAATGACTTTTGGCGTGGAAAAAGTTTAACGGGCTCTCGCGATTTCTAATTCAAAATCAGCATGATCAAATTAGGTTATTTATCTGAGATAATGCAGTTAACTACAGTTACCTAAGCGGTGGTCTCGATTTTAAGCTCGCAAGATGACGTGAGATTAGAAGATACATGTAAATAAAGTCATGCTTTATTTACTCATATAATACGATGTTTATTTTCTAGTAAATTGTCTTCATATCATTCTCCAGTCATCAAAGACAAATTGCATAATACAAATTGATAATTCTCACACAGCTTCGGTGTTATTTATGAAAAATTATATTTATTTTGTACGATTGATGACTTCTTAGACAAAAGCATGATGTAATAGTTGCAATAGCTCTATTAAAGAAATTGTAAAAAAAAACTCTATAACCAATTTCAATTTTCAATAAAATATAGCTTCAATTCATCTGTCAATTTATGACAAAGAATCGTGGAATTTCCTTTATTTGTGTAAATATCCATAAAAAAGCTAATAAAGCTGAATTGGGGAATCAAGAGATTAAAATCTTTTAGGTGAATACGTGAATACGACAAAAGAGGTATAACTAAAAGAATTAAAACACGTAGTACTTTTATGAGATTTAGACAATAACAGTACATTGACCTATACGGATGAGGCTTAGAATCGGGTGAAAATGCGGGGATTTCCCGAGCATTTTCCCGATTCTTGCCGAATTCGTTTATCAAATTTTATGTCAGTGTACTGTTATTGTCTTTATACTGCAATCTTTGGTGATATTAGTGGACATTACTACCAATTCCAAAATTCTGTAAAACGTTTGTTACCCTCAAGAGGCCCCAATTTATTTGGCAGAAGAATTCTCCTTTTCAGAAATCGATGAGCAGGTATACCATTGATAGTCGCATAAGATTATTTAAAGTAAGGAAAGTTTGGCTACGAATATTTTTTTCAACAATAAAAAATAAGTTACCTGAGAATAAATATTGAAATTTTGTTCTAAAGATTTAAAAAAAAGTCAATAAGTTTGTTCATTTTAGTCGGCCGTCAATCAGGTCAAGTAGGCGTGGCCTAAATGTTATATTCTGTCAGTGACCGTATATCACTTGTAAATATACTGTTTATACTGATTACCCTCGTCCAAATAAAATTACCCATAATTATTAAGTTACATGCCCCTATCATGGAGAGAATGAAGAGATACTTCTCAAAGATTTGTTTTTCGTACTTCAAAAAACTTATTCTTAACCTTAAACTCATCACCAAACCTGATCTTGTATGTATGCCTAACAAACACAGATATGAAATCAACTAATTAAACATTTTTTCCTATGATATGATTCGAAAAAATATCGTATTAGCCCCTTTTTCTCCATAAATCTGTAAAGGGAGATAACCAATACTTACTTCCTGTCAGTGATCACATTAAAGACAGAATACATATATTCATGACCGCATCGGTGTTCTCGTGGGTGAGTGCTCGCTTCGAGTGAGGAAGGTCGCGGGTTTGATCCCCTCCCAGGTCAAGCCATTAATTTTTGAATTTAGTATTTGCTGCTTCTCCACTAAGCACACGGGAGTAAGAGCAAATGGCTGCTCGGCTTGGAGTCGGTATAATGTTTCCTGTTGGGGTGATATGTCATCCTGTGGACTGCTGCCTCGTAAGCAAGCGCGTTAAAACTCCCGCTCAGCATGTCGGTCTAGTACAAATCAGGGTTCATATTCATATCATATCAACATGTTCTCTTCCTGATATCAACTTAAGGATGCTCGCTGGTCATGTTTTTGTCTTTTTGTCAGATTTTCGGAATCGTCTGGTTTTATCCATTTCTTAAACGTGAAGTTTTTTGCCCATGAACCCCTACTTTTTCTTTTATAATTCAATCATATATACCGTAAAAGGGTAATTGACATAATCTTATGAAATCCTTTTTCTGTTTTCATACATTTTTGAGAGACTGAAGTTGCCAATGCAAAGACAAGGAAAAATCCAAAGGAAACCCATTTCTTGCAAATTTTCAAGGCCTTATAGCTCTAAAATGAGCACATGAACCTATATTTTTTTCTTGCCTAGTTGTTTACTATTCATATGTTCTCTCAAACTAAAACACCTATTTCAAATCCTAATTATTTCCTATTAGACAATTGATCATCCTTAATGGTTGCCACTGGACGTTAAATAATAATTCATCCATCCATCTTTCATGACAATGCTTTTTCGAAAGCCAAACAAATATCACTAATTAAATTGATAAACATTCAATAAAACGAACCTTATTAGGATTGCCAAAATCCAAATACGGCCGATTTTGTCTTAAGGAAGTTGAAACCCTTCTTTTAAGAATTCAACACACGTATTAAGTAATGAAGCTTTTTAAAAACTGTTTCCATGATGGACATCTGTATTCTATGATGCCAGTTTTGATGCATGAGATGTGCACATTTTATCGATTTACGACTCATCACTTGATCTCAATTGAAAAACATGCAAAAATAAACAAAAGGGGAGAGGCAGAGACATCTAAGCACAGACGTACATGTATGAACGAAGAGGAGATATTCCTAACAGTAAATATAAGTATTTCCTATTTCAATACTAGCAGCTTAGTTAGTGATATCCTTCGAGCCACTAGCACAGGGCATGCGCAAGGTAATAATACATTTGTATGCTACCACTTTTGATGCACAAGATTGTGTTCAATGACAAAAACATTGAAAACCAAAACTTTAAACCCAACACGTTGTATTTAAGAAGTACAACATATAATGCACAATGTAAATATTGAAACTCCATATGTCGTTACACTCTTCAATTAGCAAATTTAAGTATATTTTTCATTTTAAAATCTGTATACTACATTAATAAACGACGCATGTAGTTTACATACGACGTCACATTAAATGCCACTCTATGGCTTGTAAGGTTTTGTATTCATAAAGTTAATGCTTGTTATGGTACAGAATATACTGGTGGTGCTAAAACAGTGATATGTAAATTTAAACATCTCATTAAAAGATCTTTTTTTATGGCAATGACGCTTCAAAGAAACCTTGAATGGTCGAAGACTATCGCCGTCTAGGAAGCTTTTTATCGATAATAAAAGTTCATGGCATTCCAAACTAATGAGGTAGATAATAACTTAAATACTTACGCAAGCTAAAAAAAGCTTGTTAAAAGACCAGTTTACTTATCTATGTATGGTATATGAGATAGATAACTTCCGGTTGTCTGTATTTTCGATATTTTATAGCAAACACGTAATATTCTGTTGATTTTGTTTCCTTCACAGTCAGGTTCTTAATTAGGACTGGTGAATTGCAGTTATGTATTATGTAAAAACACTTCTGAGTCAATTTAAAAAAAAATAGTTTTGTTTTCGAAAAACTGTTCAATGACTATCATGCAGCGATCTTCGTAATTTCCAGATTCTATGCACAATACATAATTGTTAATTTCTTGTCAGACATTCAACTGTTATTCTGTATAAATCTGATTACATCACATTATAATAATTATTATCATATACTTATTCAAAATAAATGCTTAATTTTACCCTGCGATAAAACTGAAAAAAATAACTGTTGATAAACTGATGATTTTGGATAGAATACCAAAGCGGGATGATAAATCACTTTAAGCGGGCCGATAAAGCTACTTTCAGAATTTATCACATGCCTCTTCGTCAACTTTCGTAAGCTTTATCACATACCTCTTCGTTCATTTCCGGAAAGTAGCTTTAACTGCAGATGCCGCAGGAGACCACGTCGCATTTATATTAAATACTGATAAAGCATCTGATCTGATAAATGTCATGTAATAATCTATATTTCTCCTATTCTTGACGTGTTTAATCGGTGGGATAAAAATACATAATATCTTTAACCACTTCCCGGTGATTAAATTTCTACGTGGGAATTACCGCCCTTTTTTCTACAGTTTCTAAAGGCTCGCGTGTTGAAAATCGAAAATTTAACTATCTCGGGTGGAGAAATTCCATAACTCACTCGTACCTGAAGGAGAATCTATATCTCTCATATTCCTGATGTGTTTAATCAGTAGGATAAAAATACATAATATTTTTAACCACTTCCCGGTGATTAAATTTCTACGTTGGAATTACGGCCCTTTTTTCTACAGTTATTAGAACGATAAACTGGAGAAGTCCCGAAATGACGTGTATGAAAACAAACTACATAGCAACGACATTTTCTTGAGGTTTTTGTCAAAAATCATAGGAGAAACAGATTCTCCTTCAATTTACTGGTGAGTTATTGAATTTCTTCACCCTCAATAGTTAAATATAGGCTCGCGTGTTGAAAATCTAAAATTTAACTACCTCAGGTGGAGAAGTTCCATAACTCACTCGTACCTGAAGGAGAATCTATATTTATTATACACCTCTATCTTACATTTCATTGTTATTGTTGATTTTTTCCTGATTAAAGTTTGTTTACAATTCTACCTAAATAGATAAGGGTATACTTGTATAATTATTTACAAGATTTCAAAAATGTATCATTATTGATATACAACAAAATGGATAATATCAAAAGCCAACAGTGACATACCAATCAATCAACGCCACCCAACAGACAGAACCCTGGACAAAAATTAATACAAAAGAGCACGAAAAACACGGGCGAAAAGAGAGTCAGGATAGTCTGACTTTAGCCAAATTGAGATAGCAGAGGTAAATAAAAATCGTTGGCAAAAATAAACAAAAGGGGAGAGGCAAAGACATTTAAGCACAGAAGTACATGTATGTACGAGGGAGATATTCATAACAGTAAATTTAAGTATTTCCCATTTCAATACTAGCAGCTTAGTTGGTGATATCCTTCGAGCCACTAGCAGAGGGCGTGCGCAAGGTAATAATACAATTTTTTTATGCTACCACTTTTGATGTGTCACAATGATAAAACTGGGTCATACAGTGCATATATAATTTAGTCTGATTAAAGTTAACTAACCATTCAGGCAACGTGTTACGGTTACATATGTATATCTAAACAAAAATAAATGTCATTGAACGTGGTAGACGAACCAATCAGGCAAGGCATTACATCTAAATTAAAATTATTCACAAGTGCACATCTTAAACGAACCCAGAAAAGATAACATATCACTATAACATGTAAACGCTCAATTAATAGTCATTTTTTTCGTCAAAATTGGTATCAAGAATTTATAACGATATTATCATACTTTTTATATCAAGCATATTAGTTTAGTTTAGCGTGCACGTAATGTTCCTTATTTACTATGTACATGATGTATTAAATGGTATGTAAATGGAGACTAGATTGAATGAAAAACCGAATGTATTTAAAACATTTGTAATAAAAAAAAATCAAACTCTTCTCTATGATAAATATATCTTTTATTCTATTAGCACACGTTTTTACATTTTTTTAGCTTAAAATTTATTAGTACATGTATATATATATATATATATATATATAGCGTCTATGTTGTGCCTCATTACGACTGAAAAATGAAAGGCAACAAAAACGCTCTGTAACTTGCTTAAAGTTTTGTTATGTTCCAAGTAGACGTATATTTTTCCTTTTTGTCTTTATTTTTGCTTATATTTTTAATTCTTTTTATTTTATTTTTTCTTTTGACAATTTATTTTGTCCTTCAGATTGTTCGTGTTTTCAGCAAGGTGTATATCTTATCGAATAGATTGAAAGTGCTGATCATAGAATTTTTTATTATAGATTATAAGGTTAAGAAGAGATTTAATTTGGGCATACGAAACTTATTTTTAGTTCTTTGGATTTTTTGTGGCAAAAATAGGTGCGAGCGAGCGTAATTAAAATTTAATTAATATGTTTTTGAGGAACAGATTTTTTCAGGCGATGATCAAATTCACATGCTCCACAAATTTGTTTTACCTAAAATATTTCTTAAAATCAAAGAAAAACCTATGTTGTACCAAATTTTAGGAGCGGGCGAAAACTTTTTATTTTTAATTTCTTAAAAATGAAAACTTTTGGGCGAATTTTCAGCATTTTTTCAAAATGAATCGGCAAAAAGGTTGTCTTATAATTTACAAATGGGAGCAGCGAAATCCAAAGAACTAAAAATTAATTTGGTGTGGCCTTTGATCTCTGTGGTTGACAAACTAATCTAAAGTCTTCAGAAACCAGCTTTTTAGTGTTTATTGAAATGAGATGTTTGACCGATGATATGCGTGCGATAAATTTATTTCATACAAATATGTACCTTCATTTTTTCTGAACAATGCAACATAAAATACAAATAAAGCACAAGGCTTCAAGGATCTGTGTTCCTTTTCTTTTACTCGTTTTTCGTTTTGAGTAATAAAAAATGTCAAACGACACTACTTTTGTAGTATTTCAAAATAAAAAAAACCCAGAAGCGAAAGGCGAAGAGGCATAAAATGCTTTAGAATGTTTAAACCCGGGGAAAACCGTAATTTTGCAGAGAAAAACTAATACTGGCGATGCCAATGTAGCTAATGAACATATCTGTAAAGGGCAATATATGAGTGATAGATATAATACTATTTTCCAAACGTTATAAAGTAGATCCTAATTCTGATTTTTTAAGTACTATTCTATATCAATGAATCAGAGACAAAAAAGAACTTCTAACTGAAATAAGAATCCTTTGAGACAGCTGTCGGTAGAGAAATATAGTACCGAGTGAGTTATGGAATTTCTCCACCCGAGATAGTTAAAGTTTTGATTTTTAACACGCGAGCTTTAGTGAGTGTGTTAAAATATAAAATTTAACTATCAAGGTGGAGAAATTCTATACTTAGTAACTCACGAGTTAATGAAGGAGAATCTGTTTCTCATATGATTTTCAACAAAAACCTCAAGAAAATGCCCTTGCTACGCATTTTGTTTTCATGAACGCCATTTCGGAACTTCTCTAGTTTAATCGTCTTTCCATTAATAAACGCAAATAAAACCACGGGAATTCCCATGCAGAAATTTAATCACGTGGTAGTGGTTAAACATTTTATGTATTTTTATCCCACCGATTAAACACGTCAGAATAGGAGAAAGATATGTACAATGTATATAGAAAGGTAGTATATTTCAACCAAATGCCAGTTTTGGCGTAACTTAATAAAATATAGTTGAATACATTTTAGGAATCGAAAAAAAATTGATATTTATACAGTACAGATGGAACCAGTGTTCTATGATTTATTTGACATATTCAGTGACACGAACGCTTTATTAATGACATGTTTTATCAGATATCGCAACCTGTTAAAGCCTTCCTGCAAAATATTTTTCTCTGAGGAAATCTAGCTCGACTTAAAAATAAGAGATTAATTTACAAAGCAATTTAAAAATAAGATAAATGCCATTGATTCGGAAATGTTGATTATAAATATTATTTGACACAAATTGAAACTATAAGATATGAATTTAATATACATGTAATTAGATACATGTATATATTATTGCATGGCTAGCATATTAAAAATTACTATGCCATATATGTACATGTATAATATGTGTAGTTTTTAGGAAGAATTGGAAACATTTCAGTCTGTGGTTATCCCCCTTACTATAATATTTAAAAGAGAGACAACTCTTACTTGACACATGAATACAATTATACAATTGCAATTTAATTGCCCCTTTTTGTATTTATTGTATTTTAGTTCGACAAAATAATTATACAGAGTTTCTAATGTTTTTAAAAATTTAGGATATATAAAATATGTTATATGTTCAGTAAAATCACCAATGACTATAATGAAAAATTTTATTTTTTTATTGGTTTACCAATCTGATTACACAGGTGATATATGTTAATTCATTAACACAGCCTAAGGGACAGGCACAGTTGAAAAACTTATCGCAGTGACAGTAGATCATGCGAAAAGTACTGAGTATACTCGAATAAATTGTATCGATACTAATCAAGTCTGTCAATATACTTTTTATCTTATTTACAACAAGAGTTAGTAAATGACATTGTCAACACATCAGACCTGTTAAACTAACAGAATTAATTTCCCTCTGTAGATTTGACTTTGTTATCAAGGCTGTGTTTTGTGAACATAATCACGTAAGCGTGGATGAATATTGTTTAAGAAAACCTCTGTTGCCAATAATAATATATGTCATGTATTCGATTGGCCATCCTTTTCAATTTTTCATTAGTTTTGTCCAGTTGTCGGTTTTTATTTGAATGTACCCAATACACTGTTGTTGATCTTGTAAATGAGTAGCTTTTTCATATTAAAATAACCAAAGCCTTTCGCCGAGGACGTCCATTATATGTTACTCAAAAAATTTTTCGTCGTAGAAGAAAAATATTTATTTAATTTTGTTGAAAATGGCTTGCCTAGAAGACGTGTTCCGACTTAAACGACAACTTTCAATTTTAATTTTTCCAGCAATACAAAAAATACAGACACATTTATCAATGGCATATATCGTCTTGGTCTGTTTCGGAGTGATTCATTTAGACCAAATCTTTGTAGGTATTGTATTAGGTTGAAGTTTGTCAAGAGCCATTGTAATGTGCGGTTTAGTGAGAATATCTACGGCCATTTGTGCAGCTATTATTTTCGTTACAAATTCTAAATAATTTAACATTTTTTTCTTCGTTTAATATACAGGGTATATTTTATATAATATGGCTGTATGTAAAGATAATTAACTGAGAACTGGTTTTGGTGTTTATCAAACATTTTGTGGAATCCTGCTATGAAAGACACGCATTTATCATATTGAAATGTATAGCACTGAACAATTAGAATGCTTATTACATTGCCAAACAGGAAATCATTTATACCTTATTTTAAGAACTAATTTCTTGTTAATAATGCTTAAAACAAAATATCAAAAAAGGAAATGAATTTGTCATACATGTAACTAGGTATTAAGTGTAATGTAGTGCTAAAGAACATGGGGTATGTTGATTAAAACCACTGACTACGAAACATTTGGGAAACATATAATGTTCATAAATTGATATTTTAGTCAGGAAGTATGAAAATTGACAAAAGAGTTTGCAAACAATGTCTGCCAGCACAATATATTGTCACAAGGATGACAATAGCGGTAGATTGTAAAGACCAGAGTTCCTCATTATGAGATTGGACTAATTAGATTTAGCCTTGGAGATTTGTCTACAATGTGATGTACGATCCGTTTGTAACAAACAGGGTTAAACTTGTATTGACAGACACATTTATCAATGGCATATATCGTCTTGGTCTGTTTCATGGTGATTCATTTAGACCAAATATATGTATGTAAGGTATTCGGGTGAGGTCGGTCAAGATCCATTGTAAACAATAACTACTTATATTTTTGTCAGTATTTGTTTAATTACAAATTCTAAGTAATTTACTAATTTTTATCCGTTTAAAATAAAGGGTATATTTTTATATCTTTGACTGACTGTAAAGATAATTAGCTGAGAATTGGTTTTTGGTGTTTATCGAATATATTGTAGAATACTGCTATGAATAACATGCCAAGTGTTTTGTGTGATCACTTACAACTACAAATACCTTGTAAATTGTCGTTGTGCTTCATGGCCAACCTCTGAAACGCGTACGAAATTTGCATTAAAATCTTCTTCCAAGGTCATATCGAAATATGTAGTTCTTCTTAGTAACTTATTTGGTATCTTTTGCAAGCGTTGATAGATTATAGAAACATTTGCCTGTTTTCTGAAAATAGCTCGAGAAATATGTATACGTACCGTAATAATAAACGGCTCATCTACTCTAACTAATGGTCAATTTGTGGCTGAGTCGAACCCTCACTACGTCGTGCTCGTGTCTTTCGTTGTTTTGAGTAACATGCATTGGGTAATTGTCCCAATTCTTTTATGTGTGAAAGTATGACTTGATAAAAATTGTTGTTAACGACCTCCACTGAAAAACGTCAAAAAGCGAATTTTCCATTCCCAGTTAAATTTTGTACAACACAGTTGAGACGTCGTGTAATATTTTTTCTCTTTCTTAGACATAAATAATATTGTCACAAATTTGTATTTCTTATTGGGATAGTAAATGATTGTATGATCTGTATACGCATACATTTTGTACATAAAAAAAACTGTAGGCAGAAAGAAACTAAAAGAATTGTTGGATTTGACGAAGATGTAAATATTATGTACGTTCGAAAAAACAAACTCTTAGAAGTATCACACACATAAAAGCAATTTCCGTTAGTAACTTTAGATCGTCGGAAATAGATCGTGAATAAACAGAAAATGGGGTTTGATTCATAAATTATGCTGTAAATCATATTTCAAAGTAAAACTTGGTTAAAGTGGAACGTATTTCCAGGAAATGACCTGATAATTTATGAAGTTAAGATAATTCGGATTAATACGTTCAGAGGGGTAATGAACAGCAGAGATGTAGACCAAGTATATATATGATGGATTTCATTGATAAGTAATACTTGTGATAGTTAAATGATCACAAGTTAGTTACTTTGTCCTAGTAAATGCTGATAATATTCTATCGAAACCTTGTGATACAATTTCTATAGTACAACTTATATCTGTACTTTAAACATGTTAAATATATTTTTCTTTCTGAATTTGAAAACGTACTTTAACCTCGTACATTTTACAATTTTTTTAACGGAGCACCTGATGTCACTCCCGGTTTTTAGTTGGAGTTCTCATTGCTAATTCTTTAATTTATGTGCTGTCTTGTTTAATTCTGTTTACTTTATTATATGTTTTTGAGTTATACATGTATCTCGTGGCATTGGTTTGTTATCTTATGTTCTCAAATGTTGTTCTTGTCTTCGGAATTCGATTTTGCCGATATTTGTACAATTTCCCTTTAACAGATGATTCCAAAAAGACAAGAACAAACACTCGCTTGATTTAGATTTGAAATTAAGATAGAAACAACAAGGGAGATACATTTACTGCTGATTTTAATCGATGTTTCGTTAAAATTGTTGCAAATATGTAAAATAAATCTAGAAATTATTGTAAAAACTTTTCAATCATTTTAGAAATGCAGATAACAATATAATTAAACTTAAACTGCTTTTGTCTTGGTTCCAGGTTGAAGGTTATCCTTTTTGTCACCTAGTTCAGTATGGTATATTCCGATTTTACCGTATTGACTGATCCATTGTTACTTTAAAAAAAACTTTAAACCTTCGCCAACTTATTTGAAATAATAGATCAGCAATATAATTTTACTTGCAAAGATTTTATTCTGTTGACCTTATAGTTAACAAACAAAGGCTATTTGCTTTAATTTATTTTTTTCGCTCTTTATCTTTCAGTCAGTTCTGACGGCTACGTGTTTAACTTTCGAAATATGGCTACGTAATGTCTGAATCTGTTTATTACGGACTGCAGCGGTGTTACAATATTTTATCACAGTTGATATTAGGAAAATTAATTCAGATTAATACAAGTATACACTTTCATGTCATTCTTACTTAATTTTGACTTGTTTCAATAATTTTACCATAAACAGTTTTCATCAGTAAATCGGAAATTCCTGTTACGTAAGAGCAAAAAAAAAGACGGAAAGCAGTCGCAGAAAAAACGGATTTCTACTGTCTTTTTTGTTCTTTTCACTGTGTTATACTTATATGATATATCGGCAAAAGAATACCGAAGCGACAAAATAGTGGGAAAAGTCCGTAAATTCGAAATCAAAGGAAAAGAAAAAGTCACGCGAATGGAACACAACAAACAAACATCACAATAATACATGTATAGCTAATGGAATAAAACAATATAATAAACTACACAAAAAAGAAAAAGACAGCGCAGAAACTAAAGCAATAGTAATGTGAACTCCCATTAAAAACCGAGAGTGACATCAGGTGCTCCAGAAAGGTAGGCATGTCCTGCACCGTTAACGGCACCCGTCACATTGCCAGTGAGTAAAGGTCAGTGAAATGTAAAGTCCTGTGAGGTGTCCATTCCAAAAGGTCGTGAAATCTAACCAAAGATATGTAGTCTCTACGTATCGGCCAATCAATTCGTGATGACGACTGTACAATGTTTGGAGTGATGAAATTAATATAACACAGACTGAACATAACCCTGTCTTAGACGTTTATGTGACAGCAATCTCCGCCTGCCGAGAAAGTTGTAGTATAAATCACATGCACGACAGTAACGAATCAATTATGAAATGTACACCCCGTAGTCTGGAGACCTTGGTATGCTACTGCTAAGAAAGGGGAAGTTCACAATCGGAAAATTAAAATCATCACGTTTATTAGAACTTCGAATGGCTAATCATAGATCTCATCACTACTGTAAATGGATTTTTAGTTTTATTTGTTCTTGAATGTTGTATAATATTTGTATATATATGATAGAAGGTTTTGAGGATCGTTCCTTGGTCCAGAGGTAACAAAAAGAACCCCAAAGGTACAGCTCCTAGAAATTCTACACATGTAAGCTTGGAGTTGCATTCTTCCACTGTGTATAAGATTCAATGAAATTGAGTTATTACATGTAATTTCATCGCCGATAGAAGCTTCTAGTTTCTTTTTCTTGTAAAACTGATAAGGTTTTTTCTTTTATTAAATTAACATTTTGTACAAAACAAAACTACTTGAAAAGCCACAACGGTATGAAATATATACTGTGTAGAATCTTCAATACGCGTCACCGGTTGTTTTCTAGATGTAATTTGATCTATTTGCTCTCATGATTGAAGCACGCTTATTATGACAGAAACAATTTTTATTATAATAATTCAATGAATAAGTAAAACCTTCCCGTTGTAAATTTACGTCAGTCCATAAATAGGCAAACAGCTTGATATGTCATGAAACTTTGTGTGACATTCAAGGATGAATGTAAATAGTTTAGATGTGTTTTTCTTCTTTAATCAAAAATACTATTTCTCATGTTGTCTCTGTAAACGACATTTCCATATATTACATAAATTGTTTTTGAGCTGTTTAGGAGAAAGAGAGAGTTTTTTATATATATATATATACATGTAATAAAACAGGGAAAAAATCTAAAAACCATTTCATCAAAATTTGAATAATACGATTTTACTTGAAAATTGTTTCTGCCATCTCTCGTAATTGAAGTTTCTAAATAGTATTGTATTTTAACATCTATTCGCTTGCAAATACATGTAGACAATGGATTATTGTTCAGTACATTACAACTGATTATGAATAGGTTAGATCTAACTAGGTATTCTCACTAATTAGACAGCCCAGTACATATTTTTACCCATGTGAGATATCCTTGTTTTTCCCATGGGTGAGATAAGAATTTCACGTTTGTTTTCCTGCAAAATTTTCGCGGTTCCGACAATCGTGATTATTTATTGTTTGAGCGATATTTAACAAATAGTTTGAGTTTTTATTGGTCTTACCTATTCCATATTGTCCATATCGTTTTATATTCAAAGGATTCACTCGTCGGTGGCTTGAATTATTCAAAATACATCCCATGCATACACTAAAAGCACATACACATCACACACAAAATGTACATAACGCACTACTTTCATGGGGGGATAACTCCGTTTGTTTACGTCGTAAATAAAAATTCCCACGCATAGAATACACTGTATGACACACTTGCTTGAGTAAATATTACTGAGAAAAGGGATCAAACACCGGTGTTAAAGCGCAAGAAGGAAAAATCTCAGAACCCGCGTAAAAGATTTCCATTGGTCTCCAACTCGGCGGAGCCTCGTTGGAGACCAGAATCTTTCCCTTGGGTGTCTGAGATTTTTCCATCTTGCACTTTCACCGGTGTTAGATCCTTATATTCTTACTTCTGTGCATCAGTTGTTTGTTTACAAAACCGTTTAATTAGCGGATGTCTTAGTAGGAGAACGAATTAGCATATTTCATCCTAGCTCATCAAAGTTTTGGGTTATTATTTTGGCTTTGAACATTTGTTATATGTGTTAAACATTTTTATTATTTCCCTTTATAGCATTTGCTATTTTATTTTTACATGTACTTGTTTATATTTTTTATTTTATTTCATTTATTTATTTTTTTTTCAATTTCAAAATGTTAGCTCTTCACTATCTTAGCAATGATGTGTCTTTTCTAGAAAAAATATGTTATCTGTAAATAATTAGCAACTTTGGATTGTTGTATGGTTTCCTTCAGGGTACGTTAACATCGTACACGTTGTTCCCATAAGATGTCTAATCATCCAGATTACTATTTTCTACTTCAATACTTAAAGTGCTATCATTTTGAGCAAATAAGGAAATAAAGCTTGAAATGTTTAACGGATTAAAAGCGATATTCATTAAACCATAATGTCTTTCCTAATTAAGTTGTCTCTTCGAAGACATCCTTACTGATTTTGTTGTCTGAACGAAGTGAGTGGTCAGTTCCACGATATAAGAAAGCAGCAGATATTTAGAATTGAGTGAACGTTTCATTTTTGTACAGGTCGTTGACGAATGAAAAATCTATTAAAATTCGTTATGTAATTATTGTTTCTGGGCCCCGTTTCACAAACACTCGAACGACTACGATTATTCCTGTCAGTGTGATCTGATTTCCGGTCTTCAGTGTCTTGTTTGTTTCCATGAATATCCTAGTACCAGTCTTGCTAGGAGTCGTACAAATGTTTGTGAAACAGGGTGCTGGTGTTTGTACTGAACAATAACAAAATTTTACCAACTAAATCATTTCAACATTTTTCGGCCTAGACCACAACTAATGAGTCGTAAATCGAAAAAAATAAACATTTTGCAGCAAAATTCGTATGATAAATTTATCAAGTTTTCATTAAGGTATCCGGACCATAAATGACCACGTGATTATTCAAAAGTTCCCGGATGTTCCATACAACGCAATTGAAATGACCTCGGTAATTGTCGGCAAACTTCGGAAATGCCAATATAACTAACTCATTTTTATAGACTCTGCATATAAGCAACAAAGTGGGTTTCAACTTGAGAAAAATATATATACAAAATTCCAGCTTTAAATTGTTTGGTTCAGCCATTCACGGTCAAAAAGAGATGCAATCTTCGATCATGATCTATTATGGTCCGGATACCTTAAGATTAAACGTACAACTATTTTATTTCTAACTGCCTTGGTGGTCTTGTGATAGCGTTCTTGCCTCGAGTGCTGTAGCAACAAGTTTGACTTGCCTTTGAAAAGGGTGGTATTGTATTAACTTGGCGTCGAAATCCGACAGGTTAATCAATACAAAACTGCGTAAATTGTGAGAGAGAAACACCTAAATAAAAAATGTTCATACATGAAGTTATATTTTTTGGTCTTTCCTATTCTTTCTCATATCTAACAAAAATCATATACATTTTTGTACTTCGTACAGAGGTATATAGAAATCTTTTCTTGAATAAATTGAAATGTTTTTATACTGATATTTATTTCATGCACATCACGTTCTAACAACATATGTTTTGTTTTTATTACCTTCATCGTTCTTTAAACAAATTGATATATGAAATTTAACACTGTTATTTTGTTTATGATATTATTGTACAAGAAAAAGTGTATAATCCTTTTTACATGTTATACTGTATAAGGAATTAACCAATAGAATTGTATTAGCTGAAAAATAAAATCCAATTACGATTTTCTGTCACGTTTCGTATTACCAATAACGTTCAAATAGTTTCCCAATGGATGTGAAAGTTATCGATAAATGAAACTTTTTAACGATTCTAAGGAGTCTTATAAATTTTTCAGGAGAAATGTACTTCCCCGATAACCATGGAGTTTTACAAAACATTCTAAAGATATATATAATACACTTCAGTTTGGATTTCCATGTTTAACCTAAAAGTGGTAGATGGCAAAACCAATGTAATCAACGTCTCACGTGTTTTAATATAACGTGTAATAAATATTTAGTAACCCAGTTGTTAATGAAGATCCGGAAAAATAGCCCCGCCTGACCTTAGCTGATGTGGATAGATGTATTCCTGTTTCTGGTCTTTCTAGTCTGGACATACGTTTCAAATCGGGAACTACAAATAATTTAGCTGAACAATCTTTTGTACGTAATTAGTTTAACATCACATCAGTTCATGCAATTTACCATGTTATTTGTTTAGTTTTATCAGGACGAGAGGGTATTGGCTCTCGAAGTTCGGCTAACAAGATCTAGCAATCGATGTGGTTGAATACATTGTGAGGCGGGCAGTAGGTCCATATGGGGAACCTAAATTCAACTTAAAACAAATTAATTGATGCGGCTGGGAAAGTGTGGAGGGCTGGAGAGAAAGGATAATTTTATAGCAATTAGCCAATTCTGTCGAAATCTACAGATGAGGTCTTTAACGTGAAAGTAGCGTGGCTTTCTCCAAAAAGGTTACCAACTACTCTGTCACTTTTACATATTATATTCCTATTGATAGTGTTCGGTATTCGGACTATTGCTAAACAACTACGTTGCTCGAGCCCCTATGACTAATTACAGATACATACTTGAAGATAGAAAAAGTCCTATTTTGTACATTTTTATTTATTTGAAAAAAATCCTTTATTCCCATCTTTACACTATTGAATATTCTTTCATACAAAATAATTACAGGTATGCGTAACACAAAAGGAACCAGCGTATTTAGAAAATTTACGAAATCTGTCTTTTTGTTGTGCTTAACATATTTTCGTCTTCACATTGTACATAACAGTGCCATCTGATAATATTAGCTTTTTGCAGAGTATATGTACTTAAATGATAAAAATGATATTTCGACAGCTGTTTGTTGTTAATATGCACTGTGTTTTAAGTCTCTTTCAGCACATTTGGTTGTATTGTTGCTTAAAATTTTCAGAAAGGGAAGAAACCGGATTGCCGTATAGAACCCCTCCGGAATATTGACAACCATGTCAGTTTCCATCCGAGTAGTGTTGTCAGGTTTGGTTCGTTGGTTCTTTACGCCACTTTCAGCCTAATTTGATATATAGTGTTATAGAAGCCGGAGTACCTGGTGAGAATAACATACCTGCCGAAGGAAAGGTGACAATCCTTGTCAATTTGGATTACATTGAGAGTGAATTAAAAGATCAATTAACCAAATATAACTAAACCAAATTTGTAGTTATACATGGTAATAAGCATTTTAAAATTTATGTTTTTTTTTATCTATTCTTATTTTAGTGCCAATACTGTGTCAAACAGCAACGGCTGAGGATGTAGCAAAACTACAAGACACTTTGTTTAAGAACTACAGAAAGAGCATCCGTCCAGTAAAAAATCAACAAAACGCCGTGCATGTCAACATATCGTTCTTTATCATAATGATCCATGACCTTGTAAGTACGATTTCAATAAATTGTTGGTTATTTTAGGTGGTTGGGGAGGGGAGGGTTAGGATGGTTGTGTTAATGTTTAGATGCCTATTCATTGCTAAGGACCAAACAAAAACAGTAGCAATATTCATGACCAGTGACATACTACCCATGCACAGTCTATTATAATTTACGGATACCCTTTTGTTCCAATTTTTTTTTTATAATTTTCCTCCTTGGATTACCTCTAGATGATCATGTTCAAATAAAGTTAAGTCCACAGATAAAACGTTAATTTAAAAGGTCAAATGTGATGTTTTAAGACCAGTTTCTGTAAGGACCAGAATTTATCATTAAGGTCTATAAATGCATGGTCTAAGAATTTCTTGAAAATTGACAAATGTCAGGAGGATTTTCCGTTTTTCAAATCAATAATCCCATGATGTATTATTGTATCAAATATATCTCTATACCTAAAACCATTAATTAAATGATGAAATGGGATGATTACAAAAACATTTATATAAACATAAATATCATGGTATGTTTCTTTTCAAATCTACTGTAAGTACGAAACACACAATAATAATAATAATAAAAGATAATTGTTCAATTCAGCCCAGTTTTAATAGCTGACCTTCTGAAATCTGTCAGCGCATTCTCGTTTTTATCTTGTTAGGGTCCTATTTTAAAATGTTAAAATAAAGTTTGAATATGTTGTATAATTTGGTGTGCATTTATATATAATTGTTTTTTAATGTAATATAGATAACGTGAATATTTGTCATATTTTTCAAATCTTAAGAACTTAAGATAGGTAATGGATTGTACGATTTAATTTTAAAAAAATATACAAATCTGAATACAGATTCCCTGGATCTAGGATGAAAAACGTACTTCGAGGTTTTATAGAAAACAAATTCCTAGAAACAAATAAAAAGATTAGTACTGTCATGTATTTTTCCAGTAGACAGCCTTTACATTCTGCATTAATCTTGTTAATTACTTCTAAATTTTTCAAACTCTGTGGACCAATTTAAACTTGTATGAATAGAAGATATATTTTGCTAACCTGAGATTTTTCTGAACATCTATTTGGACATAAATCTCATGGGTAATTAGTTATCATAAACAATTTTCCTGAATATCAACAACAAAGAAATTCATCACCGTATATCATTAAGACGTAAAAACAGTAAATTTCGTTTAATTAGCAATTTGTGAAAAGAATTAGAGAAAAAAGAACAAAAGATCTAAGAAATTAAAAAAAATCTTTCCTGTCTGTTTGTTTCACAGAAAGAGCACTTTGATAAAACAAAGTTGATAAAATAATCGAGTGTATTTTCCCGCCGCGTGTATCTTCAAGTCAGATCTATTAAAATATTACCATAAATTTATTATTAGAGAAACCTAGTTTACCATTTTGGTTATAATATCTTTCAATTCAGAATCTAAAATAAGTTTATAGACTTTGAAGTGCCTGGCAATTCTTGAAACTTTGAGAATTGAAACTACCGGTTTTCCAGACATACAAATACCGTAATCGTCACGTTCAAAACGTCTGTGCTCCCGGAGATTTCAAATATTTTATGATCGGAAGTAATTTTTCAGCCTCAACAAAAAAAAATTATTATTTGATTTTTTGTCACAAGTCTACGTCTGAAATTATTGTTGCATTTATATCAATTTCAATAAATTCCAATATGATCAGTATCTGTATAAATTACCGTAAATTTGATTTGTTCTGTTCTGTAATGAAAAGCATGTTTGATGACAGTCCCGAAATATGATCGTACAATATGTCTTAGTGTAATTACATTTCCTTTGAATGAAACCTTAGTGTTTGATCTATGATTGACATTTCATTACGATACTCTGAGGAATGTATTAGATATGTCAGAAATAAGAACTAATCTTATACATTTTTGTGTTTTCAGGACTTAAAGAATCAAGTGTTGTCAACCAATACGTGGTTACGAATCGTAAGTTATGAATAGGTTATTTCTTCCTATTGTTAAAAAACATATAAAGGATTTAAGCAAAGACTGCTGACAGAAACATTCACGTCCTTAATAAAAAATATGTAGTACAATGATGTACATTTTTATTGTATTGGGTATACAAACAACATTTTCTGTTTAGAAATACATAATTTCATATATTACATGTAAAATAATCTGTTAAAGAATTTGACAATAACTTTATTTCCATCAAAAAGTCGACATCGTGTAACATGGAAAATATCTCTTCTTTATGATGTTCAGTGATAAACAGCGTAGTATGGATACACATCACCCATTTTTAACGGTGTCAATCTTATGAGGTGTAGATGTTGCAAGTTTAAGAAAAGCGAAATTGGTTGATAAAACAATAAAGATTGCATTGCCTATCTTTCTTTAATGTTTCTAAATTTCGCTATAAAAAACTTTATTTTCCTTCCTTTTATTAGCTCACCTGACCTAAAGGGTCAAGTGAGCTATTCTCATCACTTGGCGTCCGTCATCCATTAACTTTTACAAAACTCTTCGCCTGCAGATGAATTGGTCAACCCTTTGTTGGGTTATTGCCCCAAGAATTGTTAATTTTAAGGAAATTTTGCAGTTTTAAGTTATTATCTTGAATATTATTAAGGATAAAGACAAACTGTAAACAGCAAAAATGTTTAAGAAAGTAAGATTTACGAATAAGTCAATATGATCTAAATCATTGATTGATCCCATATAGGAATCTTCTCCTCTGACACCACTGGGCCAATTCGGACCAAACTTTGGTGGAATTGTCCTTGGGTGGCCCGCTTCCAAAATTATGTCCGGCATCCCCGAATTTCAACAGACATGACTGCTGTTACTAAAAATAGAAAAAATGGGGATGAATTTAAAAAATCTTCTATGAAACTACAAGGCCAATTGAAACCAAACTTGACATTAAATGGTCACTAGGAGATTCTCTTTCAGAACTATGTCCGATGACCCGGACTGTTAATCAAGATGGCCACCACAGCCAAACTTAGTTTAACATAGGGCCCAATTTGAAAATTCATTGAAAAATCTTGTCTGAAACCACTTGACCAATTGGAACCAGACTTGGAAGCAGTGGTTCTTAGGATGTCCTCTTTCAGAAATGTATCCATTTCGTGGACTGTGAATCAAGATGGCCGCCACAGCCGAACTGGGTTTTACATAGGAGCCTATGGGAAATTCACTTAAAAATCTTGTTCTTAGATGGTTCTCTTTTTAGAAATGTGTCCGTTGACCTGGATTGTCAACCAAGATGGCTGGCACAGCCGAACTTAGTTTAACATAGAACCCTATAGAAAAACCAGCCAAATGTTTAGTCCTGCTCAAGGTGAAAAGTTAAATCCAGGTGAGCGACACAGGCTAGTCCTATGTATTATACTATCTTTATCCCTATGAAACTAGAACAGAAACTAGGTGATCCGGAATTGTTAGTGACCTTGGTAATTATACAGATCCCATCCGTTCATCAGTCCTTATATATTTAAACAATAGGTACATGTAGTATTTCTCGTAACGACATTCACAGGGTAATACAGGGTTTTCTATGTATAAAGAATATTTTTGCACATATGTAGAGAATATCTAATTCGTAAGAGGTCTCAGTTTCACAAATATGTCTACTACTATGGTCGGAATTGGTTCCATAATACATGTATCAATAAAACAAACACACTGAAGACTGTGAATTAGATCACACATACGGTTAAAATTAATCGTAGTCGTACACATGTTTGTGAAACGGAATCCACCGAACAATGCCTTCTTGTGAACGTGTCGTATCTGAATTCTAACATACTTTTTCCGGATAAGCGAAAGTAACTGGCAGATATTGTTTTATTATTTTGTGATTTGACAGCAACTTTTACTCAAGTGAAAAGGCAGCTGCTGATCTAGCCGCCCGTATGTCTAATTATCACAAAACTAAAGAAAAGACGACAGGAACTCATTACCAGTAAGAAATTCGAAACTGAATATACGTCAATGTCTTTTTCAGTCCTGGAAAGATGAGTTTCTTCACTGGAATAAAAGTGAGTACAATAACCTGACGGAAATCTTGGTCTCAAGAAATGACGTCTGGACACCTGATCTTCTAGTTGAGAACACGTGAGTTACATTTTCATGTCTAAAAAACTTTGATTACTCTAGGGGTTAAATTATGTCTTGACGGACGAAGTATACAATGTAACAAAATGACTAAAATAAATCTGCCTGTAGGATTTAATTACACACGTGTATACATTGATTACACACACGTTTACACATAAAATAAAGTCAAATGAAAAACAGAAATTTATCTCTGCTTATTTCTTTTTTTTTGATGGATGGGGTTTTATTTTTTATATTCATTGCAGTTTTTGGAAACAGTAGAAGAAATAGATTTCCGAATTGCTTATGTCATGCACCAGATTGTTATTTTTGTGTGACAATTATTACTAACTACATGTAAATAGATACATGTAATTACAATGAGGATATAAGGAGCTGCTACCCTTATCTTTATAATTACTTTATCTTAATATATTCTTATAATCATATCATCATAATACGTATGTATAACATGATATTGTGCAAAGATTAATGTTTTTGCATAATGTGATAAAGTTGGTAAATAGATTCTTTCTATACAGTTGGTATGTTCATTTCAACAAATTATTTTCGTTAGTCGTGCTACATGTACAAGCGAAACATTTAGACAAATACATCATTCTGAAATGATTTAAAGACGATTAATATTTGAAATAACCCAAATAAATTAAATAGATGTGTCTTTATAGTATGGAGGTCAGGCATATTTTTGTTGCAAAAATTATGCATCATTTTATTATTTGATAGGTCATTCTAGGACGAATACAACGGTACCAAGATTTTGAAAATCCGCCCAGCCGTTCAAAAGTTATGACCATTCAAAATTCTCTAAAAAGCTGTATAATTTTATCCAAGATGGCCGCCATATAAACTACCAATACGTTTGTGACATGAATTAAACACCAGAAGAACAGAAAAATAAAATTATATAATTTTAAAGCTCGTGGATGCAGAAGTAACAAACTCAAAAATAATTTTGCAATCAGTTGTTTCATTCATCTGTTTAATAAAGACTCCAATAATTGGAGAATGCATAAGGGATTTAATATAAACATATTAGAACATTTAAAATGAAAGTTTCTTGATATTAGGTTTATCATACATCTTTATTCTAGTTGCGGGTTTTACTTTTTAGCCATCTCTACATGCTCTACACCATATTTAAGCTTTCCATAATTTCGGTCTTCAATTAAATATAATTTGTTCAAATATGTGTATAATGTGATCACAAATGGTGACAATGGCGAAAACTGTTCTTTTTTCAGTGCTTACGGGTATAGAGAACTAGGTATAGACGGCATGTTTATTAATTTGGACTATGAAGGTCAGATGATCTGGGAACCAGGCGTTGTTATGCAAACGATATGTGAAGTAGATATAGCTAAATATCCGTTTGACCACCAGTTTTGTGGAATTCGTGTCATGTCGTGGATGCATACAAATAGATCAATGAATGTTATCGTTGAAAGCAATACAGTCGATGTTCAGAATTATTATCCAAATGGAGAATGGGATTTAGAGTCGACAAGTGTTACTGCATTTTCCCCGGACGACGGTTCATACAATCATGGTGAAATCTTACCTGGAGCGGAGGCTGTATTGAATTTGCGTAGACGGCCTGTTTATTATATTATATCGACTATATTGCCAATATCGATGCTGTCGTTACTTAATGTTCTAGTATTTCTGTTACCCACTAACACTGGTGAGAAAATGACACTAGCTGTCACCGTGTTGTTGTCATTTACTGTATTTATGAGTGTTGTCAATGAAGTTATGCCGAAAACATCAAATAGTGTATCTATATTAGGTTTGTATACGTTTTAAATCTCTAAAATTTTAATTTCTAACAAGAATGCACTAAACAGTTTACCACCCAGTGATTCTACATGATCAATGTACAACTTACTTTTGAAAAAAAATTCTGCTATACAATACATCAATATGGTTAAATTTACAAAGTAGAATTCTCCACTTGAACAAGGATTTTATAAACATTTTTCAAATGGTCAGAGTATTGAAATTTTCAAGTTATTTGGAATTCGAAAAGTATTCAGGAAGGTTCATCGCAATATTCCCCAGTTTTATATATGAAGTGTGGCCTAACGTCCCACGACTTCAGCCAATTTGATATCTGTAAAATAAAATTTGCCAATTTGATATCAGTAACATGAGTAAAATAAAATTTGATATCAGTAAAATCTCGGATAAATACTGAATAGATATGATTTCTTAATTAATATTAAAAAAATACATAAGCAACAATATGGATAACAGGAAAGGTCAACGATGACACAGCTATCAATCAATTCTGTATCATGTTACTTCAAGAAGTGTTGTATGACCTTTCTTTCGTGTACACGTGTAGGTGGACATATCTTCAAGTCAGGCTATGTACGAATGTGATAATTGTATTATTGCATCGAATATCTAGGACGTCTGGCATTTGATTACATTGTGTAACCAAAAATTATATTAAACATGTCCGCGAATGTCCACCGTTAATGAATCACATTCTTTTCGATAAACGCGCGCATTTATTTCCGAATTCAGGTCGAAATATATCCTGGTGGCAAATCAGATTTAATAGTTCGTTTCAATTACAAGGTAATGCGACAGATTATCAAATGTCACGTGATGAACTTTTACCCAATCTGATTACAGATAATTGGATTAGTATGGAATATAAAATTAGTATTAAATCTGACAACGACCTTTCTTACAGATGCATGCTGTCTTTTTGACGTATTCGTATTAAGATATACATTAATCTTTCATGTTTTGGTAGGTTTTTTCGGGGCATTTCGATTGAAATCGGTGTTGCAATATTACAGTATTTAGTTTTCTGTTCTTTATGTTGACATACAATGTACAAATTATTAACTTTGCCTTCTGATCTATGATTGGTCTTACATTATAACAGAGTTTATATCCCAATCTTAAGTATGTTCTTTTTCTGTTCTTTCAGCCATTTATTTGACTCTTTTGCTCTCCATGAGCGGACTGTCCGTTGCATCAACGGTATTGGTTCTATTTTACCATCATCGTAATAAAAACCCAGTAAACAGATACACAGATCGTACAAATGATGTTCACACTACTAGACTTTACCGAATAAAACGACCGGAAAATAACAATCGACATAATGGTTTAAGCAAGAATGGTGTTCAACCTTCAACTGAAAGATTGCTAGACGATTACCTAGACATCGCTGATTCATCGGACAACTTTAGTTGCGATGACAAAGAATCTTGTTGGAAATCCCTACGACGAAAATGCCATTTTCGATCACCTAGTTTTCACTGTCATACATCAAGCAAGAAATTTGCTCAGCGATTAGACAGAGCAATGTTTCTTGTAGTGACGATTCTAACGATTCTTTCAACTCTTATTGCTATAATTCTGATGATATATTGGTAACGGTTTATGGATTTAGTTTAAAATTAGTTTGCTTTGACAATCTGAAATTTTGATATGTTCAAAATTGGATTAAAAATGAAAAGATATAACAATGATTAAGATATTAACAGCTACGAATATATTGATAGGGAAGACGAATTTAGAACATTAAAGTAAATTATAATGTACAGGACTTGAGTCGTAAATATATTTAACATTGTTCTATTATATAGAATGTGAATTCCTTGTTTAACTTATTGAATGAATGTTATACATGCATGGCCGTTAAATATGTTTATCACATACGTAATTAAATGGGCATGTAAAAAGTCAGAATGTGAATATATATGTTTTAAATGTTTTAGGCCATTTTGTAGTAACGACAAACAAAAGGTCTATGTCAGTTGGACCTGCTTTGATATGATAACTGCACTTGAATTTTTACTAATTCTGTATATCGCCAAGTTATCGGATGTACACTAAAGAGATTTATCCTGTTGAACTTACTTTAAACTTATCAACAAGATATATAGTTACGATGCTGTTAGGGTCTTTGCATCGGAAATAACACATTTATTTTAAAATCAGTTGTTTGGCATGATATGGGTTATGTTCTCGTATAATTTATGATGGCATGATACTAAACCCCTAACGGGAGGGATTGTGGCTGATTTTCTATATATGATATAGACATAATCTTTTTATCAGTTTAATTTAGGTCTGGGGCTAGCATGTCAGTAACTGATAGTGGTCCTTTGTTAATATATGTTGATCATTGTCATTTTGCGTAGTTTCTTCCGTTACCCTTTTTAACATTGGACTCTTAATTTTACTGTGTGTATCGCTGTGTGTTGGTTTATTCCACATTGGCTAGAGGTATAGGGAAGGGTTGTGATCTCACAAAACATGTTTAACCCCGCCTCATTTTGCGACTTTCCCATGTAAGGCACTTCTAGCCTTTGTTAGTCTTGTGTGTTTTTTTAAATTTTGGTTCATTTTTATGTTTCGGGGTTTATTGTGCCTTCCATTTTGGTGAATTAATATACATTATTTAGGGGTCAGCTCAAGCCCGCCTCCGGGTGTGGGATTTTCGTGCTGCGTTGAAGACCCATTGGTAGTCGTGAGCTGTTTTCTGCTCTTTGGTCGGGTTGTTGTCTCTTTGACACATTCCCCGTTTCCATTCTCTATTCTACTATAATTGTGTGTACATAGATAATACACAAGCGTTTAAATGTTAAACGACCTTTCTGTGTGATAATCTCACCAAACTTTATTTTTCATCATATCCTAAATTTTGTGAACAGGATGATTAAGATAATATTCTGTTTCAAACTGATCTAGTTTTATAAATTTGTTTAATATATCTCGTTATTTTCTTGAAGATTTTCAATTTTATCTCTTAACATCTTTTTATAATCTTTTTAAAGTAACGTATTTAGTATTTTTAATGCTTTAGCATTATCATACGAATGCAAATGTATTACTTTACCTGTTCTGGTATTATCTGAACTGGTCTTAACTGTTCTTGGTCGTCTGAAGGGACAAGACAGTTAAGATTAAACGAGACAAAAATGGCAGATTAAAATAAAATATTTGATACTAATAACTGACAGTATATACATGTATTATAGACTCGTATTGCTTGAACATTTTAGTCCAAGTGACATAAACATGTTTATGCAAGAATATTTCCATTTGCTGAATAATGAGAAATTTAAACTACATGGGGAGACAGAAATATGAACCAAAGCGAGCTATTAAGAATCATTTTCCCTGTGTTATGTGCTTTTCATACTTTACATGTATTTATTACTGTTTCTAATTGCTTTAAATCAACTTGCAATGAATATATTTATTCTTATTGTGTGAATTTTTATTTTGTATAGATTCATCTGATAGTGTACGTGCTTTTTATGTGTTTAACAAAATGTTTAAGATAAAACTTTATGTTTATAATAAAGCTTTATAATGACAAATAGGCTGGAGTTATTCGCCATTTTTAATTTACTTAATATATTTCTAGGTAAATTTAGTGCAATTCACAGATTATTGTATAGTCAACCGTTAAATGTCAACTAGACGGCCTCTTGTTATTATATTGGTTAGATCTTTATAGTAATTCTGTTTCCAGGAAATGATTGTTTCTCTTGATCGAATTTTGATCTTACACATGTTATATTAAGGCCTTCCAATCATTATATCTTCTCTTCGGTCCTTTTTTGTTCTATATTTGTGCATTTGGACAACATGAATCAACTTTTTATTATTAAATTCTTTGATACCAATTTTGATGCACAAGATGTGCACATTTCGTCGATTAACAACTCATCAGTTGTGCCCAAGGCCTAAAATATTGAAAACCAAAACAGTAATCCAAAAGGTTGAAGAGTAAATTCAAAAATGGTAAAACGACAAAAGAGCTATTCAGGGGGGAAATACTCATTAATCTTCAGAAATTTACAATTTTGTAACAATATAGTTTTAGTAATGAAGTACTAGCAACTGAGGTGGGGATATCCTCGGGGATTTGGGAGTCCACCAGCAGTGGAATCGACTCACTTTGTAAAAATAAAATTCGTTGATTCCAATTTTGATGCATAAAATGTGCATATTTATCAAGTTTTTTCTGTAATAGCAGTACATTGAAGAGTAACTTTGCAATCGTATTATTGAAAATGTGATTTGTACATTCCATATGCCGACGTCTGTGGAGTAACAGGCTATTATTAGATGTAAGTAAGTAGAATCAAGAAATACAAAAGGGATATTCGAAGGAGGGGAAATTGAAAATAACTGACAAACTCCGAAGAACAACGAGGGCAAGACAATACAAATACTACACTTAAAAACTAAAAACATAGGAACAACATGGACCCCACCAAAAAAAAAACGGGTGTATACTCAGGTGCTCTAGAAGAGTAAGCAGTCTCTGTTTCCTGTAGGATACCAGCATATGCTTCCCATGCCAAATCCAATATATTACAATATATATATATATATATATATATATATGTATTACAATGCAAATTTTATCTGCAAAGGAAATGGATATTTCGTCGAGTAGCTTATTTGTTGTGATCAAAACCGAAAATATTGAAATTTAAAACAATAACACAAAATATTAACGTCAAGTTTAGAATTTGAGAAGTGACAAGATCATATTTGTTTTCATACGATAAAAGAATTACCAAAGAATGGCTGTAGTATTATTCTAAACTATTTTGGAAATATGAGATATAGATACTGATGTAGTCTAATTATGGGAATCAGGGTAATGAAAGGAAACATTACACCAACCAATAATTTCATTTTATAAATTTTACCATACTTGTCGAAACAATTTATACCTGTCCAAAGATAAAAATATAATCAGTCAGACATATCCATTAAATATCCGTCTAGTCGTTTTTTTCTCTGTCAACAACAAATAGTTTGCGAATATGCCGAAGAGAACATTCTCGAAAAAAAGAAACGCTCAATCTAATCTGTATTCATTTTCGTATTTGAGAACTCATTATTTCTTATAACAGTCCGAAGGAAATACGATGACAGAGACGGTGTAGCTCAATAAACTTTATCTTTATTCCCAAGCGTCCCAATTTTCTGTCAGTATGTCCGATAAAAAGTATTTTTCTCACCAAAACTAAGAGTTCCTGGTGTCAAACTGTGTCAGAACTACCTTCTTTTAAGTTATTTTATGTTTTCCACCGATCAAAAATGTCTCATTTAATAGATAAACAAAAAAATAAATCGGGGCAATCTGTTTTCTTCTTATAGTTGGAAAAATGTTTCCTTGAAATCTCTATAGTCTTTGTGAATCACAAAGATAGACACCTTTTCAGAAAATAACTATGTTTTGCAATTAGGATTAATAAATACCAATATTACATCATCTGTCTGGTTTTGGTCCCCAGGGAATAAATTTGAAAAGGAAATTGTCTTTTTAACCTTTTACAAAATTGGCTTTTTTCATATCGGTTCGCTCAAAATCTCTAGATTGTCTTTGATTAGGATTTTTGTAACTCGTTTATCTTTGTTGACTGGATCAAATTTATTTCAGGAATTATTATCATTGTCTAAAATAATGAAAGTTCTTTCTTCCTTGTTCAATAGAGGTTATTCAGAACATATTTTCTTTCCCCTTTACCTGCTGAAATACTGAATTGTAAACGGCTTGGTCCTGTCCTTATCATGGAATCCTAGTTTCACTTGGAAATTTTTATAAATATTTTCACACTGAAGGTTTTGCAAGTCACCTAGCACTTGTCTGCCGCAATTACCTCTCGTGCATAACTGAAGGATACATGAAATTGTGCTTTACCTTTTATTCATATGTATTGGCTATTGCTCGATGACACTATTTATATTTTCCTAAAAGTTCATTTATCAAAGTGATAGTCATCATGATAAATAACTTTTCAGACGGATATTCTAACCCTTCGGGAGTGCCTGATATTATTGCCGTTTTTTTATATATGGATGATCTCAATATATTTAATATCTTTTGTTTTTTGTGCGTTTGGTTTGTTAAAATTCAACTTTTTTTATTCCCGTTTTTTGTCGCCTAGATATTCCTCTCATTTTACATTGTTTTACATGTGAAATACAGTAAATCTTCCATTGTTTAATGTGTATAGTCAACATGCAGATACAAGCCAAAACACAGAACAATCCAGGAAACAAACAAATTATACAATCAAAGAATCTACAAGACCTTGACAGAAATGGCATATTTAAGAGAGAGAATATGATTGTGGCTTTTCTTTGTTGTGTTCCATTCTCCTGACTTTGTCTTTTTCTTGGATTTCTATTTTATTTTTATTTTACGGACTTTTCCAACTCTTTTGTCGCTTCGGTATTCTTTGTCGATATGTAAGTACATTGTATAAACAACAAACAGGTGACAGGAAAGGTCAACATTGGCATTCATGTACAAATCAATTTACGTCATCCAACCGACAAACCTGCAGACAAAAAAAAACGACATAAAAGAACACAAAACACAAACATCGAAAACACAGTTAGAAAGGATAGTCTGACTTAGTACAGACAAGGAAGAATGGTGATTTTAAACCTGTTGTATTGGTACCAAACCTCCTGATCCGCCGGTGTATAAAACACTACAAAAATTAAATACCAATAAGGTGACCGCTTGTTGGAATGCTTCTATTGGATGGTACATAATTTAGAAAGCAGTGCCAACGTGTGTTCTTTAACTATTGTCGCTCCATCAAACGAAATAGTAATTCAAGACAATTACAATGTACCTGTATTTCTTTTAATGTACATGTAATTCAGAATTATTTTTCCTGAACCTTTCTTTCAACTTCCAACTTTATATGAATAAACATAAGTCTCTCTATCACTTCTTAATCATATATTTCAATTTCAAACATTTCTAAATATGATGCGCACAAAACACGTTTAAAATGAGCACGCATAACGCCGTATTTTCAATTTTTAAAACTTGTGGTTAGATTAACATGTTTTGGTTGTCGTAACTGTTTACTATTTTCTTCTCGTACGTAGTACAAGCCGTCAAAATTCAGTATGGACAAAGATCTGAAACTTATTCGAAACAGACAAAAACATTGTATGTAACAATTTTAAAAAACCAATCACAACAGAGTGTACTGGGCAAACACTCTCCACGGGAAACTTACAAACGACGTTAAATACGACGAACCAATCGCTTATGAAGTGTAATACGAAATGCCCCAACCGATCATCCTCCCAAGTCAGGGTTTTGTATCCACGTTCGTTCCTACAAACCCCTGACATCACACATTCATATTTTACGGGTCGGAAGTGAACGATTTTCATTAGTTACTTTTTCTAGGTCAAAAGAGAATCCATTTGCGTCGTAGGTAGAATTTTCTAGGTCACACACCAGGCGGCGATATGTTCGACCCGCAAAAAATGAATTTGTGATGTCAGGGGTTTGTAGGAACAGGATACAAAACCCTGACTTGAGAGGATGCAACTGATGTGTGCAAATGAAGAAAATTCCCATTCAAAGTATAAATGAAATCAAGTTTTACTATTTCTTTCAGTGATTTCTTTCAATCAAGTAAGAAGTTAGTATACAATTCAATCAATCAAATGATCAATACATAAATTGTGATATGAAAATCAAAGCGAATTATATATCAAGTGATACAGATTCCCTACGAAGTTAAATCATACTAGACATTGAACCCGCGCGAGCGCGGAAAAATAAGCATTTTTTTTTTTTTTTTTTTTGTGGTGGCTATATTGACTTTAAAAAGTTGTTGCGGTCATGTCATTCATGGTACAGGAACTCAATATGAATGTTGTGGAAGGCTTCCAATAAACTTTCCTGTCAAGTAGGTGAGTAGTATATATGCGGTTTTCAGTTAGGATTTGAGGAAGTGGAGAGGAGGAGGATCATAAGGATCCGGAAGTGACGTCACCGGAACCGGAAATGACGTCACAGGAAGTGATGTAACCGGAACCGGAAGTCACGCGATCGGACCCGGAAGTGGCTTGCGCGCATGCGCAACCGGAAGTGATGGATTTTCTCCATGATTTGTTTACAGAAGTGACGCAAGTCACGGACCCGGAAGTGCCATCTGAATTATCTCCCTTTTCCCGCACTTCTCGGTCGTCTCTGGATCTTTTATCGGTCTCTAGGGTCTGATACTCTCACTGTTATGTCGAAGTCCGAGAGTATGCGAAGTACACTATTGGATTATCTCCCCTTATCCCGCTCTTTTCATCTGTGGGTGATGTTTTCTGTGAGGACCAATTGGATTGGATTATGTCCCCTTACCTCCAAGTGATGCTTGTCACCATTAGATCAATGGAGGGGTGTCCTTAGCAACTGCCTTAGCAACGGCGGTCCATTTCATTGATACACTTCGTTTCTCTTCTCTTGCTCCATGGCGCTCTTCGCTGCTCTTTGCTGCTCATCGCTAACCTTACTCGCCTGCTCATTTCGCTCCTGCTGCTTGTTGCTGTTCGTCATCGCTGCTCTTCATTGTAGTCGCTGCTCAACGCTGCTCTGCACTGTACTCAGACCTGAAAGCACCCTAAAGACAATCGTTTACCCTAACACTAGTTCTGCTTAGCAGCCTGCTTCAAAGTCATGTTTCAAATGCTGGATTGGGCTCAATCCCTAATGAATTTGAAGTGGTACTAGTGTTAGGGATAAGATTATTTTAGGGTTAGGTAAGTATTTTTTTTTTATTTTCTTTTTTTTTAATTTTTCTAATTTTTTCTTAATTTTTTATTATTTTTTAATTTTTTTTAAATATATTTACATAATTTTTCTAATTTTTCTTAATTTTTTTAACAAGTAATATATTTACATAATTTTTCTAATTTTAATTCCTTTTTTTGGGTTTTGGAACCATTTCGTAAAAAAATTATAATTATAATTATTTTAACTATTTACTGGGTTTTCGCCAATATTCGGAACCATTTAGACGTCTTCGGAACAATTTTTCACTCTTCGTGAATGTTCGGTCGTTTCCGGAGGGGGTGCTCACTTACAGGTCCGCGTTCGTGGAGGCATCCATGTTGGATCCCGTTAATGTGACGTCATGGAAAATTTCAGTAGAAATTTCCATTAGAAAACGGATTTAAACATGTCGGGGAACGCGGCTGTGAGCGAAGACACCTTGGGTGCTCTCTTTTACGTCCGCGTTCTGCTATATATACAGTGCAGAACCTCTCATTTCGTCTTGAACCTTTGATGAGGTAACGATCATGTTCTCTTGTGAGAAGTGCGGTAAGACCTTTACCGAGAAGACCAACCTGCTTCGCCACCAGAAGACCCATGCTGTTGCGGACCAGACGTATTCCTGCCAGGTATGTGGAAAGGAGTTTGCCAGGGCCGACAACCGGAAACGCCACCAGGAGTCCCACCAGCAGATTGAGCCTGGAAAGCCGGACCCAGTCCAGTCCCTTGCCTGCCAGGTATGTGGAAAGGAGTTTGCCAGGCCGGATGCCAGGAAGCGTCACGAAGCTACCCACCAGCAGAGTGAGCCTGGAAAGCCAGATCCAGTCCAGTCCTTTGCCTGCCAGGTATGTGGAAAGGAGTTTGCCAGGGCCGACAACCGGAATCGCCACCAGGAGTCCCACAGGTACACCCTGACGTGTCCAGACTGTGGGCAGTACTTCAGCAGATTGGACAACCTTGCTCGCCACAGACTGTTGAATACCAAGCCAGATGCCAAGCCCAGGATGAAGAAACCAGTCAAGAGACCAGCCTCGCCACTACCTGGCCCCAGTGCAAAAAGACGCAGGACAGTGTCGCCACCTGAGAGTCAAGCCAACCAGACGTTTTGCCAGAAGATCCAGATACCAGGGTTTTGTACCTGAGACACTGGCAGAAAATACCGGCAACCGTGTCCAGGACCGGTTCAACTTTACGTTGAACGAGATTACAACCGCCACCTTTTCTGACATGGTTCGCCACATTTTCGAACTCCAGACCACGGCCTTCAAGATCAACGTGTCGAACCACTGTTCCAAGTCAACATCTGTGTGTACGAGCTGCAAGAGACACAAGACGGCGACGTAGCGGCGAGATTGGTACGACGTTCTCCTTACAGTTTCCAGGACACCATGAACCTGAATTTGTACGACAACCATTTTAGTTATGTCTGCAACATGGAGAAATACAGTCACAGTTACCTGTGTTCCACTTGTGACAAGTTGGGGAAGTCAGTATACGAACTTCACAGACACGAGAGAACCTGCACCGGTGACGTACTCTACAAATATTCCGGCGGTGTGTACCATACACCACAGACCGTGTTTGAACGTTTGGAGGACGAAGGAATCCAAGTCCCGGAAGAAGGCAGATATTACCCTTACAGAGCCACTTACGATATAGAGGCAATGCTTCAACCTACAGACAAACCAAGGTCGGATAAATTGGAATGGACCAGCCAGCACGTTTTGCTCAGCGTATCCGTGTGTTCCAACGTAACGGAGTTTACAGAGCCAATTTGTTTCGTGTCCGAAGGCGATAGCAGTGAAACCGTGGATTCCTGTTTGATCCATTTGACAGAAATTAGCGACAAAGCCTTTCGCTTACTGATGCCCAGGTATGCTGGTGTCTTTGAAGAGATCCAAGAGAGACTGGACTGGGACCTGGAAGAATACCAAGACGACGAAGAGCGAGAACGCCAGGAAAAGAAACATCACCTGTACAAGTTGAAGCAGCAACTGGAACGACATCTCCAAGAATTACCCGTGATTGGCTTCAACACCGGGAAATACGACGTGAACGCCATGAAGATAGATTTCTTCACTCGTCTGGTGGAAAGTCACAAGATAAAGTATACCGTGAAACGCAACAACAATTTCATGTGTATCAAGACGGAGAAGTTGAAATTTTTGGACATCACCAACTACCTGGATCCTGGATTTAGTTACTCCCAGTTTTTGAAAGCCTACGGCTGTACGGAAGAGAAAGGGTTTTTTCCATACGAGTGGATGACCGATTTAGACAAGTTGGCAGTGACGGAGTTACCACCACACCAGGCATTTTTCAGTACGCTGAAAAACGAGAACATTGCACCCGAAGAGTACCAGCTGTGTCGGGACGTCTGGCAGGAAAAGAACATGAAGAACGTGAAAGAGTTCCTGATATGGTACAACAACAAAGACGTGGAGCCCATGCTGGAAGCCATCGAGAAGATGTTTGTATATTACAAGGGATTGAAGGTGGACATGTTTAAACACGGCATCAGCGTCCCGGGACTCACATTGAAAACCATGTTCGATGGTCTGACCGATTATTTCACCGTTCCGGACGAGAAGAATAAAGATCTGTACCAGTTGTACAAAGAAAACATAGTGGGTGGACCCAGCATCGTCTTCCACAGATACCACGAGAAAGACCAGACCTTCATCCGTCCTGCAGAATACCAAGACCTAAAACCGTGCAAGAAGATCTACGGTGTGGACGCCAACGCCTTGTATTTGTGGAGTATTATGCAGGATATGCCAACGGGTCACTTCGTCCGTCGCAAGAGCGAGGACGATTTTAAAAGACAGACACCTCGAAGGTACGAACGAATGGCTATCGAGTGGTTGGAATGGGAAGCCCAGGAGACAGGACACCACATACGTCACCAGAGGAACGACACGGAAAAACTGATAGGACGTCGGCGCCTTCCCGTGGATGGTTACTGTAAGGATACTAATACAGTTTACGAGTTCCAGGGCTGCCTGTGGCACGGACATTGTTGTCGCCTGACTCGGGGAAAGACAGAAAACCCGTTGAACGGAAAGAGCCTGGATGAATTATACAAGACTACCCAGGAAAAAATACAGTACATAACAGAAAACGACTACCAAGTGAAAGATGTGGGAGTGCGAATGGGACCGGTTAAAGAAAGAAGACCAAGGAATCAAGACCTTCGTGTCTCAGAGGCAGAGACCCTGCGATCGTTTCGCCACGATGACCGAAGACGACATCATGAGAGCCGTGATGGAGGATAAGTTGTTTGGTGCCTTGGAAGTGGATCTGCACGTACCTGAGGACCTAAAGGCAAAATTTGCAGAAATGCCTCCAGTGTTTAAGAACGTAGACGTGTCCAGAGACGACATTGCGGACCACATGAAGAGGTATGCAGAAGAAAAAGGAATCATGCCGCAGCCTAGAAAGTCGTTAATCGGCAGCATGTTTGGAGAGAAGATCATGGTAATATCCCCGTTGCTGAAATGGTACGTCAACCACGGACTGAAAGTCACCAGGATTTACCAGGTGGTGGAGTACACGCCGTCGGCGTGTTTCAGACCCTTCGGAGATCAAGTCAGTAATGCCAGGCGAGCCGGAGATGCCGACCCAAATAAGAAGATAATTGCAGAAAACGAGAAACTGAGGGGAAATTCCAGCTACGGCAAGACGGTGACCAAGAAGGAAAGGCACACGGATGTGATTTACTGCCAGGAACACCAGATCAGTCGCTACCTCGTAGATCCCTCTTTCCGGCGATGCAACCAGCTGAACGTTCGAAGTGGAAATGTGTAAGAAGACCATACACCTGGACCTGCCCATGCACATTGTGTGTTTCGTTTACCAGTACGCCAAGCTTCGGATGTTGGAATTTTACTACGATTTTATGGACGTCTTTGTCGATCGCCGTGATTTTCAGTATTGTGCAATAGACTAGGTACCTGGTAACAGGGGCTCAACCCACAGAGCTGCCTAGTGCGTTCCCCAGGTGGCGGATAGGGAATGCCCTCTCGTTGAGGGTTGTCAGGTCGTTAAAAGCCTGACCGCGGACCATAGTGGGTGTTTTAACAAAAATAGTTATAATTTGTTAACTAAATTTACTCATTTTCTATTTATTGAGGAAAGCTCCAGCCTGTCACGTGTATAAAAGGAAGTGAAGATAGTCAGAGAAGTCATTCGTACGATGGACCCCTTCCAAGTATACGAGAGAATCGTCACTGCCATGTTCGAAGACGGTGTGGTGAACCAAGGAAGACTGGTCGTATTGTCGGCGTTTACTCGTACCTATTGTGAGCAGTTTCCGGATTGGGCGCCACATATTTGGACAGTGTACCATCGTGTTGATCTATCGAAACGGTTGGAATTGACCAATGAAAATACCAGATTTTCGACCAATCGGAATGGGAGAAGTTAACCAATCACGATGTCGTAAAGATAGCCAATCCTGTTTCACGTTTCATAATATAAGAACCAATCCAGTTCATCTTTACAAATATATGTATATAAATAGACCAGCTAGAAGAATCAGTCAGCCGATGTCTCGTAAAGAAAAGAAAACCAAAGACCAGACCAAGCGCGATATCGTTCAAGACGCCATGACAGATTCCAATATTCCTTTGAAAGTACTACTGGGTGGAGGACGTTATGCAGAGCTGACAGAATGGAATGGCAGTAAAAGAGTAGATTTGAGATTTTGGGAAAGTGAAACGGTGCCCACCAAGACCGGAGTCAGCCTGTCGTTAATGCAGTGGAAAATGTTGTGCAGTACTACAGAAGTGGTGGACGACCTGATCACCAGAATCAAGGACAAAGAACCGGTGGACTGGAGATATCATTTGGGAGAAGATGTTTATGTCACCATTAAAGCACCCTATCCTATTATTCACGTCAGAAAATATTTCGTGCCTAACGGAGAACTGACTTTACAGCCAACCAAGAGAGGTATAACGCTGAGTCCTTACGAATGGCAAGAACTGAAGAAGATCATACCTTTGTTTGAAGAGAAAGAACCAGAACTTAAAACATTGACTGATGTAGATTTTGTAAATAAAATATGAAACTGTTTCATTTGTGTTTGTGTTAAATATCCCAGTATACATTCATAACGATCAGTCTTGATCTACCACTGAAACCGACAACATGAGTTGGCCTTCCGATCAGCAAACCCCATTCCTTGAACAAGAAGAACCTTACTATTGTAATCCTACCAAAGACCCCAATATCTTTTATTGTTCCGATGGATTCGATCCGAATCATTTCATGCCTTGGATTCATCCGTTTACCTGTTTGATTGCCGGTCCTACGGGAAGTGGGAAATCGGTCTTTGTCAGACGATTCGTGGCTAATATCCACCATATGATGTGCTCTTTTCCAGATCGAATTTTATGGTGTTATGGCGAATACCAAACCCTTTATGGTACCGTGGACGGTGTAGAATTTATACAAGGACTACCCGATATCGATAGTTTAGATTCGAGTGGGCGACACTTGATTATCATCGATGATTTGATGACAGAAACCGATGACCAAGTGGCTTCCTTATTTACTAAAAAGAGTCATCATCGAAACATCAGCGTCATGTATATCGTACAAAACATCTTTCATCAGGGTAAACACCACAGGACCATCAGTCTCAATGCTCATTACATGGTCTTATTCAAGAATACTCGAGACTCTTCTCAGATTCATAGTTTGGCTCGACAAATGTTTCCTCGGAAAGCGGATCTTTTATTAGATGCCTATGCTTTCGCAACGGCCGAACCTCACGGCTATTTAATCGTCGATATGAAACAACAGACTCCAGATCGACTGAGATTGAGAAGCCATATTTTCCCGGGAGAAGTACAAAGTGCTTACGTGGATGCATAAATACGTCGGTGAATACAGCGTCACGTTAGTCTTGGCCGGAAAACGGAAGAGAGAACATGGTCTCGACACGTCTCCGAAAACACGCCAACGATCTAGTATATTTACGACACGCAAAGCCTTGTATTCAAAAACATCTCATACAGAAAGCCGATCGAAGTCTCATCGAGTGTTTATGCGAGTGTGCTGATAACGTTTTGAAAGGACACGTCGAGTTAACTCGTGCACAGAAAGATAAATTGAAACGAAATAAAAGCGGACTCCGAGAACTGGCGAAAAAGACGGTCAGTCTCAAAAAGAAAAAAGTCATTTTACAGAAAGGAGAATTCTTGGGATCTCTCTTGGCACCCATTGTATCCGTCGTGGGACCGTTACTCTCCGGATTGTTACAATGAAGATCTTGTATTTGAATACGTCTACTCAGATCCCGCAGCGACCCAAACCTCCGGTTGATCAGCGAATCCGAGCCATGGATACCTTAGATAGAAAGATGCACGATATCTTTGAACGTGACGATCTACCGACCGAGGAGCGATTGAAATTATACGATCAGTCTCTTTATCGTTATATGAATATACACGATGATTATAGACCCAGACCTGTCGTCCCGGAACTCCCGACAACTCCCGAAGATCCCTTGGAGAAAGAGGTCATAGACAGTGTTCCAAAAACACTCAAAGGAAAAGCAGAACTTTTATTGAAGAAAATGAAAGCCACTCCAGAGATCACGTGGAACGAGAAGGGAGAATTAACGTTTAAAGGAGAAACCATCAAGGGAAGCAATATGGTGGATTTAGTCAACGACGTCTTGCGTAAAAGGAAATATTTTAACCCGGAAGGATGGGAAAGGTTTGGCGAAGCGTTAAGAGAAGCTAACGTCCCACAAAATTTGATAGGTCACGAAGAAAGATGGAGACATATTCATCAAACGAAAAGAACACCGAGAGCTCGAAAACGACAACAAAGTCCGTCTCCGAAACGATGGCAAACACCGAAAACCCCCAAGGCGTGGACACCGTATTAAAAAGAAATGTCACATTCAGCCGCTGTTAGTTTAGGTCATGGACTCGACCTATTACCATGTTCCTGATCCCGGGAGTTATGGAGGTCTTAATAAATTCAGACCGAAAGGGTACACGCAAAAAGAAGTCAAAGGATGGTTACATACTCAAGATGCATATACTCTACATAAACCAACTAGAAGACGGTTCGTCAGACGAAGAGTGGTGGTGTATGGAATAGATCATCAATGGCAAGCGGATTTAATAGACGTAGCGAAGATTGCGTCTTATAACGATGGATACAGATATTTGCTTACCTGTATCGACGTGTTGTCGAGATACGCCTGGGTCGTACCTCTCACAGACAAGACGGGTCGGAGTCTAGTGGCAGCTTTCAAGTCATTTTCAAGTCGGGAAGACTTCCGATTCGTTTACAGACGGATAAAGGCACGGAATTTACCAACCGAGTGTTCCAGAAATTTTTAAGAGATCATGATATCCATTTCTTTACGACTCATAACGAGGAAACGAAAGCCAGTATCGTGGAGCGTTTTAATCGTACGTTAAAAACGAAAATGTGGAAATATTTTACTCACAGAGAAACGTTGAAGTATTTGGATGCTTTGGAAGACATGGTGATCTCGTACAATCATACTTACCATAGAAGTATCGGTAGACCACCGGTCGAAGTGACATGGGCTAACCAGACCTCGGTAGCCAAACGATTGTATGGAAGAAGTGGCTCGATTCCAAAATGCAAATTCAAAACCGGAGATCGAGTGCGACTCACTAAAGCCAAAAGAACTTTTAAAAAAGGATATTTACCTCGTTGGACGGAAGAATTGTTTACCGTGGTCCAATGCATCGAGACCAGACCCCCGGTATACATGGTGAAAGACGATCACGGAGAAGAATTGGAAGGAACATTTTATGCCGAAGAATTACAGAAAGTCATTAAGAAAGACGACGTGTATAAAATCGACAAAATTTTTGCGAAGAGAAAGAAATGCAGGAGATTACAGTATCTCGTCAAATGGTTGGGTTATCCTGCCAAATTCAACAGTTGGATATTTTCTTCGGATCTACAAAAGCGAGACGTTCACTCAAAGTGAATCAGTTGAATCGATGGCACCGACCGATACGGATAGCAGAAGGTCTTGGGTTGCTTTTGGAAAGAAACTACCACACCCAGAGATTGTATTCCTGTGCCAAATTCTGATTTTGTATACAGTGATTGTCGTCAGTATTTACAATTTAACGATCGGCACAGAAAACAGTAACCTGTGGATGGCTTTACTGAGCAGCTGTTTGGGATACCTCTTGCCAAATCCGACAATCAAACATGTTTTATCTGACGTTACCCAGCAATAGTTCGATGGAATATTATCCGGACAACACCTTGACTCGCTACACGACGAGATTACCTCATATGACGGATTTAGACGGATCGTGGGAGATCGGATTGGCAGAGATACACTATCCGCATACGTGGTACAACGTAAAGAAACAGGAAGGATGGGTAGCTGTTCATTTTCAAGAAAGCGAGGAATTACAGCGACATCATTTCGAATTGCCGGAGGGGTATTACTCGTCTGCAAAACGTCTGTGTAAAGCCGTGGAATCTAAAAAGAGCAGGACGGAACTGAAGAAAAAATTCAACATCGGTTTAAACGAAGTAAATCATAAAGTGTTCGTTCAAGTCAAACCCAACAGTCAAGTTATTCTCAGTCCCTTGTTACAGAACATGTTAGGATTCAAACAGGCCATCTTTCCGGCCGGAGAACACATGGCCGAGTTTGTCGCCGACATCACGAGAAGTCTAAGTTCGTTGTACGTGTACTGTCCATTGATCGAACCAAGAATGGTGGGTGACTCGGGAGTTCCACTGTTGAGAATCGTACCCGTGGAAGGTAGAGACGGAGATATGATGACGCGTGTGTTCGATCCCATTCAATACTGTACCCTCGTACAACGCCGATTCCAGGACATCGAAATAGATATAAGGGACGACACGGGAGGAATCGTGCCATTCGAACGTGGACGAGTGGTGGTAACACTTCACTGCAGAAAAAAGAAGTTTTTAACATGAAAGCACGTCATTGTTGTGATGCCAAGTCTTACGAAGATTATTATCTTCATCAAGCCGGAAGTGGTTATCCCGTCTATAGGGGAAGTCGATTTCAAAATGGACACGGATTGGGAAGCGGGTTTGGAGGATTGTTTAAGGCGGCCATGCTTACTGAAAAAAGGAGCCAAGACACTGGGTCGCCAAGCGCTGAAAACGGGACTACGTATAGCCGGAGACGCAGTTGAAGGAAAGAATCTGAAACAAGCTGCCAAGTCCAGATTGAAAACGGCAGGCAAAAACATGTTCAATAAAGCCATCGGGTATGCCGGCCCACCGGGAGAACGAGTTATAAAAAGACCTGCACCCAAGAAACGTATCAGACGTCGTCTGACCAAGCAACGGACCACATCGAAAGACGTTTTCGGATAATGTCACTCGTACATCCACACTCGTGCGAATGCACTAAATCGGAATTGGACTTGTTTGGGGTGCCACCCACCCAGACCAGTGTAGAACACGGATATTGGGAACAAAAAGGTGTGACATCGGCTCTGACGGACCAAGGACCTTACGAATTCGTCGTAAGCGGGGCCGGGGAAGACTACATCGACTTGGCCAACACGTATCTATTCGTAGAGGCACAGATCGTGAAAGCAGACGGAAGCAATTTGGCCAACGATTCGGACGTGGGACCCGTGAATCTATGGATGCATTCGCTCTTTAGCGATGTCAGTGTGAGTCTCAACGAGAAATTAGTGTCCCTTCCCACGATTGTTTACCCGTATCGGGCATATATAGAAACTTTGCTGCCAAAGAATCTCAATTGACCGGAGTCATGTGGTACAAAGACACACCCGAACACCTAGAAATCAGAACCGACGACAACGTGGGATTCTCCAGCAGAAAGGCATTGATTGCCGAAAGCAGAGAAGTCCAGATGATGGGAAAACTTCACGTAGACTTGTTTTGTCAAGATAAATACTTATTAAATCAAATTGAACTGAAAATCAAACTGAGGAGGAGCAGAGACGTCTTTGCTTTGATGGGACATGCCAACGCTTTCAAGGTTAAGATTAGAGATTTAGGTCTATTCGTCAGAAAGGTGCAGTTGAGCCCGGCCATTCGCATGGCCCACATCAAAGCTTTGGAAAAAACGAGCAGCAAATACCCCATACGACGGGTGGAAGTCAAAGTGGACACTGTACCTAGAGGAAACACCAATTACGTCCAAGACAACATGTTCCTGGGACAGATGCAAAAGCGATTGGTCATAGGATGTGTAGAAAGCGATGCTTTGAACGGAAACATCACGAAAAACCCGTTTAACTTTAAACACTTCAAGATAAACTTTGTGGCGCTTTGAAAACAGATACCCAGCAAACCATTGCAGCCGGATTTCAGCGGGGAAGGATACATTCGAAGTTACACGGGACTCTATACCAGCACTGGAAAGATGTTTCAAGACGAAGGAAACGCCATTTCCAGAGAAGACTTCTCTAAAGGCTACACCTTGTTTGGCTTCGATTTGACTCCCGATATGTCTGAAGTGGGTACCTTTCAACTCATAAAACAAGGCAACATACGTTTAGAAATTCATTTTGCCGAAGCACTCGCTGCTACCATCAACGTGGTTTTGTATGCAGAGTTCGACAACGTCATCGAAATAGACAGAAATAGACAAGTCCTGTTTGATTACAGTGCCTGATGAACACTTTAGAGATCGAAGGCGTCTTAAAAGATCATCCTGGGAACAGATCCGTGTTTAAAGGAGTGTATGCCAGAAATAGATTACCCAGACACATGAACGTGCCTTTGGCCTTGGTGGGGAACACGGATCCTGATAGTCGAGAGGGAAAACATTGGATAGCTATATACATCGATGCCAATTCCATGGGAGAATACTACGATCCTACCGGCATACCACCTCACTCGATCGCTTACTTTAACTTCATGAATCGACATTGTCGAATGTGGACATACAACACCGTCAGAGTACAAGAAGAAGGTTCAACGGTGTGCGGCCAGCACTGCATTTTTTATCTGATACATCGGAGTATGGGACATGTCATGACGGATGTCACTAGACTATTGGAGGATCCAAAAGAGGCCACGGACACTGTGAATAGATTCGTGTTACGACTCGTTAAAAAAATTTTAAAAAAAAGGAAAAAAAAAAACAAAAAACAAAAAAACAAAAATAAAAAAAAAAAAAAAAAAATTGTATAGGAAAAAAAAAGAAGGGGGGGGGTAATGCAGCCTATATATGTTTATATATAGCCAGTCACAAGCCTGGATAAATGCAGAGTGACCCACCTCTCTCTCTCGTTCCCGACATGTGGGCGAACAGTGGGCGCCGCCATGTTTCATGACGTCATGCAGACATGTTGCAATACGAACTGTCTTGGATCTCTGATTGGGTGTCTTGGGTGCTTTCTATCACGTCCGCGTTCTGCACATATATACAGTGCAGAACCTCTTACTTCGTCTTATTCCTTCGAACGGTAAAGATGCAACCACAGCAGAGACAAGCCTTGCTCAAGAATTACGTTCTTTTGGTGAACAAAACCCCGGTAGACGAAGTAGTCGATGTTTTGGTACAACGAGGCATAGTGGACGAGGACCAGAGAGAATTCATTTCTCATCAACCAACCAGGAAGATGCGTACCCGTGCCTTACTGCAATTACTACCCAGAAGAGGTCCCAATGCATTTAACGGTTTTTGTCACGCCCTGATGGTGAATAGGAGGGACGATCTGCTAGGAGTCTTGACAGATCCCAACAAAGAGGACATGGAAATCTGTTTCCCGGAAGAGTCCAGCTTTCATCTAGGAGGGAGCTTACACCTGAAGGTTGAAAAGGAGGGAATAACCTTGACTGACGGGAGGATGGAAGTGTATTTCCCACTGTTTCGCTGGATACAACTCCAATATACCTTGAACGATATCGACGAGGCCGTTCATTACTTGGAACACAACAGATACGCGTCCCTACACAAACACCTTGGGGGAAACGTTTACGTCACGGCACAGAGTCCGGAATTAAAGTAAGACGTTCGCCATTACTCTCTCACCTCTGGACGAACAGCTACACCCGACAGACCAAGGAGTGAGTTTGGATTTTCAACAGTACGAAAAATTAAAGGAGGTGGACAAAGTCATTCCAGAACTCGTTCCCGAGTTGAAGAAAACCTTACCTTGTGCAGTAACCCACCAGGACGTGGAAAGTGCCATGTTTTGCAGTGAATGTCAACCAAATGGACCACACTTGTAACAAAAAAAAAAAAAAAAAAAAAAAAAAATTTATAGAAGAAAAAAATAAAATAAAATAAAAAAAAAATAAAATAAAAAAATTTTTTAAAAAATTAAAAAAAAAGTTAATGCAGCCTGCATTTGAAGCCATCATAATGGTTTGCTTCGAATGTTGACAGTTGACAGCCTTGTTTAAATGCAGATCAGCTTTTTTTTTGTCTCCCCTTGTGGAGGAGAATATGGGAAAAGTCCTGGAAAGTTACCTCCCCCTTGTTGGAGGAGGAGAATATGGCGGGAAAAGTTATCTCCCCATTTATAGTTTATCTCCCCTTGGAGGAGCTCTCTTTGGACTTCCGTCAATGGAGAAAACCACTACTTCCGGTTGCGCATGCGCGCAAAACCACTTCCGGTTCCTACACATGCGCAGACGACACATCCGGGTCCGTGACTTGCGTCACTTCCGGCAACAAATGGCGGGAAAAACCATCACTTCCGGTTGCGCATGCGCGCAAATCACTTCCGGGTACTTCCGGTTCCGCCTACGCATACCACACATCCGGGTCCTAGCACGTGACTGACGTCACTTCCGGCAACAAATGGCGCGAAAAACCACTACTTTCGGTTGCGCATGCGCGCAAACCACTTCCGGGTACTTCCGGTTCCGGTCACGTGACTTCCACTTCCGGTTAAGTCACTTCCTGTGACGTCATTTCCGGTTTCGGTGACGTCACTTCCGGATCCTCATGATCCTCCTCCTCTCCACCTCCTCAAATCCTAACTGAAAACCGCATATATACTACTTAGATGGTATCAACTGATAGTTTCATGTCTATATATGCTGTAGTATTCCATAAATGGATGTTAATGCAAACTTTAATTAAAGTCAACGAAGCGTGTAATGTAGGTCAACGTGACCCAATTGTCATATGGCTGTTCGTTACTACTGAAGATGTATCCACTGATGAAGTAGACTGTGTGCCACGTAGCATTACCAAAATGGACCTTAAGGTTCCATCAAAGTCATGACGAAAACACAACCACATAAACTGTCAATATTTTTATTGTTACAATTAATTCTAAACTGGAACTTGATGAAAAGCTTTCATTAAATACACATTTCATAATGCATTACCTTTTTCCTTCAGAATAAATATGAAAATGAAATTGTAGATGTAAACATTTCCTTAGTGACGTATGAATTTTTCAAAAGATGCCGTGAGTTAGGTAGAGCATATTTTTGGAAAACAATTGTTCCAATTGTTTCATTGTCATCATGGGCAGGGCAAGCGAGGCTTAATTTCACAAATAATCAGACTGTCATGGTGTAAAATATGACAATTATATCTTTGAAAACAAAGTGTCATTTTTTAGGAACATTTTTGAACAATTAGCATTCACGGTGTTAAAAAACTTATAATATCAACTTAGAACAAATTAATGAGATTAGTATTAATTCTTTGTTAAAACGTTTTTCTATTTTGCCTATTGTTATATGTCATGAATGTAGTGATAATTGTCAAACATGTCACCGCGGTTTTGAACTTGTTTATTCCCACGAATGTTCACTATAAACCAATTCTAAAACTGAGGGGCAAGTAGTTCGGATGACCGATTGAACACGTGCGTATCACGTAAGTTTTTTCTACAAACAGTGACTTTACGGATTTTCCGAATTTGCTATATACCAGGATTACCGAGTGAATTTAGAACAATCATATTTGTGTTATATTGTTATAGTTTTATGCAGTATTGTTAATAGAACATTTGTCTAAATACGGAGTTTTATTTTCCCCCGAGTACCTACTAAATTCCCCATTATATCAAGACGATAAAAGCATTTTTAGTGTGTGGCTGTTTGTGCTTTCCACGTTTATAAAGATGTCCGAGATAAATTTCGTCATTAATGATAAAATGACCATTTGTGTTAAAAATATTTTTATCTAGGGTGTATGGTAGAGATATATTTAGACAGGTGACATGACAAATAAAGTAAAAATACATAACGGTTAGTTTTATCACTTTGTGCAAGGTAAACATCCAGGCAATCCAAAAAACCCAACTAAGTTAGGAATTCCTCTGAATTTACCTCACTTCTTCATAATCTTCAAAGTTCATAACCTTTACAGTTAGGAGAAATTGCGTTATTGTAGAAAAACAATCTTGAATACATGAAGCGGAAACATCCGACTCGAAGGAGAATGTTTTTAATTTGTTTTATTCTTCTTCCGTAATTTCAAGCAAAAATACATTTCAAATATGTGCATACTTGTTTATTTAAATCAATGTGTTAAAATGATGCATTCGAGAACTTTCTAAGGGATATGTTGGGAGAATTCATATCGGAAAAGTGCATACAAATTCCATTTGCACATAAACAAAACTGCAGTTTAAATTTATAAATGCAGATTGTCAAATCCGATAATAACCTTTATAATCTGAACCATACATCGTTTATTTTGAACCACGCGTTTTGCCGCCTATTCGGCTAATTCGTAAATTTAGTATTATAGATTCGTCAACACAACAAATGCACAGAAAGCGTCATTCGCTCCTTCATGTACGTGAACGCAAAAGGCGGGAAATTGGTACTTAAATCTGTAAATGTCTGTAAAAAGCATCCTTCGCTAAATGCAAAATGAATTACGTCTGAAAACACATGAAAGCGTCTTTCGCTTGTTCAAGACAAAATCAGAAACGCAAATTCAATTTCTTATTTTTGGATGGTAAATTTTCGGCATAGCTTAAATGGGTGGAAGTACGTGTGAGTATTTTTTTTTACAGCAGATGGGAATTGTGGTTATATTTTTCTACCCCGATACAGTACAGAACTGAATATTGCTGAAAATTGTTTTCTGAAGGTGAAATTTCTTAACATTGTAAGGGCAAACCAGAAGGTTGCCATTGGACAAGCCTTACAAGAAATCATAATTCATGACTTGAAAGAATTCTGTATTGCAACAGGGTGTTTAAATGTGCAGTAAATATTATGAGTAGGACATCGGTCCGGAGACCTAAGTCGTATTACACGACATGTAAAGGTACAGATGTCTTTACTCTTTTAAAATATTGTGTGTTATTATCTCTTTGAGCCCCTGAGTTCACTCCATGGTTTTATAGGAGTTCGTGTTGTTCATTGTTTTTTTTGCTTGTGGTTGTTCATTTGTCTTCCAGGGTTTGTCTTTCTAATGGATCGCGTTTTTTTTTTTTTTTTTTTTTGGTTTGCTCCTTATGTATATTGATCCTCTTTGGAGTTACAATTTGATACAATATTTAACATCGATCATTTTGTTTGTTTTCTATCGTATACGTTTCATTGTTTACTACTTCTAAATCCATGCATTGAACTGGGAGGTGTGCGTGTTAAACATGTTTGATTGGATGTTCATACTGTACAGCGTGACATGGTCAATTGATGTCTCGCCAGTGGTTAGTTGTTTCGATGTTTGTTTGAAGTGGGAATTTCCAAGATCAGGTTTACGCAGGATAGTAAAACGCCCGGGCTATACAAGACGCCTTTTATGGTAATTGTTATTGCTCTCCACAACAAACAGAAACTCTCGTGCAAAAACAAGCCTATGATGGTGATGGCCACCAATCATATTTGAATAGGCCACTAAGGCGTAGCTTTGCAGAATTTTGTGGCCCGATAATAATTCGTTTTGATTTTTATATCGCGATTTGTAAGTATTGATAATTTGATTGATTTGAATTTGTATGCTGAATTCTTACTTGATTAAAAGAAATAGTAAAATTTTATTTCATTAATTTATACCTTGAATGGGAATTTTCTTCATTTGCGCACATCAGTTGGGGCATTACGCATTACTCTTCCTAATCCATTGGTTCGTCGTATTTGACGCCGTGGAGAGTGTTTGCGCAGGTCAGTGAATGGTTCTTAAATTGTGGCCTACAATGTTTATGTCTGTTTCGAATGACTTTTTTCTGTGCAGGTTCAGATCTTTGTCCATACTGAAGTTTGACGGCTTGTACATGTACCTTGTACACGTGCATAGTATGCAAGATCATGTTAGGTTCGTTTTGCAAATTATCTGACGGTTGCTAAATAATTAACCCTTGATAAGGACACTCAAACAACTAATATGTATTGAGAAATTTTATCTTACCTTATACATGTTACGCTGTATGTGTATTTTTGCTGTTCATTTTTCACAAGTCAGTTGTTGTTCCAAATTATAAATTATATAATCGGACATTGTAATTTGAAATAAGACTTAACCTAAGAGTTCTCTTTCATTATATGAAATCTAATAAATGATTCGCTTAACATGCATAAAGAACTGTCGTATTTACTATAATTAGATGACATTGCATCATGCAGTTGTAAGGTTGTTTGTTTTTTCGATCATGTTCAACGAATCTGTACTTTAATTAATAGACCTTTACGGAAATTTATTATCTGGCAAATATTTATCAATAATTATTTGGACAGGAAACAGAAATGGCTACTTTTTTTTTAATTTTGAGGGGGAGTATTAATTTTACTCATCCAATATGGTGTAATGTCTTATTTTCACCTCAAGCAAAATGTACCAATGTAATGTTAGCCCTTAGATTAAGAGTGTAATTTTTGTTACAATTTAGCTATTATACTATCCAGACAGCTGCGTGAAAGAGGAAATTATTAACATGAATACCATGCCGACTCTGCTACATATACATCGCATAAGTAAGACATGTAACATTTATTTATAATATACGCCTCTTAAATATATGTAATCCCATTTGATCATCGCGTGATATTTGATATTCTATAATTCACCTGGTAATGTCACTTCGATGCAATTTATCGGTAATCTGAATATATTTTTAAGTAATACTTCATAAAAAAATTAACTTCATTGTACGTGTTTTACACGACGAAAATCATATCTTCAGCAGTTAATTTCAAATTTAAAGACATTAGTTTGACATTGCATGGAATCGAACAAGCGACCGTCGGCACTCGAGGCGAGTAAAGGACGATCGTAGAGAGTGACAAACAATAATTTGTGCACCTGAGAAGGGAACATCCTTGGGATGACAGTACCTTTCTTGGTTTAACAAATTGTTATACTTGTACAAGTATGATAATATTACAGTAAAAATATTCTATGATACAGGATAAGCATACATCTTTCATACTTGTAAATTATGACTCGTTGATTGCTTTGAAGACCGAAAATTAAAAAAACCGTCCTTCATAGTATAACTCGGCTTACCTAACCAATCACTCCTCGTTACATCTCAAACTGACCTATAGTGAAAATAAAATTCTTTGAAACCAATTTTGATGAAACTGCGTGCTTTAACTGTAATATATTTATATATTTAAAATGGTAACTTGAAAAATAAACGTTCCTCTAATCAGAGCATTGTTAACTATATTCAAACGTTATAGTGTATAGGCAGTACTTTAATTTACAACATATACCCATGTGTTGAGGTGGGGAGGGGGGGGGGACACACAATAACAATTCCGCAACGTAAAGGGAACTTTTCGCAAGTATAAATGTACTTTTAACCGGAAAAAACTTTAGCAGACTCAATTAAATGTCTGCTTATGGACTTCTATAAATAATAAGGCTATTAGCTGTCTTCTTGTGTCCCAAGAAAATCTCATAAAGTATAGAAGTTTGTTGTCCTTTGGTGTCAATTACGGCGATATGAAGTCATATTGTCTATTCTTAGTATTAACAAATATATCGCTATTCCGTGATAAGGTGTGCTCAAATTGCAGAGAATATCTTTAAAGTACATTTTTCAAGTTGTTATTCAATGTTAGCGATTCCAAAGACAAAAAACAATATGTTCCCCCAACACTCGTGGGGAAGGGGGGGTGGGGGGCGGGGGAATAAAAATAATATGTGTCTTGTTTGTGCCATTTGATGAATGAATTGTTTGTGCAATTCATTCATCAAGGCTCCAAATTTTGGTAACAATTTAAAGCATCATTTTTTAAAGGACATATAGCCAACAACAAAATAAAAAGTGGAAAGCAATATTTTATCTTGATACATACAAAATGTAGTTCAACAAAACATTTTGTTTATCCTTGGTTTGAAAACTTAAAACGGATTGATTTTCATAAAACAGATATTTTTTACGTTCCCTCACTTTGAACCTCTTAAAACTGTTAAAATGATGAATTTTTAGTTCCAAGAAATTTTGATTTAAATAAAAAGTACAATAGAACTTGCATCATTTTATTTAACAGAAATGATATTGTATGATATGGAGTGTGTTGATTTCAAATTTTCTTCACTATGCTTTTAAATAACACAGAAATATTCCGTTAATTTGAAAATTGGCACCTTCATTATAATTTTCAACCACCTTTTTATCTGTATCTTCTGTCAGATAAAAAAAAACCAAATATACCTAAGGAGCTATAAAAAAAACGTAATCCATTGGACAGACAAACCCGCGAAGACAAATGAACAACCGCAAGCGCAAAAAAAATAAACACAGAAAACTAAAAAACAACGAACAACACGAACTCCTATAAAAACCAGGAGTGAACCCAGGTGCTCCGGGAGGGTAAGCAGTTCCTTCTCCGTAAACGGCACCCGTCGTGATGTTCAACAAAATCAATCCGGTTGAAGTCACAAATAGGTGGAGGCACATGAAAAGTTACGACAGTGGGAACAGGTCCAACATCCAAATTCATTCATTAAAGTCACTTATCTCAAAAGAAAGTGCATATGTACCATAATTGTACATTAATATAGTATCAGCATTCTTTATAGAACTAAATATTTCTATTTCTGTCATGTCTATAGTGTAATAGAATTATGCAACCTTTTTTGTATCCAGTTTACAATTACACAAGCAATCACGAAGATTCTCTGGCATCTCGGATATCGTAATACTATATATATATAATTTCCATTACAGGGTATTCCTATAATTGATAATTGATTAATTTGATGTAATTATTGATCACTTGCAAGTACAATGTTTTTTTCGTGATGTTAAATTTTAACTAATGTCAAGTAATTCGATTTGAAGGAAAACATTCTAAAAGTACAACAAACAAAATTCTAAAACTGCTAAAATACGTCTGTGTCCTTGTCATCGCAGTTTAATAGACTTTTTCACGAATTCATTGCGTCAAAAGTGCACTCAATTCGTACGAAATACTTGGAAGATAATTGTTTTATCTCATCTGTAACACAAAAACGTTTGTATCAATATTATTGTTTAATACGTTTTTGAAAAGTGATGCAGAGAAACTGAAGATGTACACCTATTTTACATCATTGTTCTTTTGCTGTCAATCACTATTTTTTTTATTTTTTTTTTTTTTTTTGTCTTTCTTAAAACTTTATCTGGTTGACATATATAGTACATACTGATAGCAATTTATGAAACAATTTTGTGGAAAAATCAGGCTTACATGCAACCTTATGTTGTATTTTAACGTGAAAAATGTTAATGGTTTCATTTATGATAGTTTTCCAAATTTTATTGGCCAGAGATTGTTTTTAATGCCACGTTTGTTTGATGTTACGATTTTCAATTTTTGCACAAAAAATGTAGGCTTTCATTTTCCAGAATAATTTTGGTTGAAGAATGTTACTTTTGAATTATTATCATCCTCTAAGCAAATGAAAATCATAAATTCCTTGTGATATTTCTGACAGGCTGCTGTCATCTAGTATGCAGTATACGTGCTGGTTTTGTCGAAAGGATATAAGAGGGTGCATTTAATTAAAATCCAAAGATTACAAATCTATTTACACCCCATCTATCCACATGAAATTGAAATTCGGGATACTGCACATACACCAATGCCCGATTGACAACTACGACAATAAAACAAAACTATATGACAAAATGTAATAAAATAGCCTTCCCAACCTGAGTATCACCAGGGAAAAAATCTTGTCATCAACAGGGAAAAAATCTTGTCATCAAATGAAATTTTACAGTTGTTATCATCACTTACAATGTACCAATATCGAAATGACATTAGATTGTTTTACTTTGTTATGTTCGTAACGGGTGTTACTAAAAGGCGGAAACGGAACGGAAACGGAATACGGAAACGGGAACGGAAAAATTGCATTATTTCCATAAAAAAGGTGGAACCTTCAGTTGTTCTTCAATTGTAATATAAAAAAATTAGGCCACCTAGTTATATATCAAAAACAGTCAATGTTAACGAACAACAGTCGGACAGTGAGTCGATGTTAACGAACATCATCGTCGGACAAGAGAATTAAAAATGACCATTTAAGATTGTTTATCAACGAATTGCAAGCGAGGAAGAAATATAAAAAAAGTGAGGACGATAGAAAAATAAGGGATTTGGGGAGAATTTACCGACTGCATATAGAGTATTAGTACATAGCCCGGAAGTGTGGGGCTATAACCCCCCTCCCCCCTTGAATCCGGAATACGCTATAAATTTACAGCTTGAATCCAGCGTACGTTTTAAATTAGTTTGAAAACCGTTATTTTGTGCAAATATTCCAAAATTTGCATCTGCGTACGGTATACTGCATGTGTTGCGTACCGCGTACCATGTCTGCGTACGAAATACGCTCTAAAAAGGCGTACGAAAAGAGGGGTTATAGCCTCAAGTGTCAGTCAGTTGGTTTTATTTTCACTTTCGATTGCTACTTTTTGTGCACTATGTTTGCAAAAACTGCTGAATTGCTGAAAATACAATTAGCGCCATTTAAAAGTGAATGGCTGAAACTATAAACTTCGACTATTGATGGGTAAAATAGCTGCAACTGCAGATGTGCAATTTGCTTCCTTAGTTTACCTACATTTTTCGTATCCGCACGTGTTCAAACTAGGCGTGTTAAAATTCCACACGTCTTTAAAATGGAATAAAGGTTGTTTGGCGTGAAGTAATCAGTAAACAATGATACTCTTTCGAGATTAAACATCACATGAAACTAGAATGCACGAGGGCGACATCTGCAGTGTTATGAGAAATTAATATATTCGCCACTTGTCTTATATATATATGTTTTAAAGTACACGTAAAACCATGTAGTTGTATGGCACGCCGTTTTAATATTTATTCAAATTCCAAGATATCTTATTTATTTAATAAGATATCTTATTAAGTATTAAGATATCTTTAATTTTTATAAGATATCTTATTTAATTTAAAAGTAAATAAGATATCTCTATAAGTTTATAAGATATCTCTATAAGTTTATAAGATATCTCTATTAATTTATAAGATATCTCTATTAATTTATAAGATTATTAATTTATAAGATATCTCTATTAATTTATAAGATATCTCTATTAGTTAATAAGATATCATATAAATTAATAGAGATATCTTATAAACTAATAGAGATATCTTATAAAATATCTTATAAACTTATAGAGATATCTTATAAACTAATAGAGATATCTTATAAACTTATAGAGATATCTTATTAACTTATAGAGATATCTTATTAATTTATACAGATATCTTATTTAACTGGTTATAAAGATATTTCTATAAGTTAATAATATATCTCTATTAATTTATATGATATCTTATTAACTAATAGAGATATCTTATAAATTAATAGAGATATCTTAAGAGATATCTTATAAACTAATAGAGATATCTTATAAACTTATAGAGATATCTTATTAAGTATTAAGATATCTTTAATTTTTATAAGATATCTTATTTAATTTGAAAGTAAATAAGATATCTATAAGTTAATAAGATATCTCTATTAGTTAATAAGATATCTTACTTCTTTATAAAGATATCTTTTAAACACATACTTTATTAGATATCATAAAGTTTATAAGATATCTTATAAACTAATAGAGATATCTTATTAACTTATAAAGATATCTTATATATTTAATAAGATATCTTTATAACCAGTTAAATAAGATATCTCTATAAGTTAATAAAATATCTCTATAAGTTTATAAGATATCTCTATTTGTTTATAAGATATCTCTAATAATTTATAAGATATCTCTATTAATTTATAAGATATCTCAATTAGTTTATAAAATATCTTATTTAACTAAATAAGATATCTCGAAATTGAATAAATATAACAACGGCGTGCCATATGGTTGAGTGTAACTAAGAACTGAAATAAAACCACCTCATCTGAAATCAATCAGGCTAACATGCTTGAGTCAATGAGTACATGTACCTTCACGGGCTTACACTAATACATGATACTCGAGGATATAACCCACTTTTTGTTACTTTGCCCTTTGGCTAATTTTTAGGCAGCACTTGGTAGCATGGTACTCGAGAAGCCGAAATTTTAATACTCGGCACTCAGAAAATCGAAAATGCTGATAAAATAAACTTGCATGGTACTTAAAGCCGATTTTACATAGTATTCGGTTCTAAAAGGAATTACACCCTCATACATAAAACTAGGGAAGATTATTTAGGATTAACTGGATGAAGTGAAATACTCTAATGTATAATACATTGATACTCATCATGCACTACAAGATTACGACATTGTCATGATTGATCTTGGTGAATTCTCAGAGAACGAATGCTGACGTACCACCATATTTTAAAACTAATATTAACCTACCTACCTTCTGCATTTATGTCAGCCATTTAAGGAAGCTATAATCTCGGGCAGAAGGTAGCAAATTTTGCTTGCATGTTCAATGATATCCCAGACTTATTTGCTCAACAAGAAAGGTTTGATTATTTATCTATATATATATGTATCAAAGTAGACTGAGATATGAGGGACTGTCTTGATTTTGCCTTCACGTTTTCCTGTATTGAAGATCCTTTAGAAACATGAAAACTTGGTTGTTCCCTAGCATCATTCAGAGAGATTGTGTCAAAATTTCGATAAGTAGTTGCCGAGAAAACTGCGACAGAAATTTCAACATTCCAAAAAATTAAGTAAAAAACCAAGTCCATAGTAAATAGGAAATTGATTACAGATATTACGAAAATGAATCACACCATACGGCATAACATACAGAAATAATGTTTCAACATTTCAAGCAGCTGCGACCAGCAGTTAATGAGAAAACTGCGACGGAAAAATGTTACGGACGTACGGACAGACAAGTCAGAGTAAAACAGTGTACATCCTCTCCTATGGAGGGGGAGTACAAAAACAAGTATAAAATGTCATTTTTCAAGGTAGATGTCTTGTAGGCAAAGCTAATGAAGGATGCCCACGCCAATCTTTATCCAGTTGTCTGTGGATAAAAATTCTAAGTCAAATTATATCATTTTAAAGTGTGGGCATATACTTTTTTCGACATGCACATCTTCATATGATATACCCCTTTGTGTAAATTTCATGAAAATCTGTATAAGAGTTGCGCTTACAACTACATTATGGACACACTGACAGACACACAGACGATTCCTATACTAAGTACCTAAAAACTTTTTGCGGAGTAGGAGCTGTTTTCGTTTCCGAAAAGCTTTAAAATGTGGAGAAAAAATATTCAAAAGGTAAACACCATAATATATATGTTTTTATGATAAAACTAGAGGCTCAGGTGAGCCTCTATCGCTCACCTAGCTCAAATAAGCCCACACAATTCTGACAGGGCATTACCCAAGGACCTTTTCATCATAGCTTGGTCTCAATTGACTTAGCAGTTTCAGTTAAGAAGATTTTTAATTTATTTTTTGCTGAATTTTCTATATTTAGTAACGGCAGCCATCTTGGTTGGCAAGTGGGGTAGTCAGACACAATTCTGAAAGAGGACCACCAAAGGACCATCCCTGCAAAGTAAAGACCATTCCATCCAATTCTGGTCCCATAGGCCAAGCAGTTTCAGAGGAGAAGATTTTTAAAACATTTTTCCCTTTGGGTCCTATGTTAAAACTATGTCGGCTGATGTCTGATACCTTGGTTGGTGGGAGTTCATCGGCCACAATTTTGAAAGGGAACCACCTAAGGACCATTCCAACAAAGCTTGGTCCCAATTGGCCAAGCAGTTTCAGAGGAGATTTTTAAAACATTTTCCCCATAGGGTCCTATGTTAAAAACTATGTTGGCTGATGTTGGCCGCCTTCGTTGGCGGGTGGGGTCATCAGATACAATTCTGAAAGGGGACTTCCTAAGGACCATTCCACCAAAATTTGGTCCCATTAGGCCAAGCAGTTTCAGAGAAGATTTTAAAAACATTTTTCAATAGGGTCCTATGTTAAAACTATGTCGGCTGCCCTGGTTAGCGAGTGGGGTCATCGGACACAATTCTTAAAGGGGGCCACTTAAGGACCATTCCATTAATATTTGGTCCCAATTGGCCGACTAGTTTCAGAGGAGAAGATTTTTAAAACATTTTTCCAATAGGGTCCTATGTTAAAACTATGTCGGCTGATGTCAGCCGCCTTGGTTGGTGGGTGGGGTCATTGGACACAATTCTGAAAGGGGACCACCTAAGGACCATTCTAACAAAGTTTCGCCCCAACTGGCCCAGCAGTTTCAGAGAAGAAGAAAAAGCAGAAAGTTGACACAGTTTCCCAAAGTCTAAAAAGGCATGGGATGAGTACTTTTATTATAGGGCCCTAAACCTGCATTTTAAATTTTTGGAAAACTCAAGCAAAAAATTTATTTTTATGCATATTTTCCGAAAACAATAAAACAATAACAGTGAGTTTTGTCACAGTTATAGTTTTAACGTGGTATTTTAGAAAAATGCCTTTTTTATATAAAAACCACAATTTTACTCTTGACTTTTGAATGCTTACTATAATATATGTGTAATTATCTTATGATTACTTGTGAAATACATTTTTAATTTGACAACTAACCATGTTGTACGATCATAACTTGGAATAACTTAGATTTCAAAAAATAATAGGAAGTTTTGTATATTTTCCATCGAGTTCTAACTTCGTATGTCGATATGTGCCGCTATTTTAAAAAAAAAATTGAACACTTACCCTTGCAAGAACTTTTTAAATTGTTCTTCCCACATGCCTATATGGGGTCGGTGGCAGATATGAGCAGAATGAAGTACCGTTGTCTTGGAGGGCAATTTTATTTAAAAAATGTCTCGAATGATTGGTTATTTAAAAATCTTTAGAGTAACAATGATAAAAAATTCTCAAACATACATGTCATCTGACAGTTCTAATGGATTATCTTCATTTATTATATATAACTCTACCACCGCTTCTAGTTTAAAATTATCTTAGGACCGTTATGCCATGGGGGATATAAATGATTTATTAGATTCTCAATTAACACATTTCGACTTCAGTCCTTTTAAAGGATTTAGATAAGACCAGATATTTATCACGGCAAGCAAATCCTTGTTAAAAATATATTAAAGCATCAAAAGACTTTCGGTGGCAAATACCTAGAAGCATACCACGTGTACTTTGCTTGTAGTAAGAAGATATCGCGGGCGGAGCTAGTTTTTCGGCTTAAGTCGGAACAGTTCTTTAAAAATGAAATTACAGTACAGAGGACCACGAGGTATAAAGATATGCATAAGCGATCTATGATAATTCAAGTTGTTCAATACAATACAGCATAAATATGACTGTTAATTTTACTAGAAACCAAATGTGCAGATTATACGTAACAACAGACAATGCAACCAAGTCCCATTTTTATGTCGATTATACCCGGCTTCTTAGCATTAAGAGTATATACATGTAACCATGTAACATTCATTAATTAAGAATTGAATGCATCTTTTTGTAGCTTCATTGGCATGTAAAAGTGTGGACCGAAGCACATTCTGTATGAAGCGCGGAAGCGCTTCATACAAAAAATCACGGTGCCTTCGGTTCACACTTTGACATGCACATGAAGCTACAAAAAGATGCATTCAGTTTTTATAATTACATTTTAGTGCAAAAATACTTTAATCTGATAATATTAAGTAATGCACGCGGTAATAATCAATTTTGCTCAATAATATGTAATTGATTAGTACACAGGTGTCTCGTGCTGCTGGTTTTCATTTAGACATAGAAGACAGCTTGTTAACTACGTGTCGCAATGTTATTGGTTAAGAAGCATGTTATTACGTCACAAAGTAATTATTATATTTTTAAATAAAAATCGTGAAGTTTTCCGTTTTCGTTTCCGTATTCCGTTTCCGTTCCGTTTCCGCCTTTAAGTAACACCCGTTCGTAACGAATCATTTGCGACTACTACCAGGTTATATCACCTGGCTGTGACAGGAGTCACATACCAACCATCCTGAGGGCCTGTTTTTAATCTCTCGTTGTCCACAGATTTCAATGTTTCTTTTTGTCTTTTCTTGATTTTCTGCGACATTTTATCGCACCAGTGGAATTAAGAAAGTCGGAGTACTTTTGTTTTTAAAGTCAATGAGCTTTAATGAATTCTTTTTACATACTTAGTGATACGACTAAAGTTTGTGAATAGCAATTTTTTGGTATACAACTTTCTCATTTCTCTAAAGACAAATTTGTTTGCGCTCTCCTGACAAATACCATGACAGTCTGTCACCTGATATCATGAATAAACAGAATACAGGAAGTACAGCTGTTATCTTAATATAAAATAACTTAGAATGAAAGTGACAATAATCGTGATGTTTAGAACTATAAAAACAAATTTACTTGCGTTGAATGACAACCCTTAATTAGATTCCATAAAATATTTTATTTCATAATGTTCCTATCTATCGTAATTAAATTACAGACAAACAATAACTAAAATAAGAGTCCTTTGGCCAATCCATTTTAAAATTGATCAAATCTATAAATTACATTTGTAATCAAAGGAGAAGAAATTCTGGCAATGGTAATCCTTAAATAGCATTTAAACGACTTTTTATTAAGGTCACAAAATGTATTGAAATGTCATGTTTTTAGTATTAGGATTCCATCTCTTTAAGAAAAAGTTCGAAAAGGTGACTTTTTATAAAACCCAAAGGTATAAAATTCAAAAGTTATAGTTACAATATTATAAAGATTGATTGTTACTGTCAGCAAAAACCCCTAACGTCTGATAAATAGAAGTCGGATTATCTATTCATAGAAAATTGAAAATAATTGTAAAAGAGTGGATTTTGATTTATTTAAACTTAAATTGTTTTCGTTATAACTGTCCCTTGATATTTTATTTGTTCAGCGGAAATTCAATCGTAAGAAAAAAAGCAATACTAGTATTCACATCGACCTTTTCTGTGAAATATAAGTAGTTTGATGAGTCACCCAAATATTTATAAATATTACACAAGCAGGCATTATGTTTTATACCCCAGAGGGTCAGGATAGATAAAAAAGGGGGAGGGGAATAATAAAGCTGGTTTAACCCCACTACTACTTAGGGTCTGTACCAAGTCAGACTATTCCGTCTATCTTGTACTCTTTTGTTATTTTTTTGTGATCGAAGGTCTGTCCATCGGATTGCGTTCATTGATTGGAATGTCATGTTTTACTTTTGATATCCGTTTTGTTGTTTATCGTTACTGGTTTGACTAGATTCGAATCATTTAAGCTGTAGTCGTATTAAATGCGATTAACCCTCGTCTCCGTCGTACATATAGAATCTTACTTCTATAGAAGTTGATTATATATAGAATAATAAATGGCAAAATCGACCAATATCAGCCCTTGGGGCCTTCGGCCCTCGGGACTGATATTGGTTACTCGTGGTGATACATCATGCGATACTGATTTTGCTATGTATTATTCTGTTTATCATATATTTTAGTAGATCCAGATTCATGATATATAATAGGTCTGTGATTTATCGTTGTTTACAACCGTCCGAAAATATAAGAATAAGGGTAGACAAGAATATGATGATTTTCCAGGTGACTTGGAATTGTTTTTGTTTTCATAGACTTCCTGATTTGATTATCCTGTTTCATGATAATTATATAAAAATTCGGAATCTTTCATACGAAATGATATAACCACATCGAAATGTCTCTAATAACCTTATGACATGCTCAATATAGAGCTATTCACAAATATACATGTATAAGAGCATTTTGAGACAATATTTTTTTTTCATGTATTTAAATGCATTCACTAATGATATTGTGAGCTGTTCCCCAATTAGAATACAACACATATTTCCTTAGATATCGGTTTATGCTGCCCTGTATTGATTCAAGGTGTCAGGCTCGTATTCTCCGTCATAAGCATTGTTAAAGGTCATAAAAAACCTTGCAAGTAGCAAATCTAACTCGGGGAGAAATGGTTCCAAAGTTGGTTCATCAGTCTGTCCCCATTTCAACTGAACGGGGACACTGTGACATGGCAGTAATTGTCGTCTGCGACTGACAATAATATCCGAGGAGTACCGGTTAGTAACATGTGAGAGGTTCCGAAAGGGGTGAGATACGGGGTATGCGATACGGGGTATGCGATATGGGATTAGCTATGCGATACATGGTATGCGATACAGGGTAGATGATACAGACTAGAGAAAAGAACCTTTATCAAATATACCAAATTTCTGTATTTAGTATTAAACATATGATAAAGAATAGAAACATATAGTTAAGAATTCAAATTTCGAGACTTGGCAACCTTTCGAAATATTTTATACTTTTGTCGTCCCAATTTTTACCGATTCCAAAACATTTTAAAACCTTTTTCCATGATAACCCCGGTAATAAGAGTTTTTGTAATAAATAAATATCGGTATGTGTGCACTAAAAGCAATACATAATCTGATGTTGTTATGTACGTTTATCTTAATAACATCCGTGTTAAAGTAATGACCAACGATAATTAAATGACATACGCTGTAAAGTAGTTAAGACCTCTGAATATTATCAACTCACATGAAGTATCTTATGGAATGTACATAACTAATGAATTATCGATATCCAGATATTGTTTTATCGATGCAACTGTACGGACTGTATTTATATATATAATTCTGTTTATGTTCTCTCGTTGAACCTGACTCGTAACATTGATTTATAACTAAATAATGTTATAGATTAATTGGCTATAGGATTCTCACGCCTTATATAATAAAAGCTCCTTCACGGGTGTTATCCATAAAAATAATTTTAAAGTTTACTAAAAGTTTAGGAATTTTGGTCAATATTGGTGAATGGTGATATACATGTGTGGTGTAACCAACCCAGTAGCACTTAAAGCAATCAAAATGCCTCATTTGAGATTATGATGGGCATAAGAAAAACAAGAACTTACAATGTATTCATAACATTACTACAAAGAAATTTTCTAGTAGCACTAGGATCAAATAACATGAGGCATCGAGACTTACCTCGGGAACTTTATATTGTATTTTGGACGTCGCCAACATGCGACGGAGCTTTAAATTTGAGTGCTACAACAGAGGATTGTCTTGTCTCATTAACTTCAAAACAATTTAGAAGATGCATAAAGGAACAAGACTCTGTAATTGGTATACCCCCTGACCCCGGTAAGGATCCTTAGTTTAACTGGTATTTTTATTTTTTTAAATGGCTATATAAGGTCTATAAACTAATTTGGTTCTGATGCTTTTATCCAAAACCTACATTCTGTGATATTAATCCATTTCAAGGTTGAAATTCCATCTATAATTCCATTAACAGTTTATTGCTTTTCTCATCCTACGCTTAAATTCGCCTTTTAACAGGAGAGTATGTAGCATGCCCAACGCTAGACATTAAAATTCTTATTCCCAAATGGTTCCATTTATTTTCCTTATTCCAAAATGACCGGTTTTCTGTAATTTCGTTATTACTTACTCTCTTGTGCTATTTTATACATTCTTGGTTTCAAATATGTCGAAACGTTTCTAATGCTAGTATGTGTGTTAAATCTTCCCCTTTTGTTAAATTTGATAATATAATAGGCACATGCATGAAATATTTTGAATAATTATCAATTAGTTATGAACTACAAATGTACGACGTCACTAATGAACTTCTAAACAAAAATTTTGAGCGAACCATGATTCAAAAAATCACAAGGGTAGAGAAATTAAACTATGCACATGCCGCTCACCCATTACCATATATTATTACCATATTTGTGTTGAATGTTTCGTTTAATTGGGGAATTGGATAAAGCACAACTAGCAAAACATAATTTTAAGGCGAAAACTTCGCGAACCAATCTTCATAAGTCCGATTTCCATTTTCCATGTTGTTATTTCTTAGGTAAATTTTCTTTTTTATAGTACAATTTTTATTATTCGATGATTACCCAGGAAGCATTAAAGTAAATTATTCAACTTGCCCTGCGACCACCTGAGCTAAAAAGACAGAACTGGGCGTTTTGAATATGAAGAGTTCGTGTTTTAAAAGATGGTAAACTGGTTTATTTCGAGGTTGTGTGGTCACTGGCATTAAACCTGTGCAGTTAATCCATTTTTATCCGACATATGTAGATGTAATTCTGTTCATTTGGAATGATAATTTCTCTTTATTGACACACGAAGGAAAATTTAGGAAATTTACAATAATTTCATGAATTTCGAGGTTGCTTTTACATATGTTTTAGTGAATATCTTTTTATCGTGACTTTTACTAAATTTATTTTTGTTAGTTATATAATATAATCATTCTTAACATTATTTATTTATGGATTATATTTTCTAGATTGAAAAAGATATTCTCATTTTCCTTAATTGTACAGTGAAAACCTGCCTAGCTGTTTTGATTTATGTAATTAATTATTGGTGCACCTGTGCTTCAGTTTAGAAAAATAATTAGTCACGATTTATAAGTCGAGTTTCCCCTTAAGAAATACAAAATATTTGTAATATGTAAACGGAAGCTGCTTATATCCGTGGTGTAGATTTTAATTGTGTACCGTAAACTACAAAGGAATGAGAAAAGCAGATATTCCAATTTTAAAATGATTTATATTATTCTTCTTCTGCAGGGATCAGCAACAAGTTTTGAATAAAACGTTGACTTTCTATTTGGGCCCCCCCCCCCCTTTTTCCCCTTGGGTAGCCTTTCTGGTGGATTTACGCCATATTCAGTGCAATTGTTATGAGAGGAATCCAGGGAAATTGAAGATAATAACAAACTTAAGGAAGGTAAATTAAGTTCGAAACCTTACACATGTGGTATTCAATTCCTTACCTCAGGGTTGACAGGAAAGTGACCAACAGCATTTCTGGAGAAATAACAAGACCATACGCTCATTACAAGTTACGTTATGATAACACTGTTGAAAACAAGGATTAAAAAGAGATTTAAAAATAGAAAACCTATCATGAAAATTTGACATTAGGCTTGGAACCAGAACATACCTCTATTTAAGCCAGCATTGGAAAAACAAAATATATATTTTGCAATCTTCATGATTGCAGAAGGAATTTTTTCAAAAGATTATATATCAGATTTACACCAAGGTCATAAGCATATAAATGCTATAATTAGACATTTTACTTATAATCATGACTAGTAGCAAGATCAATGAAAAATGCATAGAAAAAGACAATGAAAACATAAGACTACCACTTTTGGTATGCAAAATTAGAATGACAAAAAGAAATATTCAACTTCTAAATTAATACTACAAGCATTAACAGAGATGTTAATTTCTTCAGCTCTGCAGGCGATCAAGTAAATAAGTTTTTAAGGCACGATAGCAATAAGGTTAAGAGATAAATTTAATTTCGATTTTAATATGGAGAAATAAATGATACGAAAGTAATTCAGAATAAGACAAGACAAAATCAGGCTTTGACACCAGGCGCCAAGGGATAGTTGGAACTTTTGCTGCGTTAAACGTTAGATTGAAAAAGAATACCGACGCTGTAAAATAGTTTTAGAAGTGCGAAAGATCGAAATCCAAAGGCGACAAAAACGTGTGAGAATGTAGCAAACAGCACAAAGATATATGTTTAACTAAAAGACATAAAAATCAAACAGAATTTGAACAACAAAGTACAGAAACTAAAGCACTAACCAAGTGAACTCCCACTAAAAACCCTGATTGTCAGATGCCCCGGAATTGTAAGCATGTCCTGCTTCGTTACCGGCACACGCTACACTGTCGCAGACCAGAGAGGTGTAAATTTCAGAAAAAAGTGAAATTAGTAATCCGTATCGGCCAATGAATACGCGATGGTGACCATAAAACATTTGGACAAGGACTGAACGTAACCCTTAAACGTTCATGAGACAACAATCTCGCTTTGCCGATATTGGAGACTGGAATGCTACTGATAGAAAGGACAATGTCACAATTTTATCTACGTATTATTCTTCTATCTACTTTTAATTATTATAATGTCATTTCTAGCGCAATTATTACACCTGTAACAAGGAATGAATTGAAGCCTGTCTAAGTTATTGTAATTTCGTTTTGATGGGTTGCTTGCCGAATATTAATAAAAATAACAAATCGAGTCATTCTAGAGGAACTGTGTGTAAGCGACAGATGTCCTGTCCCGAATAACATATAATTGCTGTCAATTTTTTATGAGGGGACATCGTATTCAAAATTAAAAGTATATAATAAAGGTAAGTAATTATAAACTGTTTATATTTAAAGGTAAGTAATTTATATACTATTTACATATATATGAATTATGAATCCACAGTATCTGCTGCACGATAGGATTTTAGTGGTACATATGGATGTAAATTCCAATAAGGCAGAGAGGCAACTGCCCCGTCAAAATTTTAAGAAAATAAAAGAACAGCGTTCCAATGTCTCCCGCCACGTGGCAATAACTCCAACAACAAAATAATGGTATAGCACTGAAATTCGATATTGACAGAGATAATACTAAATCACAACTATGATATAAATTTAAATAAAATCCATAAAGGTTTTTAGGCGTGAGAAACGCTTACAAGAAAAATTTTCAAAATTTTCAGAGTTCAAACGGCAATAACTCCAACAAAAATATTGGTACTGCACTGAAATTCGAACTTGGCTGAGTTAATACTAAATCATTATGATATAAATTTAAATTAAATCCATTAACGTTCGTGGGCGTGAGAGCACTTACAAGGAAAATTTACGAAATCGTCATTGCGAAATGTAGGCGTGAGAGAGCTTACAATGTCGGACGGACGCACGGCAATTCTAGGTACCAGAACCGCGTTGCGACGTGGGACAAAAAGTTATCAATAAATAAATACAAAAAAAAATCAAGTTCGCTGAGTTAAATACAAATCATGAAAAATCCTGATTGTGGTAACTTTGAATTTCATCACCTATCACATGACAGAAACAACAACAAAAATTGTTCAAAAAATGAGAGCTTTCGTCAGTCAATAAAGTTGCATTCGATAAAGTAGCGTCTGAATTAGCTAGCATGTAACTTAAGTTGACACTGTGCTCTTGATCGTCAGTATCTAAAATTTTTTTATGACAAATATATACGTTTTATATAAAACAGTGTAAATAATAAAAAGTGGTTTTTTTTAAGGCAATCTATATTTACACTTAACTTACCAACCGAAATGATAGTATACATGTAGACTAAACTGGAAATTTTTCAAAAAAGGTATTAAACAATTGGAGAGACATCCTTACCCTTACACTTCTAAAGTTAAAACTGATGCTAACTGAACGTAAGGCTTTGAGATTCCTGCTCCATATGCCTTACTTACCTCGGTGTACTAGAGCCACCCTCTCCCTTTTGCCCATGGGGGGGGGTTGTGGGCGTGCGGGACTGGACCGATCTCTTTTTACCCCCAGAGAAATAGGCATGATCCAGATTTTCCCCCTTGTGAGATACAGGTCCCGAGGGCATTATCAGCCCAGTAGCCAAAACTTTTGTGCTGGCATGATTCATTACTCGAATGCCTTTAAATTTCCCGTTCAAAATTTCACAAAAATTACCAGAAATTTCTGAGGCTCTTTCTTTTGATGCAGAGGTAACCCTTAGCTGAGTTTGGATACCTGTTTGTTTTAATTGTTTTGATTTTGATGGTTGTGCTTATTAATTCATCATTATATCTTTAACCAGTTTTCAAATATTTTGATCTCGAGCACTGCTGATGAGTTGCCAGTCAACGAAATGGCCATACAGTGCATCAAATTTATTTCGGTATTTTGTGATACGTTTTATTAAGTTTAACTCACGAAATATCTATTTAAGACAGACAAAAATATTTTTGTTATAGACTCATACAATTGAAAGGGGGGATTTGGCATTGGGGAAACACTGCAATATGTATACGTATTGTAGTTTTACCGAGGGGGAAATGGCTCTGATAAAATATTTCCGAGGGAGAAAAATGGGAGCAAGACACGACAAAAAATATGTTTGTTATAAACTCGTACAATCCAGGGGGAAATTTTGGCATGAATTTTTGGTATACGTACTGTAGTTTTACCAAGAGGGTAAATGGCTCTGATACAAAATTTGATAAAATAGATGAAGAGTCATATCCGGTATCGTATTAATTCCGCTTTGGCAATGAACCTTAGGCTAACAAACTGCCTAGTCTCATTTATGATTGACAAGAAATTACTCTGCCAGGAAGAAAAGCTGAAAGAAAAAACCTACTAGACAATAAGTCTTTTTCAACAGTTTATGGTTAAGAAAAGTTCAGAAGTTCATCCACAGATAACACAATAAGAGTAAAAAGAGAATCATTAGCTTGATTGATTCATGTCAAGACGATAATAATTCATTCGTTTTAAGAAAAAACCATTAATTAAGGCCCAGGAGTCTTATTTTTATTACCACTTGAAAATGATATTGAATTAATGAGGCTGTATATTTGCTCTGCAACTTCCTAAAGCAAAGTCAATGATGCTCTTGCAATTTGTTTTAGCTACAGATAAAAGCGTTTGTAAGTCTTTGATTGTGTAGTTTGTACATCTCACACAAAGAATGAACCTTTATAAAGCTTTATATAGCCAGTAAAAATTAGATTGGTTACTTTATGTTGTTATATGATCAAGAAATAGTGACAAGTTTTGCACTTCAGAAGACATTATTCACATACTTAATTCCAAAGATCTACCAGATTGAATGTAAAGAAATCAAATATGTTGTGGCCGGTACTACACAACATTCATCTATTACTAGGATATGTCAAATATGAATTTCCCCTTTCCTGACTTCTACAAGTTTTGGAATAAAAACATTTGCGACGTTTTCATATACAGAAATTGCCTGTATATTCGGACATCATGCATAGTACCGACGTTGGGTATGAGTTAAGCTTAGTTAAAGAGACATTGAATTCTTATCCAATATTCTTCCCATATCTTTAACATTTACACTAAGCAGCTTGATTGTTATTATTTTTATTTATCACAATCATAGCATCAATAAATCATTTATTAAGTGCCGTAAATGCATGCATTTCCAATTTTCTTTAAACAAAATGTAACTCCCATATAGTGCTAAAGCTTAGGTTGCCTTTATTAAATATACATGTATATCCTGATATATTTTGAAGATCGTCATATTTTCAGTGTAAACGAATTAATTTTTTGTATAGTACACTTAGTGTTATATATATTCCGACCTGCCTATTATTCTTGAGCATTTGTGCGGTTGGAGTAAAACTATGGTATATTTTTCTGTAAACCGGTATTTATTGAATATCAGATAAAATTCTATTTCTTTCTTGTTTTGGGTTGACCAAATATCACAGATAACATTACATTGACAATGGAATAAAATATTGGAATCATTCAATGCCAAGGATAAAATTACGATACGCAAGAGAAAAATTATTGTGATTGGATAATTTATGTGATATTCCCATTCATCAATTATTTGGTATTATTATTTTTCAATATTTTGTAACAGTTTTCTTTGGTTATTACTATAAATCATTCCTTAAGCGAAATATTAAGGCTCAGAAAGAAATTAATATTTACAATACATATATATCATTTATATAATTATTGTATTTTTCCTTGATTTTGATACCGTCATCGATGGGATGAGAGAACGGTCTTTCAGTATGACCATTATCCATAACTTTATCAATCATGAAACACACTCAGAAAAAGTTTACAATTGCAACAAAGACGCGGAAACTGAACTACACTTCGAGAATAAGATGAAATACGGTGCAATGACATGATTATTAAGAGGTTTTCTATCACTATCTTTTATTTCTGCTACAATGCAAATGATTTTACATCATAAAAGTTATAAAAGAGGTTTTTTTCTTTTTTTTGTCATTTTTACTGAACGAAATTAGAAAAAAAATTGTAGAATTCTTCAAAACCTGTTCTCCAGATAATGTTTCTTTTAGCATGTATCTTTCATTTGGGATTGATTTGTTGTTTGCTTAGGGTCCAGTGGCAAATATTACATGCTTCTTTAGGACGAAAATCAGTTCAAACAATTCAAATAAGGATTGCATGGGCCGGACACACAGTGGGGACCGATTTTGACTGCCACTGTAAAAGGGTTGATGGATGGGTAGGGTCGGATAATTTAAAAAAAAACCCAACAAGAGAGCCTCCTTATCGAAATAAAATAGCTTCAGTAATTTATGTTTATGTTTAGACTAATCAGATTAAATCATTATGTAAACAAATTTGTCTTCTTGTGTGTACTGACAAAAATCAATTCATTCTATAGATTGAACTTTCAGGGACTAAATATTCATCCCCCAGGTACGCTACATGTCACATTTTGATATACGTACAAAGCATTGGTAGTTTTGTCATCCATACCTTTTGTTTTTAACGAAAACATAGTTTCAAAGTTCAAACTATATAAAAACCGATAACTACTAGTAGTCGCCAACAATCAAACATTTAATCATAAAGAAGTTGTTCACTAGATAAATAATAGAGAATGGATACTTTTTACAAGCTGATACATTTCATTTTACAATGTGTAAGCAAGACATTTGGTATCTAGGATTTTACTAACAGTATATCAAGTTAAGTCAAGACAAGTTGAGATCAATTCGGCTCAAGCAAAGTTTTCACTGCATAATTCATTCTTAACTTTTGTGAACTGGTCTTAACAAGTCTTGATTGACTGCAAGACACTTTATATTGTTTTGATCAGAAACAGAAAAAAAATTAAGACAAATTTACGCTACTACAAGAATCGCAAATCGTCTTGTATATAAGGTTTAGTAAACTTATTTTGATCTTAGAAGGACATTTCTGTCTTGTTTAATTTTGCATGTCTTGATTTTCTAAATCCCTGATTTTTCAAAAGAAACCAACATAAAAAGAAATTAATAGTATATATCAACTTGTAGTCACTCAAAATTGGATAAGACCATTCCATATCTTTCAGAAACATATGTATTTACCTGTGCTGAATTACAATTAGTCTTGATTAACTGCATGGTCACTTGTCTTGATTTTATTTGAAACTGTCTTCATGAAGAAAATCAAGATAATCAGAACAAGCAATTTTATTTTGTATGTTTTCTCTATGCAACTTTTACTATTTTTTTTTTTTTTTTTTTTTTTTTTTGGTCTTACGGTTGTACAAATTTTAGAATCATGTCTTACACGGGTACAAATTCTTTTCTTAGAGAATAACAGGCATAACATTACATTCGTTTATTGTCGAGCTTCTGTTAAAATTCAATATGTGCATGGAATTACGAACAAAATATGTTGGACAGGAATCTCCACAGGATATACATTGTAATGGGTTGGTAGCTGGATAGGTAAGTAATATTTTTCAAAATACGGTTTTTCAGTCACATGTTAAATGAAAAGTTTGACACGTGATGAATTTATTAGTAATTGTCGGGGGTTACTGAGGTGTATACACGAATATAGTCATTTCATGTAAATAAAAATTCATTTTATTTTCCATACTGGAAAAACAAGTCATTCAAAGGTCAACCTCTATCGTATAAAACACATCATATGGGGGCCCCGATAGGACAAGTTAATATAAGAAAGCCATTTTTTTATCTAAATCCTTATATGCAAGGCGACAAACATTATTCAGAAAGGTCAGTTTGGTAGCAGGTACGAAAAAAAAACAAAAAAACAAAAAAAAACTACACAACAGCAGCATCTGCAAACCATTCTGACGGTAAAACCTAATCTGGTAGCAATGATCATATAAAAGTCCAAGAAGAAAAAATAGACGAACTATTTGTAAAACATTTAAAGGCAAGACGAACAATTGAGAACGGATAATCAGGCAAGTGAGGGCTGTTGGATTGTTCATGGAGACGAGGACGATATTATAATATCGACAAAAGAATACCGTAGCGACAAAACAGTGGGAAAAGTCCACAAATTAGAAGTCCAAGGAAAAGACAAAATCAGGAGAATGGAACGGGACAAAGATACATGTATAACTAAAACAATAAAAAACGTATAATAAACTAAACAAGACAGCACAGAAACTAAAGCACTAGCAACGTGAACTCGAATAAAAAACCGGCAGTGATATAAGCTGCTCTTGAAGGGTAAGCATATCCTGCTCCGTTAACGGTACCCGTCACATTGCCAGTGAAGTGTCAAGTCTGTTGAGGAGTCAAGACCGGTGGATTGTCAATTCGAGAAGGACGTGAAATTTAACAGAAGATATCTAATCTCATACGCGAGATAGGAACTTCGTATCGGCCAATCAATTCGTGATGATGACCGTAAAACTATTGGAGTGACTGAACATTACCCTGTCTTGGAGGTTTCTGTGACAGCAATTTAGCCCTGCCGAGAAATTCAGCGGCAGTAACGAATCAACTGTTACATGTACACACCATAGGCGGGAGACCATGGTATGTTTCTGGTAAGAAAGGGGAAATTCACAATCGGAAAATTAAATCATCACGTTTGTCATAGTTTTGATTTCAAGCACCCATTATTATCTATGTCCAAATACAAATCTAGATATGAAGCAGAAGTTGGGGTGTCTGTGGCCTCTTTGATATCAAGTTCGCTGGGATAGATGATTGTAGGTAATCCTTAAAGTAAGGATTATTAAGTGACAAAACATCATCTATATAGCGAAAACTGAAATTAAAGGGCTTGGCTAGTTTCTTTTCTTTCCGCTTCATTAGCCCTTGTAAAAATTTAGCTTCATACGAAAACAAAAACAGTTCGGCCAAAAGCGGTGGACAGTTTGTCCCCATTGGGATGTCAATCGTTTGCTGAAAAACATGTCGTCCAAACGAAATCCCAGCATGTTAACAACATCAGTCTCAGAGTACTTTTTGTTTGAAATCAGTATTTTTTTGACAAAGTAAGCCATGTCCTTACGATTTATTAAAGGTGGATTAGGTGTATATGTAGTGGGTTACCTTTCAATAAGAAAGATGCAAGTTTATGTAATCGTTTGTTGTTTTCATCGGGCCTGTTGGGTAAGCAATGACCTGAAGATGACGTATGGTTCTCCACTGCTAAATCTAAATATATATGTACATATATTTTGTTAAATCTAATAATTACTTGAATCAAATAATAAAAGAACTTCATTCAAATTTTCCTTCATCCAGTTAAAAACACGAAACTTGTAAATTGTTCCCAGGAATTAAATTGAATTACCATCAATATATCATCATCCTATTTTGCCTTAATGATATAACAAATTACTTTTCCTTTAATATTAAACACATATCAATAATATGCTACTAATTGTCCATGGTCAGGCTTTCCGTATCAAGACATTAAAACCCCCCAACGACAGTGTCTCCTCTATCCGCAACCTGGGGACGCCCTATAGAGCAGCTGAACTCTGGAAGTTGAGCGACCGTATTCGATTACAGGTGCACAGACTAAAACATATGTGTAATTTTCAGGTACATGTCCTATGCGCAAATACAACGATCTTAAAGTATTTTGAGTGTATATCAATGCCCTGAGTGAAATAAGCAGGTACTCAACGTTGTTTAGAAGTTCCAGTTTAGATTGCAACTAGAAAATTGAATGCAATGTGGTAAATAACGTCGCAAAAGCCGGCGTAATTGAAGTATTTTTTCACTGCGTCTGTATTTCCATCTGTAACTTACGCCTACAGTTGATTGAATTACGATGCATACAAACAATTAGTTTTTAATATTAGACAAATTACCTACTTCAAGCTTTGCCCTTAATCTTAACTGGTCCTCGTGGTATTAATTACAGACGAAATTATACCACTTTAAAAGATTAACAAGTTTGATTAATTTTGTTAGGAATCATCCACTGTAGGAAAACATACATGTAAATGCTGTATATATGCCCAAAAGGCTTCTACTTAATTACAAAGAATGATGCATCAAGGACATGTAACTTTTTATTCCAGCACCCCCGGAAAGCTACAATTCTTATACAGATTTCTGCATCCTTCTAAACATTCATATTAGCCTTGTATTAAGCATGCAATGGATAACAGAATGAATAAAGTATTATTCAAACTAAATAATTATATATATGTAAAATTGATAACAAATATTTTCAAGCTCATGGTGGTTATAGCTTGAGGAACGTGAACATTTACGAAACACATAACTTCCTGGTACGAATTCGTTAACTTTCTGTATTACAGAACCTGTTATTTTCCATGACAGATGATTTTAACCATTTATTACATGCTCATTATTGACAGTACTCCAGGGTATATGAAAGTTGCGAGTTTTCAACCACGTTGGTACATGTCATTTTTTCTGCCATCGGAACCTGTACAATAATTGCATATTCGTTATGTCTATTGGCTTAATATACTACCTGCTTGTGGTCTGTGTCTATAAACATGGAAACTGTAAATTAAACAATAGTGTATTAATACTTATATCTAAATAAAACTAGTAAATTTTCAAGTATTAAAATGTATGTAGTAAAGAATACATGCAGCTTGCTACCTATTAACTTGTGAAAAACAGCCACAAGAGTGATCCAGTATATTCGCATTAAAGAGAGAAATCTGCATTTTGGTCACGGATTATTTGTTACTGATCTAGATATTTTACCTGTCTGCAAACTCCACCGTTTAAAAGTTTCCTATAAACGAAACATGCATTAATGCAAGGTCTCAAAATTTTAAATATCAGTAGAATGACTAAAAATTGCGTTTTATATTACGCTTTGCAGGATTTTTGTTTTCAATGCAATAGACAGGAATATTAACAAACAGCATCCGTAAAACTGAGAACAGAACCATTAACCTGAACATTAAGAACATTAACATGAACAGGTCAAGCACACGTGTGATGATGTCTGTTTACAAGTTGTAACATCAAGAATACTGGAGATTAAAAAAGACTTGCATATAGATTATCATGACCAAAAACTCGTAAAGAACACCAATAAATATGAAAAAAGCGGTGTTCCATATCTTAAATTTTTGTCACGTGCGTGCCATTATTTAATTTTACCACACCAATAATCCAACAAATCGCTTCTGAAAAAATTATAAATCTGCATTAATCCCTCCTTTACATAATTAATGTTACTGATAATGTTTGGATAAAATTACCGACATTTAAACTATTTAGTCACCGATTTCGATGCATTTTAACTCATTATCATTGTTTAAGTCCATTATGTGGAAACTAGAAACAAGGTGGACTCGTGCTATAGGAACTGAAAATCAATTGATTTTATCTGTCGCATACAAATTAATACACCATTCTCCATTTGAATACAATCAAATGCATACAAAGCTTTAGATTAGTCCTACATGGCATCATTTTCGAGCATTTACCATTAAATATTTATTTATTTCTTGTTTTCCTAGTTGAAGTATATCGAACTTAAATCCATAAAATTTCAAAAACATCTAGTTCAAGTTGTTTGTTCTTTATCACATGAGTATAATGGTGGGTGAATGTTCTCCGCTGAACCAGGTTTTTCATCATGTAACTAAAACATGTTCTGCTCATTCAGAATCAATGTTCGCTTCCTTATTTGAGTTTTATCTGTTTCCCATTTTTCATGAAATCCTTATTTTGTCTCAATAATAATGTATTTCTCTTTTTAAGGGTAAAAACAGAACGCTTCTAAATATACATGCAACATCTATATTATTTTTTACAGATGGGTTTTGAATTTCTTACGTCACAAGTGTATTAAGAGAAAAAGAAGCTATTATACATATAGGAGTGTGGAGTGAAGCAAAATAATGTAATTAATATTTTGAATATTTTGATGCACTAGACATGAAAAATATAAAGTTATATATAAAGATGAGATCATCAATGCTAGAGGAAGGTTTCTTTTCGTTGATAACTTCCAGATATATATATATATATATATGAAGCGTGCTCGTTACTTTAGTTTTCACTAGTCTAAATAGAGGTGTACAATAACATCATAACACTCATCCTGATATCAGCTTGTTGGCAATAATGCGTTTTTTATTTGCAAAAAAACGATGTATAAATATTAAGTAATGCTAATAAAAGCATTGCCTCGGGCATGTATAGTTGCCTTTTAAACTTGAATTTCTTCAGTATTTAGAGATACACGGTATTCATTGCAAATTATTGAAACGGTGGCTTAACCGTTAAAAGTATCTTTTGTATTGACTTTCTATCCATGATATGAAAAAAGTGATATAGATATTTATTGGAATGGATTAATATGTTTTGTCTGCTTTTACTGACGCTTACAAATTAATATACCACTCTCCATTTGAAGCGAATCAAATGCATACAAAGGTTTAGATTCGTCATACATGGCTTCCTTGTCGAGTATTTACTATTAAATATTTATTTATTTCTTGTTTTCCTAGTTGAAGTACATACAGAAGGTTTCAAAGACATCTAGTTCAAGTTGTTTGCTCTTTATCACATGAGTATAATGGTAGGTGAATGTTCTCCGCTGAACCAGGTTTTTCATCATGTAACTAAAAACATGTTCTGCTCATTCAGAATCAAATGTGCAATCCTTATTTGAGTTTTATCTGTTTCCCATTTTTCCCAGCTACATGAAATTTTGTCTCAATAATAATGTATTTCTCTTTTTAAAGGTAAAAACAGACCGGTTCTAAATACATGTATAATTTTTTTTCAGATGCGTTTTGGATTTCATACTTCGCAATGTGAAAATGTATTAAGAAAAAAGAAGCTTTTATAATTAGGATTGTGAATTGAAGCAAAATAATGTATTTTGATGCACCAAATATGCAAAATATAAAATTATGTATAAAGATGAGCTGTATCAATTCTATTGATACCTCCCAGATATATGTAGCATGCTCGTTACTCAATTTTCCCTAGTCTAAATAGACGTGTACAATAAAATCAAAACTCATCCTGATATCAGCCAATGCGTAATAAAAGCACTGCCTACATATAGTTGCCCTTTTAAACACAGACACTGAATTTGTTCAGTATTTAGGGATACACAGTATTAAACGATATTCATAGCAAGATAATGAAACCGTTACAACTATCTTTTGTATTGACTTTCTATCCATGTTATGAAAGAAGTGATATAGATATTTATTGGAATAAATTTATGTTTTGTCTTTTGGGTTATCCATACGTATACGGTATCTACAAAATCTTAATTTGAAAAATGAGCACATATTATTCATTAAACGTGGTGAACGGTAAATCTATCATGTTTCAGTTTAATTCCGGTCAATTGATGTAAAAGTATCAATAAATAATAGCTTATACCAAATTTAATACATTTGAAGTCCAAGAATGTTGAAAACAGCTTAACCTAAAAGACAAGAAAGAAGATGAAAAAAATTGACACAATTGCGTAGCATAACATTCTTTCACTATAGTGACCACCTCCGTTTAACAATAATTTAATGTTTCATTTGTTTTCATTTGTTTTCCTTGTTCAAATCACAAATGAACCTGAATATATTAACCATGAGTTTAAGCCGATAAAATGTAATGTTTCAAATGAAAAAAAAAAATGTCAGCTTCACTGCATATCCCCGCGCAAATATAAGAGTTATGGTGCAGCCAACTCTAATAATATTAATAAGTTACCCTTTACATGAACCAATTTTAAATGTTGGAGCGTATATAGACTTTTTTTCTTTTTCTTTTTTTTGAACTACTGGATATGCCCCAGGGGATGCATAAAAAGTCCAACGCAATTGTCAGTTTAGAACATTACTAATTACAGGATTTTCGCTTTCTTAACTCCCCCCGGTCCCCCCCCCCCCTCCCTAAGGAAAATGCCCGTAGGGGCCCAATTAAACTTCCGAAGGTATTTCGCCGATTTGGTACATACATGTATAATGTGAGTTGATTCAAGTTTCAACTTTGTACCCATCGTAGTTAAGAAGATTTCACTGATTTACTTGCTTTCTCGAAATTCGTTTTCGACTGTAATTCTGTCCTAACGGCGAATATTAGATTCCAAAAAATTTGGCAAAATCTACATTCTTAAGTGTTAACATTGTACCATTAGTTTCAAGTTTCATGATTCTATGATTATTTGTTGCCGAGATTATTCTTGAAATTACGTGCATACGTACATACATGTACATTCGTTGGACGCGGGGATAATAAAGTTCATCCACTATTCAATTATAGAAAAAACAACATGGATAACAAAGGTCAACAATGACATACCAATCAACCAAAGCAATCCAACTGATAGAACTCCAGACCAAAAATAACAAACACAAACACAAACATTAACACAACAGATGGTGAGGATAATCTGACTTTGTACAGAAACTGAAAAGTGGTTGGATTTAACCTGTTTTATGGGTACCTTAACATCACCCGTATGAATCCTGACACTCGGGTGTATACACACTATAAAACCTATACACTATTATTACAAACATGTTTACCGCTTGCTAGAACTGCACAATTAGACTTGAGGGTACATACTTTCGATAGCAGGGTCAGAATTTGCTATACGTTCCTTTTCTGTTGACTTTCACATATGATTTGCACTGAGTACTCTGAGTACTAACTAATTTTGTTAGTAATGAAGATTCTTTTTCCGTATGCATGTTATAAACCATTAGTAAGAAGTATAACAGATGGATTACGTGAAGTGTACAATCATAGTAGTAAATATTTGAATGTCTGTAAATAAATGACAGGCGAATTGCTATTATTATGTTCTAACACATTACCGTGATGCTGCAATTTTGACAAGAGCAATGACTTGGAAAACATGCTATATAACAACTTTGAAAAAAGATGTGGATTTTTTGTAATGGATAAAATACAATGTTTCTACCGAACTATTTGTGTCATATTTTCGTCAAAAATTATCATTAAAAGGTAACATTGAAATGGTTTGCCTGTATATTAGGAACGTCCGTTATTTTATTTATTTTTTTTAAATTTGCTTCATTTGTTAATGTTCTCACGCCATCCGCGTTTTCTTATCCGAACATTTCGTCTATTCCTAATTTAAACAAGCATAAACATTTCAATCAATCAAGTACAAATAAAGTAAAGACGGTGTATTTCGACCGACAAACACATTTTGGGCTTCATCCATCAGCTTATAGCAATTACAATGTATAAGGAATCTCCTTATAGCCTAATTTATAACATGTATGTCCCTAGTGTAACTTCTTCTCTAATTTGCATAAATTGATCGAGTTATACTGCTGACAGAATAAGAATGAACGTTTCTCTAGTGAATAAAGATATGTTTTCAATTACTATGTAAATGAGTGTAAAAAGTAATTAGACAGTCAGCTAGTCTTCTGTTTCAAGACAATTTGGTGTCTAAAAAGCAAGGTTTTAAGCCTGGAAATTTACTTTCAGTTATTCCACTTTTAATGCACTATATTACCCAATCAATTTATTACTCACTGGAATCCCGTCAGAAACAATCAAAACAATCAACCAAATAAATAGGCACAGCAACTATGTGTGTAACCAGCAAGATACTCCTCATTTGAAATTCTTCTTTGAACAAGAATCTGGAAACGGGAAAGTATACCTAGGAAGCAATTCACAAGAACGGTTAAATCCGGGAATACATTATACATTTTGTTTATTGCTGTTTTGTTTTGTGATGTTTCCAACTACGGGCGATGCATATTGTCTTGCTCTAGATCATTACATTTCTAAGACTTTTAGCTGATACTCTAGTCTATAAGGAAGTGGTTTTGTGTCAGGCATTTAGTATATTGATCTAGTGGTCGGTTAACCTTAACCGACATTCCAAGTTATATAACCTTGTACCAAAATTACTTAAATCTATTACTTCTTGGGATTGATGTCCATTGTTTGTTAGTCTATGCTGACATTCAGCCTACATGTTGGATTTAGGGGAAGGTTGATATTATGTTTAACGCCGTCACATTCTGCATGAACTGGGTCAAGAATGATCCTGCAGATTTCCTTTCTCTTTTCTACTTACTGTTATATAATTAATATATGGAATACAGTAAGTGGTATTATATGTAATTTGTGGTTTAATTCCGTTCGGTTTTCGACACGCTGTTATCATGGCCATTTAAGGATTATCTTGTAGAACAATGTATGGCCCGTTCAATGTAGTTGAAAACCATAGGGCTGTTTCATTGTAGTTCAACCAATAACTTTCATAAATACTAAAAACAACACAGAAGCACTTAAAACAATTGGTTAACCCAGCACAAGTACTTCGGAAGTACCTGCTCTATACACTTCACGTCTATGTTCTTGGTCACAGTTACCATTCCTCCAGTGGTTGCAAATAAGAATAGACATAATAATGGTGTCCAACGTCATTTGTGACATACATTTTCAATTCATGATCATGACCGTAAAATTTCTGTAATGATGACAAGCAGTCAATCTATACTTGGCTGTGTTGATTTTGTGACAGCAATGATCCTTTTTCTAGGAAGTCATGAATAATAAAATCAATGCTCACAACCTTTTTGCATTATGTTCCAGTACTCGTATTAGAGTTACTTTTTATATGTTTATATGTATAAAATGAAAGTTGTAATTTGTAGATAGTACTTGACACAAAGGAACAGTCGATGGTGGCCGTTTTTTAACTGGCAACAAGTTGCCAGATAATCATCTCATGTGACGTTTAAAGATGAAAGGATAGTTAGATATTTTGAAACGTGAATGCGAGAATTTCTTCACCATATTCCTCCTTGCATATTGCAGGAACCTAGCCGATTATACAATCTAAGACTCGAGTCCATCAAAGGAGGCCTCTGTTCAGTGGTAGCAATGAACAATGACTATTTTTTCAATTAAAATTCGTATATTTCAAAAAAGAACTGAAAATATATGTATTGTCGCATTGACACATGTACATGAAAGAGAAGGAATGAATACAAAAATGATTAATCGGAGAGTTAAACAAAATTTTATATTTTTAGGTGTTATCAAAGCTTTTGTATTATTAGATTTCAAGTCTTTTTATTGGTTTAGACGAGGGTAACATTTTACTCTCACACATGGCTTAGTGGGTTATAATTTTTCGTATGTTTTAGAAAGGGTGGTACCCTCTAAATTCCAATCAATCATAAATAATTTAAAAGCACTGTTTAATGAAAAAAAATAAAATAAAAGACATGTGAGAGAATGCTAGAGCTTTTGTTGCCCCTAGAAAATTCATTATCAAGCTCGTCAACAATGATTTCTCGGGTAAGAATCCGCTCTTTCGCCCTCTCGGATACATGTAGGTGTTATTTATATAATGGCATTAGGTGATATACATGCATGATATCAATGGTGTTATCACATTTGTCAAGCCTTCGCTAATTTTCACGTAAACTTCTTTACATAGGACAACTGGGACAAATGTACTTTTAATAACCTATTTTTCAAACCTCTATAATAATGAGGGATTATCTATCGTCTGTTTTGTCATTCAGAATGAGTTTTTATATAATTATTCATTCTTATAACCAGTATCCAATGATACAGTTATTAATTAATCTATAAAGTTATTTATATAAAAAGTAGAGGTAGGTCGTCACGCTTAAATGCATACACTTTTACTTATATAAACTTAACTCCTATAACAAGGTAACATAATCGCTTTCTTAAAAATACCGTAGGTTTATATCTTAAAACTTTATATGAATTTTGAAAAGTCTAAATGTAATACATTCTGCATTCAATGAGTATTACCTGTACTATGTCCAACCATACAGGTTGAACCTCCAGTGTGAAGTCTTAAATTTACAATAATTTCTATATAGATGTTGATGCACTTGCTTGCTTGCATATTTCGCCGATTTACGAATCACCAGTTGTACTCAAGACCTAAAATATTGAAAATATTGAAAACCCAAATCAATAATCCAAAATATTGAAGACCAAATTCAGAAACGCCAAAAAAAACCAAAATGGTAAAATCAAAACCATCTAAGTACAGAGCTCTGCATGGGGGAGATATTCCTTAGTTTTCACAAAATTTAATAATTTTCTAACTGTAAATTTAAAGCATTAATTTCGAGTTAGTACGGACATGACCGAAATACTAGCAACTGACTTGGGGATGCCCTCGGGGACTTGGAGTCCACCATCAGAGGTATAGACTCAATGGTAATAAATTCTTTGATAGCATTTGATGCATGAACATGCTCAATAATATCTTTCATGTAGCTCACAAATATCAAGAATAAATTATATATAGCAAAATCTATATGGCCTCCAATAACTTTTCTGACTTAAAATGACTCATTTCAGGCGTTTTCTACTAGTTATTTAAGCTGGAATTAAAACTGTATAAACTTGTTATAAAATTCTTTGGTTTATTGATTGTTGTTCATTGCTAAACGTCCAGTGGCAAATATTTCATGCTTCTTCATGACCAGAACCAGTTCCACATATTATCAAAAACAATAAGGTTGGGCGGGACACAAAGGGGGACCGATTTTGACTGCTATTGTAAAAGGGATGGAGGGTATTAATTTATGACAAAAAAATTATCTGCATTTCTCTGCAAAAAAATCAAGAAATAGACTATGATTTTACTAATGTCTTATTAAAACAACCAATGTAATTAGTGAAGATAATTGTGTTGGACAACTGGGATATGTTGATTTTTCAAATGAACCAACTAGATATCAGAACACTTTCAATCATTTAATGGACATATATATGTTTTTATATGTTCGTCAAACATGTCAAAACAAAGACCTGTTTACGTAAAATTGCATTTTTCATATCAGACCCATTATTAGCCATTAGTACCTCTTAATAGTATGAAACAACTCTCAGAATTTTATGTCCACATGACATTCATATGCATTATAGAGCTTTCAAATAAAATCAAAGTGAAATTTACAGTTGCAATAAAACATGTTAAAAAATAAAATGACTGAAACAAACAACTTATCATAGATCTGAACTTGAGAAATGATGTCAATTCTCAGTTCCAAACCTGATCGGAGTAACAAAGACATACACATCTCACTAGTTGGTTGACCAATAAATATGAGATCACGAACATTCCGAAACGACCCATACAAGTACGTACAAACATTTATTCTCTGTACAAAACAATCAAGATATTACCAATTTACAAACTATCGTATCCTCATGGAAAGAAATAACTGAGGTATTATAAATACCCATCGCTAGGTCATATATGATTCTAGCCTTATATCAATAATGATAAGTTCAATACAATATTAGTGGGAAAATGACTACTCAACATAGACTAATGCATGTCCAAGCATTTTCCATCTACATCAGATTACAGTAAAAAAGAGTCCTTTATTTCGCAGATTTAACTTTCTTCAATCAGATTTGAAAAAGGCATACACATTTGTTCCATGCGTACAACATTTTATTTGTTCTCTTTTAAATATAAAAAGTTTGAAAAATTGAAACCTCATGAATTATCTAGGAACTTGACTTTTACACCTTTTTCATGAACCACTTCCTATACGTGTGAGAAACACGACCTAAGATTGATTGATCATTCTCAACATTTTTATCATAAAACCCCTACAAAAACAATGAATCTGTTGCATCTGTTGAACTACAGTTTAGAAAGGACCTATATATATATTTACTTTGGTCAACACATGCATTAATTTGTTTGATATAAAGATCAAGATCGTGGTACCTTAACGATAAGTCTAGGGTTAATTGAAATAAATGTCGGATTCTAGATTAATTCTTTCAAAAGCGAAGACTTTGTTAACTTGAATAATACTGTCATGACTGTGGTTTTAAACCACAACCTCAGTGTTGACAGGCTAGTGATCATTATTAGTCATGACGAACCTCTTAGACCACTCTTCCACCGAGGCCCCCCAAAATAGTTCAATTGATATGTTTAGCCACAGAAACGTCAAGATTAATTTCTTCTGTTTAGGGTAAAGAGCTGTCTTTATTGCTACAATTCTTTTAAAATGTGTATCTTCTGTTTACATAAACAGATAAAGGGAAATAACTCATGGAAATGACTATATAGCAGAAAATAAAGACCCTACGGTTAAAATTGTCCGTTTAATACATGTTGATTTTACGAGTGCTCGATCCATGTAAACCTTTCCGTTCGATTTCTCGAGTAAGGAGAATCGTAGACGTGAGCGTAAAATTGGCGATCTTAACTTCACTCGTAGGCCTAAAATTATGAGTTTTTTTTAAATAATGTTGCAAATTGTTAAGAATCTTTTCACAGTAGTTATTTAAATTACTGGACTCTGTTTATAAACACGAGCACTTCTGGGACAACCAATATCGGTTCTAAGTCCAAAATATCTCTGATGGTAGTCTTATGCGAGTCTGTACATAATGCATATCTATCATGGTACACATGTACATGCATGCGGAGAAAAATGGCGGTGCTGTATTTTAGATCCGAGAAACTCGCATATATACACATGCGCGAGCACGAATAAATAAAACGTAGGGAATTTAATGTACGCAAGAAACAGAAATCTAATAAAATATTCACATTATACGTGAATATATATTGGTACAATTTTAGCTGTACCAGTTTTAGATCTCTTAAAAGATTTTGTTGTATTAAAAAAGTATCTTCAGTGCGTTGAAAATCTAATTGACACGGCTGGGCGTATTACTTAATCAATTTTCTATTCATACTGTGATATACATAAAATTCTGCAGTAAATATATTTAAATCACGAATGTCTGAATTTTATTTAAAAAAAATATTAACATCAATCAGTTGGAGAAAGAAATTAAATTGTTTTTAGTAATTACCAATACCACCAACTTTTATGGACATTGTAAACTAAGTATTGCATACACCTTAATGGTTGTTGATCAAAATATAAAATGAAGGTCAACGTATAATATTTCTATATTCTTTTGTAATATGTTTTACACGTAAATCAAATTATTCATATAACACAACATATTATAGAATCTGTGGTGCAAGTTTCTATATAAACATTGCGAGTGCTGTTTTATAATATTCCTCAATATTAAAAACTGACTTAAAACACAGCAGAAATTGACCGTTTAATACAATTCTTTGGTACCAATTTTGATGCACAAGATGTGCAAATTTCGTCGAGTTACGACTCATCAGTTGTGCTCAAGGCCTAAAATGTTGAAAACCAAAACAAAAAGCCAAAAGATCGAAGAGCAAATTCAAAAATACCAAAATGACTATAACGGGTGAAGCCATAACCATCTAAATCTTCAAAATAACGTTTATCTTTTCGAAGTCCGATACAAAGTTGTAATATTAAAAAAAGATGGAGAGGAAAAAGTCAAACCGGCGAATAGAATTACTGAATTTCATATTAACAACAAAAATGCCATCCTTTTTTTATTTGTTTTCTATGCTTGCTTTGCATTCATATGATTTTATAGAGACTTATCAAAAGTTACAACTCCAAATGAACATCGTAACATTATGTGAATTTAAAAAAAAGTATAAATTGTTGAGTATTGTTTGTAAAAAATTAGAAAAAAACAAATTAAAACGACAAAATACTTTAGGAATCATTGTTGTCCAGTTTTATTTTTAACAGTTAAAATATTTCACAAAAAGTTTCCGTGTAACTAAGGTTAGAGTACACTTTTTAATAGCATTGCTGGGGGCATGTCCCATAATTTTATTATTTCAAATTGATGGATTGATGGATGGATGAATGATTGTTTAACATCAGTGGCAACAATCAGGATGAGAACATGTTGATTAGATATGAATATGATCCATGCTTTTTACTAGACCGACACGCTGAGGCGGATTTCACTGTACCCCACCCGGACACATTATACTGACTCCGAGGCAACCAGTCCTTTGCTGTTACTCTAAGATGCCGCGTGCTTGACGGAGCAGCAGACAAATACTTATTTTAATGTCTTAGGTTTGACCCGCGGCCGCGGATCAAACCCGCGACCTTCCGCACTCGCGGCGTTCACGCTTCGTACCACGATACCACTGAGGCGGTTATTTCATATTGAAAAACCAAACAAACAAAACACAGCGGGTATCATGCACGATATATGCTAGGATAAAAATAAAATCGATTTTTTGCTGTTGCAGTTAACCAAAGAGTAGAATTAACAAGTCTTGTCAATTAAAACCCGAAGTCAATGGACTGAATAATTAAATCCCGATTGATCCCTATCTAGATACTCGGTTTTCCGTAAACTGATCTTAAGGCGGCTTTGCATATCCGAAATATGAAAAAAAGGTATTGCACAATTCATCGATACTATGGCTCAATCCTTGTATTTTCAAAAATAAGACATGTTCATTAAATTCTATCTAAAATTTCAGTTGAAAAATAAACTTGTGCCCAGATCCCATCATTTTAAGACTGTTCTGAGGTAAAAAAATAAATTCTAAGCCAGGCATGAATACTGCATTATTCGATAATAATGACTGGATGAATTTTCTTTATTTTTTAACGTCCAGTGGCAATTATTTAAAGCATATCAGGACGGGAACATGTTTATATGATATGAATATGGACCCTGCGTCGTAATAGACCGACACGCTGAGCTCACGAGGCAATAGTCCGCAGGAAAATATATCACCCACTGGTATCCGGACACATTATGAACAATCCTTTGCCCTTAAACCTAGATGCCGCATGCTTTGCGGAGGAGCAGCATATACCAGTTTAATGTCTGGTTTGACCCGGCCGGGAGTAAAAACTGCGACCTCCCTCGATCGAGGCCAGCACGCTACCACGAGACCACCGAGGCGGTACTGCATTCAAAACAGCAAATTCTTAAAGTAGAACTGGACTTATCGTCCACCTCGATCTCTGCCAACCGACCTAATATAAAGAAGTAGTACATTTGTATAGGATTCCGGTTGTATCGTATATATAAAGCAAAAGATTTACATATAAATTCCAAGTTTTTTTTGTGAACCGATGATTTCACTTCACTAGCTTTTACTCACTGGCAATGTGACGGGTGTCGTTAATGGAGCAGGACAGGCTTACGCTTCCAGAGCACCTGATTTCACTCCCGGTTTTAAATGGGATTTCATATTGTTAGTGCTTTAGTTTCTGTGCTGTTTTGTTCTAGTTTATTATACGTTTTTATATTCTTTCAGTTACACATGTATCCTTGTGGCGTTTGTTTGTTGTCTTCCATTCTCCTTGGCTTTGTCTTTCCTTGGACTTCCAGTTCGTGGACTTTTCCCACTATTTTGTTGGTTCGGTATTCTTTTGCCAATATTCAAAGAGGTCAAGCTGAACAATATGGAAGTGAGTTCGAATCACAACTGTGGCGGGGTGTGTTCGACTCTAAATTGACAAGGATTGCCAATTTTCCTACTGAAGGTCGGTGGTTCTCTCCGGGTACTCTGGCTTCCTCCACCAATAAAAACTGGCCGCCGCGAAATAGCCAAATGTGCTGAAAACGGCGTAAAACCTCAACTAAACAACTAAACAAACCAATTAGGAAACAGGTAACGAGATATTAGTTTGTCATGAGTCAAGAAATCAGTGGTTAAGTTCGGTCTCATCTTAATGTTTGTCGTAAAATAACTTTGGCGGGCATTTATGTACGTATGTTTAAGGATCGATTTTACTCTCGTACTTTAATTTATGAATACCAAACCACGCGTAAATTGTTTGTTACGTCTTAGATTAAGATTACGATCTTCTGTGAATAAAATTGCTGTTGGCCTATTTTTAACGATGTTTATCAATCCATATAAGTGTATATTTTCCTCATTATCTACCTCATTGTTTATAGTTTAGTCAAAATGCCAATAACTAGGATACCCTTCAAGTAGCCCCCTCAAGGAAAGAATTCGGTGTTAGGCAGACAAAGGCAAATTAACGATGTATAGTTGCAATACTTGACAGTTTCCATCGTTATTGCTTTGAGGCAAATTTTAAGAACATTAAAATAAAATGAAAGTTCATATAAGTTAAACTGGTTTCACAGTAAAAACGGACACAGTTTAAAGTTTGAATTCATTTGATGTCCCTCTTTTTTGTTTTAACACTTTCATGCTGTTACTTTGGTTTTTTTAATATTTGTTCATTAATCCACAAGGTTAGAGTACTTATAAAATTGGTCAAATTCCAAGAATGAATCCGACCTTTCTGACCTTATTTTGCCATCTTTCTGAGTTATTGCTTACTTGAGCTTTTTCTTTCTTTTTTTTTTCTCTCAAATTCTATTTGACCAATTGATCCGTATTGCCCTACAAATGGTACAAATCCAAACGTGATAGTCCTATTATAAAATACGCGATAAAAATTGTCCTATTATCGCTGTCATTAGGTGTTGAGATAATTATATCTATAGCCAATAAGCGATACATCATTCGGGCACACTGTCTATTATAAACGAATTATACCTAACGACTTCGTGATATTGGACATTAACTGACATATTTTTACGTTATAATGAAAGTGAGGATACATTTTTGTCATGTTTGCATGAATAAATAATTAATTTTTTTTTTTAAGTTTTATTTTTCATTAATTTATTTTAAACATGGTTTTTCAAAATTATAAATATATAAGGAAGAGCGTGAAACAGGTTGTAAAACATCCGAGTTCCAATGACAATTTATTGATTGATTTTGTACACATAATGTACCTACTATTATATAAAGGCAAATATGTAAAGGTGGGTGGAGTTTTACAATTGGTGATGCCACTACGAGAATGCTCTACTTTTGTCGAAAAAGATCTGGAGCATTTAATATTCGAGGAGATTTTTCGACAGATGAAAAGGTATCACTCGTGAACAAGGATAATAAAATATAAGGATACTACAGATACATCGAAGTCCGCTTCATATTTGGATTTGTTTCTTGAAATTGACAATGAGAGGCATATGAAGACAAATCTTTATGACATACCTGATGGCTTCAACTTTCCTATTGTTAACTTTCCCTTCTTGAGTAGCAATATTCTCAGCTTGTCAGATATTCAAGGACATGCGTCAGTTACCATGACTTTTCGACAAAGAGGATTACAGCTGTCACAAAAGCTTGTTAACCAGGGTTTTTACAGGGATAAATTGATGTCGATACTTAGGAAATTTTACGGTCGTCATCACGAATTGATTGACCGTTACAGTATTCCAATATCTAAGATGATGCTGGACCTGTTCCTACTATCGTAACATTTCATGTACCTCCATCGATTTTTGACTACCACTACTTTGTGGAACTTCACGACGGATGCCATATACGGAGCAGGAACTGCTTTACCCTTCCGGAACACCTGCGTTCACTCAGGGTTTTTATAGGAGTTCGTGTTGTTCATTGTTTTTTTAGTTTTTAGTTTTTATTGGTTGTGCTTGTGGGTGTTCATTTGTCTTCCCAGGTTGACTGTCTAATGGATTGCGGTTTTTGGTTTGCTCCTTGGGTATATTTGTCCTCTTTATATACACTTGAGACGTTGAACGGCAAATATGATTTCGACGATTTCCTTTGATATGACAATAAAATCGTCTTATATCCGGATGCCTGTAGGATACTACCATTTTTTCATATATTCAGAAAAACTTTGCTTTAACGTTCTATGTTGTGTCTGAATTTTTCAAAAAATCGCCAGATTAGGGCTGATACCGGGGATAAAATCGTCATCTACGTTCGTATCCGTAGATATGGAGTTTTTAACACTTTCCTGTACTCTTGTGCACTACTACATTACTTCAGGGTGTAAACATTTCTGTGATAAAGGTCAATAAAAATACTGTTTTCTGCATATAAATTCTGAAGCAGCTATTGTGCAATTGTGATTTTGTTTGGAAAACTGTTCAAGATGTTTTTCGTTAGTCTTACAAAATTTTGATTTGCTCCCTGGCGTTTGTCGTCCATTTTATAGACAGAGGAATTGTAGAAGAAGTATGGGCACATATGTCCTGAACGGGTCTCAGATCTTTTAAGTTATGGAAGCAAGTATCATGGAATTTATCATTGAAATCAGACATTAGAATATTTCTCAGATATTTATTGTTTGTAGATTTAATAATAAAACAGGAAGATCTTGAACAATTGGTTTATGTCAGTTTTAATATATTTCCTGGGAGACATTAATTTTTATAGTGTGTTTTACACCAGAGGTTTGGGTACCCATAAAACCGGTTGAACTCCACTTCTGCTCACTGACAGTGCAAGATCGGTCGCAGCATCAATAATTCAAGGATACTTTTAATATCTCTGAAAATAAACTCATTGAAGTTTTGAAATAACTATTGTCCGTCGTGTGAAATATCTGAGATATCTTGTGAAAAGTAGATTTGAATGCACTCAGGAAAGTTTATTGTTGTCAAAAATGTATGACCACTGGTCACCAATTATAAGAATTTTTTTTTGTTTAAAACCATTTATTTACTACAATGTCAGTCAAGTATTTTGTTCCGCTTGAGATTTTCAAATGTGTGAACGAGACAGGCTCCTGGGAAATATATCAATTCACTGCAAGTTTGATTAATATGTCAAAGATCACGATACGACATTTAAACTCGTAAAGGCCAAAGTATCTTGTTTTCAATAAAATATCTATTAAATAATAATTGACCCATTTATCCCTTTGGGTTAATTACAGTGAATACCCAGAGAATGTTTTCAATGAATAATGGATTACAAATGAATAACAAGACCTTGTTTGTTTTGAAACAAACTTTACTTGGTGACCTTCCTGTATGTTTATACTTATACTGGTTCAAATACCAAATAAATCTGTTTCAATTTATATTTGACATATTTTACATTCAATAATGAAAACTAAAATAATTTAACCAGTAATGGCCGATTCAGTACTTGTATTAAGCCAGCTGAGGGTTTTTGATGGACAACCATTGAATATTCAGTGTGTACTCTGGTATGAAACTTTTTAAGTAGTACTGTTATTTTTAAGGTAACATCTGACATTTTATTTTCACTTTAATGCGCAATAGACGAATTTTCCATTTCATGATATGAATGGTTTGTTCCATTTTATTCACTGCATTGTCAGATTTTAAATTTTCGCAAACTTCCATTCCTAAATATAAAGTAGTCGTTTCCGTATACTAAGTTTTTCATTTGTTTTTGATTTTTACATATTTGCAGATTTCTTTTTTATTTGTTTATATTAATTCCCCACATAAATATCAAAATTGATAAATAGTTCCTTCCATTGACCTACCTGAATTATAAAGGTTTTTTAATATATGCTGTCTTCATCACACGTAGCAGATAATTATTCATTGCTGTCAAAATGCTCTTAGTTTATTAATTATTTTTTACTTTATTTTATTTATTTTTTATTCATTAACGGTATTTTTAGAACCTATACACCGTATTTCACAGTTTTACAGACCAATGCAAACACGTAAGCTGTCTTTATTACGCCTAGCAGATATTATTCACTTATTATGCACTAGGTTCATTATTATATATTTATTTTCTTATTTATTTTTCATTCTTTGTAATTGTTTTTCAGAACAAAGGGGATTACGCTATATTTATTGACACCGAAAAGAAGTATAAGAGTATTTTTTAAAAAAATCTGTGTGATAGACGAGGTCTTACTTCAGCTGATACTGACAGTTATATTAGTTTACGATTGAGCTCATACTGAATATTCGGCTGGACAAACGTAGTAAGGGAACGTTGACATTATACACAGAAAAAAATTGGTATGTTATGACTTAGGGAAATGTTTTTTTTTTTTAATTATTATAATTATTAAGTTAAATGGTTATTATTTATTTATTTTATTTGTTTTATTTATTTTCATTTGTTTATTTTATTTATTTTTTTGATTTTTTTTTTTTTTTTTGATTTTTTGTTTTGTTTTATTTTACTTATTTATTTATTTATTTATTTTTTGTATACAGATCTTTGTGAACTCTTGCTGATGGTCATTTGTTTTTATGCTCCGCCTGCGACAGATTTGGGTAAAAGTTTAGATTGAAGATAGTTAAGTTGGAAGTACATTTGTAGATGTCAAATTAACATGGAACGTTGTCACTAATTAAGTTAATATGTGTTCTATTTAAAATGTACGTCAATATCACTCTTGACTGGTCATGATTTAGGTGTTTTGTTGTTAAGCGGACCACAGTGTCCATTGTACACATATATTCTTGTTTTACCAAATTTAGCTGCAATAAGACCGCATCAGTTACTCGTACTCATCAACCACAAGTATGACTACATTTGAGTTCTGATTAAGGTGGGCTAGTTGAGATATACAGTCTCCTGAGAGCCTCTAGTTATTCCGGACATGGTTTACATTATGTTGGCTTCTTGTTTCAGCTTTCCACATTCTTTTCTTGAGTACTATCTTAAACCATTGAGACATTTTTTGTCGAATAAATTTTATAATTACAATTTTGATGTACAAGACGTGCACACGTAGTCGATTTACAATTCTTCAGATGTTCTAAAGATATAAAATACTGAATATATTGAAAACCAAAACAATAATTCCAAACGCTGAAGGGCAAATTCAAAAAATTACAATTGACTGAAAGGGTAAAGCCAAAACCATGTAAGGACAGAGCTATGTACGAGAGAGATACTCACTTGTTTTCCATAATGATGTCAAAGATTTTATTTTCACAAAAAGTCGAACATTTTTGTAATACTAAATTAAGTTTTCAAGTCCTCGATAACATTATGGTTAAGAAGAATAGCACGAAAATTGTTTTTGATTAATCAATAAACATACACCCAATGTATGATACTTTCGCAAACCCTTACGTATTAATCATTATAGCAGCCTTTTAAGTGTTTACATTAAGTGCTCGTAGTAATTATGGTACTAATTAATGTCCTTGACTACAGAAAAAGACTGCTAATACCTATTTACGATGTAAACTTATAGACTATTACTACTTAATACAGACAACACTTCTCGGTTTCTTATTTTACCTTACATTATACCAAGTATTTTTGTTTATGATTATAAAATTTAAAAATATGGTCATTTGAACAAGATTGATGTAGCCACTTATTGCAATACTTCATGTGACGATTCTGAATTATTCAATTGATTGTCTTTGTTTTACAAAATATGTTTTTAAAGAAATCTTTACATTAGTTTTTGGCCAAAGTATCGTTGATAATATTTTTGTTCCCATACCCCAAAGATCCTGAGAAATACTTTAGATTGCAAAAAGAATGCCTAGAGGTCAATTTATATTACACTGGGTAACGAAAATTAACTCTTGAATATCTTCATCATTGACTTTATCTTACACAAGATCTGTATCGAATGTTTGATGGGTTTTGTGATGAATGACTTAAATGAATGTATTTATATTGGTCATGTTTCCTGTTTATTTGTGAGTCGGATATATATAAAATTCTTTGATACCAATTTTGATGCACAAAATGTGCACATTTCGTCGATTTACGACTCATCGGCTGTGCTCAAGACCGAAAATGTTGTAAACCAAAACAACAATCCAAAAAGTTGAACAGCAAATTAAAAAATTTCAAAAATGACCGAAAATGGTAAAGCCAAAACCATCTAAGGACAGACCTATGCACGAGGGAGATACTCCTTAGTTTCACAAATTTTACAATTTTGTAACAGTATATACATGCAATTCTAAGAAGCTGTCGAAAAACGGCTGTTCCGTGTTAAAGGATTTAACTGCGTCGTCGAATTCTCAAACAGTCCGTTTGACTTCCGAGGAATTTCGGACTATAGCTCAAATGCTACTATAGGGGATGTGGGTGAAGAGAGATTTCCATGACTTGATTACCAACGCAATAGACTGAAATCCTTGTTAATTAAATACAATGTATTTTAAAAATCTGCCAATAATATTTCTCTGCGGTTTTGATATGATTACCTTTACTACATCTATTCAGCTTTTAACATTCCGGCATCATCAAAAGGTCTGGAATAACCAGAACTAGGGGTAGGAAGAAAACACCGTTCAGACATTGGGGAAAAATACACTGTCTAAAAGGCAGTAAAACAGATATTTAGATACAGGTACATTTGTATGTAGTCTTACAGAAATTTCACTTGGCATCTGACACCCCAGCTTGAATACATGTTGATACATGTATATTGCGTAAGGCACAACAAAATGTAAACACTGTTCGTAAAAAAAAATGCCCGTTCACTTAATATTTATATTTTGGATACTTTTAAATAATACTGCAGAAAAGGGTAGAATTTTTCACTAGTTGCCTTAACATTCCGCGGTGCCTTGACTTTATGGAGGGCGTTATAAAAGACACACATAATACCAATTGCATTATAATATGATACCAAAGTTGATTTTTTTATATGCATAGTTGAACAAATAACTCATCGGCATTGCTCAACAAGGAACCGCAAATCTACAAAATCAGGATATTGCATTTTTTATCAAAATATTTTTTGAAGACTACAGAAGTGAAACATATGAGTTTTTTGTGGCAATTTCTTTTTATTTTTTTTTTTTTTTTATTTTATTTATTATTTTATTTTTTTTATTTAATTTTTTTTTTTTTGTTTTGTTTTGTGGTTCTCAAAATTTCCCAGTTTTATATATGGAGTCCACTCTTGTTTCCCATGCCCCAGGCAATTCTAAAATAGGATGTTTGATTGCAGACGAATCTCAAGCAGTGCTATAAAATGCGAATGATCGATGTGATCGATATTATGTAATTCATAAATCATTAAGGGTTACCAAGTAAAATATATTATTTAAATGATTAAAATAAAATAAACGCCTTCATACAAACTCCTGATGTGTAAACCTATGTAATCTAAGAGATTCTTCGTGCAGTCTGTCTTTAGATTCCTTTGTTCATTTTTGAAATTGCTCTTAAAAGTTTTGGATTGCTGTTTTTGTTTTCAACATTTTAGGTCTTGATCAGAACTAATGAGTTGTAAATAGACCAAATTTGTATCAAAGAATTTATCAAATTCATACCATTTTTTTTTAGATTGATGCATTTCCGTTATTATAAGTTTTTAAAAATTGTCGTTTCAAGAATTCCAATTTTTTTTATTATCAATAAAGCATTGTTTTCTTCATCAACCTAACCATAAGAATTATGATTTCTCTGAAGACAAAATCAATTTTCGTAACATATAATGGATAAAAATACATAAAAAGTAATAAAAATGACGTTATTAACAAAAGGCAGCCAAAAACGACATGGACATAGAAAATAAACAAAAACAATTGATATTAACTAATAATATGGATAACCAGGAGGAACCAAGATTCCGGAAAGGTAAACATTTCCTGTTTCAATATCGCACACTTGGTCAAATTGTAGTCGCAAATTTCTTTTGTGATATTGTTACATTGTAAATATAAATTCAGGATGATGACAGTTAGTTAAATAACTTTGTCTAAGAGCTTTTATCGGGAATAATCCTCTCTTTTTGACGATATTTGACGAAAATTGCTAATGGTTGTCAGTGGCAAACTTTCTCATTTATTTTTAGGACGAAATCCAAAGGCTAGGCGAATTCTTGACAACATTAAATAAAAACGAATACTGCAAAATTAATGTATAACCAAACGAGTGATAATCACACACACCTGAAAGAATTAGAACAACACAGAATAAAAACTTACAAAAATAAGCACTAGCTTACTCCCACAAAAATTAGATTGTGACATGGGGTGCTCCAGTACGCATCTCTGCTTTATCTTAGGGAGTTGCATTTTTTAGACAAATATACAAACGCGTTTTCTAAATTAACACATACGCCATGTACGCGGTAAGCTGCATTTTCATATTAGTATTTATAATACGAATATTCTGTTAAAATCATATTCCTTGTGTAAACTTTTGTGACGTAAATATAGGGATTGTGTGTTAAAGTATCACCTTTCATTCATATTATAAAACTTGAACATATCATACCCTTGATTCTTGACTACAGTTTTAACTTTTTTGGACCAATTACAAAACAGGAACCATTTAATTTCCCGCAAAACTTATGTTTACTCAGGGCTTTGTTAGGATATTGTGTTGTCGACATTATTAGTTTTTGAAGGTTTCTCTGTTTTCTTTTATTTATTGTTTATTTTCACTGTATTGGAAAGTTCTTGTGTCCTTTTAATTGAAAATTTTGGATTGCTTCCTCAGTAATGCTACCATTTTAGAATGATTTTCTTTGTTTAATTATCAATAATGAATAATTTCTAATAATTTATTTGCAGTTAACCAGAGTTACCTTAATTGAAAAAGGCGAATGATGGATGTGAACGATATTATGTAATTCATAATAAACTAAAATTTATCAATTATTTTTATTTTATTTAAACGATTTAAATATTCATAGTCAGAAAGTGTACCTAATGCATTTGCCTATGGGTTAACATTTAGATTTCAGTATAAACCCTCTTGTGATAAATTCGTCATGATTGCGTAATTTTAGATTACATTATTATTTATTTATTTTCAATTTAGGACTTTAGCATTATTTCTAGAACTGTTTAATGCTAGAAATTCCGTTACAACGTGAACTTTGGCATTAAATTATCAGATCGAGAGAATTGCCCAGAGTGAAAGGAGTGGTATATATTCTTGGAGTATTATTCAAAATATAGAAATTGAATTTAATATTTTCTATAACAAGAAATAGTTAGTCTTTCGCAGATGAATAGTAATAACATGTTGGATTGTGGTTTAGTAAATCCTACTACACTTCCAAGAGAGTGCCAATACAATTCACCTACCACAGATAGCTTCATGAATACATCCGGAATAAAATTTGATAGCCCAAAAGCAGTTATTAACGCAAATAGGTCAAGAACTGCAATTGAGGAAAACGACGAAGCTTTTGGTTTTGTCAAAAAGGATAAGTTTCTTAAAAAATTGAATCGTCGGAAAAAACAAAACAGAAGGAAAAGAATGAAAAACGGAAAAGGACGAAAACGACAGAAAATAAAAAGAAATTTCAAGGGACAGGGTTATTTGTTAGGAAGATTATGGATACTCTCAGCTCCATGGATGACTTACTTAATGGTATCATTGTCTGTTGAGATTTTGTTGGTCAATATATTTGTAATCTCCATATTTTTACAACGGAAAAATAGAACTCCGGTAACCATTTTACTTTCTGTTTTGGCGTTTTCGGATTCATTTGCAGCGGTTTCCACTGCAGGTCTTGATTTGTATGTCTTACGGAAATATACAAATGATGAAAAGCATAGTGTTCACCACTATGACGGATTTAAGGTAAAATTACTTTACGAAGATTGTATTGGATTGAATTTTAGTCTAAGTATCAGCAGGGCGTTTCATCTAGTATCCGTCCTTGTCACGACAGCATTATGCTTACAAAAGGCATGGGTAATCATGTTCCCATTTGCAAATAAATTTAATAGTAAAAAATCTGTCATTTTGTCAATTTTGATAGGAATCGCAACCTTTTTTCTGTACCTGCCGGAATTTATATTCCGATTTGAACTGTATGGAAGAAAAAGGAATGGAAGATGTTACGATAGAAATCTACGCGAAGGAATGAAAACAATTACCAAAGTGAATACCTACTTCCACTGGATAATACTTGGATTGTATGTTATTTGTGTGGTTGCCACAGTAAGTGGTTCGGTATACATCACCTGCAAATTAACCTGTCTAAGACGAAATCTCCCCTGGATAGACACAACCGTCACGCAGCAACGACATCGTAGGTCCGCAGTAATGGTTGTACTAATTTGCATAATATTTGTTCTATCTGAGATCATGAATATGGTACTAATATTGAATGACTTTTCACATAAATACGTTCTTTCACAGGATGTCAGGCATATTTTTAGAACGTGTCGAGGAATAAGTTTGCAAGTCGGCTTTGCATTGAATTTTTTTGTCTATTTGGCAATCGGTGAGCAAATAAGATCAGTGTTTAAAACTATCATGAACAAAATCTGCTGTTGTCGAAGATAGAAGAGAATGTTCAAGTCTGAACGACAAAATTGGGAATTGTTCATATATTGATTAAACTGTATTTGTTGTTTGGAAAAGAAAAAAAGAAAAACTCATTCTTATAAATGGAGCTCTCTTCAACAAAACTTTTCCGAAAAGCAAAACTAATAAAAAGAATTTTTTGAAAAGTAAATATAAAGCAAAGAACAATAAAATCAGAAGAATGGATCCAGATACACGTAATACCGACTTTCCTTGGAGAAAGAGGAAAGCTTACTTTAACTAGAATTGATAAATCAATTAAACGGGAATTTCAAAGCGTATATTTTAAAACCATACTTTCATTTCAATCTTACCATTTCCACATGCTTTTGAAGAAAGCAATTAATTTTTGTTATGAAGGTACTATATCTAGTTTTTACATGATATTAGTAAAGCTTGGCTATAGCGTCTTTTAAGATGGCAAAATAAAAATCTATTAAACAACGCTTCTGTAGTGCATTGTTTTTGAATATAAGAAATCATTCTTTTATTTAAAAATGCCAAACGAATGACCTCAGCTTTTTTCAAAAGCTAATCTTGTATTGACTGTTGTGTATGTATAATTTACAAGATAAATAGGTAATCCATTTGTTTCTCTTATCAACATTCAGCCGGTGCAACTTTAATTATATGTCAAGGACTTTAACTGTTTTGTTACAATGGTGTATAATGGGAATATAGGTCATTACAAAATTTCGCATTCCACACCTGTAATACTAGATTTGAAAAAAGCATTCACATCTTCAACCTAAATACTGAATGCATCCAAATGCACAATTTGCAGTAAGTTACCGTTTTGGAGATCTGGAGCTCACAAAATCACGAAAATTCTGCTACTCACACCGTAAGGCTCTCGGACCTATGGTCCGAAGAGCCAAAAAACAGCATTGGGTCGGTTAACGTCCTTTAAATTATTTTGTTTAGCACAAAAACCTGGATATTAGTTTTCCATTGATGGACATTAGAATGACTTGTGATGATCATTCATGAAATCGGAGAACAGATATTATGAATAATTATATGCATAATAGTACTTATAATAACATATTTGAAATATGAAATAACATTAATAATTAGATGTGTATTTTTTTGGGAGGGAAAGTGTATTTATTTGTATGAAGGAAAACATAATGATTAGAAAATATCAATTGAAATTAAAATCAGCATTTATTTTTCCGACGCTGAATCAGCATTTGTTTGTGCACGTATTATATATAAATATTGCTGGTTTCGTCTTCCAAATTTCCAAATTACGCTTTCTAAAGCTTTTTCCTGAAACACAAATATTTTAAATTATTTAGAATTGCAAAAATAAAGTATATTATCATAATTTGGCTTTTGACTTAAATATTTTGAATTTTCATTTTAATTTTTCCTTTCTTATTTTACTACCTTCTCCTTTAAGTAATAGTTGACCCTTTATTTATGATTGAAGGTTTTACCTTTTTGCAGCTTGTCAGGTGACGGTAACGGAGCAGGACATGAACCTCACAACGTTGCCGTATACGGAGCAGGAACTGTTTACCCTTCCGGAGAACCTTGGTACGCTCCTGGTTTTTATAGGAGTTCGTGTTCATTGCTTTTTAGTTTTCAGTGTTTATTTGTTGTGCTTGTGGTTGTTCATTTGTCTTCCCAGGTTTGTCTGACCAATGGATTGCGCTTTTTTATTTGCTCTTTAGGTATATTTATCCTTCTATTCCTTGTCTTTGTTTACCGTATTGTTTTCTGTTGTCGTTCTTAAGAATTCGGTCTGTTTTGGGGAGTGTTGTTTACTTGGTTGATATCTGAAACCAATTATCTATTACTAGTGGTTGCTGTCAATCAAATGACTATCGATGACAATCGGCATCATATTTATTTATATTTTTCATACATTAAGAGGCACAAAGAACACCAATGTCATGCTCAGTGTGCAGAGTATAAAAGTGAAAATTGCGGCTTTAATTTGCATTAAATGAGTTAAATTATTGAAACATTTCTGAAAACGGAAGTTATCGGCGACTTTATTTTAAATATGAACAATTAGGCTTTCCAATTTATGTGTTTTCCCAACTTTTTAACTTTGTCCATAGTAAACATAGGGAGAAATTGTATGACCTTTCGAATAGTCTATTATGCTGTAGGTAAGAAAATTTCAGTAAATTCGATTTATCAGTAAACAGTTCGCCGGTAAATTTTCACTGTATTTTGTGAGTTCCTATTTACTCCCTTTCAAACTAGTTGAAGCATGGCCTTAGTTTTTAAAATCTTTAAATGACGATTGGACGGTATTCCACAATTACACCTTAATATGACATTAAAGGGGTATGTAGAAGGTATGGCGATGAATGTTAATAGAGATCGTCAAACTTAATTTTTCACTTCTGAATAAAATGTACATGTATTTCATTCTTATTCAATTAATATTTTGTAGTGCATTAATATAAACAATGTTTAATTATTCGTAAACCGATTCAAATCATGATATTGGAGGAAAATTTTGCATTTTTCTTTCATAACCAAATATGTAAAAAAAAATAGGTATTAACTAGAACTGTGAGGGGACCTCACCAAGTAAGTATTTCATTTATTATAGTGGCATGTGTATCATGAACAGGTTTGTATATAAATTAAAGGACATGGTAATATTTACACCCGGCCCATTGGACGTATATGTCACTTTGAATCACTGAACAAATCATATATACATTTCAAATAGAAATAAAAAGTCTAATTATCTATAAAGAAGTTCTTTTCTAATGTTGAAGAAAAATTTTTATGTATTTTGCACATTGTCTTTGATGTAACGTCAAAATATCGATAAAATCTTGGTGTTAGTGTTATTATCATGAAAATTAACGTTACAAAAAAGTGTGTTTCTAAGTATGGAATAAGCTTTACAGTTCAACAGGAAATGTTTTTCATTTTCAACAGACCCATCGTTGCAAAAATTGCATAAACAGTTCGCCGGTACATTTTCATTGTATTTTGTGAGTTCCTATTTACTCCCTTTCAAACTAGTTGAAGCATGGCCTTAGTTTTTAAAATCTTTAAATGACTATTGGACGCTATTCCACAATTACACCTTAATATGACATTAAAGGGGTATGTAGAAGGTATGGCGACGAATGTCAATAGAGATCGAAAAACTAATTTTTCACTTCTGAATAAAATGTACATGTATTTCATTCTTATTCAATTAATATTTTGTAGTGCATTAATATCAACAATGCTTAACTATTTGTAAACCGATTCAAATCATGGTATGGGAGGAAAATTTTGCATTTTTCTTTCATAACCAAACATGCCAAAAAAATAGGTATTAACTAGAACTGTGAGGGGACCTAACTAACTATACCCCCCGCTGCTGTTAGTTTAATGGACTAAGGCATCCTTATCATGGTGAATTGTCTCACAATTTCTAAGTCCAACTGGGAATAACTGAGGGAACAAAAGGATATAAAATTATGGGAAAAGGTATTGTACCAGGACATACTTCGCATGCGCACATCAACGTACTAGGATCTAACAGTATGCAAAGTTTAATTAACCTCTGATAAGGCATGTTTGAGAAACTGAGGGTACAAAAAAAAAATGGGGGGAGGGTAGAATTTCTGAGTCCAAAAGGGCATAAAATTATGAAAAAAGTATTGGACCAGGACATACTTCGCATGCGCACATATACGTACTAGGATCTAAAGTATGCAAAGTTTCATTAACCTCTGATAAGGCATGTTTGAGAAACTGCGGGTACAAAAAAGATTGGGGTAAAGACAGAATTTCTAAGTCCAAAAGGGTATAAAATTATGGAAAAAAGTATTGGACCAGGACATACTTCATATGCGCACATCTACGTACTAGGATCTAACAGTATGCAAAGACAGACAGACAGACAGACAGACGGACAGGCTAATTCCTATATATCCCCCAAACTTTGTTTGCGGGGGTATAATAAAATAAATATACGTTAACAATCAAAAGTGCAGGACTGAAAATATCATATAATCAACAGTCGTAGAACATTTAGTAAGGTTTTTGCCCAAAAATCCAGGATCTAGGGTTACTTTCTTGCGGCTACTACGTACCACTCCCCCCCCAAAAAAAAATTGATAGGCTGCTAGTCTGAAATTATGAAATATTTTCATTATACACTTCGATTGAAAAAATAAAACACCAGCGTGCACATATACATGTATGTATTGTATTCTCTGCCGTATACATGTATATACATATATACTCTGATACATTTACCAGCCAGGTTTCGTAATTAAGCAAATTCTTTAAAAACCGTTCTGTCGTTATTGACCAACCGAAACATTGCACTTCTTGAGACTTCGTACAAAAAGAGCATTATACATTGCAAAATAAAAGATAATTGATAACAACAAAATGACACTCATGACACTATTATATGTAAATTTGAAACTTGTAAACTTCGCCCTCCGTAGTTACATGTACCTATATTTACCTGTGTACCCTTTAAAATAATGGGCCGTGCCAACATTCAACCGTTAGAAAGTTGAATTTTAAACCGTATACCATAAAACTGGGAGAGTATCGGATGAAACAGAAATGGTAAAAGTTACCGGTAGTTTTGGAGAACACGTTTACCTAATTTTTAAAAACTTCTATGGATTGCGAAAAATAAAGAAAATGTGAGAGACTCAGTTCGTTGTAGCGTACTTTAGTAATTAGAAATTGTAGGTTCTAGGCTATTTGTACAACTGTTCAGGATTTTTTAGCACCTAATATAAGTGCTCTTCACGCTTTTTAATGTATTTATTTACAACCAGTTATAATCGATTATGAATTTACAGTCGATTATCTAATTGAATGTTTCAACCAACTGAATATCGATTATAATCGATCATCAGAATATCACTATTTGGTGCTTGTATTCACCTTATTTCCACCATATTTCTAAGGTATTTCTTTTCTTACTATATTTATCAGATAGATATACTACTATGCAAAGAAATTAAATGCTGATTTGTTAACAATAAAGCGTTTCTCTGGATCAACCTTCATCAAAATGAAAGTCTATAAATAGGACAACCTAAATAAACATCGCTCGAGTAAGTTGTATCTTTATTTTTACTAAGTCGAGCAGAGTTCAGTTCAACTTTGCTTGAATAAGTTGTAACTTTACGTTTAATAGAAAATCATTCTATATCAAATGTAAATTTTAACACATGTTTCTTAAAGTAGTTTCATTGTCAAAGCAAGAACTACTAAACGTATTTTACCGATTCCACCATTCCGCATTGTAGATAATCAACTTAGTGTAACTTTTATAGTCAATCTAAACTTATTCCATCACTTTGCATTGTGGATACACAACTTATAGAAAACGTTATGGTCGATGTTATAGGTCTGTAACCTAGGCTAACTATAAGCCATTATTTTATCTGCACAATTTCGTACCTAGTCCATGCAATGATGATTTTCAAGGTTTCTGGTGAGGAATGCTATAGCATCATCGTGTCAGCCAGTTTCTATTGGCCGGAACGGTAACTGCAGAAAGATATTCCAAGAAAAGCGCTGCGACAAAGTTTTTAAACCCACAGAAAAACATGAATTTACAACAATTCGTTAATTCTATAGGTCTTATTTGTATAGGTATAATGAAGACATATTTTCGCTGTTTTATTTCCAGACTTCAAAGAGTTTTAATTTCCAACAAATTATGATTGAATAACATATTTTCACAGTTTAATTGCTTTTTACAATACACATTTTATCACTATACAATATATTATCAACAATATACAATTAAGTAATCCAAATGATCATTGTGATATGGACTTTTTAAGAAATTCTAGTCGGGTCATTGTACAGTGGGAATTTTTTTAAATTTTTCCATCCGCTATCAAATCTGAACTCATCATTGATCACGGATCCGATCTTATATGGCTTCATCAGCCCGAGTGTGTTGGAATGGTACTTGAATGATGGGTTATTAGCCTGGGGTGTGCAAATATGGGTTGCTCACTTTATTCAGAAACCATCATATTTAGTATTTTAAGACTAATGTATATGATAAAACTGGTTTCAGAATGACGAAAAATGTCAATTTCAGACAGATCGCTCCTTAAAAAATAGGAACTTTTCATTCAGCACTTATAAATCAGCTATAATATATGGTATTCTAAGTTTTTCTCATTTCAATATATGTATTTTATTTAACAAAATATTTGATGTCAACAGCAAATGAATTTTAGTTTTCTTGTACCATGTCATGAGGTAAACGTCTGATAAAGTTCAAAACCTCTGACGGAATCATTTTCCAGGTATTTTTGTAGTTTGAGGAAATTAACGACTCCGTGGTATACATTACAGGTTGGTCGACCCTAGAAGTTAAAAATCCGTCTACGAATAAACTTACAATTAGCCAAATATAAGTTAAAATTCGTCTACGAATAAACTTACAATTGGTTCAATAAAATGTGCAATTTTATAGGCATAGTTGTGAACGGGTCTGGTTAGAACTGGTTCGTAAAACTGGTCATTGGCAGCAAAACATTCGGAACACTCTTTATCGCATTCACAGAGGTGTCGTTTGCAGAAGTCTGTAGGCGAGTCAACTGAAAGAAACCATTAATTTCTAGATAAAGAACAAAATGGATCAGGAAACGTCAACAATGACACAACAATCAACCAAAGCACATATTACGTTCTAACATACATGCCATATAGCCCTTTTCAGAAATTCATTTCCGGAATCACGAATCCGACTCGAAAATTATAAGTTGAAGCAAATTTCCCTTGTTGGGACGTAGTACTGGTTCGCTGCATTGCAGAGCGACCAGTAAGAAATAAATAGAAATGATTTATTACTTTGATATACAAATATTTCCAGCGTTATAATCAAGTTTGATTACAAGTATGTTGGAAGCAAAAAGATCTGAAGTAGTTCCCAAATTTATATAAACCAAACATTACGTGCAAATTAACAAGTTTTAAAAACAGTTAATTGCAGCGAACCAGTACTACGTCCAAGCAAGGGAAATAACTTGCTTCAAATTATAATTTTAGAACCGTGACACCGGAAATGAGTTTCTGGAGAGAACTATATAATATTGAAAAAAGCCGGTAATTATGGTTCCAGTAAGTAACTTTTTCAATAGTGTATCCAAACAGCAGATAGGCCTGATTTTAGTATCCTAACTTTAGATTTCAAGTTTTCTTGAATGGAAATTTGAGCTGACTTGACACTCTGACTACCTCACTTGCGATGTGACGGGTGTCGTTAAGGATATGTTTACCCTTCCGCAAGACCTGATGTCATTCCTGTCTTTGTTGGAGTTCACATTGCGAGTGCTTTAGTTTTTGAGCTGTCTTGTTCTGGTTCTGTTTGTTTTGCTCTTTATTTTTACTGGTTTTTTTTCGGTCTTCGTCGCATATGTTTGCATTGTCACCTTTGTTACTCATATTATTTTTAGCTTTAATACTTTGGTCACTTTGGCACTTAAATTTGCTCGTCGCTTTTTTTATAGTTCCAAAATCACTGGCATAAAGTGCTACCGATGCATTGTGAATTGACAAAAAGACATATTCATACATTATGCATCAAATTTGGTTACATATAGTTTGTGTGTCAAAGCCATAGTTTTTATGAAAGGTCCGAAGTTCTCCTTTATAAGTACACTGAAGTACTTACCACATGTAATTCCTTTATAAGTACACTGAAGTACTTACCACATGTAATTCCTTTATAAGTACACTGAAGTACTTACCACATGTAATTCCAAGAGATGTTATAGCCCAAGTGTATTTTGGAACAAATATACCACAATTGTACAACTTCTGTTCTGCATAACATTCGTCATGACGTCTGCAGCATCTTAAATAAATTAATATATAAAACATTAATTTTGAATTATTTTCCTGAGGATGATAGTAATGTAACAATAAGATTTACAGTAACACGCATGCATATTTCAACCACATGAACTAATGGCAATTAACAACATATTAAGAGATGGTAGTGTGGATGTTATATTTGGATATTGCCTACCATACTGTACCGTGCAAAATAAGCAAAAACCACTAACGAGAAACATTTGAGAAAGAGTGTATGAGGTTACAAATATTACTTTCAACAACAAGGAGAATAGAAACAATATTAGAATCCAATATGGAATGTACATTTTTGTTTAGAATGCAATTGACTATTTGGTTTTTTAATATTTCAACTCTAAGTACAGGACCAGAATATATAGAGACAAACAATTATGACACTTAAGGATGCTCGCTGGTCATGTTTTGGTCTTTTTGTCAGATTTTCGGAATCCTCGGGTTTTATCCATTTCTTAAACATGAAATTTTTTTCCCATGAACCCCCACTTTTTCTTTTATAATTCATTCATATATACCTTAAAATGGTATTTGACAAAATTTTATGAAATCCTTTTTATTTTTTCATACATTTTTGAGAGACTGAAGTTGTAATGGAAAGACAATGAAAAATAAAAAAAAAACCCATTTTCTGCAAATTTTCAAGGCCTTATAGCTCTAAAATGAGCACATGAACCTATATGTTTTTCTTGCTCATTTGTTTACTATTCATATGTTCTCTCAAACTAAAACACCAATTTCAAATCCTATTTATTTCCTATTAGACCAGTGATCATCCTTAACAACAATAAACAACTGTTTTAATGAACTTAGATACTAAATGTCTTGCGTAATATTTATGAGATAATTGTATTGTATTTTCAATATCTGTCGCTATATATTTGGATTGGATTGTCACAAACCGAGTAAGGCGAGCCAACTAATAAACGGATATTTGCATATAATTATGTATGGTTGAAAACCAGGAGTACCAATGAACAAAAGAACCTCTTTTAAAACCAGACGCTATCTCACAATCAACTGCTTCGGATGTTCCTGCTCCGAATCTGTCACCCGCAATACTGTTCAAGAGTCTCTTTGGTAGGCAGTCATTTAAAAAGTGGCTGTATGAAGTGTTTTACAGATGAAACAAGTTTAACGTCATTGTTGATTTTGTAACATCAGTTTGTGATGATTGGCTCTGAGTCAAAGACCGACTGCGTACATCTTACCCGAAAAATAATGGTTTGTGGTGTACGCTAAAACTGCTCTCTGATTCCACAAGTATCAGAGAGCAGTTTTAGCGTAAGATAATTATAATATCCCACCAAATTACTTCCTCTTGATTACTTATTTAATACGTAAGAATGGATATGATGGATAAATCCGTGCCACAAAATTTCTACATGTACTTGACAAAGGTAAACGCAGAAGGACAGCGCTTTTATTGCTGTTTCTCGTCTAGATGTCAAATTGGGGCCTTCAATTTTGAGAAAAAATCTCCCGCCCCATATGGTGACCAAGTCACATCTGTGCAGTTGAAGCTTCTATAGATGCGTATTCTATATATATATATATATATATATTATATAGATAACCTCGCATATGGACTGTTGCATGGGTTGTTGAAGATCGTTGATAAACATTTAGATGAAATATGCAAAACCTTTTTCACGGGGAGGTAATTTGCAATAATATTTATCTTACTCGTCTATCGGGTCCATTACACTGCCACGTCCGCCAAGTCCGCAGTAATGCCCGTATCCATAGAAATCTAATGGATCGCGACCAGTTGCCGCAGCAATCATGTCCTTGAATTCAAAGGCATTTCTCTTTACTCTACCACCATTTAGGACCCCTGAAAGTAATTAAATGTGATTTCTATAATTCAATATCTTTCACCGTGTCATCTGGAAACAATAAATTAATGCACTGGACCTTAATGATCAATCAGTGGATTTTTTTTTTTTTTTTTTTGTAATTGGAGTGACCCTTTTTTGGTGATTGGACATGTTATAGTCGGTTCATGAATACAACTATATATTGGTTGGGAGTAAGCATCACCACTGTTTTTTTAATATTGAGGATTTTAGGGGGTTTCTAATAATTTGTAATGGATGATTGAGCATGTTGCAGTCGATGTGTCTTGGCATAGTGTAGAGTTTTTCCAACAAAAGTGGTGAAGGCAAGTGAGGAAAATTTATTGGGTAAGTGTTTCTTATGGCGGCAATGCATGAAGTAAATTCTTAATAGATAAAACATTTGCTATAATTATCAATTACCATATACACCCTATAGTCAATTAATTAACAAGTGTATTCCTTATAACTTATTAATTAAAGATTAAATTCTTTCAAAACATAGTACGTAATTAAGATACCCTAATTTCAAAGAAATCAGAAAAGATGTAATTTATAAATTTTAGAAGGCATAAAAGCATTGTCAAGGCACATTCAAAAAAGTATCCACAGGGCAGCATGGTGCCCAGACGAGAGGGCATTGTGGAGCATCATGCGAAACCACTATAGTGAATAAGAATATATAAAAATGTAATAAACTATAAATGCCATATGGCTTTGAGATGGGTATTTCGAAAGTTTGACGTTTTATCTGAGGGTTTTAATGAGTCATGTTGCAGTAAAATGCGTCTTGTCATAATAATTGAATTGGGATGATTTTTTAATAACAAATAAACGGATTTGTTGGTGTATATCTTATTGGTAATTCAAATTTACAAGATATACTGTATATATTATATTGGATGTGTATTTATACCATGAAGTTTTACATGTTTTATAAATAAATAAAACAAATATTTTCCAAAATATATTTAAGCTGATCATGAAAAAACATTGGAATCATACGTGTATGATCACATACTTACCCAATAGACAGAGTAAAATTGTTCCAATGAAAGCGGCATGGCGGAAATAGAAAAGATGTAATTTCATACCTAAAAAAATAATAACAAGAAACTAGACATTACCATAATTACTGGGTACTCTTTTGTAATGAAGAATGTTAACCAAATAATGCATGCTCGGATGCCGCGAAAAAACTACAGTTTCCAAACTCACTTCTTTCACACCTCCCTCCCTCTTAAAAATCACACATTTACTCTCTTATAACAACATACATCAAAAACGAAGGAATAACAAAACACTTCCAACACTTTCATAAAAATATATTAAGGAATTAAATTTTTGTTCTAAAATTGTAAAATTCGTTATAAATGTGTACAGTCTAGAAAATAAAAGTAAATAAATTAAAACGTGACTTTAAGATGTACCTTCCCCTCCTCCCCCCCCCCCCCCCCCCCCCACCACTTAAAAATAACATAGTATAAAATAACACATATATACATCAAAATGAAAAAATAACAGAACACTTCCAACACCTTTATAGAAATATATTAATGATTTTTTTTTCTAAAATTGCAACATTCGTTACAAATGTGTACAGTCTAGAAAATAAATTGAAATGTGACTTTAAGATGAAGAACAAAAATAAAAGCACTATTCTTCCTATTTGACTTTTGATACGTGTATGCAGGTATTGTGTAAATTTTTAACCCATTATTATATCTGTACCGTTCTTTTATAATAGGGTATAAACAGTGGAATTTTCTTAACCGGGAACAAAGCAAAAACACAAAAATTACAAAATAATTCGAAAACCAAACAAACCTAAAACAAATATTTACGTAAAAAAACTAACAAACTACATTCATGACATACCTTCAAATCAAACCATTAGATTTGTACACCACAGCGACATAAAGAAAATATTTGGATAACGACACGCAAGATTCCTTTAGGATATTTAATCTAATGTCGAAAAACAAGGAAGTCCTTGTAAATCATAAAATTTTGTTAAGGCAGGTAATAATTATTCTGTAGGGCATCAAGGTCAAGCACATTAACCAAATTAAATCAATTAAATAATGTTGAATCCAGATGGTTTTAAAATTCGCCGTGTGAAAGAAGACTGTACTTTTCTCCCAGTTCTGCTACATGTATACTGGCTTGATCAGTGCAGTTTAGAATCTACATGTATTTATTTGTAGTGGTATAATCGAACCAGTAACCTTTGGGTTAGTAGTCCGAAGAGCTAACCACTACACCACGGTGTCCTATCACAAAATCGGCCGTTAACTCAAACATTCACAGACAAGCACTTTCAATATCATCTCGGTAAATATTCTTCACGAATATTTGAAAAACTTACTGTCCTAGATATTCAGTAAACATCTGACTTGCCGTGGGGAGAGTAATTCTTTTATATTCTAATGCAACATAGTATATTCTTGTTAAAAAGTAGTTTTCACTGATCAAACAAATTTTTAAAAAATTTTCCATTTTACCTCCGTTACAGGTTCCGTATATGATGATATTTGTGGGTCAAACAATTAAATATGATTTAAAAAATAGAAAAATTGAGAAACAAGTTCTTTGGCATATTTCTAAATCCGTATTTAAATTATAAGACACCCCTGAATGCAGGATCGGCCTCTCCAGTGACCAACCCAACCTCTTACCACCTTAATTCCCTTTACGCGTCCCTCAAATTGAATTTGAATGCCGCATTGTGTCGTTTATATTCAGTCGTAGCTAGAAAAGAAAATCTCAAACAGGTCGAGCTTGAGTTGTGACTTTAACACTTTTAATGCGAATATCTTAAGGCGGTAACTTTGTCTTTAACTTTTGTCACTACCATCATTTGATCGTGTGGAAATTTATCCAATATCTCTGCTGTCATTTTTTTAATTTAGTTTAACTAATTTATCACCCTCCCAATCCACGTTGCTCCCTCAAACATCGGTTATGAGTCCACGTCGTTCCCTCAAAGGTGGACCCATAACCCCTGACCCCTTCCTGTCATATCGCACAAATGTTATACTATGCATAAAATATTGTTTATCATTGAAAGTAATAAAAAATCCTGAAAACAAATTTACACATGTTTTTCCTCGACTCTATCTACATAAGTTTATAATTTTCGTGACAGTGATATACAAAAACATTTAAATTTTTGATTACATATTCAGCATGTTCAGACAATCCATACTTTGATGTTTCCTTTTCATTCAGGTCGTATCAGTTCATTAAAATTGCAAGGTATAAAAAAATCTTTTTCTTAAAAAAAAACATAGAAAATAATATTTTGGCACTTTCTTTGTTAGTTTCTCACACGAAAAATGTTTGTTTAGTTGAGGTTTTACGCCGTTTTCAGCACATTTGGCTATTTCGCGGTAGGAAAATTGGCAATTACTGTCAATTAAGATCGGAGTCGAACACACCCCGCCACTAAGTGAAATTTGAACTCACAACCTCAGTGTGAAAAATGTTTGAAATTTCGGAGGCTCCTTCATATGTTATTTTACAATACACTTGTTTTGAGCACTCAACAAATAATGCAATTATTTATTTATTTATTTATTTATTTAGTTATTTAGTTATTTAGTAATTTATTCGATAAGCTTCAACCATGCAGTGTATTCATTTAATTTTTTTTACCAAAATGTTTTATCATGCATCGTGTATCCATAATGCACTATAATTGTTTGTTTTTATCAGTGAATAAATAATTATTGTGTGATTTCTCCTTTATCTAATCACCTATCAATCTTATTTCAGTTTTGTTTCAATCTTCAATTAAACTGAAAAATGTTTCATTGTGTGATTTCAAACTTTTGAGTTATTATGGTAGGAGGTACCTAATTGGGCTATATTTCAGATTTTTATAAAATGTAGCATGCAACTAGATTATGTTGTAACTGCATCTGAATACAAAAAAAATAATGTATGTCCCTTTAACACTTCACGTTTCAAGTTTTTGTAAACAGATGGGTAAATACATAGTATACACGTAGTTATCGCTCCAAAGAGTCAAATATTTAGACTTCAAATTATGATTGCACAAGAACATAAAAGTTCTTCTCGTGTAAAATGCAGAAAAATAAGCAGCGTAAACCATGAGTCCCAAAGTTCACCCAAATATCTGGAACATGGATGATAAAAATGAGTATCAATTTATCATTTGGTTAACCAGTAGTTAGCCATTTACATTTCATTTTTATAATGTATTTTGATAGGCAAATTAAAACTTCCAAATTTTCAGTGGTCATTAACCATATAAGCTTATCCTTATTTTCTAATGAAGCAAAATTTTTACAAGTCTTGATAATATTCAGAAAAAGATTCTCCCTTTCTAAAATGAACTTACAACAAACAAATAAAAAACTGTTTCTCATTCTCATTTTCATTTGAGGTGCACCTGAGACAGATTCTATCGTGTCGAAGAAAACCCTGGTATCTAGCAGATTCGATGCACAATTTATATGCTGATACACGAAATCTGGTCAAAATTCTACTCTGCCTGAAATTCTTCACCAGTAGAAAATAAGTTTCTAGGCCAAAGTTTTTTTTTTTTTTTAAAATAACTTTATGTTTCAAGCTTTCCAGTTGAGTAACTGTGCATTTGATTTTCCCATTCTTTGACATAATAGGCTTTGATGTGTTTTTTACTCATCCTTTTTAAAAGTAAATTTTGAATGCATTTAAATATGGTTTGAATTGTACCATACCAAGGACTATTTTTGGCCTCATAGAGATTTTTAGAACTCAAATATGCTTCTTTAAGCAATGGAAAATTTATTATGAAATCTACCTAGTTCTGATAATATTGCAAAGTTTGTTGTACATTTATGCACACCAAGCATTAATTTACAGAATCTATTATGAAGTCAGTTTTCCATATACATTTATTTTATCTATTGTGGATGAATCTGTTCAGTTTTCCATATACATTTATTTTATCTATTGTGGATGAATCTGCTCTAAATTTGGAGGTGAAAGGGTTAAAACAGCCCCAAATTTCAGATCAATATAATAAAATGGGTTTAATGGTATGATCCAATACATGCATTCATAACTTTACATTTGGATTAAGTGCCAGGAAATCCTTTCTGAGCTTAAAATAAGCCTTTTCACGGTGCCCTTTGGTCAAGATCTTTCTGAGCAAGGGAGAAACTTCTAGTGGCACTAAATACCTAGATATTCATAATGAGATACACACTCTATTTCTGTGTTGTTAAAAGTAAAACTTTGTTTTATGTGTCTGCCTGCCTCGTTGAATATCAGAAGTTTTGTTTCAGTTGTGTTAAAACTAAGACACCAATCTTTACAATAAATATAGAGTTTGTATAATTTGTGTTGCAGTCCAAGTGCAGAAGTTGATAAAAGTATAAGATCATCTGCATACATTAAGCAATTTAACCTACTAGTATTAAGTAGAACAGGGTCGGGTGTGTCCTCAAAATATTAAGGTAGATCATTAATAAAAAATTTGAAAAGATTTGGGTTAAGTTGTCCCCTTGTTTAACACCCACATTTATGGAGGAGAAATCAGTGATTTCTTTATTAACACGTACGCATGATTTACTAATTTTGTACATACTTTTAATTATAGTATAATCAAAGTGCTGAAAGCACTGAGGAAAGTGGTCGTTTGAAATCTTACTAAATTTATCTGACACAATGAAATGCTGTTGTCAAAAAGATCACGACGTGTTCACAGGATTCCTAAAATTTTGTTTTGCATGAAAGCATTTAAAAGTTGCATTCAAACTTAACTGTGGAATTTATCTTGTGTCTGATCTCTTTTTCCTCTCTTTCTATCCAAGATCTATAGTTATGTTTTTTCTACAATATCCAAGAACTATATAGTTATATGTAAATTCTAATCAAGATCTATATTATGTTTATTCTATCCAAGGTCCATACTGTTGTGTAAATTCTGTCCAAGATCTATTTAATTATGTAAATTCTATCCAAGATCTATGTTTTGTAAATTCCATCCAAAATCTATGTTTTGTAAATTCTATCCAAGATCTATATTATGTTAATTCTACTATAATAAAGAAAATTCTATCTAAGATATGCTAATACAAGCCTAACGTGCTCGGGCTTTTTCAACAGGATTTTGGAACATTTTTATAGTTACGTAATGTGGGTATGTGCAGTACTCGTTCAAAATGTTTGTTTGTAAATAAAGACACGCCAAAGTACGTTATGATGCGAGTGACCTCCCGATTACATTTGAAACAAAGAAGTATAACTAATTGAAGCAAATGATTACATTCTACACAACGATCAAATTTCAAAAACGTAATAAAGTTCAAAATTTCATCACCCAATGACAAGCAGACAGACTCAGCACTTAAAATTATTGAGTTTAATTTCACATGGATTACCTTCTTACCTAAATACTAACCTAATAGCTGAAAATATCTTTGGGTTTACTGTGACCGCGGTAGATTTTTTTATTTTTGCGTGAAAAAAAACGCAAAAGCCCGAAAATTTTGCGTGAAACTGTGTAATGTTTGTGTGAACAGGTGAAGTATGCTTTTTATTGGATTAATGAATAGCATCTTTATGGGGGATTCTCTATGGTTTCTGTCAATGTTTAAGAAGGCAGTCACAATATATTGTCAAATCAGTTTCAATTAGCAGTTGTAATCAGCTGATGCAGCACACATTCCAGTGATCTGGTGACGTCTTCGGCAACGTGTATTGTTTAAATATCATAAGGTGAAGGACATAAATATCAAAGCGAATTCTGATTGGTTAGTTTATTTTTATTATAGAAGGGATTGTCTCATTATGGATTTAAATAGAAAATGATGAAGCTTTGTGTCTCTCGCATACAGTACAAACATCAAAACTCCATTGTCAGAATTTTCAGTTCTCAGCCAAAGAAATTCCTTTCTCCAATTTCAACGAATTCTTGATTTTTAAAAGTTTATTTAGATGGTGGTTCAGTTACATTATTTTGAGACTCTCCCTCCGTATTTTCAACCACTTTGTCGTATTTTTAGATTCCGTGTTCCCAGTCTTTATAAAATCAAACTTTTATGCCACGATGCCAAAATCAAAGACTGGAAGATGTTAAACAGCCAATCAGAATTAAGACTTTTTCGGGTTGCCAAAAAATTTTAACGGAGAAGAATTTAATTCCGTACCTAGCGAGTGATGTTAGACAGAGAAAATATTTGCCCGCCGATCGCGCAGAGATGATTTTTTCACTTTCTGTATTACTCCGCAAAATACACCAAATCAATCAATATTTGTAAAGCCGTTCAAAATATTCGTGATAGAGATTCAAATGTTTAATAAGCAATTTTCATATAGAACAGCACTGCACACTTTTAGCTTTATGTTATTTTCATTTACGAAAAGTAATTCGTAAAAGGAACTATTTTCAAAAACGGAAACTACCGAAGCCGATTGTCATCCAAATTAAGTGGAAATGACCAAATGTGTACGGAAACTATAACGACCACGTTTTCATGTCGTTCGGGTTCGCTGAACATCGCCGAAAACACAGTAAGTTCAAAGTACACAGCCTTAATCACAAGATTGAAATAAAACAAGATAGAAACGTATAAAATTGTTTATTTTTATCTATTTCATTATATGTGAGAATATTCACATCCTTGATAATTTGTAAATATGAAATGGACAATATATTACAAAATGAAAAAATTAAGTAACATCTTTAGTTTTAAAATAATTATCAAGTATACTAGACGATCTAGCTTTTTCTGTGAAACCATTCTGACAATCAGTAATAATATGGTGCTTTTCAAGAAAACTATCCAGCCTTGCATCAAGCATTTTATTAAAAATTTTCAAAATGCACTTGCAATAATTATCCCTCTATAATTATTGGAGTCGGAAGGATCATTGCTTTTATAGACCGGTGCAATATAGCCATTGGCCCAGGACTCTGGATAAATACCAAAAGCAAAGCATGTGTTAAATAATTTTTGAAAGTTTGCTACTAAATAGTTTTGATCATGTTTTCCCATATTGCTAGATACTGTGTCTGGTGCTGGGGCTTTATTACAATTAATTTTTGATATGGCTTTAATAATTTCCATATGTGAAAACTAGAATCTAATTCTGTCAAACTTTTTTTTTCAAGACTGGCTAGTTTATCTTCAAGCTGTTGAATTCGTGTTTTAAAATATAAATTTTATTAGGTATCACCAGATTCGTTTTTAGCATGTTTAGTATATATGGATTGATTACTGTATGAAGAGTTGAAATAAGCGTCAAAAAGCCAAAATAAGCCTAACGTCGTCACGACGTCACGATAAAAAATGTTGATTTTTAGTATTTTTACAGACAGGACCTATAGTTGAATGATTTCCACAACGAAAACAAAGCTGGTGACTGTATGTTTATTTAGTATCATTGTAGTTGAAAGCAATAACATATGAAGTTTTTATAGGAAATTCTAGGGATTAGTTTTTGAGAAATGACGATTTAAAGTGAAATTATTAATTTTTTTTGGCAGTTTTTATATAAAATCTACAGTAAAAGTCCTTTATTTCCATGATTTTAAATTAACCTTATTGAAGAAATATAAAAGCTAAAAGTATTATAAATGTTTTTCGATATTTAGATGCACTTTCAAATATTCTAGCTGCATGTAAATTTTCCTAAAAATCCGTACTTTAGCGGATTTAGCTGGTGCCTCCTACCTAAAGGTCACAAAGGGAAAAAACCTCATACTAGTTAACTTTTTTAGAAGAGGAAAATATAACTAAGGAGCAATTAAAACCAAAACCGAAAACCGAAATCCAATATTAGAAAGAAAAATGGACAACTACAAGTCAACAAATAAACACTGAAAACTAAAAAAAATTAACAATACATACTCCTATAAAAACCAGGAGTGAACTCAGGACCTCCGGAAGGGTAATAAGTTCTTGCTCAGTATACGGCACCAATCATGAAGTTCAACAAGTCAATCCGGTGGTAGTCACAAATCGGTGAGGGTTGAAATGTTATACTGCAGTAGGAACATGTCCAACATCACCTTAGATATCGGATCACTGTAACGGTTAATAAATACGTGATAGCGACCGTAAAATTTCCTAAGTGGTGACATCAACTAATCCCTGATAAAACCCTGGTTAAGAAGCTTTTGTGAAAGCAGTAATCTTCTTTGTCGAAAGACATGGTAACTCACGCATGCCCTTGAATATCAGATAAGCTGAAAAACGTAGACGCCATATGTAGGCGATGCTCTTGTTGCTACTCAAGCCGAGGGAAAGTTAAAAATAGAAAGTTGAAGTCATCACTTTTGTCATAAAGTTTTGTCTTCAAATGTCCCTCATTGTTTATTTCAAGAAACAGATCCTAATACATGTAATATGAAATACATTTTTTTATTAAATTTTTGTTGAATGAATTTTCACAGGACAAATAAAACGATTGATTTATAAAAGATCCAATACGCAACTATTTCGGTCATAATTAAGTTAGGTAACTCTGTTTAGACTTATCAACTGGTTACCCAATTATTATGTACTGGTCCCGTTCATGCCAGGCATTTATCATACTTCAATAACTCTGTATTGATTATAGCACGTACTCCTCGTCTTCACTTTTAAAAACTTTTCATTTGAAATATGTAGTAACATTTCACATGGATTATAATCCCAATATATGAAATTGTGAAAATAATTAATAATACGAAATTTATCATCAATTTATACAAACTGACAAAAGTACATAATTACACTTGATAAAGGGTTATGGTGCAAGTTTTTTTCATTTTTTTAAGCCACAAAAAAAACCAATTTTTTTTTTTTTTGGTAAAATTTGAGTTTTATCTGAAGTAAATTTACATGTAAAGAAATTCGTTCTCCGCAATTAACATGCTGCGTGTTTCAGGTAATTATAACTAATTAACGATTTGACAAGTATGTTGTATCTTGACTGTCCAGGTTTTTATTGTTCCAACCCTTAATTAAGGTATACAGGTATATTGTATGTATACAGGTAAACCGTCTGCTGACCAAAAACAGCGCGATTTCATTTTTAACACTAAATGTTTTTTTATAATAAATTCAGCATTTTAATTAAGGTGTGTGTGTGTAAAAAAAGGGGGGGGTGGTCACAAAGAATGAAGAGATGAAATATAATTTCAAATGTCAGATAAGTAACATTTTAATTTATTAATTCATCTTTTTGGTATTTATATATTGTAAACATTTGACATATTATATAATTAGTTCTATTTACTCGTATGAGCGATATTTACTTTGTTATGACAAGGCAGAAGCTGATTGGGATGGGCGCCATCTTGAATATTTTCACAACAATCGTAAAAATTAACACATTTCAACCTTAATTGGACGCAAGAAAAATGGGACCCGAAATGAATTGGTCCTCATGGTGATATTCTATCATATATTAACTTTATTTTGTGGGGTTGGATGGTATTAAATATCAAGAGGCTGTCTCACTAATTAGCGTCAAGAAGCGACCCGAACGACAAGAAGCGTCAAGAACCGACAAGAACGAGAAATAGTGACAAGAAGAGGTTTTTTTTATTAATAAACGTTAAAAACTGAGAAGTTAATGTCTTATATGTCATTGTTAAGAAATATTACAGATCGAGAGATGTTTATATAGAATAGAGAATGGAACCGGGGAATGTGTCTAAGAGACAACCCGACCAAAGAGCAGAAAACAGCTGTCTGTATTTGAAAGAAATTTAAATATAAACTTGGTTTATATATATAATTAACACGCATGAAACTGGGAAAAGAAAAGTGATATTTTATCTGCAAATTCCCAAATAAATGAATAAATCATTTAAAATTAAAAATTGAAATAGAAATTTAAAAAAATCATCTTCTTGTCGCTTCTTGTCACTGACGCTTCTTGTCGGTTCTTGAGTCTTCTTGTCGAGTCGTGACCCTTCTTACTTAGTGAGACCCTCAAGAGGAAGCCATCGAAATTATTTTTTGAAAATGAGTCCTTATTCAAAATTCACGTATGTTATATGTATTTATTAGGCGTTAAACACGAAAAATTCCTATGAAATTGGAAGCAAACATTTTATGCCCTGGACTGATTTAAAGTACATATCGAAAACGACCAAGTCATAAGCCATACAATGAGGGGTTGGATGGTGTCAAGCACACGACAATAAATAGGTTATGGGCATTTAATTAACAAGTCCCATTGATTTGTATTGATAAAATCGGCAGCCATTATTTTACGAATTAGTATCAAATTGCCGAATCCCGAATTGCCGATTCCCTGATTGATGAGTCCAATCTGCCGAATCCTATATTGCCGAATTTTTCTGAGATAGGATATTTTACCAGATTCCCAGTTTGGCGAACCCAAATTGCCGATTCCCAAATTGCCGACTCCTACGGGTTTCGGCTATTTAGAACAAGACTATTGCTTTTAGTTAATAAAAAGGAAACATCTAAGGATAAGAACGGCTCATAAAAATACTTATTTTATATGTTGGACTTGGAACAACAAGTAGAACCTGTGAAATAACAAATTATGGACTGAATAAAAGGGAGACAATTCTACTATTTATTCCTCCAATATTGACACCGTCCGTAATTGAATTATTGATATTATGGTTATTTCAAAAAGATGATGAAACGGGTCAACAAAACTGCCCAGCAAGAGTGCAAAGAATCTTTAAATTTCGATAATAATATTTACTTGAAACAAACTTTAATAACTGAGCATTTTTTGCCCTGTTTTATATGAGTTTATATGTATGTATATGTGTTGATATATGTCTTAATTGTACTGTATCGCACCAACACTTAACTTTGTGTTGATAACTTAGTGGTGGGGTGGAGAAATCGAAAATCCTCAATTTCTTTTGAAATCAACTTTTTTATTTCTGCAGTGTCATGATTATTCCTTGTATTGCACATGGTAGATCTCCTTAGCTGAAATTTGGCTTCCTATTTCGGTATTTTGGGTTGAGTAATTCTTATTTAATATAAGTTTGGTTTTTGGTCTTCCAAATGTTTCGGTTTTAATGCTGCTGATGAGAGGTAACTCCTTGAAATGCGTCGTATACAGCATAGTATAAATTTATTATATCTAATATTAGTATCTTTGGATTGTTATTTTGTTTAATGCGAAAATTCACATTGCCTTAGGAATTTCATCGAGTCTAAATTGTGTGCTAAAAAAGGACAAAAGTTCATAGGGGTCGATATAGGAAATCCTGTATTATTGGATACATTAGCTTTATTTAGTCTCTCAAACGTAGTCCGAGTTCTCAATAACTGTCGTAGATATGGATCCGAGGTTTTCCATGATGAAAGATCGATGTTTATAGATGTGCCCAATACTATTCATTTTTTGATGGGGGTCACTGAGACGTATAATGAGTAGTTCAAAGAGACAGTGACCAATAACAATCTCATATATATTTTATTATACCTCGTTCCTTTAGGAGTCATCCCCATCAATCAATAATGTCCAATTATCTCATAAACCGTTAAAATCCCCACCCCTAAACCACGTATTTTTTTTATTCCACATGGTAAGACGCACCAAATGACACATACTGTACATCGCTTCCCCAAGGGGTATCACCACTCCGTCAAATCAATAAAGTTCAATTATCTCATAAACCGTTGAAATCCACACCCATATATAAACCATGTGTTTTTATATTTCACATGGCAAGATGCATAAAATATACATACCGCATTACTCGATGGGCGTTATTCTCGCACTCTCAAACCAATTATCTTGAATTGTTTAAAAATCTGTAAGAAACCCGACCCCTAAACCGTATATTTTCTTATTCCCCATGACAAGACGCATGAACTGAAATACCTCATTTAGCCAAGGGTTCATCCCCATACCATCGAATCGAATATTCTTTAATTATCTCGTAAAGCATTGAAATCCCTGCCCCTAAATCATATAGAAATTCCGTCGTAAAAAATCAACAAAAGACATTGAGATCCTTGGCCTTAATTATCAACATTTTTATTTTTTGTGAAAAGCTCAGATATCCTTAGGGTTCATGTCCCACCCCTTTAAACGCTACTGCATTTGTCATCAGTGTTTCTGAATAACTTCGATACTGCTTGCTGGGGTAATCATGCACATGACAAGACCTAGTGAATGCACAATTGGTATTATTCGCAGGGATAATGTACTATTAGTATTCCCGGAAGACAATAAATTGTTATTTATCGTAAAAAATTCTCCAATAATATTTTATGCTAAACTGTATTGGTCTAATTTTTTTTATTTTTTGTCTGATTTTTATGGGGACTGTTTATTATGTTTTTCGATGGAAAAGAAAAACAATTACTTTCGATCAGTTTTTGTCTATATCTGTTATCGTTTTTGAGATATAAGGTAACGCGCTAATTTTTGAAAATTTTTAATTTTTTACATCAGATTTTAATGATTATTTTTAAAATGATTCCTCACGAAAAACCCAACAAACAAAAGTTACTGAATTTCTTTTGTATCTTTTACTGTTTCCAAAATAAAAGGGTCAAAGGGACCATAATAAGATCATTGATGCTTACCCCATATCCTTACTTTTTCAGATATGTATATTGAAATTTGCCTCGCCCTTACGCAAATGAATGAAACAGAAAGAGAAATATCCTGTTGTTATTGACCCCAGTGGACAAAAGGCCGACAGTGTCACTATTAAGAGAAGACATTTTGTTTCAGGATGATATTTATCAAAAGATGACACTGATTTCGTTCTGCGATTTCACGGGTGTGTTATAGTGTAATTTTTTGGCAGTAAACTGTAAACCCGTCCATAATAATCCATACGTTTTCTTTAAAGATCTTCTAGAAGTATTTTGGGTTTTTTTGTCTGTTACACATCCACTGTGTTGTTCGTGTACCGACGAGTTATGGTACTTCACAAATGAAATTACTTCATAGAAACAATTTCCCTATATCAGTCTCTGAAAAACAAATGATTTAATGAGTACAATGTAAGGCGTTCGAGATATCAGTTACTTCGTTTGGGAGACTTCGTAACAGTTCACTGTTACAGTTATTACTCGTTTAAAATTAAATTTAAAAAAAATAAAAGAAATAAAAAAACAAACAAAAAACAAAACAAAAACCACACACACACACACACACACCAGAATATAAAAAGTATATGCTAGTATACTCAGGGTCAACAAAGAGAGAATCATAAGTTGATAGGGAACAACAAATAAATAAAAAAAACTATTAAGTTGGGACTGCATAAACCCCAGACGGAGTGAGACCATGTGCATGGACAGGGTACAGGTTGATTTTTCGTTGACAAAAAACATCTCCCGCGTAATAGTATATATTCATGTGGAAACAGATACCGTGATCGCTGACATTACTGCAAGGACCCTATGACCACAATTTCGACTGAAAAAAACCGCTAGTCTGGACGAAATTCTATGTCATCATGTCCGTATTGGTTTGGAATTGTTAGCCGAAAATAATTGTAATGAAACATTATTAGTACAAATCTTTTCCATTTTGGTGAATGGTGTAAAACTTTCGTCGTCAAGAAACTTTAGAGAAAAAAACGAAAAATTCTACAGAATGTTTGGATGGTTGTCAGACCGCGAAATTCCAGCGACAGAAACGACATTAACCGTGTATTTGAACTAGATGTATCGCTCACCTGGATTTAACTTTCACCTTGAGCAGAACCAAAAATTTAAGTGTTGCAGTCAATTTGGCTGGTTTTTCTATTGGGTTCAATTTAAACTAATTTCGGCTGTGGTAGCCATGTTTATTGACAGTTCAGGTCAATGGACATATATTTCTAAAAGAGAACCATCTAAGGGTCATTAATGCTAAGTCTTGTTCCAACTGGCTAAGTGGTTTCAGACAAGACGATTTTTAAATGATGAATTTTCCCATAGGGTCCTATATTAAACTAAATTCGGCTGTGGCGGCCATCTTGGTCCACAGTCTACGAAATCGGACACATGTCTGAAAGAAGACCTCCTAAGGACCATTGCTGCCAAGTCTAGTTCCAATTAGTCGAGTGGTTTCAGACAAAAAGATTTTTCAATGAATTTTCCCATAGGGCCCTATGTTAAACTAAGTTCGGCTGTGACAACCATCTTGGTTAACAGTTCGGGTCATCGGACATTATTCTGAAAGAGAGACCAGTACTGCCAAATTTGGTTCCAATTGTCCTTGTAGTTTCATATAAGATTTTTAAAATTCATCCCCCCTTTTTTCTACTTTTTAGTAACAGCAGCCATGTCGGGTGAAAGTCGGGGATGCCGGATATAATTTTGGAAGGAGGTCGGGCGTCGTCTTTAAAGGGCAAAAACTCTTATAAGGGGACAATCAATGATTTTCTTATTTGTAGATCTTTACAGTTTGTCGTTATCTATCATAATATTGATGATAATAACCTAAAACTGCAAAATTTCCTTAAAATTAACAATTCAGGGGCAATAACCCAACAAGGGGTTGACCGATTCGTCTGAAATTTTTATGGCAGTTAGATCTTGACCTGATGAACATTTTTCAACATTGTCAGTTTTGCTCTAAATGCTTTTGTTTTTGAGATATAAGAAAAAACTGCAGTTTACCCATATGTTCTATTTTTAGCAATGTCGGCCATGTTGGTTGGCAGGCGGGATCATCGGACATATTGTGTAAACTAGATACCTTAATGATGCTTGTGGCCACGTTTGGTTCCATTTGGCCCGGTAGTTTCAGAGGAGAAGAATTTTGTAAAAGTTAACGGACGACGGCGGAAGACGGACGTCAAGTGTTGAGAATAGCTCACTTGACCCTTGGGTCAGGTGAGCTAATAAAAAAAAATGTTTCCCATGATGTTATCCACGTCACAATGTTTGATCCCATTTTAGTACGTGTCAATAATTACTATCTAGTACGAAATTGGTACATTCCCAACATCTTCACCCATTATAAATGGACAGTTGCCGTAGTACATCTGATGAGCTTTCGCCGGAACGTCATTTGGTTCCCAATCATAGATCACGCCACCACAAAAAACACACATAACAGAATCACTGTTCCCTCCTCTGAAAATGAACCCATTCTTAGCGAGATCTGTAGGCCTGGCATTCGCGGAGATGGGATATGTTTGAAATGTTTTCAGTCTTTCTGTCTCCTTTTTCAGTCTCTCCGTTTCTTCCTTATTGTCATCGTCCACCTTCTTGAAGAATTGTTGAAGTGGACATTCACTTGATGTAAAAATGTATGGTGAAAGTGCTTTGGTATTAATGACGGCAACAGACTCCATATCATTCCATACAATAATCAGAAGGCTAAGACAACGAGAAGACATCGAATACAACATTCTCTTGATCATTTCATTAGAACTATTTTTAAACAAAATCGGTTTGTATGATCACAACTTTGGCTTCTAATCCCTTGTATGCTGAAACAGAACTCACACAAAACAGTTCTTCTCGATTACTGCTCAGAAACCTGGACGCCCCAACTATACCTTTTGGGATGAATCCTTTGCCATCAAAGTACGTTTCTAGCCCTTGGTTAATAGCTGTTATGTTAAGTCTTCCATGTAGTATACTTGAAGATGTCATTAACACAAGATCGTTCGGTTTTATCCCCTTATATCCACACAAATCAATTACCAACATACATACTGTCTCTTCGCGTGAGACAAAATGTTCATAGTTAACAAAATACACAGGTGGTCCCTTGATTCCATGTGCAAGAGATAACTGTTGCATTATAAGACACGTACTTTGTTCATCTTTGGACATTGTGTCGCTCTCAGTTTCAGTATTCAATATACACGTTGTTGTGAATGAAAATATATTTTCAGTTGATCTGTAACTTTTTGAGAGACGTAGCTGTGGGGTTATCTGACTTGTAGCTCGTGGGCCTCCATGGATTGCCAAATTGTAAACTAGTTGACTATCATCCATCATGCACCAGAAGTACCCATTTTCGGAGGATTTTCTGGTTGACTTGATGAAATCAATGTTTTTAGGAATATTTCCATACCAAGCAAGATCTTCAACACCGTCAATGAATATATGTGTAAATCTGGTTGTTTCTTTGGTGCACCAAGCTTGAAATGTTTCATGTGATGATGGGAGAGACTTTATAGTAACATTCTTGACTCCTTGTTGCTCTAGATATTTTACAACAAAAGCAGTTATCCCTGAATTATAACGTCCAGTTAATAACAGACCTTGGTTGTCCTGCCCAATTAAACTATCTTCCCATAATTGTTTGATTTTGATGAGGATAAGAAGGGTTTTTCCAGATCCGGGTGGACCGTAAATAATGATTGGATCGTCACCATAACTGGCTTTGCCATGAATAACAGATAGTTGTTCTTGAGAAAGTAATAACAACTGAGAATCAATTGCTCCCATTAAAGTATCAATAACAGCGCCACATCCAAGCAATGTAAACCAGCAGAGAACTGATTTCCAAATTTCTTCTCCAAGTGGTGGCAAGACCTTCAAATAATCAGACAAAAAGGCAGCGAAGGCATATTTGTCTTGGCTGGTGTCTTTGAAGATGTGCTTTATTCCACTAGCAGAATCCTGTGTAAACCTCTGGCGACCTTGCGGATCCTGTCGTGATAAAAAAGGCCATGCTAAGATCTGGCCTATGGAACTTGCTGATATTCCAAACTTTGAATAAAGCAGAGCGCCATGAGCTTCCAACTGATGCTTTCCGGACCGTCTGTTATCTCTGATGCTTTTCCCATCACTCAACACCTTCACTAAGGGTCCTTGCATATCTGCACAGCTCTTAACCTCGATTAAACATATTTTTTGGTTTGTCAAAATAACAAAGTCATATTCTTTGAATGTTTTTCCATTTTTATTTTGACTGATGTACATTCGATCGTGAAAAACAATGCCTGGAATTTTCATGTATTTCAATGCACTGAAGATTAATTCCTCGGCTGTGTCTCCTTGTGACATTTGTGGGTCTGTTCTCGATATTAAGGATGAGGGTACTGCAGACAAGCGTGGACTATCTTGTATTTGAACGGTCGCTGGTACGATATATGATGATGGAGTTTGTCCGGACAGGTTTGGAAATTCTTTCTGTATATAGTCCTCAAGAGCTTCTTTTAATGAAGTTTTTGTCAAGGTGTTTGGTTCATTTTGTGCGGGTGTGTAGACATATTCAAATGTACTTGCTGCCATTATTGTAGATCTGTCGAATAAAAAGATATTAGAAGGAAAATGAACAGGCTACGTAATTGGTTCATATGACTTAACCACACAAGATACCATTCTTTTAATGGAAAGCTGATATGCAAAAGATCTTAAAAGCACTTGACACTTTTTAAGCAAAAAGTAAAAATCAATCAGCATGATCAGCAGGCCCCCAGTACTAGACAATATTAAAATATCTTTCAAAATTATGATTGCACAGGTAAATGTGCCATGCTTGAAAGTCACATGTAAATTATGCGAAATTTTTACCTGTCTTAAACAAATAGAGATAAGCATGAAAGTCTCATTTTAACTGATGCAAACATAAAGGGTAAGTTAGAAAATACAAATACAAATTTGTAGAAATGACACTCCTCTGCTCCCTATGAGTGGCCGTTCATGTCATTGGCGCTACATTATCACGCGTAATACAAAATTCACACGTAATTTCTTAAAAGTGACGCGTAAAAAGTCGGTTTTTACGCGTGAATTGTGCATATTTACGCGTGAATTTTTGAAAATCACACGTCAATAGCAATCACGCGTAATTGTTAACTACATTACGCGTGAGTTTTATTAGTATTACACGTAATTTTTCATTGTATGGGTGGCCGTTCATGTCATTGGCGCTACATTATCACGCGTAATACAAAATTCACGCGTAATTTCTTAAAAATAACGCGTAATAAGTCGTTTTTTACACGTGAATTGTGCATATTTACGCGTGAATTTTTTAAAATCACGCGTGAATAGCAATTACGCATAATTGTTAACTACATTACGCGTGAGTTTTATTAGTATTACGCGTAATTTTTCATATTTCAACAAATTGCAATTACCCAATGAAAATATGTTTAACAATCAATCATTTTATTGCTTCCAAGGGGAGATATCAGTTCTATTCTAGAATAATATATATCTTTATTCTTCCAATTTTAATAAGTGCAACTTTAAACATTGCTAGAGATCTTATTCTATCTGGAAAATTGATTTTATTTTATCAGTTTTAGACACTTCCGTCAAAACAGAAGTAGTTCTTCTCAGTCCAGAAATAATAAGTACAAGCCGTTATACACCCTCAGTCTTCTTTGCCTTGACGGACCAAATTATAATAAGGTGCACCCAGGAATTATACGAAAAATGAACGTAAAAAATCTAGGTTAGTATTTTCTCACATTTAATAAGTCTAGAATTACATATTGGGTTGACTTTTTTATATCAGTTATTTTATTTTCCCCAAATTAACGTATCATTATGTATAGTATACATATAGAAGCAGAGGTACCAATGGGGCATCCGAATGTCAAAATTCCGAAAGGGCAGAGACAAAACCAGTAAACACCAATGAGAACGGGACAAAAACAGACAACATGTAAAACACGGAAACACAAAAATCACTGAATATCAATCAACAACGCGAACTCTAGTCGTAACGAGAGTGAACTCAGGTGCTCCGGAAGAGTAAGCAGTTCCTGTTTGCCATAACACACTTGTTGCTCTGTCATATAGCTCTGTCAATTAAGGCCAAATAAAAAAATATGTTTGTTTCAGGTTTCCCTACCTACCCCAATTTTTTCATGCTGAACCTAGCCTTTTTATTGGCATTTTTGCTTAAGCACTGTTAAACTTGAAATCTACTCCCCATTAACTCAAGGTAAAAATTTAAATAAAAAAAATAAATGCCTACCTACCGACCCTATTTTTTTTTCAGGCATGAAACCTGAAACACACATACATTTTCTTTATGCCTAAACATTCTCTGATTTATACATGTTCTGTGATGATTGATTGTTGTGAGCTGCCTTGAAACATGTTCATGATAAAAAAAAAAATAAAAACAGAAAACAGTGTTCTGGGCAATAAAATATAATTTCACCTTGGGGCTACCCTCATGACCCTTAATAAATTGTTTGATGTTTACCGACTGACATTTTCAAATTTAGGTACATCGTACAGTCGAAGAATCTACAATTTGTTGTATTATCTTCCCATGAAAAACTTATCTCCCTTTAAAACTGCAAAACTGTTTCCTAAAATACATTTTTGCTTTGGTTATGAAATTAGAGCTTTAAGTACTTAATATATTGGCCCACAATATATAGAGGGAAACATCGAGAATTGTAATCTCGAGGGGAAACAACGACCCCGTGTATCAGTACTTATAACTCCCAGTATTGCCACCAGAAGGTTGATTTAAAAACCTGGCCAAAAATAACTGCACACAGGAATTACCCTGCAGGAGAATTGAATGGAAGAGACTCTCCTTTTGAAGGATTTGCATGGCTTAAGCTCTGGTGGACCCTTTCCTGTTAAGATTACATTTTATTTAATTTAAATTGTAAATGGATGCTTATAAATCATTTATATATAGAACGTTTAATTATATTATTCATCATAGTGTGATGTTGTTAGGTGACATCATATTTTAGACTGTTGTTATGCAAACACTGCCATATTGGAAGCCGTTGTTATGGATTCATTGAAGAAATTTAGAATAACAGAAACAGTCTAATTAGGCTTGATAGGAGCCAAAATAGCAATATATTATGTATTTAACCCTTATTTTCAATTTTATTTGTGCCTTTTTCAGTTTTGTTATCGCACTAAAGTGCCCCTTTTCTGGAAATTGTGCCCTTCTCCCTTAAATCCTAGCTGGAACACTGTGTGGATGTACTGTGCCTTTCTGCTTCTGCCATTTAATTGCCTCCTTCATCATGTTGAAGATTATGCAATTTACGTAGCTCTTCAGAAAAATATTCAAGGATCTTCAAGGTATTTGTATTTGGTGTCTTCGTTGTTGATAATCTTTTTTGCTTTGATGCAATTAAAACTGTCTATGTAACACTCCACCTATGATGTAAGGTGTTAATAGTATCTTCGTCCCTTCTATCTGATTGACCGATTCGAACACAGTAGTCAATTGTCTCTTTTATGCGTTGTAAAAATCTCTCTCGCTCGCCACATGGATATCCACTGCTGGTAGCCATGATTTTTACGAACAAATATTCCTATGTTACAGTCCACCTGATTGGTCAGCTTTTTAAATTGAATTACGCATAAGTTATGAAAAATAACACGTGTGAGGAAAAAAATGACGTGTAATTTAGAAAAGACAAGGCGTGATTATTATTGACGCGTGATTTTCAAAAATTCACGCGTAAATATGCACAATTCACGCGTAAAAAACGACTTATTACGTGTCATTTTTAAGAAATTACGCGTGAATTTTGTATTACGCGTGATAATGTAGCGCCAATGACATGAACGGCCACCCATACGATGAAAAATTACGCGTAATTCTAATAAAACTCACGCGTAATGTAGTTAACAATTACGCGTGATTGCTAATGACGCGTGATTTTCAAAAATTCACGCGTAAATATGCACAATTCACGCGTAAAAAACGACTTATTACGCGTCATTTTTAAGAAATTACGCGTGAATTTCGTATTACGCGTGATAATGTAGCGCCAATGACATGAATGGCCACTCATAGCTCCCCCACCCCCCAACACTAAATAGTATTTTTTGAACACAGAAGATGTTTAAACATAGCTTCAAAATCGTTTATGACTATGCAACGATCACGGACGTAAAAGTATACCTCACAACCTTTTATCTTAAATCAAACAAAAATAATCAAAGTGGATTAGATTTGATTTTATTTTTGGGTCATCATTATATATATATCAATGAGTCACATTACCACATTCATGACATTTGTCTCACTTTTCTTCTATTTTTTAAGCGATTTTATTTATTTATCTTTTCGCGAGCGATCTTACACAACTTACCCACTAGATTACGCAAATTAAAAGTATAAACGGTTATTTTACCTTGCAACGCTTATTGTCGTCGTAAACCATCATTTGTTATTGTCAATTATTCTACTTTCGTTTTTAAATTGTTTACATTTGGTATGGTAGTTCTATAATATAAAACCATGCATTTCACGTTCATATTCGACGTTTTCATTTGGATTTTTTCATTGTTTGTTTTCTGTTAAAATGTGTTTCGACTAACAACAAAAAATGAAAATATCCAAATAAAAACGTGAAACAAAAATGAAGTATTGCTATGGTAAACATACTATCAGAATCAGCATTCGGATACTGAAACACGGAATCGTCTGTGTAATAGAATTACTCCAAAATCCTGCTGTTGTTTGCACTATTTTAGTATCATTGGTGAATCTGGTGGGGGAAACAGGGGTCCGGGAGTTGCAAACCCCCTTTTTCGGAAAATTAGTAAAACTTGACAAATAGGTAATTTCTCCTCAAATTCATAAATACCCGCAAAAATATTTTTTATCTTGGTGAATTACCTTTTACAACAACAACATTAACATGTTTTAAACAAGTGAAGAATAGTTCTAAATGTCTGAAAACTCATTTACGTTGATTTTGAAGTAAACTTTATATACTTCTTATTAACAGCACAACCTCCTACCACAAAGACTTTTAACGGCATTTAATACAGATTTTACTTCTAATTTTTGCTGATCGAAAGTTGCGCTGTTACCCAAAAGTTAAAAATATGGTTAATTGTTTAGGTAAATTGCAAACATTTGTCCAGCACTGCTAACATCCTAATGTAACAGGCATTTAGTTGATTTGTAAAGAGGATTTTTGAAAGGAGGAATAAATTTTGCAATTTAAAAAAAATAGATGTAAATGAATTATGTCAAACATACTTATTAGCAATTGATTTTGAATTCCCACAAAAGATGTATAATTGTTCAATAGGTAAAAAAGTCCCTACCATTTGCATAACTTAAGAAGATACTGAGTACTGAAACTAAAATTCACAAATTAAAGGATACTCACAATTCAGATAAAGTTATAGGATGGGGATCTCAATGTTTTCAAATATATAAAGACAAATCTGTTTTGAAGTGCAGGGCGTACCTCCTAGATCCCCCCCCACCCCGTCACGATACCAAGGAATGCGTCTTCTGTGTGTATTCTTATAAGGGGATCTCAACCATTTCATATATATTTGAAAAAATACGAAATTTTATGAGGTTTGAGCGGGTGTGTAAAGCCCCCTTCTAATATGCCAGCAGACTTCTTTTTAATTGGGAGACTTAATAGTTAAATTTTTGTTTAAAAATTGATAATTACCACGTGGATCTTATTTACATTTGAACAAACATCCGAGGTCTTCCGAATCTCATTCATCTCATTGGTTAATTTGTTGCTATGATACAGGACACTCATATATATTTCATTGTTAAAAATTTCGCGGCATATTTGAAATTTTTCTTGAGAAGATTTTTTTTTCTGGTTTGTTTGAATTTTCTTATGATTGGTAATTTCTTGTAGATATCCAGATTAGAATTTTAAAAGAGGATCAGAGGAAATCGTGCAAATCAGCTTTTGCTGATGGAACTTTTGAGAATATCAAAGTGCAGTGGAGAAGCTTTTTAACATTTTGTATATATTTGGTTTTAAATTCTTGCCTACTTCATTGATGACTATATGTTTATATGCTCAGTTTCTTGGTAGATCATTTAAATCCGTGGATTCTATTAAGAATTACATAAATGGAGTCAGATTGATGCATTTAATGAATGATTTTGAGTTTCCTTTTTTGCAGTCTATGTCTTTAAAATTGACTCTGAAGGGATTATCTCGACTTCATCCACATTTACCAAAAAGAGCCCTTCCTGTAACTCCTTTGATTTTAAAGCAAATGTATAATTTTCTAGATATGGATAGTTCATTAGATAAATCTTTTTGGTGTCTTTTTCTTTTTGCCTTTTTTATTATGAGTAGGAAATCAAATTTGGTTCCTGTTAGTGAGCATACGTTTGATATAAATAAACAATTATGTAGAGGTGATATATTTATACATTGTGATGTTTTAGTTGTCATTTTAAAATGGTCTAAGACCATTCAGTTTGGAGAACGAAAATTAAGGATCCCTATTTGTAGTATTCCTGGTAATGTGTTATGTCCTTTTAATGCTTATAAATGTATGATTAAAGATATCCCTGCTACTTCAAGTGATCCAGCATTTTGTAAGATTGTTGGTGGAAATATTTTACCTATTACATATGGTGAATTTCAGAGTAAATTTAAATACTTGATTGAAAAGACAGGTATAAATCCGAAGTTTTATTCTACTCATAGTTTTCGCAGAGGTGGGGCGACTTTTGCCTTTGATTCTTCTGTTCCAACAGAATTGATTCAGTTGCATGGTGATTGGCGCAGTGATGCATATAAAAAATATTTAGAAATATCACTGGAGCAGAAATTATTGGTATCTCAGAATATGTGTACTAGAATTCTTGCTTTTGACAGTTTATTGAAACATATACATTATTTTGTAGAATTTGTGATAGTTACGGACTCAATTGCGAAGTATGTGAAACTGGACGGTGCTGTTGTGTATGCTTTTCGGGGGGCCAATATTGGCGATATAACCTACCAGTTGGAAAAATTAAGGGAGAGTATTTCTAAATTTCATAATCTGATTATACATGTTGGAACAAATGATATTAATTATTTGTCAGCAGATCATTTTAAATCTGCCTATTGTAATATGATTTCTGTTGCTAAATCGTTATTTCCTGCACATCAAATTGGTTTTTCAGCTATTCTTCCTCGTCCAGTTGACTTTGATAGAACTAATGCTAAGATAATAAGAGTTAATAAGGCTTTGAATGATCTCTGTTTGAAATTTCAGGTTCATTTTATACATTCTTATAGGTATTTCATGAGAGAAGGAAAACCATTGGTTGAATTGTTTGCTTATAAGGATGGGAGTTTGCATTTGAATTATGAAGGTACAAGGGTTTTAGGTTTATATTTCAAAAGAAGGGTAGCACATTTTTAATTATATGATTATTATGTTATTTTCTGGTGGTACATTACTCTCATTTGAGATACATTTTCTTGAATGGAGTAGATGATAGTTTATGGATGAATTGTTACTTTTCTTCCATACTGTCATTTGCCTTAGTTTATGGTAAATATTACTTCTACCATACTAAGCTTTGTTTCAACAATATATTTGATTTATGATTATGTTTTTATGTACAGATTTAATTTATGTTATTTTTATCTTTAGACTTATAAGTTGTATATTATATATATATATCATATATATTTATTTTATTTTATTTTTTTTTTAATTATATATAATTTTCCTTTTCAGGTAAGGGACTCTTTCCAGTGGGTACAGTTCACACTGAAGAGTATGTAGCTCTACATATGAGATACTGCTTCTTGTATGGAGCTGAAGTTTCAATGGTTGGTTGATATTGTTTCATCCATGTTGGCTTCATTTAATTTAGTTCATGTTTGATAGTTATTATTTCAGGCATGCTAATTGCTTATTAAAATTTAATTTCTTTTATTTTGTTCAACACAGCTGTTCGTATTTTTGGTGGCCGTTGGCTTGGCGGCTAGCTTATGCTTTTATATTTCTGATGTGGTGAATTACAAATTACAGTTACATGTATTTAATTCGTATATATATGCTTATACGGACATTCGAAGTCATATATATATATTATCTTCATTTAGTATATATAAATATATATGAGTATATTTCCTGTAAATATTGCATTTGCTCCATAATAAATTGTGTAAATTGTCTTAATTAGTCTTTTGAGAAGCCTGGTAATTGTTAAATTTTTGTTTAAAAATTGATAATTACCACGTGGATCTTATTTACATTTGAACAAACATCCGAGGTCTTCCGAATCTCATTCATCTCATTGGTTAATTTGTTGCTATGATACAGGACACTCATATATATTTCATTGTTAAAAATTTCGCGGCATATTTGAAATTTTTCTTGAGAAGATTTTTACCCTCCCGCCCACCACCTACAGCTGTGTTTAATATTTTTATTTATATTATAATTAAATATTAGATAGGTAGATGGTTTTAGGCGGCTAGCTTATGCTTTTATATTTCTGATGTGGTGAATTACAAATTACAGTTACATGTATTTAATTCGTATATATATGCTTATACGGACATTCGAAGTCATATATATATATTATCTTCATTTAGTATATATAAATATATATGAGTATATTTCCTGTAAATATTGCATTTGCTCCATAATAAATTGTGTAAATTGTCTTAGTCTTTTGAGAAGCCTGGTAATTATAAAAACGCAAATATGAATTATGACTTCTTTTTGCAATACACACCCAAAATCATTTTATTTTATTTTTTTTGACACCAAAAAACACCAATGTTTAGTACAATTGTAAAATCGTCGAAAAAATACAACTTGTTCGTTCCGTCCTCATTTTTGAACCCACAATTTTGGCACAAGATCGACTTGGTGTATGAATGTTAAGAATAGGAAAACGTAAAAATACGTCGTACTTTCGCATTGTTATTTCATTTTGCTTTCAAAAAAATAACTTTCTTGTTCCTTCAAACAGCTGTTTTAATGTTAAAGACGAAAACAGTAGCAAACTTTAATCGACTGTACTCGTTATATTGTTGACAAATACGCAACACGTGACCTGGACCTTGCTCCAGTTTTGGAGAATATCACAAATCATTTTTACTACATGTGTTCCGATTCGTGTGAAAATTTCATGGAAGGTAGATCTTGACTTCATAAATATGTTTACTACTTGTCAGTTTTACTCTACGGTCCAATTAAGTGAACATTTCCTTAAGCTTAATTAAGACGATCTTAAAATATGCCAGTCATGCAACTTCATTATCTTATAATTATTTGGATTTCAAAACAATTGTCATTTGAAGTGATGCGAAGTTTTTTTCTATAAACTCGGCAATATCCAGCTATTTCGGTCATCACGTGACACGTTGAATTATCGAAATAAGAAAGAGTCGTCAATCTGGGATTCAACAAATTGGGATGTTACCTATTTGACATCTATGTACTACCAGCAGTCACGTGATGACCGAAATAGCTGGATATGGCCGAGTTTATAGAAAAAAATTCGCATCACTTCAAATGACAATTGTTTTGAAATCCAAATAATTATAAGATAATGAAGTTGCATGACTGGCCTATTTTAAGATCGTCTTAATTAAGCTTAAGGAAATGTTCACTTAATTGGACCGTAGTGTTATGTTTGAGTCATTTTTAGGTTTTCGGTCTTTGGTCGTAGCACAAAGAACTGGTGCGAGGAAAACAAAGAAACAAAAAGGGGAACAGAAAACTAAGCTGTAAAAATCACCCAGCATCATCTGCAATAAGCTTACAGGTAACCGAAACTTAATTAACAGTTTCACAAATTTACTTATCAAATCGACTTTTGACGGTAATTGTAAGAAAATGTACATGATTTTATACATATAATTTCAGGATTCAACTGTGCCAAATGACACCGGAAGCAAGCGTTCGTTTATTTTTCAACCTCACTTTGGCATCACAATTTTACTAGGTTATCACTTCTTTGATCCCTCTGAACTAAAAGTAATTATTGTTGTGTTATAGGCATGTCTTGTACATTTTTATTCCTGTCAGAAGGTTAACCTCAATATTTTTTTTTGTGTGTGGGGGGGGGGGACAATTTCTCCAGTTGGGGTATTTTTACAAAAACATACACTAATTCATTAATGTTTACCCACAAAACAAAAATGGTTTGTTCAGTATTGAATATATACATGTACCCACAGGTATACAATATGTGCATCTGTTAAAACTAGACAACATGTTTAGGAAAGGTTATGATTACAGGATACAGTATATTGTTTAAATACATGTATATTCATTGAGCAGATTGTGTGCAACCCTCAATTGGGGTACTGTACCTCATTTGTGCTTAAGTACACCAACTGAGGTATAATGGTATACTCTAATTGGGGTATTTGGAAGACAACAAGCTTTTATTCATAAAAGTTTTAACTCTGAACAGAAATGACTTGTTAAATATAATGCAGGAATATCTCTTAAAACTATGACACTTACACTGTAATAGGTAACTTGGTTCTAGGTTTAAACGCAATCCGTTCAAATGTAAACCCACCCTTTGTAAATGCAAAATGTTGTCCATTCTTACACGTGTTTACTGGTCAGTCGTGGTATGATGACAAAAAATTAAAAGAACAAACACAAATCTTTGTATTTTTCACTTAAAATATTTTTAACTGATTTATAAGCATATAAATTATTATAAATTAAAGTTTAATAGTGTTTCTTTTCCTTTTTAATAAGGTATACTAGCTTTTAAACTTTGTTTCTGTCAAATTCAATTATATTCTGTCTTATTCATATCATACTTTTGGACTTGCATGTTAGATTTAAGAACTCGCTAGATAACCTTATATAGCTATACCAATATATTCCAGTTGGGAGTACAGTACATACACGTCTAATGAGCCCTTAAGCTGGCCATGTAGCTCCTGCGATCACATATTGTGAAAGTTGGAGCTACACAAAATGTAAATACGGATCTTATTAAATGCAGTGGAGTAGCCAGGTTTTACCAATTTTATCCAGTGCAAATTGATTTCACATTGATAGTCATTATTTGAATTGTGTACAACTGGTATCATCAGAATGGTGGTAGAGTTTTGATTTTTCAGCGAAAGCTACTTTTTAACAAGAATAAATTATGGTGCATTCAGATCAAGAGGAATACTCGTCACAAGGCATCACAAAAGTTTATGGAAAGAATAGTCATTATTTTATTTTTGAGAGATATTGAAAGTACAGTGTATGTGACATTCCCAGCTTTGAACTTTCATTTCCCTTGCCGTTTAGCACATGGAATGTACATCCTAAGCCGGGAATGTTATCAATCTGTAAACTGAATAACAAAATGTATAGTGTTGATATTGTTATACAGTATCTGCAAAATTGTCCAGATGTTCAATGTTTGTTGTAGAAATGGCAGAAACTACAGAGAATGGTGATGATGCTTTGTTACAAGATGATCAGGTAGATGTACAGGACCTGGAGGCAGAAAACCAGTTTGCGGGAGGAGATGGTGATGCAACTGCGGCAACAGAAGAAAGTGCAGTTGAGGATCCTGTATGTAGCATACATGTAATTTAAATTTGTAATTTAAAAAAAAAAATAGTCTGCTCCAGTTTATTGGATATCTGCTAATTAAATATTGCTCCTACATGTATTTGCATAAGATTTCGAAACACCAAGCCATTTACCATATAGTCTATGTTTATTACTCCTGATAGTTGCATATTAAATTGTTAAGAAACTTATCATATTTGCGTAATTTGTTTTTTTCAGTCGTGATTGTTTTGTCAAAATTGGATGCAAACTCTTGATATATTGATAGAAAATATCTTGTAGATATTACCAAAACACGATTCAAGGGCTTTTTAGGTCAAATTAAATAACAAAATTGTTTTCAAAGTTCATAATACACTTGTTTATAGTAATTACGCAATTAGTGACAGTATAAATAATATATGTGTTTTACATGAAAATAAAGAAATTCACTTATTAGCATACTCCTGTTAATTGCATATATTCTGATAAAAAGGGTATACCATTGGTAGGAGACTACTGTACTTGATTAATACTATTTTGTGTGAAAGTTTTCCAGAAAATTTCAAACAGGAGATTTTGAAAAGACAAGTTTTCATTGATAAGAGATAAGAGTTTTCCCTATTCCATTTAACATGTATATGTAAATTCCTCTCCTGTCTTTACACATTTTTAATGGGGTTTTGGTAGATATACCACCGCTTACATGTAAGTGGCAACCAATAGGTTTTATCAAAACTAGGTTGCTCTGGATTTAGATATCTCTGCTTATTTTCTATTCATGCATTGATCATATTCCACCTGGTGCTTTGTTCCCATTCTTTTTAATTTTTCAACACAAATGTTTTGAGTGTACATCACCAATTTTTATACGACCGCAAAATTTTTGCGGTCGTATATTGGTATGACGTTGGCGTCGTTGTCCGAAGACATTTCGTTTTCGCACTATAACTTTAGTATCAGTTAATAGAAATCTATGAAATTTAAACACAAGGTTTATGACCACAAAAGGAAGGTTGGGATTGATTTTGGGAGTTTTGGTCCCAACAGTTTAAGAATTAGGGGCCAAAAAAGGGCCCAATAAGCATTTTTCTTGGTTTTCGCACAATAACTCTAGTATAAGTAAACAGAAATCTATGAAATTTTAACACAAGGTTTATGACCACAAAAGGAAGGTTGGGATTGTTTTTGGGAGTTTTGGTCCCAACAGTTTAGGAATTAGGGGCTAAAAAAGGGTCCAAATAAGCATTTTTCTTGGTTTTTGCACAATAACTTTAGTATAAGTAAATAGAAATCTATGAAATTTAAACACAAGGTTTATGACCACAAAAGGAAGGTTGGGATTGGTTTTGGGAGTTTTGGTCCCAACAGTTTAGGAATTAGGGGCCAAAAGGGTCCAAAATTAAACTTTGTTTGATTTCATTGAAAATTTAACTATTGGGGTTCTTTGATATGCCGAATCTAACCGTGCATTTAGATTCTTAATTTTTGGTCCCGTTTTCAAATTGGTCTACATTAAGGTCCAAAGGGTCCAAAATTAAACTTAGTTTGATTTTAACAAAAATTGAATTCTTGGGGTTCTATGATATGCTAAATCTAAACATATACTTAGTTTTTTTATTATGGGCCCAGTTTTCAAGTTGGTCCAAATCGGGGTCCAAAATTAAACTTTGTTTGATTTCATCGAAAATTGAACTATTGGGGTTCTTTGATATGCCTAATCTAACCGTGCATTTAGATTTTTAATTTTTGGTCCCGTTTTCAAATTGGTCTACATTAAGGTCCAAAGGGTCCAAAATTAAACTTAGTTTGATTTTAACAAAAATTTAATTCTTGGGGTTCTTTGATATGCTGAATCTAAACATGTACTTAGTTTTTTTATTATGGGCCCAGTTTTCAAGTTGGTCCAAATCGGGGTCCAAAATTAAAGCTAAAAAAGGGGTAAATTTTTTTTTGGGGGGGGGGGGGGGCAATTCTCAACAGCATATTGTATTGCACAAGAAGCAAAAAATTGAATATAAATTCAAATCATATGACCAATTCTAAGTTCTTTGATTTCAGTTATTCTGTGTCAGAAACCAATTATGTGTCAAATGTTTCAAGAAATTTTCAATTGCATAGTATTGCGCAATAGCAAGAAATCTTCAATTGCACAGTATTGCACAATAGCAAGAAATTGATATGTGTGCCCTGTTATCAAAACTTTATTATTAACAAATTCCATTGGAAATTTGCCATACGTTATGGTGTATTTAAATGGGCTGTTATGGTTGCAAAGTATAATTAAATGGGGGGGGGGGGGTTGAAAACCAAATTTAGGGGGGGGGGGGGGGGTAAATGAGAAATTGGGGAGGGGGCAATTTTTTTCTCATTTCATATTTCATAAATTAAAAAGAAAATTTCAAATTTTTTTTAGCAAAAAAAGGGGGGGTTACAATAAATTTTATTGTTTTTTGTTTTTTTTCTTTTGGGAAGGGGGGGGGTCAATGTGCAACTTCATAGTGTATTGCACAAAAGCTAAAAAAAGGGGTAAATTATTATTATTTTTTTTTGGGGGGGGGGGCAATTTTCCACAGCATATTGTATTGCACAAGAAGCAAAAAATTGAATATAAATTCAAATCATATGACCAATTCTAAGTTCTTTGATTTCAGTTATTCTGTGTCAGAAACCTATTATGTGTCAAATATTTCAAGAAATTTTAAATTTTAAATTGGTTATTTCTGATTTATATATAAAAACAAATAATACTGATATGGTTTGAATAGGTAAATTAAAAAATTTTAAGTTCTTAGACAACATTCATTCTGTGTCAGAAACCTATGCTGTGTCAAATATTTATTCACAATCCAAATTCAGTATTGTATCAAGCTTGAATGTTGTGTTCATAATTGCCCCAACTATTCAGGGTTCGACATCTGCGGTCGTATCTAGCTGCGCCCAGCGGAGCATTTTATTTTAGGTTGAAGCTACATGTAACTCTGATAAGACTTTTTCATCTCTTATGACCTATTCGCTATTTTACACATGATAAGACATTGTCAGGATGTTGATTACTTGTACATGTAGTTTATGAGTGTCATTAACTTTCTTTCAAAGGAAAATAAATTTAGGTCAGTTACTTTAAAGAACAAGATAAAGTAGAATAAACTTTGTTACTTAATACATTCTTTTTTTACCAATTTTGATAAACAAGATGTGCAAATTTTCGTCAGTTTTGGACTCATCAGATGTGCCCAAAGCCTAAAATGTTGAAAACAGAAACAGTTAAAAATACAGATAAGTTGATACGTTGTACATGTACTTTGTTTGTTTAGGAACTGGAAGCAATCAAGGCAAGAGTTAAAGAGATGGAAGAAGAAGCAGAAAAATTAAAACAAATGCAGAAATCCGTAGACGAAGAAATGCAAATGACCTCTCCAACATTGGCGGCACAGACAGGTAAACAAATTGCAGTATTCTTTATATTCTTAAAAGTAAGGGCTCTGCATCTTTAGGGTTATATCACTCCACTGTTGTTCCAGAGAAACACCGATATGTCAGGCCTAAAATAAGATACATGTATGTACACTGTAGACGTATACATGTAAAAACAATCCTGTGTTTTTTTGTAAATCTATTGACACATGCAGTCAAAAATATCCACATCTTATAGTTTGTAAATAAAATATTTGAAAAACAAACACGAGAAGCAGTCCATAGCATGCTGATTTATTCACTGAATATCAGAAATTTAGTATGTCATTTTTGGCTGCACATGAAGTACAGCTATTTTGACTTTATCATTATTGACTTTTTTTTCAGCTGGTTTTCCAACAATAGAAGAAAAAATAGATGCAGATGCAAGATCTGTATATGTAGGTAATGTAAGTATTCATTTATTCAGTATATTACTGTACTATATATGAGTAAATGCCACATGTAAAGGTTCCAGTAAAAGTTTTGCTGGGTGGTTAACATTAATTTAAAATTTCAAAAAATCCGGGGGTTGAGATTTTCTCACTGCGTTGAAGACCCATTGGTAGCCTTGAGCTGTTTTCTGCTCTTTGGTGAGGTTGTTCTCTCTTTGACACATTCCCTATTTCCATTCTCTATTCTAATGTATCATTTTACAGTGTGGTAATATTTTTTTTATGAAAAGGCAAATTTTCCCTAAATAAATGACTTCAAATAAGACAGAAGAAAAACTTATTAGCAGATTGAAAGTTTTAACTGTCAACAGTGAGGTTTCAATGACAAATATGCAAAATAGATTATAAACAATAAGCCAAATTTGTTTTCATATGATTAGGCCTTTTATTTTTATTTAATTGGTTTACAGATTTTTTTTTTAAAAAATAGGGTCGGTAGATCGGGAAAAAAAAAGAAAAAAAAGAGGGAAAATCATGTTCTTTTGAACAATCTTGGTTATATTGCCAAATGTACAAAGGTTGCAAATGATCAGGGCTATTCCAGAAAAAATGGTATGGGGGGGTTGGAAGGCATTTTTTTTCAGCACCCACTACCCATACAATTTAAAATAAAATTTCCTTATGCTTCCTTTAGAATTTTTTTCCAGACCCCCTACCACCCATACAATTTTATATAAAGTGCCTTCCAACCCCCCCATACATTTTTTTCCGGAATAGCCCTCAGTTAATTCCCTCTTTTGAAACCCAATTATCAGAACATCTATCTTGAAAGGTGTTGTTCAGTAGACCGTTCCCTTTTTAAGGGACCGACTCGTCAACTTCAACATTAAATGAGTGGATTCGATATCTTACGGAATCAAGATATTCATACAAAACGAACGTAAAAGCCGCATGGATTCTATTAAGAAATTCGTTTCATAAAACATGTTTCGGAAATTGGCATCAACTAACGTCTATAAATAGATTTTTTTGGGGATCATGTTTACAAGTATTTTATTGATGGATAATCTATTTTTAGACGAATTGAAATATAATTTTTTATGAAATTTTGATGCAAAAAAGGATTTTAATTTATTTTTATTTTTGGGATGGCTGATTTCAGAGGGTCGGCGGTAATAAAAAACCAAAATTTTCAATTTTATTTTTTTTCTTCAAATCGGCAAAATCGGGTCGGCGGATCCGTAAACCAACTAATTAAAAATAAATGGCCTTACCAATTTCTTTCGCTGAAACTCAATAAAGAAATCATGTTAATATTATCTTCTTTTACAGACAAAAACTGGTCAAATTTGATTTGAGACAAAAAACCATGACTTCTTCTGGATTTTTTACTTATTCATGAAATGAAAAGTTAAAGGATTTACTGACAGAAAACAGAGATAAAAATTGTTTGCCCTAACCATTGTATGTTTTGATTAATAGGTAGATTATGGTGCAACAGCTGAAGAATTAGAACAACATTTTCATGGTTGTGGATCAGTTAACCGGGTAACAATTCTATGTGATAAATTTACAGGCCATCCAAAAGGGTAAATGTTTAGAGTTTATATATAGGTTATATTATGGAAAAATGGTACTATTCTGGTCTTTCTAAGTTGTTCGTGTCCCTAATTGTAGTTGTCTTCTTAGTATGGTATAAATTCCAGTGGATTCCTTGGATAAACAATTTTATAAGAAAAAAAATCATTTATAATGACATTTTTGTACTTGTACAAATCCTGGCAAATGATGGCAAAAGGGGGGGGATTTCAAAGCAAAATTCATTGGAGGAAAAGGCTATTAACAAGTCATACATCTCTGTAAATATTAGCAGTTACATGTGATTTTATAATACTGTGATCAGGAAATGATGTTGAAACACATGTTAGACTCAAGATTGACTATGATTAAAAACTTTTTGCTGATCCTGATCATTCTCAGATATAGATTTATATGAAAAGAATATTCTTATATACATGTTGTATATATTCTTTTGTTACAATGCAATGTGTGCCGAGATGCTATCCGACCTGAACAAAGCATTACCTGTATAAGATATGATGCTACTGTGGATACTCAAGCAAAAATCTGTCCGTGTTTGAGTCGGTAGGCTTCTTCATGTTAGCTTTTAGTCTTTACCCTCTTATAAGCCTGATGGAATCTGGTCATATTGAAAACTGCAATAATTCTGTTCAGAATTCTGATAATTGAAAGATAATGAAATGATCTTTTTATATTGGTGTCCTCAAGATATACCGCGATGAGAAAACTTTTCTCTTAATCTATTCATTATCAAAGTTTATTTCTTATACAGTCATACCTCCACACAAAAAAGGATACATGATTGAATTAATAAGCTTCTGCCAGATCATATAAAATTTTAAAAAGTCCAAGCACATACATACTCCTGTAACATCAAGGCTAGATCTAGAGATCATGAGATGATGATGAAACTTTGTTAGACTCAAGATTTACCGTGATTATGAAATATCATTTGATCTCTGGATTTAAGGAACATAATATACATGTATATATCGTTTTCCAGTGTCCAGGGCTTTCAAAAAAATTTTAAGTGAGGGTTGTTCATATTTTCAAAAAAATTATACAATTCGGATTGGTCAAACATCTAATTTGGTGTATATAGAATGCAGGGTCTTCATTTACTTAAGGGTCCCACTCCTTTAGGGCTAGGGTTTTCTTAGGGTTAGGGTTATCGTATTCATGATGGAAGAGTTAGGGTCAGTATAGTATACCCCATATGGAGTCGGAGCCATAAAGTAATTGAAGGCCAAATGTTAGGCAATGATGTCACTGAAGGTCACTTGTACTGTTCCTTTTAAAACCACACATTTGTGCAAACGTTACATATATATGTACTTAAGTTTTCAAGTAGTGTACCAGTATTTTGCTCTACAGCTTCAAAAGTTACCGAAAACATCTTAATTGTCTCTTGGTATCGTGCTCACCTCGAATGTAGAAGGTCACGGGTTCGATCCATGCCCGGGTCAGATCAAAGCTTTGCTGCTTCTCCGTCAAGCACAAGGCATATAGGAGTAAGAGCAAAGGACTGCTCGGTCAGTGTTTGTATAATATGTTCAAGTGTGGTAATATGTCTTCCTGCGGACATTAACCACGCGAGACAGCATGTTAAAAATCCGGCTCAGCGTGTTGGTCTTGTTCAAACCAGGGATCATATTCATATCACATCAATATGTCCTCTTCCTGATATGCAATTAATGGCTGCCACTGGATATTAAAAAGTAATCCATCTCCATATATCAAAAGCTTTCAGAAACATAAATCTTATGCTAGTTTTCCAATTTATTCTTATTTTGACAGGTTTGCCTATGTAGAATTTTCAGATAAAGACTCTGTGACAACTGCTCAAGCTCTAGACGACTCTTTATTTAGAGGAAGACAAATCAAGGTACAAATGTATGTCAGGAAACCAGTTGGCACATCGTTTTGTACTTCTTAGCTCACCTGGCAGGGCCATGTGAGCTATTGTCATCACTTGGCATCTGTCATTGATGTAAACTTTCCTTTAAAGATCTTCACCTCTGAAACCACTGGGCCAATTGGAACAAAATTTGGCAGCAATGGTCCTTAGTGGTCCTCTTTCGGAATTGTAACTAATGACCCTGCCCGTCATCCAAGATGGCTGCCAGAGCCGAACAGTTTAACATAAGACCCTATGGGAAATTTACTTAAAGATCTTGTCTTAAACCACTTGGCCAATCGTAACAAAACTTGGCAGCAATAGTCCTTAGGTGGTCCTCTTTCGGAATTATATACAATGACCCTGCCGGTCATCCAAGATGGCCACCAGAGCCGAACATAGTTTTACATAGGATCCGATGGGAAATTTAAAAATCTTGTCCGAAACCACTTGGCCAATTGGAACAAAAGTTGGCAGGAATGTTCCTTAGTTGGTCCTCTTTTAGAAGTATATCCGATGACCCTGTCCACCATCCAAGACGGCTGCCAGAGCGGAACTTAGTGTAACATATGACTTTATGGGAAAGTTCACTGAATGATTTTCTTGTTTGAAACCAGTGAGACAATTGCAACTTGACTGCAATGTTCTAGGCTGCCAGTCAAGATGGACATAGTCCAGGTGAGCGATACAGGCTCCTGGGAGCCTCTAGTTCAGATTCTGTCTCAGGTTTGTCATCTCTTGTGCATTCACATTTATATATCCAGTCATACTTTTTTACTTGCACTAGATCTCAACAAGCCTTTAAATCCTTGATTACCTCATTGTTCAACATAAAAGAAATTGAAATCGGATGATAAAATTATTAATACTAAATCTTTTGTTCGAATTCAGTATTAGATTTAAAGGCTTATCTTTTGTATACAAGTACGGCACATTTGAGTCAGTGTCCATTCATTGCAGGTTTCATCTAAAAGAACAAACAGACCAGGCATCACTTCAACAAACAGACGTCCCCGTGGTGGTAGAGGATTTAGAAGCTCACCTGGGGGCTATTATACACCAAGACCAAGAGGGAGATTTGGGTAAAAAATATAATGAATAATTTGAATTAAAATAATGTTTATTTGGAAACAAAATGAAACAACTAACCATATCAATTATTAAAGAAACGAAACAAAGAAGACCTACCGTACCACTAAATGTTTGTGATGGTTTAATACAATAAATGACCATGCCAATCATCCATGGATAAATTTAAGCAGAGCAGAGCATGTTTTTAAATTTATTTTGAAAAGTCTGAAATACTGTTTGAAGAGCAAAGGTGTTTACTACTACAGAATTTATTTCAAAATATGGATTACGGATTTACCTCCGGAAATTAAGTTTTCTTGTTTTGTACCAAAATTCTTTTTTTTTTTAATCCCGGTCGTGTAAATGCTTTGTAATTGTGCTTGATTTTCCACTTAGGAAAGCGTTTAAACGACATTGATGATGAATACTTAGATTGTTTCTAGACTTAACAAATATAAGATGCTTTGATGACGGGTCATCGTGTTTCTCTATCATGTCTATGGTAGTTTTCATGCTGAAATTTGAGATTACTGACAAAGGGTCCAAATTACTGACAAAAATCATTAACATTACTGAAAACACCAGAAAGGGGTAAACACCTCTGGAAGAATAGTCATGTGGGAGGTTACTTTAAGATTGCTTGCAGATAAACTACATATGTATATATACAATTTTAAATAGTATATTAGATGGTGAAATTAGTGGAAAGCACTTGTAAAAAATATTCAGGCAGGGTGGATCCATTTAAATAAAAAACCTTTTCATAAATTTTCAATTGTTGTCAGATTTGAAATAAAAAGATATGGGGTCTTGGTGAAACAACATCCCAATATAATAAATCTGGTAACAGTTCAATAACATCTACTGTCTGGATACCTTAGTTCATGGAATGGATTTTTCACATTTTGAAAGTCGAAACGTTAAAATTATTAGACAATCTTTTGTTGGTTAATTAGCCTTATCGATTCATCCAAGAAAACTGTGGAGGTGTCGCAAACCATCAACAAAGGGGGATACCTATTTGCAAATTATACATTGTCAGATTGATTTTTCATGTGCACATGGAAAATTTGATTGTGAACGCCACATTGAAACTAAAGGTCATAAAGATTTTGAAAAACTTTAAAGCCAAGAATAAGACAATGACAGAATTCTGTGGAAACTCTATTATAACTATTAACAGTGCTGAAAGTAGACGAATCGTATTCAACAAAAAGCTATGATAATGTACCTAATACATGCATTTTATGCAGGAAATGATACAATGTACCTTAATTTTAAAGATTTTTTTGGGAAATGTGATTTTAACTAAAAGTACTCTTAAAAGTAGAAAACTACACTTAGTCAAGGGAGAAAACTACTACAGGCCAATAGGGGTAAACAGGTCTATACAAGTGAAATTTCATAAACAAAGTTTCTTTTTATGTTTGAAGCAAAGTTACATATTGTACATATATTTTATGAAAGCCAGGATTACCACTTGTTTGATGAAACCAGCTATGATTTTCAAGTTCTCAGTCATGTCTGATGATGAAGGAAAAATTGAAAATTTTACAAACTTGGGAAATGTGGGGAATTTTATGATTTTCCGATAGAAGGTTACAGGTCTGGAACAAAATTTCACGGCTTCTCCAAATTTAAATGATGTTTGCAAAATTTTTGGAAATTTCATAAATTTGGTGTGAAATCAATCAGACTTTATGTGTTTCTTAATCAAGGTATTCTGAATGATCTCCAAAAAAAGAATTGCAAACAAAAAATTAAATTGCAATACAGACTTATTGAAAAAGATCTGAGTAAACGGTAAATGTTAATGCAACACGTAACAGTAATGAAAAAAGGAATCTAACAAACATTAGATTATAAAAAATGTCTTTTATTTACTTTATTTTAAAGTTAATACATGTAAGAGGTCTAGTGAGTAAGTTCAGAGTAGATTTAGGTTTTTGGAAAGAGGTTAAAAAAAATTTGCATATTTGTAGGGTTTCCAAAGTTAAACAAAGGCCAAAAAATAAAGCATGGAATTAGCTTTTAATTTTCAGCTGTTACATACATGTATTATCTAATATTATATCATTAACATATTACTTTTTCTCTTTTTCAGTCGATTCCGAAGGGCAACTTACTACTCCCCATATTGAGGAAAAATATTTTACAGCGACCAAAAAATTATGGTCATTTTACCAGTACAGAAGATGCCAAATCATTCGAGTCAAATTTTATCTAAAACCATTTGAAATTTATTAAAAAGATCTGCAAAATAATATATGACATTGAAAAAAAAATAGAATAAAAATCAATTGCTTTATAATGAAAAGAAAAGAAAATAAGGATTATTTGTTTAAATATATAAAATGAGAAACTGAAGCTTTGGATTCAGTATAAAAAATTGTTTATTATGTTGACAAAACTGAAAGCATTATGTCAAAAAGGATTATTTTTTTTTGGCAAAGTTTGGCATAAAAGAACGTTAAATCATACTTTTTAATCATTGGAATTTATAATTATTTCCAACCCAGAGGGGCCTTTTACTTTTTATTTAATTGATTGACAGGTTCTTTTTCAGGTATCCTGCGTACAGCCGACCAGCAATGTCAACTTAAGTTGGGATTGTTGCTGTCCAAAATCAAGGCATACAGTTTTATTTAATATTTTTTAGGAGTGCAATATTTTTCAAAGGTTTTAACAGCGTAAGCCTTGCTTTTGGAACTGCTTGTGCTAAAACTGAAAAAAAAATAATAAGCGATTTAAATGGAAAAAAGGGGGGTTTAAAAAATATGGGCTGAAAAAAAATAGCATTAAAAAATAAAAAGAAAAAAGAAAATTAGGAAAAAATAAGGAAAAGAAAAGATATTTGATAAAAAGCAGTAAAAAAGTGGGAAAGTTAAAAAAGAAATGTAAAATTGAAAACTGAAAATAAAGAAAATATATAAGAAAATATTGTTAGTTTGTTGTTTGTGTTTATGTAATTACCTGTATACTGATATATACTTACAGAGTACATATGGTATATGTATTTATTACCAAAAACAAAAAAATTATAGTGTGTAATGTTTGTCATGGAAAACTGTATTCTGAATAAACACATGCCATGAGGAACAACAACCCATCCCTGAAGTACAGTAGCTTCAAAAATTCAAAAACGTAACAACAAATCATAAACACAGTATTCTGGGTATATTATACATTGTTTCCTCTGAAGTACTCGGGTCAAACAATAATAAACAGTGAACTCTAATGTAGTAGAACAGATTCGATTTCCAAAATATTTCTTAGAAATTTAGACAGCATCCGACAGAATAGAATGAACACATGCAGTACAAGGTACATTATAGTTTGAGATGTCCTAAGATACCGTACATGTGGACTTTTGTTGTCTGTTGTTTTTCTTTTTGATGGGAACAGTTCAGCAAAGTACATGAAATATCAAGGTCTTGAAAAGAGAATGTGACTAAATTAAATGTTGTTTTGTAATGCTCTTTATGTCACCTCGGGCAGTATCAAAGTCCAGTCTTAACTGAAAAATTTCAGATACCGCGATATACATTGTAAACTTTAAAGCTTGATTCTTTACAGCTGGTATCTGGAAAATCAGGTGGATCACAAAGATATTGCTCTTTGAATAAACTGTTTAAATGGAAATATTTGAGTGGATAAAGATTACATTGAATCACAAGTTTGTTCCATGATCTTACCAGGTTTTTAGTGTGGAAAATCCAGTTCTTAATTTTCCTATGTTTTACCAAATTTTTTTTGAAATCAATGAAACAAAAAAATTCAATGCCTAATACTACTTGATTCTTCAAAGGAAAATGAACATCTTTGAAAAACAGGAAGTCTTTTTTTTTAGTGTCAATGTTTAAAAATAAGTAAATTTATAACTAATGGTTATTGAAAATTAAGATTTTGGACCTTGATAATCGTGGAAAAAAGTGTTTAAACATTAGGACTTATATTTTGAACGAACAAAGATATGAGGAAAACAGTTTTGTTATCTTTACAAGACGAGTTAAACAGTCAAAGTGGAATGAAAACACCCCAAATTTTTAACCTCACCGGGATCATAGGTCTATGGGAGATATTGCCTTCATTTGGCGTCCGTAAACTTGACATTATTTATATATCTGAAACCACTAGACCATGATATAAGTTAGCAGTAATACTTGGGCACTAGTTTTTAGCATAGAACTAAATTTTAAAATTAGTTTAAAAGATCGTCTGAAATCACAAAGCCAGCTGAAAATCGCTTAACAATATTTAGTTGTGTATATTTTGGATGCTGAAAACATGTGAAGTTAGCGTGGACTTGGTTTTAGTGTGAATCTTTTTAAGATGTCTTGTTCGAGTATACTAGTAAAATATGAAACTACACGGAGATGATACTCTATTTCAATTTCTGAAATTTGAATGGAATAGAGAATGAAAACGGTGAGTATGTCAAAGACTTATGAGACAACAACCCGACCAAAGAGCAGAAAATCGCTCAAGGTCACCAATTGGTCTTCAACGCAGCGAGAAAATCACGCACCCGAAGGCGGGCTTCAGATGGCCCCTAAACAATAATACTAGTTCAGCAAAATGGATGGCACACTAAGCTCCGAAACATAAAAATGAACCAAAATTTAAAAAAAAAGACTACAAAGGCTAGAGGTTCCTGGCTCGGATGTTTATTTATCTAGCGGCCCAAATGATGCGGCGGTGTCGATCACCTGACGTCCATTTCAATATACCACATTTGTTCAATTTAGCTATTCGGTTTCAGAGAGATTTTTTTTCATTTGACCAATCAAAAATGAGGAATTGTTCGTGGCCGCCATTAGCTCAGTCGTTCGACCCATGAGATATATCCAAATAATATAAAGGATTTAATTTTCACATTGGATCCAACGTTAAACTTTATTTTTGGTTTGCAGTGGTTATCAAACAATTCTGAAAGTTAATGGTTATTGCAACAAAGGTCTTTTCATAGATGATTTACTCCAAGGTCCAATTCATTTGTAATTTGACCAATCAGAATTGAAAATTGTTCACGGTGGCCATGTTTGTCATTTGACTTTGTGGCATTATGTAATCTCTGAAGGTCGGCCTCCCCTAGAGCCTTAATACCAAGTTCCAGTCCATTTGGCTTTACACTTTCAGAGGAGAAAATTTTCTTTTTGAACCAATCAGAATTGTTCATGGCGGCCATGTTAGTTGTCAGATCGGGGGGAAAATGTGCACACTTTAAGATCCTTTCATAGATGTTTCATACAAAAGTGCATTTTGCTGTACCGCTTCAGGAGAAGATTTTTTTGGGGATTTTTTGATAAATTTGAACTATGAGAAATAGGATTTGTTTATGGCGGCCAAGTGAGTTGCCCAGCCGGGACAAAATATGCAAAATTTTTAAAGGTTCTTCCATAGATACTTCATACTAGGTTTCAATTCATTTGTCCCAGGGGTTTCACAGGAGATCTAAATGTGAAAATTTATCGGACGGACGCAAAGTGATGGAAAAACATGGCCCTTTGAGCCAGGTGAGCTATAAAGGTCGTTAAGGAACGTGCTACTACTCTGTACTTTTTCAGTTAACCTTCAGCGAACAGGGACAACTGAACGTAATTTCCGGTTCGTTGTGCAGGTCAAACCCAAATGCTATTTTTCTCCTCTTAGTAGCAGTGTTGAGGTTATGTTCCTGAAATTCGCGGTTTGACATCAATAATTGCTTAATTATACTCAACATGGCATGCGTGTCCTTCAGTATAAAGGCGTAATGTTTTAGAATGTACCAATGAACTTGACTCGATCCGAAGGCTGAACAGCATTTTTTGGAGATTTTTCAGCATCTGGTAATATTTATGTTAAAATGGATAGTATGTTTGAACTTTTATTGAACATACATGGTATAAAAAGGAATTATCCACCATATACGAGTTGCAATTGTCAATATAGCGAAGAAAAACAACGACCGAAAAACTGTCGCCTGGATAATAGTAGAAAAAGATGCAACACATTGCAGTATTACTTGGCGGTATTCTGTGAATACTCTTTGATAATCAAAATACTAATTCCCTAGAAACATCTGAAATAACTTGTTTGTGGGAAATACTCACCATTTCAAATGTCGAAGAGATTAATATATTTTGAAAACCCGCACGTTGAGTCTTGAAGTGGTTAAAGGAAACTAGTGATATTTTTTCCAAGACTTTGGAATAAACACAGCATGTATATAAATTGAACTTATCTCGTTCATTATACATACATTTGAAACGTGTAACCTTTCATTAAAATCCATCGAGGGCTTTAGAAGAGTTATGCTTAAAACATGGACAGACGGACAGTTCGATTACAATATACCCCACACTTTGTTTGCAAGTTACCGTTAAACAGACTTTGTTCCTGGCGTAATAAACCATAACACGATGAACCTAAAGAAATGCTTGTTGTTATCGCGACGCTTTTAAAATTATTAAACAAAAACCAAAACAAAGTTGCAATTTTTGTTGAGACAAATGTCTCAGTTGCTTTAATGGCTGTTACGGCCTTGCTACAAGTATCTATAAAGAAATATTCACTTTGAAAGGAACAGCCTAATTGTACAAAAGTACACCAGAAAATGTTGTGTGATGCGGATGAATCTCTCCCGCAGCGCGTGCGTCTGCAAGCCAAACTTCATCACCCTCATCAAGTCGCACAATGTCGTGATTGGCAGCATTTATCGTTTGCCCACTCGAGTAACTGTCGGACCATCTTCGAGTTACACCGTTTACTTTGAATTGAGCCTGTGTTCCGTAACCATTATCGACGTTGATGTTCCATATGAAAAGGTACAAGCCGGGCCTTGGACATTTGAACACACCCGTATTTCCGTTGAATGCTCCGCCCTCATTTGTCGTCACTTTCTCAAATGGAATTACAGCTCCCGGATTTAGATTCTTCTCAACATGATTGATATACGCAGAGAAAGCAACTGGAGTAGAAGTACTAACTGAAAATACATTAAATTAAAGCCGCTGTAAATTGATCTCTTGTTTCCTGCATTCAGATTAATATTAAAGGTTATTTATTTATTTATTTATTTCCTTCATTTAAGAAGAATATTAGATATAATAAACATGTCCAACGGCTAAATTTTAACATTTTTTAGTTCACCTGGCCCAAAGAGCCATGCGAGCCTTTGTCATTATTTGGCGTCCGTCGTCTGTAAACTTTTACATTTTGATCTCCTTTTAAACCACTGGGACTGTCAAGTGAGCTACATGTATACAGGCTCAATTCTCATGAGCCTCTTGTTTTCTCATAATAGAAAAATTTTTTTTTTCTTCAACATTAGAATAGAGAATGGAAATTGGGAATGTGTGAAAGAGACAACAACCTGACCAAAGAGCAGAAAACAGCTCAAGGCTACCAATGGGTCTTGAACGCAGCGAGAAAATCCACCGACCAGAGGCGGGCTTCAGCTGACCTCTAAACAATAAGGCATACTAGTTCCGCAAAATGGACGGCACACTAAACTCCGAAACATACAAATGAACCAAAATTTAAAAAAAAACACATAAGACTAACAAAGGCTAAAGGTTCCTGACTTGGGACAGCCGCAAAAATGCAGCGGGGTTAAACATGTTTTGTGAGATCTCAACCATCCCCCTACACCTCTAGCCAATGTGGAATAAACAAACACACAGCGATACATACCGTAACCTCTGTTCAAAAAAGTTGAAAAAGGTAACAGAAGAAACTAAGCAAAATTACAATGATCAATATAAATAAACAAATGACTACTAGCAGTTACTGACATGCCAGCTCCAGGCCTCAATTAAACTGATCGAAAGATTATGTTTTTATTATATAGAAATGCATTGAATGAAAAGAAAAGTTACTAGCACTTAGACTTTATGAAATGTTTGAGTATAGTAAAGTTTTGAACAATTACACGAATATTTTTCTGCCGCAGTACGAAAATTAATTTCTTCAACTATAATAGTAAGTCAAATTAAATATCAGTTCATTGCTAATTGCAATGTCGGAATAATGCTAACTTTATTGTCATGGAACATAGTAAACAGTTTGTGACAAAATGAATACAGCAAATACATATATAGAAATACAAGATTATTTACTACGACATATTACGGAGTTATGAGACTTCTGCCCTCAGTTCTAATGACTGTTTTAAATAGAAGCCAAACATTCTAACATGTTTATAATTCGTTGGATTAAGCAATAGGACCAGTTTTTGTTCATCCGACATATTTTGAAATTGGTCATCTTCCGAAATAATGAGTGTAGAATTAATTTTATTATCCCCCCCCCCAAAAAAAAAAAATAACACCGATGAGTTTCAATTCAGTTCGAAATTGTTTCTTCATAGTGGTATTTATTTTGTCATAATTTAAATTTTGAAGATCCCTTACTTCTTTGTACTTCAGCTACGCATGCAAATTATTAAATATGATTGTGCGGCCGCCCAATATTGATTAGTCTGTCCGTCCGTTAAGAATCGTGTCTGGTCTAAAACTTGAGACAAGGTCATCCGTAAGTTCAACAGATATAATTATAAAAAAAAAATTAATCGGTGAAAAATATATGTGTTTATGTCATTACCTGCAAAATAAACCGTATAGTTGTAGGAAGGAAGCTTACCTGTTAGACGTTTTCTCAAATTTTCAAATGCTAAATATTCGTCTGTCCGATAATAACCAAATTTTTTCAGTTCAAGTATATTTGTCTCCAAACGACTAATAGTTTTCTGTTGATCTTTCACAATTTTTAATAAATTGTTTTGGTTCTGCTCAAGAATTTCTATTTTGCCAAAAAGCTGCTGAATAGTAGTTTGCACGCATGCAGAGGCACAGAGTAAAACTTGGCAAACTAACCAAAGTTTTAACAGGGCCATGTTTATTGTATTTCTGTCGAATAGATAATATTTAACAATATATCAGGTACAAGATTCTATTGGTAGTACGAAGATAAGAAACTCCGAAAATGATTTAAATTCTGACAATATGCTTATTTCAATTTGCTTAATTTTTCTTTGCTGGAAATAAACTTTGTTAAATTTTAATTAGCTGTTTTTGAATTTGGAAAGAGAACAAATATACCTAAGGAGCAAACCAAAAAAAAAAAAAACGCAATACATTAGGCAGACAAACCCGGAAAGATAAATGAACAAACACAGGCACAACAAATAAACACTGAAAACTATAAAAACAATGAACCAAAACGAACTCCTATAAAAACCAGGAGTTTAACAACAGAATGAATTTTTGCCACTGTAGGACACAAAAAAAAACCAGAAAGGCCATTTCATTCTGTATTTTTTCAATTAATAACTGTCAAACCTGCTCTAAAGGGCACCTCTATATAGCAAATCACTGTCAAAGGGCACAGTGAAAACGTCCCATTCATGAATAAAGCATGTAAAATTAACCTCTCTATAAAGAGCACCTGCTATCCACCTTTTTTCTGGTCCCTTAGCTGCCCTTTATAGACACGTTTGACTGTCATTTCCTGAAAAAAATAATAATATAAAAGACGGTATCCAGTTTTAAATATTAACAAACGTTTAATGCTTTATCATTAATATGTCTGCTTTTTCTACCGTAAAAGTCGCGAATTTAGAAGCGCTGTTTGCCACTTGTCAGGACTTTTTTTCATTATGTTTAAATAAATATATGTCATGATGGATTTTAGATATTAGCAAACAAATATTTAATGTTTTAGGTATGTCTGAGTTTTCTACCGTAAAAGTCGCTACTATGGAAGCGATGTTTGTCAGTTGTTAAGAATTTTCTATCAATTGTTGGAATATTTCATGAATGAAGGACACCCAAAACCAAAACTATTTTATTGTTACATGAAAGGAGACATCTGTACTCAAAGGCAAAAAAAAATTGTGCAGGTTCTGACTGTTGTTCGTGTTGGACAGCAGTCTTAAAGACCTAATAATAGATAGTTTGTGTTAAAACTGTCTCCAAAAGCTATGTTTAGATATTTTAGTATATTTTTAGTTACATTTATTTGGTCGTTATTAGATAAGGGTAGTTAAATGTATTACTAGCAGATTTTAAGGGTAGTTACATGTATTACTAGCAGATTTTAAGGGGACACGTCCGACTTCTGGGCCTATATCATACCTTCGTGTAATTTACTACGCGTATAATGTTAATCAGTAACATTATTTATAGTACACGATAATTAGAGGCTCAGGGGCTGACCGAGATAAACCGAGATAAAGCATAGGTTTGTTAAGTGACACGCATGTCTTTTAATAAGGGCTATTTAAATTAACTGAAATTAAATAATAGATTCTTTAGAAACATTTTCTTTACGGGGGGGGGGGGGGGGGGGGCTTTACTCTACATTTTTGATTTTCTGTATTTTTTTATTATTTTTTTCTCAAATTTTTCTTAATTTTAAAATTATTATTATTTATTTTGTTAAGTCATAATTCTCTATTCATTAATTTTTAGCCATTTATTTATATCGTATAAACCCTTTGATATTTGTTATGTTAAACACTTTAACATTTTTATCTATTGACATTCATGACATTTAAGAAAGCAAGACAAGTGTAACAAAGCTTAAAACTTTACATATAAAACTGAAGAAAATACGAGAAAATATGAAATTTACATTTTATCTAAAATTTGCAAAGTATGACAACTTTTTTAATTTCATGTTAATTATCTAAATTCATATAGATATTTTTTACTCTGTGGGAATCTTAATTTTTTGCAGTTGAGTTAGCAAACAAGCACTGCTGATGAGCTGTCAGTAAACGAAATGGCCATACAGTGCATCGAATTTATTTCGCTATTTTGTGATACGTTGCATTAACAAATTCTATAAAAACCGGACATACAGATACAATATAGCATTTGTAAATATTTCAAAGAAAAGGTGTCCATATTAAAAAGGTAAACAGGTATATCGTAATAAATACAATGATGACAACACATTTTGATGTTTTGATGGCAAACTGGTCACAAGATGAAGACTCCTGAAGCGATTTCATAACTTAATTGTTATATGGAAAAATCCTTAATTTAGAACTTTAAAAATATTCTTCAATTCAGTTTAAGGAAATGGCTCACTATGTTGCGTTTCATATTTGAAAATTTCCCAAAACAAGGGAGTGATGTATTCTAGTTAATGAAATGTACTTTTCTGTAAATTCCATTGAATTTAAATTATTTTATTAGGTGTGAATTTGTATTGCAAAACTATCCATTAGATTGTTCCTAAGCAAATGTTTGAATCTTATCAGTCTTTTTAAACATTGATTTTATATACCGAAACTCAATACGTAATATATTCAAGTTCATTTATTTTACTTACCTTATAAGCTATCTGTATATGGTTCGATAACTACCAACGAAATTTTAAGTTTTATTTAAATATAAAATTTACTTGAACCATTTAAATTAAAAGGAAAATCTATTTCAATTGATCTTTTGGTGCATGTATTGACTATGAATGACATAGCCTAATTTCTTTTGTCTATTCATACACTACCTATACCATTAAGCTTATATATCTGCATTCAAGGTTCTATACATTGTAAATGCTAATGGAAATTTTTAATACTTGAATGAAATTGATGAATTCCATAGGATTTTAACTTATTTGAAAAAATGGGCCCGAAATTAAAAAGACGGGATATAGCAAAATTAATCACATGTACTATTTGTGAAAGACCTATGACAAAACCAAAATGTCTGACATGTATGCATTCGTTCTGCGAAAAGTGTTTGAGTTCTTATATTATCAAATTGGCGGAAGGAAATGGAAAATCTTTAGAAAGTTTTAAATGCCCATCATGTCAAGCAGATAATCGAATTCCTGATACGTCATTACCTATCGAGGCTTGGGTACGTTTTATATCTCCAAGTGGTTTAATAATTTTACTGTTGGAGAATATGTCGCTGGAAGGTCATCCCAAATGTCATCCTTGTGCACGCGGCGACAACGAGGTGGAAGCAACGTCTTGGTGCAAAGATTGTGGGGAAGCGTTATGTGAATCGTGTTCGAGCTATCACACCAAAATCAAAATGCTACTTGATCACAAAGTTATCTCCCTGGAAGAAATGAGGGGTAATCCTCAAACAGTTTCAGACGCAGACGAATTTTGCCAAAAACACGGAGGGAAACGCATTGAGGCATTTTGTGATGATCATGATGCGATATGCTGCGTGGAATGCGTAACAGAAAATCACCGACAATGTAAAATGGTGTCCACATTAGAACAAATTTCCGCAGGAATTAAATCGAAATTGGATCCTTTATTTTATAGAATGGGGGAATTGGAAAAGCAAGCGGTTTCAGTGGTCGAAAATAGGAAAACAAATATGGAAGATTTGTTGAAACAAAAACAGGATATTTTGACTGAAGTAGCTCGAACAAGGGCGCAAATAAAGCAATATTTTAAGACTCTTGAAACAAAGTTACAAGACGATATTGCAAAAACACACGAAGCACTATCGGAAGAATTACAATTGCAAGCAAAGAAGTTTGAATACATATTTAACACGTGTGAGAACGGAAAAAAGATTCTATCAGCCTCTTCTTCATACGGGAGTGATAAGGATACCTTTCTTACGGCATATAAACTTAGAAAGCAATGTGAAAGACACGAACTATACATTAAATCACAAAGTGAAAATATACTTCGTCACGATTACAGCTTGCATATGAATGAAATAATTAAATCATTCACTGAGAAAGTTCAAAATATGGGAAATATGTCAGTAGAACAAAAACCTACCAATTTGCTCCCTGCGTTCTACAAAGATATGAGAGTTTCCAAGATCGCTGAAATGTCAGGGAAATCCTGGTCTGACACTGGACACTGTTGGTTTACTGGATGTGTCTTCTTAAAAGATCTTGGTTTGATAGTAATGGCTGATTACCGGAACAGGAAGTTAAAATGTTTCAACGCTACTAACACCTTAGCTACTGAACTTGTTCTTGAAGATAATCCGTGGGATTTGTGCTATCTTGAGAGCGATTTAGAAGGCAGTTGCATCATAGTTTCATTTCCAAATGATTTTTTGCTGAAAATTGTTAAGGTTGATAGTGGTGGGAAAATGGTTTTGACAGAAACTACCTATGAGATAGGGGCTGGAGGGCATGGTTTGCACAGAGACGGTGACCGCGTTTTTATAGCATGCTCAAACGAGATTAGAATGCTAAGCTTAAAGAAACAAGACGTTTCAAATATGCCTGTTGGAAACCGCGGAGCTAGGTACGCCATCTGTACCAAAAAATCGGGAATTTGTTATACAACAAAAGCATCCGTGACGTGTCATGATAAAAGAGGAAATGAAAACTTTCGATACAAAGACCCAGATCTCCGTTCTCCACGTGGCATAGCAGAGGATGACGAAGGTAACATTTACGTATGTGGCATTGATTCAAACAATGTTCATCAACTTCTTCCGGACGGGACTTTCCTAAAAATAATTCTTTCTAGTAAGGATGACATTAACAATCCGTACGCCATTCGTTTCGAACCGAAAAGCACTCGATTTATAGTGACCCAAATGGATTCTGATGTTGTTCATCTCTGTCAACTTGTTACTATGTGGTAATAACTCAAGGGTGACTTACATTAAGTTTTTAGCATAATATTTTTGTTAAAAAGAAATAATTTCTCCCTTGTTTCATTTAGAATTTATATGAAAACATGATAACAACCAATAAAACTTATTCGGACTTCCCCTCAGTGTCTGTATGTCATTTGAGAAAGTCAGTTTTAGGCGCTAGAGTGGAATTTTTGGCTTGTGAATACCCCTATATATGTTGAATGAGGGTTCCATGGCGACCTCTTTCTGTACTAATTAGATTCCGCTTTAGGATTTGTTCTCTGTTGTCTTTTTAAACTTTATTTCTATTATTATAATATACTGCTGTACTTCCTTCTACACGTCCTAGGATAGTTCAAGTTTGCCTTCATCGGTTTTCCTTAATTTTTCTTTCGACATTGGGACTGACATTAAAAAATTTTCTTTCTAATTTGCTGATTTTATCAGTGTTTATGGAAGTTATATAACCTTAACAGTAAAACATTCAGCAAGTTTTCATATGTCATATCGTGTCATTCTTTTGTAACGTTTCTTATTTATATAAATTTATAAAACTAGATCAGTCTGAAACAGAATATTATCTTAATCATCCAAATATTCGAGGTACGCAAATTGCTCACAAAATTTAGGATCAGTGACCATACACTACTAATTGAAATCGGCAGATACAAAAAAAAAAAATACCAAGAGAAGAATAATTGTGTATCTATTGTAAAAATGAAATTGATGACGAATTTCATTTCTTTCTGTCCTGCGATTTAACTAAGAATTTTCGTTCAAAATTATTTAATTACATTGTATTTTAATACAGTCGTAAATAATTTTAATAATTTTACTAACGTTGTTAAACTTAAAAGGCTTCTGAACCTGTCAACACCAATATAAAGTAATAATAAGATAATAAAACAGTTACATCCTTTATAGAACAGTCATTAGATCTGAGAAGAGGGGATTATCATGACAATTAACTGTTTATATATCTTCTTTATAATTACATTTTGTGTGTGTGTGTGTGTGTGTTATGTTGTATATTGTATGAATATATATCCCTATTGGGATTGTTTTATGCATTAATAAAGTTAAATTAACTTATTTGCCTGTCACGTTTACTGAACAGCACTCAGACACCAGTTGTGTAAACTGCCTCGGTTGTCTCGTGGTAGTGTGCTCGCCTCAAGTGCGGAAGCTCGTGGGTTCGATCCCCGACCGGGTGAAACCAAAGACATTAAAATTGACATTTGCTGCTTCTTCGCCAAGGACGCGAGATCCAAGAGTAGGAGCACAGGACTCGGAGTCAGTATAATGTATCCGTATGGGGTGAAATGTCTTAATTCCTGCGGACAGTTACCTCGTGAGCTAGCAGATAACAAATCCGACTCAGTGTCTTCTAGTACAAAGCAGGGGTCATATTCATATCATATCAACATGTTCTCGTCCTGAAATGCTCTTAATGCTTGCCACTGGACGTTAAACAATAATTGATCCATCATCCAATTGTGTAACATGAGGACATATATGCAGCATGCACTTGGAAATGACAAATCAAACAGACAATCGTTATTTAGCAACTGAACATGAGAATAAGCAAGCATATTTCATATGGATTTGGATAATTTCACAAATATGAAGTATAAATTTGTCTCATTTCATCGAATGTGACATTATCACACTGGAATAAGACGTGAAAAAATAAAATAACAAAAATAGCGAACTCCAAGGGAAATTCAAAACGGAAAGTCCTTTATAAAATTGCAAAATCAAAAGCTCAAACACGTCTAACGAATGGAAAACAACTGTCATATTCCTGACTTGGTACAGTCATTTCCTTATGTAAAAAATGGTGGATTAAACCTGGTTTTATAGCTAGCTAAACCTCTTATTTGTATGACAGTCGTATAGAATTACATTATATTGACAACAATATGTGAGCAAAACAAACAGACATAAATTTATAAATATATATTTATCGGCGTTAAAACGAAAGCGCCACTTATTCGAATACCGGAAACAAGCGTCAAGCATACGTTGTAAAGACATAGAAGAAGTGCTTATACATGATATGTCATCAGCGAGGGTTGGGCTGTAATTATTAACAGTAAGTATACCTGTATTTGCATTACATTTTTCAAGGTCACAATTTAAGTCATTTATAAACACTAGGTATAATAAACCTGATAGTACACCACCTTGCCTAACACCATCACAAACTTGGAGGATAATAGATTGATATTGGTTAACCACTATTGCACTTTTTGTATTATAATGACAGTCATTGATTATTGACCACAATTTACCATTAACACCTAGGTTAAACAATTTAAACATAAGGCCTGCTCTCCAGACAGTATCAAAAGCTTTTCTGTTATCTAAAAAGCTAAAAATATTTTACTAAAATGCTCAATGTTATGAAATATAGTTTCATGTAGGTTGAACGATGCGGTTAGAAAACCAAGCTCCTTCTGAAACCCCTGCTGTTGAAGGTTCGGAAATTGTACTTTATCATCCAAAGCGCATAATAATCTTGACTTGATGACATGCTCAAACACTTTCAATACACACGAAAGCAAACTAATAGGTCGATAACTCTCCGGTGAGGTTTTCGGTTTGTTGTTACCTTTATATAGTGGGACTTAAAGGCCTAGCTTCCATTCAGATGGTATATAACCATTTTTAACAACTAGATTGAACAGAGAAGTCATAACAGCAGCATCGCCACCGTGCAATAAATGTTCATGTTGGATTTCATCATGCCCAACTGCTTTTTGTGCTTTTAAAAGTTTAAGGATTTCTTCGTCACGTATCAGACCACCAGCAGACATTCGTCATCAGAGCTACATTTTGTCCGAAGTTCAGCATACGTGCGTTTGATGTGTTGTTTCATTTCATTGTCATTAATATCGTCATCAGGAGGTTGGTAAAGTTTCGAGAATTACTTCGTGAATGCATTTGCTATGCTTTCCAGTGTATTCTGAATGTCATTCTCGTGAACAATCTCGGGGTATATTCTAGATTAGACAGTTTGTTTTCTCTTGATGAGCTTCCAGAACAGGCGGATATCACACTCTGCTGCCTCGTTTAGGTCGTCGTAGGACTTTTGGATATATTCTTCCAATATTTAACGATTAGTTTTAGAATTCTAGTAAAAATGTATCCTGAACTTTTAGCATGTTATTACCCATTTGCGGAAATGCTAGACCTTCTAAATGACTCTATGTTTTTGTTCTTTGAAAATGATACAGATCAAGGACTAACACAGTGACTGAAGGAGCATCTGAAAGTTCAAATACAAGATCTTTTTGCAAAAGTTATAACATAGCATCTTCAACAAAATTGCAGATTTATTATTTCTCAATATAATTTTTTGTGGAATCTTAAAGAAATCGAGCCTATTACCAAATTTTACAACATTTATAATAAAGTATCTGACTAAAATTTTACAGAATATTTTAGTCTGTCTTTAACCGAAACTATAGTTTTTTCCGTCATCAACCATAAATTATTCATTCAAAACGTGCAAATTATACTCTTCTTGTTCACTGTTTATATCCGGCTGCGCTTGTGATGGTTGCAGTGGGGACTTTACGTGCCATCAAAAACTCTTGATTTCCGTTGCAAGAAATTGGGAGGAACCTTTGGATAATGTTATTGAGTCTGTCTCTTTTTAGCGGCTGCTCTTGCGACTGTTGCATGCGCGGATTTTAATAACGTCTTTAACATTATCAGCAAAATCAGTCAGTATACTCCTCTACGACATCCCATCCGTGTTTTTCAGCGAGTTTCACAAGTTTATCAGTTTATTTCTGTAATTCAGAGCTTTCTTTGGGGTATTTGGATGACAACTTGCGCGCATTCAAAAATGGTTTACTCGCGAATGGAAATTAATTGGTAAATATAACACCGCTTGTAGATCTGTTCAAATTAGATCACTTGCACTGTAATAGATTACTGCGTGTAAATCTAAGCCACCCTCCGTGAATGCCAAATGTTGTCCACTCTTATACATGTATTTCATTGTTTGTCATCTTATGTTGACAATAAAAGAACGAACTCTATTTTGGTTTCATTGTTTCTATCTTTTTATTGTAATAGGTTCGTCTATATACTAGGGCTTCCAAAGAGGCCAACACCAATCTGGTTATAGGTTTATTCAGTATACAATGTATATAAATAAACAACTCTGTAAAATAACAAGAGTGCTCTGGGTTTCAAAGAGTCAACACCTTTTTATTAGCTCACTTGGCCAAATGCCATGTGAGCTATTGCCATCACTTGGCGTCCGTCGTCGTCGTTAACAATTATACAAAACTCTTCTCCTATGAAACTACTTGACTAATTAGAACCAAACTTGGTATGAATGTTCCTTGGGGTTCCCTGCATAGAACAGATGTGGGGATTTTTTATTCGTCGAAAAACATGGCCGCTGTTACTAAAACTAGAACATAGGGGTCAAACAACATTTTTTCGCAAAATATATTAAAGTCTTTAAAATGTCAAAGCACATATGAGAGATCACTATTTCAAATTTCAAATTCTAAGCTAGTCTAAGTGCAGAAGATGGGATGCAGCATCAGCAAACTGAAGAGGTGTAATCTCCTGGTTCGGTAGGCGGGTCTTGAGTGTGGTTAGTCTTGAGTCGATTTCTCTGTACTTGCGTTTTCTTGGTACACGTTTTCCCCCGGCTTGGTACTGGTAGGAAACTGTAAACTAGAGGGAACATGGTACCGTCAACAATAGCATGGAATGTGTAAAGCTGATAGAATAGGGTCGGACAAGAATAAAATGTGCCGTCTGCGTATACTGTATCTGATGCTGCCAAGTGAGTAAGATTCTGTTGAGCGTTGAATAGTATAATGCGTCCAACGGTATTGTCGTCTGCAAGGAGAAAGGACTCTCCAGTGGTGGACCGTCTAAGTGTAGGTCTGCTGTAGAAGTTGGTAGTGCGTCTCTCGTTGTAAAGCTGGTCTTTGCAGGATCATAGAGATCTCAGAGATTGCTTAGCTTGGAAGCAAACACAAAATTTTATTACATCATTTATCATATGATTATTTATCTTAATCAATTAAAAAAGTAGGTAAATATTTGGAATCCAACAAATCTTAGGTAAATTTACCTGTAAAATTAATTAGTGACTAATTACTAAAACAACATAATCCACTACAACAACACCTATTGTTCTTTGCATGTAGGAATAGCCAGAATACTATTTTTTAAAATGTTGGAATAGCCTGAAACTACTGAATGGATTTGGATAAAACTTAGCATGATTGTTCCTTAGGGTATCCTGCACAAACTTTATGCTTCGATTTTTGATCCGTAAAAAAACATGGCCACTGTTACTAAAAATAGAACATAGGGGTCAAACAACAGTTTTTCGCAAATATCTCAAAAATCATTAGGTTACGGCAAATTCTGGCATGTTGAAAGTGTTCAGCATGATGAGAACTACCTGTGTGCTGATTTTCGTGAAAATCTGTCAACTGATGTTAGAGTTATTGCCTTTTTTGACATTTTTGGCTTTTTTTTATGTTATTATTTCAAAAATCTTCTTCTCTGAAACTACTATTTAAAATCAAATGAGACTTGGTAAGATTGTTCCTTAGGGTATCCTGCAAAAAGTACATGCTTGGATTTTTGGTTGGTCGAAAAAAATGTCCGCCCTTACTAAAAATAGAACATAGGGGTCAAAATGCTGTTTTTTGCTATTTTTTCCTGAATTATAGAAAGAAAATGAAGACGAAAGCTACTTTCAAGGTAAACATGGTATCCCAAGTTGAATGGTGATGATGAAAGTTTGTTTCGGACGGCCATTTTTAAAATGGCTACCATTTTCCCGCCATTTTTTTACACTTGCTCGGATTTCAACAATATTTGGTTTTTCCTTAGTGTATGGTGATGATGAGAATGTTGTATAACAATGATTAAACTTCATAATATGTGAGCTTTTAATTGCTATCACTTGGTGTCCGTCATCATTGTTGTTAACAAATTTTCAAACATATTCTCCTCTGAAACTATTAGGGGGATTTGGATGAAACTCTACAAAATGACAGATGAGTTAAGCATGATTTATTGGATAAAAACCAACAGCTTAGTCAATATGATCAAAGATCAAGCATAATAGAAAATAAAAAGCCTTAACCCACAATTTTTACATAACTTCTTTCAAACATTTTTAAAACGAAGACAACATATAGACCAAAAGATTTATACTTTTATTTGAAGATGAATTAAAGCTTGTATTTTGTATTGTGAATCATCAGATTGACCATGACTGTATCTTAATCAAGCGTAGGGAGAACTCGTGCCCATTTTTTTCCAGAGGTTCTTGAAAGGCTTTTAAAGGTATTTTCAGCATTTTACATGACCTTTAATACTCAGTTTAATTTACAACAAACATTAATATATTAATTTAGTTTATAGTGGATTGTTTGCCAGGTGAGCGATTCAGGCTCTTGAGAGCCTCTTGTTTTTTACATGCTCGTGATCAAGACCATATTGGTCGAAACGTTGGGTATTTTACTGCTCTGGGTTTCAAAGAGTCAACACCTTTTTATTTTTATTTTTTACATGCTCGTGATCAAGACCATATTGGTCGAAACGTTGGGTATTTTTAACTTTTTAGTTTGTTGTTGTTTTTTTTTTCGATTTTATATTTGGTTTTGTTCGACTTGTGTATTTCATACATTTTAGTCGTTTTATGCCCTTCTTGACAGCTCACCATTTCCATTTGTTTTTCTTGAAAACTATAATATACTGATTTTTTTGGAATTCATTCTTCAAAATATCAATAAGAAAACAAATAAGCGTACATTTTAATAAAGTAACATTACGGTAAGCAATTATATAATACAATAAAATCATATATGCATATAAAAGTCTCTTCCACATTATCTCAAAGAAGTTTGAAATCAATTATCATTACTTTGTTTTGGTGTACTTTTTTTTTTTTTTTTTTAATGATTTAAAAAAAGAATGAAATTGGATTAGCTCTCTTTGAACAGCATTAATGAAAGCCGAGCAAACTTTGAAAATTAACGTGTATAATTACTTTTGTATTTCACTTAAACTGTTTTAAATATATTTTTAAAAGATTCGTTTAAAATGGATTTGAAATATTGATATCTGTGGATATTATTTGCACAACGATTATTATTATAAATGCAAGTATCATAGTGTTTATATGGCTTCTAAAATGAGTATAATAACTTTTAAATGTTGCTTTATTTATTTTAAAAGCAATTTTATTCTGTCTAGTTGACATCGTATTTTTATGACTGTTAATTGGGCCTAAAAAGGTTTCAACAAAAAAGCTTCGCGAATATACACAATAAAAGAATAACAACTCTAAAAGTCTCTAGATATCCAATTGGGGTATACCATTATACTCCAATTGGGGTATTATAGCCCAATTGAGGTATTATATCCCAATTAGGGGTTATTCCCAATCTGTTTAAAGTCAGAATTGGACTTCAGTTTATCCTGCAATTCGGAGACAATTAAAACTTTTTTCTAATGCAACGTTAATTTAGGTATCAAATAAATGCACCGCGTCAACTGCATTAAAATCTGTAGGGCAACGAGAACAAGGGCTAGCACTATCATTCACTTAAGCTGTAATTTCCGAATTGGACATATTTTCAAGAGAAAAACTGTAGACACCCTTCGAACGTGTCGCATTGCGATTATCATAATATACCACTAGTAAAAATCACCCGTGCATAAAAGAATTCATTAGAATTTATTCTCAATTAATTTGCATATCAAAGAGGACGTAGTAAAAGGTATACAGCATGGTAATGTAATGATGTAACCACATGATATAAAAAACAAAATATATGACGTAATAACTTATAACGTAACCACATAACCTAAATATGTAACTACATAACATTATAACGAAACCACAGAACATAATGAAATAACTCCATAACATAATCACATATCCTGGGAACGTATCTACTTAATATAAATTATCTATATAAATAACCCTCTACATAAGACGGCTATGGCGTTCCATAGTATAGAATTTACATCTGGGTCATAGATACTATGGCAATTGTAGGTTGTCTTTTGTTAAAATAACAAAATATTTATTAAATTCCGATTTATAAAAAATATTTCTAATAGTCTTATTATTCGATAATTTTACTTCATATTTATCACGTGACTTTGATCAGTTGATAGTCAACTCATGGCACAAATGGCATCTACACCAGTGAAAAAGAAAATGGCAGTAAGTATTTGATTCTTACCCATGTTTTGGAACCTTTCCGTTGCTTTTAGGTAGCAGGAAATAGGTGATACAATTCCCAAGTTGGGGTATGATGATATACCCTAATCGGGGTAATTTGCACGAATACATGCACCTTATTCAAAATGCGTTCTGAAATTAACATTTAACATAGGATATAAAGGGAAAACGTCAATTTTTCGACAATTTTGCTCGAAAAGTCTATAAAAACCATTGATGTTAATCCTACAGTTTCTTGAAAAACTAATATTATATTGCCTCATCCACGAGCTTTCTGATGATATAAAAATATTTGGGGGTCCCCATGCTTGATTTCTTTGTATCTGCTGCTGAAGATAATATCAAATTACTAATTTTGGTGATTTTTTCAGGCAACGTCATGACGTCGAGCGGTCGATAACGTTTATGTGTTATTGTATATTTTTTAATTTTAATGTTTTTATTAATGTTTTTATTAATTATTATTTATTTATTGATCATTTTATTTATTTATTTATTTTTCTTTCTGTAAGGAGTTGCAGATTTTATTTATTATTTGTTGAATGACAGTGTTTGATTTTCATGTTGTCGATGGATGATTTGTATTGCAACTGTATCCTTACAGTCCCGTAAAATATTAAAATAAATCGCAGTGCGTCAAGTGGACCAATTGCAAATCCACGTAATTTGAAAGCATTTTTTATTTCAAAGTTAAATGTAGAGGGTATTGTCGTTATCACAAAATAAAAAGTTCTAACAAAAAATTCTTGCATGCGAAAGATAAGCAGGAGTTTGCCGCTTCATTTAAAAATAAGAGCTCAAAATTCGCCCCTAATTCAAATTAAAAATAAAAAGTAAGTTTTATATTCGCCTGAAAAAAACCCATCCCGTTAGAAAAAAAATGATTTTGCTCGCTCGCACGTATATTTACCAAAGAACTTAAAATAAATTTTTTGTGTAACCAAAATAAACAATTAATGTACATTCTCAATGCATCATGTCATGAGATCATAAAATGTGTACCTCTAGGTTACGTGAACAAAGTGTTACGTGTACCTCAAGGGTACGTGAACGACCTATTACGCGTACCTCTAGCGTACGTGTAACAAAATGAATTATGACCCGAATGGCCCTTCATATAGTTCAGCAATGGTGTTGCGTGTATTTGCATGTATTCATGTTAAGATATAATTAATATTACATACATGTAGAAGCACACTACTACTTCATGCACATCTTCAGTATGATTGTAAACATTCTGCAATGTTTCAAAGGCCTTGGTTAAGAGCTGTAGGATGGGTTGATGACACAAAATTAGTACTCTACTATCTACGTGTACATAGACGATTGTTGCAAAAAAAAATGTTCATATTCCACAAGAAAGAAAATCTGGAAAATATTCTGCAAATCACATCATAATCCTTCAATATGTCCATAAACATTATGCAAAATTATTAGTGTTTTCCGGTCACGAGTTGAATATTTTCGATATTCAAATTCTTGAATTAGTTATACTGTTTATTACATTGATAAAATTGACAAAAAATGCTTCAAATTCTTTAATACTACACCCAAATGCAAAAAATGCATCAGCCATTCAAGCATAAAATGTGGGTCATGATGGCTCAAATATCTCTGAGTTCTGTTCTACTATATACCATCAGTATATTGTCATAGGCTATTTAAAAAGTTACAGAATTCTAGAATTTAACCAAAGTCAATGCAGGTCATGGTGACTCAAATGCTGCTCGTTTTTATTGTATATGTACTATATAAGATGATTTAATAGTCATAATGTCTTTGTTATGTCACAATAGGTTTATCAGAAATGGACCTAACTGCAAATACTTGAGTCATTGATTCATGCATGAAATGTAGATCATATTGTAGAAATGCGTTGTATAATATCAGAGGATTATAGTGATGAAGTATAATTGGTATATTAAACAATATGGATTCCTAGGTTATGAAATTTAACGCAAAACTTTATTAGATTTAGCAAAATGTTGCTGAACTGCGTTCAGTGATATACGAGGACTATAATGGTATATAACTGACACATCTCCATGTGGTTCTTAGAAATGGACCTCACCACAATAAATTAACCCTTTCGCAGACGATTCCCGGTTTACCGGGATTCCCGAGTCAACTCGCTGACTACAAGTCCCGTTTTACCGGGATTGTCACATAGGTTTTATATTTCCCGCTCTTAGAGCGAACATCAAGAGTAATCGTTCTTATATTTGAAACCCAGATAAAGATAAAACAATGGCGCATCTTTTACAAAAAAATAACGCGTGAAAAAGACCAAAATTTGAGGATTTTATGGGATTTTAAAGTTAGGAAAATGAATTTTAGAAATTTTTTGGCAAGATTGGATGCCAGGGAAGTATCTATTGCGTATCAAACGTGCCGAATTTGTCCAAAATTGATTGGAATGGACATCGATAATTGGAAATAATTTTTACAATTTTTAATGACAAAATTGCATATTTAGAGCGATTTTAACCATATTTGAATAATTTCACCATATCCAGCCTCGGAAACCCCTGTCTGCTACCGAATCTTTGCATTTTCATTCAAAAACTAAAAATATCGCGAAGATAACATCTTTTTTTAACATTTTTATTCAAATAAAGAATAAATGACCCAAAATTAATGCTCTAAAGCATTTACAAAGAAATTGTTACATATTTACATATTTACAAGTTATCTAATGTGAAAAGCTAAGACATCTCCATTTTACTCTACATATAGAAAAGAAAATTTAACCTTATTTGTCCATCCTGCTTGATTAAACATTTTACTGATGAAGTCCCCACCGGAAGTAACCATTGCACGATGGCTTCCCTGACAAGATGGCAGACTTGAGTGGCTACTTTTTTGTAATATATATATTTATAACACTGTCTTTGTATGTACTCAATAGAGAAAAATGCAAGTCATAAATGTTTTACATTTTAACAAAGATTCTTCCTAAAAACGTGGATACAAAACCTGACTTGGGAGGATAGAAAAACATAAAATTTGTATTTTATATTTAAACAAAGTGAAATATTATAATACTTTAAATTATGAGTTCTTCGTATCTTTTCATTTATTGCAAGGTCGCCAGATTCATTTTTTTACTACCACGAAGTTATTACTATACGGAGAGTGAAAAATAGGTGTCAAAAGCTAAAGACAAGGAGGAATCTAAAGGGTCGTTAACAGATAAATGGAGATGCAAAACCAAAATGAGAAATGGCAAAAACAAAGAACAAACACACAAAAATGAGGAAAAAATCTTATTTTTTTTGTGGATAGACAAAAATATGGTCACATATGTCTTTCAATTTTCACCATGTTACCTAAAATAAAAGATAGGGATTGAAAAACTTTAATAATGCTCCACATCCGCGTCAAATAACTTTGTCTTTAAAAATTTCTTACACTTTTTAAAAGGTTTAGATTAGGTTAATTTAGATAGATAAAACCAATATTTTGCAGAGTAATACAGACTAACGTAAGAAAACATTTCTTTTTTGGGGGAATGGGATGTGGTAAAGTGGTTGGTGCGATAACAATATCCTTAAATGCTTCCAAAAGCAAAAAAAGCCAAAATCAAAATTAAATTTGAGTCCACCTCAAGAACAATCAGTGCTTGAAATGCAAAATATAACATTGTTGTGCCTTAGGGCCAAGGTAAAATTTATCAGGGTATTGGGACCAATGCATATCAGTTTCACTGTAAGTTTTAAAAAGTCTTCGTCCCACTTTTTAGAATTAAAATAAAACTACATGTCCCATTATAAAATTCAAGAAAAAAGTACATGTCCTATCAAATTTTTGATATTTTACAAATTTATAACAATTAGATAATAAAAATACATTAAATCAAAAAAGGTAAAATCAAAGACCTGAAGGTCTTCAAGGGTCGGCTGGGATACACAAAATTTTCTTTAGAAACAGCTGGAACAATGAACCTCATAATCAAACTCGACTAATGGTTTGTCCAATAAACTTAGTATTGTGAATATATGTTACTTCTGCATGACAAATCATTTGAAAATTTTGATTAAATTCCATAAAAGCTGAAATATGTGAGAAATCTAAATGTAAAATTTCGAAAATCTGGGATGTATACTGTGGGAAAAATTTATTACACAAGTTAGGTAACATCTTTCGAAAATATTGCTCAAAGATCACAAGTCTGGAAATATGAGAAAAATTCCTCAAACAATTCCATAACAAGTCATGCACACTTTTAATATGTAATAAAACAGTCTGTGAAATTTCAAAAATCTAAGATGTATACTGTAGGAAAAGTTGATTATACAAATTGGGTACCATTTTTTTAAAATTTAGTTCATCTTTTTATGCAGTACCAAATGCACTGTTCATGTGATGTTATAAGTAAACTTATGTCGTCTGCCAAATGCATCAGAGTTGGTTGCTGTCTAATCAACTAAAAGGTATCAAGTATCATTTTGCAGTGCTCTGATGTGAATTCCATAGTAAAATTATTTCTGACATTTGTAGATTTTACACACATGCACACAGATATGTAGTGTCCAGACGATATATAGTCTGTGTTTATCAATATGCTGAAGGTGTGTTACAGCGGAGAAATCTTAATGTACACATCACACCGTTTTAAATTTCAAAAAAATTCATGAGCCTATAAATACATGCATAAAACGTTATGTAATTTCAAAGATTTTAATTGTAAGATCCTTGGTAATTTATACAATATTGCCAGAAACCATGTTTCATGTTATGCTGTATTAAACGAACTATATTGTGATGATGAACATATTCACAGTAAATCGGTAATTACACATTCTTTTCGATTTTTTCATGCCGAAGATTGCAATGGGTCTGGGCTGATAAATCAGCCGACCCAAAAATCATATTTCTATAACGTTAACGTTTCATAGACAATAAGGTATAATTTTTGCTATAAAGAAAACATTTTATGAGCAAATTTGATAAAATTTGTTAAAAACCTTTGAAATGTATTGTATTTAGGATATTCAAGATATCATACAGTTTAGATAAAGAATTGAAAATTAGTATCCTTCAATGAGCAATTTAAGATATTTCATAAGTGTAATCTTTCAAGTATTAAATTTAATCTTATATTTGTATAATAACACATGTATAACTGATAAAACTAGACCACTTACATTGTAATAGATTACTGCGTATACAATTTGGGTCCAACCCCTAATTGTCGTACTGTACACCAGTTGGGGTATAATACCCTAATTAGAGTATAATAGTATAGCCCTACTGGGGTATCCAGAGAACTTTTACTTGGCAATCACGCAAATGATGCCAAGTATAGTGGTTGGTCACGATTTTTACGACTCGTTATTTGAAAAATCGACAGTACATATCTTCAAAGTGAAAATATATACAGTTATCGTTATCATTGAACTAAATACAAATCAAGTTGAGATCGTAAATTGTGGTGATTTTCGCCAATGGGTATTTTTATTTTTATTTCTTTTCTGTAATTTAAGCGACTGTCTATAAATAAGCGACTACTCAATTTTATTTATAATTTATTGTGGTTTTCTACTGTTGTGTAAATGGATAAAAGTTGTCTGCTAAAAGCATAATCGTGATAACAGACAGATAGTTGCAATTATCAGGTTGACCTAGTTGTCAGCAGCTGGGAAAAATAAACTGACGAAGTCGATAACTTTATTAAAAAAAAAAGAAAGAACAAAAATGAAATTTGCCATAACGTAGTACTTATAGTAAGTCTTCTCATTGTGCTATTTCACTGAACTAAGCGACTGTTTTATTTGTAGCTGGGTTTCTACAATTACGCTTATTGGGTATTTCAGAATACACCACACAACCAGATGGGGTGATTGTCAAGTATCGTGCTACGCACGACCTCTCATTTATTTCTTTTTTTTATTTTGTATTCGCGCAGATTTTTTCTTTTATAAAACTTTGATTGAATGGTCCTTATGTGCCCCCCCCCCCCTTTTCAAAATTATGTACGGGGTACAAAATGAACAACATGGCCATCGTTACTAAAAACAGATAAATCAGCCAAAACTTTTTTAAATTCATCTGAATCAACTGGCCTATTGAGATCAGACTTTTGTGGAATGTTCCTTAGGTGGACCACATTAAAAATTGTGTCCGGGGTCAGAACCATAGAGCAATATGGTCACGACTATTGAATGTCTGAATGGGTCTAGACCATAAACCAATATGGTGGTGGGTATTAAAAAAAATAGAAAATTCAGCAGAAATAACTGTGGAAATCGTTACCAAACCTCAATGGAATGATCCTTAGGTGGTCACCTTTGAAATATTGTCGGGGAGTCGCTTTACCCCTGAAAAAATATGGCACCATAACTCAAAATAGAATAATCAGCAAAAATATTTAAAAATTTTCTTCCCAGAAACAACTGGTATATTGAGACCAAATATTGATGGAATTTTACTAAGGTGGTCCACTTTAAAACTTTTGTCCGGGTTATGACCATATGGACACTGCTATTGAATGTTTGAATGGCAAACTAAATCCAGGCGAGCGATACAGGCTCCTTGGGACCTGTGTGTTGGGTTCTCTTTATATTTGAATGAAGGTTTCTATTTATTAATACTTTGGATGAGTTCGACTATCAGAAAAATCTGAAATAGGGAACCATTTTTTTCGGGTGGAGGACATGAAAAAATATCTCCTGTCGCCTAGATCTTCAAATTTTAATGAAGATTTCCATTCATCAGTACCTTGTATGGTTAGCTTGATTATCAGAGTAATACATGAGCTAGGAGGGAGACTATCATCACAGATTAATTCTTGTTTTTAACTTGATTTATGAAGTTCGAAGTGGCTTCCATACATCATATATGTACATAAAACCTGAAGGGTTTTGATTCTAAAGGTAAAACAACAGACCCCCGGCTTCATATTTTAGAAAACAAAGAACAAAAAAAAATGCATTCGTTCAAAAAACATTTTTGATTCTGGAGTAACACAATTTTTGCTGGCTCTTGAAAACCTTTATACGGATGTGTGGGTTATTTCTTACTAAAAGTCTTTCACTTGATGTAATTATATATTTCACTGAAGAGGTTATCTTTCGTCCGTGGTCCATTTAATACGGTACATAATAGATGTACACATGTAGCGAAACCACAAACAGTGCATACTTCCTCATATTATATTTTTTTTCCATTTTAGATGCCAAAACCCTCAGGGGTGTTAACTCTTTCTAGGGTTGACACTTCAATTTTGGATATTAAATTCTGTACCGTAAATTGTATATATGATACATTTATTGACTTTTATGACCAGGATGTTTCAAACCTTGGATATGTTTTTCACCAGTGTGACGTATAGTTCTTGGATTATTCCCTCTATTTTGTCCATGCATTAAAAACAATGTTGCATGATTTTTCACAGCATAGTATAAATTTATTATATCTTGGATTGTTATTTTTTCACAGATAAGAGACTGTTTTACTAGTTACAAGCATATACATTTTATACATCAATGGTCAAAAGTATTGTAGTATATTCTGTATAACACATCTTTTTCCTTTATTCTATTGCCCACGAAAAATATAGAAATATTGTTGGAATAGACTCAATAGGACGAACGGATATCCATACTGACAGTATCGTGATACAGAGCACACATACACAGAAATAAAAGCTGAACATATTATACATGTAGCATGACACAAACATTAATTCATCGTACTTGAAAATTTGCCTTACACTACATCCCCCAAATTATTCACATGTCGCAGAGATACATTTTTGAACAATTCTTAAATACTATATTGCTACCTTATTACGTATTTCTGGGTTAATTTTCATGTTGACTCAAATTTGCAAAATCCCCATCAAAGTACTGTCTGTATTAGGAAGCATTACATGTATATTGCTGATATTTTCATTTTAGGTTGAAAAGGATCCCAGCCATGATCCTCAGTTTAATATGCGACAAGTCATTTTAGAGGAATGTAAAACACTGATGGGCACTACATTATCGGGAAGGAGACCACTAAACATAGCTGTAATTGGACCTCCGGGGTGTGGTAAATCGTCATTCTTAAACACCACGTTTGCTAGTCTGAATAACGACCGTTGGAGAGAGTACGCTAAACACGGTGATTTTCATCGATCTGGCAGACAAGTGACAAGAAGACTAAAATGGTAAAATTAATTCGCTAGTTCTGAACTTTTATTTAGTTATCGTTAGTAGCACTCAAAACCTCTGACATTGGAAATCTAAATGCCAAAGAGGACAAATATAAGGAACAATGGATCCATTAGACAGAGAAGACAAATGAACCACAAGCACAACAAATAAACACTGAAAACTAAAAAACAACGAACAACACGAACTCCTATAAAAACCAGGAGTGAACCCAGGTGCTCTGGGTGTAAGCAGTTTCTGCTCCGTATACGACACCCGTCGTGAAATTCAACAAAATCAATCCGGTGGTATTCACAAATCGTTGGAGGTACCATTGGGAACAGACAATCGTGAATGTACGCTTCTGCACTGTTACCTACAATACATTTTACTACTGCCACAATTCCTCTCCCATCTTAAATGTTTATATATGAAAATTAAAATCATCGCGTTTTTCATGAAGTTTTGATCGCAATCGCCCTAGTACAAGTCTTGATGTGAAGCAGAAGTGGGTTTGTTACTGTATGTGGGTATGTTGTCGATAAGAAATTTCAGCATGTTAACAACATCAGTCTCAAGAATTATATTTGTTAGAATCAGTGTTTTTTTGTTGTTGAAAAAATAAGCCTTATCATTACCTGATATCAGATAGGTACAATATATATCTTTGGAAGGAACCTTTTTTAGTCCACAAACATTGAATTCTCTGATGAAAAATGGATTTTAGTTTATTAGGTGAAAGGTCCGTATACAGTGTATTGAGAAACGGGAAGTAACATTGATTATAAAATATAATTCAATGTTAATTGTTGTGTCTATGATCAACATAACAAGAACTGACTTTAAAACAGATACCCGATACATTTTTCAATGTACATCTTCTCTTTAAAACTCCGCGAAAGTGCTGCGTGGATTTATAAACCAGTGTGTTCATGAATCATCTCGCTATGATATTTTGTGTTTAAAATCATAATTGTCCGTTTGCAGTCACGTATTTCAAGTATTTCAGTTGTAGGCAATATCTTTTTATCAAAAACCCTGTTTTTGTGTGTTGTATTGTTATAAGGTAAAAATTTAATTGTATTTAAATCTTTATTTTCACCTAATAGAACATGGCAAACAATTAGCCCGAGATGTTTTTCAAACATAAAAAATAACAATATTTCGTTCAATCACAGAACAGATAATGTCAGATAATTGAAAGCAACCATTAGCACTAGAGATAGGGGATTCTAATTTAAAAATTATTATTAGATATTATTAAACGTAATTTTTTGTTATTATATGTTAGCGTTCTTGTTTTCTTGCTGTGTTGGTATTTTAATTTATTATACCCCACGCAACGAGTTGCGGAGGGTATAATGTTTTTGACCCGTCCGTCCGTCCGTCAGTCCGTAAGTCCTGTTTCTTGTCATCGCAACTCCTCTCAAACCACACAACACAATTTCACGAAACGTTTTTAGATAATAAGGACATACTATGTAGTTGTGCATATTGACAGGAAATTGCGATTCATTTTTTTTTTCTAGGAGTTATGCCCCTTTCAACTTATTTACTTTAATGTACTACTGCAACAGTTTGTCATCGCAACTCCTCTCAAACCACACAACAGAATTCATGAAACCTTTTCAGATAATAAGGACATACTATGTAGATGTGCATATCGACAGAAAATTGCGATTCAATTTTTTTTTCTAGGAGTTATGCCCCTTTCAACTTATTTACTTTAATGTACTACTGCAACAGTTTGTCATCGCAACTTCTCTCAAACCACACAACAGAATTTCATGAAAAATTTTCAGAAAATAAGGACATACTACGTAGATGTGCATATCGACAGGAAATTACAATTCAGTTTTTTTTTGTCCCCCGCCGCAACGCGATGCGGGGGATATGGTAATGCCGGGCGTCCGTATGTCGTGCCGTCCGTGCTTCCGTCCGTCCGTCCGTCCACCTTGTAAGCGCTCTAGCAAATTTATTTCTTGACCGATTTGGATAATATTTATACAGTAGCTTTAACTCAATGATACCTCAAGGGAGTTCGAAGATGAGTCATGTCGAAATATTTTTGTAGGAGTTATGCCCCTTAATAACTTAGAAAATTGACAAAATTTTCATGTAAGCGCTCTAGCAAATTTATTTCTTGACCGATTTGGATAATATTTATACAGTAGCTTTAACTCAATGATACCTCAAGGGAGTTCGAAGATGAGTCATGTCGAAATATTTTTGTAGGAGTTATGCCCCTTAATAACTTAGAAATTGACAAAATTTTCATGTAAGCGCTCTAGCAAATTTATTTCTTGACCGATTTGGATAATATTTATACAGTAGCTTTAACTCAATGATACCTCAAGGGAGTTCGAAGATGAGTCATGTCGAAATATTTTTGTAGGGGTTATGCCCCTTAATAACTTTGAAAATTGACAAAATGTTCATCTAAGTGTTCTAGAAAATTTATATTCTCCTTGTATTGGAATAATATTTATACACTTGGACCTAAAGGGAGGTTTTATACATAAACTCCTATCGAAACTTATAAAATTGAAAAATACTGTCTTTAAGAGTTTGTTAGGCGGAATACTTTTGATCAAAGCATTTCTGTTTATTGAAAAGGAGTAAATGTACATTTGTATAAATTCTCAATACACATGGTAAAATAAGATTTCAACACTATACCCATATTGTATAAATGTCTTCATACCACTCATTAACTTGTAAAAAACTTTAGCAATAACCACAAATTGTTTGTCCTTCTATTCTCTCTCTTTGAGAAAATTTTGTTATGTTTCACTTGTCCAAGGGTTTCTGATGCTCTAGCGGCGGGGGACTTCGGAACGCTGTTCGATTTTTCCAGGAGTTACGCCCCTTTGAACTTATTTGCCTCACTATACTACTACTGTTGACTCCTCTCGCTTGGAATTTAAATTTCTCAACATGCTGCCATTCAAATTTGGATAAATATGTGAAGGCAAGCATTTGATTGTGTTCATTTTACTTGTGAAGTGAGATTTTGTTTCTCCAGTGACAATATGAAGACGTGGGGTATGTGAGCGTGCTCACAAAGGTTCTTTAATTTGTCACAGTTTTTTAGTAGATTCGTGTGACAATAAATCCATAGAGAAGTAGGGCCATTACCCCCTGTATTTATTTCACTTTTAGGGCAATTTTCAAAAGTCGCCTAAAACATTTCAATTTTTTTTAGGCAATGCCTGGTATGCGGCATCTAATGATTAACAAATAAGTCACTTAAACTTTTTCTTCGTACCTGAATATCGCTTTGGGAGACAGTTTTAAAACGAAGTTGCCAAATAAACGTATTGACGACAATGTTTCAACGTGAAGGACACTCGGAACAAAAACGAATTTATTTCCGGTAATTTCATTTCATATGACAGTAGAATGGTTTTGGTTCAGCAATATCCGAAAAAGTGAAAAACATTGACCAAAATCGACTGTATACTTTTTTTGTACATTTACACGACTTTTGCGGGTAGAAAACGCGAACTTCCTAATGATTAATCATAAATTTCTGTTTGTTAACATGAAGGTTGATTGTATGCAATCGTTTACGATAAAAAGTAGGTAAATATTTAAAATAAAAAAATTAATGGTTATATTATGAGTGATACAAATACAGGAGAACATGACCATACAAAACAATCCGTACCTGATATATACAAGTCTGAGATTCATCTGTTGTCAAACGGCATTTTTTAGAATTTGCGTCACATTGTAGACACTTGTATATACATATATACATTTTGTATATCGTATTTCAGTTACAGGAAATGTATTTACTACACTGTCTTTGATACAACACTAATGCCTATATTTATCGACGTTCCTGGTTTAGAAGATGACGAACAAGCAGTGAATAAGGAACTGTTAGACCTAGTCCTGTCAGGGAAGGTGAAAGAAGAGGAAGATTTATCAGAAATCTTGCGATTGGGAAAAGAAAACTTTAATAAATTTCGAAAGACATACAGCTCACGTCCATCATATTTCAAAATCAATCGTGTGATAGTCGTTTGTTCCATGAATCCAATATTAAATCTTCCAAAATCACTACTGAACGCCATTGTTGATGTCACCACTCGAATAAGTTTACAGTCATGTGGAAGTTTACTCGAAAAGGTTATTAAATTTCATAGTTTTTGTCTCGCCTGCGACGAATGTCGCGAAAGGCGAGATATAGGTATTACTCTCCACCGCTGACGACGGCGTCGTAAACTTTGTTAAAACCTTAATAACCTTTATTGAGTGGAAACAAATTAAATCCTCAGGTTTTTCCGAAATAAATATATATCAAAATTACAATTCATTCGAGTAATGAATTTATTCCCGGATAAAATATAGAAAAAAAATTTGATAATTTATCCAAAAAATGTAAAAATAGAGTTTCATATATATATATATATATATATATATATATATGTTTGCAGGTTTAAAATAAATTAATAGTAAATCTTTTAATTTTCACAGTGAAAGTCAATGATAAAATCCAAGGATTCTACATTACTTTCAACAACATAAATAACCACTAAATAAATCCTGTTTTGTTTAAAACTTTATTCATAATGTTCTATACAACATAGGTTGTTTCAGCTTTTCCAATATACTGTCTTGAGCAGCACTGACATGAGGTATTTTTTCTTAAATATGCACATTCGGGGCATTAAATATATAATATCGAAAGTTTTTTTAAATAAAGCTCTGAAACTCAAAACTTCAGAACAGGATAGCAAATTAAGGTCAGCTTTGCATATAAGAGTTAAATCAATTGAACAAGTAATAAGCTTTTAATTTCTAGTACAGGGGTGCACAATGAATCTTAAAATCTTCAAGATTGTGGATTTTTAATTTTTTCTTTTTCTTTTTTTTTATTTTCTGTTGTGACGAAAAGAGAAACATAGCGTTGAATAAGTACTATCTTTTTAAAAAAAAACGTCCGACGCATTTTTCGATTTACATCTTTGGTTACTATAAACACCGCTGGTATTCAAAATTACAATTGTCAACAGCCAATAATTAAAAAGTCTTTTTAACGCACCTGGCCTAAAAGGCCATATGAGCTATTGCCATCACTTGGCGTCCGTCGTCCGTCCGTTAACTTCACATTACAGTCTTCTCCAAAATCCCATGGTCAACGGAGACCAAACTTGATGGGGGTGTTCATTGGATGGCCTCTACAAACAGTTTGTTTTTGGTTCTGATCCAAAATTCCACATGGCTGCCAGGGCCATTTATGCACTCTGATTGGCTGCAATTTAAAAAATCTTCTTTCTCTGAAACTAAAAAAGCAATTGAATTGTTGTATTGCAGGAATGATACTTTCATAGTTCTCTACAAAGTTTATGTTTTTTGTGCCTATCTGAAATCCAAGATGGCCGCCAGCGTGAGAGACATTTAACATTGGATCCTAATAGAAAGTAACGTACAAACATCGTCTTGTCAGAAACTGTTTTGCAGATGGAAGTAACGTTATGCCTGAAGGATCAGATAATGGTCCTTAACAAAATTTCTGTTTTTGGTTCCACATGACTGCCAGGGCCATTTATGCACCCTGATTGGCTGAAATTTCAAAAATGTTCTTCTCTTAAACTACAAAAGCAATTGAATTGTAATATTGCCGGAGGTCTTCTACAAAGTTTATGTTTTTCGTTCCGATCTGAAATCCAAAACTGCCACCACCACGGGACACATTTTACATGGGATCCGATGGGAAATACAAACAAACAGCTTCTTGTCAGAAACCGTTTGACAGATGGAATTATTAATATGCCTGAATAATCACATAATGGTCTTTAACAAAATATATGTTTTTTTAGTAAAAACTTTATTCAATTATGCACTCTCATTGGCTGAAATTTCAAAAATCTCTAGCTGAAACCCAAAAATCAATTGAATTGTTACATTGAAGGAATTATCATTGCATGGTCCTCTACCAAGTTTATGTTTTTCATACCAATATGAAATCCAAGATGGCTGCCACTGTGGGACACATTTAACATGAGATCTGTGGGAAATACATATAAACAGCTTCTTTTTACAAACATTTCACACATTTAAACACATCCCTATACAAATCATACTAGAAATGAAACAAATGATACTCATGACCATCTGATTAGAAATTTCACATTTTTCTGTTTCTTGCCTATATAAATCAGGTGAGCGATAAAGGCTCTTGATAGCCGATGGTTTTAAATAGTTATATTTCATGCATATAAAAGATAAGATTTTAGTACTTTTCGCCGACTTTTTTTTTGCGAACATGACAAATAAATTCATTTCGTCCAATCACATACAAGATAATTATCAGTGCTCTTGCGGTTACCATGGTCATGGTCAAAGGAAAAAAAAATCTAAACTATACTAACTGCGTCGGGAAAAAATGAGGAATGAGTTTATTAATCACAGTTCTTAATGATCCTATCAATTATCTTTTCATTTTCATGTTCTTTTTCTGAACAGATATAACTGTTTACGGGGTCTTGACAAATGCGGACCAATATCCAGAGGAAGCTGACGATGGCCGGCAATCAACATTCAGGCAAAGTCTTGGCATACCAGAAACACGTTTTGCTCGAGTCAAGAATTATTGTTCAGCCGTGGATCCCTCTTTAACATACGTGGATACAATCATACCGTCATTAGACGTGCCGGTTCTTAAACTGCTGAAACAGGTAGAGATATATAAATATTAAGGTCGAAATAGGCTGAATTATGGATTTTTATTGTCTCGCCAGCGACGAATAGTCGCGAAGGCGAGATATAGGTACAGTTGAGCTCAGTTCTAACCTCTCTTTAGAACTGTCCTAAGCTGTCAGAAGACCTTTCCTAGAACGCTTCTACCCTAGAACCATACTGAACGGTTCTACCGTAACTTAGAACCATTTATGACCCTGGCAATAGTTTATGAAGTTTAAGAAATAAAATAATTAACTTGTTTTCATAATACCAAAATCAACTTTTATCATACCTAAATATATTATAGAGTTAAACAAAAAGAAAAAAAAAAACTCAGAATAAAGTTTTTACTAAAACTAAATTATTTAATAACTAGTCGGTGTTATTTGCTAGTACATAAAACATTTCTCTACACGTGTTTTGACAAGAGAACACTTTAAATCAAGATTTAGTCCCGTCCCTTCTCAATTGAAATTATTGTGTAAAATGTCCATATGTGTACGTTATGTCTATGTAATTGTTTGATAAATTGGTGAGATGCACCTTTAATTTTAAAATGGGGTATTCACCCTAATCATCTTCTAACTCCTCATAACGAAATAAATATCATCATACGAGCAAAGAGAATTACATGTAATAATACATCAAATGTTTCCCATATAAAAATGGTAAAAAAAATAAATCATTAATTTAAAATAAATTAAAATTTACTTATCTGACACATTTGAAATCTCTGCATTGAAATGTGGGACCACCTTATACACAGCTCTTTATTCAAATGCTGCATTAATTATTTTAAAATGTATAAAAATATTTAGGTTATAATGTGAAATATTTATCAAAATGAGTTTTAAATAATGGGAATTCTATGGTCAGAAGGACGGGCATCCGTGTCTTACAAACAGTTAACACACAATGTTTACTTTTCTTCAGGTATTGACTAGGGAGTATGGAGACGATTGGGAGCCAGAAAAAGGACCAACAAATACACTGACATATGTAAACATGCTAACGGAAATGAGTATCGAATATTTTCCGTTTTTTTCATTGATATTATTGATGTTAATGGTATATTTTTTTATTGGATATTTAGTGAATTTATTGTTATTTATAATACTTGTACTTTCACTTTTATTTGTTTGGAAGAGAAATGAAATTTACAGATTTTTTTTTGAAGTTGCTGAATAATGTCACATTGGTCAGACAACACCGTTATAAATACATGTATATTATATATAATTATCAGCACTATAAAGAAAAAAAAACACTAAATGTTATACATGAAGAGTGTAAAGTCTCGAATAGTTGTTAAGAACGTATATTATGTAAAATAATTCTTCATTTTTTGTGAATTTCATTAAAATTTTGAAATTTTCGATCGACCAATAATTTAGAAATAAATAAATAAACCTCAAAAAAAGCCCTGCTATATCATATGAAATTCTTTTTTTTTTTTTTTTTTCATCGTTTGGATTCGATTTCCAGGTTATCTTATTGTTCGAACGTAATCTTTTACAAAAATCATCTCTGAAACCACTTGTACGGAACCCATGTTGAGCCCGATCATCATTAGTGTGTCTTGTTGTACAAATGTGTCTGGTGATCCCGCCGACCTACATTTTAAGAGAACACTGAGATAATTTACAGTCAACATGGGATTTTTTATGGCTATTTAGCGAACACAAACCGTTATCTAAGATGACAGAGCCGAATAGTTTAAAAGAGGACCCTATGGGGAATTTACTTAAAGATCTTCTTGTCTGAAACCACTTGGCCAATTTGTAAAAACTAGGCAGCAATGGTCCTTAGGTAGTCCTCTTTCGGAATTATATCCGATGACCCCAACCGTCATCCTAGATGGCCGACAGAGCCGAACATAGTTTAACATAGGACCCTATGGGAAATTTGCTTAAAGATCACGTCGGAAACCGCTTGGCCAATTGGAAAAAAGTTAGCAGCAATGGTCCTTAGGTGGTCTTCTTTCAGAATTATATCCGATGACCCCACCGGTCATCCAAGATGGCCACCAAAGCCGAACATAGTTTAACATAGGATCCTATGGGGAATTTACTGAACGATCTTCTTGTCTGAAACTTGGCAGCAATGATCCTAAGGGGGTCCTCTTTCAGAATTATATCTGATCACCCAGCCCGTCATCCATTATGGCCACCATAGTTTAACATACGACCCTATAGAAAATTTACTTAAAGATATTCTGGCTGAAACAACTGGGCCAATTGGAACAAAACTAGACAGCAATGGCCCTTAGGTAGTCCTCTTTCAGAATTGTATCCGAGGATCCCACCCACATTCCAAAATGGCCGCTAGTGCCAAACATAGTTAAACATAGTACCCTATGGAAATTTACTTAAAGTTCTTGTCTAAAACCACTGGGACATTTAGAACAAAACTCAGCATCAATGGTGCCTGGTTGGTCCTTTTTCAGAATTATATCCGATGACCACCCGTCATCCAAGATGACCGCCAAATCCGAACATAGTTTAAGATAGGACCTTATGGGAAAAATCACTTGTTTGAAACCAGTAAGCCAGTTGGATTGACAGCAATGTTTCAGGCTGCCAGTCAAGATGGACATAGTAGTTCCATATTTTATGTCAGTTTCATGTAGGTTTTTAACTCTATATCAGTCATCTCTGAAACCACGAATCAGGGGCCAACTGGAACGAAAACATATCAGTAAAGGTCCCTATGTGTTCTTTCATAATTGTATTCGATTATCTGAACGATACAAGCTTTTATCGTCTGAATCCACTTGCAACAATTGTCCTTTGCTGGTACTTTTTAGAAAGCCAAATACCATAATTAATGCGTATCAACTCGTTGTCCACAAGTATAGTTCTCCATGTTTCGCCATTTACTGTCTGCCTTTTTTCCGATTTTTCTTATTAAAATATAAAGCCATAGTTTAAGGGACATAGTGTAAAAGGTGTAATCTGGTCACTGCCATTTTCAGGATGTTAGGGGCTCATTGAATGATACATATTCTACTTAAAGACATTCTGGGAATTTTTGGAGTTGACAATGGTAGAATTGTTGGTATTTTTTCCATTTTGTGAGTGTACATTTAATAGAAAGACAGATTATAAAGTTTGAGATCATGCTAATATTAAAATACACTTATAACAAGAGTGGACACACTAAATGTCTCGCCTGAGTAAAGATTATCTGATACCCGACATTGCAAGTCAAAGGAAAATGCGTTAAAAGAAATAGTAATGGTCAGGCAACATTTGTCTGAAAAATCTCATGCATGTGATTCAAGCCTAAAACTGTCCAAGCTCAGCTGACTGGTCTCAGACTGATATGTACCCACAAAAAAACTATCAATAGACCAAAAATGGTGGGTTTAAACACATTTATAACATTTGTTGAGAAATGGGTTATTTGTAAAAATTAGATAAGAGTCACTCAAATATAAAATTTAGGTCAAGGTTAGGCAGCAAGAGGTATGTACAGACCGTATGCAGCGCATATAGGTATAACAGCTACGGAGAAATGGACTTAATCATATAAATGTGACTCAAGTGTGAAATTCAGTTCAAGGTATCAGTCAGCAATGTACCCACCCTGGACTATCTACAGACCAAATATGGTTGGTCTATGTATTGGAGTTGCTGAATAATTGATATTATCCCAAAATCGTGAAACAAGTCACTCAAGCATGAAATAGGGGTCAAAGATAAGGTGTCTGATGTTGAAGGGATTGAAGTGGTATATATACCCACTAAGAACTATCAACCAAATACTGTGGGTCTATTTAGTACAGTTGAAGAAATAGACTAAATCATGAAAATGTATATTAAGTCACTCAAGCATGAAATGCAGATCAAGTTCAGCTAACAGGTGTTAGACTCTGGTGTACCCAATAAGAACTATCTACAGACAAAATATGGTGGATATAGGTATTAAAGTTTCTGAGAAATATACTTAATCATGAAACTTGGATGCTGGATGCAAGTCACTCAACAATGAAATTGACGTCAAGTGGCAGACTGGCATGCATCTACCAAAAACTATATATAGACCAAATATGGTTGGTCTAGGTATTACAGTTTATGAGAAATTGACCTAATCATAAAATTGTAAAACAAGTCACTCAAGCGTGAAATTGAGGTCAAGGTCCAGACACGGGTGTCAGACTGGCATGTGCCTATGGTCCGCTTACGTATTACAGTTGCTAAGAAATTGACTTAATCACGAAAATGCGATGCATATCACTCAACCATGAAACTGAGGTCAAGGGCAAAAGACAGGTCTCAGACTGACATGTACCCACCAAGAACTATCTATTGACCAAATGGTGGGTCTATGTATTATAGTTGCTGAGAAATGGACTAAACCACGAAAATGTACAAAGTCACTCAACCATGAAATTGAGGTCGAGGTCCCAAGGCAGGAGTCAGACAAGAACTATCTATAGACTAAATATGGTTGGCCTAGGAATTACAGTTGTTGAGAAATGGATTTAAGCACGAAACTTGGACGCAGATTTTACATTTATGTTTTTGAATTCGGTGAACCATGAAAACGAGGTCAGGGTCACAAGACAAGTATACTGTGGCTGTATACTGTGTCTGTGGACCAACAAATTTAATTGTAGGTATTATGTGTGCAAAGTTATAAAGGTTTTAAAAAAGGTTTTACACCGACGCGACGAGACAAAAAATTGTGCTCCATGACCGCTATCAAAAGGAACCCGTGGGAAACTTTAATTATTACAGATCTTGCCTGAAACTGTTAAGGACGTTTGGAACAAAACTTGGTTCCTGTAGCATTGCTCCTTCGGGGTCCTCTTTCAGGACTTGTATCCGATGACTCTGACCACCATCCAAATTTAAACCACGATAGCAAACCTGGTGAAACATAGAATGTGACCCTATGAGAAATTTCACTTAAAGTTCTTGGTAGGAGTTGTTCTTTTCAGAACTGTATCCGATATCCCAGCCCACTCTCTAAGATTACAGTCTCAGGAAAACTTGAATTATCATTCGACATAACGGGAACATTCACTTAAGATCTTCTTGTTCGTTAATCACAATAGGTCAACTGGAACCAAACTTTGCAACAATGGTCTTTAGTTAGGCTTTGTACTTGACGTTTTTCATAAAGTCAAGGGTAAACTTCATTAAAGTAAAACACAAAATATGATTTGAAGCTATATATTTAGCATTGATTAGCAGTTTATCATTGAAAGATACTAATCTTAACAAAGTATGTTTCAAATTTACACAAGATATTTTTGAAGTCGACACGTTTTTTAATTTACCCGAAAATTGCTAATTTTGTGATGTTTTGTGCATATTTGATTGTTTTATGGACAAGGCGACTTAACTCTAAGACAACATCTGACTTTCATAAGGTAACAGTAGAGTTGTATCCGAATATACAAGCCAGGTTGGGAACAACCATCAACCGGGGTATTGTACCTCAGTTGGGCTATCCGGAGAAACTTTTATTTCTTATTCTTTTATCGTGAACCCGCGAAGCTTTTTTTATTTAATAAATCCTTAGGCCAAATTAACTGACGTGAAAATATGATACAAACTAGACAAACTATAATTGCATTTAAAAGAAATAGTGCAGACTGTAAAAGATATTGTACCCATTTTAGAAGCAAACTAGACATTAAAATAATTGCATTTATAAAAGTAATCATTGTGCAAATAATATCACAAAATGTCCGTATTTGAATTCCCTTTCAAAACTTTTTTGAGAAAAATTGAGGTTATTTTTCGAAGGTGCTCGTTTTCATTTCACGCTGTTCAAAGCGAGCTAACCATTTTTTTCTAGAAGAACTAATTAAAAATTAGTACACAAAAACTTATAATTAAATTCATTTTTCTCTGAGATGAAAAGGGTAGCAGAGAAGAAGAATAGCGTTTGTTCTTTTAATTTTTTGTCATCATACTACGACCGAGGAGGAAACGCGTTTGAAAGAGTGGACAACATTTGACATTCACAGAAGGTGGCTTTACGTTTGAACGGATTGTGTTTAAACGCAGTAACCTATAACAGTGGAAGTGTCATAGTTTTAACATAATTATATCCCTGGAGTTATATTTAACATATAATTTCTGATCGCGGTCAAAACCTTTATGAACAAGCATTCTGAGAGTACTGCTGAGCAATACAATGTCCCCTGCCGGCTTAAGCTGTGAGAGAACACATTAAATTCTCCTTGACTATGTGAATCTGACGCAGACGTATGGACAGAGTGATTCCTAAAAATCGTAAAACTATATTTCCCTTTCTGGAAAACTATTATTTGGCAATAAGTCCTATATCCAATGGCAATAACTCTCACAATATTTATCCGATCAGCATGGCACTCAAACTTGATCTGCAACTCATCATTATAAGCTGACATACCAAAAATAAGACCAGTTGATTAAACGGGTTTTGAGAAAAGTCCGGAAAACTGTAGTGTGACTGACGGATGGACGGAATATAAACCTATAGTCCCCTTCGACGTTGCCCTTAGGGGACTAATAAGAGCGTGTTGTCCAAATACCCCAATTAGGGTTTTCCATTATACCTTAATTAGGGTACTACAGCCCAATTAGGGTACAGTACCCCAATTGAGGGTTGCACCCAACCTGCTAAGATCATCTTGTCTGGAACATCAAAGTCTTTGGTAACCAGACCTGGACCCTAGACGGTTTCCGTTTCAGAATTTCATGTGAAACACGGACCTCCTACAAAGATGGCGGTCACAGCTGGACTAATCCATTGGACCTATGGAAAATTCTTTAAGAACTTACATGAAACCACAATTCAGTTAAAGGCACTTAGGTGGTTATTAATTGTATTTGATTGACATCACAGATTTTACATATCTTTTGGTCCAACACCACAATTGGTCCATTGGTGGTTCTCTTTCAGAATTCATAAATGGCACAGATTGTAAACCAAGATGGTCCTAGTCAAACAATTTATTCTGCTTTAAGTCTAAATAAAATACAGGTGAGCGACACGCTCGTGTGAGTCTCTAGTTTCTATGTACATATTGTTTCTATTTCAGACGTTTTGTAGTTTCAACAATTTACTCATAATTTGTTGATATGGAACCAAGAGTTTGTTGTAAAACGCATAATGACGTCCCTTGTTGAAGACTATACATATTCTATGACCTCTTTCTGTAATTATTTTAGTTCAGTTGTTGTCTCGTTGAAATTTACCCCCATATCTCCTTTCATTTCTAAGAAAACGGTACACCTGTTAAAACTTACAGTGAACTGATGAACTTACGGTAATACATGTTATCTACATCGTACAAGTTTCATTGAAATAGGACAGGTTGGGAACACTCTCTCTGAAGAGTTATTTCACATTAGAAAAGTGTGTCACTCTCTCAATACCGAGAATACGTTATCAGTTATGGAAAAAGCAAACCAATCAACTGACTTTGATATGACAGCTGCAAGTCTGACTTGAAACTTCTCATATATATATATATATAAGCCAAATGTCCTCTATCAAAGATGCCAAATACATTAGAATGCTTATCATGTATGGAATGGAATATCCGCCATAATTATACATTTCTTAATTTGTAAAATGCAATTTCTTAATTTGTAAAATGTAATTTCTTAATTTGTAACATGTATTTTTTCCATCCGTTAGATGAATTTCTACATTTCTTGATTTGTGAAATGTAACTTCTCAATGTGTAAATGCAATTTCTTACTTTGTTAACGTATTTTCTTCGTTCGTTACATGAAATTCTACATTTCTTAATTTGTGAAATGATATTTCTTTATTTGTTCAATTAAATTTCTTCATTCTAAATCGTAACTATGAAATTATAAATTTCTTAATTTGTAAAATGGAATTTCTATGTTTGTATAGGACGTACGTATATTTGTTTTTCAATCGAAATATTAAAACTCTCTATCTGTGAAATGTAATGATTCTTGGTTTGAGTCACGTTTTTGGAAAATGTGTCAATGTAATTATTTCCGCTGATAGCAAATGGAAGTTCCGTTTCTCAAGAAAAACTACAAGTTACAAATCTAGAAGTTACAAATCAAGAATGAAATAGTTCCACAATATTCCGCACGAGGGCGCTATTATCGTTACCGGAAACCATGGATCCATCATATATATATTCCATATTATAAAAAATAAAATATGTAAGTGTCCTAATTTTCTGTCCATATCTAGACAGTTTAGCAATAGATACATGCACTGTTTCGATTAAGGGGGGAGGGGGGAGTAGGGGCTCCCTTTCATCAAATGAACTTCATGTTCATGATGTAACAAAAACCAAGAACGTATATTAGAAGGATAGGAAACTCCCGATATCGCCTTGATAATATCCGAGAAATCTCGCGAATCGCGAGAAAACACGAGATCTGCAGAAAGCTTCAGTGGGAATCGCCGCTTTGAGATTTCTACATCAATTTTTAAGTATAAAAACATTATATGAATAATTAAAAACATATTTAGTAGAAGTTATTTTATGTTATTAAATGATTTTTAACTATAAAAACAACATCAAACACTTATAAACATCATAATAAAAGATCATAAGTAAGGATGCCAGATGCTGCCCATGATGCTGGGACCGAGATGGCATGACCCGTCATGTTGCATTGATTTTTTGAAATTTTATTGCATTTACTTGTATAAAAGTATTTGATTACAAGTTTTAGATAATATTTACGTTTGCATATGAAAATAGAGCGTCTTTTGTCGTGTATTTCACGTGTAATATAACATATAAACCAGTCCTTTTCGGTAAACAAAATGGCGACTTCCATGGAGAATGGCCTTGTATTTTGCAGCTAACTGTGCATTTTTGGTGTGAAATGACGCTTCCAAACTGAATGAGTTCCTTTCCTTTTATATTTTAACGTTTGCATAGCAAGTTTCAACTTTATTTGTTAAGAGGTTAGTCAAATATTGAAGTTATTGAAGCCCCCTCCATCTTTTTTGTCAAATATTTATCAATCAGAGCAGAGATGCTATTTTGCAGCTATCTTGTTGAATATATGCTACACAATCACATATTGCATAATTTTTTTCCATTTCTATGACATTTTTACACTTGCAGAGCAAATTTAAGCTTCCTATGTTGAGAATTTCATTAGATATTGAGCTACAAAATGAAGAAATTTTTAACAGCTCTATTTTGTTTCATAACATCTACCTATCAGAGCAGAGCTGCTAGTTTACAGGTATAAGGTCCATTCACATTGCATAAAAATGCATTACAGTTAATTTTTTCCTTTCATTACATATATCTAGACTTTCAGACAAAAAATGAGCTTCCTATTTTGGAAAATGAATGAGATATTGAGCCTTTCTTTGCTTAAATTAATTTTCATTTTTTTTCATTCTCAAAATAACTGTGAACCGGGGAAATGCAGTTAATTTGCAGCTCAAAAGTCAATATCGGAATAGTAAACAAATTTTACTTTAAAGGTCTTCTGTTCCTTACATGTTTTTGAGCATGCTGAGCAAAATTAAGCCTCCTATCTGGCAGAAAAGTATACATATTTTGTTTTATTTGTCTTATACTTCTGTCTCAGTTGGCAGGGGCAACCTATGAATTCGGTCGGCCAATTGAAGAATGGTTTTGTGTAGTGTAGTATGATGTAGATGATGTACGAATTTAGGTGTAAAAGACTGAAACAATTACCTATGTGGCAGGCTAACTAACAGACCATGTTTTTACAATCAATCATAACACCTGTAATTAACAAATGTCATGTGGCCGGGTGAACCTCAGAAGGTAAGGTGCTATTGATAATTGAATATACAGGTGCCCAGCTGAGAAAAGATTTTTATTTGGATAGAAATGCGGTTTTAAAGATGTGATTATGCAATAAAAGTTTTATGACAACTAGACTTTATGATTTTACTAAGGTATGTCATTTAAGTTGTTTTTTCAGTAGAGAAATAGTTAGACAAATAAATATATTTATTATATTCTGTATATTCCCCTAGCAATAGTTCCAAATCAAGATCAGTGTCCCAAGATAAAAAATCTGACATGTTAATAGAGTTCAAATCAAAAAGTAAATAGCAGATTTTGCAACTCGTTCTTTTTATGACATATTCGTGTATATTTCTCAAGATTAATTTTCTCAAATCAGCTTTGGTCATTTTGAAAGTAGACAATGACTCTTTTAGTGTAGCTTGGGTCATAGCCTTTCTAAATTGAATAGTAGAAAGGAAACTACAAAAGCTCATTAAATAAACAACTTACAACTTACAATCTGTCAAAAAGTAGAAAGGAAACCGCACAAGCTCATCAAATGAACAACATGCAATCAGGACTAATTTATTTTTTATTATAATTAATTATAAATCATCACAGGAATTAGGAATGCTTAGGTAAATGCTCAAACTAAATATTTTTTTTTTTATATTTGTTTCTTTGGTTGTTGAACATCGAAAATAATAAACAAAGTTTTTTAAGTTAAAAACAAATGAGAGAATTTCTGTCATGATGATCGAGACTATAGGAGTTCTAGTTGTTTCATTATCGTAACTAACCGGAAATATTTACTTGAAGCGCGCATAATTGTAGTAGTGAGTAAATACAAGTCACACGATACGCGATATTTTAACGAGATACCGCGAGACACCAATCCTTGTTAGTTATACGTCCTTGCAAAAACATGGTTCTTTGTAGAAAATTACTACTAAAGACGTTATCATGTAGTTCTAGCCCCGCCTCAATCAATCCCCAGCCTATCCGACCACAGCAAATGAGTCCCCCTAGCAGACCCTTCCCCAGAACTCATACACAAGAATCCGGGACAGTTCAGCCGGGGTAAGGTTATCAGTGACCAACAAAGGAGCGCTATCGGACTGATAAAATTTAACAGTGTTGTATATGGAAAAAATATGACAGTTGCTTTAAAATAATTTGTCAGCATTTTATTTGTACAATCATAAACTATTGCCACGTCAGGTAAAAAAGTTCAAAAATTTATCTTCCTTTTGATGTAAAAAAAAATCACTTTATATTATGTTAAAGTGGTGTCCCCAACGATTTGAAAATTTCACATGAAATATGATACGTTTTTCCTACATAACTTAACGGAATTCAATGATGACTTATTTTGAAAATATATGTGCTGTTAACTGTTATTGACTAATTTACTGTTAACTGTTATTGACTAATTTACTGTTATCTGTTTTGAGCAAAATTAAAAAAATGTTAACCTGTTAATGGACCCCCTCTTGCCCCCCCCCCCCCCCTCTTATAAATGTGTCAAATTAAAAACAATCATTTTTTAATTGACTTCTAATTTTATTTGTTAGACATGACAAAATAACAATTGTGACTTTTAATTTAATAACATTTGCCCTGTAGAGTAATAAAACTAGAATAATTGTAATTTAAACTGTTACTTTTTGTCCTATCAGTGACATTTAATATTGATAAACAACCAACATAAAATGTTGACAAATTATTTTAAAGCAACTGTCATATTTTTTCCATATACAACAATGTTAAATTTTATCAGTCCGATAGTGCTCCCTTGTTGGTCACTGATAACCTTAAACCGGCTGAACTGTCCCGGATTCTTGTGTATGAGTTCTGGGGAAGGGTCTGCTAGGGGGGACTCATTTGCTGTGGTCGAATAGGCTGGGGATTGATTGAGGCGGGGCTAGAACTACATGATAACGTCTTTAGTAGTAATTTTCTACAAAGAACCATGTTTTTGTTACATCATGAACATGAATTTCATTTGATGAAAGGGAGCCCCTACCCCCCCCCCCCCTTAATCGAAACAGTGCATGTATCTATTGCTAAACTGTCTAGATATGGACAGAAAATTAGGACACTTACATATTTTATTTTTTATAATATGGAATATATATGATGGATCCATGGTTTCCGGTAACAATAATAGCGCCCTCGTGCGGAATATTGTGGAACTATTTCATTCTTGATTTGTAACTTGTAGTTTTTCTTGAGAAACGGAACTTCCCATTTGCTGTCAGCGGAAATAATTACATTGACACATTTTCCAAAAACGTGACTCAAACCAAGAATTTACATTTCACAGATAGAGAGTTTTAATATTTCGATTGAAAAACAAATATACGTCCTATACAAACATAGAAATTCCATTTTACAAATTAAGAAATTTATAATTTCATAGTTACGATTTAGAATGAAGAAATTTAATTGAACAAATAAAGAAATATCATTTCACAAATTAAGAAATGTAGAATTTCATGTAACGAACGAAGAAAATACGTTAACAAAGTAAGAAATTGCATTTACACATTAAGAAGTTACATTTCACAAATCAAGAAATGTAGAAATTCATGTAACGGATGGAAAAAATACATGTTACAAATTAAGAAATTACATTTTACAAATTAAGAAACTGCATTTTACAAATTAAGAAATGTATAATTATGGCGGATATTCCCATCCATAATCATGCTCTATTAGCGAGTTTTTTTGTTTTTTTTTTGTTTTTAATTCTTTAAAGAGGTATATATATTTTATGTCAAAATAACTTTAAACGAAATAAAAGAAAATAATCCAGAATTTGGGTAAGTACATGTAGGTATGCTAATTATTTTTACCTTGTCCTTATGGGATCAAATTTTTGTTTTTTAATAATGGTGCTTGTTCAAAAATGTCAATAAAAACCTTTTGGGGTAGGTACAAAACATTAAGGTTGGTTGGGAAACCCTTAACACATATATATTGTATTGGCCTTGTGTATAGTGTCCCCAGTAAGCTATATGGCACCTAAGGGTTAAGAAAGGATGCAGTTTATAAATTCTTGATACAATATCCTATATACATATGACAAACAAAGGAACATCACTTTCGTTGTTGTCCTTCATCTTTAAATAACAGAAAGGTAACCATTAGCATGTACAATGCATATATAAATTACACTTATTATACTGTTTTTATTAAAAAAAATTCTTTGCCCTGACATCCAGAAATTTGTTATTGACAAAAACTCTGAATAAAGTTACAAAGTTATTGCACACATTTTTTCCAGTAACTGTGAGAAATATTACAAATAAGTAACCATGACACTTTGCTGACTTATGGTGCGACCAATCAATGACTCCAAACTTCGAGATCTTGTTAATGGTTTTGGTGTCGTCTGCAAGGGAGATTCTGTTTTCTGATTTGATTTTGCACTTCCAATTAAATGATAGATCCCTTCCAAACTTGAAATGGAATTCGCATTATAATCTGTTTCAATTTTGTACATTTTTTCTTTCAACTGTTTTGGTTTCTGTCTTGGAGACAATGAAGTGACCTCGATTTTATTGATATACTTCGGTTCGTTATGATTAGGCCTACCACATTTTTGAGGCTGTGACAACTGACCTATTTCAAGATTGTTAATATATCTCTGAGTCAATTCTCTAACATTCACAGTATTTTGCGGTGGTTTTAGACTACCAGCATTATCTGAAAGATGTCGATTATTGCTGTGCTTTTCTGATTCAGGCTGCTGTAACATTTCATAAACCCCACAAGACATCTGAGCAGAAGTATTACTTTGAATGGAAGAGTTACTGTTTTTCAGTATTGCTGGTATCCCTGTTGTAGCTCGAATGTTTGTTACATCTGAATCATATTGCTCCATCATTTGAGGAATATGGACCGGTGGGGGAGGAGCACGGTAGTTTTTCTCGCTAATATTTTTAACATGTTTGTATCCACTGACAACAGAAGTATCACAGTGATCTTCAGTCTGGTTGTCAAGGTGATTTTTAGCATTATTTCTATGATGCTTTGGTGAAGTATGTCCATTTTGATTTACTGCATGGTTTCGCATTACTGGTTTGAGTGGTGGTGACCTGTTCAGTCTCTCTACTGAACTATTCTTCAAATGATCATTGAGCTCCATTTTATCTTTCATAACTGGTTTATTCCTGCTTTGGCCAGACGGACTTACTGCTCCTTGTCTCGACTGTGGTGGTACATTACTTTCCTGAGTATGGGAAAAGTTATCTCCCCTTTCCAACTTATCCTGTTTCTTATTCTGAACTATTGGTTTTTCCCTTTTATAGCCTTTAGAAGTCTGTTTGGATTTCAATAATGGAGAGTTGGGCAGACTGACCTGTGATGGGGTCAAATCCTTGTCCCTATCAGAATGGTATTGCACATTATCATGTCCGTTTTGATGATACCTAAAATCAGGTTCGGGTTCAGAACCACCAATACTATTAGCCACGGAAACTTGCTCTGAACCATGAATTAAAACTTCAATACTGTGAGAGGATGTTTTCAGACCTCCAGTAAGATCCCTAATTACAGGGTTTGCAGGAACGGATTGAGCAGAGTTCAAACTGTCTGTACTCTGTCTGTTTGCTCTTGCCATTTGCATCTGATGGAACAATACAGCATCCCTATCAATATTCAATGGATATTTGTATTCCTTTTGGAAATCAATAGATTCCATAGAATTTGATGGATTTATTAAAGAATTTGAGCCAAGAAAGTTATTTTTGGAACCATTCCTGTTATGGCATTTTTTTGGCAGTAATAAATCTTTGTCACTGTCGCTTATTTCCCAGTTATCATCAATTTCATCATTTAATTCATCGACAAACACCTGATCTTCACCCCTTTCTAGGAAAACATGTTGTAATTCTTTATCTTTTATTTCCTCAGTAAGTCTTTTCTGTAGAACATCCTCCCAGTTTTCTGAAACACTTTTATCTACATTTGGACTACTGACTTCTTTTAAGCTAACATATTCTCCTCCTTCATCTTGAAAAACAGAAGATGCCTGAACTCGCACTTTGTGTCGATCTTTTAACCTCACAATGTCCATGGGAACGATCTCCTCCTCCTCTATCATTTCAGCACGCTTTTTACGTTTTTCCTTTTCCCGTATCAAATCTCGACTTTTCAATTCCGATATCAAATTCAGCTCAGCTTCAAAATGAGTTTGTAATATCTCTTTCATTCTGTTTCTTTCCTTGTTGGACAACAAAAATCTGACAACTAAAACACCAATACTCTCTTTAGACCCATATCCTTGGGCAAGATCCTGAAGTTTCTTGGCTGCCAAAACGGGATCTGGAATGTCGATGACTTCATCTATGGCTTCCTGGTAAGATACATATTTCCAGAGACCATGATTAGCAATTATAAGGACTTGGTTATTGTTCCTTAGACTGACACTGGTAACATGAGGTTCTGGAACAACTTGTGGAAACAAAAAGCTACATCCAAGAAGCCTTGAATTGCAGGTTACACCACTGACCTGTCCATCCTGTAAAAAAAAAATAAGTTCAGTATTAAAAACAATCTAAAACAACCAAGTGACTAGTATTCTGACCCCTTTCCTATGGAAAAATTACCCTCTGTTCTTCATCTGTGTGGTCAGTTTACCAGGACAAGGTTCAAAATCCAATCAGAATAAACTGACCCAAAGCTCAAAACACAATATTGCATTCTGACCCCTAGGTCAATATGCCATATGGAATCTTGACTCTGGGGTCTGTTTTAGTGGGTTAAAATACCACATGACACAGATTAAAAAATTAACAGTCAACATACAAATATTTTCATCAGTTTTCAAAATTTGTTTTTAGAATTATTCAGTTTTTTTTTTTACTGAATAAACCACTACTGAGAGCCTCTCATAGGAAAAGATATATAATCTAAAATATCTAAAAATATAAAATTATTGTTGGCGCTGCATTCAGAATATGGCCTTGCGTTGGAAAGTCATCTGACAATGAAACAGCCACTTTGTTCTGATGGAACTTTTCAACGTGTTACTTTCTGTCAGCAGAACCTTTAACTAGTTTTTTTATTTAGCACCTAGTTGAAAAGTTCTGGGATATTTGAGGACAGTTTTTGACAACTAACAAATGTTCATTTATATTTCATTGAAGAAATGGATATTTCTGCAATATAAACATATGGAATATATGTCAAATGATTACATTTAATTAGTTATATTGCATTTCTGTAGAAAATAATTATAACAGAATTGAAATTTTAAAAAAAATATCTTGTAGTACATGGTTGCCAGCAAAAGGAAGATGATTCTTCATATGCAAAATAAAAATTATCTCCCTTTTTCACCATAGTACAGAGAGATAATTGTAGAAATATTGTATTTACCTCTGTGATAATCCCATCTGATTTATAAATTCTATTTCTTTCTTCTTTGTCTCTGTTGACAACAAATAACCTTGACAATGGTACAGCTTCACCATGGCAACTGATCACAGCCTCACTGTCACCAACATTGGCTACATTCAAAACATATTTGTCGTCTGCTTCAGATTTCCTTATATGGCAAAGTACTCCTGCTGCTCCTACTTTCTGACCAACAGATTTAAGTTTACTGAAATTAAAATAAATCTTATATGACCTTTCAATTAATCAAATGACTTAATGAGCAATATTACAGGTAATCATATTTCTCTTAGTTGAATTCCCAAAAGATTAGGACTGTTTTTAACGGTAACAACTGAGACAATGGTAAAGTGGCCACATAAGACAGATGACAGTTAATAAAGTTTTACACTGAGGGGCATATCCAGATTTAGGTTTCGTTCCGGAGTGGTCAAGATATTATCGTTGTCAAACATACAAAACATGGCAGTTCAACAGAAGTGAAGCGATGTTTTTTACAAAATTGACCATATATGAAAGACGCGATTGATAATCTGAATGAAAATTAAGCTCTACAATTAATTAAAGATGACTTGAAAGTCAATTAACGATGTTTTTAACATGCTAGAAAGAAAACTGACCACTTAATTCAGGTTTTTGTTCGAACTGGGATATCATTTTTGTGAACACTTGCTGCATTAAGAGAGGTGACTGCTTATTCAAGTTAAACTAACGTAAAATTCTTTGGGCAGACTCCAGGACGACCGCTGAAGGCAAGTAGCATGTTAATTAAGGTGGTTGTTAGGGCAGGTTTAACTGTAATTCCAATTTTTTTTTAATTAAAAAATTCTGATTATAACTAACAATTTCAACTGTTAATATTAATAACCTCGTGTCTCATTTTATTGTCATTACCATTATTTGATGCACAGTCTAAATCAACTAAATCTGGTTGATTAAATGATTCAATGGACTGATTTCTGACCTTACCTGTGTAATGCCAGCATTGAGTACTTCATATAACTGTGGTGTGTGGTCTGATGATGAATTTCCCCCAGCAATGTTTTATCGACATTGTCCACGATTAGTTTGACAACCTCATCATTCCGTCCTCCATCAAAGATGCCAAATAGCCCTTCAACTTCATTGGTAAAATTTGGTTTATTAACTATTGCTACCGACAATCTGAAATAATTTAAAAATTCATAAAATATATAAATAAACAAGATACTAGTGTGAGGAATTTACATGTTTTATCAGGAGTGCTCATGGCCAAAAATATATGGGAAACAAAAACTTGAATCTGAGATGTTGAAGAGCAGAAACAATCAAGGAAAATAAGAAAGTAAGGAAAATCCATTTAAGGACCACGAGTGGATTTACCATGAGTGAGCTTTAGCCCCTCCTCCCCAACTCAGACCTTAAAAAAATTTCACAGAAAATATCCTCTTTGTCGTTTCAAAATGAGCTTTTTTTAGTTGATAGAGTCAATTAACATCTCGCATGTAGAGCCCATTAATCTCTTTCTAATTGATAAAGTCTTTACCACAGATTTACATGAGGTAAATTAATTGGCAGTATGTATGGATACATGTGAGGATATATATATTTGTACTTCATTTTGCTAGCCTTAATCATAAATAAAAACTGGCATAATAGATCTTGTGTTAATGTTCCCCTTGCCATTCCACATCACATTTCATCAAAACAATATGGAATTCAGCTAAAAAATGCTTACTTATTTCTGATGCCGGAAGTCTGCGATAGACCAGTTTGCCATGGTAAACCAGAATTGTCAAACACTGCTTGTCGCAGGTCCAGTAGTGACCTATTCTGCCCTCTCATATCAATGCTACAGATCTTTTTCACATTGCTGAAATATATAAAAAAAATCCAAAACATACTTACAAACAGAAAGAATCATGCAGAATGTGCATTCAAAACTTTGCACTTATATGATGAGCTAATTACCGCAAGATTTCATAATTCTTTGTGAATTATACCTCACCCAGGAATAAAGTGTTATTTCATCCTTAACTTGATTGCTCTATAAAATTTTACATCCAGTTTAGGCCATTGAAAATTTTCACAATTTTGGAAAGAGAATTTACATCATCAAAAATGCTATCATAGAATTTAATATACTGATATGTAAAAATTAATTCCCAAAATTATAATTTGCAATGCACACCATAACATATGTAATTTTCTCAGGGTAATATTTCTATGAAAGGAACATAAATGAACTTAATACCTATATATACATTTGTAATATAATTCTTTGAGAAAACTTAAATTTACCTAATTCCTTTCAGTACACTAGTATCAATATTTATGTTGTTTCCAGAAATATCTAATAAATGGACTTGTGATGACATCAGATTTGCCACTGTGATATCTGAAAGCCGATTAGAACCAACTTCCAAAACCTGAAAATAAGTATAAATTTGAATTAACTCCCTTGGCACAATATTACAGTGTTTTTATGTTTTACAGTATCAAAAAATATTTTAAAAATATTGTTCCTTGGTAAAAAAAAAAGAAGACATGTAGTACCTTCACCAATGCTTAAATGCATCAAATTTCCCTGATAAGCAGGCATACTATTTTCTGTGGGTGATTCACAAATGTGACATTGTTGGTTATGTAAAAATATTGTTTTCAAAAGTTTGATCCATTTTGACTTTCAGGGCATACTTCATTGTTATAAGTAAAGTAAAGAATTCTAATATAGCCAGATTTTTTTTTATCAAGATGTCATATGCAGAAGTATGTTGGTGATGCAGTAAGCTAATACAGTTTCAGATATTGTCTTCCTAATGACAAAAAAAAACCAATAAATTAATTTTGCTACACTAATCCAATACAAATTAAACTTTAAGAATAACTACAATTCTGAATTTTCATCAAAATGTACTTTTCACAAACAAAATTGTCTGTACATGTTCACTTGGCAGGTGCCAAAGTGACACCTGTAATAGTATTTTAGGGTACTATAAAGGAGGAATCTTTAACCTTCTTGACAAAATCTCTCAGATTTTAATATAATTCTATTTCTTGTAATTTCTGTCACAATCTTAGCTTCCTAATTTAATTATCTCCCTTATCACAATCTTCCAGGAAAGCAAACTGTTCCAAATTACCTCCCTTCTCACAATTACTTATTGTGAGCAGAATTCATTACTTTTCTTATATTACCTATACAAAAATATTTTAAAAGAATAAAATACATTTGTATTGTAAATAGTAAAAAGTGGCCTATTTAAAACCATTTAAAATGTTATCTGGAAAGTAAAAACTCTTGAACCTTGATAGTAATTACTGTCTGGACATCTCAGTTCGTAAAATGGATTTTATAAAATTAAGTATTACAACCCTGTGATTCATGAAATATGCACAAAGTGCATTAATAATATTTAAAATAACAGTTCTGCAAATTTTAGTATAGGTCTGAGTTGATAAATTCAAATTATTAATTTTTTTACATTTTCAAGTGAATTAATTTTTATATTGGAAATTCTCTATTTAGAATCATTTGTGAGGTATACAAACATAACCTTTATAAACAACTTTACATTTTTTATGTTTTCTTGGATGACTCAATAACGTTAATTAACCAACGAAAGATTGGCTAATAACATTTAGACCCTTTAAAATGCAAAAAATCCATTTTATGAACTGAGATGTCCAGACAGTAGTGAACTTTAAAACAATTTCTCTGTTATTTACAGAATTTTAGGGTAAAAAATTAACCACAATTTCTCAGAGTAAAATTTATTGTTTCTTTGTTTGTTTAGTTGAGGTTTAACACCGTTTTCAGCACTTTTGGCTATTTCGTGGCAGCCAGTCTTTATCGGTGGAGGAAGCCGGAGTACCTGGAGAGAGCCACCGACCTTTGGTAGGAAAATTAGCAATCCTGATCAATTAAGGTGGGAGTCGAAGACACCCAGCCACAGGTGAGATTCAAACTCACAACCGCAGTGTTGACAGGCTAGTGATCATTAGTAGTCATGAAGAACTACCTAGACCACTCGGCCACCGAGGCCCCAAGTAAAATTTAAAATTTCTAATTAATTTATAAATATAGTGAACCTAAATCCCTGGAAATTTGAATTTCTCAAAAACTATCGCTTTCTTCAGCTTCTTTTTATTCCTTCTATTGAGATTTACATCAGCAGTAAAGAAAAGTATGCAGCCTAACTTTTGTGACTTTAGAACCTACAGATCTATTGTTTATCAAACAGGATTGGTTTAATTTATGTGGGTTTTATGCCACTAGAAACAAGTTTTTACTGGTGGAAAAAAATATGGAGAGAAAAACAGTGACCCTCAGCAGAAAATGTTGCAATTCTTGTCTCAAAAGTTGACCTTAACAAACTTTTCTCACAATGTCAGTGTCGACATGCTGTTGAATTGATACTACCTGCATCACAAGACCACCAATGCTCCATGATATAATAGGTCGTAACTGTTATAAATCTCTCAACGTAAAAGATGCAACAATAATCTGATATGAAAACTAACCTTCAAGCCTGGAGCCCGTTTAAAATCAGGAAGATCTTTGATTAAATTTTCATTGATTCTGAGTATCTGAAGCTTTGGATGTTTACCAAGTGCTACTGGTATACTCCTTAACTTGTTTCCTGATAAATTTAATTCCTGTAGTGTGTCAAGCTTCACAATATCTCTGAAAAAAGACAAAAATTATGGATTAAATAGACTAATTAGCTTTTACCAGAAATTAATGTGTTTCAAGATCATCCCGGCCATTTTGGGATAACAATCAAAATGGCCATAACTCAACATAATCCAAAGGATATAAAACTCTTTTGAGAGTCTTGGAAGACTACTCAATGATGGCATTTGGTGATCGCACAAGAGAGGTTATATAAAGTCCACAATTTATCTATTCATAATTAAAATCTGTTACTAGTTTGTGGAGAATGCAGTTTAATTGTGTAGGTAATTTCACCCTATTCTTTTTTAAGTCATTTACTTATTCATTTATTTATTTAGTTTGGTTAATCTAAAATAAACTTAATAACATTTTATTGCATCACACTCTATGCAGTTTAACAATATTGGAGCCATGTCACCCAGTTCATTCTTTCCATAAACAACTGAAAAATATTACTTTCCATCCTCAGACATCTTGTAATGTTTCAGCTTCTAAGTTAAAATTTCGGTTTCATTTCTGAGGTTTGAAGCAATGTCTCAAAATATCTGAGAAATTGCATAAAAAAAATTAACCTAAAATGATGAAATCATGGGGCAGAATAAGTCTAAAATTTTCCCCAACTAACCTGTTTCTCAGTTCTGTAATATAGTTGTGAGCTAGATGTAGGATTTTCAGTCTTGTAAACATACAGACGAACCAGATAGCTGAGTCATCTAAGTGATTGAAGGACAAGTACAACTCCTGTAACCTGTATGGAGAATTAGAGGGAGGCAACTCGGGCAGTTCACCAATCTTATTCTTTGTCAAGTTCAAGGATCTCAACCTGGAAAAAAAAGTGTGAAAAAACCTTTTTTTATATATATTTTTATATGGTATACAAATGTCCGTCCATCCATCCTTCCATCAACACTACGTACCGTAACTTAAATTTGCTTCATTCAATTCTCCTGAGATTTAAAGACAACATTAGGATTGCTCCCTTTTCGATTTTGACAATATTCAATTTTGTCATTCTGGAGTTATGGGACTTAGATTGCCCATATATAAGCAATTTTTCACATGTTGGGGACAAACTCAAGTACGCCTTGACTGATTTTCTTCAAATTTTAACAAATTATTACAACTGATGGTCTCAGGATTTTCACTTTTGTAGTTCCAGAGTTATGGGACTTAGATTGTCCAAATATAAGCAATTTTTTTATAAGTATAAAATTTCCTGCTTACACAAAGATATTTAGTTTGTTGTTACAGAGTTATACCGAGCACAGCGAGTGCTCTGGAAGCATATGGGTCATTTAGAAAAGTATTTGTTTAATGGGGGCAGCCATTGTTAAAGCTAATATGGCCATATTGTGCTACATACTAAGGCTAGAAAAAGTTTTGTTTGCCTGAAACGGAATTGAGTAAAGTAAGGAAAATAACTTGCTTCAAATTATAATTTTAGAGTCAGATTCGTGATATCGCAAAAAAGTTTCTAGAAAGGGCTACTGCTGCACTCGCATCATTGGCCACACCAACACCATATTAATTTAGATAGGTTAAGCCGTTGAAAAAGTAACATGACACTTATGACTTAATTAGCTAAAAAAAATCAATATTTTCCTATGAGCGTATCATGCGCATAAGGCACAGCAGTTTATTCATATTTCATCTATTTTCAAACATTTTCATATATTTGCTGAAAAATGTAAATCACCATTTCTCCAGATTTTGTCTTCTATGACCATTTGTGATTTTCTGCATCACAAAGTTTTCAAAATCAAGATAAAAAGACCGAATCAAGACATTTGGCTTTGCAGTCAATCAAGACGAAGTCAAGGCCATTTATGACATGTTCAGCACATATTTCTATCTTGATTAACTGCGAGGCAATTACCGGTAATCTTGCTTTTGGTCTTTTTATCTTGATTTCATCTTAAAATTCAGAAATTGTGATAATCATGACAGCCATGATTAAACAAGACAGAAATTAGAAAGGCACTTTAAGTTCAAAAGTGATTTACTAGTAATTTTGTTCTAAAAAAGAATTAAAACAAATTTGTGATATACACATAAAACCATACACTAATTTCTCTAAATCTGTCAGCCTAATTTTGTATGACTTTCAAAACAGAAAAGTTTTTCACCACTTACAAAAACATCAAACTTATGCTGTCATGAGAATCAGTATTACAAAATTAATCCATGAATAGACTGCTTTAAGTCTTCACAGAGTGTTAAGTTCAACAAAAATATACATAGAAATGAAACTAATGAGTACAAATTCTGAAAAAAATATTTTTCACGTCTTAAAAGTTTGGTTTTGATATGAATATCCAAAAACAAGCCTTTTTTTATAATTAATCTTCCGTTGTCTACATGGAGTAAATATGATTTAGATCATAAAATTCAAATGATAAAAAAGTACTTCATTTGTTCATTGATTTACTTAAATTTCTGAAATTTAAATTTAACAAACATACTTGGATGCCTTGACAAACAGTTCAGTAGGTATAGACTGTAAGTTATTGTGTTCTAAGTTTATCTCCTCAATCACAGTTTTACCGATATCTTCTGGAAAAGTTGAGATATGATTGTGGTTAGCTTTCAGCACTTTCAGTTTTTGTGCTTCCACAAACAGCCTGTCAGAAAAACAAAAGAAGTCAAAATATGACAATGAAAAAATATGCATTTGAATCTCTTATCTCCAATTTCTAATATTCTGGGTCAGAAAGATAATATGCTAAAACCATTGTAACTCTTGATAAGTCAAATTCCTGTTATTTCAAATTAATTATGGATTGGTTTCAATTTTGGAACAGGTTGTATGATATAATCTACTTGGAGGAAATTAACACTTCATAAGCCACAAGGCAGTTTATAAACTGATCAAAGTAGGTTACACAAGTATAACCTATTCCAAAATTTAAAACATTATCCTTGTTCTATATAGAACACCATCGTGTTTCTATAGCAAAAGCGGCACGTCATATTAGAATTAAGAAATAATTCATTGGTGCCATGCTCTATGGTTATTTTATAGGCCTTATATTTGTTTATAATTTACAGCAAGCGTTAATGATTTCATGTGTGCTTCACGCTTCACGTCAACAACGCATTGTACGCATGTGTAAATGATAATTGTTCTATATAGAAAGAGGCACGTCATATTAGAATTTCAAGAATTTTCTAATCAGAAATGCAGGTAAAATCATTTGAAAAACTTGTTTAGCTCAGGAATATTTGAATTCAGGTCTGCAGAGTAAAACACTGGTGACATCACTGTACCTAAATAACCTATATAATGTACATTGTCAGGAAATATATAGTTTTTTTCGTACCAGACTTAGAAACGGGTAGAAAGGTAAGGTTTACCATTTCATTTTTTATTTCTCAAAGCTAGAATTTCTGAAGACAAATCCGTCACCTCTCAAAAATCAATTAAACTGGCCAGTATAAGGTCATCTTGTTTCTTTGATTGATTGATTATTGCTTAATGTAATGCGGAAATTGTTACATGCATATCATGAACAGGTTGATGGAAAATGAATATGAATTCTACTTTGTACTATACCATCATGTTCAGCCAGATTTTAAAATGCTATCGGACATGGTAACAGTCTGCATGAAGACTTATCACATGGACAGGTTATTCTGACCCCAGGCCAACCAATGTTTATTCTTACTAATAAATGTTTTTTGATTAGCAGAGAACCAGCAACTACCAATTTTAAAGTCATTGGTTTACCCTGGTCTGAGGTGGGCATGCTGCCACACATAATGAGCAAGTTGGTTTAATCTTGTTTTTAAGGCAAATATCAGGATCCATCTACCAAAAATGAAATGACTTTATTTTAATCCAAATCCAGGCAAATTTACTCTAATGAGTAAGTTGCTAATATTAAGGACAATAAAATTTTATCGCTGTGAGACTTAAATATTCTTACATCTCTGGTAACTTTGAAAGCTGATTATAGCTGATATCCATCTTCAAAAGGAAAAAACATTCTGACATCCAAGTTGGTAATACCTTTAGCTTATTACTGTAAATATATATATATAGAAATATCAGAAAAAAACAACTTGAGATGAATCTGAATGAAACACAAAATTTTAGCTATCACATTCATGTGTAAAATATAGGTCAGGTCAAGCATCCTAGACTTTGTTTTTAATTGATTTGATCAAATCTCATGATTAGAAGTACATCAAGCCCCCTCTCACCTGAAATTTTTAGCGAAAATAAAACAAATATTTGTGAATATATATTTCATATATTATTAAATAAATCAAATCCTTAGAGTTTCCAACTCAGGCTTATACCTTTTTTCCTTCCTGTGTCCTTAAGCCTAAAGGATCATATAAGTCATTAAAAGATGAATGGTTATTGAAATTGTCTCTTATAAAAATAATTTGTAGGGTATAAAATAATGGCAAAATATTTCGTTTCTCAATGTGTGCACTGTACACAAAAAATGAGCTGTCAAACTGAAAGCCAATTTGGTTTTTGCAGCATCATCATTTGAATTTACATGTCCAGTAAACTAATAGCCAGATTTTTGTGTTGGAAAACCCGGTTGAGAATTGTAGAAGCTTAAAGGAGCAAATTAATCAATTTCAGTGTTACAGTTCATTTCAATGCAATTTTCATATTTTAACCAGAACCCTCAAAACCCATTCACAATAATATTTATTAGTTTGATATCCCAAAGCTCATTCAATAAACTTGCAGTTTTGACTTATTCTAATCTGCAAAACAGTACTTTTCCAAAATGATGGAACTGCATGATTTTTTGAGGTTATTGAATCTACTCCTTTATACCTGATCTAAATAGAAATTAGCCTTGTAAAGAATTAAAAATAAACTTACTGTGAAATTTCAATGCTGATTAGCCATTCTGGTTTAGGACTTATAGAAAATGTTTCCAGTTCTGAAACAGAAACTTTTGTTCTCACATACTAATTCCGATCAAATGGACATTTAGTGGCTTTATTAATATTTTACAATACCTTCTTATTTTGACTGTACTAGGCACAGGTGACAGATCATGGGAGCTCATCCCACAGATCTGCCTCCTTTTACAGTGGCAGTCAAAATTCGTTCCCCTTTGTGTCTCATCCCACCCCTATTTGAATTGTTTCATAAATTGAACTGGTTCGTCCTGAAGAAGCATGAATTATTTGCCATGGGAAGTTACGCAATAATCAATCAATCAATATTTTGACTGTATACAAGTAGTGCAACTAGATAAATCTATATGGAAAACAAATTAAATGTGTAAATTTTAATGTGATAGACAATGTGCATACTGGATGTTCAACATACAAAAAAAAACTTTTGTTGATTTTAGGACTTTCTGCACAACTGACTTTTAAAACACCACTACAAGTTTTTATTAGTGGTGGACACTGAGTAACATGTGAAAAATGCAAAAGTGTGACACAAAATCTGTTACTTCTTGTCAATTTACACATGTAAAGCTTAAATGAAAATAAAACGAGAAATTGTGTCTGTAAGACACGGATGACCCACCTAAAATGTATGTCATCATGTTTGACTGCTCAGTACTACCCAAGGCACATCCACTGATGAAGTTTCATTGATACACTATGCTTAGATCCAAAGAAATGAACCTAAATGCAAAACTTAACCAATGTCACTGAAGCATAAAATGTAGGTCATAGTGACCCAAGTGCTACTGAAGTGCGTTGTACTATATAAGAGGACTGTAGTGGTGAAATATCATTGATATATTACTAAAGTCACTGAAGCGTGAAATGTAGGTAATAGCGACCCAAATGTTGCTGAACTGTGTTGTACTACATTGTATACAAGAGGACTGTAGTGGTGAAATATCATTGATATATTACTATATGTTTCTGCAAAATGGAGCTAAATGCAAAAATTAACCGATTCAGGACATACGTACGTACGGACAGACAGACAAGGGTAAATCTATATGCCCTAGCCATATTCGTGGCAGGGCATAAAAAACAGTTGACCACAATTTTAAACAACTCACCATTATATGATGCAAACAAATTTTTTAAAGATGTGCCATTAACTTGCAATGAATGCATTCCATTCCTTTCACAGTTTAAGTATTCCAGTGCTTTCAAAGAACGTACGTCCAAATCGGGTATCTGATTGTCTCGCACATCTAAGTGAGTCAATAACTCCAAAAAAGAAAATTTTGCAGTTTCGCTTGGCAAGAGAGACAATAAGTTCATTCTAAAATCTGTTTTTTTGATATGTTGCATTCTTGATAGTATTTCATATGTCAATTTCTCTATTCTATTTCCAGCCATAATAATGCTGTCAAGATGAAGTAATGCATTCTGTGAATGAAGCAGCACTTCAGGGACTGTAGAAAAATGGTTAAAGGCAAGCACTAAAACATGGAGTGACTTCATTCCAGACATTTCCAATGGCAATGATGATAAATGATTGTTGTGAGCTTGCAAAATCTGAAGACTAAAAAGAAAACAGTATAATTTTGAAACAAAAATGTAACTTATTTTACAATGTACCACTAAAGCAGAGGTTTTCGCTGGGAATTTAATTTAATTTATTTCATGGGTAAGTATAATCAAGGACAATTAATGCCTAATAAAATATAATCACTCAGTTAATCAATATTAATTAAATCTGAAATCCATGAAATTTTATCCCCACAAAATCGTTTTTCAGAGAGGAATCCATGAGATGTTAACACAATTAAAATTAGTGATTTTACAGTATATACAAATTATGTGCAGTATAGTACATGTATTGGTATAAATTACATAGTTTTTTGTGTCTTCTTTATTGACACTATCAAAATATCCTGTATATCTAATACTATACTAAAAAATTTGGTTTGATTTGAAGAATTTGAAAAAAAGTCCTATTTTTATTACAAAGATGTTTGTAAATTAGACTTATGGCACAATAATGCAATGATATAAAGCTAGTATTGTAATACTTAGCAAAACAATGAAAAGTTGGTTGAACTTTTACGTCTGCATATATATATAAAACAATGTTTAGGAAATATGAGACAAACTGTAGAAACAACAATCCAAAAAGTATTCTCAAGGATATAAAGAGCCCACTCATTATGGACAGCCTTCAAAACACAGGGCAGCACACTGCAAGATAAGCTTTAAATTTAAATGGTCTAATACAAAAAAAAACCATGTATTAAATATCAGCAGTGAGCTGTGTTATAAACATCTCAGTGGGACAGTAATGAGGCAAATCAAACGCTTAAATTGTTTATATGAATTTAATTTTTTAAATATTTTGTTGAAAGATCGAAGGGAATTTTTACAAAACAGAAATGAATATCTAAGCAAACTTGGGAGAAATGGTAATGATCTTAGTACTTGTTTAGTTCTGCAATCGCCAGAGGTAATACTGCTATCTGGTTACTGGCTATGTTCAGTTCAGTCAGAGTCTTTAGTTTACACAGTGATGATGGTAAAACTTGGAGCTTGTTGTCTGCTAAATTAAGACTGGTAAGACAATGGAACCTATAAAATATGTAATAACAAGGATATACATGAATTACTATTTGAAAAAAGATATACAGTGGATCTTCTGTCAGGTCTGTAATCAAAAGGTAAAAAGAACCTCAAACTGGGTTTTAATAAAAAACAATTCTATGAACTGAGCAGTTCAAGTATCCTATGGTCTGTTAATTCTGTGAATTTTTGCTTCTTTCAGAGGTGAATAAAAAATCACCAAAATACATTCCTTTATTCCAGTAAATAGTTTTGTTTAATTGGGGTTTTACGTCATTTTCAACACATTTGGCTATTTCGCGGCGGCCAGTTTTTATTGGTGGAGAAAGCCAGAGTACCCGGAGAGAACCACGACCTTAGGTAGGAAAATTGGCAATCCTTGTCAATTAAGATCGGAGTTGAACACACCCCGCCACAGGTGAGATTTGAACTTACAACCTCAGCGTTGACAGGCTAGTGATCACTAGTAGTCACGACGAACTACCTAGACCACTCGGCCACTGAGGCTCCTCCAGTAAATTAAAAAAAACACCAAAATATATACTTTCATCATTAAAAAGATCATATCCAGATGTAAAAGCAGCAACATATAGCATGAATTCAGAATTAATTTAATGCATGCATTTCGTGTCTGAAATTTTTTTACAACAAAAAATAAGAAAAATTTATTAATTCAATGTCAGTAACTTCTGTAAAATAATACTTTCTGAAAAATATACGGCCAAAACAAAAATATATGTCTGTTTAAGGTTACATTGTGACAAAAAATAGGATAGGTAGGTAGGCAAAATCATTTTATTTTGAAAATTTATTTTATTTTGACCCCTATGGGAGAAAAAATGGTCAGCAGATGTTTTATTAGGGAAATTATTATATCAGTAACATTTGTGTCCTAAAATGGGAATAAAATGGGTTAGGGTAGGCACTAAAAATAGGGAAGGTGGGTAACCTTAAACACATATAATACATAATTGTTTTTGGCCTAAGTTTCAACTACTGTTATCTGTATGCTGTCCATGAATTAAAATGATAGATATTTTAGTGACACATTAAAGCACTTCTTATTATTGACGAAAATGTGAAATTCTCCTTAAACAAGATACTGTTTGAGTGAGAGGATTTTCCTTCATCATTATTTGGAGCCACTTGTTGTTGCAACTTTGCCAAACCTATAGATTTTTCCCTGAGAAAATCTGGTTAAAAATTTGAAAACTGGCTGTCAGATCAGCAATCAGCTTTTTGGGCTTTCAGGTGTTTAGATCAGTAAATGACTTGCTTATTGTATATACAAATATATAAGATTTTTTTTGGGGTTGATGATATAGTGAAACCTGTGTAAAAAGGGCATCCATGGGACCATAGAAAGGTGCCCTTTATAAGCAGGTGTCCTTTATGTAGAGGTTAATATTACAAGCTTTGTTCATTAAGGGAATATTTTTACAGTGCCTCTTATAGTCAGTGATTTGGTTTACAGAGGTGCCCCTTAAAACCAGGTTTGACTTTAATTACATAAACAACATTTAACAAAATGTAAATTGTTCTTTTTCAGCCAGATAACTATGTATTTATACCTTGGTAAGTCATCTAGCCATCCTATTGTATAGATATCCTCCTCTATTGGTCTGGACTTGAGGGCATTGTGTCTGAGATTGAGGCTCTGTAAATCTTCGTTGATGAACACAGTTTCTGGTAAGAATTCCAAGTGACAGTTAGACAGGTCAGCTTTGGAAGGAAGCTTTGCTGTAGCCTTAATAAAAATTATTGAAAAAAATAAATGTTTATCCTGATGTGTTTTATTGTAAGTTTTCATAGTCTTTTTTATGACTGAAGAAATTATTCGAAAAGTACAGCACTTTTCATAAGGGGGTTAAAAACTTCCAAAGACACCGAATACATTAACTTTGGTAAAAGAATTTTGTTGGTTCTTCATTCCATGCCAAAGGCAAAAAATTATGCAAAAAACGTAAACACACAGAAAAAATTGTTTAACAATTTTCTTGAAAATGTTGTCATATTGGGCTAGGCAGAGCTCCTTCAAATTTTCATGGCAAAATAATCATGTATTTCTGATCCATACCAAGACCTAAATTTATCATTGTAAAGAAGTTCTATATTGTTTTTTTGACTAAATATGCCATGAAGTTAATTTAGAAGCTTCCACATACTGCATTTTTTAGAAACCCACTTCTAGTTTACTATTACTCAGCTCTGGTCTAAATTAACAATTCTAGTACAGTTCCCTAATGGTGAATTTGTTCAAGAAAAAAAAATATATGCAAAAATTTGATTTTTTTTGTCAGTTTGACAAGCAGTCAAATATTCAAGGCCGGAAGCAAATACATCATGAGTACTGCTCAACTTATATCACACAATGAATCTAAGTTCCTAGTTCTTTACTATCCACTATTACGCTTGCCAGCCAGCATTCCTGGCCAGAAATAGAGGGCTATAACACATATAAAATCTGTTGAATAAAGTCAGCTTTATTTGAACCAAGTTTAATTTTGATACCTTCTTAGCTTTCCTGATCCACTTTGAGTATTCATTGTCATCAGCATATGACAGGTGCACAGACCTATCACCTTGTAAAGTCGAGGTCAACTTCAGGCATCTCTCGTGTCCTTTGAACTGCACCTCCTCTACAGAACCTTTTGCTAACTGAACTATAGTAGGTTTAGAGTTCTTATTTTTATCTGAAAGTACATAAAACTTGATTGTAATGTTATATATTTTGTTTTTTTTTGGTTCTTTATTGATAGAAAAAATGAATATGCTAAAATTTAGACTGTTGGCAATTATCATCATTTAAGGGGGTACCAAACACTTTGACTAAAATAGAATTGGCTAGTTTAATTTTCATAAAATCTTAATGAAATATTTCCTTTGACCTGTTGACAAAAATATAAAAATTTCAAGAAATTTGAACCACATGATTTACGGGAATAATTTCATTGGATATATAGCAGTTGACAAACACTAATTTTGGTAATTGAGAAGCTTGATTTCTCTTTACTAATAGTATGTGATTAAAACATTCAGCTGATTTTTAAAGAGTTAACTCCCTTAGGTGTTCTGTAACCCCTTTACATAAAGTGTGCATCATTTATAGATAATTTGTGTGTGATAATTCTTTTCCAGTAATTGTTATTCTCATTGTTATTTACTCTGTATTTAATGCATATTCAGGATAAGAATAAGTTAAACAATAAATGAATGTAAATCAGAAATGGTGGTGGGACGGGACACAAAGCTGAACCAGTTTTGAATGTGATTTGAAAAGGGTGGATGGATGCGTAGGGACAGATAATTCAGCCTTCCGAAGCAGCCGTAATGAAACTCAACATAACCATAAAGAATGGTTGCTGACTCTGTGAAAGGCCATATTGAGTTCTGACTTCTGATTTATGGTGACTGAGTGCAACTGTTTATATAAATCAATTATCACAAAAGTTTCACTCTTGATACGTACCTCTGTATATTAACAGTCTTGTTCCAGATATTACACACAGACGTTTTACCCAATTAAAGATAAGTTTACCCTTCCGTACCAGTAAAAGGGACTGCAACTGGTTCCTGGAGTATGTACTGTCAGATATAGGTTTACCTAAAAAATATATATGAAGTTTTAATCAATATTTTTATCTTTATGAAAATGCATACTATATTTCTTCTAATAAACTCCCTGAGAGCTTAAATAATTTTCAAAAGCCAGGGTTTAATGATAAGAGAATCTGAAGCCCTTGGTACAGTTGTCCACTGCTCTACCAACTTAGAAGCTAAAGGAATTCTCCACTAGTGCAGTTAATGGAGGGTAGTTATAAACCTGTTATGGTTCTATAAAATCAATTCTACACAAGGGTAGCCCTGTTACACTTACCCCATCTCAAGAATCATTGTCCTACAATGATGATATACCAAGTTCAACGCCATTTGCAAACTACCCCTTTTTGACAACTGTGGGTTTTTTAGTTGGGTGCCAAATAAGTAACAGTAAAGCATGATTTGTCTCCCAAAATTACCTACCGCACCAACCAGGGATCAATCTCGGAACCTTTGGTACAGTAGTACACCACTCTACAAACTGAGCTAAAGGTGTACTCCACTACCACTAAGTGAGCTAATGGAGGGTGATTATAAACCTGTTATTAAGGTGCTATAACATGAATCGTACGTACACAAGGGGAGCCCAGTAACACAAGCAACATTATTTCAACTAAGGCACTTTTAGTGTGGTCCTGCATGAAAATAAATAACGCAATCACAATGACCAAGAAGTTGGAAGTTATAAATGTTCATCTTTTTGGTATATATATAGATGTGTGTGTGTGTCTGTCACTGTGTGTGTGTGTGTGTGTGACTGTTACTCTTAAACATTTGTCATGAGCTCTGTTGTTGATCTTACACTGTAGAAATATGTCCTTTTCATAAAAAATTCTGTCCTACATAAAATCTTTATATAATCAAATTTGCATTTAAAATACTGGTAAACAATTAATAATCTGACAATTATCTGACAGTCTTTAACCACAAGGTGACATAACTATTTGTTTGACTAGTCTGAAACATGTTCAATGACAAACTTATCTGTGGCTTTGATCTATGAAATTAGTCACAGTATTTCTATCTTTTGTTGTTCATTTTGTCAAAATTTGATTGAACGACTCATTAATTAAATCATTGATATTTACTAGTTTTATGCATTATAATCTGTGATTAATTTTATCATATAAATCATTGCTATTTATTTATATTAAATACATTTCTCTAATTATGTGTGCATTCTTGACCCGTTTGGTAAATTCTGATATCACCACACGTTGGTTAAATCATGAAATTTCCCGCAAAAAAAATGTACGCAAGACCTCTTGGAGTTTTACATTGTCATTACAAAAAAAGATTCTAAAGACTCTTGATGCTTTGATTATGAAATTTATCCACTCTTGATAATTAAATTTTCATCTTTTAAACTGCTTGGACAAGCCTCGCAGTTTAAATATGGAGATTTAATTATCTTGAGTTGATAAATTTCATAATCAACTGGTCATTGCTGTAGAATTAATCGATATGTATCACAACTTGTAACATTAACACAAAATGTATAATGTATGAGAATTTATTTTTATTTACCATTGGCTTACATAGGTTGCCAAGTGTTCTAGTCTAAGCTGGTCACGACCATTTATTAATAATCCGTAATAGTAGACTGTGAAATCAATTCATACCAATATAGATGTTTTTTTTAATTTTATAGACTTCAAGAATATGATTCTTTTACAAAAACTATAGATGCAATCTGATAAAAATCTATTGTTTTTTACACTTTATCAACCAATATATCATGTATCTGGTGAAAACATATTGTTAAGAAATGTTATCTTGTTGATGTTAAATCCTTATTCTTACATTTTTTTATTTCCATTCCTAAACAGTTACTGGAAAGGTAATTTTTGTAAAAATTAAACTTTGGAAATTAAATTATCTTTTAAAGACAAAAAGACAAAAAGTATTGCTGGACAGCTGTGATAAATACAAGCTTTTGACAGTTTAACATTCACTATTACAAAATATAAAAGCAACATTTTGAATACAATAAAATTTATCACAACTCCTATCAAAATATTATATAATTATTGAAACAATTCCTTCAGAAATATAACAACATGATTATGTACGGTACTAAACTGTTATGAATTTTATAATTTACTTCACTGAATAGTGATAAATAAATCAAAATTAAACATTTGGATGAATCTGATTTTAAAAGCCTCAAGGGAGATAAGCCATGAAAGATTAAATCTATAAACCTTAATGATTGCTAACAATTTGTACTGAAAGTAAAATGTCTTAAAAGATTGTAACACATTACGCAGAGACTAGTACATTCTTACCCCAAAATTATGTTTGTTCCCTGAGGGGAGATAACAAAGATTTTATCAAAAAATTGTTAAATTACCTCGGTGTTTTGTTAACAACATTCTGATATCTTATTTTGCTGGAAAGTTATCTCTTGTTTATTTGTGTATGTAGGATACAAAAACATAAAACACCCATATTTAGGTAATATTATATCAATAAAAATAATAGACATATGTCTCATGTCTGTATAAGACAGTTTTTAGGATTGGTTTTCTTTATGAAAATATAATGGAAAAATTTGTTATGTAAGAAACTAAAAAAATTCTAAGATATGAAAACTTATTGCTTCAAAACTAAAATGAATTTTAATACATAGGTTATATTAAAATTGATATTATTATGGAATGTTTGCATATGGTAAAAAGTTCCCGAGATCCTAATTTTTAGATCGCTCAATAATTGTCTTGGCTATCTCTCTTCCGAGATCCATATACTTATTTGAAAAAGGCTCTATAGACACTTCCTTCACAATTTCAACTTAGTTTTCCCTCCTAGAATTTAATTTTCACCTTGAAGTTACATTCATTACTTTTTTTCTTTTCACATGTTTACATTTCAAACCAGAATGACATTGCCTACAGTAGACAAATAGCAGATTTTTAATAATAACATAGAGTGTAAATATATAAATTTTTCATAAATAAACCTGGTTTATGATTTACTGGTATTTTACATTACTTTCTGTTTCAGCATGACTATATAATGTTGTTACAGTCAGTTTTAATTGGCAGAGAAAGCTGGCACATCAAATATAGCTAAACAGAACCATCAACTGACAATCCGTTTTTGTCAAATAAGATCTCAGTTAAACATATCTAAACAGCCAAGAGATAGGTTTGAATAAACCTTGTTAAATAAGTATAGTAACCTCTGTATTTATAGTGAACATCTTATTGGAAACAGCAATAACCAAACAATTTTTCTAATGAGCCATTTATTGCTGGTATGACATAACTTTTAATCACATTACTCTATGTTGTAAAGTTATTGTCTAATCTAGTATTAATATTTAGTTTAAAAACTGAAAACTTATATGCATTAAATGAATATTCTGAATATGATTTATGATTTTTTTTTCAACAATGAACTGTTGATCAAATGCAAAAGTCCTTAGATTCCAATCAAAACACAACGAATCCTGCTTTGAAGGACATGTATGTATAACAAATCAATCTCTACAAAGACAACTGAAGCTGTATATTAATTAAGGGTACTAACTTCTCATCCCTTAGCTATAAAATATTTGGTTGCTGGATGTAAGTACAGTGTAATTTGTATTTTCTTTTCAATTTTCAATGTCTCCATGAAAATAAAGCATTGGGCTGACCAGAATATAATTTCGGGTAATAACTTGTGTTTTTCCTTCATTATGCCCTGCCTACGAATGTGGATGGGGCATATATAATTACCCTTGTCCGTCCGTACGTATATCCTGTACGGACAACTATGTGGTTAAGTTTTGCATTTAGGTTCATTTCTTTGGAACTATAAGTATAGTGCATCAATGAAACTTCATCAGTGGATATGCCTTGGATAGTACTGAGCATTCATACATGATGACCTACATGTTAGGTCAGGCATCTGTGTATTACAGACACAATTTCTAGTTCTTCTTGTGAATCAATGATTCTTTTTTCCAGAAGTTATGACAAACTTAACTCAGGTGCATTGACATTTTGTGTACAAATTATGTATGTACATGAATAATTCAATATACGACTACTGTTTCCATAAATAGAATTAAGAGAGAGAATTCTGTGTAGGTGTACAAATATCATGTAATAATATGAAGCCCACCTCTACGTGTGTTGCCCAAAGCAACTAACAACACCTATGGACTGTCAACGATTAAGAAAAAATAACAAATGATCAACAAACTTGAAATTATGAACTTTTATATCATTTTGATAAATAAACAACATGTATCATCTCTGTAGAACACATGTTTATTTAAAATGAAATGGAAAAATTGCGTAAAAACTTTTTCTCCTAAATTTACCACAAAATGTCAATAAATTTATTTCTTTTATCTATTTTACTTCAATCAGTTGTGATTCTTTCTTTAAGCAGAGATAAACATTAAGTAAAAAGTAAAATTTGATGACAATTTGAGAATATATTGTGTCACTTTGCTTCAATTTTCATTTTTCCGATTTCTAATGTACATAGTATAGGTAAATAATGGATTAAGAAATGTGACAATATAGTATAAAATCATGATGACTATTCGTTTTATTTGTAACTTTATTATTTTGTAAATATTTGAAATATTTTTAGGAAATTTTAAATTTGACATTTCTTTCATTTAATTGATCATTTAACATACATATTTGAAATATTTACCAAAATTCAACCATATCAATTCTGATTACCGTTCTTGTTTTTTGTGCAAGGAAAAAACACAAAATTTTGTTTTAAGATTTCTTTTTGGACGGACAAATTTTTTACAAATTTTGTAATTTAGGCTGATTTTAATTGACCTGAAGGTTACATTAGATGACTCTGAATGTTACCAACAAATAATCATGTTCGTTTAGGGAAAAGGAGTTCAACAAATTTTTAAATCTGTTGTGCACAATGCACATTTCTGGAATAATCTTCACCTGGTACAATGGAAACGGTGACAAAAACTTTACATATCAAGCCAAATACCATCAATTAAGTCATTTTAGCAACAGAATAAAATGTGCCTGACTTGGTTGTGAAAAATCTGATAAGGTACATCAATTACACTAATGGGAGTTGAATTCTTATTGTATTGCAATATAAATTTCAAAATTTATCATCTGAAAATTCCTGGGACAGTAAATTTTTAGAACTTACCCTGTTAACTTGCAATATTGAATAACTAAAAAACAAAATAAATTAATTTCAGAAAGAAAATTAATCTAATTATTATAGATAAAAGCTCTGGTACAGCCAAACAGTGAAATCCAAACTTCCAATAATCTTATTATTTTTTATTTATGATGGAAAATTGAAAATTGAAATCAATATTGTTAATGATCAAGATTTATAACTTAAAATACACATTTTATTTTATGACATTATGAACTTTGCAATGTAAAGTTAATCATTCTAATTTATTTTATTACTACATTTTTCAGTCTGACTTAGACTATCCTCTTCCTAAAAATCAAACGTTTGTTCCCTAATCTTCTTGTTCTTAATTTCATAAAACTTAATGTTCGTAACTTTCTTACCAAACCACTTATCAATATTATCTAAAATTTAAAGCTCTATATAATCTTTCTCAAAGTCAACAATTTATGTTCATAATAGTTAATACAAATTATTCTATTAACCTCTTAGTTGTTTACATCAAGGGATTTAACAATTTAATTTTGTTTAGAATAACATAACAATTTTGATTTCATATTTCATGGCCTGTTTGTTTAGTTTTGCTTTACCAATTAAAATTTTTCAAATCAAGAAGTACCATTTGTCAAGGCTGTTAAAATAACAAGTCTTTGAACTAGTACTTCAATTAAAACGATAAAAATCAATCAGATTTTACACAAATTTTTGTAAAGAAGTGTTTAACGACCACTAATATTTCTGAATAAATCACACTAGACATGTATATATGTAAAAATTAATCAGATTTAAACAAATTTTAGTTCAGGAGCGTTTAACAACTATTAATTTTCTGAATAGGTCCAACTAATATAAGAATGAAGTATTATAAGATTGGTAACAAAATTTAAATATTGCAGTAAATTGGTTTAATGTAATGGGGTTATACACCACTTTCAAGTGCAGTTCACCATATCGGCCAGTTTTTGTTGGTGTATGTAGCCAGAGTACCCGGAGCGGACCACCAACCTGCAGCAGTAGTCCTTGTTAATTAGGATTGGAGTTAAAAAAAAACTCTTTCAGAGTCAGATTTGAAACCAATAACTTCAGTATTGAACAGCGAATGATTAGTACAACAATGTAGTTATGACAAATTATATCTACAGCACAATGCCATTGCTGCCCCTTGCAGTAAATCCAATTTTTTGCTATCCATTCAAGTAAACTCCGAAAACTGGAAAGATTGAGTTTGTTTAAAAATTCAAAATACAGCATCCAACTTACACAGGTGATAAAACTCGAAGTAAAACTACAAGACCTCATACATGATCTTTATATTTGATGCCATTTTCAGCACATTTGGCTATTTCACGGAGGCCACTTTTTATTGGTGGAGGAAGCCGGAGTACCTGGAGAGAACCACCGACCTTTGGTGGAAAAATTGGCAATCCTTGTCATTTAGATCAGAGTCGAACACACCCCGCCACAGGTGAGATTCAAACTCACAACCAAAGTGTTGACAGGCTAGTGATCATTAGTAGTCATGACGAACTACCTAGACCACTCGGCCACCTAGGCCCCCTGATCTTTATATCATTATAACACAATATCCTACCTAAATACAGACCAAAAAAATCTTAGGATAAAAAAGCCCAGTTTCTTTACTTTTTTCTCTCAAATCAAATTCAATTAGGAAACAGAAAAAAAAAGATGCAAAGTTTTTAAAATGTATGCATTCCTTGGCTTTATATTTTAATAAAAATAAAACTAAATCTGAATATTCAAGTGAGCAGATGCCTATGAGTTTACCAGGTATAATGATAATTACACAAAAAGTAAATTTTACCAACTTTTAAAAGATTTTAAAGTGATGTGATGTTTACAAAAAATTTTTTTAAAATTTCCTTTCCTTTGGTCACTTATGCTTTCACAAGAAGTCAAAACAAAACAAAAAGAAATAGGTACAGGGTGACATTAACTCAGACTCAAAAAAAGGAAAAAGAATCTGATAAAAAAAAAATTTGTTCATGCATGCATAATTTACTTTAAAAAAATATTTGATAAAAATTAACATTCAGGTCAAACTTTCTCTTTGCTTTTGTCAGGAATACTTTGTGATGTGATTTATGGTCTGAAACTAAATACACCTGTATAGATTCTAAAATATACAGTTTTTACCTTTAAAAATGTAAACATTCCCATCCCTGTTAAATTAAGCTTGATATTTGATATACATGTAACCATTATAAAAATAAAAAATCCAAATTCCACACAGAGTAGATCTTTGTCCCAGAAAAACAACAGAATTCAATTTTTGATAAATCTAATTAAACATTTTTTGTAGCGAAATTTGATGACAGATATCTTCTATCTTTCTACAGACCATTTTCTTTACATAATGGATGTAATGAGTAATATTTAAAATGCTAGAACACGGTATAGTGTCTATACAGAGAGTTTTCACACATTAGAATAAAATCATTTTCGATTTCAATAAAACAAAAAAAAATTGTACACTTATTCTAATGGTAGATAAAATTGTGCTGTCATATGTCGAATTTTTTTTTACAAGGGCAATAACTCCAGAACCGATTAATCAGTTAAACTCAAAATTAAAACAGATACATATTGTATTGGCAAAATTATGGTATATAAAAATTTAGGTAAAAATAAAGCATAAGTCCTTCTGGTAAAAGGGGTAAAGGATGGACATAAAATATTCTATGGTGGTCAGGTCACGTATACATGAAAATAATGAATTAATTACCTGCATAAAATTTTACAAGCCACGGCAAATCTTCACTTGCACCAAACTCCTGTATTTTACTGATATCTGTATAGCCTATCTTTTGTAAATATTCATTCTGTATTGCAAGTGGACAGTCGAAAGGTTCAAGCCTCTTAATGATATCTCCATTTAATTGAACATGGAGTGAATTTGGGGGTCGACCACATTGCTTACAAATTTTTTGGGATTGTGTAGAAAGTGTCAACTTAAACAACTGCGAGTTATCCACATCAGAAAAGAAAACTCTAATGTAACCATTACTAGTATCTTTTTCAAGCCAGTGTTTGTCGATGCGGTCACCATCAACTCCCATTACATACATTTCTTCCAACGAACTCTTTTCCTTTTTTTTCGCCTCCATATACAAATCTACTAAAGAATCTGACAAGTCCCATACATCCTCCTCATTTTTGTTTTTATGTCCCATCCCATGATGCAATCCTCCTCTAAGGTATGAATCCACTGTCCACCAAGCATCAGCACCATTGAAATCTCCTGCATATGTCAAGTCATCAGGTTTGGTAGCTTGAGACTGGCCTGAAACCTGGCTTACTGCACAACTACCAAAACTGACACGACTGCTGCTACTGTCTTCGGTGGTGCCTTCTGGTGGTGGATTGACAGCCCTGTAAAAAAGAAACATTAATTGAAACTCAACAGACGATGTAATAAATTATTATCTTAACTTAATTACAATGGATATCTGTAATATATGTAAAAACATTCAACCGAGACAAGAATCCTTACAAATAATAGTCGACTACATTTTCCTTCATCACTGCTATGGGAGCTGCCTGCATATCTACCAAACAGTTCATCTGCAGTACAAAATGAAAATCTGGCTAAAAATGTATGAAGATATATGACTGCACTATACTGATCATGATACTTTTATGCCCCTATGTAAATGGTGAACTTCATCATGAACCACTAAGTACTATGACTATAAGACTGCATTAAAATGGAATTTTAACTGACAAACCAATAATAGTAAAATAAGGCCAATTAAGGTTAATTGACAGAATTATCATCCCTGCATCCCCCCATCGGTCTGCTCCATATTTTTATTTTTTTTCATTCTAGGAATCTTTCCTATAAAATCATTGATTTGACATGCAATAAACAACAAAATGGATAACAGGAAAGGTCAAAAATGACATACCAATCAATCAAAATGACTTTTTGAGTAGCCAACTTGGTCACAAGTCCTCTATCAGACCTGCAGACAGTGAGAATTTTTGCACACATAGGCCTCGTAAAACACGTGTCGACAATAGAATTTTATCCATGTTATAAAAAATAAAATATAAAATGCTCCCAACCACCCCATATCTTTTTCAGAAAGGTTGGATAAATAATCTATCTATTAACTTGAATTGGTCTTATATTTAACATTCTTTATTTTACTGAAAACAACCAACGTTACTATGTCTTATCCATTTTTATTAGGGGATGTTTGGAGAGAGGGGAGAGAGAAATTCAATTTGATAGTAATATAACTAGTTGGAAAAAGGTTCCCAATTTTTTAGACAATCTGGATTTATAAAGGCAAAACTAATTTAATATTAATACTGGTCTGCAAACGACTTAAATACTCAAAGTGTGAAGACCATCTTTTCAATTGTTTACTGAAGAAACTAATTTAGCAAAATTTCACTTTTACAGTCATATTCGGTATTCAAACCTAAAAATGATTTAAGAATAATAAAAAATAATAATATTCATGTAACAACTGAACGTGTCTAATTTTGTCCCCAAATAAAAAAAGTTCAACAAAAATATTTTATCCTGTTTCTAATTAACAAACAAAATTTGGTTAAAATTGCAAAAAACTTAACACTGGGCAGCTAATATTTACACACAGGTATGCAAATTGTTTTATTATATGAAGAAAATTACTTAATCAATACAAATATCCTGCAAAACTTTAGGATTAATTTATGTCTAGACATTCCGTAATTCCCACCAAAAATGTTAAATACAACATGTAAATTTTACGCTCAAAATCAAATATATACATGAACAAAATATATTTACATTTTCAAAACATTAAAATTTTATACTATATACCATGATATATTCTAAACTCTAACAATATCTTTACTTTTTTTAAAGGTATTTTCCCACGTTTCTCATCGTTTCACATAATTAAATTGAAAACATGTAGTGATATATTGTGAAGGGAATCGTATATGTTGTATACACTGTATCTCAGATGACATATCTCTACAACATATACCTTCATAATTATACCCTTGGTTATTACGCAATATAATTCAGGAATGTCTTCTTACAATAACTGTATTGTACATTTAAGTTAAATTACATTTTACCCCTTCTTCTGGGAGCTAGCTATATTAAAAGATAAAGCTGTACATGTTTTAAGGAACTGTGAATTACTCAATGAACAATATACTTTTCAAGAGCAGGTGCTATTCATACAGTTCAATTTTATACTAGCTGAATTTGTTTTCAACTGTGATTTGTTACACTGTAGGCCATATATCATATGTATATGGGTAGAGAACAAATCAAATTTCCTATTTCTCTAATTCTGTGCGCATTTATACATCTCTTGACCCGTTAGATAAATTCTGATATCACCACACTAATGGACAGATAGATTGATGGAAGAATTGTTGTTTAACATCCAGTGGCAGCCAAATGGATATCAGGATGAAAACATGTTGATATGATAATGAATATGAACACTGATTGTACTAGACCAACATGCTGAGCCAGATTTTTAATATGCTAGCTCACAAGGTACTAGTCTGCAGGAAGACATATGACCCCACCTGGATGCCTTATACTGACTTGAGCCGACCAGTCCTTTGATCTTACACCTTGATGCCGCATGCTTGGCAGAGAAGCAGTAAATACCAATTTAAATGTCTTTTGTTTTACCCAGCCAGGGATTGAACCTACAAAACTCCGCACTGGAGGCGAGCACGCTACCAAGGGCCCACAGAGGCAGTCGATCGATGGACAGAGATTATGCATCAAAAGTATACTTTATTCAGGAGTACTATTTACTTTTTTTGTTTCTGTTGTACAATACTTGTTATGTTGGTTTTTCTTCAAATAATAAGAGATTGATGGTCACATCTGACATGCTAAACTTTAAACTCAATTTCAGATTATAAAACCGGGGTGTTTTTTTAACCACTCCCCCAAACTACATGATTTCAAGCGTTGCTTTTTTTCATTTGTTTCAAGGATGCCATGTATTCTAGTAAAAACCCAATATCATATATTACTCTCTCCCTACAGCCCCACGCAGAATTAATGAGAAGAGCTATGAAAAAATAACTTTATTCTGATACTGGGTTTTATAATAATTATCTAATACAAAATGTTAATTTTTAGTGAATTTAAAACCTTTCCCTGACAAATTTAATCCAAGTCTGTTACTTACAAAATTTTTAATAATTAATCTTAGTAATATTATAAGTAAGACTGTATTAAAATGATTGATTCTTCAATATTTATTGAAGATAATGAAATGTTGTCACAAAAAAATACCAAACATTCTTTGATTTGGGCCTTTTGTAATTTATTAAAAATACTTTACAAGGACTACAAAATATCAACAAAATACTTAAATGGCACCGTTTTTCTTCTAGACAAGAATCTACACCATTATTATGTAATGCTATACTGACTTTTAAAGAGATAAATATTAGGTTATATGATGTATGATATAATATCATATTTCTCATTCATATTCATAAATTCTTTTTTTCTAACAGCTGAACACAGTATTATTTAGTACTTAAAAATAGTTTATATTTGCACAAGGTGAAATTCCTGAAAGACCCCCCTTCTAAATTATGAAAACCTATCATTTGCACTTTTCACATTATCATGATATAATAGGATATACCCCTGTCAAGCTAAAGCTCTGAGAGTTATATCCAATACATAAACAGCACATTCATATAAGTTTTTTCAATTTCTTTAAAAAAACATATTTCGTGTAAACCTCCGATTACAAAAACAAATTATTCCTGCTTTTAAAAAAAATCATAATGAACTTACATGTTTAACTAGATAAAAAATGATGTAAATATGCAAATTATATATATATATATATATATATATATATATATATATATATATATATATATATATATATATATATATAACCCTATTTATAAATTTAACAACAGATTACCTACCTTGGGAATGGTAAAATTATTTTGTTATATTCCGGAACATACATTGTTCAATTTTTTCTCAAAATTCTATTTTAATGTAAATAAAACATTTCACTTTCAAAACTACTGAAACAGTCATTTTATAATCAATTACACGCCTCTATCAGAAAATTAACATCCATTTTTTTCTCTCTGATTATAATTTAACATTCACATGCATGTCGTCTTCCTTCAGTTTTCGACCTTTCACCGCTCAACAACATATGATTAGGTCCTGAGATTTTCTTAACATCTCGTAAAAAGGAATTTGACACTTTACATCGTGAGATAACTCGAATTTGACAAAAAATCTATCAATTAGTACTTCAATTAAATGTCCTCGACAATGTGAATGAGACGACGAACAAAAAGGAAGGAACTAACTACATTCATGGACTACTGTAGACATTTAAATCCCCTATTTTAGATGTTGTTTCACATGAGCGACGATTTAACACGACTATTTTGACTATTACGGGTCATATACTTTAACATAAACGACCCAAGAGAATCTGTACCTGGATAAAAATCTAAAACCTTTCCATTTGTACTCCATTGGAACAAATCATCCCATCTGATAACAAATAAAAAAATATGTTTTACAATATCTACAGATCGATCTATGTTTGGGGTATTTTTTCCACTTTCAAACAACTTAATATGGCTATCAATCAATCAGACGGCCAGAATATACTGACAGAATAGTAATAAACAGGTAACAAAGAAGGCGTAAAGATACATAATTGTACTAATTGTTCTATTTGTATGTATATTTTTTCTTGTCTAGATTAGGTTATTTCTAAGTATTAAACAACTTTCAGGGTGATTTTTTCCTTTATTTAACAAACTGATGAAATCTTCTGTTTCAATAATTTAGCTTCAAAATTGGTTTTAAATTTTTGCTACTGATTGTCTGCACAGATGATACATGCAGTTGGGTAATGATTTATTCATAATTTATGTGACTTAAATAAATTTAAATTAATTAATAACTATTTGGATGTGAGAAGCAGTGAGCACTGCTGTAATTAAAATTACTTCTTCATTAAGCCGATTTTGTTCAATTGCATATCCCACAGAAACAAAAATGTTTAGTCTCTGGAAATTCAATCTAAAGGGGAGATAACTCATGAGATTTTATTACAATGAGGTAATTGCATTCCTGGGTTCCACCAAAAAAGATAAAAGGTAAATAGAAATTATTTGAAATAATGATTTTTACAAATTTTAATCGGTTTTCAGTATGTAGTATAATTTTGCATTTTCAATAACTAACGGTACATCTTTTCCAAGCACAATATTTTTCCATCTTTAAAGTTCCCTTTCACATTCATATTTTGAGTATCAAAAAAAAACACCAAAAAATTCTAAATTATTAAGGCTTATTTTATTGGATGACTTTTTGCCAATATTAATTGTTGAAAAATGTACAAAATATTGTCTTATTACAGAATTTAGACTTTCAAAATGCCACAAATCCATTTCATAAATTATCTGAGGTTTCCAACTACACTACAGTTGTATTCAAAACATTCATGTTATAAAATATAGTATTTTTGGCTCAGAATGCAAAAACAGCACTCATAGCTTGAGTCACCAAAAATCCCATATAAAAACAGCAATTTCGTATAGAAAACATACAATCAGAAAACATTCTATCCTTAGTTCATACTTCAAAATCCTGTTTTTTACATCCTTAAAGACCATTTTATCTTCACAAGCTTATACTTCAAGAGATCATTCTTTACTTAAGAGTCGTAGCAAGAATAACAATTAAGTATGGAAAGAGAATGCTCAGAGATTTTAATTTTTCATTTGTTTTATCAATTATCTAAGCTAAAACACAGTTTCAACAATTGTTCTTAATTCAGTTACTTCTATTATTCAATATTATATGCTATGTGTTCGATCACCTACATCACCTGAGCTAAGTTATTTAACATTTTTATTAGTGCTTAAAATCTAAAATTTCTAAATTACAAAGAAATGCACTCTTTTATTCAATATGCACCCAATACGACCTTTACAAGCAATTTAATAGCACTTTACCTCCATGAAAGAGGATTAACATAGGACATCAGTCATTTTTGATGTTACTCTAACATATATTACTATATTTGAATTGGTAAGAACTCAAATCGGGTGTGAAAATTGCACAACCTTTCGATTTAAATGTAATTTTACTTCATAAAATAGGTGACAATAAACTCGGTATGATTGTGGAAACTATTTCTGGAATTTTTAAATTATCAGTTCGGCTAGATTATTTTTGTAAAGAAAGGTGTATATAAGTAAAAATTTGCCATTTCATGGTTCATTACCAATCAGTTTATGATTTTTTCTCTTAAATTCTATGTTTTCTGTGACCACTAAAGAATAAAGTCCATTCAGTCCAACTTGTTATACAGAGCACCCAAAAGACGGAAAAAAAGAACCTTTCATAGATAGTATACCCTTTCTACATACTTTTTTTGTGACAAGGACATCATCACAGTACTTTCATAGGTTATAGCACTTTATAAAAAACAAATTTTTCAAGATGTATTAAGTTACTGGTAAATAGGCCTTTAACAAAATTGATAATTCCCAAAATCGCCCTAACTATTTCAAAATAAAAATATGATATATGTGTTTATTTGGAAAGTGAATTGAATGATCCTTCATCACACTTAAAATTCTGATATAGAAAATGATGTATACTGGTATTTGGAAAGGTAATTGAATGTTCCTTCATGAATAAGACTTTAGTTCTGAAACAGAAAGTGATGTAATATGGGAACAGTGACCTTAAAAGCTATAAAATCGTACAAAAATGGTGAAATCTCCAATTTTAACACAAGTTTTAAATGTTTAAAGCAGTCATCAACATTTTAACAAAATGTGTATTTTAAATAAATCTTATATATCACAAATTATCTTTGTTATTGGTGACTGTACTTTTTGACCAAAACTTCGATAAATTGGTGTCAATTTCAATGATTTTCACCTTTAAGCATTTTGCTTGTCCACGTAAAAAGGTCACAACTAGGCGAAAATATAACTGCATTTGAAATTTTAAAGAGATGAACTAAGTTATCTAATAATAAAACATATATATATATATACACTATATAAATTTAAATCTAGTAATGAGATCATTTGATTGGTCCAGAGCAGCCCATGTGACATGTAACAAATCATGTGTCACCCTCTCGGGTCAACATCGTGTCACCCTCTCGATTTTTTTAACACTAATGTTACAAATCAACAGCCGAAGTATAAGAAAATGTGCAACATTTCCATGTGTTATTCATGTTATTTCATTATTGTTTATTTTTCATAAAATTTGTTCTTGTTGAAATATAATTTTTTTTCCTTTCAGAAACTACACTAGGGATAGTGGAATAAATCATTAATTTCCCTTGCATTAGTCAAATATAAAGATTTGTTTACCCTCGAACAGTCAAAGCCCAAGAACTCGGGAAACATGACTTTACTTGGGTGAACTTATGCAAGGGAAATAAATGTATAGCATTAATTTTCTTGATTAGCCATTTGAAGGTCTCAATTGTTTGAGATTTACCCTGATATTGTATTGACTTCGGCCTGGGGACAATAACAGAGAATGTGTACATTAGATATACAACTGGGTCTCCATACATGGAAGATGATGCGTATTTCCTTGGATGTGGAGAATTTCAGATATAGAAATTATGTTTATCATTGACAAAAATTATTCACAACGGGTAAATATGTTCTTCAAATGTATTTAAAATGTTAACCATTTTTTGCTTTCATTTATAAATACTCCCTTCTCATTGTATCCTTGGTTCCATGATATTCACGTGCTTTTTAAATGTAAATTTGTCGCCATTTTGACAATGTTACAAGTAGCATACTGCAGCAACATGTGAAAAATCAGAATAAAAATTTAAGATCTCATATATCATTTCAGTTCTTTATGTTTGTTTGAATATCAAAAATTTATTAGTTTATTCATTATTTGTCTTTAGGGAAGAAAGTGAATTGAATGGAAATTGTACAATTAACATTTTTTTATGTATCTTTGTACATGTAAGCAAATAAAAATTGTTCATAGGTCATAATTAAAAAATATTTAACAATGATTATGCACTGTTTACATTTACAGCTAGAAGTACTTATAATTATATACCCCAATACTTATGAAATAATTTCTATTTCATTCTTTATTGTCTGATATAAGAGCAATGAAGTTTTCTCACAAATGTTTTCAAATAGGCCCACATTAAAACATTGTGAATAAATACTATACAAATTTATCTCAGTTTTAGTCTGAAACATTTTTGTTTGTTTTAATTGAGTTTTTATGCCAATTTCAGCTCAGTTGGATAAATCTATTGTGGTAGGCGGTCTTAACTCAGGTGACAGAGGCCAAAGTATATCTTGTGTGATATACCAACCTTCGACATGAAATCTGACAAAACTTGTCCAGACTGCGACATTAAGATCAAGGTCAAATCTTGCCATGTACATTACGATCAAGGTCAAATTTTGCCATGAAGGTTATTAAACTCCCTATACAACAGTCGCAAATGTGCTGACAAGCTTTTAATCATTATTAATTAGGCCTAACTACCAAAACTAAGTTACATCATCACTGAGGTCTCTGATCTTGAAAGATTTATAGACACAGTACATGCATAGGTGCAAGTACCAAAGATACCAAAATATGTTTTGTTTATTTAGTTGGGGTTTTACGCCGTTTTCAGCACATTTGGCTATTTTGCGGGGGCCAGTTTTTTATTGGTGGAGGAACCCGGAGTACCCGGAAAGAACCACCGACATTCAATAGAAAAATTGGCAATCCTTGTCAATTAAGATCGGAGTCAAACACACTCCGCCACAGGCGAGATTTGAACTCACAACCTCAGCATTGACAGGCTAGTGATCATTAGTAGTCAAGACAAACTACCTAGACACTCGGCCACCGAGGCCCCCACCAAAATCTGAAATCCGGGAAAAATTCAATATTTTGTATAGGAATCCCTTACAGAAATAACGTATACGTTACATATACTTCATTTAATATACTGAAGTACTTTCAAGTATAACAGTTATACTTGGAATATACTTTAAGTATAAATGAAGCATACTTTAAGTATACTTTGTACATGTGTTAGCCTTAGTAATTCTGCATGAGTATATAGGGGCAAAACTGAAATATACCTCCAATATATAGCTTTAGTTTATAGTATCCCAGATAATAAAATATTTTCTGTAATACCAAATGAGTGTTTGATAATTTTTATTTTTTATTTTTAAAATTTTCAATCTCAACTTCCATTCAATTTTTAAATTAAAGAATTAATTGATATACATATTTCAAAAATTAATTTTATTCATTTCTTCATCTAATTAATTTCCTACCTTATATTATTAAGAAGACTACAAATCATAAAAACACTGAAATTAAACAATCCTTTATCTTCATATTACTAACAAACACCCAGAGAAGATGAAATTTTACAAATAAGAGACAGGTAATTATAAATAGTTACAGACAGACCTTCTATATACAGTCTTTTGATCTTTCTTTCTTCTGTAAATTTCAAAATCCTAAGGCAAACTTTGATAATTACAATTTTTCCATCTTCAATATATGTAATACCTTTTCAAAGGTTATTTAATAGCTAGTTCTTCAAAATGAAAACCTCCCAAAATAGAGTTTTCCATAAATTGTTAAATCAATTACTAATCTTTAAAAAGTTAAAAAGATTTTTTGCAAAAATTGAAGTTTAAACTGAAACTAAATTTTTCCATATAAAGTTTGTAAATTGTTTTAGATGATTGATGGCCTATGACATCATGCCAACTTCAATGTTGAACATCGCAACTCTGACTCAGAATCTCCAACTAAACAAAGTATTAAATCTGTTTATTATTTGTTTATTGGCATTTTATGCAAAATGGCTATATTGTGGTGGCCAAAATACAGGTGGAGAAAAAGTATGATTCAGAATCTATAAAAATACATTCTTTGGCAAGAAAACTTGTCAGTATCCCGAAGTTGAACACACCTTGCAATAAGCTCACTATCTTACTGATAATTAGTTGTTTGTCAATCCAATATCAATTTTTAAGTAAATTACAAATTAGATGCAAGAAAAATTAATATTCCCTTTCTTTATCAATGAAAAATTATAAAAAGCATTTACTGATTCAGAGTTAAGGTATCCGGACCATAATAGATCATGAACGAAAAGTGTATCTCTTTTTGACCGTGAATGGCTGAACCAAAAAATTTAAAGCTGGAATTTTGTATATATATTTTTCTCAAGTTGAAACACACTCTGTTGCTTATATGCAGTCTGTAAAAATAAGTTAGTTATATTGACATTTCCGAAGTTTGCCGATAATTACCGAGGTCATTTCAATTGCGTTGTATGGAACATCCGGGAACTTTCGAATAATCACGTGGTCATTTATGGTCCGGATACCTTAACAGAAATATTTTGTTGAATAACTTCAGTTTGATAAATCTATAGTTTTAATTTGGTAATAATGATCAAATTTGCTTTTGTTTTTTATTTTTCTGAGGTATTAGTTTTGTCTTTGTTTGTTTGTTTTAATTTTAAAAGGTAACCTTGAAATATATTATCTTCTCCAATTTACATGTCTTTGATCAGAATTAAGATCAAAAAGACTGTTTTTATCTCCCCTGATCAGAAGAGCTACAGGGTGACTACATGTTGTAATATGTCTGATACAATGGCAATGAAGATATAATGCATGATGAAATGGCTCGACCTAACAGTTTGTCAAATGCACTATCCATAAAATAGTCTAAATGAACAATTAATAAATTATTATCCTTTTTCATTTTAAATATGAGAACAATATAGCATCAATAAGGGAATACCCCATAGAACTAAACAGAATGGGGAGGGGGAGAAATTTAACACCTCTATACAACACCAGTTTTTTGTTTATTTGTTTACCAAATTTTTGGTGTTTAAGTTCGGACTCGGAGTGAATAGTAAAATGTCAGAAATAGTCAAAATGTGTGTACCACAGCATGATCAATTTCCCATTTACAAATAGTAAATGTTTACAAAAAAATACCACCAAGTTTTTGCACTTTAACAAAACAACTGTCTCCTTCATTTAGACTTAGAAATTAAACTTGACCTCTGGGTAAACCTCTGGCCATTTTTGATAATTTAAACTTGTTGAAAAGAAATCCAATAAAATCCTACTATTGAAATTAGTTTCAATATAATCATAGAATTACTTCCCTTTATTTCAACTGCCACCTGACCATAAGGAATGACATTTTAGCTGTCATTATTATACCCACTACTGGACATATTTATCATTTTTCATTGTAAGGAAATGATGTCCATGTCAAATGCAAGATGTGTCATTAAATTTAAGTACCTATTAATGTGATAATGTTTATTTACATGTAATTTTAAGGCATGTAGAATTTAATACCAATAAAAGTAAAAATTTCCAACACCCTGGGGTAAGACTTTTGTTCTGAGACGAGCCTTAGGTTAACTACCAGTTAGAGATGATAGAACACCTGTTAAGACAGAAAAGTGTCCTCAAGAGACAATCTTAATGACTGACAAAAATTTCTGTTTAAAAATTGTGCCATGCAGGCTAGCAAAAATTAAACTTAGACAGCAGCAATTATCTCCTGCATGTTTAAAGTTCTCAAATAAGCTGTTTTTTTTTTTTTTTTTTTTTTTTTTTTTTTTTTTTTTTTTTTTTTTTTGGGGGTGGGGGTACAATTTCACTTATATCAATTACCAATACTCAAGGTGTCAAAACTATAATATCATATAATTATTTATAGTTTCTTTTTGATATTTTATCAATTTGAATCAATTTACTGTCAACCCCAACAAAAATGCTTAGAGTGCACATAACTGGACGCTGTGGAAAATGATTCAAAATTCAAATTTAAGGTTGAAGTTAATACAAAGACCATCCTCCCAGGTCAGGGTTTTGTATCCAAGTTTGTTCCTACAAACCCCTGACACCACACTTTCATATTTTGCAGGTAGGAAGTGAACAATTTTCATAAGAGAATCCATTTGCTGAAGGGATAAAAATCATTGGATTTAATCTCCCAATTATTGCACGTTATTTCAGAAATTTATATGAAATTTAGTGACAATAAATTTTCAATCTTAATATATGAATATCTCTGCTATTTATTGTGGATTATTTGTGGACATGTTGATTTTATCATCCACCTGACATCCATATATCCCACCTACACAATGACTAATCGGAAATCACCATATGGTACAACCCTGTTATACATTATGATTGTCATCTCCTAGAACACTTTTACCCATAAATAAACCAAATAATAATAACAATCTAAATTTCTATCAATAATTTAGGAAAGTCATTAAGTATTTTTCTCCTATATAAATTTTTACAATACATGTCATATTACCCTAATATACCTACAGCAATTTTTTAAGTATCAAATTCTAATGGATTTCCTCAGACTCACTATCATGGTTAAAATTTTATCATGTTAGTGTCAGACTTTTCATTATACGATATTTCATATTTCGATTAAAATGCAAGATCTGATAAGTTGAAAGCAATTATGTAAGTAGAATTAAGGAATCCATATATACAGGGGCGTTTCCTGGATATCCGAAAGGGGGGGCGTATAATAAACCTTTCGCAAAATTTTTTGGACCTTTTTTTTTGCTAAAAAAACATTAAATAATTGTGAGATGCAATAAAGTAACGGAGCATGTATATTTTAGAGTAAGTGTTTAATTAATGAATATGATAAATTGCCATATTCAATACAATATAAGCAGAATACGATAGTTTTTTCTTTTTTTTTTGGAAAAGAGGGGGGGGGGGGCGTATGCCCCTTATGCCGTCACCTGGACCCGCCCCTGATATAGGTCAACAAAAGTTTTGTTCATTATCTGAGGTTGAATCATTGTATGAACCTATCCAATGACAGTTCACTGATTCACTGTGGATTAGATATACGTAGTATATATACATGTATGTGCACTAAAACGTCATTACTGGTAAACACAATGAAGAATATTAGAATTCCAACCAATCTTTTGTCAGCATTTCATTTTTTATCAGTACACTGACAATGAAAATACCCACAAAATATAAGTTATCTGATTTTGAACAAGGAAACTAAAACACAGTAATGCTTGCTACATCAGACGTAATCACAAAAAGTAATATTTGCCACTATTATGTTGAAAAATTCTGGAATAGAAATTAAAAAAATATATTTCTTGAGCAATGGCATTTCTGAGGTTCCTGTTTTGTAAACTTTTGATCATTAAAAGGTGTTTTGATGGACTACGATTTGGTCCCCCTTCATAAATGATCTTTTCTTTTTATCTTTTTGGACCTTTTAACCCTTGAAACTATACAGCAGTATGGAATTGAAATGAATATATACACTCTAGCCAGGCTATATCGATGATCACTGATATGTCAAAAGTGGATTTTTGAAGGGGTAAATTCTGCCATTTTATGGTCAAATTATCAAGACTTACTGAATAACAATATTTACAATTTTATTATTTTGTATTTGAATAAATGCAATGTATACTTGTACATGACTATGAGACAGGGAATCAGGATATTGGAATCAAAAACCACCAAAAGGACAGAAACTACATGCTACAGGTTAACATAAAATTTTTCATGATTGTAAATTCGGAAAACTATTTTTATTATTGCGAAAAATGCGACAGGGTTATTATTGCAATAATTTAAACTTGCATTTTGCAATTTTTTTATATGAATGAAGCGAGGTTTTTCTCAATATTGCAAAAATTAAAATCGCATTTTGGTCTAAAATGACAAGATCGCAATATTAAATGCACGCAATAATTTCTGAATTTACAGTATATTAACTGAATTTTTCTACACAATAATGTAGATGCACTGCCCTGTCCCAAACAGGAAAGCTCGAACAGAAGAATATTTCACCTAGTGCTGTTATGTAAACCACACAGTACGAAAACAAAAACACCTTATAAGCAGCACCCTACTTACTGTATTGATATGACCTTGTAAGGCAAATTCCTACAAGGAACAATATCACTGATCTCTTACTCAATACTAAAAACCAGAGTTTTTGTGTTTAACTTAATGCATTTTTATTCTCATCCCCAAGTTCAATGCAGGTTTGTTCAAACTTAATCTTGATCATTTACTTCTTCCTAAAATTAAGATCAATGACCTTCAAATTTGTAAACAAACAAAAAAGATGAATTTTAAATTATAATCCATATTATAAAAGGTTGTAACAGGATTAAAACTGAGTCACAGAACAATTTTTTATTTTGTAATCAGCTTTTTTTCCTTCTACAAATTGAAATGATTAAATATACAAACCTAATCTTGTAAAACTAATTCAGATTAAATTCATCCCTAACATTCAATAAGAACTGTCAGGGCATCCTGCATGCATGATGAATGACCTAAACCAAAATTAAATTTAACAGACCTAATCATTACCCTTTGTGCATTTTCAGCTTGTAAATTGTAAGCTAGAGCAACCTTATATATATATATATATATATATATCTTCAATTTGTCTTTTCTTCTTGTTTTTCTTTTAGGAAGTAGAGGGGGGGGGGAAGAAGCAATATGCTTTTATAACTTTTCCCAGTTTGAAGTTTCATTATGAAAGTTATTTTTTCAAACAGAATTCTTTATCCTAAAACTATTACCGGGTATATGTGCTACAATTCTACTTATTCCTTTTCAATCTCCTACTCTTAAGTCTTCAAAATTCCTTTTTATTTCCTGGTGCCTTCGATTCTCTCCCCCCTCACCGTAAAAATTTGTCAGAATCATAGTCATGTTGAATTCCAAATATCTTTAATATAACACTCCCCCCCTTTCATTTTTTGCCTTTCCTTCACTGATATAAATGTATGTTGATGATGTTGACACAGAGAATAGTTAGGTTCTATTAGGATCATTCAACATCTGACAGACATAATTCATATACATATAGATAAAATGAAATTTGCTCTCTTATGGTTAATGAATTTACAAATTATCAAAGCTATTCCAAAAGTTTATATTTTAGGATTTACCATCACATCATTGTAGTGTAGGAAAAACTTAAAACAGGCCAATTTTTTACTGTCATTATATGAAATAAAAAATGTTCACAACATTAGACATGCGTGACACAATATTAACATAAAAAAGTTGCATCAAACTTTGCACATTTACCAATTCCTGTTACAATTTGTTTATTCTGCCCCTATTATAAAAAAAAAATATTGTGCACGGCCCACAATCAATGTCATTTTCTGTTTGGCCATATAAAGAAAGACAACTCTTTTTCTTTTTGGAATGTTGAACAGTAAATATATATCCATTTAAGACATTTTCCCCCACAATTAAATTTCAAAAATAAATCCTTGACCTTCATTGACAAATAACTTGCTCATGCCTAGGTCATAGAAAATTAAACAACATATTCTGTTTAACATATGAAAAAATGTCCTTAAGTCTTAATCAAATTTCATGAAATCTTAGTTTATGAGAACATATATATATATATACACAGAAGTTCATGAAATGTTTTGGTAATTTTTACTGACTAAAATTTCATAATGAAAAATATTTCCAATTTAATAGCTTCTTTTGAATAGATGTAGAAACTTAAAAAAATTGTAATGTGAAACAGCTTTATTTGGCAGGTGTTGTAATACAAACAATACCTGCAGGCCAGTGGACAAAAGTTTCATTCCATTCTGTTATATGACAAATAAAATATCAAGAGATGCTAGATAAATACAATATGTCTACCATTTCTTTATAATGAACAGATGCAAGATAAATTTTACCCCAAGGCAAAAAGTAAGAATTTCTATTGAATTTAAAAATAAACTAATTTCCTGATTTTACCTGTAAATTCTACTTTTATCTAAATTTAACAATATATTTATCTGTTAATTTTAATGTTTCTTTTTATCATGTTTAAAAGTCTTTGGTAAAGAATTAACAAGGTTGTAACTTCCATTAAATCAGTTGAGATATTTTGAAGTTGTGAAATTCCTCACTTTATTCACAAAACTTACATTAAAAATACATAAACCTGATCAAATTTAGAGATTTAAAAGAGGAACCCTTTTTTTAAAGATCAAAAAGATCATTGCCAAAGAAAACCAAAGTACACTGGTGACATAGAAATCTGCATTAAAAAAATAATACAAAGGTTATACGGAATTGTTATGCTTAACTATTTTCACAATTTAACACTTTAATTTACTGTACCAAAGAAATATATATCTAACATTCTTTTACAAGGTACAATTATTTACATGTACATACATGTGATACATATATCTTGACACTTTAATACTGATACAAAATATTCAGAAGTTAAAGCTCACTAGGGTCTGAATTCTACTATAAGCAATATAATTTAGCTAAACCGAAGAGTTTGAAACTATTGTCAACTTGAGCTTGAAAACAGGCAATGCTTGTCAATTAAGATCCAAGTCAGACAGACAGTATACACACCTTATTTGTGACTTCAAACATAGTCTAAATTATTGATTGTCCTGAGTGTCAAATATTGGGCATGCACTTTGAATCAGTTTAGCAATATATCAATGTAATTAAGAAACTGGGTTGGGGGGAGGGACACAAAGGGCAATGAACAAACAGAAGAGGTGGCTATACTTCTAGTCATGTCATGACTTTATAGCCTTTTTTAGTGGCCACTGGCTTGCTCTTTTCAAAATATACAGATGGGGTCTTCAGTGTTATACAGCAGGAACATGGTAAGGAATTTGTAAATATGTCAACTCTAATAATTATCTTCTCTAAAAAGACCAAATCAGTGGTTAATATTCCTTACATCAAGGATAGTTTTTTTTCCTTGTACAGAAACAAACTTTGTTATTAAAGGATGTCTCCCCCCCCCCCTTTCACCTCCTATCCATCATATGGGAGATAACTCTTAATGAAAAATATTACATTTGGGTCAGGTGATCTTAGCTGTTCATAAATTAAAATGTTCTTTGTTTAATAGCCAAAAAGAATCCATTTCACTTTATCTTTATTGAAACAAACTATTTAAATCCTTAATTGAAAGTAGCAAAACTTAGAAATTGAAAATTGTTAAATATCTTTCACCAGTTGTACATGGTGATGAAATTTATACTCATTCAATTTATAAAGTAAAACCAAAACTCATAAAACACACAAAGATTCAGTTCAAATAATATGAACAAAGGGATATGATGGATTGAGAAAAATCTCAAAAAAATTCCATGTTCTTCATCATCTTCAAGCAGACATATTTCCCATTTTTTGCCCATGTGAGTTTTCTCCCATTATGGAGTTATCTGCTCCTTGGAGACGGTGTCTGGCATAGACATCAATGGGCAAATTGATATTTTTTCTGCAAAAGCTTTTTTCTTCCTAACAGTATCATCGAAACACATAAACGATATATATATTTTATGATATATTTTCCCATATTTTTTTTAAATCTGATGAAGGCTTTCCCCAATTCAATATTTTTAGAAAAAAATAGAAGTAAATTTTGCACTTTATGTTAAATATAGGACACCTTCTGCCAGGAGAGATAACTCATGCATATGGGAGACAACTTCAATATCTGCAAATACTGAATTACCTCAGTAACTACTTGTCAGTAGTTTTGGATAAAACTATAATAACACCATATATTTTATATTAATTTTGTTTTACGCTTCTTATGATTTCCATCAACACCTTTAACTGAAATTCAATGATGTTTTGCTGCAAATTAATAAAACTGATTAACAGTTTATTTTTACCAATTTCAAATGCAAAACAGAATCAACTTTCAGATTAGCCGACAACCATAGACTTATTTAACCCCTTTAAATAAAAGCATAGTGATTCAATCCAAATCCGAGCACAATAAGAGTAAACATGCAGCTCTGTTAAAGGCACACTGATATAGTAGAGTTGACAAACAGGAAAATCTCAGTTTAAATGTACTTACTACTTTGACGGACATTAAATTCAACAAGGTTGAATACGACAAATATTTAGGATTTTACTTTCACCAAGAAGTAAGAAAAACTCTAATTTCAACAAATGGTTTCAAATACCAGTGAACGAATCTCACCAAAACAAATCTGTCGAAACTATAGACGTCCATTATTCACTGTCATTCAAATGTGGACACAGATTTCAACATATGATATGGTATATTATTAAGATTATCATTATGTACAATCTGACAGGTTCTTATAGACCCATTGTCAAAATAAAAATGTGGCTTTCTACCTTTAAAACTAAACGACTTATTTCATGTATATCATCACTGGTTTAAATCTTAATTAAAATCTAAAATCGCTTCAAGATTTTTATATTAAAATTCCATCTGCATTTTGATCAAATTTATTTCTAAAATAATTAACTATTCAATCACATGACAGAAAATAAAAAATGACCATCTGCAAATTTGTTATAGAAACAATTCTGTGTATTGCCACATCTATAGATAGGTTATCAATACAAATTTTAAATAAAAATGTATATTGTCAATTTTATATGTTAATTAAGAAGCAATAATTAAACTTCTGAAATTGATTTGAAATCTACACTGCAGGATAACGATCATGACAGCCTAATACAGGAATCTATCATTCAAAATCTAAATACCCGAACAATCCATTTTAAAATTTTTATTAGTATTTTAGTTTCTATATAGATGACTGATTCACAAAAAAACAAATTTAAATTACAACAAATTTGATATCTATATATGATAAACAGAAAATTGATCTTAAAAGATAATTCTAAATGTGTTCCTCTCCAGTGTATGTTGGGAAATTCCCACGACTATTATGATTGTATTGTTTAATTAAATATATATATGCAAATATATTCTACCACTTGCTATGCAAGAGATGTATAAATTTTGTGCACCTCTAAAATGAACATTTAAAAAAGAAAATATCGCAAATTGCCAAGCAAAATAAGATGAAACATTTTTCGACTTGTGATTCAGAACAATTTTTTGGATTTACATAATTCTGAACTTTATGATTTTTTGGATACCACCATCCAAATTCTTACTCAGAGCTGACAAAAAGAGAATAGTCTTCAAACAAACATTTATTTATTGTTACATAATTTCTGAAAAAGAAACCTAAAAAAAGAAAAAGGCAAAATAAACCTTTGATGCCAAATCAAGGTTTCTGATATATCAGATAACTGAGGTTTCCTAAAATTTAATGAATATATGTGCTTGATTTTGAAGTCTGACATTTCTGATGTTAAATTATATTATTTGAAATAACATACTTTTGAAGGAAAAAAAACAAAAGATTTACAAGCTTACCGTTAAAATTTTTGATAAAATCAATGACCATCCACTTCATAGAATTAAATTATTCTAAATTGACACCTTTCTATCACATTTCTGTTTACAAAATAGACTAAGGCTTCATAATTGAAAATTTAAATTCAAAAATCAAAGATAACAAAAACAAATAGAAAAATTTAGATTGACATCGCACAAGCTTTTACAAATATTTTTATTTTCTTTCAAACAATTCTTAACAATTCTTCACGACCTTCATTGGAAAGTAAAAGCATAGGGTCAATTTCAAATTTAATTGAAACCTTAAGATTTTAATTACATTTAAAGCTAACATAAATATGGACAGCAATTGGGAAAATGAAACGGTAAATTGACTTTGAAAAAGAAATTGGTGGAAGGTTATTTCAAACTTCATTTGTGATGGGGTTCAGTCATGCAAGTTTTTTAGAGCCAAAGTATGTAATTTCATCCATTCTGTTATATGACATTTTTTCATCCCCACTTAATTGCTCCAACATGACATTTTTTATCCCTACTTAATCATTCCAAAATAGTTACTGAACTGAAAGCTTTAAAAAAATTGTCCATTAGTGACATAAACTTGTCTCACGAAGTCATTAATTTTGGTTGCATCAGTATTATTTCTGTATCTAATATGTTCCGTATGCAGATGTGAAGGAAGTTTTCAAATTTTGAAAAGTTCTATAGATAAAAGAGCTTAAAATTCTTTTTCTTCAAAAATATGTTAAAGTATTAATTCTAATGTGGGCTGCTGAAAATGTCATTAAAAACCCATTGTAAAATTTCCAATAAACCACAACACATATGAAGAGACGATGTCACAATATGTTTATAACGCAAAAACGTCATATTTCGTTCAATGGGGTTGGCAATTTGAAGACGTTTGATTTTTCCTATTACTATGGATAATATAAAACTATATTATGCCAAAAGAAACTGATACTAATTTCTTAATAGAGAAGAGACTCTAGCAACGGTGATTACATCAATTTCAATGAAAGAAACCTAACGACAAATAACAAACTATTCTTACGGGGTTAAATGAAATAATTCATGGTCATCCTTGATTTGTGGTGATATTTCTGTGAATTCTACACCTTGCCTTCTCAGGGTAAAATTTGCACACCCATGGTAAAATCTCACACAAACCATGGGCGTCCATGAATTATTTCTTAAATATTATTTAAATCTCTTCTGGTGCAAAAGTTGATTTTTTGTTATAAAAAAAAAGAAAAGAATACTGATGCAATATGACCAGTGGATAAAGTGACTACAAGACCAAAATCCAAAGACAAGGCGAAATTATGTCTAATCGCTTATTGTTTCCCACAGGAAGTGGCATTGATTTGCCATTCAATTTTACAATAATCTCTGCTATATGGAACAAATAAACATTTTGTCTTCACTGTGGTTAATGAGCAACATTTCCCTGCCTTGTAATTTAACTGAATTATCGCAAGCATATAAAGCAGTGTTCAAAGCAGGATTTAAGGGATGAGGAGCATGAGGGAAACTTTAATGAATTTTCAGACCTCAAAAGGGCAAACAATATCAAGTAAACTTTGAAGCACTTATCTAATGACCCTTTAAGAGTTTATTAGTTTCTTTCAACTCTTTTAATTCATTATCAGGTAATTCATCAGTATTGTTTATGTGCATTAAAAAAAATGTTTTATTTTATTTTATATTATATTTATTGAAAGGGCAGAGAGGCTAATTGGAAAAGGGGAGGGTACTGCACCCCTCTATGTTAAGCTCACTGGAACTCTGATAAGAGATGCATTTAAGTAGTAAGTCTTTGTAAGAAGCATACATTTATAAACAATATGGCCTGTCCCAAAAACATACTTTTATTTTTCCCATTCAGTTCTTTGATGGGTTTATTTAATGAATTGAATAATAATTCATTCTATCTGAGATAATTGACATCTATTTTTAATAGTTTCCAATATATTTTTCTGTAAATTATTAAGTTATCTCCCTTTTTACCAGATTATATTTAGAATTTATACCTCCTATGACCATGATTTATATGAAGAATCATTTACATGTAAATATCTGTTTATTATATTCTGAATAAAACATCAAAAATAAAAACATTTATGCTGCACCTGGCCTTATTTTGGGTGTCGAATATTTTTTTTTTCTACTAGAAGAATAATATCTCCTGGTACCCTTAACTTCACTTGCAATGAAAGTTTGTATTATGTTCTGGTTACCAGTGTCTACATTATCATGTTCTCCCTAGATTATAGGCCAAATATAGCATTCCTAAAATAAGTTATAAAAGAAAACAATTTATTGTTGCAGGATATATATATATATTAAGAAATATTTATGTAAATTTTGAGAAAATATACAGTGTATTTCTACTCGCAATGAAACAGGTTAGAAAATTTAGTAAAGCTCACATTTCTACCAATTTTTAAAAGCTCATGCAATAAACTGTACATTTTCTGATAATGTAAATATATATGTAATTCCAAACCATGTTCTTACATGGGGGGGGGGGGGGGGAGGGGCGGGAGTACTTACAAAGCATCATCAGGATAAAATATACATGTTTACTGCAATTACATTCAATTCCAATGGAATAGCTAAAAAATTTTTTTTATAAATAATAAATGATCATCTATTAAAAACAAGCATTTTCATGTTTTAAGGTTTTCCGTGAGCAGGACTCATCAAAATATTTGTTTGTGAAATCAGACACTGTGAGGGGATCACCAATATTAAATCATTGTGCCTATCAATTTAAAAATAACAAACAAAATAGGATTTGGTATGGATTTTTACACTGTTTGTTTGTATTAGATCTTAATAACTGCTGCGTGATTAAAAATTAAATATTATTATATTGTAAAATTGACATAGGTCATTGTAGGTTTGAATAAGTGATCACGGTGATCACTATGAGATTAGACAACCTTTTGATCTCCAAAAATCCTCAGATATCATCATCTGGGGTGGCGGAACATCACTATATTTGTTGTGTTAATGGGGTGTGCTTAAGTTCAATGCTCTCTAGTTTTTTTTGTTAAAATTTTGTTTTTCCAACTATTAAACAAAATTTGCTAAGATTGCTATCAATTCATAAAAAGTTATAATAGAAAAATTCTTTTGAGATTTGAAGCTTAACATTCAGAAATAACTTAATGTGCATTTAGTTCTGACTCAAGAATTTAGCCTTGGAGCTACTTTTTGCCTCTATTTGCAACTAAAATTTTTTGTGGAAAAAAATGCATTTTACATGCCTGCTGATCTCTCTCATGCACAACTGAGTGTTAAATTGTTCACTTCATCCTGCACTTTTTCAAATTCCAGGAATGAAATTCAATGTAATATTATTTCCATGTTTTGTTTGTTTAATTCTGATTAATTACATGTCTCTATAGCTTCAAAATCAACTCCGTTTTAATTTGCAATCTCTTTCATAACCAATATGTCTTCAAAACAAATGGGGTAATAGTTGCACTTCACACAGGAACTATTTCATCGAATCACATTTTCCATTTTTTTTTTAAATTTCTCAGCATATTGTAATATGGCCACACCAAATTGATTTAATTTACCCCGTAGTTCTTCGGATTTCGCCGCAACGATTTTCGGACTTTGTAAAATTTAATAAAAAATGTTTTGCCGCTTCATTTTACAAAAATGCTGAAAATTCACCCAAAATTCATCATTTTTCAAGAAATTAAAAACTAGAGGCTCTCAATAGCATGTATTGCTCACCTGGATTTAACTTTTCACCTTGAGCAGACCTAAAAATTTAATTGTTGCAATCCAATTTGGCTGGTTTTTCTATGGATTCTATGTTAAACTAATTTCAGCTGTGGCAGTCATCTTGGTTGACAGTCCAGGTCAACGGATATATTTCTAAAAGAGAACCATCTAAGGATGATTTCTGCTAACGTCTTGTTCCACCTGGCTAAGCGGTTTCAGACAAGAAGATTTTTAAATGAATTTTCCTATAGGGTCCAATATTTAACAAAGTTCAGTGTGGCAGCCATCTTGGTTGACAATCAGATTGATCGGACACATTTCTGAAAGAAGACCTCCTAAGGACCAGTGCTGCCAAGTCTGGCTCCAATATGTCAGGTGGTGTCAGACGAGAAGATTTTTTAGTGAATTTCCCATAGAGTCCTATGTTAAACTAAGTTATGCTGTGGCGGCCATCTTGGTTCACAGTCCACGAAATCAGACACATTTCTGAAAAAAGGACCTCCTAAGGACCAATGCTGGCAAGTCCTGCTCCAATATGTCAACTGGTTTCAGACAAGAAGATTTTTCAATGAATTTTCCTATGGGGCCCTACGTTACACAAAGGTCGGTTGTGGCGGCCATCGTCAAGGTCATCGGACACACTTCTGTAAGAGGACCATCTAAGGACCATTGTGCCAAGTCTGGTTCCAATTGGTCAAGTGGTTTAAGACAAGAAGATTTTTCAATGAATTTTCCCATAGGGCCCTATTTTAAACTAAGTTCGGCTGTGGCGGCCATCTTGGTCAACAGTCCGGGTCATTGGACATATTTCAGAAAGAGAACCTCCTAAGAACCATTACAGCCGACTTTGGTTCCAACTGGCCTTGTAGTTTCATATAAGAAGATTTTTTAAATTCACCCCCCCCCCCCCCCTTTTTTTCTATTTTTAGTGACAGCAGCCATGTCGGTTGGAAGTCCTGGATGCCAGACAAAATTTTGGAAGGGGGCCACCCAAGGACCATTCCACTAAAGTTTGGTCTCAATTGGCCCATAAGTTTGAGAGGAAAAGATCTTTAAAGGAAAGTTACGCTGGATGCCGTTTTTAAAAGGGCAAAAACTCCTATAAGGGGTCAATCAATGATTTTGGTCATGTTGACTTATTTGTAGATCTTTCTTTGTTGAACATTTTTGCTGTTTACAATTTGTCTTTATCTATAATAATATTCAAGACAATAACCTGAAACTGCAAAATTTCCTTAAAATTAACAATTCAGGAGCAATAACCCAACAAAGGGTTGACCGATTTGTCTGAAAATTTCATGACAGGTAGATCTTGACCTGATGAACATTTTTACCTGGTGTCAGTTTTGCTCTAATTACTTTAGTTTTTGAGATATAAGACAAAAACTGCAGTTTACCCCTATGTTTTATTTTTAGCCATGGCAGCTATTTTGTAAACTAGATACCCCAATGATGATTGTGGCCAAGTTTGGTTACATTTGACCCAGTAGTTTCAGAGAAGATTTTTGTAAAAGTCAACAGACGACGACGACGACGGATGACGGACAACAAGTGATGAGAAAAGCTCACTTGACCTTTCAGGTCAGGTGAGCTAATAAAAAGTGTTCACTAATAATAGGAATTTTTCCCATTTTCTGCAATTTGATCTTTGCCTGAAAAAAATAGTCCTCAAGGAAAGAAATTCAATTAAAATTTCACTCACTCGTACCTATTTTTGCCATAAAAAATTCAAAGGCCTAAAGGGTTTCGATAATCACAGCATGATACGACCAAAACATGCTTTTTTGGCATCTTTGCCCCCCTTTATCTCAAAACTATAAAAGAAAGTAAACATTTTTTGACATACAACTAAAACTCACTCACTCACTCATTAAGACAACTTAAAGGAAAAAATCCCCAATGAAACAGGATGAAAAATAAAAATTTTATATTTCCTCCAAATTTGCTATTTTTGACCTCCTGTATCTTGGAAACAACAAAAGATAGAAAAAACTGTTGAAATACTAACGAAAGCATTCATCAAGGTGAACTAAAAGAAAAAATCCCCATTAAAATTGGTTGAAAAAAAATAGAAAAATGATCATGGCACATTGCTTTTTTGGCCCTTTTAACCCCTTATATCAGAAAAACCTTAAAAGATAAAAGAAATCTTTGTAAATATTATTGAAACCATTCATCAAGATGAATTAAAAAAAATCCCTATTAAAATTCGACAAAAAATATAAATGCCAGGAGTCCTGCAAAATCACTAAGTTTGGCCTTTTAATCCCTTTTAGCTCTGCATCGATAAAAGTAATAAAAAAATACCTTGAGTAACATTTCTTATGAAGAACCATTTGAAAAAAAATCATCAAACTTGGATAAGAAATAAAAAAGTTCCGAAAATTAAGCTGCTTCCCTTTTTTGGCCCCTTAAGTCTCAACTCAGATAATGAAAAACGCATCTTATACAAGTTTTCCCATTTAAAATCAAGAAACATTATAACCAAGCAACCAGAGGCTCTCAAGAGCCTGTATTGCACACCTGGATTTAACTTTTCCACCTTCAGCAGGACTGAAAATTTAAGTGTAGCAGTTAGCTTGGCTGGTTTTCCCATCAGGTACAATGTTAAACAAAGTTACACTGTTGTAGCCATCTTAGTTGACATTCAAGGTTATCAAACACATTTCTAAAAGAGGACCATTGCTGCCATTAGTCTGGTTCCAAATGGCCAAGTTTAATTAGGTATTATGATCTGCAAATCAAATTTTTCCATAGGGTCCTATATTTAACTAAGTTCAGCTTTGGTGGCCATCTTTGTTGACATTCCGGGTCATCGGACACAATTCTGAAAGAAGTCTACCTATGAACCATTTCTGTCAAGTTCGGTTCCAATTGGCTGAGTGTTTTCAGACAAGAAGATTTTTAATGAATTTTCCCACAGGGTCCTATATTAAACCAAGTTTGGCTGTGGCAGCTATCTTGGTTGACATTCTGGGTCATCAGACACATTTCTGACAGAGGACCATTTCAGGACCAATTTGCCAAGTCTTTTTCCAATTGGCTCAGTAGTTTCAGACAAAACGATTTTTTAATGAATTTTCCCAAAGGGTGCTAATGTTACACTGTGTACCACTGTCGTGTCCATCTCAGGTCCTATGTTAAACTAAGTTAAACTAAGTTTGGCTGTGGTTGCCATCTTGGTTGATCGTCAAGGTCATCGGACACAATTCTGAAAGAGTACCATCTAAAGACCATTGCTGCCAAGTCTTGGCCATGTAGTTTATATACATAAAAGTAGATTTTTGAAATTCATGCCCCCTTTTTTTTAATTTTTAGTCACAATAGCCATGTCGGTTGGAAGTCGGGGATGCCGGACACAAGTTTGGAAGGGGGCAACCCAAGGACCATTCCACCAAAGTTTGGTCCCAATTGGCTCAGTAGTTTCAGACAAGAAGATTTTTTAATGAGTTTTCCCATAGGATCCTATGTGAAACATAGTTCGGCTGTGGCGGCTATCTTGGTTGATCATACGGGTCATCAGAAACAATTCTGACAGAGGACCATTTAAGGACCAATGTTCCAGTAATGATCCCCAGAAAACAAACAGGAGGGGCCAGATTTCCCAAAATCAATCTCAACCTGTATTTCTTATAGGGGTCCATTAAAATATCATAAGGATACATTCAATAGAACAAAAGTAAATGAGTGGAAACCTGTCTACAGACATCATCATACGCCGTCGTATTCCAACGCTGACGATGACTGAATGGCTCAAACCATAATATCATCACAAACCAATCGTATAAAACTTGAACCATAACAGATTGTTATGAATTAGTATAGCTTTTAAAATGAAATATCAAAAGAATTTTATACAAAACTTTATGAAAAAAGCTATATTCTTCAATGTTTTCAGCAAATTTTTCATTCATTAGCTCACAAACAGCACACTGTCATTGATATAAAATTATAACAACTGTATATGATATCCTCATTATTAGTATAAAATCCATATAAAGCAATAATTTAATCCTATGCATATCAGTGAATTTGTCTTGATCAGAATTTTAAAAAATTTCCTTTTTTTTCTTACCAACAAAGTAATCAATACTTATGCTCTATAACCCACATATATCACACAATTTTTAATTATGGTATGCATATTGTATAAACAATCAACAATACCAACTTTATGCCCCCAAAAAATAAAATATTTTCTATATTGATTCATAATACAGTAATTTGAATATGTTGAGACCACTCAACCACATGTTAATAAAAAATAAAAAATGGGAAATGACATTTTGAATGTAGTTATAAATCCTTTTTCCATATTAAATTATAGCTACTCAAATCAAAATCAACATGTTATTAACAGAAAACTATCATTGTTGCCAATAAAATGATTTATAGAAAATGTCCGGATGTTTATTCAGTTACAGACAATTTTCAAGGTCTTATTTCTTTTTAAGTGGTTGAGGACCGATGAAATTTCTGTTTTTGTATAAAAGCACCCATTCTCACTTTGTGTGTAAACATTTGTTGTTACACTACACACAAAACTATTTTCCAATTTTTTTATATTGAAATTTAACTAGTTAATTGCAAAATTTTGCATCTGACATTACAAAATTGAAACAATTTTCATAAAATTTTAAAATAATCGTACTGGCTTAAAAATTTTTCATAAATTAAACTTTTGCAGTCTGCTACAAAATTTATTATTGAATTGATGTTTGTGCTCAAGTTTAGAAAATAACTATATTAAAATAAAATAATAAAATTTAAAAGAAAAAGAAAAAATATTTTGTAAGATCAGTGAAATTAGTAATGTGAAACTAACTCTTACTAAACGTGCCCGGCTTCAGACAAGGCAATTGCTTTGACTTCTAGTCATATTTTTCTTTTTGCATTAATGAAATACTAAAATATGTACATATGTATATATAGTACTATTAAGGGCTGCTTTAAAATCAGATGTGTTTGGAGTAAGATAAAGTTCTTTAAAAAAAGCTTTTTATGATTGCAGTAATTTGAACTAAAGTGCCTAAAATTACTTCTTTCTTCTAGGAAATAACCTGAATTATAATCATTTCTGGGATGTTGTCAATATATGAGAGTGGTCTCTAAACCTAACTGTCGACATTATTTTAAATGCACCTGATTACCTCTGTGCTTTAATATTAATTAGCTAACTTTTCATATGCCTCCAATATATTTTATTGTATTGATACATTAAATCTTTAGATAAGGGAGGGGGAATACATGTAATTTTCCCTCTGTTCCTTCCAACTCTTCTTTCTCTCCTAGTATTATTTTCCCCTTCCTCCATGATGCTCCCTTCCACAAAATGTTCTCATCATTTCTGAGTTAGACAAATGAAACTACATGTAATTGATTTGCATTAAGTAAAAATCTTTATTCTTTTGGATGCTATAATTGGTTTGCCTATATCAAAAGTCTAGCCAAAGAAATTTTTTGATTTTTAAGGGAATTTCAAAGATCCAAGATCATGATCACCCCCTTGCCCACGCTTCCTCCCCTATTTACTGCAGTTGGGGATCACAACTTTCCCCCATCATTTTATTAAATGTTACGTTACAAGAGACCTAAACCTACACTTGTAAAGAAAGTGTATTTCCTACCTGTCATTATTCTAATCAGTTCCATTCTAAATGTTATAAACATCATTATAAACGGATAATTCAAGGGAGACTATCATCATCCTGTTACATGTGCTGTTTTACTTGACCCGCTTATGAACTAATGGTAACATTGACAGATTACAATCTGAACATGACAAAACCTAAAATTATAGGTTCAAACAAATATTTCAGCCAATTAAATGTTTTCAAAACAATTTGGACCAAATGGTCATTTATAAATATCCCTTTTTGATGATGGAAAACAAAAGTCCAATAGAGTGCTCCTTGCTGTGTTATGAGCAATTCAAAATACCGATCAATAAGCAAACTGAATGCAACAAAATTGATTTCAAAAATATGAAATATTAAATCAACATGAATATTAACTGAAAATTTTAAAATAAATTGAATTGGCACTGTTCACCTTTTTCGTGTAAGTTAAAACTATTTACAATAAATTATTCAAAATTTAAATCTATACAGTTTTAACTTTCACACGGATATTATTACAAGAATATAATATCACACGATTCAATATAAAATACAATTATGTACAAAAATGTAATATGCAATTTGGAGTTCACTCAAATTGTTAACACCTGAGTCGGATGTTTAAAACTGATAGCTTAATATTCTGACTTGTTAAAATATTTACTTAAATGTCCTTAAAATACACAAAATTGTGTGATTTAAAAGAGGTTAGACGTACTTTCGGGTTCCTTTACTACTTAGCCATACACCCAGCGTACAGGAACCCCGGACAATAACATGTCCACACGTAAATCATACTCATGTAAATACATTCATTTTAAGGCAGGAACCTTTTCCCTCCAGAGATAATTCTGTCAAAGTTTATATGACAATAGGCCTTAGAGTTATTCTTACTTGTGCATCCATGCTCAGGAATTTCAACAAGTAATCCCAGCAATATTTTTTCGGCAATACTAAGTAAGAAAAACCAAAGAGAATGTTTTCCAATCGTGACAGAATAAATAATGATGTTGCAGTTGGTGCTTTTTACTTCACAAACGTTTGTTACTAACTTTTTACGTGATTTTCTAGTAAATGTAATTTTAAGATGGAGAAATTTTAAAATATTATTGCAAGTTTTGGGTTTTTTTTTCTTCTATTATCCAAAATATCCTGAGCAAAAAACTTTTTTTCTTTACAAGTTTGCATGGTAGGAAAGAAAACCTTGAAATGTGGTTTCGTACCATTGGCCTTGTAATATTATTACTGACATGCTATAAATAAACCTGAAATTATTACTCACATTTACTTGTCTTGGTAAAATAAATAAACAAAATATCTGTAAGTAAACTCACTTTTCATATTCCTCAACCAGTGGCAATACTTCCGACGCCATCATCATATCCTCAAATACAAATTTCCAATTTCTTTTATCTCACACCATTCAGTTACTAAAAAAACAACAGTACAACCAAATGTCAAGAAAAACGGAAAATTTTTTAAGCATCCCATAAAGCTTTTCAAGCATAACAGTGAATCAAATTATAAAGAAACTGTAAAATTAGTTTAATTTAAAGGGTCTGATTGAGAATTGTAGAATAGTCACATGATTTGAATGTATAATGAAGTAGCAGACGACAGTTACAAAGAAAACTTACAAACAGTTAAACTTTGATTTATTAGGTTTAAATGCAGTGCAATGTATATTTTGTAGTTTCATTGAAGACAATTCGTATCCTTTAATAATATACAATGTCTCACAACGTATTGACAACAGTTGCAAATTTAACCTCTCTGACTGACATCGATTTTTTATTCCATGCATGGCAAATTGATGTAGTTATTTTAGATAGACAGCAAAGGATGGATCCCCTTTCCAAGTTCTTCTACATTTCATATAAGCTTATAGATATATTAGGATTCTTGGATTTTTTATCCATCACATTACATAGACCTACGTTTTTTCCGCCATGTAAACATGCCTTCAACAATACCAATATTTGATTTTCAACGTGATATTCTAATCTGCCTTGCATTTGTAAGCATTCCTCCTGTCAATGACGAGACTATTTTTCGTCTAGAATATTCATCAACTATCTACTTTATAGCCCTCAGCAAGTCATTTTTGTGTGATCTTAAGACTTTACCTCAAAAGTGAAAATTATATATTTCCAATTCATTCCTCACAATATAAATATCATGAATATATAGTTTAAATTTATGCATATGGTAACAAGATTACATTTTGAAGGTTGAGCAAGATCTTTACAACTGATTTCTCCGAGCATGTATTCATCATTGAGATTTAGAAGCGATTGTTTTCACATTTAAACGATAGTTATTGTAACTTCACAAATGAGAGAACTTAAACGGAGTGCAATATTATAAAAACTATAAATAGAAACCTTGAAGTAGTGAATATCTTGATTTAGTACCATTGCTACTTACTTTCTAAATTTTGTGGGGGATCCCCCCTCAATAGAATTTTTTAAATATTTTTTGTAAAACAAATATTTACACTAATTACTTTGCTACATCATGATATCTATAAAGAGAGTTGTACCTTTTTTTTACTTAATTTTATGTAATTTTCACACCTCTCAGAAATTTGATTGAAATCAGAAAATTTCAGTTTACACATATATACAATTAAAAGTTTATAACACAATAGATCTACATGTATTTTTCACAAAAGCAATTACAAAGCTTTTAAGTTATATAGTCAGAAAATGTACATCAAGTTAAAACCTATTGTTTTTTAATTTAAAATAAAAATCTAAAGCATACCAGTACCATGTTACAATTCCTGAATAAACGATTGAAACTTCCTTGAAAAGTTTTTAAAATTTTCTCCTTGTTATAATTCCACAATTAACTATTTTGCCGACTCTATTCGCCGTTGTACTGTCTTTAAAAGAGAAAAAATGTCAATTACCTTTGCCGTACCTAAAGCATTTGTTCTTAAATATTACATAAATATATATCTGTGTATATTGCTCTTTTTTCCTAATGCTGACAGAAAAAACTATCCAAATTATCTCTGTGAATATTGTTTTTTTTTCCTAAAGAGGGACGGAAAACTATCTGAAATTATCTCAGTGGATATTGATGATTGGTCTTAAGACGGACAGAAAACTATCTAGAATTATCTCTGTGAATATTGCTGTCTGGTTCTAAAGAGGGACTGCAAACTATCCGAAATAATCCCTTTGAATGTTGCTGTTTGGTTCTAAAGAGGGACACAACACTCTCTGACATAAACTCTATGAATAATGCCGTTTGTTCTAAGACTGGATGAAAACTATCTTAAATTAAATGTGTGAATATTGCTGTTTTACGAAATGAAAATATGGAACCTAGATTTTTCCCCAGCAACATTCTTATTAAAGATAAACATTAAGTTATAAACATATTAAGATAAAAAGTGTCAAAATGTAATTAAAAAAGTTATTACGACATTGAAATTAAATTTGATAAATTCAGTGACAGATAAAGTTTATAAAAGACAATTATTACACATTTTCTACTTACACATGTACAGAATGGGGGTTTGGAAGGAGTTTATAGAATATTTCTGAATAATGGTCTAAAATCATTGAATAGAGCATGATGGCCTACTGAATAAAGTAAAGTCAAGAAATACCAAAGGGATATTCGAAGGAGAGAAAAATCGTAGCAACAGACAAACTCCGGAGAACAACGAAGACAAGACCAAAACAATACATGCACTACAATTAAAAACTAAAAACATATGAACAACATGGACCCCACCAAAAAACCGGGGGTAGACTCAAGTGCCCCGGAAGAGTAAGCAGTCTCTGCTTCCTGCAGGGCACCTGCCATGCTGCACATGTCAAATCCGGTATGAGGAAGAGATAATATCAATGGAATAGGTCCATTTTCATTTGGAATAGAGAATAGAGAATAATTATATTCTGCAATATTGAAAGTACATGTTATTTAAAGATGGATAATTATAGAGACTTTGCGGTAAAATACGATAGAAAATAGCAACTTGGTTACTTTCATAAATCTATTATATCCTGTATTTCCATGATTTATATACACTGCATTTATACTTCAAATTCAGCTATATTAACTTTGCAGTTTTGAATTTCTAATAGAAAAGAAATACAAAATAAATATTATTTTGATTGAACAAAGAAAATTGTTAAAAAAAATAAAGAATACAGAGACCCCCCATCCAGACTCGACAAAAATTGTTCCGAAATTATTGTATAAAAAGAGAAATAACCCAAATTACTTATGGGAAAATTGACAAAGCTTCATAAAAAGGAACGTTTTGCAATTTTAAAGGGTTTCTTGCACCTCTCTAATTTGTTAACCAAACTTGGCAGAACTGTTCCTTTGGTGGTCATCTTTCAGAAGTTTGTCAGATGACCCTGAATGTCAACCAAGAAGTCTGCCACAGCCAAACTTAGTTTAATATAGGACCATATGCGAAAATTCTTTTGAAAAATCTTTTTGTCCGAAAGCACTCAGCCAATTGACTTGGCAGGAATGGTCCTTAGATGGTCCTCTTTCAGAATTGTGTGCAATAATACAGAAGTTTGTTTCTTAAGTACTTTTATGGCTGTTGATTGGCAAATTAAATCCACGTGAGCGCTACGGGCTCCTGGGAGCCTCTAGTTTTCATTCTTCTTATTTTGATATTTATTGGTCTATTCGATGTTTGTTTTTTTTCATTATTGAAGATAAAAGTTCAATATATTAGTTTTAAATACAATTACTACAACTGTCATCTCTTCTCCATTGTCAAATGTGAAGGGTCTCAGGTAATTTATGTATTCCACCATTCAAATGCACAATGTGTTACCTCGCCGCCTTTACCTTAAAATACACAATTACGAGTTTTGATTGCAGTATAATAAGATTTCAAGATTTCCATAAAACTGTGGGTAATTAAATTAAAGTATATTGATAATCTTAGTTTAAGTATATTTAATTGTAATATGAGTTTTGCATTGACAAATGTTATAACAAGGTACAAAATTGGCATCATCTTCAAAATATAATAGACAGGAGTTGATAACAATAGTTTTAATGCATAATGCATAATATTTCCCATAGGGTCTTTTGTTAATCCAAGTCCTCTGCTGGTGGCCATCTTGAATTGGGGATTGGCACCAAAGTAACAACACTTGGTCAGCACCTAATGAGGAACATTCAGGCTATACGTTTGGTTTCAAGCTATACAGCAGTTCTGTAGATTTTTGTTATATGCCATAGACACTTTCTGTCAAATTTGGCTATATTTGGCCAACTCTATTTGCCCAAGCAGTTTCAAAGAATTTTTTTTAACCAACCAATCAGAAACAATAATTGCCCATGGCGGCCATGTTTGTCGCCTGATCTGGACAAAATGAGAAAACTTTGCAAAAAACCTCCCACAGATGCTTCCTGTCAAGTTTTGTTCCATTTGAGCAAGCGGTTTCAGAGAAGAAGATTTCTATAAATCAGCCATGCAAAAACAAGAATTGCCCATGGCAGCTGTGCTTGTCGTCCAATCATGATGACAAAATTTAATTTCATAAAAGAATTTCCATAGATGCTTCCTGTCAAGTTTGGCTGATAGTTTTGGCCAAGCAGTTCCAGAGAATTTTTTTTTTTTTTCAACCAATGAAAAACAAGGATTGCCCATGACGGCCATGTTTGTTTACTGATCGGGACGAAATGGGGAAACTTTGTAAAGAACCTCCCATGGCTGCTTCCTGTCAAGTTCGTTCCATTTGGCCAAGCGATTTCAGAGAAGAAAATTTTTTTTATATCAGCCAATCAGAAACAAGAACTGCCCCTGGCAGCTATATTTGTAGTTCGATCGAGACGAAATGAGGAAACTTTATAAAGGACCTCCAATATATGTTTCCTATCAAGTTTCGTTCCATTTGGCCAAGCAATTTCAGAGAAGATGTTTTTCATATTAGCCAAACAGAAACGAGAACAGCCCATGGCGGCCATATTTGTAGTCCGATCGGGACGAAATTAGGAAAAATTGTAAAGAACCTCCGATAGATGCTTAACTTTTGTATCATTGGTCCTGTTTTTCCTCAACAATGTATGTTTGTTCTGTATATTGACTTGGACATCACTTGAATCCGTATTTTTCAATCCGAAAATCGATGTCGGATAACAAAACTCGCAGCGATTTTTACCCCCCCCCCCCAAACTATTTGTTTAGTTCTTTTTATCCTACATTGAACTTTTGATCTTGTCCCTAAAACGTACTGAGTAATTTTATCGATAAACCCTGGCAGTTGCTTATAGACTAAAACATTTATACAATACAATAACCCTTCCATTCCTTCTACTATAGAGTTATAGAGTGGACTGTTAACATAGTTGATTAAAATAGTATGCATGTAAGTATTTCCTTCTATAATTAACTTTAAGATCATAGTTACATACAAACAGCAAATGAAATACGTCACCATTGGTTTCTTGGCACAATTTGCACATTCTTTCTAGTCAAAGTATATCTTGAAATCGCCCGGATTCTATAGGAATACGTCAGTTTGGTGTCCTTTATTGTGTTACCAAGTTCTGTTCTTTTCTGTTCTGATAATCTTAATAAATACTTTTTCAACCCAATTTTTGAATATCTCATAAACTGTCCCTCAGACGATTTTGTTATATCACGAAACCATGGGGTAATAAACTGATCACATAATATTCGATTAAGCCAATTTTCGTCACAAAAGCCAATCTGATTGGTAAAAAAATATCCTCGTTGGGTACATGCCAATCTAAAACCTGGTGACTTACTGTGACCTTAATTTTATGCTCGAGTAAATTGTGTTAGCTGTTCGATTTCTCAACAACTGTAACACCTAGACCCACCATATTAGGTCATTTGTCAATGATTGTATACATATTTCTTGATAAGTACGACACCTGTCAGTAGACTTTGATCTGATTTCATTCTTAAATGACGTGCATCACATTTTCACAAAAAGTTCGTTTCTCAGCAAATATATTATGTAGAACAACCATATTTGGTGACCTTTGACACATCTTTAGGCTTGAGTGACTTCAGAGTGCCATCAGATATTCAGACAAATGAGTAGGTTCACTAACTAGCAAAAATGGCCTATCTTAAAAAATTATTTTAAATGTTACAATTTTAATGTATAGGTCATTTGTGATGGGAAAACGTGTTTAAATGATAAAATATACAATTGAACTGCATTTTTGGGATAAAAACAGCAAATATGATGAAAAATCAGGAATTTCCGGACATTTTATGTAAAACTATATTATTTAAATCTTATTAGAGAATTTATTTTTGAAATTTGATGTATGTTATTGGAATTATCAGTTCTTTATCATTTAATTGATTAATTTGATATCATGGCTTAATTTTGGGTGAAAAATGAAAAAAATCACTAAAAATCTCAGATTTCTGGAAAACGATTGTACATTTTTTTAAGTAATGGTTTATTACCATGTGGCAATTGAAAGTGCTTCCAAAAGGACCAATGTAGGTACTAAATGGGCAATTAATATTTTTTCAAGTTACTTGTTAAAATCAACAAATATCAATATGGAATTCCATACGGACTGGTTTTACAGACTATTTTGTCATACGGACTGGTCATACGGATCAGCTGTACGGACTGTTTAGATTGTTTAATAAAAGCGTTACGAACTTGTTATTGTACCCCACACAACAAAGGTGCGTAGGCTAAAAAGTTTTTGAACCGTCCGTCCGTCCGTCCACCCGTCAGTCCGTCCATCTGTTCGTCAGTCCGTCCTTCAGTCCTGTTCTTGTGAGCGCAACTTTTATCCGTTGACTTTTGTAGCAGTTTTGACTCTTTGAACTTTGGAATTTGGGGAAAACATAATGTTCAATCAGATTGTTAGCGCAACTTCTATGAAACCATAGAACAGAATTTCATGTATTTTTATAGTTGATAAGTACATACTATGTCGATATGCATATCTTCAAGAAATTCTTATTTTGAAATAACCAAATAACTTATTATTATAAGCCTTGGCTACAAAAGATTTCTGTAAAGTTGTGCGCTCACCAACTCATATGTCTGGCTCCTGTATTGACCATATATATATATATACACTCAAAGACACAATATGTCAATATGTGATGCTAGAGTAATCCCTGTTCCATATTCCCATGAACACTGCCCTTTCCTGGATCATGATGTCTATATCTGTAACGGTAAGCTTAATACTACAATTTACAATAAAAGAGATGATTTTTCATTTCCAATTGTTAATTATCCGATTTTAGATGGCAACGTACCCTTGGCACCATCTTGTGGTGTTTATATATCTCAACTTGTTCGATTCGCTCGTGTATGTAACAACGTATTTGATTTTAAAGAAAGAAATCTGAATTACACAAAAATTATTACACCAGGGATTTCGATATCACAAACTTGTCAAAACGTTTACTCAACTATCATCGGTACAAGGACATCATTCGAAAATATAAATCAACGTGCAAACATCTTATATGTTCAGGTATTTCACATCCCATCTTTTACGGTAATATTCAATACAAAGGACAAAAATGTCGACATTCACCGAAAAAGGTAACCAAACCTTTAAACAGACTTATCCACAAGGATTATAGTTACAATACTGTTGTGAAGACATTGAAGATAACATTTTTTAAATAAATATTGATTCACTCATAGGCAATCTAATTAAAAACCGATCTCTCACCGCTCGCGTTTTTCTGATATGTCGCGTGGGAGATCTAACGAAACCCGCTTTGAGGTCACATGTGAGTGACCTCGTAGGTGTGTCCTGTTCGACCAATGAAATTGCGGCTTAGGCGATCTTGTAAGTTGATCGTGTGGTAAAGGGATGTAACTCATTTTTATTAACGAAGAAATCGTCAGTCCCCAGAATTCATAAACTTTTTTGATTGGCTTACTGATAGGAAGTCAACTCATTTGCATGTCATTATAAATTCATAAGTTCCAGTTCACTCACATGTGACCTCAAAGCGGATTTCGTTAGATCTCCCACGCGACATATCAGAAAACGGGAGCGATGAGAGATCAGTTTTTAATTAGATTGACTCATAGGATCCTTGCATCGGAAATAAACACATTTATTCTAAAACCAGTTGTTGGCATGATACGGGTTATGTTCGTCTCGTATAATTCATGATGGCATGATACTAAACAATACCTGAACATATAAGATGTATGCGAATGAGGTCCTGATGATAAAATTTAGTAAAAGTTTGACAAGTTTGTGATATCGAAATCCCTGGCGTAATAATTTTACAGTAATATGGAGATTTCTTTTGTTAAAATCAAATACGTTGTTATATACACGAGCGAATCGAACAAGTTGAGATATATAAACACCATACGATGGTGCCAAGGGAACATCGCCATCTAAAAACAGATAATTAACAATAGGAAATGAAACATCATCTCTCTTATCGTATATTTTAGTATTAAGCTTCCCGTTAGAGATATAGATATCAAGATCCAGGAAAGGGCCGTGTTCATTGTTAGTATTAGCTTTATTGTAAGTAAGTTCAACAGGATAAATCTCTTTAGTGTACATGCTGAAGTCGTCATTACTGACAGCCAAAATACCATTCAAATATCTAAAAGTGTTATTAAATTTTTGTATCAAACGTTGTTTCGTTGGGTCTTTGCTGAAGTTTATTTTTGTTCTTTTTTTTTAGCTTATGTCATCACTTGGCGTCCGTCGTCGTCCGTCGTCGTCCTTCGTAGTAAACTATTTCTCCTATGAAACTACTGTATCAAATACTTTCAAACTTTACCTAGGTATCTTGTATAAAAAACTGTATCTAAGGATTTGATCACTCAACAAACATGGCTGCCGTTGCTAAAAATAGAACATAGGGTGAAACGCAGTTTTTGGCTTATATCTCAAAAACTAAAGCAGTTAGTCCTGACAAGGGGTTAAAGTGATTAACATGTCAAGATCTATCTTCCATGAAATTTTCAGACCAATTAGACAACACTTGTTTGGTTACTGTCCCGAGATCGTTAATTTTTACGAACTTTTTCAGTTATTGGTTATTATCTTTAATAGTATCTTAGATAGAGAGAAAGTGTAAAGGGGAAAAATGTTCAGCAAAGTAGGATCTACAAATAAGCCAACTTGACCAAAATGGTCAATTGACCCCTTAAGAAATTATTGTCCTAGCTTGAAAGACAAATATTTCACAATTTTCTTATTAAAGTAATTTACTTTTAAAAAATCTTCTCTGAAACTACAAGATCATTTTCAACTTAACTTAACCTGAATGTTCCTTGTGGTATATAGTTTTAAATTTATATCAATGGATTTGATCTATCAACAAACATAGCTGCCGTTGCTAAAAATAGAACATAGGGGTGAGGAAACAACGACCTATCAAAACATCTATCAAAACAATTCCCATATCAATTCTATATTTGCAAAAGTTGCAATAGTAAGAATACACCTTTGTCATTACAGTTTACTCATGCTATTGCATCATTCAAACGAGAATTATGAAGAAAGCCTTAGCAAAAAGATTTTGTGCACACGTAAGTTGAAGACTTTGATATCAACACTGCGATATTTTTTTAAAGACAAATTAAAAAAAAATTAAAACACTGATTCTTTTGATTTTTTGATTAAATACAGACGTACATGACCCTATATATCCTATGAAGTAGTAAGCGATTCATCATATCCAGTATCCAAATACCTGAACATATCTTCCTGCCGTCGCTAACTTTTCTTGTTTCGACTTATGTCAAACTTAAACATTTAAAATTGTATTTTTCGTTGAATATACAAATTGTTGTTTGCTGGAACACACTAAAGCCACAAAACTTGGTATACCACGAAACTCAATAATTTCACAGTATTCTGAATGGTTAAACTTTTACTTTTGAAAAACATTGCATCTGAACTAAGTTTTTAAATCCATTGCGGACATCCTTTTCATTTGCCTACTGACATGTACTTTAAAGGTATTGAGGTATATCTTCGCCACAGAACGCTTTATGTATGTGCCACATCTTGATACATCTAGACATATTCTCTTTTAAGAATTATAGAAAGAACAAATATACCTAAGGAGCGATCAAAACCGTAATCCATTGGACAGACAAACCCGGGAAGACAAATGAACAACCACAAGCACAACAAATATACACAGAAAACTAAAAAACAATGAAAAACACGAACTCCTATAAAAACCAGGAGTGAACCCAGGTGCTCCGGAATGGTAAGCAGTTCCTGCTCCGTATAGGGCACCCGTCGTGAAGTTCAACAAAGTCAATCCGGGGGAAGTCACAAATCGGTGGAGGCACATGAAAGGTTACGACAGTGGGAACAGGTCCAACATCATCTTAGATATTGGAACACTTAATGGCCAATCAATTTGTGAAATTTAGAATAAACCTTAACTCAATCTTCCACGTATGGCACTGTGAAATATAGAATAATGACGATTTCTTTTCTGATAATGACTTTATTAGGATTGTATAGGACGAGCATGGTAGGGCAATTCCGATGACAAAATGGATAAAGTCTGTATCAAAAAACGAATTGCCATTATTCTTTTTATCGGTGATATTTAACAAAATTATTTGGGTCCGAAATTTAAAGATAAGTAAAAGATCGCCATTGACCAGTTAATTTTATTATCAGTCCATGTTGATACTATCATTATTAGCCTGTTTGGATAAAAAAATCTAATTACCAATAAAACGTATTATGGACACTACAGTGGACAATAAATAAAATATCGTGTACATCAAAATTGGCAACAACATTTTTTATTCAAATGCCAAAAACATAACATAAAACTCGTGCTAATTCCTAAAATTTATAATGAACACTACCATTATGCAAATAATAATAAGTGAGTACCTAAAATCTGTACTTAAATAGCATATGCTTGTTCCTATTTTATAATGACCACGACACAAACAAATCGTAACATGCGTAAAGTAGTCATCTTATTAACTATGTAATATAATTATCGAAAATATAAGGTAGTGTAATATTTTTTTTAACTTTCTTTGTAAAGAAAGGTTTGAAATATTCCCAAAAAACTGCTTGCAGCGTAAAAAAAGACACTTTCCCGCTGATGTGGCACATTTAAAAGTCATTGTCTCCAAAATGAAAATTATTTTTATAACTGTATTTTAAAAAGCAGAATAAATGTAGTTGTAATTAGTCGTGTTATATTTATCTTTCAGAAATTAATACATTATTGAGGTAAATATTATTGTTCATTCCATAAAATTCAGTAATTAAAATCAATACATAACGAAAGGAACAATCCCGTTTATTTACTTACAAAAGTATTTTACAGAATATATGAACTTCTCTGGTCTATTTGACAGAACTGAAGAACTTTATTTATACTCTAAATCGTACCCTTTAGCTGTGATTATAGCCATGTACAAAATGTATGTATTATTATTTAACTGAGAAATCATTTTACGTATATGTCTCGCCTGCGACGAATGTTGTAAAGACACGACATAGGTATTACCTTCCGGCATCGGCGTAAACCTTTGCAAACTTAAAAAAAACTTATTAACTTCGCGCACATAAAACCTACACATACGATCTTTGGTCCATTGATGCATTATGATATAGACTTTGCAGCAGTTTACTTATCTTTTGACATTGACCTCGCTTTCATGGTTCATTCACTTCATAAACATTTGTAAAGTCTGCGTTCAAATGCATTTCTCAGCAAGTAGCATACCTACCCCAACAATATTTGGTCTATAGAAAGTTCTTATTAGATACATGTCAGTATGACACCTATCTCATGACCTGGTCCTTAATTTCATGTCAGTTTGGCACCTATCTTGCCCTCAATTTCAAAATAGTTTAGGTATTTAAAGGGAATTAAAGAGCTCTCTGAAAATGTCCGAAATTGCGTACCGAAAATACCCATCAGTGCGTAAATGTTAAGCTTATTTCTAAGCAATCATCATACCTAGACCACGATATTTGGTATTTAGATATATAGTTCTTGTTGCACATGCCAGTTTCACATCTGTGATTTGACTTCAATTTCATACTTGACCGATTTGCATCACAATTCTCGATTAATTCAGTATCTGAGCAACAATATTTGGTCTATAGATAGTTCTTGGTGAGTCCATGGCAGGCTGACACTTTTCACTCGACCTGGACTTGATTTCATTTTTGAATGGCTTGCATAACATTTTATGATTAAGTCCATTTCTCAGCATTGTGCATCTGTAATACCAAGACTTCCATATTTGATATAAACATAGTCTATATTTCAAGATTTTATTGTTAACTCTAACATCGTGAACATTAAAACGTACTTAGTAATTTTCTTAATAAACACTGACAGTTGCTTATAGACTTAAACATTATAAAATACAATAACCATTCCATTCTACTGTATTGTGGACTATTCACATAGTCAGTTAACATAGTATGCAGGTAAATATTTCCTTCTATAATTAACCTTAGGATCATAATTACATACAAACAGCAAATCTAATTGTACTCGTTTTTTTACACAACTTGCACATTTTTTCTAGTCTAGATATATAGTGAAATCGCCCGGATCCCATAGGAATACACCAGTTTGATGACCTTTATTTTTCTACCAAGGTTTGTTCTGATAATCTTTATAAATACTTATTCAACACAAATTTCTTAATTTTTAAATATCCCATAAAACTGTCCCTAAAAGAATGTGTTATATCACGAAACCACGAGGTAATAAACTGATCACACAGTTTTCGACTAAAATAATTTTAGAATCCAATCTGGTTATAAAAATTATATCCTTATTGGGTACATGCCAGTCTGAAACTTGATGACTTAATGTGACCTTAATTTCATGCTTGAGTGGATTGTGTTAGATTAGGTCCATTTCTCAGTAACTGTTACACCTAGACCCACTGTATTTTTTCTATTGTCGATAGTTCTTCCTAAGTACATGTCAGTGGACGTTGACATTATTTTATTCTTGAATGACTTTCATCACAAAATGTCCATTTCTAAGAAAATGTAATACTAGTATGTAGACGCACCATGCTTGGTGACCTTTGCCAAAGGTTTAGGCTTGAGCGACTTCAATCAGATGTTTCAAACAAATGTCCCGTAACTATTTCTTTTAATGCTTTTCCTTTGAGTTAGAATGTCGGAAATCAAATAATTTATTTTGTACCAACGTAAAATACTCATTTGAGAATTTTCGAATTAGAATTATTTAAAAAACTCCAACAACACCTTTAGTTTTGTTCTTTCATCTTTTATATTGGGAAGAACTTTTCTCTAAATATTTGAAAATATATATTTGTGCAAATTTCACATCATATTAAAATGTATGCACATGGAGACCATGGGATATGAAAATACATTTGTACTTGTACTTCAAATTCAAACTTCTGTTCCGAGCAAAACATACTTATCGATTTATATTCAAAATGATGCTGAGTCTATAAAATTTTACCATGTACATGTATAAATCATTAGATTAAAATGAGAAATTTGTTGAGAACAGTCTTTGTTTTACAGTTGACAATAAAGAAAGCTAAAAACAAAACCTTTCTTGAATTCGAAATAAATTAATGTAACATTATATGAAAATAAAATATCTGAGAGTGTATTTTTTTTAAGATCTGTCCTAAAATGGTTTTAGCTTTAACCCTCATTGTGAATGTTTTAATTAGCTCAACATTTTGGACCGTTGTTTTGGTTTTCAACATTTTATTCCCTGGGTACAACTGATGAGTTGACGAAATATGCACATCGTTTGAATCAAAATTAGTATCAAATAAATTTAATTAAATAAATACAATATATTCAATTTCGTCGGTACACATTTTCGTACAAAATTTTCAAATCAGGAATTCCAAATCTGTATTTGTTACTTACAAATTAATCTTAGCAGATCAGGTGTAAAAATTAATGTCAGCGATGACAAGAAATGACAAGTAATATTGACTTTGGGGTAAATATACTGGTCAAAACGTTAACATAGTGACGTTTTTGAACAACATATTGTCAAGGTTTTTTCAAACTATGTGCGCTTTTAAAAATTAATAATAATAAAGCGACAGTAAAAACAACTGAAAACCCCCCGAATCCAGAAATGTAACCCTAAGCTTATATTAATATGAAAGCCTGAGACTGATATTATCAAAATAACAATGTAAATTGGATACCAATAATAAAATCCAAGAAATCATCAAATAGTTAAAGTAGAACTACAAAGTTACCATGTGTACCAATTGATCGTTGGGAATTCTTTGTTTTCATTATTCACTGAGGAATCATTTGAGAAATAACTTTTTTTTTCAACAATCGAATGTCCCCGACAATTTTTTTTCAAATGGTAAAACCAATACTTTTATATGGCTCTGAAAAATTTAAATTGTTGCTTAAGCAAAGAAAAAACCTTTATTATACTTGGGATAGTCGAATCAATATTAAATGCATAATTGCGTCTTTATGGTCCAAACTGCTGCAAAGATACTAAGCTGTCATATTTTTGTTATAAGATTTTGTTCATATTAACAGAGAAAAAAACATTTGGACTTTGTATGGCTAAAATACATAAAAAACATGTTTGATGGTACAGGTTTCTCTTCCACCCAAGAATTTCCTCTTCTCGAACAGTCACCAAAGCTCTGATACATACACATGTAAGGACAACATAAATTTTGAGCCATAATTAAAACTTTATTATGTTTGGGAAACGAATCGATATTAAATGCAGAATTGCGTCTTTATGGTTGAAACTGTTGAAAGGTTAAGATACTAAACTGTCATATCTGTGTTATAAGATTTTGTACAAATTAACAGAAAAGAAACATTTGGACTTTGTATGGCTAAAATACATAGAACAATATTTTTGATGGTACAGGTTTCTCTTTCGTCTAGTCAAGAATACCCACCCCCCCAGTTGAAAACGCACCAAACCTCTGAATTACAGACTACATAAGGACAACTTAACTTTTGAACCACAGTTTAATACTTTGGACGATAGAGATGTTTTTATATTTTGCAAATTTAGAACCTTTAATCACAAAATTCCAACTGACAGATGGTAAAATACTTATAGGGAACTTATGCCATTTTTTATGATACGAAAAAAACTAGAAGCTCACCTGAGCCTGTATCGCTCACGTGGCTTCTATTAGCTTACTGGAAAATGTAAGGTCTGTTGTATCCACATGACTATTAAAACAATAAGATTTTTGAAACATTGGGTCCTGTGTTAACTATGTCCTGCAGTGTTAGCCATCTTGTATTTCCAATCGGCATCTACATTAAAAATTTGGAATAGGATCATCATACAATCATTCAGGCATATTATAAATTCAGTCTGTCAAACGGTTTCGGAGAAGAAGTTGTTTGTATGTATTTCTTATCAGGTCCTATATGTTACTAGTAATTATGTCCCATGGTGGCGGCCATATTAGATTTTCAAAATTACAAATTTGTTAGAGGACCATCTAAGAAACGTTCCTGCATAGTAGAAGTTCATTTTGTCTTGTGGTTTCGGACAAGAAGTTTTTTTAATATTCGGTACTGTGTTAACTATGTCCTGCAGTGGTAGTCATCTTGGATTTCCGATCGGCATCAAAAACTGGAAATTTGGTACAGCCATATTATTAATTCTGTCAAACGGTTTCGACGAAGAAGTTTTTTGTATGTATTTCCCATAAGGTCCTATGTGAATTATGTCCCACGGTGGCGGCCATCTTGGATTTCCAATCGGCACCAACATTTGGTAGAGGACCATCTAAGAAACATTCCTGCATAGTAGAAGTTCATTTCTTCTGGTGGTTTCGGACAATATTTTTAAAATTTCAACCAATCGGAACACATTATTGGGCCTAGCAGCCATGTTGAATATTCGATCGGAACCCAAATTACAAAGTATGTAAAGGACCTTCCCAGGAACACTGCTACCCAGTTTGGTTCCATTAAGGGACGGACGGACGTACGATGGGCGCAAAGTGATGGCAAAAACTCACATTGCTTTTAGTCAGGTGAGCTAAAAATATCAATACAAATATGTTAAACCCCCATCCGTCTCCATACTCAAATCTGTTTTCTTTGTATCCTTCACCGACGTCATCAATAATGTTGTTCACGGCCTATTGCATTTCAAACAATGTATAAGTATTACTTCCTTGCTGTCGAGTGAGTGACAAAAGTCTGTAAAAGGTAGCTCTGTTATGAATTTAAAACCTGCACCGATACCATGGAAACTTATGTTGAATTATCGCTGTATAAAGGACTTAGGATCTCTCTTTCATGGGGTTAAATATCTAAATTTTAAACCGAGAAAAATCCAGGATTCTAGTTATAACCGTGACCTTGCATAGAAAAGTAATGTTCTGACCATTCCTCCTCAACTAAAAAGATGCTCTGCTTGTACCCAGAAATGTCGAAAATTTTATGAAGTCGAATAAAGTAATAATAAAAAATAATAAATGAATAAAAATGAATACCATAGTACAATTTGATTTCAATAAAGTTGATTTTTGTGGAAACTGAGCCGCAGAATTTTTTGAAGGAATAAATGTCCCATATATTCATGTAGTAGTAGATTCCGAAGAGAAGCTTAGGGTTGCTTGGCATTGCTGCAAAATAAAAACAGTATTGACACATTTTTTTTTCAATTTTGTCTAATTTACCTTAATTTACTATTTGTTGCCCAGACGCTGCATTGAGAGTACTTAAATAAGGGTAGGTTGCACAAAAATACAATATTATTCGAAACGAGCGATAATAAAGGAGGTCAAGTAGATGTATTGAACACTATTCCAATAGGTTTAGGATCCAATAAATTTGTTGTGAAAGTTATGAAACTCTTAATTTATTCTCTTTGCGAAGGGCCACTTGCGCTATCGTTAACGTAATGCTCCATATATTGTCAACGTCACTTGACAATCGGCTTAGGAGAAGATGAAATATATGAAGGACGTATAGGTGTGAGTAATGTGTTCTGTCACCATGGTCATAAGACATATATTTTGGGAAAGTCCAGATACAGGTCTGAAATTTACAAATTTATGGCAGAGGTCCAACACATTAAAAACATTCAGCCACTTCTGGCTACCTTCAGCAAAATTAACTTACAAAAATTATGTAGATTTATCAGAAAGGTAAATTGAATATTTTGTATGCGTAATATGCCTCTATTGTATGCTCCCTGTGTCATTATACTATATGGTGCATGAGAATAAAGATCTTGACTTCAAGTAGTCTCGGACGACACAACGTGGACTTACATTTGCACTCTTTTGCAGTTGAATGCACTTGCCGTTTTCCAGCATTTAGACGTCCAATTTCCTGTTCTCGTTTTTGTTGGCTTAGTCGTTGTAACATAACTGTGTCAAAATGTATTTTTTGAATATCCGATGTATCGTGAATGTCATGCATCTTCAAGCGTTATAAAAGATTGTCTCCAAACGTGGTCCTCGTGTCGCGAAATCCAAATAATGATCACCCATAACATCAATGCAGTCAGACATAACATAGATTCAAATGTAATCGTATCGTAATTTAAAGGTAATTTACCTAAACTAGAATAAATTAATGAATTTCCTCAGTATATCTGATATATTTTTCTTATTTTCAAAAAATAAGACATTTTCTGCATAATAATCCGTTAATTCCATAATTTTAAATCTAGGCTCTTGGTATGTCATTGTTAACCTTTCCTGTTCTCCATTTTGTTGTTTCTTTGAGATTCGCAGCCCTCCCTCCAAAAACCATCTTTTTCATTAATTTCTATTTTTTAATTCAAAAGTGGAATAAAGATCTTGTAGAGTAAGTGTTTTCTAGGTTTGTCTAATTTGGCAAAATTACGAATTTTTTATTTTTAGGCAAAAACAAAATAATTTCGATAATCGAGCTAAATGATTTATTTTTCATAAAACATGCAAAGCTAAAAATCGTTTCCAGGTCACTAAGGTAATCAGGAAAATGTTTGTTTGTTTCATAGCATGGTTCAGTTTTCAACTTTACTCGGTTGATGCGGGGGGATATAGAGGGGAGAAAGTTTTAAAAAAAGAAAATAAAAGTAATACACGATGTAAGAAAAATGAAAAAAATGACATGCACCTTGTGTACTGGCAATTTGCATGAAGAAACGCATATTTACCATCAAACAGGAAAAAAGTGAAATAAAACACTGCAGTAACGTTACACGATAATAAACTTATACCACTTCCATAATTTAGCTTATCTTCACGTCTACGACCCTTTCAGTCTGACATTTTTTCTGTTATTCAAAGCGCTGACAATACAACGAATCTGGATGGATGATGAATGAAATGAAATTGATTTTGATTGGACGGCTTGAAAAAGAACAGCGTGATTGCCACTTGATTGAAATCAAAGTGAAAGCGAAAATGAAAGGAGTCAATGTGGCTTTTAATCACACAATATCAAAATTAACGGAATATCATGTGACCGCATACGGAAGAAATTAAATTATTTAAATAAAATCATTATGTAACATATATTTGGGTGTTGTGATATACATTTTATTGACTTAAGATAAATCTTAAAAAGACTATATTTGTTTCCTAGTTTGATCTCCAATTAGTATATCTATGAAAACAAGTCCCATATTTAATCTATATTTGCAAAAGTTGCAATAGTGAGAATGCACCTTTGTCACTACAGTTTGTTCACGCTATTGCTTGATCACGTTTGAAAGGAAATTTATGAAGAAAGCCGTTTCATCAAACTTTTGTGATTGACATTGAATGCACACGTAAGTTGAAAACTTGTTGTCAACACTGCGATATATTTTTAAGACAAATTAAAAAAACAAAAGATAAAAAAAACACTGATTCATTTTATTTTTCTATCAAATACACACGCAGATGTACATATATATCGTATAAAGTAGTAGGCCATTCATCACATCATGTATCCATATACCCGAACAAATCTTCCTGCTGTTGCCAAATTTTCTTGTCTCGACTTATGTCGAACTTATACATTTAAAACTTTATTTTTCGTTGAACGTTAAATTTGTTGTTTGCTGGAACATATAAGAGCCACAAATCTAGGTATACAGCGGAAATAAATGATTTCACAGTATTCTGAAGGGTTAAACTTTAACTTTTAAAGACCTTGCATCTGAAGTTTTATAAACCGATTGCGCCATAATTTGGTACATGTATGTATATTATATTTCAAAAATGATAGATTAGCTACAAGAGATCTCCGTCAAACAAATCGTACAATTGAGGTTTTCTTTCCTTCACCGATAGTTTACATAAATGCTTACTGATGCTAAATTACTTTTTATTAAAATGATAAAAGGTGTGTTGAATTAAATAATGTTGGAATTAAAGGAAAAAATGGATGATTCATAAAACAATTATTGCATCAAATATGTGTTTGCAGGTCTACTTACTGAATTTAACCGATTCTTGTAAGGAAGTGGTAAAAAGAAGGTACCAAAAGCAGATTTCGACATTACCTCAGTATTCTAGACTTTTGAAATCTGACTTTTGATTTTTATTCAAAAACTTGATGACTTTAAGATTATAAACTTTAAAAGTATTAAAAGTTAAATTTCGAATTTTAAAAACTCACATCTGATATTTTTTATCGATTAAAATTTTGAGTCTGAAAGGTAATAATTGATACTGTTAACAAACTCCTTCGATTTTAAAAAGATGAAATTGTGAAATTGTGAGATTTGTGTGATTTGATATGAATGAAACATTCTATACATTTTTATTGAATAAAAATATTTAAAAAAAGAAAAATAATCGCAATGTTAAAAAAGATAAAAAAGAAGTAACCATAAATATTTCCATTCTTTTTTCATAAGACATTCAATATCATCCTATAACCCTATTATCTACAACTGAAGGCATTAGACAGGGATTAATATAAGAAATTATTATTATTTTTAATTTCGAATATTACATTTAAGGCCATCGATGCCAGAATATAGATAATAACCGATTCCTAGCGGTTCCCTTTGCTATTCAATAAAAACCATTAGAAAGACAAAGTAATCCCTCTCATTATTTGGTATTCAATAAATATACCTGCCACTGTGAAAACAATATTTTTCTTCTTATATTCTATAACATCGGTGCCCATCATAACCATCCCTACACGTGTACTGGAAAGCCTGGGTGGGTTGTGAGAATAGACTGGTGATATCGGAAATGATTTTGTTAATGAGGCCTCTCTTAAAACATTCGTCTTTATTTCATAATTCTAATATACATGTGAGAAAAAATGTAGTTAAAACAATCTGAAATGTGAATGATCATCTAGTATGTCCATGTGGTTCTGGGGTGGGTACTGGAACGGCTGTCGTTGCTTCCTCGTTGTTGCTCCGATTGTTCGATAAAAATAACAGAAAGAGTAGAGCAAACCCTGTCACTGTAAAAAGACAATATATATAAGTCACTAATTGATTAACATAAAATAATATGTTTTTTCTTTGTTATTAGCACTAGAACATTCGACTTACTACATGTAGTTTAAGTAATACAGAAAATATCGACGTGGCCAAAAAAGGAAGAATGAAAATATCATATATGACAGTATTGGCATACATGTGTAACGAGAGAAATAAAATCATTAATTCACACCTCAGACTGATAACCAATCATTTCAGTGCGATTCGAACACGATGTATCAGGGCGGGTGCCTCACGTGGTCAGACTGACATGAAGTTCCCATCCCGTCTATGTTTGTTATCAGTATATGAAAAAAAATAACACAGCTTCTGTTCCGTTTCAGTCCGAATATCGGATGATTCCGCTATACCCAAATAAGACCTTAGTTCGGTCCAATATGGGGTTTGGCTGTGATACCTGTTCCGATAATGATTAGGTCATGTTTTATATTTGATGCGTTTTATTTTTTTATAATATAATGTCGAAGACTAATATAGCTGGCGATTTCTCTATTCTTTTTCGAATTTTTTCCCTAAAACAATATATAAGTAAAAAGATAATTGTGCACGAATAAGAATTCTCTACATATGGTACATGTAAGACGTGTAAAATTAAATCACTCAAGGCTAGGTAAGCGACTGATAAATTTACCAATATTTGACGGACGACTTTTATTATACCCCACGCAACGGGTTGCGGAGGGTATAATGTTTTTGACCCGTCTGTCCGTCCGTCCGTCAGTCCGTCAGTCCGTCAATCCTGTTTCTTGTCATCGCAACTCCTCTCAAACCACACAACAGAATTTCACGAAACCTTTTTAGATAATAAGGACATACTATGTAGTTGTGCATATCGACAGGAAATTGCGATTCAATTTTTTTCTAGGAGTTACGCCCCTTTGAACTTATTTACTTTAATGTACTACTGCAACAGTTTATCATCGCAACTCCTCTCAAACCACACAACAGAATTTCATGGAACCTTTTTAGATAAAAAGGACATACTACGTAGATGTGAATATCGACAGGAAATTGCGATTCAATTTTTTTTCTAGGAGTTCCGCCCCTTTGAACTTATTTACTTTTATGTACTACTGCAACAGTTTGTCATCACAACTCCTGTCAAACCACACGACTAAATCTCATGAAACTTTTTCAGATAATAAGGACATACTACGTAGATGTGCATATCGACAGGAAATTACGATTCAATTTTTTTTCTAGGAGTTACGCCCCTTTGAACTTATATACTTTAATGTACTACTGCAACAGTTTGTCATCGCAACTCCTCTCAAACCACACAACAGAATTTCATGAAACCTTTTCAGATAATAAGGACATACTACGTAGATGTGCACATTGACAGGAAATTGCGATTCAATTTTTTTTTTCTAGGAGTTTCACCCCTTTGAACTTATTTACTTTAATGTACTACTGTAACAGTTTGTCATCGCAATTCCTCTCAAACCACACAACAGTAATTCATGAAACCTTTTCAGATAATAAGGACATACTTACGTAGATGTGCATATCGACAGGAAATTACGATTCAATTTTTTTTTCAGGAGTTACCCCCCTTTGAACTTATTTTGCCTCACTATACTTTTACTGTTGACTCCTCTCGCTTGGAATTTAAATTTCCCAACATGCTGCCATTCAAATTAGGATAAATATGTGAAGGTAAGCATTTGATTGTGTTCATTTTACTTGTGAAGTGAGATTTTGTTTCTCCAGTGACAATATGAAGACGTGGGGTATGTGAGCGTGCTCACAAAGGTTCTTTAATTGTTATTTCTCCTATTCTTGACGTGTTTAATCGGTGGGATAAAAAAACATAATATTTTAACCACCTCCCAGAGATTAGATTTCTACGTGGGAATTACCGCCGTTTTTTTCTACAGATATTGGAACGATAAATTAGAGAAGTCCCGAAATGACGTCTATGTAAACAATTTACTCGTGAGTTATGGAATTTCTCCACCCTCAATAGTTAAATTTTAGATTTTAACAAGCTCGCAAAAGCTCGCGTGTTGAAAATCGAAAATTTAACTATCTCGGGTAGAGAAATTCCATAACTCACTCGCACTGAAGGAGAATCTATATATAATCAGAACATACATTTTTAAAACCTCAAACATCATTATGTCATGAGAGCAAAACTGAGTATTAAAGGGAAACCAGAAATGTTAAATGGCTAGCCATAAGATATTTAGAAAATTTAATAAAAGATGATGTTACATCCGTTAAAGATCACATATATACAATGCATGGATGAATTATTTTTAATGTCTAATGCATATCAGGTCAAGAACACTTTATACGCTGAGCCGGGATGATTTTTAACGTGCTAGCTCACGAGGTAACAGTCGGCAGGAAGCCATATCATCACATCTAACACATAATACTGACTCTAAGCGACCGGTCATTTGCTCTTACCTCTAGATGTCGCGTGTTCGATTATACGATGGTTATAATTGGCGATTCCTCAAACAGTCCCCTTTTTAGATTAAAGAAGACCGTGGAAAGTCAAAACATGCTCAATACTTGGAAATATTACAACAACGAACATTTATCGATGATTTTCGAATTCTAAATTAAGAACCGTTGTATTTTTCACTTCTTTAACGACCTAACTGTTTATCTACATACTTATTTTCGTCAAATTTGGATTGCCGTTTTGAATCCAAGTTATGCCGCTCTTTCACTAGAAAGTGCTAAACTAAAAATAATACCGTTCATCTTAGTGAGATTTGAAATAATAGTGTATTTACATTTTTTGTTACATCATTAATAATTAACTGAAAGAAAAACAACCAGGCATTAACTTTTATAGAAATATCCCTTTATTTATATATAACTTACCAAATGCTGGACTGAAAGTATCACAGATATTTACATATGCATTTTCAACGGGAATTAAACAGCTCTCTACTGATGAAAACGGCGGAAATGGAATGCCAAAAATACCACTCATGTCAGTGCCTATAATTATAATGAAGCCATAAAAGTCAATATACAACTCAAACCATAGCCAAAATTTTGAAGAAACTTTACTAAATCTTCCACATATGATGCTGTGAATATATAATAATAACAATTTCTTTTCTGAAACTGACTTTATTAGGATTGTATAGGACGAGCATTGTAGGGCGATACCGATGACAAAACGGATAAAGTCTGTATCAAAAAACGAATTGCCATTATTCTTTTTATCGGTGATATTTAACAAATTTTTTTGGGTCCGAAATTTAAAGATAAGTAAAAGATTGCCATTGACCAGGTAATTTTATTATCAGTCCATGTTCATACTATCATTGTTTGGATAAAAGAAAATCTAATTACCGATAAAACGTATTATGGACACTACAGTGGACAATAAATAAAATATCGTGTACATCAAAATTGGCAACATTTTTTATTCAAATGCCAAAAACATAACATAAAACTCGAGCTAATGCCTAAAATTTATAATGAACACTGCCATTATGCAAATAATTATAAGTGAGTACCTAAAATCTGTACTTAACTTCAAATAGCATATGCTAGTGCCTATTTTATAATGAACACGACACAAACAAATCGTAACATGCGTAAAGTAGTTATCTTATTAACTATGTAATATAATTATCAGAAATATAAGGTAGTGTAATTTTTTTTTACTTTCTTTGTAAAGAAAGGTTTGAAAAAATCCCGAAAAATAGCTTGCAGAGCAAAAAAAGACTATCTCGCTGATGTCGCACATTTAAAAGTCCTTGTCTCATCAATGAAAATTATTTTTGTAACTGTATTTTAAAAAGCAGAATACATGTAGTTGTAATTAGTCGTGTTATATTTATATTTCAGAAATTAATACATTATTGATGTAATTGAAATATTATTGTTCATTCCATAAAATTCAATAATTAAAATCAATACATAACGAAAGGAACAATCCCGTTTATTTACTTACAAAAGTATTTTCCAGAATATGTGAACTTCTCTGGTCTATTTGACAGAACTGAAGAACTTTATTTATACTCTAAATCGTACCCTTTAGCTGTGATTATAGCCATGTACAAAATGTATGTATTATTATTTAACTGAGAAATCATTTTACGTATATGTCTCGCCTGCGACGAATGTTGCAAAGACACGACATAGGTATTACCTTCCGGCATCGGCGTAAACCTTTGCAAACTTAAAATAAAACTTATTAACTTTGCGCACATAAAACCTACACATACGATCTTTGGTCCATTGATGCATTATGATATGGACTTTGCAGCAGTTTACTTATCTTTTGACATTGACCTCGCTTTCATGGTTCATTCACTCCATAAACATTTGTAAAATCTGCGTTCAAGTGCATTTCTCAGCAGGTAGCATACCCCAACAATATTTGGTCTATAGAAGGTTCTTATTAGATACATGTCAGTATGACACCTATCTCATGACCTGGTCCTTAATTTCGTGCCACTTTGGCACCTATCTCTGGACCTTGCCCTCAATTTCAAAATAGTTTGACTATTTAACGGAAATTAAAGAACTCTCTGAAAATGTCCGAAATGGCGTACCGAAAATACCCATCAGTGAGTAAAAGTTAAGCTTATTTCTAGGCAACCATCATACCTAGACCACAATATTTGGTATTTAGATATATAGTTCTTGTTGCACCTGCCAGTTTCACATCTGTGATTTGACCTCAATTTCATACTTAACCGTTTTGCATCACATTTCATGATTAATTCAGTATCTGAGCAACTGTAATACCTATAGTAACATATTTGGTCTATAGATAGTTCTTGGTGAGTCCATGGAAGTCTGACAATTTTCACTCGGCCTGGACTTAATTTCTTTCTTGAATGGCTTGCATAACTTTTCATTATTAAGTCCATTTCTCAGCATTTGGCATCTGCAATACCAAAACTTCCATATTTGATCTAAACATAGACTTCAATCTTCCACATATGGCACTGTGAAATATAGAATAATGACGATTTCTTTTCTGATACTGACTTTATTAGGATTGTATAGGACGAGCCTGGTAGGGCGATTCCAATACCAAAACGGATAAAGTCTGTATCAAAAGACAAATTGCCATTATTTCTTTTTATCGGTGATATTTAACAAAATTATTTGGGTCCGAAATTTAAAGATAAGCAAAAGATTGCCATTGACCAGGTAATTTTATTATCAGTCCATGTTGATACTATCATTATCAGCCAGTTTGGATAAAAAAATCTAATTACCGATAAAACGTATTATGGACACTACAGTGGACAATAAATAAAATATCTTGTACATCAAAATTGGCAACAACATTTTTATTCAAATGCCAAAAACATAACATAAAACTCGTGCTTATTCCTAAAATTTATAATGAACGCTACCATTATGCAAATAATAATAAGTGAGTACCTAAAATCTGTACGTAACTTCAAACAGAATATGCTTGTTCCTATTTTATAATGAACACGACACAAACAAATCGTAAAATGCGTAAAGTAGTCATCTTATTAACCATGTAACATAATTATCAGAAATATAAGGTAGTGTAATATTTTTTTTTACTTTCTTTGTAAAAAAAGGTTTGAAACATTCCCGAAAAACTGCTTGCAGCGTAAAAAAACACTATCTCGCTGATGTCGCACATTTAAAAGTCCTTGTCTCCAAGAAGAACTTTATTTATACTCTAAATTGTACCCTTTAGCTGTGATTATAGCCATGTACAAAATGTATGCATTATTATTTAACTGAGAAATCATTTTACGTATATGTCTCGCCTGCGACGAATGTTGCAAAGACACGACATAGGTATTACCTTCCGGCATCGGCGTAAACCTTTGCAAACTTAAAAAAAACTTATTAACTTTGCACACATAAAACCTACACATACGATCTTTGGTCCATTGATGCATTATGATATGGACTTTGCAGCAGTTTACTTATCTTTTGACATTGACCTCGCTATCATGGTTAATTCACTTCATAAACATTTGTAAAATCTGCGTTCAAGTGCATTTCTCAGCAAGTAGCATACCTATACCAACAATATTTGGTCTGTAGAAAGTTCTTATTAGCTACATGTCAGTATGACACCTATCTCATGACCTGGTCCTTAATTTCGTGCCACTTTGGCACCTATCTCTGGACCTTGCCCTCAATTTCAAAATAGTTTGGCTATTTAACGGAAATTAAAGAACTCTCTAAAAATGTCCGAAATGGCGTACCGAAAATACCCATCTGTGAGTAAAAGTTAAGCTTATTTCTAAGCAATCATCATACCTAGACCACGATATTTGGTATTTAGACATATAGTTCTTGTTGCACATGCCAGTTTCACATCTGTGATTTGACCTCAATTTCATACTTGAACGATTTGCATCGCATTTCACGATTAATTCAGTATCTGAGCAACTGTAATACCTATATCAACCATATTCGGTCTGTAGATAGTTCTTGGTGAGTCCCTGGCAGTTTGACACATTTCACTCGACCTGGACTTGATTTTGTTCTTGCATGGCTTTCATAACTTTTCATGATTAAGTCCATTTCTCAGCATTTGGCATCTGTAATACCAAGACTTCCATATTTGATATAAACATAGTCTATATTTCAAGATTTTATTAATAACACTAACATCGTGAACATTAAAACGTACTTAGTAATTTTCTTAATAAACACTGACAGTTGCTTATAGACTTAAACATTATAAAATACAATAACTATTCCATTCTACTGTATTGTGGACTATTCACATTGTCAGTTAACATAGTATGCAGGTAAATATTTCCTTCTATAATTAACCTTAGGATCATAATTACATACAAACAGCAAATATAATTGTACACGGTTTTTTTCACAACTTGCACATTTTTTCTAGTCTAGATATATAGTGAAATCTCCCTGATTCCATAGGAATATACCAGTTTGATGTCCTTTATTTTTCTACCAAGATTTGTTCTGATAATCTTGATAAATACTTATTCAACCCAAATTCCTTAATTTTTAAATATCACATAAAACTGTCCCTAAAAGAATGTGTTATATCACGAAACCACGAGGTAATAAACTGATCACACAGTTTTCGACTAAAATAATTTTCGTTACAAAATCCAATTTGGTTATTAAAATTATATCCTTGTTGGGTACATGCCAGTCTGAAACTTGATGACTTAATGTGACCTTAATTTCATGCTTGAGTGGATTGTGTTAGATTAGGTCCATTTCTCAGTAACTGTTACACCTAGACCCACTGTATTTTTTCTATTGTCGATAGTTCTTCCTAAGTACATGTCAGTGGACGTTGACATTATTTTATTCTTGAATGACTTCCATCACAAAATGTCCATTTCTAAGAAAATGTAATACTAGTATGTAGACGCACCATGCTTGGTGAATGTCGGAAATCAAATAATTTATTTTGTACCCACGTAAAGTACTCATTTGAGAATTTTCGAATTAGGACTATTTAAAAAACTCCAACAACACCTTCAGTTTTGTTCTTTCATTTTTTATATTGGGAAGAACTTTTCTCTAAATATTTGAAAATATTTGTGCACATTTCACATCATATTAAAATGTATGCACATGGAGATCATGGGTTATGAAAATACATTTGTACTTGTACTTGAAATTCAAACATCTGTTCCGAGCAAAAAAGACTTATCGATTTATATTCAATATAAAATTTTACCATGTACATGTATAAATCATTAGATTAAAATGAGAAATTTGTTGAGAACAGTCTTTGTTTTACAGTTGACAATAAAGAAAGCTAAAAACAAAAACTTTCTTGAATTTGAAATAAATTAATGTAACATTATATGAAAATAAAATATCTGAGAGTGTATTTTTTTTAAGATCTGTCCTAAAATAGGTTTAGCTTTAACCCTTATTGTAATTTTTGGAATGTTTTAATTAGCTCAACATTTTGAACCGTTGTTTTGGTTTTCAACATTTTATTCCCTGAGTACAACTGCTGAGTTGACGAAATATGCACATGCACATCGTTTGAATCAAAATTAGTTTCAAATAAGTTTAATTAAATAAATACAATATATTCAATTTCGTCGGTACACAGTTTCGTACAAAATTTTAAAATCAGGAATTCCGAATCTGTATTTGTTACTTACAAATTAATCTTAGCAGATCATGTGTAAAAATTAATGTCAGCGATGACAAGAAGTAACCTTGGGGTAAATATACTGGTCAAAACGTTAACATAGTGACGTTTTTGAACAACATATTGTCAAGGTTTTTTCAAACTATGTGCGCTTTTAAAAATTAATAATAATAAAGCGACAGTAAAAACAATTGAAAACCCCCCGAATCCAGAAATGTAACCCTAAGCTTATATTAATATGAAAGCCTGAGACTGATAATATCAAGATAACAATGTAAATTGGATACCAATAGTAAAAGCCAAGAAATCATCAAAAGTTAAAGTAGTTAACTTTTTTTTCAACGATCGAATGTCCCCGGCAATTTTTTTTAAATAATAAAACCAATGCTTTTATATGGCTCTGAAAATTTTAAATTGTTGCTTAAGCAAAGAAAAAACCTTTATTATACTGCGTCTTTATGGTCCAAACTGTTGAAAAGATACTAAACTGTCATATTTTTGTTATACGATTTTGTTCATATTAACAGAGAAAAAACATTTGGACTTTGTATGGCTAAAATACATAAAAAATATGTTTGATGGTACAGGTTTCTCTTCCACCCAAGAATTGCCTCTTCTCGAACACTCACCAAAGCTCTGATACATACACATGTAAGGACAACTTAAATTTTGAGCCATAATTTAAACTTTATTCTGCTTGGGAAACGAATCGATGTTAAATGCAGAATGGCGTCATTATGGTTGAAACTGTTGAAAGGTTAAGATACTAAAGTGTCATATCTGTGTTATAAGATTTTGTACAAATTAACAGAAAAGAAACATTTGGACTTTGTATGGCTAAAATACATAGAACAATATTTTTGATGGTACAGGTTTCTCTTTCGTCTAGTCAAGAATGGCCTCTCTTGTTGAAAACGCACCAAACCTCTGAATTACAGAATACATAAGGACAACTTAACTTTTGAACCACAGTTTAATACTTTGGACGATAGAGATGTTTTTATATTTTGCAAATTTAGAACCTTTAATCACAAAATTCCAATTCCAACTGACAGATGGCAAAATACTTCTAGGGAACTCAGGGTATGTACTAACTGTACTAACTGTAATTCTGGTGATGAATATCATTGTCTAATCTAATGCCAGTTTTTATGATACGTTAGAAACTAGCAGCTCACCTGGCTTCTATTAGCTTATTGGAAAATGTAAGGTCTGTTGTATCCACATTGCTGTTAAAACAAGAAGATTTTTGAAACATTGGGTCATGTGTTAACTATGTCCTGCAGTGGTAGCCATCTTGTATTTCCGATTGGCATCAACGTTAAAATTTGGTACCGGATCATCATACAATCATTCAGGCATATTATCAATCCAGTCAAACGGTTTCGTAGAAGAAGTTGTTTGTATGTATTTCCCATCAGGTTCTATATGTTAACTATGTCCCATGGTGGCGGCCATATTAGATTTCCAAAATTACAAATTTGTTAGAGGACCATCTAAGAAACATTCCCGCATAGCAGAAGTTCATTTTGTCTTGTGGTTTCTGACAAGACGTTTTTTTAAATATTCGGTACTGTGTTAACTATGTCCTGCAGTGGTAGCCATCTTGGATTTCCGATCGGCATCAAAATTAGAAATTTGGTAGAGGACCATCTAAAAAAACATTCTTCCATAGAAGTTCATTTCGTCTTGTAGTTTCTGACAAGATTTTTAAAATTTTAACCAATCGGAACACATTATTGCGCCTCGCAGCCATGTTGAATATTTAATCGGAACCCAAATTACAAATTATGTAAAGGACCTTCCCAGGAACATTGCTGCCCAGTTTGGTTCCATTAAGGGACGGAGGACGGACGTACGATGGACGCAAAGTGATGGCAAAAGCTCACATTGTTTTTAGCCAGGTGAGCTAAAAATATCAATACAAATATGTTAAACCCCCATCCGTGTCCATACTCAAATCTGTTTTCTTTGTATCCTTCGCCGACGTCATCAATAATATTGTTCACGGCCTATTGCTTTTTCAAACAATGTAAAAGTATTACTTACCTAACTTCCTTGCTGTCGAGTGGGTGACAAAAGTCTTTAAAAGGTTATGAATTTAAAATCTGCACCGAGACCATGGAAACTTATGTTGAATTATCGCTGTATAAAGGACAAAAATCCCTCTTTCATGGGGATAAATATCTAAATTGTAAACCGAGAAAACTCCAGGATTCTGGCTATAACCTGGACTTGGCATAAAAAAGTAATGTTCTGACCATTCCTCCTCAACTAAACAGAAATCTGACCTGGACCCATCACCGCTTAAATTGGTTGTTCTCTAAAGGATCTCCTTATGTATGCTGTGCTTGTACGCAGAAATGTCGAAAATTTTATGAAGTCGAATAAAGTAATAATAAAAAGTAATAAATAAATAACAAGAGTGGACACACAAAAATGTCTCGCCTGTCGTGTATTTCTAATGAAAGTAAATGCTATCTGTATTCGAAAACAGAGCAAAACACAAAAACTTAGCTATAACCACTGAACCATGAAAATGAGATCAAGGTCAGATGACACCACAGTTAGACATGCAGACCTTACAATCCTTCCATACACAAAATATAGTAGACCTATTGCATATAGTATTCGAAAAACAGGCCAAATCACAAAAACTTAACTATAACCACTGAACCATGAAAATGAGGTCAAGGTCAGATGACACCTGCCAGTTGGACATGTACACCTTACAATCCTTCCATACACCAAATATACTAGACCTATTGCTTATAGTATCTGATATGTGGACTTGACCACCAAAACTTAACCTTGTTCACTGATCCTTGAAATTGGGTCGAGGTCAATTGAAAACTGTCTGACGGGGATGAGGACCTTGTAAGGTACGCATATACCAAATATAGTTATCCTATTACTCATAATAAGAGAGAATTTACATTATAAAAAATCTTAACTTTTTTTTTTCAAGTAGTCACTGAACCATGAAAATGAGGTCAAGGACAATGTAAATATGACAGACGGAAACTTCGTAACATAAGGCATCTATATACAAAGTATAAAGCATCCATGTCTTTCACCTTCTAAAATATAAAGCTTTTAAGAAGTTAGTTAACACCGCCGCCGCCGCCGCCGCCGGATCACTATCCCTATGTCGAGCTTTCTGCGACTAAAGTCGCGGGCTCGACAAAAATGAGTATCATAGTACAATTTGATTTAAAAAAAGTTGATTTTTGTAGAAACTGAGCGCAGATTTTTTTGAAGGAATAAATGTCCCCTGTATTCAAGTAGTGGTAGATTCTGAAAAGAAGCTTAGGGTTGCTTCGCATTGTTGCAAAATAAAAACAGTATTGCCACATTTTTTCAATTTTGTCTAATTTACCTTTATTTGTTATTTGTTGCCCAGACGCTGCATTGAGAGTACTTAAATAAGGGTAGATTGCACAAAACTACAATATTATTCGAAACGAGCGATAATAAAGGAGTTCAAGTAGATGTATTGAAAACTATTCCAATAGGTTTAGGATCCAATAAATTTGTTGTGAAAGTTATGAAACTCTCTTAATTTATTCTCTTTGCGAAGGGCCACTTGCGCTATCGTTAACGTAATGCTCCGTGTATTGTCAACTTCACTTGATAATCGGCTTAGGAGAAGATGAAATATATGAAGGACGTAGGTGTGAGTAATGTGTTCTGTCACCATGGTCATAAGACATATATTTTGGGAAAGTCCGGATACAGGTCTGAAATTTACAAATATATGGCAGAGGTCCAACACATTAAAAACATTCAGCCACTCTCTGGCTACCTTCAGCAAAATTAATTTAGAAAAACTATGTTGATTTATCAGAAACGTAAATTGAATATTTTGTATGCGTCATATGCTTCTATTGTATGCTCCCTATGTCATTATACTATATGGTGCATGAGAATAACGATCTTGCCTTCAAGTGGTCTCAGACGACACAACGTGGACTTACATTTGCAATCTTTTGCAGTTGAATATACTTGCCGTTTTCCAGCATTTAGACGTCCAATATCTTGTTCTCGTTTTTGTTGGCTTATTCGATGTAACATATCTGTGTCAAAATGCATTTTTTGAATATCAGATTTATCGTGAATGTCATGCATCTTCAAGCATTATAAAAGATTGTCTCCAAACGTGGTCCTCGTGTCGCGAAATCCAAATAATGATCACCCATAACATCAATGCAGTCAGACATAACATAGATTCAAATGTAATCGTATCGTAATTTAAATGAAATTTACCTAAACTAGAATAAATAAATGAATTTCCTCAGTATATCTGATATATTTGTTTTATTTTCAAAAAATAAGACGTTTTCTGCATAATAATCAGTTAATTCCATAATTTTCAATCTAGACTCTTGGTATGTCATTGTTGACCTTTCCAGTTCTCCATTTTGTTGTTTCTTTGAGATTCGTACCCCTCCTCCAAAAACCATCTTCTTCATTAATTTCTATTTTTTAATTCAAAAGTGGAATAAAGATCTTGTAGAGTAAGTGTTTTTTTAGGTTTGTCTAATTTGGCAAAATTACGAAATTTTTATTATTAGGCAAAAAAAATAATTTCGATAATCCAGGTAAATGATTCATTTTTCATAAAAAATTCCAAGCTAAAAATCGTTTCCAGGTCACTAAAGCACTTAGTAATCAGGAAAATTTTTGACAAGTTTCATAGCATGATTCAGTTTTCAAGTTTACTCGGTTGATGCAGGGGGATATATAGGGGGGAAAGGTTTATAAAAAAAGTCATACACGATGAAAGAAAAATGAAAAAATGACATGCACCTTGTGTACTGCAATTTGCATGAAAGAAACGAATATCTACCATCAAATACGAAAATAGTGAAATAAAACACTGCTGTAACGTTACACGATAATAAACTTATACTACTGCCATAATTTAGCTTATCTTCACGTCTGCGAGCCTTCTTTCAGTCTGACATTTTTTCTGTTATTCAAAGCGCTGACAATACAACGAATCTGGATGGATGATGAATGAAATGAAATTGATTTTGATTGGACGGCTTGAAAAAGAACAGCGTGGTTGCCACTTGATTGAAATCAAAGTGAAAGCGAAAATGAAAGGAGTCAATGTGGCTTTTAATCAAACAATATCAAAATTAACGGAATATCATGTGACCGCATACAGAACAATTAAATTATTTAAATTAAATCATTATGTAATATATTAGTGTGTTGTAATATACATTTTATTGGTTTATTCTGGCTATTCCAACATTTTAAATTCTAGACCTTAATTAGTAAGAATTTCATGTAGGGATAGCCAAGTGAGTAAGATTCTGTTGAGTGCTGAAGAGTATTGTCGTCTGCAAGGAGAAAGGGCTCTCCAGTGGTGGTCTCTGTCCATGCTCCGTCTAAGTGTAGGTCTGCTGTAGAAGTGGGTAGTGCGGGTATTCTTTTGCGTTGTAAAGCTGGTCTTTGCAGGATTGGAAGGTTGGTACGTTCTGTACAAGAAGCTGTGCATCGTCATTCCATTCTCTGTTACGTAGCTTGACTAATTCTTCCTGGTATATACTATGGATTGGTGTGAGTTCTACTCTGGCTCTCAGAGATTACTTAGCTTGGAAGCAAACACAAAATTTTATTACATCATTTACCATATGATTATTTATCTTAATCAATTAAAAATGTAGGTAAATATTTGGAATCCAACAAATATCGGGTAAATTTACCTGTAAAATTAATTAGTGACTAATTACTAAAACAACATAACCCACTACAACAACACCTATTGTTCTTTGCACGTAGGAATAGCCAGAATACTATTTTTTAAAATGTTGGAATAGCCAGAAGACACCATTTTATTGACTTAAGATAAATCTTAAAAAGCCTTTATTTTTTCTCGTTTGATCTCCAATTAGTATACCTATGAAAACAATTCCCATATTTAATCTATATTTGCAAAAGTTGCAATAGTGAGAATGCACCTTTGTCACTACAGTTTATTCATGCTATTGCTTGATCACGTTTGAAAGGAAATTCATGAAGAAATCCGTTTCATCAAAATTTTATGATTAGCATTGATTGCACACGCAAGTTGAAAACTTGATGTCAACAAGACAAATTAACAAAAAAACCACTGATTAATTTTATTTTTCTATCAACTACACATGCAGATGTACATATATATCGTATAAAGTTGAAAGCCATTCATCATATCATGTATCCAAATACCTGAACAAATCTTCCTGCTGTCGCCAACTTTTCTTGTCTCGACATATGTCGAACTTATATATTTAAAACTTTATTTTTCGTTGATCATAAAATTTGTTGTTTGCTAGAACATATAAGAGCCACAAAATTTGGTATACCAAAATAAATGATTTCACATTATTCTGAAGGGTTAAACTTGAACTTTTAAAGATCTTGCATCTGAAGTTTAATAAATCGATTGCGCCATAATTTGGTACATGTATGTATATTTTCTTTCAAAAATGATAGATTAGCTACAAGCAAATCGTACAATTGAGGTTTTCTTTCCTTCACCGATAGTTTACATAAATGCTTACTGATGCTAAATTACTTTGATTAAAATGGTAAAAGGTGTGTTGAATTAAATAATGTTGGAATTAAAGGAAAAGATGGATGATTCATAAAACAATTATTGCATCAAATATGTGTTTGCAGGTCTACTTACTGAATTTAACCGATTCTTGTAAGGAAGCGGTAAAAAGAAGGTACCAAAAGCAGATTTCGACATTACCTCAGTATTCTAGACTTTTGAAATCTGACTTTTTATTTTTATTCAAAAACTTGATGACTTTAAGATTATAAGCTTTAAAAGTAATAAAAGTGAATTTTCGACTTTTTTAAACTCACATCTGATATTTTTTATCGATTGAAATCTTGAGTTTGAAAGGTAATAATTGATACTGTTAACAAACTCCCTCGATTTTAAAAAGATGAAATTGTGAGATTTGTGCGATTTGATATGAATGAAACATTCTATACTTTTTTATTGACTAAAAATGTTTAAAAAAGAACAAAGATCGCAATGTCAAAAAAGATTAAAAAGTAGCCATAAATCTTTCCATTCTTTTGTCATAAGACATTCAATATCATCCTATAACCCTATTATCTACAACCGAAGGCATTAGACAGGGATTCATATAAGAAATTTTTATTATTTTAATTTCGAATATTAAATTTAAGGCCATCGATGCCAGAATATAGATAATAACCGATTCTTAATGGTTCCCTTTGCTATTCAATAAAAACCATTCGAAAGACAAAGTAATCCCCTTGGTGGGTTGTGAGAATAGACTGGTGATATCAGAAATGATTTTGTTTATGAGGCCTCTCTTAAAACATTCATCTTTATTTCATAAATCTAATATAATATACATGTGAGAAAAAATGTGTTAAAACAATCTGAAATGTGAATGTTAATGATCATTGGGCATGTGAATGTGGTTCTGGAACGGGTCCTGGTGGAGCCGCTGTCGTTGCTTCCTCATTGTTGCTCCGATTGTTCGATAAAAATAACAGAAAGAGTACAGCAATCCATGTCACTGTAAAAAGACAATATATAAAAGTCACTAATTGATTAACATAAAATAATATGTTTTTTCTTTGTCATTATCACTAGAACATTCGGCTTACTATATGTAGTTTAAGTAATATAGAAAATATCGACGTGGGCAAGAAAAAGGAAGAATGAAAATATCATAAATGACAGTATTGGCATATAGGTGTAACGAGAGAAATAAAATCATTAATTCGCAACTCAGGCTGATAACTAAACATTTCAGTGCGATTCGAACATGATGTATCAGAGCGGGTGCCTCACGTGGTCAGACAGACATGAATTTCCCATCCCGTCTATGTTTGTTATCAGTATATGAAAAAAATAACACAGCTTCTGTCCGAATATCGGATGATTCCTCTATACTCATATAAGACGGCAGTTCTGTCCAATATGGAGACTGGCTGTGATACCTGTTCCGATAATGAATAGGCCATGTTTTATATTTGATGCGTTTTATTTTTTGCATTCACGACATATATAAGGTCGCAGACTAATATAGATGGCGATTTCTGTATTCTTTTTCGAATTTTTTCCCTAAAACAATATATAAGTAAAAAGATAATTGTGCACGAATAAGAATTCTCTACATATGGTATATGTAAGACGTGAAAGATTAAATCACTCAAGGCTTTTTAAGCGACTGATAAATTTACTAATATTTGATGGACGACTTTTATTGTTATATAAACTTACATTATTGGAACGATAAATTAGAGAAGTCCCGAAATGACGTCTATGTAAACAATTTACTCGTGAGTTATGGAATTTCTCCACCCTCAATAGTTAAATTTTAGATTTTAACAAGCTCGCAAAAGCTCGCGTGTTGAAAATCGAAAATTTAACTGTCTCGGGTAGAGAAATTCCATAACTCACTCGCACTGAAGGAGAATCTATATATAATCAGAACATACATTTTTAAAACCTCAAACATCATTATGTCACGAGAGCAAACCTGAGTATTAAAGGGAAACCAGAAATGTAAAATGGCCAGCTATAAGATATTTAGAAAACTTAATAAAATATGATGTTACATCCGTTAAAGATCACATATATACACTGAATGGATGAATTATTTTTAATGTCTAGTGCATATCAGGTGGAGAACACTTTCTACGCTGAGCCGGGCTGATGTTTAACGTGCTAGCTCACGAGGTAACAGTCGACAGGAAGCCATATCATCACATCTAACACATAATACTGACTCTAAGCGACTGGTCATTTGCTCTTACCTCTAGATGTCGCGTGTTCGATTTAACGATGATTATAATCGGAGATTCCTCAAACAGTCCCCTTTTTAGATTAAAGAAGACCGTGGAAAGTCAAAACATGCTCAATACTTGGAAATATTACAACAACGAACATTTATCGATGATTTCCGGATTCTAAATTAAGAAACTTTGTATTTTTCACTTCTTTAACGACAAAACTAATTATCTACATAATTATTTTCGTCTACTTTGGATTGCCGTTTTGAATCCAAGTTATGCCGCTCTTTCACTAGAAAATGCTAAACTAAAACTAATACCGTTCATCTTAGTAAGATTTGAAATGATAGTGTATTTAGATTTTTTGTTACATTATTAATAATTAACTGAAAGAAAAACATTAACTTTTATAGAAATATCCCTTAATTTATATATAACTTACCAAATGCTGGACTGAAAGTATCACAGATATTTACATATGTATTTTCAACTGGAATTAAACAGCTCTCTACTGATGAAAACGGCGGAAATGGAATGCCAAAAATACCACTCATGTCAGTGCCTATAATTATAATGAAGCCATAAAAGTCAATATACAACTCAAACCATAGCCAAAATTATGAAGAAACTTTACTTAATCTTCCACATATGATACTGTGAAATATATAATAATGACAATTTTTTTCTGATACTGACTTTATTAGGAACGTTATACGACGAACCTGGTAGGGAAAGTCCGATAACAGAAGTGATCAAGTCTGTATCAGAATACAAATTGCCATCATTCCTTTTATCGATGATATTTAACAAAATTATTTGAGTCTCAAATCTAAAGATAAATAAGGGATTGCCATTGACCAGGTAATTTTATTATCAGTACCAGTCCATGATATTATTATTATCGGCTTGTTTGTTTGTTTTTTTTTAAATTACCGATAAAATGTATTATGGACACTACAGAGTACAATAAATAACATATCTTGTGCATCAAGACTGGCATCAAAGGTTTTTATTCAAATGCTAAAAATGTAACATAAAATTCGTGCTAATGACTAAAATTTATAATGAAGACTACTTATATGCAAATAATAATACGTGAGTACCTAATATCTGTAATTGCCTTCAAACATGAAGATACTAACATATGCTACTGCCTATTTTATAATGAACACGACACAAGCAAATCGTGAATTAGTAATCTTATTAACTATGATATATTGTTATCTGAAATAAGAGGTAGTGTAATATGCTTTTTTACTTTCATTGTAAATAAAAGTTTGCAATATTCCCGAAAAAGACTTTCAGCTTAGAAACAAAATACATAAACTGGCTTATGTCGCACATTTTAAAATCCTTGTCTCCAACATGAAATTATTTTTATATTACGGCAATTTAATAAATAAACTTTAAAAAGCAGAATAGTTGTAATTAGTCGTAATAGATTTATCTTTGATAAATGTGTACATTATTGATTTAATTGAAATATTATTGTTCATTTCATAAAATTCAATAACTAAAATCAATACACAACGAAGGGAACAATCCCCATTATTTACTTACAGAGGTATTTTCCAGAATGTGTGAACTTCTATGGTCTATATAACAGAACTGACAAAGTTTATGTATACTCTAAATCGTACCCTTTGGCTGTGATTATATCCATGTACAAAATTTATATATTATTATTTGTTGCACAGTTGAGATATATGTATTAGTTATTCAATCCCTGGTCATTGGATATGAAAAAGATAACTTCGAGCCGAATTATTACCAATTACACTTGAATTTCAATAATGATAAACCTTCCCCCAAGAATTTTTCTTGATTTTTCAACCAGGGATAACGATGTACATTGAGCTTTTGTTCACAACATGTACATCATTAAATTAGAAATGCATATATTGAACAACCTGTATGTACTTGGACGTTCAGATTGGTCTAATACGTTGTAAGTGGTTTATATCAAACTTGCAAGCCTACTGCCTTGCCATATTTTGAATATGTATTTAATTAGTTTGATTTAGCTGTTGATCATTTCAGAGAAACGTTGTGGGTGGAGGTCCTCATTCATTTTTCTCTTTAAAGGTTTAAATTCAGATATAAAATATAGTTACCTACTAAGTGAAAAGTTAAAGTTCAAGTTTTGCATAAAGGGTGTAATTTTCTGAACCGAAAATAGAATTTCCAAAATTCAGGCGCGGATCCAGACACTTTAAAAAAAGGAATTTCGGTAAAAAGGGGACATTCCATAATAAAAAAAGGCCAATTTTGGTATAATTTTCGGCAATTTCAGGTACTTTTTACACATTTTCCGAAAAAGAAGGAAGGGGGTTCCAACCCCAAAACCCAAGCTCTCCTGGATCCGCCAATGTCGAATTCACATGGGCTATCAAAATGGAATACAGGTAATACCACGTCAGTTATTTTATATTTGTATTTAAACAACATGGTTGTATTTTAAAAAGACAAACTAATAATTGCAGAATTTCCAATTTGGTTTTAAATTGGTAATGGTTTGCAAATAAGATTTTATTTTCGATGCGTGTTCAGGAACTATTTGAACATCGTTGAAAGTGGTTTGTTTACTGTCTTAAGGTATGTTGTAAAAGGAACAACATGCTGTTAATGTAATTAGAAAAAAACAAGACATGATACCCAAGGCATTTAAAGTGTGGGATATGAAAAGAAAGTATAGGCTAAGTATCACTTTCCGTCGAAGCGTAAATCTTTGTAAACTTTTTTTTAAAAAAGCTTGCTAATTTTGCCCACATAATACCTACACGTACGATTTTTGGTCCGCTGATACATTATGATATGAACTTTCCAGCAGTTTACTTATTTTTTGACACTGACCTCCATTTCATGGTTCATTGTCTTCACACTGTAATATCTACGCCCACCATATTTTGTCGATAGAAATTTCTTAGATACATGCCAGTCTGACACCTATCTCATCACCTTGCCCTCAATTTCATGCCAACCTGACACCTATCTCTTGACCTTGCCCTCAATTTCATGTATGTAGAAAAGATATGTCTGGATATTGTTTAACGTGAATGAAACAGCTCTCTGAAAATGCCCGAAATGGCGTGCCGAAAATTCCACTCATATCAGTGCCTATAAGTTAAGTCCATTTCTAAGCAATCATCAATAATTTGTACCTAGACCAACATATTTGGTGATTTGATAGTTCCTGTTGGGTACATACCAGTTTCACATCTGTGACGACCTCAATTTCATGCTTGACCGTTTTGCATCACGTTGCATGGTTAAGTGCATATGTTAGCAACTGTAATACCTACAGCAACCTTATTTGGTCTATAGATACTTCTTATTTTGTCCATGCCGATTTCACATATGTGACTTGACTTCAATTTCATGCTTAAGTCCATATGTGAGCAACTGTAATACATAGAACAACCATATTTGGTCTATAGATAATTCCTATTGTGTCCATGCCTGACACTTTTCAACCAACACTGACCTTTATGCTTGAATGGCTTTCATCAATTTTCATGATTAAGTTCATTTCTCAGCATTCAGCATCGGCCCTTCCTTATTTGATCTATAGATATGGAAGATTTCAAGATATTATTGATAACACCAACATCATTAACATTAAAACGTACTGAGTAATTTTCATTATAAACGCTGACCTTTGCTTACAGACTTAAACAGACTTAAACATTATAAAATACAATAACCCTTCCGTACTACTGTATTGTCGACTATTAACATAGTTAGTTAACATAGTGTGCAGGTAAATATTTCCTTCTATAATTAAATTTGGGATCATAATTACATACAAAAACCGAATTAAATTCGTCATCATTGATTTCTTGGCACAACTTGCACATTCGTTCTAGTGTAGGTATATATTGAAATCGCCAGGATTCCATAGGACAACGCAAGTTTGATGTCCTTTATGTTTTACCAAGATGTTGTTCTTTTTCGTTCTGACAATCTTGATAAATACTTATTCAACCCATTTCCTTTTTGAATATCCCATAAAACTTTCCATCAGAAGAATCTGTTACATCACTAAACCACGAGGTAGTAAACTGATCACAAAATATTCGAATACAAATGAAAATTTTATTATTAAAAAAATATCCTTGTTGGAAACATGCCAGTCTGAAACCTGATGCTTGAGTGAATTATGTTACATTTTTGAGATTCGGTCCATTTCTCAGCAACTGAAACACCTAGACCCACTATATGTGGTCTATTGTATAGATATTTCTTCCCAGGTACATGCTAGTCTGACACCTGTCAGTGGACGCGGACCTGATTTAATTCTTGGATGACTTTCATCACATTTTCACAAAACGTCTATTTCTAAGCAAATGTTATATGTAGGACCACCATGCTTGGCCACCTTTGACACTGTTTTAGGCTTGAGTGACTTACATCAGCTGTATCAAAACGAGGTAGAACATATAATTTGTCTATCGAATATCTCAGACAAATTTTTTAGAAAATGTTAAAACCAATGCTTTTGTATGGCTCTTAAAAATTTAAATTGTTACTTAAGCAACGAAAAAAAACTTTATTATACTTGAAATACTCCCTTCTGAAATCTAATCTATATTAAATGCAGTATGGCGTCTTTATGGTCCAAACTTTTGAAAAGTTAAGATACTAAACTGTCATATTTGTGTTATAAGCTTTTGTACAAATTACCAGAAGAAAAAGATATGGCTAAAATACAATATTTTTGATGCTATAGGTTTCTCTTCCGTCTTGTCAAGAATGTCCTCTCTTGTTGAACACTCACTAAAACTCTGAATTACAGGATGCATAAGGACAACCTAACATTTGAACCATAATTTAATACTTTGGATGATAAAGAGGTGTTTTTATATTTTGCAAATTTAGAACGCTAAATCACAAAATTCAAATTTCAACTGACAAATCGTCAAATACTTCTAGGGAACTCCGGGCATGTACTAACTGTAATTCAGGTTCTTTCGGTGATGAATATTATGGTCCACTAGAATTCCAGTTTTTATTATACGATAGAAACTAGAGGCTCATCTGAGCCTGAATCGCTCACCTGGCTTCTATTATCCTATTGGAAAATGTAAGGTCTGTTGTATCCATATAAAACAAGAAGATTTTTGAAACACTGGGTCCTGTGTTAACTATGTCCTGCAGTGGTAACCATCCTGGATTTCCGATCGGCATCAAAATTATAAATTTGGTACTGGACCATCATACAATCATTCAGCCTATTATCAATTCAATCTGTCAAACGGTTTCGAAGAAGAGAAGTTGTTTGTATGTTATTCCCATAAGATCCTATGTTAACTTTGTCCGATGGTGGCGGCCATCTTGGATTTCCAATCGGCACCAAAATTACAAATTTGGTAGAGGATCAGCTAAGGACCATTCCGGCAGCAATTACAGTTGAATGCACTTGCGGTTGTCCAGCATTTTGACGTCCAATTTCCTGTTCTCGTTTTTGTTGGCCTAGTCGTGGTATCAAAATTGTGTTAAAATGTATTTTTTGAATATCAGATTTATTGTGAATATTATGCATCTTCATACATTGTAAAACATTGTCTCGAAACGTGGTCTTCGTGCCACGAAATCCAAATAATGATCACCCATAACCAAAAATGCAGTCAGACGTAACATAGATTTAAATATAATCGTATCGTAATTTAAAGGTAATATACCTAAACTATAATAAATAAATGAGCTTCCTCACTGTAGTTGATTTGTTTTTTTTTATTTTTCAAAAAATACGACGTTTTCTGCATGATAATCCGATAACTCCATAATTTTAAATCTAAACTCTTGGTATGTCATTGTTGACCTTTCCTGTTATCCATTTTGTTTTTTCTTTGATATTCGTACCCTCCTCCAAAAATTTATCTTCTTTATTAATTCCTATTTGTAAATCAAAAGTGGAATAAGTATTGTTAGAGGTAGGGCCCTAAGGCCACACATTTTTTCTTAATTTAATGTTCAGTGTTTGAAAAATCAATGTTTCCAATTATTTTTATGATGTTAAAATGTTTCAAGTTAAATTAATTCTTTTTAAACAAAGTTAATAGTGTTTTTATTAATAATTATTCAATCAAAGTTGTTAATTAATTTTGTCACAGTGTTTGTCTATGGAAGTTAGGATTTTTACAATATTGTGAATTGTTGCTAGTTACAAAGTTGAAATGATTGTTTCCAAAATTTGCACATGTACTGGGCTCAAATTTCATGTGCTTAACGTATTTTATAATTAATTCACATTTTATAATGATAATTAAACACTTTATTCAAGAAGAAGCACTTATTTCACGTTTTTTTTCCAAGTTTCAAAATGTAAACGTCGTCTACAAAGTTTTCTCGTTTCCGACAAAAGTCGTCTGCTATAATTATGAGGGCATGTAAAAATATGTATTGTCTATTTTCAAATCATGGCAACGCTAATAATTATATTGGTTATACTTATTGATGTGAAATTTATTGTTAAAATGTACGTTTTGTGGGAATTATTTGCAGACAGCCAAACTACAGTCTGCTACGCCATTTTTGTATTATACCGCCACTCCATGGCAAATGGTTTTAAGCTTGTCCTGTTAAGTTTTTTAATATTTTCTCATGTTCATACCTACTTACCTAATTTCTATATAGCCATGGCTAATAATTGGCAAGAAGCTGGCAAGCTGACATGTAATAATTAGTTCAGTAAAAACGAAAAATCATCTCAAATCCTAGCACTGCTTCTCGAAGTATTTTTATAACGATTACAGCGATTGGTCAATCGGCGTCATGTGATCCGAAATATTCCTATATAATCGGGGGCAACTGTCATAAATGGGAATAGCTGCCAAAAGCGGTATATTTAAAACTGGAAACCATTGAGGTTGTAGCCTAATCGCCAGTGCATTATTACAAGACTGTTTATTACTTATTTACTGTTAACAGAACAGTAACCAGGAAAGGTACATAAATATTTCATAATAATGAAATTCTATATTCAATAAATGGTTTAAATAAATACTCCTTTTCCAGGGAGACCTCCAGAATAATATATGAAAATTAAAAGTAGTAACAGCTAACAGCGATTCCCCATCACATCGACCTATAATATGTTTTTCTACAAATAAGGGACCAGATTAGTATTTCAACCATAGTTTTGTCCAGATTTAGTGTTATAATAATCTGGATGTGCCAAACTGTAATGTGGATGTGCCAGCACAATATTTTGCCGATAGTGGACCATAGTATTAAAGAATACATTATATTGGTACAATTTGTTCATAACAGAAAAGAATATATCAGAACAGATAAATTAATTATACTGCACTGTGACTTATCTTTGTTTTACTACAAGATGGAACTGAAATTGTCTAGTTGATAATTATACATATATGAAAACTTGCCAAGGTTGACCAAATGGTTACTCCAATCATCTGCAGTAAAGTGTGCATGTGTTGGAGATTTTGGTCTGGCAAAATTACCGTATTGGAATTTCTCCTCTCCGGATTTTATATAGTAAAATAAATATCAGAGACTATAGAATTGGCACCCTAACTAGTGTAAATACTACAGGTGATTTGTGACTAAATTTGCAGATATTGCAAGACCACTTTACCAACTGTGTGAGAAAAATAGGGTTTTTCAGTGGTCTGAAGAAAGTGAAAATTGTTTTAATAAATTGAAAGAAGCCCTTACAACCCCACCAATACTTGAATATCCCAGAACAGACTTGAAATTTATTTATTTATTAAGGCAGTGGGAGCAGTATTTTCTTAGGAACAAGTCGGACAGGAAGAATTGCTTACATGAGTAAAGTCATGAATAAACATGAGCGGAGTTACTGTGTGACCCGTAAAGAACTCATTGCTGTTATATGTGCATTACGAGACTTCCATTCATACCTTTAAGGACAAGCAATTTTACTGAGAACAGACACTTCTGCTGTAAGCTGGATGAGGAGCTTTAAAACACTAACAGGCCAGACTGCAAGATGGTTACAAGAGCTTGGAACTTACAACCTGACAGTGATTCACAGAGCTGGATTAAAACATCGAATGCAGACGCATATGCAAAGCGTGCTGTCGACAAGAACATCTTTTGCTTCAAAATAAGGTTGAAATGTGTTATTTTTTACTATTGTTGCCCATCCCAATCAGCTTCTACCTTGTCATATCAAGGTAAATATCGTTCATACGAGTAAATAGAATTAATTATATAATATGTCAAATGTTTACAATATATAAATACCAAAAAAGAAAAATTATTTTTTTTTAAAATGTTAGTTGTCTGATATTTGAAATTCTATTTCATCTCTGCATTCTTTGTGATCCCCTTTACACACACATACATCTCTTTATTAAAATGCTACATTAATTATAAAAAAAAGTGTAGCGCTAAAAATGAAATCACGCCGTTTTATGTCAGCGAACGGTTTATCTGTATACATACAATGTACCTGTGTACCTTAATTAAGGGTTGGAGCAATACAATATACATGTCAAATCGTTAATGAGTTATAATTACCTGAAACACAAAACGTTTTAATTGCGGTGAACATATTTCTTTACATGTAAATTTACTTCAGATAAAACTCGTTTGTTTATGTTTGTTTAGTTGGGGTTTTACGCCGTTTTCAGCACATTTAACTATTTCTCGGCGGCCAGTTTTCATTGGTGTACCCGAAGAGAACCACCAACCTTCGGTAGGAAAATTGGCAATCCTTGTCAATTTTAGATCGGAGTCGAACACACCCCGCCACAGGTGAGATTCGAACTCACAACCTCCGTGTTGACAGGCTAGTGATAATTAGAAGTCATGACTAACTCGTCCACTGAGGCCCCAATACAAATAGTGGATGACCTTTTATCTTAATCTAATCAATTTGTTCCAATCTTTGGGTCATTTATCAGCATCTGTACCATAACAAATGCATGTGTAAATCACATGGTTCTTGATATACAAAAAGTCAGATGTTGAGAAACTTATTGCTCTGTGGGAAGAAGATGAGGACTTGTGGAATATAACTAATAGAGCATATATAATATTTCTTGGAATGCTGCATCATCCATTCTTAGAATGTTTTTATTGCCATTTTGATCTTCTGAGCTCACCCAACAATGCATGGGTGCATTAAAAATATTTTCGACAATTTCATTGCAACAGATAGAAAATAATAGATACAGTTGTAACTACTTCCTCTTCCATTGTTGACACCGTTTGGGAGGGGGGACTATATACATGTAATACAATTCTTATAATACAGATATTACTGTGTGTACCAGGCTAGGGAGTGATATGATAAATACCAAAACAAATAATGAAACTGCATCAAAACACACTTCAAATAATTACTAGATTGGAAAGCAATAATTGTTTTTCTTTTTCCAAACGAATTCTTCATAAATTATTACATTTTTCTTTCATTTTCTTCCAGACAGAGTTTTACTTTAGTTGGAAATAATATTGAATGATAGTCACTAACCCTAAAGATAAATTTAGCAATTACTATTTTCAAACATTTATCAAAAATATAATCTAGTAAAATCTGGATGAAACCCGCTGTGGCAGCAAACTTGAATCCTGATGCCTTGATGTAGTGTAGCATATCTGACTATGAAAAAAGTGCGCGGTTGTAATATTAAAAAGTGCGCAGATTTAACAGTCATTAATTACAAAAAGTGCACAGTTATAATGCAGCCACATATTTAACCTCGACGCCTTTTAAATGTTTAATTCTACTTCTTAATCCAAAATAAGCATGTACAGTCCATGTAAATATTGATGCCATATGGTGTATATATTTAGCATTGATTGGTTGTCTCTACTGGTAGACTCAATTCCTCGAGGGTATCTCCAGCCCAGTTGCTTGCAATTCGATGCTTCCCATGAAATTAATAATCAAACTAGAAGATGAGAACTTTTTTTGCCTAATGCATAGCCTTGTAGAGATTATCTCTTGTCTCCACAAAAAAATTAATTAGGCCACACCAAATTGATCTTTGGATTTCGCCGCTCCGATTTTTGGACTATGTAAATTATAAGAAAAAATATTTTGGCCGCTTCATTTCGCAAAATGATTGAAAATTCGCCCCAAATTTGTCATTTTTCAAGTTATTAAAAATAAAAATTGTTCGCCCGCTCCTTAAATTTTATACAAATTGGGATTTTTCCAATTTTTGGAAATATTTTCGTTAAACAAAATGTCCTGCACGTAAATTTGATCTTCTCCAGAAAAAAAACTAGTTCGCAAATATTTTCCCATCCAAAAATCCAAATAACTAAAAATCAATTTGATATTACATTATATAAAATATGTTTTAAAGAATTAATCTTTAATCAACCCTAAACTATTCTTCGAAACCATTAGAAAGACATATTTCTTCATATCAATTAAACATGTTTTAGCTCTGACTTTCTATATTTTTTTTTTCATATTTCTGTTAATTAACAACACTATTTTTAAATGTTAATTATAATTGTTGTTCATATTAATTATGAAATAAGAGTCTTATATGGTTCGTATGTTGACTTTTGTAACATTTATTAACAATTCTAGGCATAAATATAAGTTATAAATTGCCTTATATTTCAGTATATATGACATTTATTAGAGAGCAACCATTTGATTTTTATGGGAGGTGGGCGGTGGCGCTAGGATCACATTTGAAATAAAAAGGCAGGCCTAGGATTTTGGCAACATAAAAAGACAGGAACTCTTTGGGTGGAAATCAGGAAAATTCTTTTCTTAAAATAAAAATAAAGATGTAGGCCGCAATAGCGACAGTAGAAAAAAATCAGGACCAAATTTTTCGACGGAAAAAATAAACAGAATTAAACATTTGATCCTAGTCCCCCTCCCAATAAAAATCAAATGGTTGCTCCCTAATAGCAAAATATTGCCTTTTGTAATATCTATTTTACATTTTAGGCACTTGTCTGAGGTGAAGATTGCCGTGTCGGATAATTGCTATAAAATTTGTTCACTGAAATGAGTTCGGGTATAATATTTGTTGTATATTTTAGGCACCGGTATGAGTGAAATATTCGGCAGACCGATTGAGTCGTTTTTATCGATAGAGAGATGTTTAGTCCTTGTTGAAGTATCCCAAATTACCTCCATCAATGTCTGGTATTATATACTATAAATCAAATATTAATGCAATCTTTGTTTTATTAAAAAGGTAAAAGACTGCTTAACATTTTCTTTCAAATTGTGGTAAGATACTGTAGATATTATAATTTAGTAAAAAACAATAATAACAATGTCTTTTACTTTAAGTGGTTTCAAAACAATCTGGATTTTAAAATTACCTTTATATATAAGGAGGGCGTGTCAATAATTCCTGCAAAATGTCACCTGAGCAGCGAACTCAATAATGGGCAGTTGATCACGTGCTCAACAAATATAGCACGTGCTGTTTACTATGCACGCTTTCGTCAAGATTTGATTACTCACCCGGTAACGTCTTTTGCTACGAAAAAGCATCTAGTGGTGCAGCTGAACTGAAAATAGTAAAAGGCACCTGCCATACCAGCCTTCTATTGTAAACACCGATTTTGACCAACAAAATATGGCCTCGGAATGTTTTGTGAAGGTATTTCTTTTTCAAAAACAAACCCCGAAAATATCAGAACACGCAAATGTAAAATCAACGGATTCATAAACTTGAAAAAGACATTGTTAATGAAATCCAAGGATAGGGAGTTTTTAGTGAAATGGAAATGTTCCGAATAAATTGTCACACAACGTGTAAAAATCTCATGAAAAAATAATTTCTTGTATCACCTTCGACCCAAGTCATCGAAATTTTTCACTAATATAGTTCATTTTCATATAATGGACATTCAACTAAAAAATGTTGTTCAGTCTCAACTGTCCCTAGTGTACAGAATGTACATAGCCTCTATGACCTTCCAATATATTCTTTTGCGTATCTATCAGTTTATCTTTAAACTTATTTTGAGTTTACAGAGAGGCTGTCTTATTTTAAAATCACTTAAGTTTAAATATTCTTCTTTTCTAAAACATGCCTTAAAAGAAAAATAATTAACAAGATTTCCTTGACAAGATCTAAGTGTACTTTCTCTGAAACTATAGCGCATTAGCCATTTTTTTACTTCGGCGTTGATAAATCTACTTCTTTCAAGATGGAGAGAATACTAGAATTCAATGTATAAATGTTACTAGAATGTAAATCTTTATTACACATATATGCATCATACAGACATGACATACGTTGCGCTTGATATTGGTAACACGTTGCTATGTCGGTGTATTCGGTAGCAAAAGCGATGGACCAAGATTTATTTGTAAACCTAATCAAATAAAACAAATAAAACAATACAATAAATTAATCATAAAGTTTCATTTTTTTGCTCATACATATCTATTTTATTGGAAAATAAATATTTCTGTGCGTAAGATTGAGAACGCTAAGAAAAAGATGTTTTTCAGCGTAACAAAAAATAAATTCTTTATATTTAACCCCAGAAAAAGTGGTTAATAGAAAAATCACCATCCTTGGTGAAATACTGTTGGTCAGAGAAAATGATAACTTCATATCAACTGTGACGAAGGAAATACGGAAATCATGCAGAGAGTATAATACATCGGTAAAATGGACCAATTGATAGGAAAATCTTCGGAGAAGCAAACAAACAACAATTTTTATTTCTTCTGATTTTTACATAGTGTTTTGGATTGAATAATGTTCTTGTGATACATGTATCTTGTACTTATCAAAATATTTGAATGAAATTTTATTGTAGTATCATATAACTCTTAAAGAGCACGTAGGTATCACAAAACGTAGCGAAATATTTTCAAACACAGTAACGGATTCTACTTCTAGTGTTTATATTGTCTTTTATAATGATATAGTTAAAAAAAATAATATTGCTTATTAATAATTCACAAACATACATTGCTATATGCCTAAAAAAGTTAATCATTAGGTCTTGAATTTCACAAATCACTCTTTTTGTGACGAAGAATGTGTCCGTCTTTCTGGAGTTCAGATTAACGAACACGATTTCCCATCATATCAATGTTCTACTTGCCAAGATATACTAAAATTCTCATTTATATTGGAAATGTGGGTTCATTTCTCCTTTTAACAAATCTTTAATTTTTTTCTTCTGCAATTTTATGACTAAATATCCTTGTTTGCAATTTCGCAACGAAATTTCACACAGAGGCGAAAATAAACAAATTGACATTTGACGCACATCATTTTCAAATTTGAACATTAAATGAACAGAAACATTGTTCTTTACACCAGATTTGAATAAGACGTTCGAAATGCGCATTTTCTTGGCATTTTTATCCATATCCTCCTGTATTACTGCATTCGGAATTAAGAGTATTATCAGAAATTTTCGATATCTCCGTAAAATGTGTTCAAAGTCCGAAAATGACGTCGGACCTACAATTTGACATTAGAAAGGGAAACGGGGCTATAACAGGATTTTATTTCTTAAAGTTCAAGTTTTCAGAAAAATTTCGCAGCCATATTATAATCATTACCCTTGATAAGAAAGTTTTGATATGTTTTATTAATCAATTCAATAAGGTATTGATTAGGGATCCAAAAGTAATTTCATCTTAGCGATCCGTGGTGGTCAGCCACCTTTTTATAGGTGGATCCTATGTGGCTGGTGTCCTAAAACCACAAAGTCGTAATTAGAAAGTAAAGTCAAGAAATATCAAAGGGATATTCGAAGGAGGGAAAGTGGCACGTCATGAGTATACATTTTCAAAATGATTTGTTGGGGTAAAGAAAAGTAGTTACAAAACAAATAAAATACAGATATTCAATTTAAAAAAAATATTCGATCAATTCATATTTCTTCATACTCACAGAAACAAAGTATAACATTACACATTGTTGTGAACAATACAGTCTGTCACCTGCTTAACATGTTTATTGCAAACAATTATACGAGATATGTATTATTTATTTGTTTAATAGTTCATTGAGGTGCTTCACAGGTAGATCCAGGTTATTCTTATACAACCACGTCCAAACTGGCACCTTGTTATGTTCTAAAACAGGCCAATAATTTCCCACCTTTTTGTTGATGTATTTGTAAATTCAAGTTTTCAATACAAAAATGTGATCAGTAGTTCTACATTTCGTTATGTTCGTGGAAAAACCGATTTAATAGGGATTTCCAATTCCTTTTTTTTTGTTCTAAATACTTATCTAACCTATAGTTTAGGACTGAATTAATAATTTACCTACACATGAGTTAATGGTAATACATGTACCACGATAATTTTCTTGGTTATGTGGGTGACCACACAATTAAACTTTCTTAAATGAAGAGCATTTCACATTTCGCGATTAGTATGTCATATATTACAGATAGATATCTTCTCTTTTAATCCGTACCCTCATTCTTTACAAATACAGCTTCAGATTAAGGCGATAAAATACTGGGGAAAATGAGAAAAGGTATGTTTTCGTAAAAAAACGAAAGCACTGTAAGTGAAAACTTGGAACGATTTCTCCGTAATACGCAAAAGGCTACCTTTCATCTGAATACAACATTTCTTTCATTATAAAAGGTACATGTAATAGTATAAACAAAACAAAACCGTGGATAATAACACGGACAGTTTTTATCGCATCCATCGAGTTTCAACAAAAATGATAAGTCGGTTAGACGGTGTGTTTATTGTCAGCTGAAAAATTAAAGGCGTCGTCGACAATTTTCTATGTAATCTAACCAATTATACATGCTAAATGCGTAGTCTGACTGGACTTCATTTTAATACGTTTATAGATTTGGCATCCTCTTCAATATAAATCAACATTTTTTTCCAGACCAGAATGTTCAATTTCGAATACTACTATAACCCGTGTCATACATGTACATAAATTTTGTTTTGATATGAAATTTGTTTCCAAATATTAAAAAAAAATATTAAAAAGATCTCCCCAATATACAAAAAAATGAAAGAACAAAAACGGGTTCCAGGTTTTGAAATAGTCAAAAATTGATATTCAAAGGAATTAATGGATTCATTATTGACATAAAATTTACACCCCTTTTTCATCATAAGATGTGTACATGTAATATGGCGATATCGTGGCAATTATATTAATTTACAATAAAAATATCAGGATGTCCACATAGATATTGAAAAAAAGTAACATGATTTCTCAGTTATATAATAATACATACATGGCTATAATCACAGCCAAAGGGTACGATTTGGAGTATAAAGTTCCGTCGATTCTGTCATATCGACCAGAGAAGTTCACACATTTTTTTGAAAATCATACCTGTAAGTAAATAATGAAGATTGTTTTATTTGTTACGTACTTATTAAAACTAACCTGATTTTTAAAGTTTGTTTTTCAAAATGCAATTATAACATAATTTTTATTATAGAGACAGGGATTTCAAAATATTTGATACAAACTACTGTGTGTCTCCTTTAAAACTGAAAGTTGTTTTTTTTGGGGATATCTCAAATGTTTCTTTAAAATGAACGTAAAAATTATTACGCTACCTTTATTTCCAACTACTGAAATGAATCAAAAATATTATATGAAAACGGATTTCTGCGTAAAATATGACGTAATCACAAACAACTGTTACGTTGCTGAATATGTGCAAGTTTCGTTTCTAAAATTGTGAACCATGTTGACCTTAAGGCCATACCTAATTGTTATTTGAAATGTTCATATTTTTCTTCCAAATATTTCGGTTTTAATGCTGCTGATGAGAGGTAACTCCTTGAAATGCGTCGTATACAGCATAGTATAAATTAACTGTATCTAATATAAGTATCTTTGGATTGTTATTTTCAAGAAATCAGATAACAGTTTAGTGTGTATCTGAAGGCAGTTCTTACATAAACTGTTTAACCTCGAAGTATTGTTTCTTAATCATGTTAATTATTCCTTTAGCCAGACTTATTTGAAGCGCCTGACATATAACCAAATATCTTAAAATTTTTATGTCTGTGCTATTAATTTTAAGGTTATTTAAAGATTGACTGTACATTTTTTTTAGTCTATGAAGAAATAACCTCAATCATGTGGTGCACACTAAATACCCCGCGTATAAATAACTGACGGAATTTGTAATTGATTCTTTTTTCAATTACTTGTAATTGTAATTTAAATATTTACTGGACTAAAATAGTCTATAATTGCAATTCCTATCAATTATCAGGTTAAGTATGGTAATCTAATTAATTACTCCTCTCAAAAGGTGTAATCGTAATTTTAAAATAACAAAAGCTTTTGGGGGATGCAACTTTAATTATATCAAAGTATTTGACCCTAGGTCTGATGTAAGGCGTTGACAAATGCCACTGTGGAACATTCCCTGACTTTGTTCTATATTTAGGCTTTGGCATGAGTTGTATATTGCCTTTTATGGTATTTATTATAATTATAGGCATTGAGATGAGTGGAATTTTCGGCACGCCATTTCCGCCGTTATCATCGGTACAAAGCTGTTTAATTCCCGTTGAAGAATACCCAAACTATTTTACTTATGTCAATGTCTGTGATACATTCAGTCCACTATTTGGTAAGTAAAAATGTAAATTAAGGAAATATCAATAACAGTTTATGACTGGTTATTTTACCTTTCAGTGAATTATCAATAATGTATCAAAATCTAAATATACTAGTATTTCAAATCTAACTAAGATGAACGTTATTAATTTTGTTTTAACACATTCCAGTGACAAGGATGAAAACAGGACTTGTATTACTTTTATGTAAAATACCTTTTCATTGTACATCTAGTATGTGCTCCGTAGAACGGTGTACTATAGCCTTTTCTCCCAATGCCTATGTTTGCGGCGGAAACTGGGTCGATCTAGTTCTGCCCCCTCCCATAGAAATAGGCATGCTCCAGTTTATCTCTCTTCTACGATACAGGAGTTAACTGATTTTTGGAAGGTCCTTTACAAAGTTTGCATAAATCATCCCGGTCGGTGAAACAAAATGGCCGCCATTAGCATTTTCATGTTCTGATTGGTCGAAATATAAAACTTCTTCTCCTCTGAAACCGTAAAGCCAAATTAACTGATTTTTGGTATGGAACATCTATGGAAGATCCTTTACAAAGTTTGCATAAATCATCCTAGTCCGTGAACCAAATGGCCACCATGACCATTTACATGTTCTGATTGGTCGAAATTTAAAACCTCTTCTCCTCTGAAACCGTGAAGCCAAATGAACTGATTTTTGGTATGGAGCATCTATGGAAGGTCCTTTACAAAATTTGCATAAATCATCCCGGTCCGTGAAACAAAATGGCCGCCATGAGCATTTACATGTTCTGATTGGTCGAAATTTAAAACTTCATTTGCTCTGAAACCGTAAAGCCAAATGAATTGATTTTTTGTATGGAGCATCTATGGAAGGTCCTTTACAAAGTTTACATAAATCTGCTTGGTCTGTGAAACAAAATGGCCGCCATGAGCATTTCCATGTTCTGATTGGTGGAAATTTAAAACTTCTTCTCCTCTGAAACCGTAAAGCCAACTTAACTGATTTTTGTTATGGAGCATGTATGGATGGTCCTTTACAAAGTTTGCATAAATCATCCCGGTCCGTGAAACAAAATGGCCGCCATGAGCATTTACATGTTCTGATTGGTGGAAATTTTAAACTTCTTCTTTGAAACCGTAAAGCAAAATGAACTGATTTTTGGTATGGAGCATCTATGGAAGGTCCTTTACAAAGTTTAATAAATCTGCTTGGTCTGTGAAACAAAATGGCCGCCATGAGCATTTACATGTTCTGATTGGTGGAAATTTTAAACTTCTTCTTTGAAACCGTAAAGCAAAATGAACTGATTTTTGGTATGGAGCATCTATGGAAGGTCCTTTACAAAGTTTGCATAAATCTGCTTGGTCTGTGAAACAAAATGGCCGCCATGAGCATTTCCATGTTCTGATTGGTGGAAATTTAAAACTTCTTCTCCTCTGAAACCGTAAAGCCAACTTAACTGATTTTTGTTATGGAGCATGTATGGAAGGTCCTTTACAAAGTTTGCATAAATCATCCCGGTCCGTGAAACAAAATGGCCGCCATGAGCATTTCATGTACTGATTGATCAAAATCTAAAACTTCTTCTCCTCTGAAACCGTAAAGCCAAATTAACTGATATTTGTTATGGAGCATCTATGGAAGGTCCTTTACAAAGTATGCATAAATCATCCTAGTCCGTGAAACAAAATGGCCGCCATGACCATTTAAATGTTCTGATTGGTCGAAATTTAACACTTCTTCTCCTCTGAAACCGTGAAGCCAAATGAACTGATTTTTGGTATCGAGCATCTATGGAAGGTCCTTTACAAAATTTGCATAAATTTTCCCGTTCCGTGAAACAAAATGGCCGCCATGAGTATTTACATGTTCTGATTGGTGGAAAATTAAAACTTCATTTCCTCTGAAACCGTAAAGCCAAATGAACTGATTTTTTTGTGTGGAGCATCTATGGAAGGTCCTTTACAAAGTTTGCATAAATCTGCTTGGTCTGTGAAACAAAATGGCTGCCATGAGCATTTACATGTTCTGATTGGTGGAAATTTTAAACTTATTCTCTGAAACCGTAAAGCCAAATGAACTGATTTTTGGTATGGAGCATCTATGAAAGGTCCTTTACAACATTTCCATAAATCTTCCCGGTCCGTGAAACAAAATGGCTGCCATGAGCATTTACATGTTCTGATTGGTCGAAAATTGAGCCTCTTGTGTTCCTTACTTGATCATATCGGCCAGTTCTCCCCCACGTCAAATCTTTAAATTCACTACAGGGTTAAAAAAAATTTAGAGAGAAATTAGGTTTTCCCTTCCCGTTGCACTCTTAAGAAGGAATTTTCAAAAGAGACATATATAAATCACGTTTACAATTAAATTTATTGAAACTGCAAAATATAAATTACATAAAACCGCGAGCGTTGCCATTAAGAGAAGAGTGGGAAATAAATGTTCTACTATGGGTTTACAAGAACATTAAACTTACGTACCAAACAAAGGCGACCAAGCTTGCATACCTTTTGCATAGAAACTCTTTGCTGAAATGATGTCTGAAGGGTTTAAAGTTTACAGTAATCACCACTATTTGACAAGACAGTCTTGACATTTTTAAAATTTATAGTACAATAATTTCTGTGTTTCTATATATTTTACGAAAGCGAGTTGGTTTTGGTACTTTTAATAATTTTAATTTTGACGGTTCGTAGTAACACATATATTGTTTATTGTATATTGTTCATATTTTTAAACAGTAATTGCTCACATTATATATTCCCTATATAAGGAGGACAAACATACCTAACGAGCAATCCACTAAACAGACAAAACCCGGGAAGACAAACGAACAATCACAATCACAACAAACACCGAAAACTAAAAAACAATGAACAACACGAACTCCTATAAAAAACAGGAGTGAACTCAGGTGCTCGAGAAGGGTAAGCAGTTCCTCCTCCGTATACGGCATCCGTCGTGAAGTTCAACAAAGTCAATCCGGTAGTAGTCATAAATCGATGGAGGTACATAAAATTTTACGAAAGTGGGAACAGGTCCAACATCATCTTAGATATTGGAACACTGTAACGGTCAATCAATTCGTGTTGACGACTGTAAAATTTCCTAAGTGATGGCGACCTAAACTTATCCCTGATTAAACCCTGGTTAAGAAGCTTTTGTGATTGACAGCAGTAATCCTCTTTTTAGAAAGTCATAGTAACTCATGCATGATCTTGAATATCGGATAAGCTGAGAAACGTAGACGGCATATGCAGGCGATGCTGGTATATTGCTACTCAAGGGGAATTAGTTAACAATAGGAAAGTGGAAGTCATCACGTTTGTCATAAAGTTTTGTCTTCAGATGTCCCTCATTGTCTATTTCGAGAAACAAATCCAAATATGAAGCGGACTTTGATGTATCTGTAGTATCCTTAATTTCAAGTTTACTAGGGTAGATGAGATGTAGAAAGTCTTGAAATTTATCGTTATTTAACGACAACACGTCATCTATATAAAGAAAGGTAAAATTAAAGGATTGGGCTGGTTTCTTTTTGTTTTCAAGTAGAACCCCTTGAATGAAGTCCGGTTCAAGTAAAGAAACAGTCGGCAAGGAGAGAAGCACACTTGGTTCCCATTGGAATGCCATTTGTTTGTTGAAAAATCCGACCGCCAAATTCAACAAATATGTTGTCTATGAGAAAATCTAACGTGTTTGTAATTTCATCTTCAGATTACTTTTTATCAGAATCAAAGTGGTTTTTATCCTTAAATATTGTACAATAATAAATAATAATTATAATTTTTTTAACGAACGAAATATTTATTTGGAAAGGCGCACAAAAATATGTTCGTAATAGATTCATACAATTAGGAGGAAAATTTTGGCTTTGGGAAAAACTGCAATATGTATACGAGGGGGATAAATGGCTCTGATCCAAAAATTCCTAAGGGGGAAATATGATCAATCCACATCCCCGCGGGAAAAATTGGCATTGGGGAAAAAGCTATATACATGTAACAACGGCACCAATGGAAAAAAAAACAAAATTTCTTGATTACCTATCGCACAAATAGTTCTTGCAAAAACCCAGTCCATCAAATTTTTTCCATATATATATTAAGCAAGACGAATGAGTCATATAACATTTCTTGCATCTAGGAATGATTGATGCAAAACGTAGATTTATAACTTCACTGTGGTTTTAGTTCAACATTCTGTACATAGATAAATTATTTTAAATATTTTGCATAAAAACACTAATCTTCGAACTAACTTAGACACTAAATTTATCTTATCTAGAGATTTTCTTTCAAATATCTCAGTCTCATTAATAAAAGAATTCAATTACTATTAACTGGCTGGGTCAGATGATGAATGAGTGTCGTAGACTCTAAATTTTCCAGGTAAAATAATGAAGATCTTTCCAGTTCACAAACGGTGTATTTCTTACGATTATTATAAAGGTTTTCCCGTTACCAACCGAAAGACCTTTCTGTAATTTGTCTGAATATTGAATTTTACTATTATTAAGGTCTTTCCCGTTTACAAACGCGAGAGCCGTACTGTAATTTTTATGATTATTATTCTTATTCTTTTCCGCCAAGTTTCGAACTCTAAAGTTTGTTTTCGCAACGTACTGAAATGATAAACCAGATTTATGATTGACCCTGTGAAGCCGAACTCTTATCGATACAGAATTATCTGCCCGAACACCCTAAACATTGTTACTGCTCTATAACGGAAACCGTAACAGATAGAGGCAAACTGAAACGTGGAAAATGTTCGATATCTCAAGACACAAGCTTGTTCTCATTTCGTCAAAACAATTTGACGATTCCTTATCAGAGTTCTTCCCTTGGACATTTGACCGAAACGTCCTGAACAGTTAGGCACAGAATTGGGACTTTCACCAATTACCATCAAAGGTCTTGACCTTGAACAATGGGGACGGGCTATGCCAGATTTACCACGTGAGGCACCTTGTGTGATTATTTATCCGGCTGTGGTGTGAATTAATGGCAGTTTACTTTTGCTCGTTATGCATATGCGAATTCTACATATTTAAATTTAAGTATATGATATTTTCATTCAATTTCTTTTAACTCACGACGATTTTTGTAAATGTTATATAATATCAACCTTAAAACCATGCTCTTAAACTATATATATTATGGATGTTTCAGTGATATTGAATATGATATGAAAAAAAATCATTATTTTATGTTAATGAAAAGGTTACTTTTTCATATTGTCTTTTTACAGTGACAGGACTTGCTCTATTCTTTCTGATATTTTTATTGAACAATAATCGAAACAACAATGATGAAACAACAACAACAACGGCGAGTTCACCAGTGATGACCACAAACCACGTAACATGAATGGAAATTCACATTTCAGATTGTTTTAACTGCAGCTTATCTGACATGTATTTTAAAATATATTGCAATCAACAGGAATGTTTTATAATTTCTAGTACCACCCACTGATAAACCACCCTTCCCGACCTAGGCCCCCAGAGTCTGGGGATAATATATATAATTGATGCTACAGGTTGGTAAAGAATATAATAAAACCAAAATAATTGTATTTTTCTTTTTATAGTGACACGAAGCTAGGAACAGGAACAGGAAATTATGTAATTCTGTCATCGTTTTCTTTACATGAGAGTTGTAAAATGAACAAAAAAGTCCTCTTTACTGGTCTTAGAAACAGAACCTTTTGGATTGCTATTTTGGTTTTCAACATTTTAGGCCATGAGAACAATTGATGAATCGTAAATCGACGAAATGTGAACATATTGTGCATCAAAATTGGCATGAAAGAATAATATTTTAACCAGTCGAAGGCCACTGCTGGTGGACAGCAAGTACCCGAGGGTATCCCCAGCTAAGTTGCTAGTATTTCGATGCTTGCCCGAAATTGATATTTAAAATTTACTGTTACAAAATTATAAAATTTATGAAAACTAAAGAAGATCTCTTAGCTCTTTCCTTAGATTGTTTTGGCTTTACCCCTTTTGGTCATTTTTGGTATTTTTATTTCCTTATCAACCTTTTGAGTTGTTTGTTTGGTTTTCAACATTTTAGGCCTTGAGCACAACTGATGAATCGTAAATCGACGTAATGTGCACATCTTGTGCATCAAAATTAATATAAAAAAATTATATTATATTCACCCTGAACCGAAGCCTTCGGTTATAGATTTTAGGGATATATGAATGTCTATGGATGATATTGAATGTATTATGAAAACAAGATCGAAACAATTTGTTAACTTTTCCATTTTGTTTTGACATTGGGCATGATTATATTGTTTTTCTTTGTATAAAATTTGTATTATATAGAAAAAGTAAAAATATAATGTTTCATGGAAATAAATGCACACTTTTTAAAATAATATCTTTATCTCCCTTTTCCAGTAACAGTGATTATTCTTCTCTTCCTGACATATTTATTGAAAAGCAATAGGCATAGTGAAGAAGGGTCTACTAGTTTGGCTTGGGGGGGGGGGGGGGCGACTTACTATCAAATTAGTGATTGCGCCCTTGTACATTGTATCAGAAGCTGGGGTTTCCTTTTAAAAACCTTTTATTATTTATAATTGTGTATATGATTAGGAACAATGTAGAGTGTGGCGAGTTAAATTCGTACTATACTTGTTCTAATACATAGGCAATTGATACTAAAAAGTATGATCTATACTCATTTAATTAAAAAAAATATGGAATTAATCTAAATATTTGACTGTTATACATGTTATAAGATATAAGGATGGGTAATCCAGTGCTCCGAATTATCCTTTATTATTTTCTTCCCCTTAATTTTAAAGTTGGCGGCTCGTGCATTTGTAATTTTGATATAAATAAAAAATGTATTGTTTGAATCTATATCATTTATATTAATATATATATATATATATATATATATATATATATATATATATATATATATATATATATGAAAAATAGAAAAAATTAGAATATGAACAGAACATAATTTGTAAAATAAGCATAGTTAGGTAAAAAACTGAGGTGTATTTCAGAACATTTGCATTGACCTGACGTACTATAGTTAATTTTTGTATTGATTCTTATATATATACACTCTTAAGGGTTGCAAAAACTTGTCCCCTTTTGATAATGGTTCCTCACAATAGATCCTAATATATCCGATTGTTCCCCGTACTATATCCTATTGAAGATAGTTATTTAGTTTCTGTGTAACGGAAGATGATCAGTCCCTCCCCCTGTCACCACCAGACAAATAATATTAGATAAGGGCTATAGAACATAGCATTTCAGATTGATCTGAGCTAGAACTATATGTCCCTAAAACCATACCCGCTGTAGGATCACTTGTATGATGTCCTTAGGACGCCGACATGTACTAACCCCCACTTAAAAATAAAGAACAGAAAAAATTGAAGAGCAAAAAAGATACCAGTATTTATTGTACAAAGTAAGCTTATCACATTGTTACATACATCGCCTATCGGCAAAACATCAGTATTCTATATCATACAAATCACGGTCAATACTATCATGTCTTCCCGAAGTTAACGGTGTAAAAATCTGGTTCGATTCAGCAGCAAAACAGGTCTTAAGTACATGTGTTTGTCCGGAGGAACACAGTACACACACAATTGCGTTTGTACCATCACTTATTTCTGTGTCTGTACTGTATTTATATTAATTGATTAATATAATTAATAACCATTATTAAGTAATAATAAAAACTGAAGTTCTTATGGAGAATAAATCATGGTCTGTACGAAGTGTGTGCAGATGTATATATTAAGATTGAGAAACATCATTTTTTTACACATGCTTTGATTAAGGAATGAGTTCTCGTTTCTCCTGAATTTATGTATATTTAAAAAAAATACTATTCTCAATATTATGTATTATCTGAGGGTATGAATCTCTATAAAGTATAAATTCATTAATCATGTTGTTAACTAGTTTTATAAGCTTGACAGGGAGAGAAATTGAAATAAAATCATAAACTTAACAGAATAAATCAATCAAGCCTTATAGCTAGGTGACATACATGTATTTGTATGAGAATATGTGCGAAATATTGGAAACTTTTAATTTAACTCAAGCTTGTGCAGGTCAATGCAAATTGTTAAAGCTCAAAATAGGTGCTATCAATCTGGTTTTACCTTGCACGATTTGACCAGGGAGTGATGCTTGACCGGAAAGATGTACTTTCAGAAAGTTTGTTTACGTATATCAGTGAATTGTGGTGTGTTGTAGTGTAAATAAAGTCAAATAGGTATTGTGGTTATTATTATCTGAGATTTAAAGTGAAAGATACCAGAAGCGTACATATATATATAGTAAATTTTTTGGAAGTTTGTGTTTTGTGAACGTACAGTTAAAAATAGTATTTGTGTATATATATTATTTCTTGGATTTACGACGTGGATAATCCATAAAGATGAAGATACGGTAAGTAATGCAATTGATTTCAATACAGGGTATATGTATAGCTTCATTTCCAAATAAATGTATGTGGAAATCTATGTTACAATACATACAACGTATCTGTTTAAAATAAATGACTCAATATTGTTATGGTGGGGTTGAACCAACGGCTCATACTAATATAGGTATACCCTATTTAAATATACTAAAATATAAAATTTATATGCAAGTAATATACAAGGTATTTCGATATTACTTATATAACACACCTGTTTCCTGTAAATATTTTAGTGCAGGCTGTAATGGCTGGGAAAACCCAGAAAGTAAGATTTTCAAAGACAGATCTGTTACACCTTGTCTGTTCAGTGACTCAAAAAATTTTCTTCTCTGTACATGGATTTTGTACAGTTGAATACAAAGTGTTGGACGTTGTCGATGACTTGACATATATCATATTTTTAATCTCTGCTCTTGCCAAGAGTACTTAGGTATTTGTTTATATTTATATATCCGCATCTGATTTTGAATAAATTTCTTTCCCATTCTCTATTCATACAGGGTATGCAAATTTTAAAACTTACCGTGTCTTGTACTGCGTATAGGGTTCTACCTTTGGTATTATCATTCCAGTTTTGTTGCCATATAATTTTCAACATATTTGTACATAAATTTGTTATATATGCCTTATATAAGGGTGTATAAATATTCAGGTCATTGTGATTCAAAGCTTTCTTAGCTTCTTGGTCAGCTAATTTGTTACCAAAAATACCAACACGGCTTGGAATCGATTCTAATATGATTTGTATTCCTTGACTTGCCAAGGATGTTTACAGAAGGTAAATGTCATATATAATCTGAGCTTTAATTTTAAATACGGAGCCAGATATAACTTGCAAAGCTGACAGAGAATCTACAAAGAGTACCAAATTTAATGGTTTGAATTCTTCAATCCAAGTGAGGGCTAAGAATATATCTGTTAGTTCACATATCAAAATAGATACATGGCTGGGTAACTTGTAACCTTTTTTAATTCGCAATTCTGGTATAACATAAGCGCAGCTACTATTGTTTTCTGGATCTTTTGATCCATCTGTATATATTTTCAAACAGTTAGTGTATTGTGTTTCAATTAATATGTTACCCTCGATTTTAATATATGTGGAGGGTCTTGTTTGGTCAGAGTTCGTGTAAGTTGACTTTTTACTATCGGTTTTAAGGGTTGCCATGGAGGGGTGGGGAATTGGTTGTCTTGATACACCAAGGAGGGATCAATGTTATGTTCTTGTAACATATCATTTGCTACAATAAGACATGGTTTTTGTTTTTTCTTTATATCATTTTTATATACAAAGTATATTGCAGCATTGCTAAGTATGTTCAAATAGGATTTTGTGATCAGAGATTTACGTCTTTCTTCAAGAGGAAGGTCACCCATTTCTACCTGTAGACTATTAGTAGATACATTCTTATAGGCTCCAGTACACATTCTCAGAGCCTGACTTTGTTGGAAGAATGTGATGCTGTATTGTATATTTAGCTGCCATAGTCTATTTTAGATCTAATTAGTCCAATATAAATATTTCTAAGGGTGTACCTAATAGCTCCCCACCTAGTACCTGTTAGTAGTTTCATGCAGTTTATAACTTTGCTACATTTTCCCTGAACATACTGATTGTGTCATGTTAATTTATCGTCTAAAATAATTCCAAGGAATTTCACTTCCTTCGCGATATTTGTTATATTATTTCCGAATTTCAGGACGAATTGTCCTAATTTACTTTGCTCAAATGCTTGGTATTTAGTCAAAGTTGTTACTACAATTGTAATTATTTCTGATAGCTCAACATATTTTGTTTTTTTCTTCTTTTGTTGTCTTTTTGTTACTTTGCCTTTTTTATTATTGAAGTCATTTTGTTGTTTATTGACTATTTTTGTGGCTTCCGATAGGGATATGTTCTCCTCTGTACTTTATTTTATGATACCTTACTTTTCTGTTTCTTTTAGGACACTGCTTGAAGTTTGCTTGATGTTCACCTTTACAATTGTCACAAACTGGGGTTTTGGCTTTACACTGACCCTCATGTACCTGAGCACATCATATACACACTTTATCTTTCCTGCATTCGTTACCTAGTTGGCAAAATGATTGACAATGTCGTTTAATCAACATTATAAATAAAACATTTTCTTTTTATTTTGCTGCTTTTTAAAACGTTATTGCCAAAAAGAACATTTTCTTAAATTACTGCGAGAGTAATTTTGTTAATAAAACGTATCACACAACACCGAAATAAATTTGATGCAGTGTATGGCCAATTCGTTGACGATAATCTTTCTAGATTTTCTAGTAGAAGATAATTTGTTAAAATTTGGAGGAGAGGTAGGAATTCCTATGGGGAAAAAAACTACGCACAGCTTTAGGCAGATCTGTTCTTTTTTTCAATGAAGCTGTTTGAAAGAGGGCTGCTATGGAAGAATGAGAAATTTGGCCAACTTTTTTCAGCTAACTTTCTCGTTGCTTTTGTAGTTTGAATGTATATTGAACTTACCATTTTTTTGTTTTAGATAAACTGTTAAAGTATAATAACTAATCTGTATTTTTATAAATATAATGCTGATAAGTAATTTAGGTTAAATTCCGGAATTGTGTATATAATTATATTAAAAAAAACGTAGCGAGAAAAACAAGTATTGAAATTCTGTTCGAATATTTAATTTCATAATCTTGTATTTTTTTTGAGAATCCTGTAGAAATCTTGGATCTACTTGGTAATTGTAAACAGCGTATTATGTACAATAAAATGTTTGTTTTTCGAGTTGGTTAAAAAAAAAGAAATTAAACATTTATGTTCAAAACTTACAAATATATATGCAATATTTTTCTATTTATATTAAAAAAATAAAAATTTATGTTCAAAACTTACAAATCTATGTGCAATATTTTTCTATATATATTCAAAACATGCACATTACGTCGATTTATGATTCATAAGTTGTGCTCAAGGCCTAAAATGTTGCAAACAAAACAAGCAATCCAAAAGGTTGAAGAGCAAATTAAATACCTAAAATGACCAAAAGAGGTAAAGCCAAAACAATCTAAAGACAGAACTGTACCAAGGGGGAAATCCTCCATAGTTTTCATAAATTTTATAATTTTGTATAAACAGAAAATTTTAAGTATCAATTTCGGACTAGCATCGAAATACTAGCAACTGAGCTGGGGATACCATCGGGTAGTTACAGTCCACCAGCAGTGGCATCGACTCAGTGGTTAAACTATCATTCTTTGATGCCAATTTTGATTCACAATATGTTCACATTTCGTCGATTTACGACTCATCAGTTATGCTCATGGCCTAAAATGTTGAAACCTAAAATAGCAAACCAAAAGGTTCTGTTTCTGAGACCAGATAAGACGGCATTTTTGTTCATTTTACAATGTAAGGAAAACGATGGCAGAATTACGTAATTACCTATTCCTTTTGGTTGCTCTTGCAGTTCAATAAAACCATTAGAAAGAGAAAGTAGTCCCTGTCACATTTTATTTTTATTATATTCTTTACCACCCTGTAGCATCAATTATATATATTATTCCCAGACTCTTTGGGCCTAGTTTGGGAAGGGTGGTTTATCGATGGGTGGTACTAGAAATTATAAGACATTCCTGTTTATTTCATAATATTTTATTATACATGTAAGACAAGCCACATTTAAAAAAATCTTAAATGTGAATTTCCAGTCATATTACAGAGGTGTGTTCATCACTGGTGGAACCGTCGTTGTTGTTGTTTCCTCATTGTTGTTTCGATTATTGTTCAATAAAATCAGAAAGAAAAATCAGAAACCTGTTCCTGACTTTTCAGTGTTCGGTCAAATGTTTCGACGAAATGAAAACAAACTTTTGTTATGAAATGTTGAACATTTTCCACCTTTCGGTTTGCCTTTATCTGTTACGGTTTCCGTTATAGAGCAGTATTTAGGGTGTTCCGGCAGTTAACACTGTATCTATAAGAGTTCGCCTTCGCAGGGTCAAACATGATTCTGGTTTGTCACTTCGGTATGTTGTGAAACAAAAAATATTTCAGAGGTCGAAACTTTGCGGAAAAGAATAAGAATAATAATCATAAGAAATAAAGTAAGGCTTTCCCGTTTGTAAACGGGAAAGACCTTAATAATAGTAATAGTAATAATAAAAATCAATGTTCAGACAAATTACATAAAGGTCTTCCCGTTGGTAACGGGAAAGACCTTATAATAATCTTAAGAAATACACTTTTTGTGAACTGAAAAGATCTTAATTATTTTCGTTAATTTCGGGTTGCCTGGAAAATTGAAAGTCTACGACACTCATCCGTCATCTGCACCAGCCAGTAAATAATAATTGATTTTTTGGCAATTAATTAATGCAACTGAGGTATTTGAAAGAGAATCTCTGGATAAGATAACTTTAATGTCTAAGTTCGTTGAAAGAGTAGTAGTTTTATGCAAAAGATTTAAAATAATTTATCTATGTACAGAATGTTGAAATAAAACCACAGTGAAACTGTTAATCTACGTTTTGAATCAATCATTGCTAGATGCAAGAAATGTTATATGACTCATTCGTCTTGCTTAATATCCTATATGGTAAAATTTTATGAACTGGGTTTTTGCAACGAACTGTTTGTGCGATAGGTAATCAAGAAATTTTGGAATACTTATTTTTATTGGTGCCGTTGTTACATGTATATAGCCTTTTTCCCAATGCCAATTTTTCCGCCGGGAGAAAAAATGGATTGATCATATTTTTCCCCTAGGAACTTTTGGATCTGAGCCATTTATCCCCCTTGTATACATATTGCAGTTTTCCCCAAACCAAAATTTCACTCTTAATTGTAAGAATCTATTAAGAACATATTTTTGTCCGCCTTTCCAAATAAACATTTCGTTCGTTAAAAACATGTTTATTATTATTTATTACTGTACAATATTTATATAGGGAATACATAATGGGAGCAATTACTGTTTAAAAATATGAACAAAATACAATAACCAGTATATGTGTTACTATGAACAGTCAAAATTAAAATAATTAAAAGTACCAAAACCAAGCCGTTTTCGTTAAATATATAGAATCACAGAAATTATTGTACTATAAATTTTAAAAATGTCAAGACTGTCTTGTCAAGTAGTGTTGATTACTGTAAATTTTAAACCCTGTTCACACTGTCGTAACATTTCATGTACCTCCATCGATTTGTGGCTACCACGGAATTGATTTTGTTTAACTTCACGACGGGTGCCGTATACGGAGTAGAAACTGTTTACCCTTCCAAAGCACTTAAGTTCAGTCCTGGTTTTTATAGGAGTTCTTGTTGTTCATTGTTTTTTTTTTTTTTTGTTTTTTTTTTTTTTTTAGTTTTCGGTGTTTGTTTGTTGTGCTGGTGGTTGTTCGTTTGTCTTCCGGGTTTTGTCTAATGGATTGCGTTTTTTGGATTGCTCCTTAGGTTTGTCCTCCTTATATAGGGAATATATAATGTGAGCAATTACTGTTTAAAAATATGAACAAAATACAATAACCAATATATGTGTTACTATGAACCGTCAAAATTAAAATTAATAAAAGTACCAAAACCAACTCGTTTTCGTAATATATGTAGAAACACAGATATTATTTTACTATAAATTTTTAAAATATCAAGACTGTTTTGTAAAATAGTGTTGATTATTGTAAATTTTAAACCCTTCAGACGACATTTCAGCAAAGAGTTTCCATGCAAAAGGTATGCAAGCTTAATCGCCTTTGTTTGGTACGTAAGTTTAATGTTCTTGTAAACCCATAGTAGAACATGGAATTTCCCACTCTTCGTTTACTGGCAAATCTCGCGGTTTTATGTAATTCATATTTTGCAGTTTGTTACTTCTGCACCAATAAATTTAAGTATCTCTTTTGAAACACAAAGGACCATAATAAATGGGAAAATAAATATCTTGATTGCCGAAATTCCGTCTTAAGAGTGCGAAGAGAAGCTGAACCTAATTTCTCTCTAATTTTTTTTAACTCAGTAGTGAAGTTAAGGATTTGACCTGGGAAGAACTGGCCGATATGATTAGGTAAGGAATAAAATGGGTCGATCCAATTTATTCCTGTATCGTAGACGGGAGAAAAACTGGATCGTGCCTATTTCTCTGGGGAAGTGGTGGGTAGAATTAGATCGACCCAGTTTCTCCCCAAAAACATAGGCATTGGGGGAAAGGCTATAGTACACCGTTCTATGGGGCATATAATACTAGATGTATAATGAAAAGGTTTTTTTACAAAACATTTATACAACTCCTGTTTTGATCCTTGTCACTGGAATGTGTTAAACCAAAAATAATAATGTTCATCTTAATAAGATTTGAAATACTAGTATATTTAGATTTTGATACATTATTGATAATTAACTGAAAGGTAAAATAACCAGTCATAAACTGTTATTGATATTTTCTTAATTTACATTTTTTACTTACCAAATAGTGGACTGAATGTATCACAGACATTGACATAGGTAAAATAGTTTGGGTATTCTTCAACGGGAATTAAACAGTTCTCTACCGATGATAATGGCGGAAATGGCGTGCCGAAAATTCCACTCATCTCAATGCCTATAATTATAATAAATACTATAAAAGGCAATATACAACTCATGCCAAAACCTAAATATAGAACAAAGTCAAGGAATGTTCCACAGTGGCATTTGTCAACGCCTTACATCAGACCTGGGGTCAAAAAGGTTCAAAAGTTATTGATTCAAGTACACTTACAATCCTTAAAAATTAACCTTCACTTATTTTAAAATTACCATTACACCTTTTCAGAGGAGTAATTAATAGATTACCATATTTTACCTGATAATTGATATTCATTGTAATTATAGATTATTTTAGACCAGTAAATAATTAAATATCAATTACATGTAATTCAAAAATGAATCAATTACGCGGGTTATTTAGTGTGCACCACGTGATTGAGGTTATTTCTTCATAGACTGAAAAAAATGTACAGTAAATCCTTAAATAACCTGAACATTAATAGCACAGACATAAAAAAATTAAGAAATTTGGTTATATGACAGGCGCTTCAAATTAGGATGGCTAAATGAATATTAACAAGATTAACAGACATTCCTTTGACATCAAACAGTTTATTTAAGAACTGGCTTTAGATACAAACTAAACTGTAACCTTGGCAACCGATTTCTTGACGACAAAATCTGAACATCTCAAATAACAATTAGGTATGGCCTAAAAGTCAACATGGTTCACAATTTTAGAAACAAAACTTGCACATATTCAACAACGTAACAGTTGTTTGTGATTACGTCATATTTTACGCAGAAATCCGTTCTCATAAAATATTTGAGGCATTTAGTAGTCGGAAATAAAGGTAGGGTAATATTTTTTACCTTCATTTTAAAGAAACATTGGAGATATTCCCGAAAAAATAATTGTAGTTTTAAAAGAGACACACAGTAGTTTGTGTCAAATATTTTGAAAATCCCTGTTTCTATAATAAAAATTATTTTATATTTGCATTTTGAAAAACAAACTTTAAAAATCAGGATAGTTTTAATAAGTATTGTTAGATTGTCTTTTAAAAATGAATACTTTATTGATTTCAATATTTAAAATCAATACGTAACAAAGAGAACAATCTTGATTATTCACTTACTGGCATGATTTTGATACGAAATTTTTTTCCAAATATTTTAAAATAACAATTAAGATTTTCCCAATATAAAAAAAAATATGTAAGAACAAAAAACAAATGTGCTGTACAATTTTGATTATTTACTTACTGGCATGATTTTCAAAAATGTGTTAACTTGTCTGGTCTATATAACAGAAATGACGGAACTTTATACTCGAAATCGTACCCTTTGGCTGTGATTATAGCCATATATGTATTATTATTTAACTCAGAAATCATGTTACGTTTTTTTTTCTATGTTTATGTGCACATCCTGATATTTTTATTGCAATTAATATAATTGCCACGATAGCTCTATATTACACATTTTACGGAAAATGATGAAAAAGGATCGTTGCAAAGTTTATGTCAAAAAATAAATCAATTAATTCCTTTGAATGTCAATTTTTGACTATTTCAAAAACTTGTACAGCACGTTTGTTTTTTGTTCTTTCATATTTTTTTATATTGGGAAGATCTTAATTGTTATTTTTAAATATTTGGAAACAAATTTCGTAACAAAATACAATTTATGTACACGTATGACAGTGTAGTGTTAGTGTAGTATTCGAAATTCAAAATTCTGCTACGAGAAAAAAAAATTATTTAAATTCAAAATGATGCCAAGTCTATAAAACGTATTAAAATGAAGTCCAGTCAGACTACACATTTAGCATGTAAAATTGATTAGATTACAATTGAGAAAGTTGTCGACAACGTCTTTTTATTTTTCAGCTCACAATAAACACACCGTATAACCGACTTGTATCATTTTTGTTGAAACCCGATGGATGCGATAAAAAACCGTCCGTGGTATTATCCACGTACAAGGAAAGAAGTTTTTTGTTTTGTTTATATTACAAGAAATTAAAAGATATTAAATTTGGTGCGTACGATTATCGTTTCTGTACTGAATTTCCTAGGGTTTGCTTATAATCCAAACGTCCTAAAACAAATATGAAACCTTTATGAACAGAAGGACCGTAAAACAGATATGAACTAGAGGTACTGTTGTCACAGGAGTCCAGCATGCTGGACTGTTTTAGCACGCTAAAACTGATGTCTCCCCTTCCATACCCATAGTTTTTTTAACATTTTTTAGGGATCATCAAGGTGGCAAATTAAGAGCTATGGTACATAATACATGTAGTTACCTACATATATGTGCTTCAACAAGGAATGAATAAGGTAATGTATAGTTTTGGGGAAGGGATCTGAACCATTTTTAAGATAAAATAAGGTTTCTGATTTTGAGGGGGTGGGGATGATCCCCAGGGCTAAGATGTATAGTACATTCAACTTGTCTTGTAACCATGAGTAGTACAATATATGGTTTAGGGGTGGGGATTCCAACCATTTTTAAGATAAAATAAGGTTTCTGATTTTGAGGGGGGTGGGGATGACCCCCAGGGCTAAGATGTATATTGCATTCAACTCGTCTTGTAACCATGAGTAGTACAATATATGGTTTAGGGGTGGGGATTCCAACCATTTTTAAGATAAAATAAGGTTTCTGATTTTGTGGGGGTGGGGATGACCCCCAAGGCTAAGATGTATATTGCATACAACTGGTCTTGTAACCATGAGTAGTACAATATATGGTTTAGGGGTGGGGATTCCAACCATTTTTAAGATAAAATAAGGTTTCTGATTTTGAGGGGGTGGGGATGACCCCCAGGGCTAAGATGCATATTGCATTCAACTCGTCTTGTAACCATGAGTAGTACAATATATGGTTTAGGGGTGGGGATTTCAACCATTTTTAAGATAAATTAAGGTTTCTGGTCTTGAGGGGTAGGGGATGACCCCCGGGGCTCAGATGTATACTGCATTCAACTTGTCTTGTTATCATGAATAATAAAATATATGGTTTAAGGGTGGGAATTTCAACCCTTTCCAAGATAATGTAGGCTAGGGGGTGGGGACTCACCCCCAGGGACCCAAATGTGGTACTCTGCACTCCGCCTTGACCTGATGCATATACCTTCCAAATATCATGAGGCTAGCTCAAGAAACAAAAAAGTTATGTTCCGGACAAAAAATTTGATTAGAAGAGGAAGAAGAACACTATTGGGTTGGGATCTCAATGGTTTTCAGAATATTTAGTATTTTATCATTTGAGGGGGTGGGGCATGACCCCCCTCAGACCCCCCTATGGTACCAAATGATTTGTCTTATCATAAGGAGTAATAATATATATGGTTATAGGGTGGGGATCACAATGGTTTTCAAAATATTAAGTATTTTATCATTTAAGGGGGTGGGGCATGACCCCCCCTCAGACCCCCTATGGTACCAAATGATTCGTCTTATCATAAGGAGTAATAATATATATGGTTATAGGGTGGGGATCTCAATGGTTTTCAGAATAATAAGTATTTTGTCATTTAAGGGGGTGGGGCATGACCCCCCCCCCCTCAGACCCCCTATAGTACCAAATGATTCGTCTTATCATAAGGAGTAATAATATATATGGTTATAGGGTGGGGATCTCAATGGTTTTCAGAATAATAAGTATTTTGTCATTTGAGGGGGTGGGGCATGACCCCCCCTCAGACCCCCTATGGTACCAAATGATTCGTCTTATCATAAAGAGTAATAATATATATGGTTATTGGTTGGGAATCTCAATGGTTTTCAGAATATTTAGTATTTTATCATTTGAAGGGGTGGGGCATGACCCCCCTCAGACCCCCCCTATGGTACCAAATGATTCGTCTTATCATAAGGAGTAATAATATATATGGTTATAGGGTGGGGATCTCAATGGTTTTCAGAATATTTAGTATTTTATCGTTTGAGGGGGTGGGGCATGACCCCCCTCAGACCCCCCTATGGTACCAAATGATTTGTCTTATCATAAGGAGTAATAATATATATGGTTATAGGGTGGGGATCACAATGGTTTTCAAAATATTAAGTATTTTGTTATTTTAGCCTACATTTTACAGGCTAGGGGGTGGGGACTGACCCCCAGGGACCCAAATGTGGTACTCTGCACTCCGCCATGACCTGATGCATATACCTTCCAAATATCATGAGGCTAGCTCAAGAAACAAAAAAGTTATGTTCCGGACAAAAAATTTGATTAGAAGAGGAAGAATAATAATCACTAAAACAATATGTCTCCCTTCGAGAAGGGGAGACATAATAACCTTTTGCATGTATATATGCAACCTGATTTTGTATGTATATGTAAATTCCACAAAGCATGTCAATAAAAGATTTTAATTCGGGTCACATGAAAATATCTCGTCCTGAATATGCGGAGAAATGATGAATTTTCACTACTCTATGTACTGCAATATAGTTTTGAATTGGGACCAATTTTCAAAATCGGGAAAAGATAGAGCGACTTTATCAGGCCATTATTTGAGGTGGAATGGTTGAATCGACCAATGAATATGACCGTTACATTTCTTTTTCATCGCAAACAGTTTTGTAATATTATTGTGTCGTACCACCTTTCGCTAAGCTGGAGTGCATTTAAGTGTATTGCAGCGTGATACCGACGTCAGTGATACCGTGCTCTAGGCTGACCTTAATTTAGCCGATCGCAATTGTGAACAAAGTTTTAGCTTTCTAAAAAGCTGTGGACTGCTTCGCTGTATCTTAATTTATGGTAATATGTTAGCATGTGGTTGTTGATTTAGTATTGGAATTCTCTGTTGACCAGTAAAATTTTCCGCGCGAAAACAACAAATAGACACGACTCTGGAGGTGTGCCTAGATTGACAGAAGTTATAAAGTACAGATCATGCATTTTTTGTTGTAAACATAGGATTATAGTGTATGCGATTAATGCAAAACAAACAGTGTGTATTGCAGATTAACAAAGCCAATATACACGTATTAATAATTTATTTCAATAATGAATTTCAGAATATATGAATATTACAAAAACATGTAATGACATTTGATCGGAACTGATATACACATAGTTAATTTTCCGGCTTTTGATGAATTATCCTGAACGATTCTTTATCTCATTTAAACCAATTGTTGTTGCTGTATCTCAGCCGCATCATAAAGTAACCAATCAGCGATCAGTAATTATTTCAAGATGGCGTGTATGTCAACTGAAACCAATAGCTCCGCACCGTGATGGGAAGCAAATATAAATAGCTGACCTAAATCAGGTCGTATCACCAGTATTTTCTTATTATATGAATACAACATTTTATTTATAATGAATAAAATGTTGTATTCAGATGAAAGGTAACCTTATCGACCCCAGTTTTCACCTTACAGTGCTTTCTTTTTTGACGAAAACATACCTTTTCTCCTTTTCCGCCTTATTTTATCGCCTTAATCTGAAGCTGTATTTTTAAAGAACGAGGGTACGAATTAAAAGAGAAGATATCTAACTGTCCTATATCATATACTTATCGCGAAATGTGAAATGCTCTTCACTTAAGAAAGTTTAATAGTGTGGTCACCCACATAACCCGAAAAATTATCGTGGGATTGCCATTAACACATGTATAGGCAAATTATTTAATTCAGTCCTAAACCATATGTTAGATAAGTATTTAAAACAAAAAAGGGAATTGTAAATTCCTATTAAATTGGGTTTTCCAAGAAATATAGAACTACTGATCATATTTTTGTATTGAAAACTTGAATTGACAAATACATCAACAAAAAAGGTGGGAAATTATTGGCCTGTTTTATAGATTGTTGCAAAAATTCTGAAAACGGAAGTTACCGGCAACTATATTTTAAATATGAACAATAAGGCTTCCCAATTTAAGTCTTTTCCTAACTTTTTAAATTTGTTCATTGTAAGCATAGGGAGAAATTTTATGACCTTTTCTAACCTTTCTAATAATCCATTTTGCTGTAGGTAAGAAAAGTTCAGTGAATTTGATTTATCTCCAACGAGATCGCCGGTACATTTTCATTGTATTTCGTGAGTTGCTATTTACTCATTTTCAAACTAAATAATAGAGATCGTAAAACTGATTTTTTTCTCTTCTGAATTAGTAGTACGAAATAAATTGTATTTCTTTCTTATTCAATTAATATTTTGTAGTGCATTGATATCAACAATGTTTATCTATTCGTAGACCAATTAAAACATGATATGGGAGGAAAATATATTTTGCATTTTTTCTTTCATAACCCAAAAAATATATGTTTTAATGAAATAAATGTACTTAAAGGCTAAAAAATTGTTAAAATGTTATCCAAAGTGCAGGACTGAAAATATCATAGAATCAAACAGTCATAGAACATTTTTTTAAAATACGTGCACAGTTTTACCAAAACTTTTATGTTTTTTTTTGTGGGGGAAAAAATCCAGGATCTAGGGTCATTTTCTTGCGCCTACCACTAACCACCCTCCCCCGAAAAAATTTGAAAGGTTGCCCCCTTATCCAATGAATTATTGTCATTATACACATCGATAAAACAACGACCAGCGTGCATATATATATTTGTATTCTCTGCCTGATATATACGCCGGTAATTTCATAATAAAGCAAATTATTTAGAAACCATTCTGTTGTTATTGACCTTCGAAACATTGCATAATAAAGGATAAAAACAAAACGATAACTATAATTTGTCCATTTTGCCCTCCGTAGTTATATGTACCTGTATTTACCTGTGTAGCCTTAAAAATAATGGGTCGTGCCAACGGTAAACCGTTAGAAAGTTGAATTTTATACGGTAGACCACAAAACTGGGAGGTATCGGATAAAACAGAAATTGGTAAACGTTACCGGTAGTTTTTGAGAACACCTTATTTTTTACAAACGTCCATTGTTACAGATTGCGAAAAATATAGAAAATGTGAGAGACTCAGTTCCTTGCAATGTACTTTAAGTTCAGAAGATCGTTAATAATACACAATCATCCACGATTGTAGAAAACTTAAGAAAAAGATAGAGTTTGAGGTCTACCCCAAAATCAAGAGTAAGGCTGCAATGGTTTCTGAATCATAATAAATATTTTGAAATTCAATGTCAAGGGGTTCCGACCTTTTCTGTGAGAGTGAACAATAAATCCTTTTGTCAGGGCAAAAGAGATACATTTACTTTTTATTACCTTTTTAGCTCATCTGGCCTAAACGGCATGGCTAAAAAAAGAAAAAGGGGGTTGAATTTCAAAAATCTTCTTCTATGTGACTTCATGGCAAATTGGAACCAAACTTAGCAGCAATGGTCCTTAGATGGTCCTCTGTCAGAAATGTGTCCGATGACTCGGACGATCAACGAAGATGGTCGCCACAGCCGAACTTAAATTAACAGCACATTTGGCTATTTCGCGGCGGCCAGTTTTTATTGGTGGAGGAAGCCGGAGAGAACCACCGACCTTCGGTAGGAAAATTGGCAATCCTTGTCAATTTCAGATCGGAGTCGAACACACCCCGCCACAGGTGAGATTCGAACTCTCAACCTCAGTGTTGACAGGCTAGTGATCATTAGTATTCATGACGAACTACCAAGACAACTCGGCCACCGAGGCCCCCCATGCATAACAGTAATATTAACTACATATATAATGTCACATAGATATAATTACTTACAATAGTTTATCACCTATTTATTTATTCATTTATTTTATCTTCTGATTTCAAAGCATTTGTATAGAAAAATGTATTTTCCATTTTTGTTAAGATTACTAAAATTTAACCAAGTAGAAGAGATATTTCCAAAAAGTTCCTTTCGTTCATATTCATTTAATGGACATTGAACTAAAAAATGTTGCTTAGTCTCAGCTGCCCTAGAGTACAGAATGTACATAGCCTATGTGACCTTCCAATATATTCTATTGCGTATCTATCAGTTGTTATCTTTAAAGATTAAGAACTTATTCTGAGTTTACAGAGAGGCTGTCTTATTTTAAAATCACTTTATTTCAAATATTCTTCTTTTGTAAAACAGGCCTTAATTAACAAGTTTTCCTTGCCAAGATATAAGAGTACTTTCTCTGAAACTATCCCAACACTAAATAAAACTTGAACAGAGATTATTTTCAATAATGTTCCACAGCGGACTAACTAGTTTTTGAGTTCGGCACTGATAAATCTACTTCTTTCAATATGGAGAGAATACTAGAATACCAAGTATAAATGTTGCTAGAATGTAAATCTTTATTACACATATATGCATCATACAGACATTACATACGTTGCACTTGATATTGGTACCACGTCGATATGTCGGTGTATTCGGTAGCAAAAGCGAGTGACCAAGATTTATTTTTAAACTTAATCAAATAAAACAATACATTAAATTAATCATAAAGTTTATACACATCTATTTTATTGGAAAATAAATAACATTTCTTTTGCGTAAGCTTGAGAACGCTCAGAAAAAGATGTTTTTTAGCGTAACCAAAAAATATATTCCTTTATATTTAACCCTATGAAAAAGTGGTTAATAGAAAAATCACTATTGTTGGTGAATTACAGAGAAAATAATAACTTCATATTAGCTGTGACGTCATTAGCGTTTTTTTTACCGACAATAACCAAAGAAGCAAATAAGAGAACCATGAATAGAGTATAAAACACCGGTAAAATGGACCAAGTTGATAGGAAAATGTTCGGAGAAGAAAACAAACAATAATTTTTTTTTCTTCTGATTTTTACATAGTGTTTTGGATTGAATAATTTTCTTGTGATACATGTATCATGTACTTATCAAAATATTTGAATGAAATTTTATTGTAGTATCATGTAACTCTTAAAGAGTATGGAGTTATCACAAAACGTAGGGAAATATTATCAAACACAGTAACGGATTCTACTTAAAGTGTTTATATTGTCTTTTAAAATTAGTTAGTTAAAAAATAATATTGCTTATTAATAAGTCTTGAATTTTACACAAACCACTCTTTTTTTACGAAGAATGTGTCCGTCTTTCTTGAGTTCAAAGTAACGAACACGATTTCTCATCATATCAATGTTATACTTGGCAACATATACTAACATTCTCATTTATATTGGAAATATGGATTCATTTCTCTTTTTAACAAATCTTCAATTTTTTTCTCTTCTGCAATTTTATGACTAAACCTCCTTGTTTGCGCTTTTTCAACGAAATTTCACACAAAGGCGAAAATAAACAAATTGACATTTGACGCACATCATTTTCAAATTTTAACATTAAATGAACAGAAACTTTGTTCTTTACATCAAAAATGTGCATTTTCTTGGCATTTTTATCCATATCCGCCTGTATTACTACATCCGGAATTTTCGACTTCTCCGTAAAATGTGACAAAGTCCGAAAATGACGTCAGACCTACAATTTCACATTAGAAAGGGAAACGGGGCTATAACAGGATTTTATTTCTGAAAGTTCAAGTTTTAGATAAAATTCTGTAAAATATTATAATCATTACCCCTACAATGTAGATAAGTAAGTTTTGATGTCTTTTATTAATCAATTCAATTAATTAATTTGATCTTAGCGATTCGTGGTGGTTAGCCACCTTTTAATAGGTGGATCCACAGTCGATGTGGCTAGAGGAATTCATGCCAGATTGCCGAACCTCAAATTGCCGATCACCAAATTGCCGAGTCCTTATAGCCGAACCCCGGTTTGCCGACATTTTTGTATTTTCAATTTTTACCGACAGTCCCAATTTGCCGAACCCATATTGCCGAATCCAATTTGCCGAATTCTTTTTTTTTCTATGTGGTTTATTTTCATCTAACATGTTTACTATTGACGATTATGGATGTATTGGATAACGACAGAACAAAGTGTATGATCGTTAGTGCACACATGTGTTTATAAGTGTGTCATTGTGTAGCATAAACTCAACAACATAAGTTATGAACCAACAATAAACATCTGTATTCTAGGGCATTAACACATTGTGGCTCGAGATGTCATCATCTACAGTGGGTGCATCTGCAGAGTTCATGTACTCATTGTAGACTTCTTTCATGGGCTGAGTTGGATTTGCAGCTGCTCTCTTGCAAAGATCGGCTTTGATCTTAGCTGATATGGTAGCTTCTATATCGGGCTCATGGTCATGTTCAGTGGATTTTAGTATAAGCTGAAGTCCACTGTGTCTGATGTGTGGGCTCGACCGGAACAGTCGCGGTTGGTACATTTCCAGTATTGGACACCAGCATAATTTCTTAATCCTTGGAGTAGCGAAAACCATTGTGTAATAGATTGAAGCTTCTGCCTTTCTTTACGATAGATAGTGAATCCATGTTTGGTTTTGTGATACTGGTCATATTATATTTGGACGTATATTTATACCTCATAACAATGTTTAATTATAATTAATTATTTTTATCAAAATTAATTATCACTGTATTGTTTCTTTGAAGTTTTCGGTAAGCGTGTTTTTATTAATATTTCTGTGTTTACACAAAACTTCTCATTTAGCATAATTTATTGTTTGATAAACATTTATTTTCAAACGCTACTGCATTTAGCTTTGCTAACCATTTGTTCTTGCAAAATCTTACCAAAACATGGTCAAGCAATATGGAAATCGGCAATTTGGAAGTCGGCAAAATGGATTCGGCAAATTGGGAATTAAATTTGAAAACCGAAATCTGAAAAAATCGGCAATTTGGGTGTCGGCTAAATGGACGCGGCAATCTGGGAATCGGCAATTTGGAATTCGGCAATTTGGAATGTCACCGGCTAGAGTCCTAAAACCACAAAGTCGTAATTAGAAAGTGACACGTCATGGGCATACATTTTTAAAATGATTTGCTGCGCGAAAGGGAATGGTTTTTCATAAACAAAAGGAATTACATAAAAAAAATACAAATATTCAATTAAAAAAAAAATATGCGATCAATTCATATTTCTTCATACTCACAGAAACAAAGTATAACATTACACATTGTTGTGAACAAAACAGTCTGTCACCTGCTTAACATGTTTATTGCAAACAATTATACGAAATATGTATTATTCATTTGTTTAATAGTTTATGGCTTCATTGAGGTGCTTCACAGGTAGGTCCTGGTTATTCTTAAATAACCACGTCAAAACTGACACCTTGTTGCGTTCTAATTATCTAATCGGCAATAGTAAATTACACGGTAATATAATAATTAATATGAAATCCAAAGGAATAAAAATATGAACATCTTCATTGCAAACCTACATATTTACCAATGATTAAGAAAATTAAATTCGTATTCGAAAATGAAAAATAAAGCGTTAGCAAAATCGTGATTTTGTTTTGAAACCAGAGGCACCCAAGAACCTGTATCGCTCACCTGGATTTAACTTGTCCACCTTCAGCAAGACTGGAAATTTAAGTGTAGCAGTTAGTTTGGCTGGTTTTCCCACATATACAACGTTAAAGGTATACTAGTAACTCAATTTTGATCTTAAACGGCCAGTCTTGTTTGAAATCTCAGAAATACTACAAATCAAGATAGTCAAGATTAAACAAGACTGAAATGGCCGTTTAAGATCAAACTGGTGTTACTAGTGTTATAAAAGAGGACATTGCAGACATTAGTCTTGTTCCAAATGGCCAATTTTAAGGTATGATGATTTACAAATTAAATTTTCCTATAGGGTCCTATGTTCAGCGTTGGTGGCCATGTTGATTGACAGGCCAGGTCAGCCGTTACAATTCTGAAAGATGACCATATAAGGACCATTACTGCTAAATTTGGTTCCTATTGGCTCGGTATTTTCTAACAAAATGTTTATTTGTAATGAATGTGCCAATAGGGCCCAATGTTAAACTAAGTTCGACTGTGGAGGCCATCTTAGTTAATCGTTCAAGTCATCGGACACAATTCTGAAAGAGGACCATCTAAGAACCAGTGCAGCCAAGTTTGGTTCCAATTGGCTAAGTTGTTTCAGACATGAAGATTTTTTAATGAATTTCCCATAAGCTCCTATGTTAAACTAAGTTCGACAGTGGCGGCCATCCTGATTGATCGTCCGGATCATTGCACACAATTCTGAAAGAGGACCATCTTGGGACCATTGCTGCTAAGTTAGGTTTCAATTGACTCAGTAGTTTCAGACAATAATTTTAATAAAACCCCAACTAAATAAATAAATAAATGTTATACATGGTATACAAATGTATATGTTAAAAGAAGAGGTCTATGCATGACTCTGACCTGACTGGTCATTTCATACAATTTCACGACAGGGCCAACTCGTATACACGTGTTTTTCTTAAAATTTTCAGTTAGCCATGGCTTCCGATACCCAAGTAGATAAAGTTTCTCCACAAACAGTTTTAGATGCTGTTAACCTTCAAAAGCAGGATACTGAAGTAATCATTGACACCAAAACTAATTCTTTGCGCGAAGAAATACATGGTACAAATTAGTCTATGAAGCCTCGAGTAAAGAAAATGAAATCTGATTCGCCATACAAATGGAGGTCGGAAGGTAATAAAATCCAGTTCAATTGCAATACAGAAAACCTTGAAGATCTCACCCAAGGTCTATGGGCTATTGACAATTCTAAAATATACTATGCTCGTCATCTTATTTTAGGTTGTATCGAGAAGCTCAAACATCCCAACAAGGTGATAAAAATTGCTGACTCTTCAGATGGAGGATGGGATACCGATTGTCAGTATGAGGCGAACTCTATCGGCAGCGACTCTGAAGACGAATCGAAGATTATTAGAGCAGGGCAATTAGGAATAAAAACGCTAAGAATAAGTCAACCGTAAAACAACAGCAGACTCCACCAGTAGTTGCTAATCCAGGTTTAGTACCCCCGTCGCCCTATCGAGGAGGCCAGCCGTCTTGGTATGGAAGTTTCCACCAGGTAGATGTGACAAACAGTCTTATACTGTAAATCTTACAGTATCCGTTCAGTCTAATTCTAAGAAAAGATTGATTCTTGATTTGAGAGCGGTACATAAACATTTTTGGAAGCAGAGTGTTAAATTTGAAGATATGTGTACTGCTCAACAATATATTAAATCAAATTATTCTTTGTTTAAATTCGACGTTCACTCAGCTTACCATCATTTAGATATTTATGGACTACATACTGAATTTTTAGGTTTTTCGTGGAATATTAATGGCAGTATACACATTCTTTAAATTTCTTGTGTTGCCATTTGGTTTAAGTACAGCTTGTCATATATTTACAAAACTGACTGGGCCACTTGTGAAGAAATGGCGATCTGAAGGTAAACAGGTTATTATGTATCTCGATAACGGAATAGGTATTGAACAAGATTATGCGTTATGTAAAAGTGTAGCAGAACAGGTAAGGCTTGGTTTAATTAGAAGTGGCTTTGTGCCCAAGGCTGAAAAATCTTTGTGGGAACCTACTAAGCGTCTGATTTGGTTAGGGACTTACATCGATACAGAACCTGGTTTTTATAAATTCCTGATCAGCGAACTGATAAAATAGTACATACTATTGATGACATTCAGTCATGCTTGTTAACACGTAAAACAGTTTATGTGAGAAAAATTGCGTCTCTTATGGATCCGATAATATTCACGTATTTAGTTATTGGGAATACCGTTTATTTAATGACTAAACATCTTACAATAGATATCAATACTTCATTGTCTTGGTATTCGTATACAAGACTTTCCCAAAGTAGTATCGAACAGTTGCAGTTCTGGAAAAAATACATTAGAGAGGTCAATGTAAAACATTTCAGTACAGATGAATCTTGGAATGGTTCAGAATGTAGTAACAACTCTACATGGAATGAACTCTCGGGTGTTAAAAAAGTATTACTCTCATTGGTACAATTTTTGTCTGGAAAGAAAATTAAGTCGTTTACAGACAATCAATACGTTGTAAGTACTACGAAGAAAGTATTGCAAAAGATAGCACTTGGTATTTTAGCGCATGTTTAAAGTTCAATAAAGATATTGATATATTTTGAATACCTAGATCACAAAATGAAAGAGCGGATTTTTTGAGTCGCATTGTCGATCATGATGACTGGGGGATTTCAGAATATATTTTAGAGATTATAGAATTTTTACGGGAATCCCATGAAGTGGACTGGTTTGCATCAGATCATAATTTAAGTTAACAGCTTTTTCCTCAAGATTTTGGAATGCGCATTCCGTAGATATTGATGCGTTTACAGTAAATTGGCATGGGGTTAACGGTCTTTTTGTTCCACCTGTATTTTTAATCCCACGTGTTTTAAATTATATGAAACAGTGTAAAGCTGTTGGGACTCTTATTGTTCCGGTTTGGCAATCTGCCAGTTACTGGCCAATGTTATGTCTCAACGGTGATGGGTTTATAGATCAAGTGATTAACTATGTAGAATTACCTACAGGTAAGGAGTTTTATACTCCGGGTAGAAGCAGGAGAGCTATTTTTGGTTATATCGATCTTACATGTAAGATGTTAGCCTTGAGACTATATTTCAGATACTAGATAGTGTCTAGCGTGGTTGATTGCGTTCGGTTCGTATTTTATTTAGCTATTTATGCTTATCTGATTTTTTCAGACGTATTGAGATGATTTCTTTTTCAAGTCTATAAAAGCCGCGCCAGTGGCTTTTTTATAAACTAACTTTATAATGCATATATCTGAATTGTTTTCAGATTCGGTATTAGGGCTATATATTAATGGCCTTGTTGATATCTAATATACTAACACCCAGATGCTAATGTTTAGCATTAAGACTATATATTATACATAGTCTTGTTGGAGAACTAACAACTATGTCTAAATTATATATTTATATATTCATGTTATTGTTTAATTCTGTTTACAAATGTATTTTTGCAGGCTAAAATTATGAATTTGATTTTAAATGTCTACTACCAACCCTACTTGGCAGTGTAAATGGAGTGATGAATTTAATATGCGAATCAAAAGCAGATAGTACGGTTAAAAATTATAATGCAGGATTTATTCGTTACAAGAAGTGGGCTGTGTATATTGGAATAAATAGTTCTGATATTTTTCCGGCTAAACCGTTAAATGTTGCAGTTGATTTATCATCTTTAGTACAGAGCAATCGGACAGTTAGTCCGGTTACTAAAGCAATTTATAGTTTACAATGGCCACACAACCTTATTGGGAAAGATTCTCCTACTGAATGCTTAATTGTGAAAGATGTTTTAGAAGGTGCTAAACGATGTTTGGCCATTCCGACAGCGAAAAGGGCACCTATCACTCCTGAGCTTCTTTTGAAGTTGTACAACTCTATTTTTAAGGAAAATGATGTTATGTCACAGCGTTTTATTTGTGCCCTTTTAGTAGCTTCAATGGCATGCGTGAGTTACCCTGATTTCGACAAATAGGATTACTGCTGCCACAAAAGTTTCTTAACCAGGATTTTATCAGGGATAAGTTGATGTCATCACTTAGGAAATTTTACGGGCATCATCACGAATTGATTGACCATTACAGTGTTCCAATATCTAAGATGATGTTGGACCTGTTCCCTCAGTCGTAACCTTTGATGAGCCTCCACTGATTTGTGACGTCCTCAGGACTGACTTTGTTGAACTTCACGACGGGTGCCGTATACGGAGCAGGAACTGCTTACCTTTCGGAGCACCTTGGTTCACTCCTGGTTTTATAGGAGTTCGTGTTGTTCATTGTTTTTTAGTTTTCTGAGTTTATTTGTTGTGCTTGTGGTTGTATATTTGTCTTCCCGGGTTTGTCTGTCCAATGGATTACGTTTTTTTTTTTTTTTTTATTGCTCCTTAGGTATATATGTCCTTTTCATTCGGGTTTTTCTTTAGAGTTTCCGAACTTTTGAATATACGAAGAAGTGGCTTTAAGTTGGTAATTCAGTTGTTATAGCTTGCTCAGATTCTAATATATGTCCAGTCAAAAATTTAAAATCGTATTTACGTTGGGCAGACATCCCGCCAGATTCAGATGAATTCATATTTAGAAATTTAACTAAATTTAAGGATCGTTATGTGCTTCATAGGGAGAATAAATCTCTTTCGGATACTCGTTTGAGGGAATTGTTTATTGAAGCTTTTCAACCGATTGTACCTAATATTAAAAAATATGGTCTTCACAGTTTGCGTTTAGGCGAAGCAACAACTTGTGCTAATTTAGGCATTCCTGACAGTTTATTTAAAAAATACAAAATATGGCATTTCGAGACCGCCAAGGGCGGTTATATAAAAGATTCACTAAATGGCAGGTTAATTGGGTCCAAAATCTTGGGTTTATGATTGCGCATATATTTTTTAAGCAGACAAAATTTACGATTCCCGTTTTTGTTTTTTCAGCACATGGCACTGTCGTGTGGTAATCCAATTTGATATTGTAGTTTGGTATTTTTGTTAGCCTATAAGGATAGTTGCGGTGTTAGAAGTGGATGTTGTTGTCTATGGGTGTTTTGTAAATTCTAGAAGAAATGCAATTTCAATCGTTTGAAGGGAATTAATTTCTTCTGGTTGTCTTCTCATAGACCGGTAGCTAGTTTTCCCGCGTTTCGTGTATCCAGTCATTCAGCACGACAGGGCCAACTCGTATAGACGTGTTTTTCTTAAATTTTATCTTTATTTATCGCATGATAGGCGGTAAAATTTGATACGATGTTATTTCTATAAAATAAAATCAGCACATGGCACTGTCGTGTGGTTATTCAACTTGATATTGTAGTTTGGTATTTTTGTTAGCTAATAAGGATAGTTGTGGTGTTAGAAGTGGATGTTGTTGTCTATGGGTGTTTTGTAAATTCTAGAAGAAATTCTGTTTGTATATTTATTTGTGTTAATAGCCTCAAAATATGTTATCACTGTATTTGATTGTCTTGCTCTTCAAGGGCCTTTGATTGGAATAAAAAAATATTCTTAATCTTATTATTCTTATTCTTATTTCCAATCGTATATTACAGGCTGAAAAAGACGATTTTTTGCTAATTTATAACTTTAATGTTAAATAAACGACAGGTAAGATCATTTGTAATACAAAATATTAATGTAAATTCATGTCGGTCCAAGAGTCGTCATTGGTGTGGTAAGAACAGTCGTTGTTTCTTCGTTGTTGCTCTTTCTATTCAATAAGGATGTTAGAAAAAGGAGAACAATCCCTGTCACTGTAAAAAGAGATCGCAGAGGAAACATTTTAATATTGACATATTTAAATCAAACATATGCTAGTATCTATTTTAAAAAAAAATCTCGATGACATGGATCGAAGTTGATACAAGAAATTATTTTGTTCATGAGATTTCATTAATCGAAAATTTCTTAATATTTTTACACATTGTTTGACGTTGTGTGACAATTTATTCAGAACATTTCCATTTCACTAAAAACTCCTTATCGTTGGAGTTCATTAATAATGTCTTCTTCAATTCTATTAAGAGTCCGTTGATTTTATATTTGCGTGTTCTGATATTTTTGGGGTTTGTTTTTGAAAGAGAAATACCTAGACAAAACGTGCCGAGGCCAGATTTTGTTCGTCGGAATCGACGTTTACAATAAAAGGCTGGTGTTGCATGTGCTTTTTACTATTAGCAAAAGACGTTACTGGATGAGTAATCAAATCTTGATGAAAGCGTGCATAGTGAAAAGCACGTGCTATATACTTTGAGCACGTGCTCAACTGCCCACAATTGAGTTCGCTGCTAAGGTGACATTTTGCAGGATTTATTTTCACGCCCTCCTTATATATAAAGGTAAAAGATCCAAACGTTTTGAAACTATTTAAAGTAAAAGACATTGTTATTACTTTTTTATTTGAAAACGCCCTGACTAAATTATGATATATACAGTATCTTAATTCAATTTGATAGAACATTTTAAGCAATCTTTTACCTTTAATAACAAAAAAGAAAAAAAAATATTGCTTTAATATCTGATTTATAGTATATCTTACCAAATACTGAATTAAACGTATCGCAGACATTGATGGGGGTAAAATAGTTTGGGGATACTTCAACAAGGACTAAACATCTCTCTATCGACAAAAACGACTCAATCGGCCTGCCGAATATTCCACTCATACCTGTACCTAAAATATACAACAAATATTATACCTGAACTCATTTCAGTGAACAAATTTTATAGCAAATATCCGACACGGCAATTTTCACCTCATGCCCGTGTCTAAAATGTAAAATAGATATTACAAAAGGCAGTCTTTGGCTATAAGGAAGCAACTGTTCGATTAAATGGGGGGGGGAGTAGGACAAAATGTTTCATCCTGCTTATTTTTTTTCGTTGAAATTTTGGTCCTGGTTTTTTCGTACGCTATAGTGGCCTGCATTTTCATTTTCATTTTAAGAAAAGACTTTCCTGATTGACACCTAAAGAGTTCCTGTCTTTTTAATTTGCCAAAATCCTAGCCCTCCCCCCACCCATAAAAATCAAATGGTTGCTCCCTAATAAATGTCATATATACTGACATATAGGGCAATATACAACTTATATTTATGCCTAGAATTGTTAATAAATATTACAAAAGTCAATATACGAACCATATGAGACTCTTATTTCATAATTAATATTAACAACAATTATAATTAACCTTTAAAAATAGTTTTTTTAATCATCAGAAATTTGAAAAAAAAAATATAGAAAGTCAGAGCTAAAACATGTTTAATTGATATGAAGAAATATGTCTTTCGGAGTTCTAATGGTTTCGACGAATAGTTTAGGGTTGATTATAAAGATTTAATTCTTTCAAAAATATTTTATATAATGCCGTATCAAATTGATTTTGAATTAGTTGGATTTTTGGACGGGAAAAATATTTGCGAACGAGCGAAATTTTAATTTTATTTTTTATCTTGAGGACTAGTTTTTTTTGGGGGGGTGCGAAGATCAAATTTACCCGCGGTACATTTTGTTTAACTAAAATATTTCCAAAAATTTGAAAAATCCCAATTTGTACATAATTTAAGAAGCGGGCGAACAACTCTTATTTTTAATTTCTTGTCCAAAAATCGGAGCGGCGAAATGCAAAGATCAGTTTGGTGTGGCCTAAGTATTTTTTTGTGGAGACAAGAGATAATCTCTACAAGGCTATGTATTAGGCAAAAAAGTTCTCATCTTCTAGTTTGATTATTAATTTCATGGCAAGCACCGGATTGCAAGCAACTGGGCTGGAGATACCCTCGGGGAATTGAGTCTGCAGTAGAGACATCCAATCAATGCTAAATATATACACCATATGGCATCAATATTTAAATGGACTGCTCACTTTTTTTTCTTACATATTCGCATAAAAAATCGAGAGGTGAATCAGATATACTACACTACGTTAAGGCCTCAGGATTCAAGTTTGCTGCCCCGGCGGGTTTCTTTCAGATTTTACTAGATTATACTTTTGATAAATGTTTGTAAATAGTAATTGCTAAATTTATCTTTAGGGCTAGTGAATATCATTCAATATTATTTCCAATTAAAGTAAAAATCTGTATGGAAGAAAATGTACGAAAAATGTAATAATTTATGAATTAGTTTGGAAAAAAACAATTATTGCTTTCCAATCTAGTAATTATTTGAAGTGTGTTTTAATGCAGTTTCATTATTTTTTTTGGTAGTTATCATATCACTCCCTAAAGCCCGGTACACACAGTAAAATCTGTATTATAAGACTTGTATCATATGATTTTTGTCTTATAATACACTGTCGTACACACATTTAGATTAATCTTATAAGATTGTGTAATTCTTCCCTCTCAAACGGTGTCAACAATGGAAGAGGAAGTAGTTACAACTGTATCTATTATTTTCTATGTGTTGCAATGAAATTGTCGAAAATATTTTTAATACACCCTTGCGTTGTTGGATGAGCTCAGAATGGAAGTCCAAAATAGCAATAAAAACATTCTAAGAATGGATGATGCAGCATTCCAAGAATCATTATATATCCTGTTAGTTATATTCCACAAGTCCCACAAAGCAATAAGTTTCTCAACATATGAATTTTTGTATATCACAAACACATGCATTTGTTATGGTACATATGCTGATAAATGACCCAAAGATTGGAACGATTTGATTGGATAAAGATAAAAGGTCAGCTACGATTTGTATTAAACATATAGCATTGCTCTATCCTTAATACAGTCTTTAAAGATTCTGAAAACCTTATAATGCATTGTATTAAGGGTGTACACACGGTAAGATTTTGTATAATAAAACAAGTCTTATAATACAAATACCGGGCTTAATATATGAAGTATAGAAAGACTTTTAATAACGGTTATTTATATAATTTTAGTTTATATTTTAGTTACGAGTGCACCAGTTCTTCAAATCGCATTAAGAAAAACCACAATGTGTCAAGAAACGCGAATGGACCAAAAGAGTATAGCTACCCGCATGACATACAAAATGCATAAGTGTTGGATTTCTTTTCGATGAGGCTTAATGATTAAAAAAATCCAAATTTCTCAAAAGCAAAAATCCGAAAATAATTACAATTGACTAGCATTATCTGGAGCCATTGAAAAGGGTAGGCCAGTTAGTTAAGATAACCGAGATTTTTAAGAAAAGAGAATAAATGTAAAGTATAATTTGAAGATCTACAAATCAATTTGAGATAACAGAAGTTTGAGACAGAAATTTATGAGAATAATGTCAGCTGTATTATAATTAAAACAATCATAATTAAAAAAAATCCACACACATGCAAATACACATAAAGACACACAACGATATTTATACTTACTCACAGTTATTTCCTCTCAGATTTTATTGAAAAATAAAGTTTATGCAAAAGTACAGAAAATGTCAGTACCCTTTGGCTATGATTACTGTTTGTTGCGTGAGATTTAACACTCTATAATATATGTACATCCTGATTGCCTTGTAAAATTGCGCTTTGATTTTCTCAGATTACATCTTCATCTTATCATAATTCATAATTTATAACTCTTAACGCAATCATTTTTATATGTTTGTATATGTTCTTAAAATTAAGATTGATATTAAATAAATAAATCTCACTGTTGTTTATTGTTGTTTATTCCTAAAAATAAGTTACAAGTTATTCAAAATTTGAAATAGGTTGATTTAACGTAAAGATTTTTTTAAAAGTCTCATTACTTTCTTTCAATTTATTTCTATTCAATCTGTAAACATATGTAGAATCCCTTACTGTTTATAGTTTTTACATATGCAAAAGAAAGCAATGTGAACAATTAAAGTAAAGTAATTTGACCAAGTTCATCAATAAATCCAAAATAAAAATAATTTATTACATTGTAACCGGTAGTATCCGAGTGAAAGAAAATCTGGTAAATCACACGTGAAAAGAACAGTCGTTCTTTCACTCTAGGAAGTGACGTCACAATTGCTGCGGAAATATATCGAAAGACCTAGTCCGTTTTATTTCAATTTATTTCTGTTAAAATGATAAATTCTGAACTATGTAATAAAAAGTATAACTACTCGCTGAATTGAAATATCAGAAATAAACAACTCACGACCTAACTACAGCTGTAAATAACTCGTGCGCTGCGCGTACTCGTGATTTACTGCGTAGTTCGGTCACGCGCTGTTTATTTCTGGTATTTGAATTCAGCTATTTGTTATACTATAATTATATTGTTTTGTGTGTTAAGTTTTGTTTGTTTAGTTGTGGTTTTACGCCGTGTTCAGCACATTTGGCTATTTTATTGGTGGAGGAAGCCGGAGTACCCGGAGAGAACCACCGACTTCGGTAGGAAAATTGGCAATCTTTGTCAATTTAGATCGGAGTCGAACACACCCCACCACAGGTGATCATTAGTAATCATGACGAACTACCTAGACCACTCGACCCCCGAGGCCCATTTGTGTGTTAATATACATGTGTATTTAAATTGCTGAAATAACTAGTATATACCTTTATATCTAAATATCTTTAATTGCAGCTGTCTGTATTCAGTACTTTTCCAAATTTTTTATGTAGAATTGTTTATAATCTAGGACATTAATATTCTTAATTTGAATTATTTGTTATTTCATTGTTCTCAATTAGTTAAATGTGTAAGCAAACCTTTGTTATTCCATAAAAGCATCCGAATCTGAGATTAAGCTGGCACTCGTCATTTGCGTCATTGACGAATAAACTTCTAAGTGACTTCTTTTGCTTTTCCAAAAGTACGAATTAATTAAAGTTCGGAGCCCTTATTTCATTTGTTATTTATTGAATTAAAATCAAAAGAATAAATATAAATCCAATTGAGTAAGATATTTATTTGCAAATAGGTTCTTGAATCTACGATAATTTAATGCAACATGCAACAATCTGACATCAGGTTGTCATAAGATCGGAATGGAAGGGAACGATGCCGCTTATTTGGATCTGTGCATAACTGTCGAATACCAGAATATGATTGAATAATTCTTATTTCATATGATTAGTCGAGAAGGTTTTCAGTAGGGGTTTGTGAAGTTATTCATTTTTGGATAAAGTTGCTGACAAAACTATTTTCGTAACCAATGTAAGTTAATATAGTAAACCTTTGGTGGAGTTGCAAGTGTGGGGGGGGGGGATCTTGGATTTTTAATCTATTGATATGACGTAGAGAATCACGATGGGATAGAAAAATACATATATATAAGGACTAAGTTAAATGTATCTAGAAACGACAGAGACTAGGTATTGTAATTTTTCTATTGAAATAATACATAAAAATAGAATGAATGTGTATACATTTAAAAAAAAAACAAATATCTGAGTACCTTGTGTTATGGGTATAAGGAGTGCGGATGCCATTTTCATAGAAACAAGTGCCTGTGGTACACAGACTCGGATCGAGGTTGAAAATAGTTAAATAAATAAAGTTCACATTGCGTGTGGAAATTTGAAGTTTGAAAGTTTACAAAATCAAAAAAAAAATACAAAATATTTCAGCTGAAAATTGTTGATCTACAACCCATTTTATTGCGAAGCAATAACTATTTAGTGGAGGGTCCTCTCGAAGGAGTAACAGCTTACCAAATGAAGTAATGTTTTTGTGTGCGTGATTATTTACACGTTGAAGTATATAATGATGTAAATTCACATTTTCAACTACATATGCTCTAAAAATTGCGGGGTCTCAATTCTTGGTATATTTCATGAATAACAGTTCCTTATGACTTGACAAAACAGCTTCGTCTGTCAAGTAAAATTCTGGTATTAAATGTTCAAATAAAGTCTGCATACTTTTAATTCACCTACCAGCAAGAAAATTTATCGGACAAAATGACACAGTTTATCGGTACAAAATTTTATCAAGGCTGATAAAACAGGATGTGTGTGTTGTACATAAAAGGGTCAACATTGGCAAATAACAAGACGGGACATCATGTGGTCTCCCCTGAAATTGAGTAAAATCACGTCAAAAGTCTTTGAGATCTTGGTTGACTGTGCGTATATTGTAAATTATGAATTTTTGCAACTAACTTTTTTTTCTCCAGTGACAGAAACCGAGATTCAAATATCACTCATAAGACTTGGCCTGATCACTTTATATAAAAACGAGGTCAAGGTTATTTGGAAAATAAATATATAGATAGTATAAAGCTGTTGATCTGCCGTGCGGTGTTATTCATACTGAGGAACATAAATAATCATGAACACTTATGTATGCAACTGGAAATTGAAAATAAAATGAAGCCTATATCAGACTAACATATTCTTTTTTTATTTAAAAAATATTTCCACAAACCAAACATTGTAGAACAGCCATGCATTGTAATGAGAATATTACACATCCAGAAAACTTCACCTGACCAATTGAGCGTGAAAATACGTTTACGATCATATGACGTACATTTGTTCCTTACAAAGAATAATAATTGACCTGTCCACAGACCTAGTTATGGACCTACTATATATTGCGGCTACCTTTATAATACACTGGAAAACAAAATTTGAATGCAAGGTATAAAGCACTCAATAGCTTGAACTGCAACAGACTTTTTTCCCCGTCAAATGATGCAGATGCCAGAAAACAGGACGTTAGGGCAGTAATACTTGAAGCAGAAACTTGCAAAAAATCAGATTATTCGAACCGGATATTAACATAATTAACCTGGTTGGGTGATATCGACCGCAGACAAAGTCAGAGGTTGATATCCCACTACAAGGTCCTTATATAACGTATTGAAGGAGCTACTTTGCTCAAAGTAACCTCTGTTCATATGAGAAAAAAATCTCAATTAATAGAAAGACCAATAAGTTCGAGTCCTTATGTTTTTGGGGAATCAGGTTTAGGTTTAAGTCCGTGGTCTAATGGACAAATGAGAAGGAAGCTAATACACACCATATATACATATGTATATATATATATATATATGACTTTGACTTATTAATGCCGTGATTTTGCAGCAAGTTTACATCTTTTCCCAATCAAGCTGTAAAGAGAGATCTACATTTTAAAAAATAACAAGTCTATATTTCAGGATAGTTGGAAGTGATCTTGATGGCGATAAAATATTTCTGGGGTAGAGTAGGCAAAATTGTAATATAATTAACCTTACTAGAAACCAAAAAAAATAAATAAATAATCAAAAAACAGATTTGAAACCTAAATCTTGTTTTCAACTATTAAATCTTTCCTTGCAAATACATGTATGTAATTTTAAAGTAGAATGTATCTTTATTAGATAAATATGGGGTAGATGATAATTTTATACAAATATTGGGTTAATCAAATATATGTATACTTTGCCCTATTATATCTAATTTTTTATACATTACTAAATATATACAGACCGCTTTCTTTGACGTTGGATTTGCTAAAGATGAAGACCGTTTTCTGGTTTGTTTTCGTGTCCTTTTCGTTTTATTCCAATGCATTTCTGCTGGACGATAGAACAACGCCTCCAACGACCGGGTCGGGAATATCGGAACAGCAGTTTAACTTGATGATGGAAAATCTTGCTGAGGAAAGACGAGCTAGGATAAAAGTAAGTCAGAAATTAACACAGGTTGAGAAAGAATTAGTTGCAACCCAGAAAGGCGTTACCGAGATTTATCACGGTACCAACAGCGTAAATGGTTCAATGAATAAAAGATTCAACGACTTAGAAAACAAATCCACTGAATTTGAAAGGAAATTCGATGATCTACAAAAACGACACAATTCTCTACAGACGAAATTCGAGGAACTGCTATTGAATAATAGTTTGACTGAAAAACACGCCAAAAAATTAGAACAGTCCATAGCCGCCCTAATGAAGCTGAAAAATGTAAATGATTTACAGACCGTTATAAATGTTCAGAATAAAACAAACTATTTGGAACATGAATTGCAAAATACAAATAACAGACTTTCTTCCATTTCAAATGATGCAGATGCCAGGAAACAGGATTTTATGGCACTTTACAATACAGAACAAAGACTTGAACGAAAGATTGAACAGGAACTTGAAAAAACTATGAAATTACTGGAAACAAACGTCAATCGTTCAAATACTGAAATGAATACGAAAGTGGACTCAATAGCGCATAATAACAATCAGAGGTTTTCAGAACTTAGGTCCAATCTGACCTACAGATTCAGTATCTTAGGAGAAGATCAAAATAAAACGGCCAGTATACTTGCAAATGAGATTCATACCATGTCTGATAGGGGTAATCGATATTATTTAATCATATATATTTTTATATCTCACATAATTGATTTGTGTATATCTAATCACCATTCTCTAAATTCAGGGTTTTGTATCCACGTTCGTTCCTACAAACCCCAAGCAACACTCATTCAAATTTAGCGGGTCGAACATATCGCCTCCTGGTGTGTGACATAAAAAAATCTATCTACGACGCAAATAGATTCTCTTTTGACCTTGAGAAACAACCAATGAAAACCTTTCATTTCCGACCCGTAAAATATTATTGAATATTGTCAGGGGTTTGTAGGAACGAACGTGGATACAAAACCCCGATTTGGGAGGATGAAGTTACGTGTTGTGGAACAATTTAAATTTTGTTTGAAAGCTTGAAGACCCGTCGAATAACCTAGCTTGAAAAACAATAAGGGGTGAATAATATTATTCACCGGGGAATATCCTAAGAGGTTATTCATCTTAAATTATCAGTCATCATTCCATGTTATTTCTGTTTAATAATACAATTACTCCCCACAAATTGCTGAATATTCAAAATTGCCAACCTCGTAAAATAACCCATGCTCTGGTTGACAATTTTTGATACTCATCTCCGTAAATGGCAATAATTGTATACTAGTATTATACATGAACCGTGGTTGCTTTGTTCAGGTTTTGGCATGAGCATGATACTTTAAGGTTGGTTGGAGGTAAATTTGGGGTTAGTTTTAAATTGGGAGATTATTCATTCATATGTAGTTTTGTCAGAAGATGATTTTATCTACACATATTCGGTGCTTTTGTGAATGATTTTGTTTGCTTTGTTGTGTCTGAGTTTAAGATGCTTTGCTCAAACTCCGCTAATGAGACGAAATTTGTAAAAAAAAAAAAGTGATGTAAATCTGTTTTATAAAAAGAAGTTGTTATTAGACAAGATTTCAGGTCCTAGTTTAATTTCTAATGGAATTATTTAACTTACTAGCATATTTACTGAAAGAAAAAAATATTTTCAAACCAACCATTTGGTTTTAACACAAATTAACATCTTTTATATTGCAAACCTTTATAACTAAATGTCCACAAAAACAAGCATACAATCAATTAGAACTTTTGACTCACTAGATGGCAAAATGGACTAATTAATAAGGTAATCAGTAATGGTATTTTAAGTAAGTGCATGTAATAACATACATGTTAGTGGCACTAAAAAATCAGTTTAATGACTGGTAATAATTATTCAGATTACTATAGCATTTGCAACTATAGAGAGGAGGTGATGGGTTGATTGCTCATTATTAGCTAATCGATTTTTATGACATTTTTTATAACTTATGTGAACTCCTGGTCCTAGAAAAACCATCTTTTTCTAGACGGAGCTTTGTGGATACGATTAGATCTACAAAAGTCCACCGGATTGGTTGCATAAGTTACTGGCAATTGATTGTGCACCAACAAAAACTGTGTTGGCTTATCAAAATGGTTTCAAACCCTTGTCAAATTACACTAGTAGTACAAGAAGCATAGAAGGGCAATAGAGAAATCAAAGATTATATTTTCTCGGGTATTATAAAATCTAAAGGTACCTTTAAATTTTCTATTTGTAAAGACCATTTAAAGCTTGTGCATTATCGCAGAAAATTAAAACGATTTTTAAAATTTTTGGAGTTTGCCCGTGGAACTAGCTTGTAAATTGTTTTTTTTCCTGTTTACAGAGTCCGAAAATTGGAATTCCAATTGAAAATCCAAAGAACTAAAAATCGATTTGGCGTGGCCTAATTTCTTCCGTGTAATGAGCGTTTTATAATTAGCCTTTGCCTTAAAGGCTGAGGTAAATACAAAGCACTGGATCAAACTGTAAAATATTTGGATAGAAAGTTTTAAGAATGAATAATATAATTTAAAATAGATATGATAATGTCTTCTCAGAAATAGTATGGTATGATTTGGCCTGTTATTTGGCCCGTTGAATTCCAAACTAAAAATCTAATGAAAAGCTTACTCTCAGCCAAAAAAATCTAAAAATACGGGGGAAAAGTGGAATAATTCAGCTTAGTCTGTCACAGTCGTCAAGAAGTCGGCAAGAAGATAAAATCAGAAACGACTAATGATTGAGGGATTCCACTAAAACAGAAATTGTAATTAAAACCTTGATACTTAACTAGAAAATTTGTGACTGAGGATATTAAAACAGAAATTTTACTGCAAATGGATGCTACTATGAAAAGAAAATTAGTGGCTACCAAAACCAGATAAATTACGTCACTCTAAGTCATTGTTTTATCAAATGCATGGGTTTTACGCATACTCTGCCCCGGTTTTTGGGCAATCCTAGAAACAGACGGATTTGTTACCCGTTCTGATGTAGAAGTCTGATAGTCCGTTTATTTGGGTGTAAGTTTCACTATTTTTACGTTTGAATTAAAATTTTGATATGAGCAACAGCCTTGACCAAAAAGATATTTCACTGAAATGTATGTCTTCATGTAAACAAACATTATATTAAGAAAAAATTTTTGGCAAGTGACTGGTGCTCATAGTTGTTTTAACCCAAGTCTCTGTAAAAACACTAAATTTTCTTCAAATCCTTGAATTAGTAGAGTTTCGTGACATCATTGGAAAGAATTTTGTACGACGTTTGATAGACGAAACAAAAAATCTGAAATCTAAATTTTAATTTTTCATCTCAGTTTGGGCCAAATATTGGAAGAAATCATACCATCTTCTTTGTATACATGTAGACGATACAAAAAATATGAAATCTAAATTTTAATTTTTCATCTCAGTTTGGGCCAAATATTTGAAGAAATCATACCATCTTCTTGGTACACGTGTATTTATTCTTTATATGACATTGTGGCATTTTACATGTGTTTTTTTAAATATGAAAGTACATTACATTTTCGCTCTTCTGTATTAGTTGCAGTAACAGCTTGTGCGAACCAAAAAACATATAACACTGGTGAAAACATTTTATTTCCATTTTTCCATGAACGTGATGGAGTCAGCACGGCAATAACAGCATCGCTAGGATCTACTGGGAAGTTCATATGTGAGAAGCCAGGACTTTATCTTGTATCCGCGGCTATCATGACAGATACAAATGGGTATTATTATATCAAAAGGAATAATGCGATACTTTACTACGGATATTTTTCGTCAAATGGAAACTACCAAACAAGCACATCTGTAATACTTATGTATCTGAATGTTAAAGATACTGTTTACGTAGTTAACGGTGTATCAAAACTTATAATTGGAGATCGATATTCCTGTATAATCTTCTTACAGCTTACTGGATAGTGACATACATTGGATTTTTAATTCTCGGCTACGAATATTATTTTCTTATTCCATAACTATTTTTGTGATAGCTTACTATTGAGATTACATTATAATTTGAAATAACAAAAATTTCATTGTACATGAAAAAAATTAACCTTTTGTTCTATTTCTTAATTAGTTATCACACGCTAATGAACAAATATACACAATGACCAAATAAATTCATTTAAGGCTGTGTACCGAGTAAAATCTAGGTACATATATTATTTATGGTTTGTCTATCAAATCTTTTAGAAAATCGCACAAATACGTTTTGACCCAGAAAATTTGGACAACTCGCCGTAATACAATTGTGTAAGCCGTCTAAATTTCCATGTTACTACAGACACTGGGTCATCACATATGTTATTTTACTTTATGAACGAGTTCGGTAATGTTCGGGCTCGGAATGTGAATTTTTTCGTTGCTATGCAAAATTAGCACATGTTGCTAGGGTAGTGTCATTTGGGTCATTTGTCCGTATGATTCTTTTTGTTTTCATCTTGAACCTGAAAAGTACGTGTATTTTTACAATTCTAAACCAGGTCATTACAGTTGCCACTACCCTACCAGGTGTTAGTTCTGTAGCACCACTATTGTCCGCAGGTGTTTTTACTGATACTATATTGTTGACTAAAAATACAGTTAATTCATTGATATACAGTATTGTTTATTCCGCATCAACTAATCCAGATGAGATCAAGGCATTCAGTATAATAAAAAACATACTGGTGTTATGGTAGATTACCACACTTAGAAAAAATATTACACTCAGAAAAAATATCACCCTCCGTCTCGGGTTTATATTATTGTATAGCAACGTAATATTCCCTGTAGAACGTCACCAATATTACAATATTGCATTGTAAGGACGATGTCTCCGATAGTTTTTTCGGGTTATTTCCGGGATCTGGCTGGTGTTGCCATACAATAAAAGGGATATTGTACGAAACTGGGAAATATTGTCCCTCGTAGAATATTATATCGCACTCGCAAGCTCGTGCAATATTACATTCTACTCGGGGCAGTATTTCCAAGTATTCGTGCAATAACCCTATATTATTAGATGACTATATCTAAAATCTATTATTATACATCAGTATGTATTTTCTATATAAAAATCAAAACATTAATTTTACTATTTTTACCGGTGAGTAGTTTCCAAAACTAATCACCGGTGAATAGTACTGGAAACTATTAACCGGTAAAGTGTTTCGGTATAATAAAACAGTTATTTAAGAGTCATTTCGGGATATACCCATTTTATTTGTCCCCTCAACACATTGACTATTTCACTCGGCTAAGCGTCGGGAAAATAGTCAGTGTCTCGGGACAAATAAAGTGGCTATATCCCTCAATACTGTTAAATAACTATACTATTGCATTCCGATCAGGAAGATTTAAGATAACAGGTAATATATTTTCAACAACAAATTAATAAATTTTTTACAGTTTTTTTATAATTTTTTATGAAAATCTTGTAAGGGGACGACCATTTGATATTATGGGGGGGGGGAGGGCAGGAGGATTTGTTTTGGATGGGTTATTTATTTTTGTGGAAAATAAAGACAGATTATTTATTTTCTGCACCGTTGAAGCATGATTAGTGATTTTTCATTTTCAGTAAAACAAGGGACTGATTATTTATTTTCAAACCGCCTCGGTGGTCTCGTGGTAGCGTGCTCGCCCCGAGTGCGGAAGGTCGCGGGTTCGATCCCAAACCAAAGACATTAAAATTGGTATTTGCTGCTTTTCCGCCAAGCACGCGGCATCTAGGAGTAAGAGCAAAGACTGGTCGGCTCGGAGTTAGTATAATGTGTCCGAGTGAGGTGATATGTCTTCCTGTGGACAGTTACCTCGTGAGCTAGCACATTAAAAATCCGACTTAGCGTGTCGGTCTAGTACAAAGCAGGGATCATATTCATTATCATATCAACGTGTTCTCGTCCTGACATGCTTCTGGTTGCCACTGGACGTTAAACAATAATTCATCCATCCATTTATTTTCACAATTATATTTATAATATTTGAAAATACAAAATTTTTAAATTCATGTTTTTATTCTTAAATAAATAACATTGTCAAGGTTGTATCTGTTCGGAATTTTGGCTGTTCCACTTTGCAGTCTCAGTCCCTGTCCAGCACTGTGGTATTCTTTAAGACCATCATAAAGATACCATTTGTTGTTGTGTTTGATGCTAGCACAAAAATGAGCATCATTGCCATAAATCTGTGCACCATGTTCATAACTGCAAAATCAAGAAACTGAATTATGTTGCATATATATATTTATATATATATATTACATGAAAAGGGGGTTTCACTTTCGGGTGTTCCTATGATCTGTTGCTAGTCATTTTCCTTTCAAGTTTTGTTCACTTTTTTAGCTCACCTGACCTGAAAGGTCAAGTGAGCTTTTCTCATCACTTGGCGTCCGTCGTCGTCGTCTGTGAACTTTTACAAAAATCTTCTCCTCTGAAACTACTGGGCCAAATGTAACCAAACTTGGCCACAATCATCATTGGGGTATCTAGTTTAAAAAATATGTCCGGTGATCCCGACTGCCAACCAACATGGCCGACATGGTTAAAAATAGAACATAGGGGTAAACTGCAGTTTTTGTCTTATATCTCAAAAACTAAAGCAATTAGAGCAAAACGAGTAAAAATGTTCATCAGGTCAAGATCTACCTGTCATGAAATTTTCAGACAAACCTGTCAACCCTTTGTTGGGTTATTGCCCCTGAATTGTTAATTTTAAGGAAATTTTGCAGTTTTAGGTTATTTTCTTGAATATTATTATAGATAATCACAAATTGTAAACAGCAAAAATGTTCAACAAAGTAAGATCTACAAATTGACCAAAATCATTGATTGACCCCTTTCAGGAGTTTTTGGCCTTTAAAGACGGCACCCAGCGTAAACTTTCCTTTAAAGATCTTTTCCTCTCAAACCACTGGGCCAATTGAGACCAAACTTTGGTGGAATGGTCCTTGGGAAGTTCTCTTTCAGAAATATGTCCAATGACCAGGACTGTTAATCAAGATGGCTGCCACAGCCGAACTTAGTTTAACATAGGGCCCTATGTGAAAATTCATTGAAAAATCTTCTCGTCTTAAACCACTTGACCAATTGGAACCAGACTTGGCAGCAATGGTCCTTAGATGGTCCTCTTACAGAGGTGTGTCCGATGACCTGGACTGTCAACCAAGATGGCCGCCACAACCGAACTTAGTTTAAAATAGGGCCCTGTAGGAAAATTCAATGAAAAAAATCTTCTTGTCTGAAACCAGTTGACATATTGGAGCAGGACGTGGCAGCATTGGTCCTTAGGAGGTCACTTTTCAGAAATGTGCCTGATTTCGTGGACTGTGAACAAAGATGGCCACCACAGCAGAACTTAGTTTAACATTGTACCCTATGGGAAATTCACTCAAAAATCTTATCGTCTGAAACCACTAAGCCAATTAGAATTAGACTTGGTAGCAATGGTCCTTAGATGGTCCTCTTTCAGAATTGTGTGCGATGACCCAGACTGTCAACCAAGATGGCCGCCACACCCGAACATAGTTTAACATAGGGCCCTATGGAAAAATTCATTGAAAAATCTTCTTGTCTAAAACGACTTGACATATTGGAGTGAGACTTGGCAGCATTGGTCCTTAGGAGGTCCTCTTTCAGAAATGTGTCCAATCACCCGGACTGTCAACCAAAATGGCTGCCACACCGAACTTTGATAAATATTGGACCCTATAGGAAAATTCATTTAAAAATATTCTTGTCTGAAATCGCTTAGCCAGTTTGAACAAGACTTAGCAGAAATTGTCCTTAGATGGTTCTCTTTTAGAAATGTATCCGTTGACCTGGACTGTCAACCAAGATGATTGCCACAGCTGAAATTAGTTTAACATAGAATCCTATAGAAAAACCAGCCAAATTGACTGCAACACTTAAATTTTTAGGTCTGCTCAAGGTGAAAAGTTAAATCCAGGTGAGCGATACAGGCTCTTGAGAGCCTCTAGTCTTTTGTAATGCCAAAGTATGGTAATTATTTGTCATGTTTGTATGCATGTTTAAACGACATGCATGTTTAATAGTTTTTTAATACATTAAAGTAGAATAATATAATTATTTTTCTGCATTCAATTTTGTATACCAGTATAATAAGTTTATACTTATATCTTATAAATTCGATGAGATGAAATACATTATGTACCATTTAATTGAAATTAATCATCATCCTCTGGAAGTGAATCTTCTAAATTCAAAACTGCATATATTGCATACGTACAAAAAACAATATAGGTTAAAATGGGAAAAGGTATTAAAGTGAGGTAAATGTTCATGAGACAATATACCTCAAGTGAAATGAAACCCATTTTCAGACATTTCAAAAACATTAATATTTATATATGGTGTAGTTTATATATTATTAAAAGATTTGGGAAGTTTTTCCCGAAAAAAAAATATGAAAAAAGACGAATTTTGGTAGAATCTGGTGCCATCTCATGCTTTAAAACATGCATTTATAATATGGTTTAAAAGACCTGCCGAGTTATTTATTTTCAATACATTGTAGGTCAGGTTATTTATTTTCAAACTACCACAGAACAAACCATTCATTTTTGTTATTATCAAGGCTGAGTTATTTATTTTCAAAATCCTCCTGCCACCCCCCCCCCCCCCCCCCCTTGAATATCAAAAGGTCGTCCCCTAAAATGAATAGGAAACGGAGTGAAAACCATTATTCTCCGAACTTTGTTTGGGAGACTTAATAAAGTCTGATAGAAAGCGCATTGGTTTGTACATAACACCAGATGAGATTGGGGAAGTTTACTTTCTATCAATGTTTTAATACAGACACACAAAACAGTTTTCCATGGCGTCTAATATGTATATATACATATTCTATCATGGTTTTGGGGCAAAACTACTACTAACGATAACTTCACGAAATTTGCATTGCATATCTTATAGTGACCCTTCCCTTTTGGCAATTATCAAATGCACATCAGGAAGAGAAAAAATTGATATAATATGAATATGAACTCTGCTATCTACTAGACCGACACACTGATTCCGAAGGAAGACGTATCAAACCATCCGGACATATTATACAGAATCCAAGGTGTCCAGTCCTTTGCTCTTACTATTTAACAAATAGTAGCATGTCCTTTTAACTAGAGGCTCACCTGAGCCTGTTTCGCTAACCATGCATCTATTAGCCAATTTGAAAATTGAGACACTATGCGTGTCTACCATACCATTCTTTACCTATCAGATAGTACTAAGGTTATACATCTCGTTAACCTAGTTCTACAAAAGTCAGTAGAAATCACATCAGGGATGCTGGACAGATTTATGAGATTATTTGTGTAGACGCTTTATCCACGACGCTCTTTCCTAATATGTGACCAATTATTAATTATGAGCAAAAAACGGATTTCGCGATATCCAGTAAATAGTGAAATCTTCTAAACTATTTGGACTATATTGCTGAAACTGAAACCATGACTAGTATTACATATGGCAAATTCAAAAGTGGCATGAGAATTTTTCTGAAACCCCTGGGAGCATACCAACAAGAGAGTTAAAAAAAATCCCAAAATCGATTGTCACAGAACTCCTCTTACACCCTTAGCGGTAGAAACATAAAAATTGGTGCATTACTAGCACTTTAAAAGTTTTCTGTGACGAAGGTTTCGGAATTTTGAAATTTGCCCTTGGAGGGAGAAAAAAATTTCTAGAAGAGTTTCAGACTTATTAATTTTTGAAAATTACCAATCAACCATACAATCAGACACTAGCAGAATAATAGCTGTTAAATGGAATATTTTTATATAAAAAAATAATTCCAACTTTGATAAATTTCCTGAAAGACTCTAAGACCTTCATTTTTTCGGAAATGTATCCAGCAACCATGCATATTAAAAACCATTAATATCATTAGAGTTAAGGTTACCATTCAATTTCCAAAAATGGAATTCCACATTTGGTTAATTTCCTGAAATACTATAAAGATCTGAATTATTTCGAAAAGTACCTGGCAACCATACATATTTGTTTACAAAAAAGCAACAGCTGTATAGGGAATGATTAAATTTCCAAAACTAAATGGAATATTTGGATTTCAAAAAAAATAATTCCAACTTTGGTAAATTTCCTGAAAGACTTTAAGACCTTCATTTTTGGAAATGAATCTAGTAACCATGCATATTAATAACCATTAATATCATTAGAGTTAAAGTTACCATTCCATTTCCAAAAATAGAATTCCAAATTTGGTTAATTTCCAGAAAGACTCTAAGATCTGAATTACCTAGCAACCATACCTATTTGTTTACAAAAAAGCAACAGCTGTATAGGGAATGATTAAAGTTCCCAAATTTATGGATTTAAGTTTTTTTAACCTATATCTGTAGACTGTACCTAAATGCTGACTTGAAAAAGGGTAAGTTAGTTTATCAGTTAAATACGGAAAAAGAATTTGTTTTTCAAAAATCTTTTCAAGATGCTGTCTCTTGAATAACATTATACATAAATTGCATATATGTTCGATAAATTTTTAAATATTTAAAAACTTTAAGATTAGACTGTATGTAAAGTAACTCCAAAAAAAAACGTCCATTTATCAGTAAAATGCAGAAATATGGAAATAAGTATTTTCATTTTTTTTTATCCATATGTTATTAATTGATCAGGAAGAAGCTTCTAAAGTCCAGGATGGTTTGAGAAAGCAATTCATGTTTTAAAAACAAAATTTTCATCTGCATACTATCTTTTGATCATAAAGAAGCTTCTGTCCAAGTTTGGTAAAAATCCAGGATAGTTTAAGAAAGTTATTAATGTTTTAAAAACTTTAACCATAGAGTGAATGTAAATATTGACGCCGCCGTTACGACAGAATGTAGGTTCGCTGTTTCGCTTCCGCGACAAAAGTCGCAGGCTCGACAAAAATCAAAGTTGCACTCTAGCAGACATGTTGTTCATCTAACTGAAATCAAAGATGGCGCGTTTGTAGAGGTACTTCCATACATCATTCCTACTTAGTTTGATTACAATCGGACAAGTAGTTTTAGAGTAGAAGATCAAATGTGAAAAGATTACGGACGATGGAGTACGAGGATGGACGGAAAGTTGGTGTGATAAGCTCACATGGCCTATAGGTCATGCAAGCTAAAAAAAGAAAAGTTGAAAAAATCAGGGTTTAATATGGATGCTGCGAAAATAATATCCAGATTTAAAGATCACTTCTTTGACCTGCTCCATAATAATCAAATGATTGCAAACTACTGTTTGATTTCTTGATTCAGCTGCATGGTACTACTGTATATGTTATGTGTCTAATATAAAATCAAAGCACTGAAGTACTGTTTACTCGAATGACCTCATGATCTGATGGCTGATGAATTAATGATAGTGATTTAAACCTAACTGTATATATGGTACAAACTGTTTGACAGGGGGATATGTTTCATCTGTATCCAATTTTGTTAGTATAATTCAAATGTTAAATTAAATAAGGCATTTCTTAAACATGTGAATAATGCAACACTTTCAAATGTTGACTGTTCCCAATAGACTTTCACAACATGTACAGTATAGTGAAGATTCATAGTCACTAGAATATAACTGAGAGGGCGAAGCAAAAAAATTGCCGTGCGAATGCTAATTCAACTGCGTAACAAATTCATTGGCTGTCTATATGTGGTTCCCCATTAACTGACCTATCACCAACTATTAACAAATTGATGATGTTGACGTATGAAACATCACATCTTTATGACTTTTGTAAGGCAAGGCAAAAACTGTAGTGATATAGCACTTTAGATTGCTTCCTGTTGTGTTTACTGTTCATGTCCTTAATATAGTAAAAGGGTGGTATTTTGTACAATGTCGATATCAAGTTCGCTCGCTTCTTTCACAATCAGAGGTTCATTTAGGGATTAGAAATAAGTTTCAAATGTGTGTTACATTTAAAATGGCTAGTAATGTATCAATTTGAGTTACAGTATAAAAACAATATTATGTCAATGTCAGTAAAAAATAAACTTTTTTTTATTCGGCCCGAAACAGCAGAAGGGCAAAACTCGACCTTCCCAAGTTTCTTGGCCTCATACAAAAATGTTTATATTTTTCTGACATTGACCTAAATGTTACCCAACTTGGCAACAATGTATATATAGCTGCACCCAACTTGGCAACAATGTATATATAGCTGCACCCAACTTGGCAACAATTTATAGTTGCACCCAACTTGGCAACAATGTATATAGCTGCATCCTAGTTGGCAACAATGTACATAAAGCTACATCAAACACGGCAATAAATTATGGAATATTTAGAACAATCTTGAAAGACGAGGGTATATTATAAATATATATCTGTTTTTAATTTTGTAAATAAAATAACAATCCAATTGTATCTTATCTAATATATGTCTGTTGCTCATAATATAGAAACAGTTTTTATCCATCATAAACTTGAGTAAATTGGTAGTAATTTTTTTTTTTGCAGAATTAATAACTTGATAATTCATGTAATTATTATTCATTTGAGGTCTTCTTTGACATTTGTGGATCTGTTTATGTGTCTTTATATCAAAGTATTCCCTCTAAGTTTTTGACAATATATGATGTTCTGACTTTACATAGAACAACTTATGTAAACAGTTTAAATTCAAAATCGAAATACATATAGTATGAATTGTCCTTATGATGAACTATATTGATGTGATACATATTTTTTTTTATCATAGTAGTCTGCTCTTTTGACAAGAACCGAATACCGCTTTGGCGCATTTTTAGGTGTGATGGAAATTTTACATTTAATGCATAATGCATAAATATATTAACTATTTAGATAAAACATAGCAAGAGCACAAGTTTTAACATAGACATGATAGGTATAGATCAATGTGCACAGTATTCTCCCATTTATTTCATATATGTCCATGCAAACAGGGATAATTGGAATATCATTTTGATTCCAAATATTTTAACAAAAAATTACACTGCAGTATTCTCTATCATATTTGTCATACACCGTAGGTTTAAAACCTTAAAAATATAGTCAGATCAGGGAGAATATATATTTGGCATGAGTATTTATACATGTATATTTTTCTTCATAGTTTTAGATATGTGATATATGTATAGCAACACCCGACACTTCTGTAATAATAGCTGCAAACGACATAGTTCTGTCAAGTATCATCTCAGGGGATGCATCCTCATTGTCGAGGATCATCTCGGGCGTAGCATCCTCATTGTTCCACATCTGGATCCCACTTGTCTTGATATCTTTTACACATTCCTCTAATAAGCAATTTCTTGTTATTCATAACCTATCAATTGGCAGATGTGTGTTTTCTCTGGAGGGGATGTCTCAATCTATAAGTAAAGATATATGTATAGTTTCTCAACTAGAAGTATTCCTGGTGAAATTAAGATAAAAATATGGTCAACTTATGTTCGCCTAATTATATAGCCATGATTAACATGTTCAGCTTATACACATGTAGATGTACCCGGTTAACCCAATTATTGCTTTCAAATTGTCAATACTCAACTTTGTTCTAATATATAGCACTTCTCATTCATTTATACATGTAGTGTAGAATCAATACAATATATCAATGTTAAAATTCTCTGTGAAATTATCAAGGCTCAATATTACTCTAACATTATATAGCACGGATCATCTTAGACATAAGCCCAAGTCAGGTTTGTCTCAATATAGTTTAGCATGCTCATATTATATTATTGCTCTAATATAAGACTTACGTTTGCTCAAATATATCACTGATCATCTTCTCAAATATATGTGCTCAATTTAGTTAGGCTTGACATGCTGAAGTAATACATCATTATTGCCCTACATTATGAAAGATTATGAGTTAGCTTATATAGCACTGATCAACTACACCTATGCTGAATTCAGGTTCTCTCCCAAAATGTATATATATTTACATGTATTCCAGAATATCAATATTTAAGTACGATAAATTTAACTTGCATGCATATAAAAATATTTCTGGATTCTTACATAATTATGTAGGAAACTGCATGATCACTAATTATAACCAATGTTACCATATATATGATTTTTCATCTGCACTCACAAACATTATTTGTGCATTATGGAACGATTATAACCGAAGAAATTTTTTGAAATGAGTAAAATGGCCAGATATGGTACATCATAATTACATATGTATTATTCTCAATATAACAGTGTGATAATGTTACAGCTCTTTTGTCATTAAAACTGCATTATATTCGCTCATGAAAATCATTTACAATTAACATGGTTTCGAAATCTCAAAGGGAGGACACGGTTGTTAACTTTAACCCAAATGACATACTTATCAGCTGATATCTATTATGGCAAGGGATGCCGAAAAAAATTGTACCGATTCAATAATTACTGCTCTCCTTCGACAATATCTCGTTCATATATATTATATTAAACTATGGTTAATGCTAAAACGATTAAATTCTATCAAGTATAATATATTTACCTTTCTTGTGTTAAACTCTCATTTCCTCTTCGTCTAACCTTTGACTGCTGAAGCTAATCAATATGCATCACCAAATCAGGAATCCATCCGTGTTTATTAATATATATTATTCTCGGTACAAAACATGTTGATATATAAAAGCATATCATAATGATTATGTTCATGAAATTGTTTTGATAGCATGATTCAAATATATGAGGTGATAAAGAAATCTATTTTGCACTAGATAATGTCAGCTATTTACACAATAAAAAATGAGTACTTTCGTGTTAAAAACAACCCAGAGTTCGACTGGTTTTTCTCTCTTCGAAGTGAGCCAACCTAGTTTCTAGTGGAAGTTGATCAGCTAAGTTAAGATTTAAGTCGATAGCTATACTACCGATAGCCATCCTTGTAAAAACACACTCGTGCTGAAAATTTGGTAATTGTAGCTTTATTGGTCTAAGGTCCAGACACATGAACAAATTTTTGAAAGGAGACCACCTATTACTAAGGATCATTTTACCAAGTTTAGCCTCAACTAATAAATAGTTTCATAGTAGAATTTTTTTTAAATTTATTGCTATTTTTTTCTATTTTAAGTAACAGCAGCCTTATTATTAGGTCTTTCCACCTTTCCGTGGAAAGACCTGTTGGTTTTCTTCTGATTATTTTTTTTTCTTCCGCCTAATTTTTTTCTTGCGGTGTATTTTTGTCTCAAAAGATGTCGCTTAGTTTTTTGGTATATGATATCATACAGTCTATACGCTTTTGAAACTGACCCTGTTTAACCGAACACTATTCTTTGTAAGAGTTATCTCCCCACTGTTTTTCTTGTTATGGGATCTCCTCCGCAACCCTAAAAGAAAGCGACAAATTTATTTTTCCAAATTGCTCGTTATATCCTCAGGATGTTAGGTTTTATTTAGACCGAAGCTTTACGAAGACTCCGTATGAGAGTTATTTCCCCTTTTGTATTTGATATATGTGAAATGTATTTGTAACTGGAAAACCATAAGTGATAGAGGCCTAGGGTCTTTTGATTTGAGGACCTTGGTCCATAAAAATGAAAATGAGGTCAAGGTCAAAGGTCAAGGTCAAGTTCTAAATTTTGACTTTTGCGTGTTATCGCTTCTCCTCTGAAACGGTAAAAGATAGCTGATAAAATGTAATGGAGAAAATGTTAAGGACGTTGAGACCTAGCTTTGTTACATTTGTATAAAAGTTGTATGACGTCATTTTATAGGCGTAATTGCCCCCAGAACGTTTAAATTTTCGGTTTTTCGTTTATTTCTCATCAATGGTACATGATAAAGGCATAGGGTCTTTTTTTCTGACATCAAGGATTGATAACCTTCAAATTGGCATCATGGTCAAAGGTCAAGGTCAAGTTCTAAATTTGAGTTTTGCTTGTTATCGCTTCTCCTCTGAAACGGTAAAAGATAGCTGATAAAATGTAATGGAGAAAATGTTTAGGACGTTGAGACTTAGCTTTGTTACATTTGCATAAAAGTTGTATGACGTCATTTTATAGGCGTAATTGCCCCTAAAACGTTTAACTTTTTGGTTTTTCGTTTAATTCTCAACAATGGTACATGATAAAGGCATGGCGTCTTTTGTTTTAACATCAAGGATTGATAACCTTCACATTGGCATCAAGGACAAAGGTCAAGGTCAAGTTCTATTATTTGACATTTGCTTGTTATCACTACTCCTCTGAAATGGTTGTGGATAGCCAAGGAAATGTAATGGTGGAAATGTTTAGGACATTAATGCGCAATTTTGTTACATTTGAATTAAAGTTGTATGACGTCATCTTTTGGGAGTAATTGCGCCTAGAACGTTCAAACTTAAGGTTTTTCGTTTATAACTTGACGATGGTACATAATAATGGCATAGGGTCTTCTGCAATGACCTCAGCGACCAATGACCATGAAAAAGGTCACAAGGTCAAAGGTCAATGTCATGACCTTTATTACGTATTTTGCATTTTTTCATACTTTATAAGGTTTTTTTCAGATTTTTAAAGCAATTAAAGTTATTGAAAGCGTGAAATTCAGGCACTACTTTTGATGACGTTATTTCTGGCAACGTTATTATTTCTGTAGACGTTTTTAGACGTTTTGAATATATTGGAATGTTAATTAAGGTGACAATGTTACAGCCCATGAAAACGTCTAGAATAGTCAATTTATAAGGTCACATTAATGAAGTTTTTGATGTTTATAGTGCAAAACAGTATAATTCATCACAAACATTTAGTTAACCAGAAATAAACATTTTTCTTAGTTATTCAAGCTAGCAGTCCATATATTTTTTTAACAATTGTGAAATTACCTATCATATCAAACCAGAAGTGATATTTGTAATACAGGAAGTAGCATATAATACCTCCCTTATTTCAATCAAAAGTACATAGAACCATATATCTTTGCAATCGCTGAAAGCTTAGCTATGCTCTAAAACCAACAATTACATTTTAAACCTCATTTTTGTTATCAACAAATCTGCAATTGAGGTGAAAAGACCTTCAATTGTTCTCTAAACAATTGGTTTTTAATTTAACATTTAAGTTTTGTACCAACTGGCCGAGCAGTTTCGAAGGAGATTTTTAACTCAGGCTCAAAGAAACCTTTAGTACATATACATAAAACCGGTAATATTGATTTTTCATTTCCACATTGTACAACATAAATGGGCTGTTCCTCCTCTCATGATATGTTTTATCATTAAATATATTCCCAATCAGTCCACTGCCTCGGTGGTCTCGTGGTAGCGTGCTCGCCCCGAGTGCGAAAGGTCGCGGGTTCGATCCCCGGCCGGGTCAAACCAAAGACATTAAAATTGGTATTTGCTGCTTCTCCGCTAAGCTCGTGGCATCTATGAGTAAGAGCAAAGACTGGTCGGCTCGGAGTCAGTATAATGTGTCCGAGTGAGGTGACAAGTCTTCCTGCGGACAGTTACCTCGTGAGCTAGCACATTAAAAATCCGACTTAGCGTGTCGGTCTAGTACAAAGCAGGGATCATATTCATTATCATATCAACATGTTCTCGTCCTGATATGCACCTGGTTGCCACTGGACGTTAAACAATAATTCATCCAACCCAATCAGTCCACCACATATACAATGACTGATTGACCTAATCACAGACTTTATCCTGCCCTAAGGGATAGGGTTTAATGCCATGGTAATGCATTGCTGATTCAAATTTATTCCAGATAAATGCAGTAACCCATTACATATTTTCTTGATACTACTGCTGCAAGATAAGCTATCAATTATGATATTAGTTGACAAGACAAAAATTATCTCATGGTTGAAGGCCACATGATCAGCTCTTCGATTACTTTTTTTTAATTCAATTATAATTTGGCAAAACGCACCATAATGTCCATGTCAATGACTAAAATCAAATCAAAAATTAAAACCAATCATCCATAAATGCAAGAAAGATTATGATTAATAAGACCATACAATAGGGACGAAACTATCTGGTATGAACCCATCAGAAAGAAAGGGGAATATTCCAATTTCATAATTAACTTCCTGATGGCAAAACTCAAGGTTTTCCCTGGATTTTTTCCATTTTATATGTTAACTCTAAGATAATTTCGGGTTTGGCACAACAAAAAATTAAAAGGTTTTTTCCATCTTTCCAGGAGTGTGGGAACCTGCCTACATTTAATGCAATGTGCTAATTTTCTTATCAATAACTTTTTAAATGAGCATTGATAAGAATGAATCATTAGTAAGAGTATTTGGTAATACCCATCTATATTTTGCTATCAGACAAGATGAAGAATTTTACTTCTTGGCATATCTTACCAGTAACTATTATTATATTATTAAATAATACGATTAAAACAGCCCTAATACTACCAAAACGGCATGTGTCATACTGGTGACGTCGTCCTGGTCATATAAATCACGTGATCTATATTGTTTTTCGGCCCGGTCCAATACTGAAAAAGGCCGTATGAACCCTAGGGCTAATACAGCCTTTTCACTTCCGGTCGTTTCATTGCCAGTCCGTATTGGAAATATTGGCCCTATATTCACATCATTGCCAGTATTCAGAACAAGTCTGTATTGAAAAAGTTGGATTATTTAATAAAAGTGTTATGAACTGGCTGTTTTTGTATTGGCACTAGTATAGATTCAAGGTTTGCTGTATTGGCCTCGAGACCCGTAGGGTCGCGGGCCAATACAGCTAACCGAGAATCTATACCAGTGCCAATACAGAAACAGCCAGTTCATAACACTATAATATTACATGGTTGTTTCTGTATTGGCCTGAGGCCGAGGACCAATAACAAGGCCAATACAGAAAAAAACCATGTACTGATATCTTTATTAATTAACTAGTTTTAACAATGCATATTCTTGATGAATTTTTTTCTTAATCAACTCATTGAAAATTCATAAGTATATACGGAAAATATACATTTATTGAAAAATTGGAATAAGGGTTATGAAAGATATTTTCAGTAAGGGCTACATTACATAATGTAAACATTTCTGAGTTTTCGTATGTATTCCAAATATAGTCTAGAGAAAATCGACTCATCCTATATTGGCCAGGTACAAGTCTGCCAATACACCAAAAAATCCATATTGGCCGAGTTAATGATTCTGTATTGAAATTACAGTTTTAGTCGTATTAAAGCCAATAATACACTAGTTAATTAATAATAGTTAATATTGAACTGATGAAAGATATATGAAAGTTCAATTTGTTTTTTTTTGTTTTTTTTGTGGTAGGTCTCAAAAACTCTATTTATACATATATAGCTAACAATTCAACTATAGACAAAACTGAATTATTTTTGCCCTTTCAATACTGTTAAATGAGTTCCTGGAGATGGGAGAAACTTCTGTTAAACATTTCTCCATATTGATATGTGCCCCAGTTGTTGTTGGAATTCATAAAAAGACCAACTTCTCATCACATTAACTATAAAAATGCATATAAATGTTCATAAAAATATACATTAAGTTAAAATTCCAGTTGAAAAATCTCAATGTGACATTGTTTCCTTAAGGGAATATGATACAATAAGGTTCCTCCACTGAATTTTTGCCGACAATGTACCAGATGGTAGATTTTTATGTATACTTTTCAAATATGTAAAAAAAAAACATACCTTCATGACTTAGTTTTAAGATAATCAACACTGATTTTGGTATATTTGAGCCAAAAACCCTAAATTTTTCAATTTCCAAGAGTGTCACAAGAAAGTCTTTAACTTTTAAATGAAAAAAGATAACTTCACCAGGTCTTTTGTAAAATATTCCCAACTATAGAGACATTGTCTTCTAATAAATAACTGATGAATAGATCGATAAACTAATTAGGAAACTATGCAAATTTAAGTCAAATAAGGAATATTGATAATAATTTGGTAACTTTAGATGCATGTAGATAAAAATCCTCCACTGATTTTTTCTTTGAATTTTAGTATACTTAACTTTAAGTAATGAGCTTCTGTTTGCAAAAGAAAAAAGTTGGAGCCCATGTGCTTATTGCAGAGGTATTTGAGGAAAACTCCAAATTTAAGAATGGTATAAAGGTTTTTCTTGAAGGATGCTATGACATGACAATGTGTATCTCTTGGTGACGTCATTATCTCCCCCTGCTACAGTAGCGTATTCCCTTAATACATGCAGTGGCTAAGCAATATGATGTAGACTAATATGGCCAAACATATAATGACAGAAGTTAAAAATTTGTATTTCACTATATAAAATTCATCATTAATGAAATAATAAAATTGTCTCATATGTATAAATATAAATATCACAGACAAAAACAATTATTCCAATGAAACATTCAAACAGATGTATTATAATATTTCCTTTCATCAAAATATTTCTAATTATTTTCTTCCAGTTCGACGAATGTTTCCATTCTGCAGTCTACTGATAACTTTTGATAATTCTAAAGAGTCCACTTCTCCAACCTTATCTGGTGTGGTATCGAAAACCCATAACACATATTTGTTCATTGTATCATTGTCAATTTCAGGATCAGCAAAACTCAGCCCTCTTTTAAGATCATCTATTGATATGGTTCTGAAACAAAATCATAATAAGATGAACGACTGATGTAAAGTTCATGAGAATTTAACTCATGTAAACATAATACAAAATGCAAGTTAACAGCACAATTATTGCTGTTCTTCATCTTGCAATCATTGTTGGGTCTTCTACAATGAACCCAAGTTCATACAGTACAGAAATACCAAGATGGCCTCTGGCATCAGATTGAATAGTACTAATTACATGCTGTTTAATTTACCAATAACAGGTATGTGGTCCATTTTTTTTTCCTTTCTTACCTGTAGTAGTGTACCAAACAAATGTATTAAAAGCTTTACATCTTGACTTTAATATTGTTAAAGTGATATGATCTACATGTATGTGTATTTTATGTGTAAGATACAAATAGATTCTTACATTGTTACCAATGGATTATCAGTTTTATATAATCGAAATTCCAATTCTGAGGAGGTTGAATTAAATAATCAGAGAAACAGTAACACCTGCTATAAAGAGCATTCACCTCTGTATACCAAATCACTTTTTATAAATGGGTGAAAGTACTGAGTGAGTCAAAATGAGGCAATATTAAATGTATATTCTATAGTGATAAAAATTGTCAAAAATTCAGGCATGTCAATAAAGAATACTGTAATAATATTTTTAAACTGACATCAAAAATGAATGTAAAATAAACATCTGTATGAACTGCACTTAAATATTATGTAATCTGATTTCTCGTGCATTCGAAAAAATGAACTGATAAGATTAAAGACAGTTGTTCAATTGTGTACAAATAGAATATATCA